>CAWUFW010001866.1:1270531-2541062 GCA_963921515.1 Calotriton arnoldi | reverse complement strand
CTAAGGTCTATGGTTGGCTCACCACTATATTCCAAGGTCCTATTATCCTGTGCATAGCTCTGTATGTGCAGAACCCCTATGACAGTATATTCCTTTAATCAGTCTATTGTTTGTGGACCATCTATTTTTTCAAATCTTTTCCTTTCGGGTTAGTCTTCCATCCCAGTAAAGCGCTTTAAAGGATAATTTTCCATTGCTTTCCTGACACTAAACTGTTTAGGTATGGGTGAGAATGAAGAGCGTGTTTCTCATATGTTACCAACGCCCAGAGAAAGTCATGCAGTGCATGCAGTGCACAGTTGTCCATCATAGAGTGTTCCAAAATTTATCTGGAATGCATTGTGGTAGATGAGAGGATTAAGTATGCCTCCTAAGGTTTCTCAGACCCAATACAAAACACCCACGCCAAGAAGTTTAACCAATGGAAGTAATTTGACCATGTGCACCTGCTCCTGAAGAATGGAGTGGATTTCCATGCTCAATGTCCGTGGCGCAGAGCTCATCCTTTCATCCATACGATGAAAGTTGGAATAAAGGCTGGTACTTACATAGTTATCCATTGGTTGGTAGAGGTCACCTTTGATTGGAGCGCCAAATGATGAATAGTTACTCCTTGCAGAATTTATTTATGTTGTGCTTGTTAAGGCACTGTTGGATACATGATTACATCTGTGTAAGTCAATTTATTTAGTTGCCACGTCAGTGAACTCTTCTCAGTTTATTGACTGATGAGTGTGAGGGGGCTGCAGTCATGAGCGAAATGTGCAAAGCCAATAGGTATGGCTTTATTTTGCTAAGGCATGCCGACACAGGCATCCACAAATGTTGTTTACATTCATAAGCACATTAAAGCCAACCCTATTGGCCTTGCCAATGTTTGTTGAATGTTATGGTACTATATGCCGTTAGACATATTTTAATTTGTTGTGGAAATTGTTAATGACTGAAATGTACACATATATACTGTTAGCACTTTATCACACACACAGATATACATATAAATATGTGTGTGTTTTACATGTTAAAAGGGTTTTTAAGTTTTGTTAATATTTACCAAATTATAAATATACAATTTATTGTGAGGGTGGACGGTGAAAAAGCAAAACGTTCCTACTCATAAGCTGCAAGTAATTTTACAATTCTTTCATTCTTTCTTCTTTTTCAGTTTTATGCAGCACAATAGCATCAATAAATCATGCATATATTATGCACACATGCTCAGACAGCGACAGCATTAGAATAATATTGAAAGTTGTGATTGAAAAAGAGGCTAATTCAGTCAGGATAAAGGGCAACCCTTGGGCAAAATAAATAAAATTTTGCTCTGCCGTCTTTGTGACATCTAAAGTGAAATATTGATAAATAACATTAATAATATGCTGACACTGGTGACTTGAACTCTTCTGCAGCCATTTGTTTTATATATGAGAAAGATGTGCTGAACACAAATGTGATGAACAATTTCCATGTGTCCTTACATTTTGTATTGAGTGTTTATATCGTCTTTGATCAAGATGAATGGATCAACCACATCTAAAGTACTTGACTTAGGCCCTAATAAGAAGAATAGGTGGTGTTGTTTGCACAATAAAAATAATGATAAGGTGGTGTTGTTTGCACATTAAAAATAATGATACCACGGGGTACTTTATTTATGAGTGCAATAAATACCACATATAATGAGTTGTTGGGGAATAAGAAGCAGATATTGGTGTTTAATGTACCAAAAAACGCACGATATGCTAAATACCGTATTGGTTTTCCCCTGTTACATTTTGGAAGGTTTGACCTGCCGAAATTTAGTGAAGGTTGAGTTATTTAGGCATCAGATAATTATCATATGTGTTAAATACCTAGCAGCTTGTAATTCCAACTTGTGTGTAAGCAGGGGTTTACTCACAGGTTGGAATTAGCCGACCTACTTGTAATCAGGCCCTTTCTTGGTAAGCATGTTATTTTTTTACTTATGAACTATATATAACTTGGGGCAGTTTTTAAGATTATTCATTGGTGTTTGCATACATACCTGAGAATATGTGTAAATCACCTAGAACCCTCATGTTATCAGGAGGTGCAGGTGAAGGGATTTTCCCAACTAGAAATATATTATCCAGGTGGAGAAAGAAATGTCAATGTACCTTAATCCTAAACTAAAGGATTTCTGAATGCTAGTTTGATTTAGTGTTAGAAATTGGTCTCTAGTAGGGACCAAGTAGGAATCCCAATCCTAGTCAGGGTAAGTCAGATACACAACCTAAAGTCACCTCTGCTCACCCTCTGGTAGCTTGGCACAGAGCACTCAGGCTTAACTTAAGGCAAAGTGTAAAGTATTTGTGCACACTTTAATTACAGTAACCTAGTGAAAATACCACAAAAGACTCCACACCAGTTTAGAAAATTAGGGAATATTTATCTGAGTAAAATAAGACAGAAATCCAATAAGACCCGCACAAGGGCATTGCACTTCTTCCAATTCTAAGTGACCTGAGCTGTGGGGGGGAAACAGGGGGAGCTGCCCTTGCTGTCTCCAGATTTAGTCGAATAGCAGGGCGACCTACACTGTTATCGCTCAAATACACCAATATGAGCACATTCATGTACCACAGTGTTGTTTTATGGGGTTTAGAGGAGGGAGGGGGAGGAGGGAAGTGGGTTCCCATATGTTTATGTGGGGGCACGACGCAAGGACAACACTGTACTAAATGACTTTTGTAATATGCAAGCTGTGTTTTCTATTAGCTATGTAATAACCAGAGAGACCATCACGGTGCACTTGCAATGTTCGAATGCATATTTGGAAACTAATAAAAACAGTTTTGAGGAAAATATAATCCAATAAGTAGAATTTGAGATATGAAGTTTTAAAGAATAAACTGCAATATAGTGCTCAAAAGTCAATAGCACGGAAAGGTTATTTGAGGTCGTGCTAGACTGGGGTAGATTCAAAGTTTGGGCTGACAGCGATGGAGGGCACGCCATCTACAGGACTCAGACAGGTCCTGCTGGCAAAGTACCTTGGAGGGAATGAGGGTCAAAAACTCAAAGTGAGGAGTCGAGGAGGCGAAGCATCAGCGCCGACCCGTGTCATCGACGAAGGCGTTGTTGATAAACCCTTTTTCGTTGCAGGCCCTGTGTCATTGTCGAGTTGCACAGTCCATCGAGGTAATGTCATCGATTGGCTCCTGTGTCAGTGTCGAAGAGCAATACATCGTTTCCGATCGGTGCAAAGTCATCACTGCGTTGATGTTGATGGTTCTGGACAGCAGAAATCTCCATTCAAAGGCCCAGGCCTGGATTGGCACCAGTTGGCAGGGCAGGACTCACAGATGGCAGGGTGCAGGTGCTGTTACAGAGTTGAAGGACATTTTTGATGACCCTGAGACTTCAGAACAGGGGGCAAGACAGTATGCCCTTGGAGAAACTTGGGTTCTAGGATGCAGTGCAGAGAGCAGGTCCAGTCCACCTAACTCCCAGGCAATAAGCAGCAGGCCAACACAACAAAGCAGGTAGAACAGTGGCAGTCCCTCCTGCAGCACAGTAGCTCTTCATCCTGGCAGAATATCCTTGGTTCCAGCAAAGTTCTGATTTGGTGGTGTCAGGGGTCCAGTACTTATACCCAGCCTTGCTTTTATTTGTGGGGGAAACTTCAAAGATGCCTTTGAAAATTACAATGTCCCTGCCTTTCCTGCCCTGGCTCCAGTCTCACTACAGGGACATATGCAGCTCTCTGTGTGTGGACAGGCACAGCCCTATTCTGATGCAAGTGTCAGCTCTTCCCGCCCAATCTACCTAAGGAAGGCCCATCAGCCTGGTGATGGGCAATAAGGATGCAAATGTCACACCCCAGCTCCCTTTGTGTGACTATCTAGAGGCACTGCACAAAACCCACCTGTCAATCAACCCAGACACGTATTCAGAGACAGGCAGAGGCACAGAATTGTTAAAATAAGAAAATGCCAACCTTCTAAAAGTGGCATTTTCAGCTTGTTGGACATGGCTCTTCTTAGGGGATTTCCCTAAAACTTGATAGAGCGCTCGACGGTGCATTATATTCACGTACGAACTGCACTCGCATATATTCTAATGTTTGGTTGAACTTTGTGCATATTGGAAGGAAGTTTATATCATCATATTAAAATCAGTTGAATGAAATTGTGACACTATTTACAGGACTGATCAGCATTTCATACGTATTTAGAGAAATCATGTAACTATGCACGTATATGATGATTATTAGGTAATACAAATGTATACACTGCTATAAATGATGCATATAGAGGTTTGTGTAACGGGTGCACATTAAAGAACGTTCTTAAATTAGCCAATTGTAGGCCTAACTTTCGTTTCTCTTAAGTTTAGTTTCTCCTCGTTTGCTCTCGAGTTGGGAGTTAATAAAAATTTATATGTGTAGAAGGTTTTCCTTTCGCCCTTACTGCAGGTGCAGGAATTCAACCTAGTTATTTTAGATTTAAGAAGATACATGGGAGGAGAGGAATGTTTTTGAAGACTGCAAACAGAGAAGGGAGGACACCTTCAGTGCATGGTGAAACCTGGGAACCAAGGTCGTCGACCAAGACTACGAATTAATTGGAATCTGTGGAAAGTTACTCAAGGAAGGTGTTCACGGAATAACTCACCATATGACCTGTTGGGGGTGTAACTTTGTGTTTTTTTATTAGGCACAGGGACAGATTTGAAGAACTTTTGCTTTTGACTGAGGAAGGAGAGCATCTCAGAACGAGCTCTGTAGCTTCACGCTACTTGACCAATTTAACGTGAGTGCACTTCTTAGGAAGTCAACACGTGCTGACACCTTTGGGGGAAATTCTTCTGGGAAATTATGAAGGGATGTCACTTTATAAGTAGAGTGGGGACAGATTATTCTTTATTTCGGAAATATAAATGAAAAAGGATTTGGACGCAGTGTCTATACTCAGCTGTGTTCTGATTTTGGAATTTATCATTTTGTGCCTATTGTGCCAAATGAACTATATTCGTAGATTGGGCTCTGTATTAGTATTCATGTATCTTTACGTTTTGATTTTGAGGTGTGTCTATATTCTGTTGTTTCTGGCTTTGTAATAAATCAACAAAACCTGAATCCTAAGTCTGCAGTTCTTTAGCTGGACAGGAGGGGAAATGTATAACTTGTAATTTGGTTTCTTCCCTCCACACTTCTTAGCAGGCAATAAAGACCATCGGCCAGGTATTCCTAAGTAAATTTAGGTTATGGAATCCGGCCTCATCAATTGGTAGCAGAAACGGATGGTTGCAACTCGAGGTGAGGGGAGAACCCAGGGAAATTCAGAGCAGAATTAGACCCATAGAGCCCAAAAGAGAGCCCCATGATTGAGAACAGAGGACAGCGGGCGTTGACGGAGGTTGGCGGAAATTGATGGTGCAGAGGAGGCAGCGGTAGCGTGAGTATGAACACTGATGTGTGTGTTAGATTGCGGTGAATTGGTTGTGTGATGTCTTGCGGAGTTGGAATGATAGTCGAGTGACCTTGAGTTTATTGGTTTACTGGTCCAAACACTTGCAGATCAGCAGGTTTTTGGAAAACAGACTCAAGAGAAGTCGAAGATCCCGGGATAGCGTTGTACTGTAATTGTCTGATCATTGATGTGGGTGTCGTGGATCGCTATCGACAGCTCACTTGGGGTAGGGAACTTTGTGTGAGTTGATCTAATAGAGTCATGTGTGGAAAACCTCAGGCCAGGGGTGGACTGCAGCAACTCGAGTGACTTACGCAGGTCGTGGGTCATGGAGTGTGAATGTTCTTGAGAGAGTGTATACTATCAATCTTGTAGACGACAGACAATTACTTGGTTTTTATGTAACTGTAAGTTACTGTGGCTGCCTGATAGGTAGTTACTTGGTTTAGTAGCTTTTGAATAAACAGTTACTTGGTTGTGTGAATGTGAGAGCGAATGTACATGGTGAGATTGTGAAGGAGGGTGAACCGCTGCAGAGATGGAATGGTGACATCAGAGTGCGCCGCGCTGTGATAGGCCGGTCGGTGTAACGCCGCACTGGGATTGGAGGGTTTTCGGCGAAATTTGGAAAGGTAAAATTGTATTTTGTAACAATTTAATTCAAGATGAGATGTTTCAAGGTACTGCGAGACTTATGTAGAGGAGATTCAGGGGTAGTGACTCGGGTAGGGGAAGAAGCCCCACCAGAGGATACCCCGGCACATTATATGGCAACAAATGTAGGACTCCATACAATGGTGTGGCTCCAAAATTGGCATAAGATTACAGAAAAGGAAGGAGAATTGGCTTTTCCACGTTAGGGGTCATTTCGATTGGATGTGTTGTACCAATTAAGGGGGGTAATGTCTTCATTAAAACCTCCACCTAGACCCACACAATTTGAGGCATTGGATGCATGGATGCGGGCAACACAAGCTAAGCGGAGATAAAACTCCCAAGGAAGGATGCGAAAAGCAATGAAGTCGTATCAGGATGCCAGGTGGGATGCTCAGTTGAAGAGATGGAGGGTAGATACCATAGAGGGAGAGAGATTGTATCCATTGTTGGTACAAGGAGCTGGTGCACAGACAGGAAATACAGAAGATGACAGTGACACATATGATAGCTTGTTAGACAGACTGTTGGCAGAGCTTCCTCCACCTTACAACCCTCAGTCTGAAGAGCGGAAGCGAGAACTGGTAGAAGGAAGCCCAGTAGGAGTGGAATCGGCTCTGGTAGGCGTAAGTGCAAGAGTAGTGGGAAAGATTTCTTTAGGATCGGAAGGGGCAGGAAGGTCAGAAGTTGGGAATACTGAGATGAGAGGAGCCAACTGTGACATACGGTTATCAGAGACCCTCACGGTGCCGGTTACCACTGGACCGTAGTCTCGATATACAATCCGAGTATGGGAGAAAGTGGGAGTCAACTATCTCTGGAGGAAGCCTTACCATGGGTACGGGTGTACCCTTGGAGCCTGTGGAGGCTAGTACTCCATTGCCAGCGATGGCAGACCCAACAAGGGTGTGCCCAGGATCAGAAACAAGGCGAAAAGGTACACTGGCAAATTCTAGGTCAGAAATAAAAATGTGGGTTCCACCAGTGAGGGAGACTATGAGGAGTTCAATTGAGATAGGAATGAGACAAGAGGCGTCTAGCACACGACTCGGGTTCCCGAATGTAGGGACGTAAATTCGATGGAAGAGTCAGAGTTGTGAGAGGGAAGGCCGGCCCACGGTCCAAGATGAGGGGTCGGAGGATCGCAGGAGAAGTCGAAGTTGTGACAGGGAGGGACCGTGTAATGTGGCAAATCGAGGAAGGCTTGAGGTTGCAGTGAAGGGAAAATTGTTGGATGTACTGAAGTTAAAGGTGGAAGTAGATGAGATGATCGATGGGAATCTGCCGTTGGAATGGGTGGATCTATATGATCAGGATGAGCTGTTATTTGTGGCCAAGGATGTTACTAGGAAGGCAAAACAAGTTCATGAGGCATTAGTTCAGTTGGCGCGGAAGTACGATGTGGATTTGACAAAAACGAAAATGTTGCAGGGAAATCACAGGTTAAGCTACACTGACCAGGAATTGGAAGAGAAGAGAATAGTAGGGTTGAAGGCCCATATTCGAGAACTAGTCATAGGAATGAGGGCATGGAAAGAATTGGACCGGTTGGAAGAGAGGTGGTCCAAGAAGAAGGCTGCCAAGAAAGGGATAGAAGACACTCCACCTCCCAGAGGGGGGACGGAGAAAGTAGGAAATTCCCCATTGCGGAAGGTACAGAATGGAGGGTATGTACATATGCCTTGGAGCAGGGGTGTTTTGGCATCTTTTACAAATGATTTCCCTCGGATGAGGGAAAAGCCTGCAGAATGGTATAAACAAATTGATCGGTTTGTGAAGATTTCAAAGGTATTGTGGATAGATTTAAATACTCTGTTTGACATTGTGGTCCCAGGTGATTTGTGGTCAGCGTGCAAAATTGCAATTGAGTGGCCTATCGCAAAACCAGTTAGAGATCCCGTAACTCATGGCCCGTCATCGGAGGTAATGAGAAAATACAAGCAGGCGATTACATAGCTTCAGTCTAAGGTTGCCCCTCAAACTATTTATTGGCTCAAGATTGATTGTACCACCCAGGAACCTAAGGAATCAGGGCATGATTACTACAAGGGATTCCAATTGGCCTTTAAACAGCATAGTGGGCTGGTTGCCCTTGAACAGAAAGACACGGGGCAGTTTGTCTCGAAATTTGTGTTAGGATTGAGGGCTGAGATTAGTTAGATGATTCAGCAACATTTGATTTGTTGGCAGAACAAGTGGACAAGATTCTGCGTTATGCCAAGTACTGTAGTGATCAAGTAGAACCACACAAAGGAAAATGAAGGATAAGCTGATGATGGTGCAGTTGAGGAATGCTGAAAGACCAGATCTCATGCAGGGGAATGGAGGTACAATGGGTTGACGGCAAGGGAGTGGTCGAGGAGTAGGTCAAAATATGACAGTCTACCCAGGACAGGGGAGAGGAAGAGGAATGGACACTGGGCCAGGAGTGGAGTGGGTTAACCCGAAGAGGAATACTGCTTGTCATTATTGTCACAAAATCAGGCATTGGAAGCGCAAGTGTCGCTCAAATCCAGCTAATCAAATGCAAAATGAGGAAACTGTGCAGGTATCTGATGGGCTTAACACAGTGACTAGACCTAAGTCCATGTATGGGGGGGTCCGGAACCTCAGGTACAGGTGCCTCAACCCCCAAGAATTTCTTCAGGCAATTATGTGTATCAACAGATGCCCTTCATTGAATTGACCAACGGTTCTGATCTGAACCCATTGCAAAGACAGTGTAATAGGGGGAGGAGGACTGTACCCTTGGAGCAGCCTTAGAGGTAGACCAGAGTGGACAATTTGTAGAGGCCGATGTCAAGGGTCATCCCATTACATTTTTAATTGACACTGGTGCAGCCCGTTCTACTGTAAGGTCAGCAGTGGTTCCCAACTTGTCACTTTCTGGACAATTGATCCAAGTGGTAGGAGTTACCAATCAGAAAATTACCAATCCACTAACAAATGAGTTACCTGTGAGAATAGGAACTTTTCAGGATCAACACCAATTTGTGGTGTGTGATTCGAGTCCGGTTTGCCTGTTAGGACGTGATCTTCTATGCAAACTAAATTGTACCATCTATTGTACTCCGAAGGGGGTGGAATTACAGACCTGTGATGACGACGCTGCCTTTAAGATGGCAAGTCAGAATTTGTGTGCATAAATGTTCATTGTCTTGACCAAAGTCGAGTTACCGTTTGATTTGAGGGACTCTGTCTCTCCTGTGGTATGGGATTTTACAGGGGAGGAGATAGGTCTGATTCGAGGAGTTGAACCAGTTAAAATACAGATCAAGCCGAATGCCGAATTCCCAAGGATGCCACAGTATAAGGTAACACCAGAGACATTGGCAGGAATAACCCCCGTGAATGAATCTATGATTACTCAAGGCATTTTGAAGGGGATAAGAGGAAGCCACTGTAATTCCCCTATAATGGGGTTGCAGAAACCTAGTGGCAAGTATAGAATAGTGCAGAATCTGCGAAGAGTCAATGAGATTGTGATTCCATGTTGTCCTGTGGTATGGAATCCAGCTGTAGTTCTGTTCCAAATATCTTGTGAAGCTGAATGGTTTACGTTCATTGACCTATGCCAGGCATTGTTCTCGATACCCCTCCGTGAGGAGAGCCAATTTTTATTTGCTTTCTGACTGGAGAACCGTGTGTTAACATGGTGTCATATCCCTCAAGGGTATACAGAAAGTCCGTCTATTTTCAATCAAATCTTGAAAAAGAATCTCGAGAGTCTGACCATGCCACATAATTCGGTTCTCGTCCGATACATAGATGATCTTTTGGTTGCCTCAGAGACAGAAGATGCTTGTAGGATAGATACTTTGGCTCTGTTGAATCACCTGGCAGAGAATGGACACAAGGTGTCCCCAGGTAAGCTCCAGTACTGTTTGCCTGAGGTCCAGTATTTGAGGCATCGAATCCAAAAGGGAAAGAGAAAGGTGTCACCAGATCGCATAGAAGCGATCTTGCAAATGGGTACTCCAAAGACACAGAAAGAAGTCCGAATGTTTTTGGGAATGGTTGGCTACCGTCGACAGTGGATCCCAAACTTTTCCCTAAAGGCAAATCCTTTGTTAAAGTTAACACGCAAGGATGTAAGTGATCCGGTACCATGGGATGACGACTGTTTGAGGGCCTTCCAGGAGCTAAGGGAGAGCCTATGTCGTGCTCCAGCTCTGGGAATGCCCGAATATAATAAAGCGTTTTCGCTTTTCTGCCATGAAAGAGAAGGATGCACACTAGCAGTATTAACTCCGGCACATGTGGGTGCCCGTAGACCTGTGGCCTATTTTTCAGCCACCTTAGTTCCGTTGGCTTCTATGTTGCACGGATGTCTAAGATCCGTTGCTGCAACAGGTGTCAGCATTGAAAGATGTGAAAGCATTGTGATGGGTCACCCACTTACTGTCTATGTCCCGCACTCAGTGGAACTTCTGATGAAGAGAACCAAAACGCAGCATTTGACCAATAATAGGCTCACTAGGTATGAGCAAGTCATACTGGCACCCGAAAATGTTTCTTTGAAAAGATGTTCTATGTTGAATCCTGCTACTTTGATGCCATTTCCACCTATTGAAGGAGAAGATTGCAAGGAGCATGATTGCCTAGATGTGAGTGAGCTTTCTACCAAACCCAGGCCCGACATTGTTGATGAACCTTTACCTGAATCTGATCTAGTGCTCTTTGTTGATGGTTCATGCTTAGGAGACAAGAGGGTTGTTTGAGAGCAGCTTTTGCTGTTTGTACTATTTCTGGAGTTGTGGAAGCTGCCTGTTTACAAGGAGTATACTCCGTACAAGTGGCCGAAATCATTGCCCTAATACGTACATGTCTCATCTCTGATCGAGTCCGAGTGACTATCTTCACCGATAGTCAGTATGGGTTCGGAGTGGTTCACGATTTCGGGCAGTTATGGTCACAGTGGGGGTTCTTAACATCATCAGGATCTCCTATCAGGAATGGGGAATATGTGCGACAGCTGTTAGAAGCGTTGCAGAAACCCAAGGAAATATCAGTGGTGAAATGTGCGGCACACAGGAAAGGGGAGGACTTTGTCACCTAGGGAAACCGCTACTCCGATGAAGTGGCTCGTTTTGTGCCATACATGCTTGTATCTTTAATGGAGAATATGTGGGAGAGAGCACAGAAAAGACCAAGCTCAGCATGATGCTGGCTGTGGCTGATACCTGGGATGAAGTTAAGTGATTCCAAGAAGAAGTCCCCGAAGAGGAAGAAGCAGCATGGATTAGAGCAGGTTGTGAGAAAAGAGGGGATTGCATTTGGGTGTCAGCGGATGAAAGAGCATTGTTACCCAACTGTTTGTTGAGTCCAATGGCAAGGAATATTTATGGAGCAGTACATCTTGGAAGAGTTGCCATGGTGACGGTGTTTCGACAGACATGGTTCAATCCACGGTTCCGTGTGTATGCTGAGGCAGTGTATCACAGGTGTGTTACGTGTCAGCAAATGAATGCGGGAAAGAAAACCGTAGTTGCACTGAGTCACATTGGTAGGTCAGGAGGTCCTTTTATTAGGATACAGTTGGATTTCATTGAGATGCCCAGGTGCAATGGACTGAGGTACGTTTTGGTGGTGGTCTGTGTCTTTTCATGTTGGGTTGAGGCATATCCAACTAGGCGGTGTGACAGTCTCACAGTGGCAAAGTTGTTACTTAGAGAGGTCATCCCATGGTTCGGATTTCCGACCTCATTGGAATCGGATAGAGGAACTCACTTTCATAGTGAGATCATGAAGCTGTTGTGTGCGGCAATACAAGTTGATCAGTGACTGCATTGTAGCTACAGGCCGGAGGCGTCTGGCCTCGTGGAACAGATAAATGGGACAATCAAGATGAGAGTGGCGAAGGTTTGCTCGTCGACGTCTTTGAAATGGTGCTGATGAGTTTGCGTAGTACTCCAGATAGGAGAACAGGACTTTATCCCCATGAGATATTAATGGGGAGGGTGATGCGTTTGCCTGCAGTGCCAGCTACAGGATTGATAAACATCACCAATGATTTGGTTCTTGATTATTGCAAGGGACTGGCTGACATGGTTAATTCTGTGTCTCACCAGGTCGAGGCTGCGAATGCATCCACCTCGAAAGATCTCCTGCACAACCTAAGCCCGGGGGACTGGGTTTTGGTCAGAAAGCACGTGAGGAAGAATTGCCTTGATGCACAGTGGCGAGGTTCGTACCAAGTGATCCTGGTTACCAGCACTGCTGTGAAGTGTGGAGGCCTACCGAACTGGATCCACGCCTCTCACACCCGCAGAGTTCCAGAACCCTCGGAAGAAACATCTCCTCTCAATCAAAGAAATCCAGCTGAGAGCGCAAACTTGGAAGAGGGGAAAAGCCAAGCTGTGAGGATTCCTAATGAAACAGACGGTTCATTAGGTCTGACGTCCAGGCCAGTAGCAACTGGTTGGTTTTATTGAACTTGATTTGGTGCTTGTTTTTTCCTGTTTAACTTAGCTTTTAGTCACTTTTAATGTTATTTTAGCGCTTACATGCTTAGCGCTTATATTCTTACCTTGTGCCTTGCTCAGCTTCCTTCCACTATTGCTCCACTCCCGCCCGCTCTCAGGTCCACCGCGGTGTTACCGTTTGAGTGGAGAGAGCGAGCGTGAGCAGGCTTTCATCCTCTTCCGGTGGGAGCAAGCGGAAGTTCACGGTCTAGTTGTTCGCTGGATCTCCTATTTACCCAGCATGCCTTCGCTGATGCACAGGTGATGTCCAGGCCACTAGCGACTGGTTGGTTTTACAGAACTTGATTTGGTGCTTGTTTTTTTCCTGTTTTAGCTTAGCTTTTAGTCACTTTTAATGTTATTTTAGCGCTTACACGCTTAGCGCTTATATTCTTACCTCGTGCCTTGCCCAGCTTCCTTCCACTATTGCTCCACTCTTGCCCACTCTCCGGTCCACCGCGGTGTTACCGTTTGAGTGGAGAGAGCGAGTGTGAGCAGGCATTCATCCTCTTTCCGTTTCGGTGGGAGCAAGCGGGAGTTCACGGTCTAGTTGTTCGCCGGATCTCCTTTTTAACCAGCATGCCTCCGCTGACATGCAGCGGGCATGCTGCTGGCATGCCGAAGGTGCACCAAAGGCAAGCCCATCTGCGCCCGTCCGCGCACAGCCGTCGCCAGGAGCCAGGACCCCTGCATCTTTTATGTTAACGTTCCACTTCAACATCAAGATGTGTCTATTCGGCAGAAACACTTAGAGAAATTAGACTCTTGGGTAATAAGCATAATTTACATAATGTATGCGATATAGCCAATCCTTTTGCCATCTTTGAAGGTCCCTTTTCGTGTATACATTGCCATTTTCAGAGTCATTTATCAGATCAAGGGGTGGTAGCACAGGTTACTTCATCCTATGCAGATCAGAAGCCAATATTATCTAAGTACTCACTTCCCCTTACTTCCCGTCACCCATCTCCATCCATGGTTGGAAATGCTTCTTAAGTAATGTGAGATCCTTGCCTAGGCATGCCTATGACCTATGGCACTTGATTACTGAGGAAGCCCCTGATATCGGTTTTCTCAACGAGACTTGGCTTAATCAGGCCTCCACTCCTTTCATTACCCTGGCTCTCCCTGAGAACTACCACATTTTAAGGTTGGACAGGGAGGTCAGATCAGGCGGAGGCATTGCCATTATCTATAAAGAGTCCTTAAAAATTTCTATAATTGAGAAGAGCTCAGATGAAAAACTTGAGATTTGTATCTTTAAAATCGAGTTCACCCCTCAGGACTGCTGGAAAGGTGTGCTGGTGTATTGCCTACCAGGGCCAATTTCAGATTTTACGGCTAAATTGATGGAACAAATAGCTATTCATGTTGTTTCCTCCAAACAGTTTATGCTTTTAGGCGATTTTAACATTCACTTTGAAAATAGTTCTAATTTAAACGCTGCTCAGTTCCACGCAGATTTAGCCTCTTTAGGAATGGAAATGACTAATACACGCCCTACCCATTTAGCGGGCCATACACTGGATCTCATTTTGAGCAACTCTCCCAGCATACATACAGAAGCTCCACGCACTGTTGTATGGTCTGATCACTCCTTGATAGATTTTCAGATTCTTGATACTAATGTAACCTCTATCATTAATAAGTCCTCTCACAATGTTAGGAGAAAATGGCATAAAATTACCCAAGATACCTTTATGCAGGAATTTAAGGCCCCTACTATGGGAGAGTCGGGAGATGTCAGCTTTAGATTTGAGGAACTGCATGGCACTATAAAAGCAACTATAGATACTCTCGCCCCTCTAAAACAACAACACAAAGACAGGCAGAAGCCTCATGCAGCCTGGTACTCACCTGAACTGCGTAAAGAGAAAGCAAGGTGCAAAAAATTCGAGAAATCTTGGCGACAGTCTCATAAACTAGACAAGAAGGACATTTTTAAAAATGCACTAGCACTTTATCATAAGAATATTAAAAAAAGCCCAGAATGTCCATGTCACCGTCCAAATAAGCCAGGCAGGTAATTACACTAAAGAACTTTAGATAGTCCATAAATCCTTTACCCATCCCACCTCCTGTGCTAACACCATCCCCCCTTCCCAAGTATTATGTGATAACATTGCTGATTATTTTGAAGAAAAATTTAACAAAATATATGATAAATTTCCCAAGACCACAGATACTCTGAAAGCTACACCTAGTTCCACCTCATCTTTTACCAGGAATACTTTTCTTTTGGAAAACTGTATCCCTATCCAGACACATATGATGACGGAAATGCTAAAAGTGGCTAAATCCGGGTCACCTCTCGATATTTTACCAGCAAAAATATTTGCGCTGCTAGCTACACAACTAGCCCCATCCATCTGTGCTTTTTTAAATCAATCACTGAACGAAGGATATCTTCCATGCATATGGAAAACGGCACATATACTTCTGATCTGCAAAAAGGCTGGCCTCCCTCCATCCGATTTGTCGAATTATCGACCAATTTCTCTTCTCCCTCTAATGGGTAAACTCCTAGAAGGATATGTTAGCAAAATACTTATGAAACATATAGAGTGCCGAGGCTGCCTGGACCCTTCTCAGTGTGGTTTCAGACCCAAGCACAGTACCGAATATGCACTTATAGCAGTAATAGATTACATCAGGCTTTCCCTGGCTAACAATCAGGCTGTAATATTGGTACTATTAGATCTATCGGCAGCCTTTGACACTGTGTCACATCAGAGATTACTCCATAGACTGGAAGAGATAGGAATCGCCGGGTGTGCGCTACAGTGGTTTTCCAGTTTTTTGAGTCAACGCACGCAGAATATTAATTTGGGTCACTTCCGCTCTCGCACAATTGAGCTCACCAAAGGAGTACCGCAGGGCTCTTGTCTCAGCCCCACCCTGTTCAATGTGTACGTGGCTCCCCTTGCTAAAACTGTTAAATAATTTGGGTTTACCCCTTTTTCGAATGCAGATGACACTCAGCTTCTTCTATCCTTCGATAACAGTGACATTTCTTCTAAATCCTGCTTTATGGCAGTCATTAAAGCTGTCTCAGATTGGGTGACAGAAAAGTTTCTCCAACTAAATGCCAAAAAGACAGAGATTATGCTTTTCGGCAGAGCCCAAAAGCTCTGGTCTGCAGAGTGGTGGCCTTCTAATCTAGGCCCAGCTCAGGTTCCCAAGACGCTGGTTAAAAACGTAGGTGTCCGACTGGATCAGTGTCTCACAATGAAAGATCAAGTAGGAGCTACCATCGGTACTTGTTTTCACACGATGAGTCTCTTGTGGAGAGTATTCCAGTTCCTTCCTCTGGAGGTATGGAAAACATTGATTCAGGCACTAGTCATAAGTCGCCTGGACTATTGTAATGCACTATTAGCGGCCACAAATGAAGCTTTAATGAATAAACTTCAAGTGGTCCAGAATACTGCAGCCCATTTGGTACAGAATATGCCACCTAGAACATCATCAGGGCCTCTTTTGTGACAGCTACACTGGCTCCCAATACGTCAAAGAATTAAGTTTAAGATCTGCTAAATTGTATATAAAGCTCTAAGTTACGAAGAACCAAGCTATTTAACAGAATAACTCCTCCCTTATCAACCATGCAGATCCTTACGCTCAGGAGACAAATCCATCCTCATCACCCCCCTTTTTAGGGAGTCTCGTACCGGGGGCAAGAATTTTTCTTATTTGGCTCCCCTATATTGGAACTCCTTACCTCCCTATCACCGCAAGTGTTCCAATCTCCTTACTTTTAGAACATTTCTGAAAACTGAACTGTTCCACAACTGATAAACTGGACCAATGCTACGTAGCACGGAGATACCCCTGCGGGGGTGATTCAGGCGCTTTACAATTTTTTTCATTTTATTCATTCATTAGGTCGAGCTGAAAGGGATCACGCTGTACAAGATCCTGGGACAGACACTGAGAGAGACGGAAACGTTGGAGTTGAAGTAGAGTCAGATTCAGCTGACCAGACGGGTGTGGAACAGGCAAGGGTGGAGAGGAGAACAGTGGCTGGAAGTGAAACGTGGCCAGTGAGAAAAGAAAAACTGAATCTGAGGCTTACATCAGAAAAGGATCTCGCTCCCATCTCTGAAACTTCTGAATCTGAGCAAAGTGCCACTGAACCAAGTCAAGAGGGCTTAAGGAGATCAAAAAGAGAATGAGTGCTGTGCCGAACGTACGCTGCTCCCAAGTGGACATACCTGGTCACAGATGCAGTGTCCGGGGAGGTCCAGGAGGCTGAGGTCTGGAAGAGTGAGACGTGGAGAGGCCACGCTGATTATTGACATTAAACTGTTAATTTCAGGAGTCAAGGCTCTCGTGCCGTTGACTCTGACTGTACCTGATCCTCCAAGGCTGAGTGGATTGCGATTTCTGATCCTAAATCAACTCTCATTTCCAACATTTGGTCGCCAGCCTTCAGCCTAAGAATTGGCAGCATTTCGTATGGAGATCTTGGAACTCGTTGTTGATGCTCTTGGCACTGATTTGATCTATGATGAAAACTGAACTGAATAAAGAAAAAGAAAGTACATAATCATTGCTCTAAAGAAGATAACCTAGGCCCTAGTGGAAGAAGAATACATTTAGGGACTTTTCAGTAGAAGAAGAAAGATGGGTAGGGATGGCTTTTCATGAACTGTTCGTTATTATTGCTGAACTGAATACGGAAGAATTCTACAAGTCCAAAAGGAAACTAGTAAGAACTTTGTGTGCAGAATCATTAAGGGAAAAGAAAAGACTTTGTTATTTCCATTTCTGCACCACGTTGGAAACCTTATTCAATATGGGGTCTGGAAATTCGAACCGTAGGCAGAAATGCATTATAGGTACACTCATAGTGGGGGTAATTGTAGTCATTACTGGTAGTGGTCATTACATCCATGGTCGAGTCCGATGTTGTGGAAGAAGGGAACATGGGACGCCTACAACTTCTACACCAAACATAAGAGAGGGTGCATCAGAATCAGATGAGGATATGATAAAAGAAACTAGTCGTTTATTACATGTAGACCTCTCCAAGGGTGACTTTACGTTAAATGCGTACGCAAGGTTGTTGTATGAGTATGTGGACACCATGGATGCAAAGGATTGCTATATGTGCATGCAGTTGCCAGCATCGGTAGAGGAGGGCATTAGATATCATCACTTACCCATGACATATGGCATCACTTGTAGCGTGTTACTGAGTATGTTTTATGGTAAAGCACATTTTGAGTATTATTTTTCCAACTATGATGTAGTGCTCCCTGAGGTCCCCGTACTTAAGTATTTGAACAAATATGACTATTATAAAAAGGAAGAAAGAATGTCTAAATATTTTGTGCCTGCAGTAACCTTAGATACAGCATATACCCATTGACACAATTTGACGTGTATGTTATCGGACATAGAAAAGAAATTCGTGGATCAGATAGAGGATAGACATAGACAGTCATTATTCAGGCCTGATCCTAAGCATGATGTGATTCCATGGACCCAAGAGGAGTTAGATCATAAGGCAAAGGGAAGTCCTAGTCCAATAGCCCTAGATTTACAGCAAAAGGGGAAACTTTGCATTAGACAGCCACAGACATATTATGACAAAATATTCGTAGGAGAGAGTGAATGTGAGCACATTTTCTTGATTGAAGAATCAATAAAGAAGGCGCTACTGGTAAGTTGACCATAGTGCCTAATGTGCATGTGTTATTTGGCTGTGGTATTTCCAAAAATATTCCATGTGGAAGATTTGTGGCCATTGGAAGGGAAACGATCGCGTAGAGAGAATGTGGCACAAATGCAGGAGAAATTGTTGGTGATGTATTTGGCGCAATGATACTGACTTTGGGAGTGGTTCTGAAAGATGTAAAGATTAGAAGGTTGTCAACACTGGTGGACAAATTGTCAGTGAACACGGCTCAAGCTTTACTGCTTGTTGCTGGGGAGATGGTCTCTATAAGGGCCATGGTGTTTTCAGAACCGTCTTGCGTTAGATGTATTATTGGCAAAAGAGGGCGGAGTCTGTAAATTGCTGAGGGTCCAACAGTGTTGCACTTATATCCCTGACAATAGTAAGGATTTAAAGAAATATATCAGTAACATCACTGAGATACATCATGACATACATGATCCGGCTACTGGAGGGATTTGGGATAAAATTGGACAAGCATTTGGAAAGGTTGGAAGTTGGTTTGGAAGTTTGGGACAAGGAATTATTGGTTACATTCTAAAACATATCATAATAGTTGTGATCTGTATCATTCTTCTTCTTCTAGAGTTTTATATAGCGCGAACTAGACCCAAGAAATCGGGTATCAGAGCGCTTTACATGAGCACCAGTTTTGTTACAGATGGACACATTCATTTTTGTTAGGCACGGGGAGATTAAGTGATTTGCCCAGAATCACAGGATGTTGAGCGTCGTTGCCGAGACTAGAACCCGGTTCCCCAGCTTCAAAGTCGACCGCTCTAGCTGTAAGGCTACATCCTCTCCATTGTATTGTTGGGTGCCTTTAGAGCTTATAAGTGGCACAAGGCAAGACCGGCTGAGAGTTCTCTAAGGAGACGGGAAAGGCAGATGGAAAGACTGCAGGACAGTCACTATCAGAACCTTAAGAATCTGGAGAAGATCAGGCAGGGAAGACAGGCTACAACTTCTGTTTAGGTCAGTCTTTTCTGCGAGGAGAACATAGCAAGGGAAAGTGCTGGGTTTGATGACACTAGTCATCAGAGGGGGGCTGATAGAGCGCTCAACGCTCTTTAAATTGTAAGGGTGCATCATATTCACGTACGAACTGCACTCGCATATATTCTAATGTTTGGTTGAACTTTGTGCATATTAGAATGAAGTTAATATCATCATATTAAAATCAGTGGAATGAAACTGTGACGCATTACAGGACTGATCAGCATTTTCACACGTATTTAGGGAAATCATGTAACTATGCACGTATATGATGACTATTAGGTAATACAAATGTATACACTGTTATAAATGATGCATATAGAGGTTTGTGTAACGGATGCACATTACAGAACGTTCTTAGGTTAGCCAATTGTAGGCCTAACTTTCATTTCTCTTAAGTTTCGTTTCTCCTTGTTTGCTCTCGAGTTGGGAGTCAATTAAAATTTATGTGTGTAGAAAGATTTCCTTTCGCCCTTACTGCAGGTGCAAGAATTCGACCTTGTTATTTTAGATTTAAGACGATACATGGGAGGAGAGGAATGTTTTTGAAGACTGCGAACAGAGAGAAGGGAGGACACCTTTCGTGCATGGTGAAACCTGGGAACCAAGGTCGTCGACCAAGACTGCGAATTAATTGGAGTCTTTGGAAAGTTACTCAAGGAAGGTGTTCGCAGAATAACTCACCATGTGACCCGTTAGGGGTGTAACTTTGTGCACTTCTTAGGAAGTCAACACGTGCTGACACCTTTTGGGGAAATTCTTCTGGGAAGTTAGGAAGGGATGTCACTTTAGAAGTAGAGTAGGGACAGATTAGTCTTTATTTTGAAAATACAAATGAAAAAGGATTTGGAGGCAGTGTCTATACTGTGTTCTGATTTTGGAATTTATCGTTCTGTGCCTATTGTGCCAAATGAACTATATTCGTAGATTGGGCTCTGTATTAGTATTCATGTATCTTTACGCTTTGATTTTGAGGTGTGTCTATATTGTGTTGTTTCTGGCTTTGTAATAAATCAACAAAACCTGAATCCTGAGTATGTAGTTCTTTAGCAGGACGAGAGGGGAAATGTATAACTGGTAATTTGGTTTCTTCCCTCCACACTTCTGAGCAGGCAATAAAGACCATCCGCCAGGTATTCTTAAGTAAATTTAGGATATGGAATCCGGCCTCATCAAACTTGCTGTTTTTTTTCATCTTGCTTTTTGCTGATTCTCTTTTCATGGCCTTAGGACTCTGGGCACTTTCCCACTGTAATGCAGAGTGAAAGTGTGCGCCCCTCCTACAAATGCTAGGAAATGTTGCGTACCTGATTGGTTTAGGTGCTGTGCCTGTGAGAACCCTGTAAAGAGTTGTACTACATACCCAGGGCAGGTACTGCACTGGCTAGTAGTGGGCTGCAGCACTGATTGTGCCACTTTCAAACATGTCTCAAGTCTTCCGTAGCAGGCTTGTGTGTGCACAGTTGCACGCCTGCACAGGTTGGTATTTCTAAACCATTAGTCAATGCTGAGTGGGCGTTCACTACCACTAGGACATCCCTACAGTAAACCCTGAGGGGTGGGGCAAGTGGTAGGGCAAAGGCAGGGCAGGTACTCATCTGTGTTCCCTGCCCAGGTAGTGAATAATCCCCATGTGGGTTTTTCCTACCTAGGAGGACTGCTCTTCCCATGGGTCAACATGGGGGAATTGCTGGATGACTTTCAAACCACAGTTTTAGCTTACAACAAGGAGTAGCTTCATGTTGTTTTCAAACATGTCTTAAGCCTGCCATTGCAGGCCTGTGTGTGCGCATTTGCACTTAGGCTCAGGTTGGCCTTTCTAACTCATTGGCCAATGCTGAGGGTGCCTTTCACTAACACTTGAGCACCCCTAGGGTGACCCCTCGGGGGTGGAGCAAGTAATAGGTGAAAGGCAGACAAGTACACATGTGTGTTCTCTGCATCGGTAGTGAAGAACCCCCATGTGTGTTTTCACTACATATGAGGTTTGCTCTCCCCATAGGTTAAGATGGGGGAATGGGGAAGTTGCAGTGGTGGCTTATGGTAGAGCAGCCTCATGGTGTTTACTGTCATTGGATTCACAATCCTCCCTCGTGGTAAAGGTGGGGTTGCCATTAATAGTTTAGAAATGCCACTTCTAGTTACGCGACCCCCAGCTTGATATTATGTAACCCTATTTCTCATGTCACAGGCAGGACAAGAGGCAGAGGCCTTGTTGTTTAAACATGATAGTGTCCGCCTAGTGCTTTTCTTGAAACAAGGACTGGTCAACTGTATTTGTTAATAATACTTATGCATGTTTACTTCATGTTTCAATTTTTTGTATTTTGTTTTTTCACAAATGTGTTGTTTTGAAATGTGTCTAAGTTTGTGTTAGAGGATTATTATTTGACAATGTGTACTTAAATGAATTGTTGCCCATTTCATGACATGACTAAATAGCATAATCTTGTCTTTAAAAAAAGTTACAAGTCAATTGAAATAAATCACATAGACTTTAGAACGTTTGGCCTAAGGTCTTATTTACTCATTAATTTGGTATTAATAGTCTGTCTGGACACTCTGTTTGTTTCCTACTTCTAGAAAGTGGGCATTTCTTTGCGCTAAACTCTTTTATGTACCTTTTAGTTTCACTCCAGTCCACACTGGAGGCTAGTGGAGCACATCTGTGCCTTCCCACATACAGCCATGAAACACTGGACATGCAACTGGAACGACAGACCTCTGCTATTTGAGGACTTGGCTGGATAGATTGGGGGGAGAGGTTTTGACACGGCCTCTGGGATGCTATATCATGGCCCCACTAAAGATAAAGATCTACACCCTGTCTGAATAGTGGGCAGCCTGGTCCGACTACCTGCTGCTGTGTGACACCCTGACATGGGCTCTCCAAGGGCTTGTTGGCTTGCCCCCTGTTCTTAGTGGAGGTCTCAGGGATATCAAAGACCCTCCAAGAGGAACCTATATATACGTGTTTCACCTGGAGGGCAGTGCCCTCTCAAGCGTCTACTCATCTGCTGGATCCTGACTGCAGTGCAGTGTGAGCGTGGAACTACGTATTGTGCCTGGAGACTGGATTGCCTTGTGCGGAGCCCCCAAACCGTACCCACATCTAAGTAGTGTGCCCCAGCATCGTGGGGCCTCAGCATGAACAAACATCTTGCGGGTGGTGAGCGGATTCACCGGTTGCAGGACCCAGCATGGCCCGCTTCGTCGTTCATTCCGCATCTCTCTTGTGCGACATGCCAACTGTATGCTCATTGCATGTGGTGTCTGATTCACTGGTTACCACCCTCGGAAGGACAGTGCATCTATAGTAGTGCTTCCTCCTACCTCATGCAGTACTACTGAACTTGTGACTGAGTGTGTGGGACTGAATTGTCTGGTGCGACTCGGGTCATTGTGCACCAGACGTTGTGTCTAATTCCAGGGAGAAACGGCGAACCCAACTTTGGATTGATTGTAACCGGATTGTCTGGTGCGACTCAGATCATCATGTACCAGATGTTGTGCCTAATTCCAGGGAGGTACGGTCACCCAACTGTGTGTTGAGTGTAACCAGATTGTCTGTTGTGACTCGTATCATCACGCATAAGACTTTGTGCCTCATTCAAGGGAGGTACTGCAACCCAACCGTGGGTTCATTGGGATTGAACTGCCTGGTGCAACCTGGATCAATATGCACCAGATGTTGTGTCTCATTTCTAGGGAGGTATGGAAAACCCAATTTTTGGTTTATTGTGACTGTATTGTCTGGTGCGACTTGTCTCATCGCAAACCAGATGCTGTGTATCACTTCCTGTGAGGTGAGGGGACAGCTGCACCCCTCATTCAATGATTGTGTTCCGTCTTGCCCTCAGAGCGGCGAATCAACTGCCCTCTCCTCACCCGGCTCAATGACTTTGTGTTGCCAGGTAGTATCGCCCGGATCGGGCCTGGGGGGTAAGAGTAAGTGACTGGGCTGAGGAACACTTCTGAGAGCGATCGGAAGTGGGTCAAGAGACTGCGTGACCGGAAGGCGAAATGAGGGACCTCTTGATTGAACTGGGACAGCCGCTAGCCCATCTCTACTCCACATAAAGTTGGTGAACTTCCCGAGTGGTGGACAACCCCTCATTTGTCGACCTGTACCTGACTACTCTGATAGTTACTTCAGCATTCTCCCCTGGGCCCCTGACTAAGTGTGACTCCGGCTTTAAACTGGCATAGTAGGGGGTGGGGGATTTTTGACCCTAACCTGTGAGCAGAATAGTGTGGGGGTAACTGGGAGGTGCAGGAGGGATTGTGCCATGTGGTCCACATTCATATTATCAACTGACCTGACAGATATCATTCATTTGCACCACGTTACGATGCAGATAGCGTGAGATAGCGTGTGTGTGTGTGAGTGTGCTTGTCGATATCCTTTGCGCCTTGTTATGGTGCTGTGTGAGTGTGGGATAGCGTGCTGCATGAAAAGAGCCTGCTAATAGTTGCATCGTGCAGCGGGTTGTTTTACTTATTGTTTCATTACCTAACGTATACTCGGTTTTGACATTGGTTTTACCCGTGCGGCCTTGGCCTACGGTGCTGATGAAAAGTGTTATAAATTCCTGTGTGTACACATTCAAGATATCATTATGACCTGGGGTGCACCCTAGAAATGTGGGGATTTGAATTGTGTTATGTGCCAGGATTGGCCCAGATTCGACAACATATCGCACTGCATATGGGTGCTGGAGTAAAATAGGATTTTTACGAAGTGTGCATATTCCTGATGTCATTTTAGCACTGTTAGGCCTAGTACTGCTAATAATATTTTCAGGTGTGATTTATGCCCAGAAATACATGATGTTTACGTTGTGTTAATCAATGTGTGTGTTGAATACAATCATTATTTATATACACCTCGTGTGAAGTCTTTGATGTGATGCTCAGTGTATTTATTGTGTGAGAATGTAGTGCCGTTGCTTTCAACATTGCCTCTGTGATAAGACTGACTGTTCAGTGCCAGGCTAGCCAGGGGTGAGCGCAGGCTATACAGTGTAATCACCTAACCCTGACAGAAGTGGTAGGTTCTGCCTGCCGCGGGCACCTCCTCAGTCAACAAGAAAGTAGCAGTTCCAACACAGGCTTACAATTTAAAATCTGAATTCACCATAAGTTGTGATTTTAAATTGTGAGTCTGGGATACCAAACTCCAAATCTCTTTCTTTTCCCAGTAGGAAACTACACTTAAAAGATGTTTTAAGACAATATTCCAATGTTAACCTATGAGAGAGATAGGCCTAGTAGTAGTGAAAAACTAATTTAGCAGTTTTTCACTGTCAGAACACGTAAACCTCAAAAGTACATGTCCTACCTTTTAAATACACTGCACCCTGCCCACAGGGCTGCCTATGAAATGAAAGGGAGGGTTTGGGTCTGGCAAGTAGATGAAGTGGCCAGGTTGAAATAGCAGTTTTAACCACGCCTACAGGCTCTGCAGTGGCAGGCCTGCAATATGTTTAAAGGGCTACTGAAGTGGGTGTCACAATCCGTGTTGCAAGCCCGCTAATAGCATTTATTTACAGGCCCTGGGCACATATAGTGCACTTTACTAGGGACTTATAAGTAAATTAAATATGCCAACTGTGGATAAGCCAATGTTACCATGTTTTCAGTACAGAGTAAATGCACTTTAGCACTGGTTAGCAGTGGTAAAGTGCCTAGAAACTTAAAGCCAGCAAAAATGAAGTCACAAAACAGGAGGTCAGGAGGTCAGGAGGCAAAAAGTCAGGAGAAACCACGCCAAGGATGTCAGGTCTAACATTTAGGCTCTCTGAAAAGCTATGATATTTGTGCATATTCATGTGAAAGATTTTTAGGAGAATGAGTAACTTTACAAACGTTGCATGTCGGAGTCTATGACTCATAAATACTGCATTCTTTGTGAATATCCCCCCAAGGTTGTTATGGAATAGGAATCACAAATTTTCAGGAGCAGGTGATCCAGAAGCGCTTATTCACATTCACAGCTTCTTAGGTGATATCTTCAACACATTAAAGGGTCAGTCCATGTATATCAAATGTATACGTGCTATACATTTCGAAGTTGGCTTCTGCCTGGCAGTGGCGTAACGAAAATTGAGGGGACCGCCCTGCAAATTGCACAGAGGGGCCCCCCTCTGGACTGGATCAAGAGGTCTCAGGCTAGGGTACTGTGCTGAGGGGGCCCCTTGGAGCTCGGGCCCCCCAAGACA
This sequence comes from Calotriton arnoldi, assembly GCA_963921515.1. NCBI lineage: Eukaryota > Metazoa > Chordata > Amphibia > Caudata > Salamandridae > Calotriton > Calotriton arnoldi. The sequence goes on along the minus strand of CAWUFW010001866.1, from coordinate 2,515,609 downwards.
GCTGGGGCTGCAGGGGCCTATGATACGCCACTGCTGACTTCTTGAAGGAAATTGAGACAAAATATGAATAGGCAAAGGAATGAAGTTTCATAACCATCTTATCAACGAAACAGCAGCAAAGCTGTCAATCTTTACATACACAATATTCCTGAGACGCCCATCATGTAATTCCTTTAAGGCTGATGCAATTGAGAGGTAAATAATGGTTCTGTAATGGTTTTTAACCTAAAACTTGAGCTTGAGAATCCAAGTTCTAAGTGAGATGATCTGGAACACAGAACTTGGATTGTGGAAAGACCTGGTGCTCATAGAAGAAAATGCAAAATCTCCTAGTTATCATGAAGGAAATATTTAATGTATTTTGCATTAAGAACATGGAGGCAAGCATTATTTTTGATCCATCCTTCTTTTTCTTATCAGAAGCCAAATAAGAGAAACAATAGTGTCCATTCCTTTGGGACTACATACCCCTTCAGTCCAAAGCAAAATAAAAACCATTGTAAATCACAGGCCAATATTGCTGAACATAAGCCCTGGGGAGAGCCGCACTTTCTCTTTCTTGCTTCGCTGCAGCTGTCCTTGAAGCCTTGATCACGCTCCAGATCACTCTTGCTTCTGGTCGTCTGCAGAATATATTACACAGTTGTAATTCAGTTTGTCACTATAAATAGAGAACAATTAATCACTATACTGAATGTTCGTTGTGAAAAATACTACATTAATGACAGCTTCTAAACATGTTTGCACATCACACTTCAGTGTTAATAACAGAAATACTTATAGGATACGATGATGGCTAGTGCATCCTTTGTCGAGGTTGGAGAGGGGGCATAGTATGTTCCATTAACAGAACAGATGGTTGGGATAGCCAGCGGCATCATCTCCTATACGACCGTCCCCCACTCGAGTTCCCCGGCATTCTGGGGCAAAGGCCCGTTTTCCTCCTTTGAGGGGAGGAGTATGCTCAGGGCCGCTGCCAGTAGCATTAATTACCTTCCCACCAGTTTTTAATTGCAATTAACAGCTCTTTCCATGGAGCAGTCTTAGACAGCTGTAAGGTCCTCCTCCAAAGGGAGAGGGCAATTCTCAGGAAGAGGATAATGAATCCTGCATGGCTTCTGGGGTCCTTGAACCCTGGGCTCCAGACTCCTGCCAAAGCCACTTTCCCTGGGGAGAGACCTGGGGGCATATTATCGCTTCGTTAGCGGCACTTTCGTGCCGCTAACGCGGGTTTATTTTATCGCACTATTACCAAGCTGAAGATAACAGTTGTTAGCGACAGTATTCCAGCGATAGCGGCGGGATTTCACATCGCCCTGCATGCCTGCGATATTTAGCGCTAATGACATGCAAAGTAGGCGTTCCTCACCAAAGCGACACAAAAAAAGTCGCTAACACAACATCGCACTATTAACAAAGATGCCCCGGACCCGCGAAGCGATAAAAAAAATCGCGCTAACCCCGTTAGCACCAGGATTGTAACGCCAGATAAAAACACGACAAACTGGGGAGAAATGGAGCTATATAAGGGAGACAAGGCCATAGCCCCATCAGAAGAGCCACAGACGCCATGGAGGTAGTGATCATGCAGATCGGAGTTCCACGAAGGCAACAACAACCACTGCCAATGCCACCACCCCCAGGACCACCACCAAGGCAGCGACGAAGAAGACAGCGGGTACTGCGCAGACGTCTCAGCCTCGCTGACTTAACGCCAGAGGACGTCATAGCCCACTACAGGCTCAAAAGGACATCCATCAATCACATCCTCAACCTGATAGCCCACAGGCTGACGCCACCAACAGAGCGGAGAACCAACATCCCTCCGCAGACAAAGCTGCTGGCTGTGCTGCACATGTTGGCCTCTGGGACCTTTCAACCAACAATGGCCAGAGTCGGAGGTGTATCACAGGCAGCCTTTTCAATCTTCCTCCCCACTGTCTTGGATGGCATACTTAGCCTGATGCCCCAGCACCTCCACTTCCCCAACACTGTGCAGGAGCAGATTGAGATCAAGCAAGGCTTCCACGCCATTGCTGGCTTCCCACAGGTGTTGGGTGCAATTGACTGCACACATGTCTTATTTGTGCCCCCTGCAGACAGAACACACCTATTCCGCAACAGAAAGCACACGCATTCCATGAATGTCCAGGCAATAGTGGACCACCGTGGACTGTTCACCAATGTCATAGCCAAGTTCCCAGGGAGTGTGCATGATGCATTCATCTTCCGACACTGCATCATAAACCAGTGCTTTCAGAATGGCACATATGGAAATGCAGTGCTTGTTGGTAAGTACTAACTGATCACACCACACGCCTAAAATCCACAATCATGTTGGTCCATGAAGAGGGAGGAGTCAAATATGTTGCATATGTACCTAGACTTGTGGGGGCCGCCAAAGGCGTTGGTGCAGGAGTTGATGTCACATGCAGATGTATTGGGTATGAGGATGAGGACTAAAGGGTCTGCTGCGTAGAGTACCCCCAGCTGTTGACCATCCATGTAGCAAATTACAGACAACCTTACTGGTAGCCCAGTCTGGTGTGTGGGTATTGGTGAGGGAGAGTATAAGCTTGGTGTCCTTCTTGCTGGTAACCCATCCTGGTCTCCCCAATGTTGCACAAGTTCCCCTCCATGTGTCAGCAGATGCATCTGCCAACTCTGAGGCTGGGGGTGAGCAAGGTGGCAATAATGCACGATGTATGTTGGAGTCGCATAGTGGGCCAAGTGTGTATGCGCAGCAGGAGACATATGTCAGGAAATCAACATTTAGCACTATTGGTGTTGACTGCAGCGTTGTGGGTGCTGCTGTTGATGGTGGTTTGTAGCATCTCCTCTGTGACTCACCTACACATATTTTAACTTGTCCCGTCAGTTGTGTTGGGTCTCCTGCGGTTGCCCGACGAGGAAGTGTATGTGTTGGTGGCCAATACATGTGTGTTCAGTTTGGTTCATCAGGTGTATTAACATGACAAAAGCAAAAAAGTGTGCAAAGGTGTGCCCTGCCTTGTGTATCAGCGTGGTGAAGTGTCTGGACAGTCTGATGTCAGCAAACATTTCCCCCAGTGCAATGCATATTGAGTAGTCGTGGCATGTGATTTGGAGGCTCCACTCTGGACTGAGGACGTAGTCCAGGAAGTGGACATTGTGGTGTGTGATGATGTTGATGGTGTGTGCAAAGCATCCCTGCCCTGAGTGGGCCCTGCAGGCGAGGGGGCTGCTGACAGTTGCTTTGTGGCAGTTCTGGATATAAATTTGCATGTGTTGTGTGGTGTCGCAGGTCTGGCGACAGCAGCAGATGCAGTACTGAATGTGAGCTGTGTCTGGCGTGGCCTCCTGTCAATTGAACGTTCACATGGCGTTGACTGCGAGGAGGGTGGATTAGTGCCACCACTAGATGGGAGGAGAGGCAGGGTGCATGCTGGTCTATGTGTAAATCCTGCAGACATGCACAGATCGGCTCAACAGTGTTGCACAGTATGAGTGCCAGTGATGCAACCGCGCAGCACACACAATCAAAATGTTTGGGGGGAGGATCAACTGTGATGCAATGTTATCAACATTGATGCTGCCAAATAGTCAGAAGCGACACATGGCTAACCTGATACAGAAATGTGCACATATCACACAACACCAAACTATCTACACTGCCAACACAGTATGCATAATGACTAATGCACACATTTCACTATCACATGTTACAGGTGACCAAGGATATGCACTCTGCCCGTGGATGATGACCCCCCTACGAAATCCCACCACCCAAGCCCAGAGGCAGTACAATGCTGCACACAGACACACCCGTTCCATCGTGGAGCGCACATTCGGCGTGCTGAAGTCACGTTTCCGTTGCCTGGACATCACAGGTGGCAGACTGCTGTACAGCCCAGAAATGGTCAACAAAATGATCCTAGCATGTTGTGTATTGCACAACATATGTGTGCGCACCAATGCCCCCTGGATCCAAGTGCCTGCTGCACCGGACAATGACCAGCAAGATGAGGAAGATGAGGCAGGTGGAGCACACCACACAGCCATTGCAGCAGGAACCGCCCGACGAGACAGAATAATCAACAATTTCTTCTCATGACCACAGCACATTGTGACTGTCACAAATAAGAATATGTCCTTTTGAAAATTACCACAATCACAGTTTGTGCCAATAAACAAACTGAAGACACATACCCCGCCTGCATTTATCACTCCTGCATAAGTACAACACCATGAAAATAATACATAGCACAATAAGTGAACTTAATCACACAAAAGTCCATTCATGGTCTGTATGTCCCCTCAGTACCGACATGCCTTTTAGTGTGACAATTGTGCTAAACCTGATGCCTCATGTAGTGAATACTGGGCCTACAAATTCTTATTCAATGTGTATTTGTTGTGTAAATCATGAATGATAGTGTGTACACAGCGCAAACCCATGTTTTTAAGGTGGTCGTATGTGGCAAATAGTGATTTTGAGTGTCTCTTCTGTGTGAAAATATCATATTAAGGCTGGGGAATGGTGGTGAAATAAGACAAACGGGTGTGAAATGGTGGTAAAATATGAAACTCGGGCATGCCATGGGGGTAAAATATGAAATTCGGGCGTGAAATGGGGGCAAGGTATGAAATCTGGGCGTGAAATGGGGGTCATACCTGAAATTCGGGCTTGAAATGAGGGTAAAACATGAAAATCGGGCGTGCAATGGTGGTAAAATATGAAACTCGGGCGTGCCATGGGTGTAAAATATGAAACACGGGCGTGAAATGGGGGTAAAACATGAAACTCGGGTGTGCCATGGGGGTAAAATATGTAATCGGGCGTGCAATGGTGGTAAAATATGAAATCCCGGCGTGCCATGGGGGTAAAACATGAGAATCGGGCGTGCCATGGGGGCGAGGTATGAAATCTGGGCGTGAAATGGGGGTAAATTTGCTCCTCGTGAGTGAAATGGGGTCCAAGATGCCATATAGGGTGTCATCAGCAAGAAACCTGTAAACTACTTCGAGCTCAAGATCACACACCACTACGACAACTTTGCGGACCACATACGGAACGCAACAGACGGAAGACATGCCCCCCTGAGACAACAACCAGCACACCATCCCCAAAATTGACACCAGTCACGGCTGAAGACACCGGCTCCAACACGAAAGGCATCCACTCGGGGGCCACGACAGACCCCTGCCCCCCTTACATCAACCACAGAGCCGTGTCAGCCATCGCACTGGAACGATGATGCAACATCAAAAACCCATTCAAAACCCGCACCTTCCCAGATGACTGTAAGCGCGCATAAGTCATGAACATGCTCAAGAAGCCCACGGGTGACCTCACCAACCCCAAGTACAAGTGGCATATCTCGCTCCTCCCCTTTGCTGCAAAAGTCACTGCTGAAAATGTCGACCGGTAACTGACACGAATCATCCGAGAGAACGCTATCCTCGACACATCACTATGTGGAATCAGAAGCAACCACTACACTGAGACTGTCCTACTTGCCGCCACAGACGACATCCACACCCTCCTTGACCCCAGCTACTCCGCAGACCTGATGCTGCGTGAGCTCCCTGCACCCTCCAACAACGTCTCCCAACGCACACAAGTCTACAGACTTCACAACCCAGACATACAAGTAACAGAAATGGCCCGGATCAGATCATACCTCACTGTAAGAAGGCAAAGGATCACACTGCCACCCAACATCTCAAATCACACGAGAATCAGCTGCGGAGTCACACAGGGGTCATCACTGAGCACAGCCCTCTTCTACATCAACATGGCCCCCCTGCATCCACCGTCCGTCAACACGCCGTCATGATCGCATCCGATGCTGACTACACCCAGCTCAACCATGAGCTCACCAAATACACCAACACAGCAAATCTCTACTTCCAGTAAGGAATGCAACACGTCACTGTCTGGATGGGCAACAGGTGCCTGAAGATCAACGCAGACAAAACAGATGTCCACGTGCTTGGAAACACCCCTACAGCATGGGACAACACCAGGTGGCTGAACCCCCTCATAAGACCACCAAGCCCTGCAGACCCTGACAAATACCCAAGGCATCATACTCAACAAATCACTCAACATGAACCAACAGGTCCACAATGTCACATCCAGCTGCTTGAACAGGCTCTGCAGCCTCCGTCAGTCCTCAAATGGATCCCCCTGAGTCAAGTAAGACTGTCACCCACGCACTCATCACCAGCAGACTGTACTACGGAGATGCACGCAATACCGGCATCTACAAGTGCCGACCCTGCAAACTCCGGACAATACAGAACACCGCTGCCAGACACGTCCTTGGCATCCCCTGGCACGAAACATCAGCCAGCACACAGTAAGACTCCACTGTCTCACAGTGCAGAAGTGCCGATACGTTCTACACGCCAACAAATGCATACACACCAATGGACAAAAATACCACCATGGCATCATCCACTTCCACGTACACTAATGGTATGTCCAAATTGCTAATTTATCACTGGCAGCAATGCCTGGCATCCACGGAGCCACTGCCGGCGGAAGATCCTTTGCTCACATGTCAGCCAAGACATGGAATGAGCTACCGGCAGAACTCACATGCGCACCCTCCCTGAACACCTACATGTAGCCCCTCGAGACCTGGCTCCTTGTCTAACAGAACTGCGCACACCCTCATCGCCTCAAGACCACCACGGGTGAGTGGTGCCCTCACAATTCACATGAGCCAGTGACTGATTTGTGTAGACATCTGCAATTGAGGGGGTCATATGTTATGTGACATGCAATTTAGGCAGTAATGCTACAGCAAATATACCATTTATGCTGCCTACAGTCTGCAAAACAAGCTTATCATTGTGTCATTGGGTTCTGAAGAGAAATTACCTCTAAGAGCCTCCATCTGTGTATGGAATAGGTGTTACCGTGAAAATCTGATCGCTAACACGTTAACGCGATCATTTTTCATACACGCGCTGGAAAAAACGTCGCTAGACACTGTACCATAAGAATTAGCGAGGATCAGCCGATTTGCGTGCATATTTTCATCGCAATCTCAAAAACGGGCCGCAAACACACAGGAAGTGATGTATGCATGCTTCCTGTCTACCAGAGTGGTGTCTTTCACTTTCACTTTCTCTTTTGAGCACATTGCTGGTGTTTGTGGAGAGTGAAGGTGGTGTTTGGTGGTGTGTGCTGTAGAAGTGAGATTTTGAGAGTGTCCTGTGTCCTGTCAATTGTGATTTTAAATTAAGTTTTACTTGTTTAACATTGTTTAACTGTCTCCTGTCCACAGTCTTGTCGGGTGTTTGTCTTGGGGATTATTATCTTTTGTAGTTTTTGCTGTTTGACTTTTAGAGGGATCTTAATTTTGGGGTTGAGGGCTTACAGGGGTGCAGGGCGATGCCGTCTGTGGGCAGGTCGGGCAGGATGTCCGAGGGGGCATTGGGGGGCTTCCTTTGGTTGAGTTAAATTCTACCTGCCCTTGATGTTGGAGAGGGGAGGACGTATCCTGGCAGGGTACAATGTCTCTGTGCGGAAGCTGCGTTGGGAGCGTGTGCGGGCACGGATGTGCAGGTACTTTGGAGTGGACCGTACTGTGCGCCAGTGGAAGCACCGCTGGCAGGACATGCTGGCACGTGAGGCGGACCTCCTGGATTACACTGGAGTCATGACTGGCCTACAGGGTGGTAAGTACAAACCCTACTTATACACGTGATTACTGTAAAGTTGATGACAAATTGACGTGTGGGACACGAAGGTATGACGTCCAAGGGGCATATTAGCAAGGGCCTTATCTCTGCTTTTTGGCTTTAAAAGCCAAAAAGCTGAGATAAAACTATCGCCCTATTTACAAGTGGGTGCTAACATGCATTAGCGCATGTTAGCACCCGTTTCCCTAACGCCTCGCTTTGCATCTCTAATAAGATGCAAAGTGGGCGTCACTGGGCAGTACTGCATGTAAATTATCGCTGATGTGCACATCGCGATATTGACAAGGAGGCCCACGCATTTTAGCAGACGTTAGTCACGACTTGCGCAGTAATGACCACCATCATCTGTGTAACTGCCTTGTTCGATCTGGAGGGATGCAATCATACACAGAGCACGCATCATCTCAAGTCCGTGTGACAATGGTGCATTGAAAATGTGTCACACAACTATTATGTCCATGTCTGCTAGCATCAATGTCTTGTGTGGCCCAACTCTGCATTCACAGGTCTTGTGTGAATGGCAGTCAAAGTAGACACAATCATGTGGCCAACACGAACTGCAACACGACAGTTACGTAGCATATTCATTCATGATGATGATTGGTATGATGAATATGACACGTTTGATTGTAGTACTGATACCAACACAAATTTACATTTGTTGTCTCACAGATGGACGGCAACCATTCACATAGGGGGAGATCGACCGATTCGAGGACCCTCACGCCACTGGTGAGTATGGACATCACATATCGGCATAGTGTGTTGTCATGAATGTCTGGGGCAAATGCACCACGCAGCTTGTTTGCTGTATGGGTGTGTATCACATGTCCCTTGCCAATGGTGTGAAGATGTATTGGGGAAGTCATAAGAGTGTAAAAATCGGTAGGAGAAGGTGGAGCAATGCATCCTATTCACAGTTGTGACCTTGCCCATCACCAGTCAGTGATACAAATTGGAATCAAGGGGCATTTTGTCAAGCCCCAATCGCCACAACAACGTCACTTTTAGTGACGTTGTGTTTTCAATAGGGTCCTCGCATCATGACCATGGCACAGTTACGCTGCCTTGTCAATAAGGCACACTTTCATGCTGTGCTTAGCGTGAAAGGTGCGTGCACTGAGTGTTGCGGTGTGCATTCCAATGCAACAACCATTGTAATTGACTTTGCCACATATCAACAAATGCGGTATCAATAGGCTGCAGCGCAGAAATGAACTACAGTCATATCATGTTCACACATATTCCATCATGGGATCTATGCTTCATTTTCAATGTCATAGCTATATTACATGTGGGCTGCCTTGTGCGGCACACATGTGCTTGCAAAAATGACATGGTTCAATTTGGTTCATGAATGTGTCCCTTCCTGTACATACACAGAAGATTATCAACATCTGCATTGAAGTACTTTCATGTGTGCTACATGAAGCCGCACACATGAGTGTTGCAAGTTTGTATTCTCGGTTTGTTCATGTGCAGGAAGGGGCACCTTCCTGTACATGAACAACACGTCCCTGCACACACACACTCTTTCACACTGGTGCAAGGGTGCCTGCATTGGCGCTGACTTGTGGTACTTGACTCCATCGCAGAGTGAAACGGAGGGCTGCACCATATCCTTGATGATGTGGTGCAGAATAGTGTAGCTAAATTGGCGGAGAGAGGCCTTACGCCACAACAGCTAACGCCTCCCTCCGCCTGTTCCGTGTCAATATGCCCCTAGGACAATGTGTCCTGTCATCATAGCACATGCATGTGGACTACAGAGCGCAATGATAGGAGAGGAGACATGTAAGTGGTGTTGCTGATGAGTATCAGATGTAATGTCATGCATGTACATCCTTGACTGCGATGACTGTGCAAGTGTAAACAATTATGCATTAGTAGGCAGTGCTTTTCAGGCTGTGCGAGATCACGCACAGTCCGGCCCAGTGATTTTGGAGGTATGCTGCATACCAGCTTCACATACCTGGCAGTGCGTAGCTAGGAGCCGAGCATATCAATAGCACGTTCCCCAGACACTTTTCAAAGATGGCAAAATTAATCTCACTTGCATCATGGTCCACTGCAATGGTGGTGTCAAGCTGTCTCCTCGGGGTCATTCCATGATCAACTCGGGATCAGGTGTCCAGTCTCCTCTGGCCCAATTGGTGACATTACTCCACACGCATCTTCCCCGCATGCTGTGTCTCTGCTTCCTTTGCTGTGCCGTATATTTCAGAATGCAGGGCTCTACAACACTATCTGTGAGAATGCATTGGCCATAACACATACCCGACGCTCATGACCACAGGGTGCCGTAGCAATGGGGAGTGCACTGTAACAGTTTGCGTTGGAAAGGGCAGCTAATTCATTTTTACTACGGAGTGTGATTAGCGGATACAAGACATGCATGAGTGACTATTCAGATGGAACAATGTTTCACCCTCTCAGTGGCAAAACAGCATCTATTGTATAGTCATGGTGGAGAGAGGAACAGTGCCACATGTACAAGTCGGCGTTCAGACACCAAACGTGTTTCCATGTGTGCTGCATGATGCAGCATGTATGAAAGTGTGAGTAGGGCTGTCACAGGATAGCTCCTGTGCATGTAGGGTAACCTCACAAAAGATCAAAAAGCCCCCCTGCACACAGACCCCCTTGCACTCTTGTGCAAGTGTGCCTGTCTTGGCGCTGACTTGATGGGCTGCACACAGTTGCTGGGGGACACACATGGCTGCACATGAGCATTGTACAGAAGATGCAGCAGTGTGTCACAGGGGAGGATGGGGGCTGGTGCTACACACGGAGGGCTAATGCCTCCCTCCTCCGATGAGTTGTACATGTCACCCTCTGTCAGGATGGGTCATGGCACCATCTTTTGACAGTGTCAGGCTATTTTGGTTGTGACAGTACATGTCCCATGCCATGCACTGTCTTGTCAGTCTCCACAGCATGTACTCATTGATCCCCACATCTACATTTTGGTGTCCAGGTCAGTCTTGGACTCCACATAGTTACGCTTCAGTGTTGTCTCCCATGTTGAAGTGATCTTGTTATACAGATTTGATGGTGAACATTGACATAGTCTGAAGGACTCAAAATTGCCATTGTTGATATTTTGCAGACAACATGACGCAAGGACAGGAACATGCCTTCCAGGTGGCTAAGGTCCGCTTCAGACATGTGAAGAAGGTGGCGAAAGGGTACCGTAACATGGCAAGGAGGTACCGGGAGCACAGGAGAGCGGGTACCTGGAAGTCGTTGCCTGAGTGTGTGCAATCTGTCAGGCGGGCCATCCCCGGACCCTCTGGTGTGAGTGGTGTTTCCCCGCGTGGACCGGTGTCCAATCCCCCTGAGTCCACACCCTCCCAAGTGCCTATACCACCTGCACCTGCCGATCCAGTTGTGCCTTTTAGTGAGACTGACAGGAGGATGCTCCGTGCCAACAATGTCGTACTGACTGAGATCCGGCGTGAACTCTCATATTTGAACAGACACCTTTGGGACATCAGGAACCACCTTGGACTGCCATGACGCATCCCCATGTTGGACAACATCCCCCTCTTCTCCCTTCCAACAATGTTTTTAGTTCTGATGTTAGGTAGTGTTAGTGAAGTTTGGTAAGTATTAGGTAGAGTAGTTTAAGCATAGGTCTAGTTAGTGTTAGATTAGAAGTTAGGTATAGCACATTTTTCTTAATGTGTCATTTGTGGATAAGTTTCCTTTTCCTTTGGGTGGGGGGTTGATGTCTTTGTTGTGAAGAAATAAAGAAAAAAGAAAAAAGAAATATTTGTGTAGGATACATGTGTAGTTAGTTGATGTATAGGTCAGATGTGTTTGTCCAGTCTCGTCATGTGCCTTAAGGGTGGGAGCGGGGTTGATGCATAATATGTCGTTGCGTGTTTAGGATTAGTTAGGGTAGCTAGTTAATGTGAGTTCATTTTACATAGTTAGTTTAGATTTAGTGGTAGTTCTAGTGATTAGTGGTAGTCTAGGTAAGTTTACTAAGTTATACTGTTAAATAAATAATACAGCATTGGATATCTGGTTGCCCTTATGTCAGGGATGATGTGGGGGAGTGTGGCTTGTTCCATTGTGTGTGACTCATACGTTCACTGGACAAGTCCTGGAATGTGTAACTATGGTCATGACCTGTCACTTATCTGGAGGTGTTGTGTCTGTATGCCTTAGATGTGAGCACAGTAGACTTGCATGTCTGACAGGTTAGCAAGTATGATTTGCGGGCTAGTCTAGGGACAGTTGTTTGTGACGCTGTACATCTTGAGTGTGACGCAAGGAGTTGAACAGCACATAGTTGCACATTTACGCCACAACGTAGGGACATCACATTGGGAGGTTATTGAAGTCGCAACAGTTATTCTTCATGGAGAGTGATGTATGCACCCGCTACCACATATAGCGTCACACCCCTGCATTTCGGATGCTCCTGGTGCTGAGTCCATCTACATTGCACAGACCAAGGCACACTTGATGCGTAGTGCGTCAGATTAGTTTGACTTACATGTTCCTGTGCATGGATGCTCAATCTCCGTGCCATGCATTATGTAGCTAATTTGTGTGTCCATTGTGAACGGCACATGTCACAACAGTGTTTGTGATTCACATTAGTCATCTGAGAGTAAGTCATGACTTTACGTTAGATGCCATTCACTATTTGCATTTAGGGTTTGTATTTTTGGCTATACTTACTTCACTTCTACTATGTGGCTTCTGTGACTCAGTTAATCATTTGAGTGATGTTTTTGTCCCAGCTGACGTTTAGTTGCAGCCACACTGTTCTGCTGCACACAAGGGTTGACGTGTTGCATTGCTCCCTGTAGTGACAGTGTCATAGCCACTTGTCCCAACTGTTACTTTTCTCATTGGCTCATAGTGATGCCACCCTTGAAATGTTGGCACTGCATCTGAGTATGTGCTAAGTGCAGTGCACCACACATCCCTAGACACATTGGCTGATACGCTCACAGTGGTTACAGCATGAGAGGGGTCTGAAATTGTTAGGCATTGTTTGTCCACTGGAATGGTCTGATTGACGTCTTGCACTTTGGGTTGCGTCACTATTGGCAACTCCACTTCACTGGGGCAGACATTGTTGTTCCATATTTGTATGTGAGACATGTGCTCTTATGTCTCCTCATCAATGTGATTCTGGTGTGCAACATCTTGGGATGTGACATGCAATGTGCAACATCACAACTGGCTTTGTCCACCCCGTAGAGTGTGAGTAGATATGCCATGAGCTAATAGTTTGCTTTTGTTCAGGGTGACACTACTTGTGGCCTGCGGCGGACTTTAACTTTTTGGCACACATGCCTATTTCCTCTATGGACATGGGGCACACTTTGTATATAGCTAGATAGTAGTGTTGGAGCAATGAGGGCACAGCAATTTCACACATACACGGTCATCTCCCTGCCTATCAGTGTCAGGTGGAACATGTCCATTGCTTGTTTTTCATTTGGGGGACCTTCTTGTGGATTCACTGTCCATACAATTCAACTGGACTTCAATACTTGATTGGTCATAGGAAACAAGCATCTGTGTGATTTGAAGATTTTTATTTACATTACAAGGGGGAAGACTGGACCAGTACTGCCCATACAACACCACATTGCATGGCTGCCCGTTAGTGGTCCAGACAGAGTCTTTAGGTGGGAACAGGTCCAAGGGAAGAGGCAGTGTTCAGTCCACAGGCTGATTGCAGTCTCATTGCCAAGAAAATTTATGTATAGGGTAGTCCATGTGTATGTCCAAGGTTATTGTCGGGGGACAGTGGAAGACAGTGGAAGAGTGAGTTCTGTGGCATGATACTAAGCCGAGTACCAAGGATGTACAGGCCTTTTGCATCAACGTATGCTACTTCCTTCTCTTTACAACAGGGGCAACATCTTCATCTTCGTCCTCTGATGTGTCAGGTGCCTCACGTGTGGGTGGTGGTATGGTGGGTGCAGCACTGTGGGGCACTGACATATCAGGGGGCGGAGCTGAGGATGTGGAAGCTGCAGCGACATCCATCGGCGCCAGACCTTGGGGCAGCAATGCAGTTATGAGCACATACAGGGCATGGAAGATTGCAGCAACATCGCGCTGGTGTGCAGCCGTGGCAACCTGTTGTTGTTGTTGCGTCCGCTCAATGCTCTCCATAATCTGAACGAGTCTGCCCAAATCACGACTGACATTACTGGGGCCACCCTGCTGAGATAGTTGTTGTTGTCTCAGAATCATGACTGCAGCAATGTCAGCCATGGACTGTTGGAGGGCATCGAGCGGGATGTGGGTGTCTGTGATCCTCTGCATGTGGTCCCGCATGGGACTCAGACACCCACGTATGTCATCAAGTTTTGCTGCCAGGCGGTGAAAGCCCACCCGCACCTGCTCAGCCATCTCCCGCTGGACCTCGAGCACACGGCGTTGGAAGGCCAGATGTGGGTCCTCGAGGTCCTGTGAGGCAGCTGTGGTGGGAGCTGCTTGCGGCTGGTTGGTTTGTGCAGGGGGTTGGCTTTGCACAATGCTGCTGGTTTGCCCTGCAAGTGAAGATGTGCTCGTGAGGCAGTCCAGCACCTGTTGGAGTACATCTTGGTCAATGGTGGGGTGGTCCTCCGAGTCATCAGTGAGGAGTGGGTCACTCGGCTGTACAGTAGGTGTTGTCTCTCCCTCTGCAATGTGAAGGGGAGATACAGTTTAATAGTGTGTTTTATGTTGGCTCATGCATTGGTTGGCATTACTAGCACACTGCTTGAGATTGTACATTCTGCCTGTTTTTGCTGAGATGCCTATTTGTTTCGGGATGGTGATTCTTTCAGAGACATCACGGATGTGAGGTTGTACTTGTACATTGTTATCTCACATTTTACAGCTATGACAAATGTGTTTTGGCCATTTCTACACACAAGCGGCACCTGTTGTGTCCTCTGTTCAGTTGTGTGAGTAATGCCGTTTGTGCCACATAGTAGTTTGTGTTGATGGACTCAGATTTGAATGTGTGTTCACTGCATTGTGTGATAGTGGCACCTGCTGTATTATGTTAAATGCCCCTTATCCCTTTCAGGGAGTGAGCCTTTGACTTCTGTAAAATTAGAATGCTGAAATGTTGGAAGCTGGTGTGAATATGGCTCTTGGCCAGTGTTGGGACACTTGTGCATTGTATGGCATCAAAGGTCTTGTTCACATCAGGGTTTAGATATACACAAGTATGTGTCAGAGTGTGAGCTGCTCCTTTAAGGAGGTGGTCCACACTCTGCCACCTCAGTGAGTTGTCCTGCACTGTGTAAATATGTTTGTCCTGCAGGCATGCTATTCATCATGCACTGTCACTTGGCTTGTTGGTGTGGCTCACAGACCCGCAGCTTTGCAGGGAACTGCACATGTGCATATGTTTAGTGGGCGATTAGTTATGTGTGAGGATGGACCCCTTTAGGTACCTTGGCAATGCGAGCCTACTTGCTGTTTCAACGTGCGCTGCACTATGTAGTAGATACCCTATGATGAGAGTGCTTTGGATAAAGACCAATATTTCTCCAGAGGTATGGAGCCATTCTCGTCCAATCTCTCTGCTCCCTGGGACCTGTACAATACTTGAGGTCTAAGTACATGAAATACTCTCAGTACATCTAGGTAAACATTCCATGATACATGCTACCCAGACAGGCTTACGCCGTTATCATGGGGCGGAGACAGCCATGTTAGCTGCAGTTGTAGGATCAGGGGAATCCTCGAGCAAGGAGGGACGGTTGCTGTTAGCCTACTTGACCTGAGCTCTGCATTTGACACAGTAAATACTGACATTTTAATTGGCATGCTCAGAATGGTAGGATTCTCGGGTAAGGCTCTGTCATGGATTGAGTCCTTCCTGATGGACGGAGTATTCCAGGTGTTTGAGGCTAATTCCTCCTCTAAATTTCTGCCTCTCTCTTGTGTGGAGTTCCCCAGGGCTCATTGTTGAGTCCAACCCTTCTTAATGTTAATCTTAGACCCCTAGCTGAGTTAGTGCTACCCTACGTAATCCAAATCATTCCATACGTGGACGGCACACAACTGGTGGTAGCGTTAAAGCATCCACGGAAGACGACAATCATTCTGGAATCCTGCATGGAGGCAGGGGCCACGTGGATGGACCAGTCTTGTCTGGAGCTTAATGGAGACAAGACTGAGGTGAAGAATTTAGACAACCACTCCAGGATGTCTGGGGAATAAGTGGGGTTAAGTTGGCCTAAACATTTGGGCCCACCCCACCCCAATAGACCATCTTGAAATTTTTGGAGTCAGTCTAGATGAATCTCTTAACTTTGATGATCAAGCAGTTAAGTTGTCCGCATCATGTTTTGGCATCATTGTAATGATAAGGAAAGTTCTTCCACTGCTCCCGGTTCAGGCACGTAGAGTGATAGTTCAGGCACTGGTGCGATCACAATTTGACTATGGGAACTCCCTCTACCTAGGTACTGCAAAGGCCACCATGAGGAACTTACACGTGCTTCAGAATTGGGCGTCTGGGCTGCTTCATCACCCCCTGCCGGCTATCAGCCAAGCCTGCCTTAGAAAACACTCCGCTGTCAGACAATAGGTGAACGGATTAAGTTCAGACCTTGATGCAGAGCCCATTAAACGCTATGGGGGACAGGTCCGAGGACAAATCACTCCCTTATAGCCTTTTACCATCCAACATGTTGTCTTCAGTCAACTAATCAATTTCTGGCAGTGATACAAATTACGAAGAGAGCACCGTCAGGCGGTTGCATGTTCTCCCTCAACACGGCCAAGCTATGGGACACTCTCCCCATTCATCTGCGGTCTAACCATGCCCCATCTTTCCTTTTGGAGACAGTTGAAGACATGGCTCTTTGGAGCATGCCATAGTTAAGTCCTCTCTCTCCTGCCCTGATTGGCGATGCTGACGCGGGGATGCATTAGGGTTGCCAGGCGCTCTGCAAGTATTTGCTGATGATAATTTGAATGATGTGCATCTAGGTAGCTTTGTCAGTTGTAAATTGTCTTGCAAAGCATGCAGGACATATTTGTGAGACACATTCCTGATATGCATTGTCGACGTACTGTGGTGTTGCAGGCATTGCCCCCCTGCTCATTGCATACCATTGCCCCTTGAGTTGAGACTTCAGTTTGTGTGCATTTGGTGATGTGCATATTTTGGCCATTGGCCTACATGGTCACTAGGCCTGGGCAGTGAATTCTGTTCCAGCCGCGGAATTATTTGCGTTTGTGTAATTTTGCGTTCCACGGAGAACGCAGGATTCCCAGAATTTCCACTTTCGGCAGCTCTGCGTATTTGTGTCCTTGTTCGTGCTTTCATTATGCGTGTTTGCGAGATATTTCCACCCAAGCATGCAAACAGCATTTGCAAACAGGACAGTGGCATTGCGAACCGGCACAACAAGCAATTCCGCGTGTTTGCAGATTTTCTGCGTGCTTGCGTGGATTAATTCACATTCCGCAGAGCTTTGCATGGCACAACTACGCAAAATCCACCCAGACATAATGGTCACTTTGTTGTGACATTGCATGTGTTTCCGGGAAGCTGACTCACTAGATAATTTCTCACTTGCTGGACACAGAACTGCATCTCATGAACAGGCAAGTGGGCATATTGCTTAGCGATGCGTGTGGATGTCACATTGTCCCCCTTGCATCATCATCACGCATATCAAATTGCTCTGCAAGAGGCCGCATCTCTCTGATGCACAAATGAGTATGCACTGTGAATGTGACAGATCTTGTGCACCAGTAGGCATGCCACCAGCAATGTCAGCACACCTGCTACATTGTGCACGTGTGTCAGACTTGTGTGCACGACTGTGCATGTGCCTCAAGGGGGACTTTGATACACATTCACAACCTTGCACACGAGTCAGACACATGCAGGATGTTGCAGGTGTGCTGACATTGCTGGTGGCATACCTACTGGTGCACGTGATCTGTCACATTCACAGTGCATACTCATTTGTGCATCAGTGTGATGCGGCCTTGTGCCGAGGATTTGGATATGTGTTGTGATGATGCAGGTGGTGCTTTTAGCCACCCTGCCGCATCTCCGGCTAATGTGGCACTTTGCTATTTGATGGTGGCCTGATTTAGCGGTCTGATGTTGAACTTGGACTCTATTGGGCTTTATTTTCTGTGCACATTTCTGCGTCTGTGTGCCTTGCAATATGTGTGTTGCAATGTTTTGGGTGAGGCAGGTGATATGTGTCCATGTCAACATGCACGGGGTATCTGGGACATGATCCTCAGTAATTGTGGGTATGCAATGCAATTTGTTTCATTGTGCATGAGTGCCATTGGGCCCATCCACCCCCGTCCACCCACTCAATGGTTGTTACTCACCCTGTTGTTGCTGTGTCTGTTCACATTCAGCACTATCCTGATCCGGCACTCCGACCACCGTCGCATCACTGATGACTGTGGCCACCTGCAGCTCCAACTCATTCAGATCCTGCTGTGGCGCTGGACTGCCACCTCCAGTCACCAATGCTGCCTTCAGGTTGGCTGCTAATTTATCCTTTGTCTTGCGTTTTGCGTCAGTCCAGCGCTTCTTGCACTCTTCCACTGTCCTCTTCCTCTCTCCGACCGCATTAACCTTGGTGGCAATGTCACGCCATATTGCATTTTTTCTTGACAATGGCACTGTGGTGGTGACAAACAGTTCTTGCTCGTGTGCAGTCACCTCTGCAATCAGTACCTGGTTTTCAAGTGTACTGAACTTGGGGTTCCTCTTCCTCTTGGCTTCCCCTGGGTCTCTGGCTGGTCCTCCTGGGTCTCTGGTGGGTTGTTTCTGGCCTCCGAACTGGGCCCAGCTTCCTCCATGTCTCCTCTGGTATTCTCCATTTTGTATAGTTTTTCCCCCAGCTTGGCGGGCCTTTTGTTGTGCATTTTCCCGCTGAAAAGCGAAAAATGCAGGCCTGGTGCCAATTAGCGAGCAGATTCTGCCGCTATTTGGCCCATCGCGACTTTTTTCTCGTTTACGTGTGTTTTTTTATCGCCGGCGCGCAACATTTATCGCCATCCATTTCCTGTGCAGAAGGAAGCTGTCGCCTGTTAGCGGCGCGTTGCTAATAGTCCGCTAACACGGCGATGAAATCCAGCGTTCGACGGCGATAAGAAAAACCGCACTAATCGCGGTTTGCGATAACTTTAGCGAGTTGTTGATAATATGCCCCTTAGTGCTCCTGCAGGGTGACAGGAGCAGACTAGATCATACCAGGCGATCAGTGAAGCTTGCATGGAAACCTGGGGCCTGGAACCCCTGTCCAAATCTCCAAGCACCAACTTCTCCAAGCCAACTAACTCAAAGAAGCCAGAGTTCAAGGTCTTCAAGCACCACCCAGCACTACCCAGGGCCACTTTCCCAATAGAGGTATGGTTCCATCAGACCGGGTAGGAGTACTCTTCTCCTCTGGGGTGTCAAACTAAGACAAGACTTCAATGGGAACTGTGTGAAGCTCACGCAGATGATTAGGGTCTTATACCTGGTGCCAGGGCTCTATGCCATGGCAAGAGCCACCTTCTTTAACCGGGGCAGTGGGCTGCCAAGCTGCCAAGGAGCCTCATGCTGCTCCAGGCTGATGAGATCAAAGAAGCCCCAGGGAGGGTTTGATGAAGCCCATGTGGCTGCTTGATCTTCTCTGTCAGGATTCGGGCACCAACCAGAGACAACTTCCCAACCCAAGGTAGCGCCTCACTAGCCCCCTGGTTTGCAAAATTGAAAGACATCGACCTGTTAAAGCTTGTATGCTTCGCAGTCATGTTGTGCCCAAAATTACACCAGTGATATTTCATTTTCAAGGTAGAGCCGGTCAAGGATGGGCATGCCAACTTTGACTCCTAGTCATGAACTACACATTTATGTGTACAAAACATCACTGGATAAGCAGGCTACATTTCACACATTCCTACTTATTATCAGTTAGTGTTACTCATTTGATCAACATTACAATGAAGAAAGATGATTTGGTCTCAAGATGATATGAACATGTGGCATTGAGGCGTGTACAGGTTTCAAGATTTGGAACATCATCCCCTGTTTTATTTCAGGGCAGCAGGAGGTGAGATTATTTAAGATGCCCCATGGAGAGATCTGTTTTCAAGCAAAAGGTCTTAGGTTTCAATACAGGTAAAATAATTCGCTTGGTTAAATGTTTTGGTGCAAAGCACTTTTTGTAATTTGAAGGTCACAGGTTTGAATCCTAGTAAGAGAGCATAGTAGATCCATGTACGTACTTTTGCAACTATGTCTGCGAAACCTGCAAATTGCAATTTCAAATCCAGTTGAAATACCTCAGATGTAGTGCATCACGGCAAAGACTTACATGCCATGTACACGAACTATATTAAGAGATCACACAAATGTCCATTTTTAAGAGGGGAGTATAATGAATATGACTGAGTTAAGAATAATTCACACGTATTACTGCTAATCAATTACATTGGGGTTGTGTACTATATATGATTATTGTTTAAAAGTATTCATGTAGCCTTACAGTTTAGTACATACGATGCACATTCAGGAGGCATATTTTCATTGCCTACCCAGAAGGCCGAATATTTTGCCCTTTCCTCATTGTTTGTGGCGTATGATTATACGAGACATATGTTCTATTAAGGGCAAATTACTTGTCTGGCCTGGTAGCATTAGATAATAAATCATCCTTATCTCGGTGCAGCACTTTGCAGACTTGTGCGTTGCAAGAGTGGCTCTGTGAGAGGGAAGTGCTGTCCCTCCCTCTGATCTTTCATTGGCCCAGTTAGGACAGGGTGGTTCAGAGAATCCAAGGCTAACTGCTAAAACATGTGGTGATCTGGAAGCCATGAGGTTATATCCTGGCGAGGCTGACTCATCCATCTACCCTTCTGACTTTGATGAATTGGGAATTCTCACTTTAAAGTAATTTTGTGCTACTATGATTCCAAGCTGGGATACAACATTAAAACGAAAGAGAGCATGGATCATTCTCTAAACAATTCCTAAGCTGAAACCCAACTGGAAAGGGAGGATCTGGCCCAATTACAATTCTGGGTAGTAGTTCCTATGAGGTGTGCTGCACTTGGAGGTGGAAGAGAACTTGTCCGGAGAATGAAGAGCAGCAGAACAGGCAGGGTAGCACGTTTTTTAAATTATTTGCATGGGAATGAGCTGCCCCACGGTGTGTATTCAGCCTCTAGTTCTGCCTCAGGAGCATGCCTGCATTGAACCCAACCTCTATAAATTAATCAGTGTACACCATTCATTTATGTATTTTTCATTTTTTTTGCTGCATTTTTATACATTCATTTTTAGTTTCCAAAGGACAGGAGTAATATATACGACCATTGCTGTATGTCTACATCATCTTCAGCTTATATAAAAAACAATGGGGCATATTCTCGAAGACTTATCGCCGAGTTAGCGGCACTTTATCGCAGCCAAAGTGGCGATAGATTTATCGCCTTATTCAAAAGCTGGTGCTAACAGCCGATATCGCCAGTTTTCCTGCGATAGCAGCCGCAAAAAACATCGCCACGGATGACACCAGCAACTAACGCTAATAAGATGCAGAGTAGGCGTTCCCGTGCAAAAAGCCACGACAACACCACTTCGCAACATTCTCAACGACCAGCCAGATCGGAGATAAGATCACAAAACATGCGATAAGGCACGTTAGCAGCAGGGAATTAACACCTGCTCTTTCCTGGTATTAAGTCGGATGATAACCTGCACCAGAAATGGGAGCCCAGCCCACAGCCACACCAGAAGAACAACAGATGCCATGGAGCTACTGATCATGCAGCCGGACACCCAAGAGGGCCACAACACCCACCGCCACCCCCCCGGACCCCCTCCCCCGGGGCCCTACCCCGGACAAAGATATTTTACATCAACTTTACGAAATTATGAACAAAACAATTCGCCTGAAGTCGCGCAAGTACAACAATTAACATTCATGTGTGGTCAGAAATAGGAGAATCATTCATTCATCTTTGCATTTCCAAACAAATTATTTTATTCAAATTTAATTCAAAACAACTATTCGGATGAGTCATGGCGGGTCTTCACTGGACAATCTGTAAGACACAGCCTGCAAGACAAAATTCAAGGTAAGAAGGTGTGTCATGCGCTCATCAAAGGACAGAGAGAGAGAGAGAAAGAGAGAGAGAGAGAAAGAGAGAGAGAAAGAAAGAAAGGGAGAGAGAGAGAGAGAGAGTGAAAGAGAGGGAGAGAGAGAAAGGGGGAGAGAGGGAGAAGGAGGGAGAGAGAGAAACAGAGGAAGAGAGAGAGAGACTGAAAGGAAGAGAGGGAGAAGGAGAGAGAGAGTAACAGAGGAAGAGAGAGAGACAGTGAAAGGAAGAGAGGGAGAGGGAGAGGGAGAGAGAGTGCCGACACTGCGGACCCAGGCCTCACTGCTCACCTGCTGCCACCGGTGTGTCTCCAACCATGTGCCGGAATACACTGCAGTCCACCAGGTCCCTTATCTGAAACAGAGTCCAGATTTATGAATGGCCGAGTTCATATCATTGCACACGCCATCATCGCTTGGCCGCCCCTGCGCACACAGGCTGCTGCACCCCAGCCCCTCCCGCCGCCCAGTGGTGTTTGCCCGCCCCTGCACACCCAGGCCTCACTGCTCACCTTCCGCCACCAGCGTGTCTCCAAGAGGGCCCACCACGTGCCGGTGCAAGCTCCAAGCCCGGGGCCCGCGACCTTGGCAGCCTCCACATCATGCAGCCCCGCCCCGCGGGCCACCAGGTCACATACGCGATTCTGGGTCTTGATTTCGCAATGGCAGAGATCATATCAGTGCACACGGCATCATCGCAGGCTGCACACCCGCTCAGCTCTATAGGTGCCACTAACTCTGTGAACCGCGAGGCAACTCCACGTGGTGGTAGGCCCGCGCTGCCCGCTGGCTCAGGCCTACACTGCGGTCCAGCAGGGCTCACACAAACCCTTACCAGTCCAGACCGCCAGGACGGCGCATCACTGCAGGCTGCACACCCGCTCAGCACCTAAGGTGCCCCTACCTCAGTGCACCGAAAGTCACCGTCCCGTGGCGGTAGGCCCATGCCGGCAGCAGTGTTTCCGGTGCCACCAACTCTGTGCAACGTAAGTCATGGACCCTTTCTGATTGAGTCTCGTGATATGCCAGGCGGACGCATCCATGTCACCTCCGGCAGTGGGCAAGAACTGGGACATGTAGCGTCGTCCCCCCCCCTTTATACGTAAGCTGAGTGGGCTGGGTCGGCGTACACCAGGCCAGCGTAGGGGTGTGAATAATTATCCACGGGCTCTGGGCGTGGTTCATTTCTGGGCTGGACAGGAAACCAACTGATGCGTGTGTCTCTGTTGCAGTGTCTGCGCCACACGGTCCTCAATCGACAATGTTGCAATGTTGCATGCACCCGGAGGGCGGCCGCGCACGAAGGGATTGTACAAGGAGCGCAAGGCCGCTCGGGCTCTTGGCTCATGCATGCCAACTGTTGTGTGTGTATCGCTATTGGTGCACCATAAGCCTAAGGCCTAGCCTCAATTGCAGCACGAAAGCCTCATCACATTTCCAGAATGCAAGCAGTAGTCAGACTAACATTAGGGATGAAAGCTCCTTTGTCTCAATACATAAGGCGGACAGGACATCTGCACCTCCGACCTTGGTCTTGCATGCGGCAGGCACCCCCTGAGAGAGATACCATAGCAGATGATGACAACTCCCACACTATGGACAGCGCTAATGAAAGACCAACGTATCCACACCCCACACACAGAAGTTCTTGCTCGAGGTACTCTTGCATGGAATGCCCTTGACACTTACGTACACAACAACCCATACGTCCACACGTTGCACACACATACGACTCATTGCTCCGAGCTGTGGCATATCATCCACATAACTGCTGCTGGACAGAAGAGTGCCGGTACTACGAGAGCCACCAACGCAATGGCAGAACATCACAGGCGCATACACAACGCCTGTCACGTGGAACTGTACCGTGACCGAATGCTGCCTGTTAGTGTCTGATGCATTGGTCTGCATGTTGTGGATCTTGTCTTGCCCGTACTGACACGCACATGGCAATAAAGTCTACGCAACTTCACTAGTGTTCAACTGTGATGAGTGTTGATTAGAATGACAAATCGTGTGCCTCAATGAGCATTGTCCGTACACAGGGAGGGACTGACTGACGCATTTCACTTAGGGGTGAGTCCCTATTGCCAGCTCCACCTCTGTGAGCCAGACATAGTGGTTGGGATAGTTGCTGATAGACCTGTGCTCTTACATGTCTTCAGCAATGTGAGTATGGTGTCCATATTCTTGCCATGTGGATCAATGTGATCCATCACTACAGGCTGTGTCCACCCAGTTGAGTGTGAGTAGGTATGCGGAGATGTTCTCTTGTCAAATGTGATGGGGGACACTACTTTAGGCCTGCCAACGACTTTGACATTTCATACCCAGCCCTATTTCTAACATTGCGTGGGGCATAGTTGAGGAATTGCGTGATTGTTGTTTCAGAGCAATGAGGCCACAGCTAGTGCACACATTCCCTGTCATCTCACTTCCTATGTGTGTCACGGTCAAACATGCGCATTGCTTACATTTCCCAGGGTGAACCTTTTTGGGCAATCAATGTCCTTACATTCATCCATACTTTCATACTTGATCGATTATGGACATGACACATCTGTGTGAATTTGAATGATTTATTCACATTCAGTGGAGTGTCGGAGCTGGAGCAGTATATGGCCATGCAAACCCCACATTACATTGTAGCCCAGTGGAGGGCCAGCCAGAGTCATTTAGGGACTGTTAGAAGCGGGGTCGCCGATTCCAACACGGTAGCTTGGCGCGAGGCAGGAAGGCACCCGAAGGCAATGTGTTAAGCACTTGTACAGCACACACTCACACTGACCCAGTAATGCGCACACAATAAGGGAGACACCACACCAGGCTTTTGTATAAAAACAAGATCCTTTATCTAATTTGAATCAGCAGTAGGTGAGGCAGATAATCTTAGGCAACATTTCAATTCATTTAGCTTCTCAAAACCAGTGCGTAAATTCATTCAAGCACATTATAACAGTAAAACGTTACGCCATTAAAAGGCAGTAGCAATCCTCATTGAAAAGTAGGTAACACTGTAGGTCATAGATTGCAGGTCCAAACATAGACTTCAAATGCATTTAGCGACATTCCATTAGCAAGAATTTAGATGCACATAACACTGTAGATGAGGAGGAACCTGTATCAACCTAGGCGCAACCACATTCAGTACAGTGGGTGTCGCAAAGCAGGTAGGCCTACAACATAAGAACACTTTAACTCTTGGCAGGTGAACACAGAGGCTCAATTCATGTAGGTACATTCAATTCATTAAGGGCCTTACTGTAGATTAATCACATAACATTGGATACATTCCCCTCATTAGGCCACTTAGTGCGAGTACTTCCCCTCTCCTAGACACACAGCAGGGGCATTAACCTAGGCAGGTGTTGAAATACATTCCCAGACACTCCCACAGTGCATCTGGGACCCACCCGTGTAACTAGGCTCCATAGGGCAGGTAATGACAGGCGGCAATCAGGCCACATTCAGCTTTACTCCCTGGCCCGGCCTCCTGCACCAAAACATAGAGGGAGCAATCATGGCAGGCAGTCCACTGGGGCATCGACCACTCCCGCGTATGCCTATTGCCGAGAGTTTGGAAAGGTGAGTCGCCGCGGGAGCTGGTCTCCGCAATGTCAAGAAGTTCCCCCAGGCATCCCTGACTCACCACACGATCTTGCCGGGACTCGCAGGCACCACTGGCGCCCGACCCCTCCTCCCCGGTCAGCCCGCTCTTCTCTTCACGTCTGGGGCTTCGGCCGGGGGAGGCGGACCGGCACGCAGGAGGCGATGACGACGTGGAAAGGTTCTCTTCGAGGGGAGAGGGTGGCAAGACGCTCCTGGACCCACTCGGAGCCCCGCAGATGCAGCCGGAGGCGGCCCCGGGCCTCCGTAGGCCTCGCGGGCCGGGAGCCAATCGCAGCGCGGCTCAAGGGGGGCGTGGCCAATGATGCAGCTGGCGCCCCCGTTACCAGGTAACGCCTTCTTCACACGGCAGGCCTAGCGCGGCCTGGGTCCAGCCACGGCTTCAATTTCACGCGGCGCCCGGGCTGCGGCGGTGAACCTGGCCCCCGCTTCTTCTCCAACGACCCCGAGGTCGCGGCGGTGAGTTCGGGGCACAGCGCTTTCGCACTCCAAAGCGCCGGGGCTGCGGCGGTGATTACGGGGACAGCGCTTGCACACTTCAAAGCGCAGGGGCGGCGGCGGTGATGTCGGGAGACGGCAGGAGCGCGCTGCACAGCGCTCGGTGGCACAATTAGTCTCTGTGGGTCAGCGCCTCGTGGGCAGAAGATTCTGGGTGGTGC
Source organism: Calotriton arnoldi (assembly GCA_963921515.1). Classification (NCBI taxonomy): domain Eukaryota; kingdom Metazoa; phylum Chordata; class Amphibia; order Caudata; family Salamandridae; genus Calotriton; species Calotriton arnoldi. Next base: position 2,489,514 of record CAWUFW010001866.1, on the reverse strand, counting down.
AGCCCTAGAGGAGTACAGCGCTTGTAGCGGGACCCAGAGGGTGAAGGTTCAGCATTTAGCAGCACAGCGCTTATAACCGGTCACAGAGAGTTGCCACCCAGCGCTTGACAGGGAATAGCGCTTTACCTGGTGATCCCCAGCCGCATGTGCAGGTTGCAGGGTTGCAGTTGAAGTTCCTTGGTTGTCTCAGCAGTTTCTGGATTGTTGCATCAAGTTATTTGTGGTTACAGTTACTTGGGGGAAAAAGGGGTTTGAGTTGGTGGGCACAAGAGCAGATGGGTGCCCTGCAGGCACACTGGAGGTGGTTCCCTGGGTCCCCTCACGCTGGGCAAGGTCAGTAGGTGGAAGGTGTTCCTCAGCTATCTTAGCACAGCAGCGCCTAAGCCCAGTCAGTACCAGTAGTGTAGGTCTCCCCCCTAGGCCCAACAGCCTGTACTCCGGCAGAGGTTCCCCCAGGTCCAGTGGTGCCCCAACTGACTAGCTAGGTTTCCCTCCAAACCTCTTATACCCCTAGGTCAGGTGACCCTCCTGAAAGGCGGCAAAACATAACTCCTCCCTGAGCTGGAAGGTTCTAGAAGCTTCCCTCATGTCTGACTATGAGGCCCAGAGGCGGGGACGGCATGGATACTGTATCATTATGTCCCAGCCTGATCCTGACTACTAGTATGTGCGTGCGCAATGGCCACTCCGCAGTAGCAGGGGCCTGTGGCAGCCATCTTATTAGGAGAGAGCACCTGCACCTCAGCACTGTTTGGCAGTGGTAAGGCGCCCAGAGACCTAGGTCCAACAAAAAGGTGGTGGCAAAAATGAGGCGCAAAGAGAAAAAAACGGGGTAAGACCACCCTAGGGCTGACAGGTCTAACAGGGACTGACAAATACATCGGAAGAGGAAGAGTACAGTCCACAGTCTGATTGCTGTGTCATTGGTAAGCAAACAAAATATGGCAGTCCATGTCGAGGTCCCATGTGAGTGTCGCAGAGTGTTTCGGGGGACAGTGGGAGGTGTTGTTACAGGGCATGATGCAGAGGGCGGAACCAAGCTGAAACAGGGCATATGGCGGAGAAGAATGCTACTGGCTCCTTCTTACTACAAAGGTGGAATCACCCGCATCTTCGTCCTCCATCTCATCTATCTGACATGTGGGTGCGGATGTTTGGTCTGCAGCACTGTGTGCCACTGACACATCAGGGGCCGGAGATGTGTGTGTAGAAGTACCAGCAGCATTCATCAGCGACTGCCTTGGTGGTAGCAATGCGATGATGAGGATCTGCAGGGCATGGAAGATCCGAACAACTTTTCGCTGGTGTGCATCCATGGCAGCCATTCTTTCCGCATGCATCCGCTCCATGTTCTCCATTATCCTCAGCATCTGTGCCAACTCTCGCCTGACATCGCTAAGGCCACTCTGACTAGACAGTTGTTCTCCTCTCAGAGTCATGACTCCAGCGATGTCGGGCATGGATTGTTGGACATCATGGAGCGAACTGTGGGTGTCTGTTAGGGAGTGTAAGTGGTCCCTGATGGGACTTAGACACCCACGTATGTCATCTAGTTTGGCTGCCATGAGGTCGAACCCCACCCGCACCTGTTCAGCCACCTCCTTCTGGCAGTCTAACACATGGCCTTGGAATGCGATGTGTTCTTTGGTGAGGTGCTGGGAGCCAGCCGTGGTGGTGGGTGCTTCCTGCTGGGTGGTCTGTGCAGGGGGTGGGGTCTCCTCGATGCAGCTGGGCTGCCCTGCTCCTGGAGGTGGGTTGCCGTAGCTGTCCATGAGCTGTTGTAGGACGTCGGTGTTGAAGGTGTGGAGGTCCTCTTCATCATCACTGATGAGTTGTCTGGTCTGCTCTACAGGAGGTGTTGATTGTCCCTCTGCAATGTGAAGGGGAGATGCATTTTAACATTGTGTTGACATGTATGTTGACGCATTGTTCAAGTTTACATACTGACTGCATGACAATGTACATTGTGACTGTTTGGGAGGAGATGACTATTTGATGCAGGACAGTGGACATTTGAACTACATCACGGATGTGAGGTTGTACACGTACATTATCATCTCACAGTTTCCTGCTATGCCAGATGTGATTGGCCAGTTTCTACGCACAAGCGGAACCTGTTGTGTGCTCTGTTCTGTAGTGAGAGTGTTGCACTTTGTACCACATTGTCGTCAATGATGATGTGCTTGTTGTAGGGATTCTGCACATACACAGAGCTATGCACAGGATAATAGGACCTCAGAGCATAGTGGTGAGCCAACCATGCCCCTTAGTACCCACAATCCCAATCCGACTAGCTTTAGCGTCTCATTCGCAGCGCAGCTACCAATGATTAGACAACCCAGAACATGGTCTCTCTCAGGACTCGCGGGAGCAAGAACACTCTTTCATAACTCACTCATACTTGTCCACAACGTGCGTAATAAGAGACACTATATAGTTTAAAATGTTTATTTAAACTATCGTGCTCTAAGATACAGTACACGTGCCAGTACTATCAACATAATGCATAATGATAAAATAATAAGCATGGTTACAATTCCATAGAATACAAACGGGGACAGCATTTATAAAGTCAGTGGATATAGGGCTAAAAGGCCTTACCACCCTCCCCGTGCTAATAACTAGTTTATTATAAAAATAGAAGACCTCTGGGCTTGGTCGGGCAGACCCTCTTACCTCAATATCTAAATGCAAGGTTTACATCATCAGACAAGCACAGCTCTTCTCCCTGGAAAGGTTTTTCTCCAAGTGTCACAAACAGCGAGATCACAATATTAAAAGCACACAAATTTCTCCAGTGCAGCTGTATTTTGTGTTATGTCTAAGTGCGAGGGGCTGACCAGATCAGCAAGAACAAGTGACGTTGTTTTTCGACCTTGTACATGTTGTGCAGACGAAACCCACAGGGAACAGGAGAAAAGGTGAAAGGCAAAAAGGCAGACAGTTCTAAAATAGCCGGGCACAAGCAGAGGCTGGAAAACAAAGTCACAAAGTAACGTGTGCAAAAAGGCATCATGGCAGCCAAGCCTAAGCCAACTTAGCAATGTAGGCAATGAGGCCACAAACCACACTACACCCTACCCTGGCCAGTCCATAGGCCAAGACATAGGACGAAAACAGAGTTCAAATAGATGGAGCACAATGTAAACAGCTATTCGTGAACAGTCCCAAAGGACGGACGGTGAAGAAAAAAAATTCAGTCCAAAAAAAAAAAATCAGTGAGGCAGGACGCGGTAAGCGACGTTCCCTAATCCAATAGAGTGTAAGTGCAGAAAAACGCCACACCTTCCAAGAGGACATCGTTGGAATCATCTGAAAAAAGAGACGCCATCCAGTTCAACAAATCAAAACTGCATTCATGTTCCTCATAATAGGGAGCAGTGATCAGCATTGCGGGACAACTTGCGTGATACTCAATATAACTTCGTTGTAGGAGATTCCGAGCAGCCGCCCAGACATCCCATTGCGCCAAAACTCCAAGTGCAGCCGCATGTGCCATCAATCCAGTGCCGGAACATTCCCGTTCATGGGCCACTAAGGGGCCCATCAACTGGTCAAAATCCGGGTCCGACTGAGACGCATTGGAGAGGCAAAGATCCAAGGACCAAGAGTAAGGACATCTTAAGCAAGACATCACAGGTTGCACGCAAGTGAAATACGCAAAGCGAAAAGAAAGTTTATATGACACACTGAGTGTCGCCAATGGTAGGATGCCGAAGCTGAGGAGCATTCGATCACGAAGCATCCGGAGCCGACCGTGGTCGAGTAGGCCCCCAGGAAGTGCAGCCATTGTGCAGCAAATAAATTAACAGTAGTATTCCAGCAGCGAACGCTAGGATCAACGGAAAGCTGCCAAAGACGCTGGAAAAAATAGAATGAATATAAGCCGGTATTACACCAAATATAGCTTGAAAGGAGGTAACAAGGCCAGAGCCCACAACTTTAAAAAAGTGCACAAGACCTTCGGTGCGAGATGCATTGAAAACGCAGTGAATTAGCTCACCGAAATGTTGTGGGAGGTTTGTGTTCAAAAGGGCCTGTATCTCACTGTGGGTACTAGCCACCTGGAGGATAAATGTCTCCCGCGCGGACGTGAGCATAACCTCCTGGTTTAATAATAGCGCCTTTATTCTGCTCAATTTATTGAAATCTGCCTTCAAAGTCGGAACGGAAGGCCAAATGGAACTATCTATTATGTCGTGCGGGAGGAAAAAGCACATTTTTGCAGCACACAACGCTGTGGGAAACTGTTACAATATAGGGGATGCCGGCTAGCATTCCACAGCAGTCCTGATTATGTAGAAGGATATAGCTACCATTTGCAAGCACAGTGAAAGTAGGTGATATAGCAGGAGCAGGAATGCCCTTTAAAATACAAGCAAGATTCGGAGCCGAAACGTTACAAGCCCCGTGCAATTTAATGTTCTTACAAATTAGGGAATGACCCACAGTAGAATCGCATGATTCCCCTGTGAGAAAACTTCCTTTCCGTCCCGAAGGCATCGGTACATGAAAGGAAGGGACCAGATTTCATGCAGGAAGGGACTGCCCAAAGGCTGAAAACGGCCAACAGGATAATTTTTCATGCAGGAACTGAACTCAAATAAAGAAAAAGGCAAATCGATAACCCCATGCACTAGCCACACTGCAGAATCCAATTCTGCCACAGAGAATGGTAAGGGCTCGATTTTTCGATATGTAATAATGTGTATGTTGCATCTTTTGATGGAGCAAGGTTTCAAAAATGAAACTTGCTTGTATGCAATTCTCCTCATAGTATTAATTTATTAAATTTGTACTGTCAATACTAATTTTTGCATTCACAAACACAGAAGGGATAGACGCTTGCCTATGTGTTTTACTAATGAATAACGCTTGTCTATAAACCAAGATGGCCGCTAAAGCGCGGGAACCTCAATGCGCATGTCGCAACCTGATCACATGGTGTGACGTCTTTCTTTGCTTGGTCGGAAACTTCTGCTTCTGCGCAGTGTGCATTAAAATGGCCGCTAAATGTTTTCACATGCTTAAGCTTGCTCTCATGTCATTATTAAATTGTCGTTTTCTTAACGCTACTAATGCAGGATAGTATTATGATTAAATGGGAATAGAGTAGGGAAAGTGGGTATACAGTGAAACATTTTATTTGTGATTTTAATATTTTCTTCTTGCACTTTTAGTAATTCGTAAACTTGGGCCTGGGTTGGTGTCTTGAAACTCGAGAGACAGAGGGTTCTGCGCATGTGTCCTGTATGCCTGCCAAGTGAAGTCAACTTGGACGTCTCCCAAGGCCACGACCTATTGGCCGAAGATGATGTACCCAATGTTTCCGGCGGAACAAATTGTTACTTTTCTCCTGTAAAATGTATAACATTTGTCGTGAGACGGGTGGGAAATAAAGCGAATGTATTAATTTGAAGGGGAGGGAACGTAAAGACAATAGGCTTTACAATTTAGGCCAAATCGATATGGTGCGAGAATCCACCCCCTGTCCCTGTCCAATCAGAAGTAGTGGTCCCATATTTTAGCAACATTAAGGGGAGGTATATGGGCGTAGAAGGGTATAATAGAATATAGCATTAGTAAATTAGAAGAGCATGCGTTCACGAAGAACAGGCGTCCATACTGCCAGAGCGCTCTCAACTCCAGACTGCCCAGCTGATCGGTTGCTGACTGAATTCCTGTCCGGAAGAGGTCCTGAGGAGGGGCGGCGGAGTCCATTAGACGGGAGAATCGAGAGAAGTCGAGTATCAGAGAGGGAACGGCGCAGGCGTCGTTGTAGAGAGGTTACCGGTCCTGTCCTGATCCTGGAAGAAGTCTTTGCTCTTCATCCTTCCTGGGTCCTATCTTTTCCAACTCCTTGGCTAAGGGGCTTGGCTCTCGCATTTAGGTAAATATACTGCAACCTTTAGTTGCGCTGCTGTCTCTATCTTCTCCTCTTCCTTAAACACCGTCATTTATTAGCAAAATCATTTCTATGCTTTTTCTTGGGTATTTCAATCAAGTACCGTGTTTTCTGTATTTTACTCTGCTAAAACTTTAGATAAACATTTTAAAACTTCCTGACTCAGTGGTTATTTCAGGATTATGTACTATAATGAATGTCACTCATTTTAAACTTCCCAATTAGCAAAGGATCCATTGGTAAGTCATTACTCTTCAATCAGAAGGTAATTGGTAGCAGGGACTTTGATAAAAGAGTACATCTGACACCCAGCGTAAGTATTAGTGTAGTGTGAATGTATGGGCCCAAGTGAGTATATGGTGTATGAATGTTGTTGGCTAATATTGCCCTGGATCAGTTTTCTGGTAGCAGAGGATGGTTGTTGTTACTCTTTGTTAATTGGGTAATGAGAATTTTATTTGTATTTTTTATGAACTAACATCCGCTTATTTTTGAGTTTTTGTTATATGTTGTCCAGAATACCCCAGGGTAGGGAAAAAGAATTGTGGGTGGCGAGTGGAAGCCATACTGCAGTGAGGTTATCTGTCAGGTAGAAATAGTACTGAGAAGTTAAGCAGGACTTCAAGTACTCGTTAGGGACTCTATGCGTGTGAGTAATAGCAAAAAGGGTACGCTGATAAAAATGTGATGTTATATCACCTAATAAGGGTAACATTGGAGAAGTAACAGGTACTTCTGGAGCTTGTGTGAAGAGTAGACGGAAGTGTTTTTACTCGTAGTGTATGTATTAGTAAACGGAAAGGTTTTACTAAAGTGTGGAAGAAACTATCCTTTTCAAAATTAGTGGAAACTGGCACGATAGCGAATGTTTTATGTTGTTACTGAAATTTAATTAAGATTTATAGAGAAAATAAGTTTGCGTAAATTTTTGTAAAGGGAGGGTCAGTTGCCGGAGAGGGAGCTGACGTCACAAAACGCTGCGCTGTGGTAGGTTGAAACAGTGGGTGTGGGAAAAAAAAACCTTTGCAAAGGAGGGGTCAGTAGTCAGGAGTAGTACTGACTTCAAAGGAGCCGCGCTGGGATTGGTTAAACCAGCGAGGACAGAAAAGAGCAGATTGTAAAGGAGGGGTTGACAGAGAAACGTCACCAAAAGGCAGCGCAAGGATTGGCTCGGAAATAAAAGATAGCAGACATTTGATTGGTCGGAATTATAGAAGCAAAATTCTTAGTGGATAAGGATTGCATGTTAAAACGTGATCCGACTTTAACAGGAACTCGTCCGGATAGGAGATTCCTAGGTTTTGCAGAATATAATTTTGTACACAGAAGATTAGATAGAATGTACGGAGAAAGGAGAAAAATGTCATTCTTACAAAAGATTAAGAATTATTTTAAAAAGGACAAACCATCAAAACTAGAGAAGGAATTATTATTCCACCAGCTAAAACGCCAGCATCATTTATGATGATGGAGAGAGGTTATCATACTTGTGTATGGATGGAGAATTGGATAGAATACACCAAAAATGATGGAGTATTAGCATTTCCCGAGAATGGTACCTTCAATGGAAGAATTCTTCAAAACTTGAGATTGAGGATGAATGATTTAGAACCCAGACCTAGATTAACCCAGTATGAAGCTCTAGAAGAATGGGAAACCGAGGCATTTGAGCGGGATAGATCTAGAAGTAATAGGAGTTACCCAGGATTTTACCCCAGATATTTACGTGAGTCAAGAGAAGGTCAGATGAAACAATGGAGAAGGGCAATGATTACAGAGGGACTGTATCCATTATTCACAGAAGGAGAAAAATCAGGAGGCAAATGTACAGAAAAGACAAAACATTTAATGAGAAATGAGGATTCAGAAGACGAATTTATGGAAGAAATGTTAAGAAATCCCCCACCATATCAGGAAGGGACAAGTGGATGCCCTCCTAGTGCACCACCATAAACTCCCATGGTACCAAAGGTAATGCATGAATTCACCCCGACTAGATTACTTCATGACAAAGAAAAAGAAGCCTTAGAAAAGAACAGAGCAGAATTAATACAGAAAATAACTCAGATAAAAGTACATCCTGATTCATTGACTATTCCTGTAACAATTGGTCCAGTAGTTCCATTATATGGTACTCAAGGAAACTGCCCTCCATTGATACCTGTACAGACTCCTATGAATACTTCTGTGAGTAACCCCAAACCTGAAGCTCCAGTTATAATTGAGGATCAATTTAGTGATTGTGAATCCACAATATCACTCATGGATTTACCTATTCGAGGTTCTTTAAATAGTACTCCCAGAAAAGATGTACCTGGAGGTTCAAAAGATGTAAGTTTAGTAACTTCATCAGGAACAAAAAGTGCTACCATAGTAACACATGAAGATCTAGAAAGATGGGTACAAGGGTCAGTTAAACAGTGCACACCTCCAAAAGTACTGGATATCCATAAATTAAAAGTTGAATTAGAAGAAATAATAGCAGGAAATGTAGGAGTAGAACGCTTGAATACCTATGATGAAGAAGAATTATTATTCTTATGCAGGAGTATCACTACAAATGTAAAGATATTCCATGAAAAATTGTCCAATTTAGCACTACAGATGGGAATCGAAATAGGGAGATCAAAAGTATTACAGAAACCATATAGAGCAGAATTTGCAGACAAAGATTTAGAAAATATGAATGCATCTGGAAGAAGACTGCAAATAAGAGAATTAGTGTTAGTTTTACAAAAATGGGGAGATCTAGATAAATGGAGATCTAGGTGGGCCAAGAAAAAGGAAGAAGCACGAACAAGTAGAACAGCATCAGAATATGTGATGAAGGAAGCAGGAAAAGCAGACCAGATGTATCCAATGCGAGAAGTTGCGGGAGGATGATATGTACATGTCCCATGGAGCAAACAGGATATTTTATCATTTACGAATGATTTTCCAAACCTGAGGGAAAAGCCAATTGAATGGTACAAGCAGGTTGAAAGGTTTGTGAAGGTGTCAAAGGTATTGTTGAAGGATTTGGATGGTCTGTTTGACATAGTGGTACCTGCCGATTTGTGGACAGATTGTAAAATTACAGTCGATTGGCCTAGTGATGAATATCCCAGAGATCCGAAAACAGGTGCCCCGTCAAATGACGTGATGAAAAAGTATCAGCAGGTGATAACTTACCTGAAAGGGAAAATACCACCGAAAGAAACAGATTGGGTGAAAATCGATCGAACAACCTAAGAAGCCAGTGAAACAGTACATTCCTATTATGAGCGTTTATTGCAGGTGTTTAAACAGTATAGTGGATTCGAGGACATTGGAGACAAAAACATGAGTCAGTTTGTGTATCGATTTGTTTACGGTCTAAAGCCAGAGATTTGCCAGATGATTAAACAGCATATGCTGTGTTGGCAGGGAAAGCCCATAGATGAGATTCTGAAGTATGCAAAATATTGTGGAGACGATATTGAGGATAGACACAAGAAATTACAAGAAAAAGTGATGTGGGCACAGGTGAAAATGGCAGAGAAGCAGGGAATTAATTTGGAAAATCCGAGTGAAAATCAAGGAAAAGATTCTGGAACGAGTGGTGATACGGGAAATGGTGGAAAATTTAGAGGACGAATGAGTAGAGAAGAAGCTAAAAAGAAGTTTCCTTGTCATGGATGCAGAAAATTGGGGCATTGGAAGGACGAGTGTAAAAAGATTCGGAATAATAATGGCCCAAATCAAAACTTAAATCCACAGATGCAGAATGATTCACAGCAGGGTGTAAATCCCCAGAATCAATTACCACTTCCACCTGTTCAGGGTAATATAAGTAGAGCAAAACATGGTACAGACATTGGATACCCAGGAGGGAGTGGTAAGAATGATTATATGACATCACAATTTCTTTTGCAGGACAATTACTGTAAATTCGACTCATGACGGTGCCTAGGAGAGGGGAAGAAGGAGTGCATACTTGGTGCATCCTTACAGGTATATCAGTCTGGTCCATATGTTGAAGGAAATGTGAAAGGTAATGATATTACTTTCCTTTTGGACACTGGTGCTACCAGGTCTACTGTGAGATCAGCAGACATCCCAGACCTTCCTCTCTCTCTGGTGAAGATATCCAAGTAGTAGGGGTAGCTAATCAAAGAATTAGAACACCTCTTACAGAACCAATGGAAGTCAAAATAGGAAACTTCAGAGAAATGCAACAATTTGTAGTGTGCGATTCTAGCCCAGTGAATTTATTAGGTAGAGATTTATTGTGCAAAATGAACTGTACAATTTTCTGCACGCCAGATGGTGTGGCAGTTCAGACACCAGATGAGGACCATGTATATAAAATTATGGTTGCAAAACAAGGTACAGAAATAGATGAAATGTTTTCGTTGATAACAAAAGATGAGTTGCCAGAAGAATTAAAAGGTACAGTAAACCAAATAGTATGGGATTTCACCGGAAAAGAAGTAGGACTTATGGCAAAAATAGATCCAGTTCAAATTACTGTAAAAGAAGGTGCGATTTTCCAAAATACTAAACAATACAAAATGAGTGCAGAAGTAAAAGCAGGAGTCATTGAAGAAATCAATCGAATGGTAAAACAAAACATTCTAAAAGAAGTAATGAGTAGCCCATGTAATTCACCAATCATGGGACTAAAGAAACCTAGTGGAAAATATAGGATTGTTCAGGACCTGCGTAAAATAAACAAGATTGTGGAACCTTGTTGTCCCATAGTACCAAATCCTGCAGTAATTCTATACCAGATCCCTTGGAATGCAGGATGGTTCACAGTAATTGATTTGTGTCAAGCATTCTTTTCAATACCATTGCATCCAGACAGCCAGTATCTTTTCTCATTTAAATATGAGAACAAGGTCTATGTGTGGAATCGTGTTCCTCAGGGGTACACAGAAAGTCCTTCCATCTTCAACCAGATACTGAAAAAGTGCCTGGAAAAACTAGTGATGCCAGGAAGCTCAGTTTTAGTTCAATATATCGACGACTTATTAGTAGCGTCGACCACCAGAGAAGACTGTGTTGTTGATTCCATAGCATTATTAAATCTTTTGGCTGAGGAAGGGCATAAAGTCTCACCTGAAAAGTTACAGTTTTGCAGGACAGCTGTTAAATATCTGGGACATCAAATTGAGAGGGGAAAAAGAAGAATAACCTCTGAAAGAGTAGAATTAATAAAGAGAATGCAAATGCCTGTAACACAAAAACAAGTGCAAATGTTCCTAGGAATAGTAGGATACTGTCGACAATGGATACCAAATTTCTCCATGTTAGCTAAGCCCTTAATTAACATGATGAAAAAGAAAGCAAAGGACCCTGTTGAGTGGGAGGATGAAAGTGTAGAAGCTTTTGTAAAATTGAGAAACGCACTTTGTTCGGCACCTGCCTTAGGCATGCCTGATTATAAAAGAGAATTCGCATTATTCTGTCAAGAGAGAGAAAATTGTGCACTTTCTGTCTTAACTCAGAGACATGGACTAGGCAGACGTCCTATAGCGTACTTTTCTGCTACATTGGACCCAGTAGCAGCTGCGTTGCCAGGATGTTTAAAAGCAGTGGCAGCGACTTGTTTGAGCATTGAACAAAGCGAGTCAATTGTGATGGGACATCCTGTAAAAGTGTATGTTCCACATGCAGTTGTGATTCTATTGACAAGAACCCGAACTCAGCATCTTACTCCTAGTCGGCTGACTAAATATGAAAGGATAATAATGGGTGCTGAAAATGTGACCATGGTAAGGTGTACAATAATAAATCCAGCAACTTTATTGCCGGACCCATATCATGAAACAAATAAAGATGACGAAGAAGATTAACATGATTGTGTACAAATTACAGAATTATGTACAAAACCACGCCCAGACATAGAGGAACAGCCTCTTAAAAGGCCAGACAGGGAGCTATTTGTTGATGGTTCATGTCAAAGACATGAAGATGGTAAACTAACTGCTGCCTATGCGGTATGTGAATTAACTGGAATAGTCGAAGCATCCTATTTACCAGGAGTCAAATCTGCACAAGTAGCTGAATTGATTGCTTTGATAAAAGCATGCAAAATTGGGAGGAATCAGAGCGTGACCATATTTACAGATAGTCAATATGGTTATGGGGTCGTGCATGATTTTGGCCAACTGTGGATGCAGAGGGATTTCATGACTTCTCCAGGATCCCCCATTAAAAATGGACAATTTGTAAGGGAATTGCTAGAAGCAATACAATCACCAAAGAATTGGCTGTGGTGAAATGTGCCGCACACCAGTCAGGAGATGACTGGGAGGTAGTCGGCAACAGATATGCAGACCTGGTGGCTCAACATTGTGCCAAAACAAGAACATCAGTCAATAAGAGGGTGGAAAGAATGGGAATCAGCTGCCAACTTATGATGTATATGCCACCTGAAACTTGGAATGAGGTGAAGAAATTGCAAGATGAGGTTGATGAAAGTGAGAAAAATTTGTGGATCAAAGTGGGTTGCTCCCAAAGAGGAGAAGATGAAGTGTGGATCAGTGCAGATGGCAGACCAGTCATGCCAGACTGTTTACTATCACAAATGGCCAGAATGCACCATGGAGACTCACACATAGGGAGAGATGCAATGATTAGGCTGTTCAGACAAAATTGGTACAATCCCAAATTCAGACCTGTTGCAGAGAGTCTTTGCCAGAGATGTCTAACTTGCCAAATGCATAATCCAGGCAGGAAAACGATAATTGGGTTTGGAAAGATTGGAAAGGCAGAGGGCCCATTTATAAGACTCCAGTTCGACTTCATACAGTTACCACCATGCAGAGGACTAAAATATGTACTAGTCATAGTGTGTCTGTTTTCAAAGTGGGTGGAGGCTTACCCTACTAGGAGAAATGACAGTATTACAGTTGCAAAACTGTTGTTACATGAGCTCATACCTAGGTTTGGTTTCCCAGTATCTTTGGAATCAGATAGAGGAAAACACTTTAATAGCGAAGTGATCCAGATAATCTGTGAAGCATTTCAAATTAAGCAGAAATTGCACTGTGCATATCGCCCAGAGGCTTCTGGAGTGGTTGAACAATTAAATGGCACTATAAAGTCAAGATTGGGAAAAATGTGTGCATCAACATCATTAGAGTGGCCAGACGCATTGCCACTTGTCTTGATGGGAATCAGAAGCATACCTGACAGAACAACAGGATTGAGCCCCCATGAAATAATGATGGGAAGAGCAATGAGACAAACACATGTTCCCACAAACAAATTAGTAAATATATCTGATGATATGGTTCTGGATTATTGCAAAGGATTGGCTGACCTAGTGCGTTCTGTCTCTCATCAGGTTGGAGAAGACGCAGTTTCCAGGCAGCCTGAACTAGAACATGATCTGAATCCTGGTGATTGGGTGGTAGTGAAGAATCACACCAGAGAAACGTGTCTATCACCCAGGTGGAGCAGACCTTGTCAAGTTATATTGACCACCAATACAGCAGTGAAGTGTGCAAGATTTCCTAATTGGATTCATGTAAGCCACACAAAGAGAGTACCAGAACCTGAAGAAGAGAATCTACAGACAACGCCAATCACTGAAGAAGCTGAAGGTTGCCCAGCTGAGGAATCTCAGGCTAGAGGTTCGAGAGAAGCTGACGGAGAACAACCGAGCACAAGTCAGGATTGGATACCAGTGGTAGAAGTTCCTGAAGTATACCACAGAACAAGAAGTCAAGCGAAATTGGAGGAAATTGAAGAAGATCAGATAGGTGAAGAAGAAGAAGTTCAGGATCAAGAAGAAAAGATAGTAAAAGATCCTGAACTAAATCAGATAAAGAAAGAAAAATGGACTAAAAACAGTGAAGATTTAATTGACTTTACACAGGGAAAGTCAGGTTTAGAAGAATCAGGTCAGGCTGCAGAAGTTCACAGTGCAATAAGCCCTGATCAGAAGCAGTTAGATCAAGAAGAATTCACTAAAGAAAAAGGGGTAAATACAAATGAACATAAAGAAATAAAAAAGGAATAAAGCCAACATCTTGAAAGTCATTGTGGAGCTACTGAAAAGAAACCAATCAGACCTGAAAAAGAACATACAAAAGAGGCAGTAATCAAAGAAAACAAAACAGTATTGAGCAGTGAAAATAACGAGATCTTTGAAGACGTAAACAGAGAAACAGTGCCAACAAAGAAAACAAGAAAAGGAGATCATTGGCCAAGTGTCATTAAAAGAGTAAAATACCACATAACAACCAGAAGTGGAGATCCAGAACAAGTACCTGAAGTGACAAGCCAAACTGAACAAGAGAAAAAGTCAGGAAAAAGAAAAAGTAAAAGACTGAGACTTGTGAATAACAAATTCAAGGGTCCTGACTGGACTTATATCATTCTTGAAGATTTTGAAAGCTCAGAGTCAAGTGACAGTGGTGGCGAAGGAACAAGTGCAGAACTAACATACGAAGAAGAAACAAGACCACCCTGACTAAACAAAAGAATCATCTAAAGAAAAGAAGAAGAGATAAGAAGAGAAATCTTCCTTGTCGAAAAATGCCTGATGATAGAGTTACTGGGAGACCAAAACGAAATTGTTGTAGGAGATGCTGTGCAATCTGCATATGTAGTCTAGTATTGGTGCTTATAGTATGGTTAGTCCTGATTGTAGCAATTCCTTACCTTATGATAATAGATAAGAAGATAAATAATTAAACTAAAGGGAGGACAGCAAACATGAAGGGCAATAGAGTAGAATTAATGGCAGAAGATGAGGCAGAAATTCATCATGAAATAGCTGATAACGACACTAGTTTAAATGTTTTCACAAAGTTATTGTTTCAGTATGTAGACACAATGGAAGTTAGTAATTGTTATGTCTTTATGAAGTTACCTGAATCAGTAGCGGAAGGATTAACATACCATCACTTACCACTGACATCTGGCATATCGTGTAGTGTTTTGTCTAGTTTATTTTATAGAACAGGGAAACTTCAGTATTATTATTCAAACTTAGATGTGATATTTTCTGAGGTTCCGATTCGCAAGAGTATGAACCCAGTGCTTACTAGTCAAGACGCACAGTTTATGGGAGAGTTTTTCTTAACAATGAAATCGATAGACATAACACATGCACATAGACACAATCTAACATGTTCTTTACTAGAAGAAGAAAAGATATTTTTGAATTTAGTAGAAGATAGAAGACATGATTTTCAAAAGAAAGCTTCAGAGCATAAGGCTCAGTTGCCACCTTGGGCGGAGAAGGAAGGGAGTTATACACCTGGTAAAGCTCAAGCTGCAATGGCTCTGGATTTCGTAAAGAAAGGGAAAATTTGTCTTCATAGGTTAAAGACTGATTATAACAATGTTTTCATCGGTACCAGTGAATGTGAACACAATTTTTTAATTATTGGAGGTTGGGGACTCAAAGGAGGAACAGATTCAGTTTTTCCTGGAATCTATTATGTATGTGCGAATAAGGCTTACTTTAGGCTTCCTGCAAGGTGGTATGGAAGTTGTTATTTTGGAATAGTTTTTCCAAAGATATACCACGTAAAAAGAAACACTGGAAGCAATGAAAGCAATAATGAATTAATACGTAGTAAAAGAGCTAGTTTTTCAGAAATTATAGGTGATATATTTGGTGCATTGATACCTTCAGTGGGAATAATTCTGAACTCAAGGAAAATATGCAAATTGTCTACAGTGGTTGATCGTTTATCAACGGATACTGCTGGAGGTTTTCTAATGATTAATACAGAGATGGTTGCGATTAGATCTATGGTGATGCAAAATCGACTTGCTCTTGACATTCTATTGGCAAAAGAGGGAGGAGTCTGTAAATTATTGAAGACAAAACATTGTTGCACTTATATTCCTGATAAGAGTGCAGAAATTGGAACATATATTCAGAACATAACTAAACTTGAGAAAGAACTAAAACCACTGGAAGTTGATAGTGTATGGGAAAGATTGACAAATAGTATCTCGTCAATTGGAACCTGGTTTGCTAATATAGGGAAAGGACTTATAGGTCAAATACTAGTACCCTTAGCAGGGATAGCAATAATAATTTTAGCAATAACAATATGGTGCAAATGTTGTAGAAAGAATGGAACATATAAAGTGACAGGAAAAGGTAAGAAGAGAAAACTGGATGAAATCGAACTAGAAGAATGGAGAAGTGATTTATACAAGAAATTAAAAGGAGACTGTAAGAATAGAAAAAGTAAAAATGAGAATGAAACGATTTGCTAGAAGTTGGCATCTGATTGAGGGTAGTATTTTGATGGCTCAGAAACGCCATCAGAGAGGGGATTGATGGAGCAAGGTTTCAAAAATGAAACTTGCTTGTATGCAATTCTCCTCATAGTATTAATTTATTAAATTTGTACTGTCAATACTAATTTTTACATTCACAAACACAGAAGGGATAGACGCTTGCCTATGTGTTTTACTAATGAATAACGCTTGTCTATAAACCAAGATGGCCGCTAAAGCGCGGTAACCTCAATGCGCATGTCGCAACGTGATCACATGGTGTGACGTCTTTCTTTGCTTGGTTGCTTCTGCGCAGTGTACATTAAAATGGCCGCTAAATGTTTTCACATGCTTAAGCTTGCTCTCATGTCATTATTAAATTGTCGTTTTCTTAACGCTACTAATGCAGGATAGTATTATGATTAAATGGGAATAGAGTAGGGAAAGTGGGTATACAGTGAAACATTTTATTTGTGATTTTAATATTTTCTTCTTGCACTTTTAGTAATTCGTATACTTGGGCCTGGGTTGGTGTCTTGAAACTCGAGAGGCAGAGGGTTCTGCGCATGTGTCCTGTATGCCTGCCAAGTGAAGTCAACTTGGACGTCTCCCAAGGCCACGACCTATTGGCTGAAGATGATGTACCCAATGTTTCCGGCGGAACAAATTGTTACTTTTCTCCTGTAAAATGTATAACATTTGTCGTGAGACGGGTGGGAAATAAAGCGAATGTATTAATTTGAAGGGGAGGGAACGTAAAGACAATAGGCTTTACAATTTAGGCCAAATCGATATGGTGCGAGAATCCACCCCCTGTCCCTGTCCAATCAGAAGTATTGGTCCCATATTTTAGCAACATTAAGGGGAGGTATATGGGCATAGAAGGGTATAATAGAATATAGCATTAGTAAATTAGAAGAGCATGCGTTCACGAAGAACAGGCGTCCATACTGCCAGAGTGCTCTCAACTCCAGACTGCCCAGCTGATTGGTTGCTGACTGAATTCCTGTCCGGAAGAGGTCCTGAGGAGGGGGTGGCGGAGTCCATTAGACGGGAGAATCGAGAGAAGTCGAGTATCAGAGAGGGGAACGGCGCAGGCGTTGTTGTAGAGAGGTTACCGGTCCTGTCCTGATCCTGGAAGAAGTCTTTGCTCTTCATCCTTCCTGGGTCCTATCTTTTCCAACTCCTTGGCTAAGGGGCTTGGCTCTCGCATTTAGGTAAATATACTGCAACCTTTAGTTGCGCTGCTGTCTCTATCTTCTCCTCTTCCTTAAACACCGTCATTTATTAGCAAAATCATTTCTATGCTTTTTCTTGGGTATTTCAATGAAGTACTGTGTTTTCTGTATTTTACTCTGCTAAAACTTTAGATAAACATTGTAAAACTTCCTGACTCAGTGGTTATTTCAGGATTATGTACTATAATGAATGTCACTCATTTTAAACTTCCCAATTAGCAAAGGATCCATTGGTAAGTCATTACTCTTCAATCAGAAGGTAATTGGTAGCAGGGACTTTGATAAAAGAGTACATCTGACACCCAGCGTAAGTATTAGTGTAGTGTGAATGTATGGGCCCAAGTGAGTATATGGTGTATGAATGTTGTTGGCTAATATTGCGCTGGATCACTTTCATGGACATAAATTGCTCATTTTCAGTTAAATTAAACGGCAAGAATAAGGCAGAGGTGTTCAAAAAATGCCAAGGAACTTTACCCATTTTAAGTGTTTGCAAAGTCCATGCAAACTGCATCACTGATCGCAATTGATTCTGACCATGATATAACACAGAAACATCATCTTGTACAATATCAACAACAGAGGAAACAATATTCTCTAACGTGTAAATGCGGGACGACAGGGTATTAATACTATTGTCAACAACAGCAAGCACTTTCTCTAGATTTGCTTGATCTATCTCCCGGAGACGGGATGCAGCTTCAATTTGCGAAAGCCTCCATAGTTCATTGTAAGTTTCATAAATGAATCTCTTAGGTCGAGGACCACGAGGCCCCAAAACAAAATCGGACAGATCAATGTTGCCTGATAGGAGGGATAAATGTTCTTTTACAGAATCTAATGTTGAGTGCTGCAACCACTGTTTACACAATTTACCAACGGAATATGTTGTAACAGTACGAGAGTCAGAAAACCTTGGATCTGGCTTATCCTGTTTGTAACCAAGAGCTGAGTCATGAAAACGCAGTTGGCAGGCATTGGATGCTATGGGCCAAGCCAACCAGGTTGACTGAACAATCGTAGAGGTATTAAACGAATTGTTCTGAAACAAATCTTATAAATGGGCTAGGGAAATATTAAAACGCAAGCTGTCGTTGGGAGTGGAAGACAATGCGGGAATGGAAGGTGCATTCAATTGTTTAGAAGTAGCCAAACCCCAACAGGTCGTTTGATAGATTGTATGATTTGAAAACAAAATTTGGGCCGGGATGAGGCAAGCACGGTGCAAGGCTTCTGTGCCTTGCACCTGCCATGATTTGGAGCCCCAAATAGATTTCAAGTCAACGGTGTCCCGCCAATGTTCATACCCACCCACAGCTAATTGGGTAATTAGAGGCACTGAATTGCTCAGAGGTAGAAGGTGTATTTTAATTTGACCGGAAAACTCGCTGCTATCTTTTTAAACTACTGTTGCTATTTTTAACATGCTGCAATCTTTTATCTAATTAGGCCGAAAACTTGCTGTTATTTCTTTTAATTTACTGCTGCTATCTTTAATAGTGTTGCGATCGTTTATGCTGCTTTGTGTCCGGGGAGAGCTGTGTTAAGGCTCGAGGGTAGTGGGGTTTAGCATCATCCACATTGCATTTAGGCGCCGGGTCAGTATTCTAGCAGCTGATACTCGGCGCACTACCTACGTAATAAAAGCGCCAGATGACGCGACCGCGCAGCGGTAATTAGAGGCACTGAATTGCTCAGAGGTAGAAGGTGTATTTTAATTTGACCGGAAAACTCGCTGCTATCTTTTTAAACTACTGTTGCTATTTTTAACATGCTGCAATCTTTTATCTAATTAGGCCGAAAACTTGCTGTTATTTCTTTTAATTTACTGCTGCTATCTTTAATAGTGTTGCGATCGTTTATGCTGCTTTGTGTCTGGGGAGAGCTGTGTTAAGGCTCGAGGGTAGTGGGGTTTAGCATCATCCACATTGCATTTAGGCGCCGGGTCAGCATTCTAGCAGCTGATACTCGGCGCACTACCTACGTAATAAAAGTGCCAGATGACGCGACCGCGCAGCGGACGCGTGCAGCGGACGCGTGCAGCGGGCGCGCCGCTAGCGCGCCTAAGGCGCGCCTAAGGCAAGCCCGTCTGCGCCCGTCCGCGTCCGAACGGGTCCAGGGACTGGAAACCCTGCATTTCCCCCCCCAGGTAAATTCTATTACACCAGCACACAACTCAAACAGCTTAATCAAACACTAGGGCTAAAATGTGCACATTCGATATCGATTCAGTCACTTCAGGACAAGTGCTTCCACTGTCAATTCGAACCCTCCGCATGCATGACCACCTCTCCTCTACGGGAGAGAGTATACAAGCTGTTCCTCTGCAATTGCAGATCCCTTCCCAAACACTCGACTGAAATATCCATGTTTTTAAAAGACGCCGACCCAGAAGTTATATCTATTACAGAAACCTGGCTCAATTCCTATTCCGAGCCGGACATTGTTCAAGCACTCCAGCCGGGCTATCTGATTCAGAGGCTGGACAGAGAGATAGGCAAGGGCGGAGGCATCGCCATTATTTATAAAGATTACCTAACCTGCCGCCTGCTAGGCAGTCCGTTGCTCGATTGCGAGAACCTTCACTTCTCCATCGAATTTACACCTTCTCTTTCATTTTCAGGTATTCTTATCTATCGCCCACCTGGGGCAATTGGAGATTTCTGTAAATCCTTGTTAGAAACAACCGTTAACCTCGCCAGTCTCGCTGCTAATTTTACTCTGCTAGGAGATTTTAATTTGCATTTCGACGACCCTTTGGCTTTACTTGCAACAGAACTAACCCAAGATCTCTCGGCCTATCAACTAATCCAGAAGGTCTCCCAAGCAACTCATGTCAAAGGACACCTCCTTGACCTCATTTTCTCCAACTTAGGAAATCTGGAGGGGAAAGAACCCATCCCCCTTCGATGGTCGGACCATTTTATGATTCCTCTTCTTTGGTCGCCACCGAGCACCGTGCCTCTGGCTCCTGCGATACGAACACTAATCCGACCCTGGTCTAAACTTCCTCTAGAGAGGTGGACATCAGAACTCAAAATGACCTCACCAATTCCCGCCTCTGATCCTACTATAGCCAATGCTAATTTTGGCATCTGGATCGAGGACTCACTTAATGTGGTACTCCCCAAAGTCTCTACTCAGAAGAAAGTAGGATCTAAAAAGGCTGCCTGGTTTTCCCCCAAATTACGTACTTTAAAACAGTACTGTAAAAAACTGGAAAGAGCATGGAGGAAAGACTTCGCCCCTGAGAAGAAACTGGAATATAGGGCGGCTGTTGGGCGGTACAAGGCCGAAATAAAAAGTGCGCAAACTGCCTTTTATCAAGAAAAAATTGTGTCCGTCGCGGGCTGCCCTAGAGAAATCTTCCTAATCGCCAAAAAATTACTCAAAGCGCCTTGTCCTTCGGTCCCACTTGATCCCTCCGGTCTCCGTTGCAACGAACTAGCCGAATACTTTGCGACTAAAGTTCAAAATATTCTCAATCATCTTCCCCAAAGTGATTTTAATATCTCCATTGAGAATACTAATGCTGGTAGGCATCCAGCGGAAAATAACCTGGAGACCTTTCCCACGCTGACCCAGGAACTATTCTTAGCCACCCTGTCAGCTATAAAAAGTGGGTCCCTGTTAGACTCGGCACCCCCCAACATCCTGAAAATGGTGGGTCCAATGATTGCCCCCATTGCCACTTGTCTGATTAATGCTTCATTCAGGGAGGGCATGGTCCCCTTGGAATGGAAAAGGGCGATGGTAAAAGCTTTGTTGAAAAAGCCTACGCTAGACACAGCTGACCTGGGTAACTACCGTCCAATCTCGCTTCTACCGGGAATCAGTAAGATAGCGGAGAAAATTGCTAACCGTACCCTTTCCACGTTCCTAGAAACTAATCATGTCCTCCACCACTCTCAAACGGGGTTCCGCCTCGGGCAAGGGACGGGAACCGCTATACTCTCTGTAGTGGAAGAAACCAGGAAAATTCTCGACTCAGGAGTGTCATCAGCAATAATCCTCCTCGACCTGCGTGCAGCCTTCGACACGGTGAATCACCGTGTCCTGGTCAGCCGCCTCAGGGAAGCAGGAGTGACGGGATTAGCCCTGAGCCCACCCGCCGAGCCCACCCGCCGAACCCTCCGACCCCGACACCGCCGCCCTCAACCTCAGACAGTGGATCGACGACTACGCCAACACCCTCGCCCCGCTCAAGAATCCGCCCAACAGCCACACCAGCAAGAAAGCCACCTGGTTCACCGAAGACCTCCAGGCCTCCAAACGAACATGCCGAAAACTGGAGAAGATCTGGCTCCACGAACGAACAGCGGACAGCTACGCCTCCCACAAGAGCGCCACCCGCAGTCACCATCACCTCATCAGATCCGCCAAAAGGGCCTCACTCAAAGACCGCCTAGACAACAACGCACACAACAGCAAAGAGCTCTTCAACATCGTGAAGGAACTCTCCAACCCCAGCTCCAACACCAACGACATCCAGCCATCGCGAGACCTGTGCGACTCACTGGCCACCTTCTTCCACCGCAAAATCGCCGACATCCACGACAGCTTCAACACCACGACCGCCCCGGCAACCACCGAGACCACTGCCCCCACAACCACCAACCGCCTGCTCTCCTGGACCAACATCAACGACGAGGACACCAGCGAGATCATGAACACCATCCACTCCGGTTCACCGCTAGACCCGTGCCCTCACCACATCTTCAACAAAGCCAGTACAGCCATCGCGCCCCATCTCCGGAAAATAATCAACATCTCCTTCGAGACAGCAACCTTCCCGGAAAGCTGGAAGCACGCCGAGATCACCGCCTTACTCAAGAAACCCAAGGCAGACCCCAAGGACCTCAAGAACTTCCGACCCATCTCTCTGCTCCCGTTCCCGCGAAGGTCACCGAGAAAATCGTCAACAAACAACTGACCCGCTACCTCGAGGAGAACAACATCCTGGACCCTTCCCAGTCCGGCTTCCGCAGCAACCACAGCACCGAAACCGCCCTCATCGCCGCCACCGATGACATCAGGACCCTGCTAGACAACGGAGAAACAGCAGCCCTCATCCTCCTGGACCTATCAGCCGCCTTCGACACGGTCTGCCACCACACACTACGAACACGCCTTCACGACGCCGGGATCCAAGAGAAGGCCCTGGACTGGACCACATCCTTCCTTTCCGGCAGAACACAAAGCATCCGCCTCGCCCCTTCCGATCCAAGGCCACCAAGATCATCTGCGGCGTACCCCAAGGCTCCTCCCTCAGCCCAACGCTGTTCAACATCTACATGGCACCCCTCACCCACGTCGCCCGACAGCACAACCTCAACATCATCTCCTACGCCGACGACACCCAGCTGATCCTCTCCCTCACCAAAGACCCTCACACTGCCAAAGCCCACCTCCACGAAGGAATGAAGGCCGTCGCCGAATGGATGAGGACCAGCCGCCTGAAGCTGAACTCGGACAAGACGGAGGTCCTCATCCTTGGTTCCAACCCTTCAGCCTGGGACGACTCCTGGTGGCCAACATCACTGGGAACAGCCCCGCCACCCACCGACCACGTACGCAACCTAGGGGTCATCCTCGACCCCACCCTCTCCATGACTAAGCAGGTCAACGCCGTTTCCTCATCCTGCTTCAACATCCTCCGAATGCTCCGCAGGATCTTCAAGTGGATCCCCACCGAAACAAGAAAAACAGTCACCCAGGCCCTCGTCACCAGCAGGCTGGACTATGGAAACGCCCTCTACGCAGGAACGACGGCTAAGCTCCTGAGACGGCTGCAACGCATCCAGAACGCCTCTGCACGTCTTATCCTCGACATCCCCAGACGCAGCCACATCACACCCCACCTGAGAGACCTGCACTGGCTCCCTGTCAACAAGAGGATAACCTTCAAGCTCCTCACCCACGCACACAAAGCACTCCACAACTCCAGACCAGCCTATCTCAACAGACGACTCAGCTTCTACACCCCCACCCGCCATCTCCGCTCGACCAGCCTCGCCCTCGCCACAGTCCCCCGCATCCGGAAAACGACCGCCGGCGGCAGATCCTTCTCCCACCTCGCCGCCAAGACCTGGAACACCCTCCCCACCAACCTCCGACAGACCCAAGACCTACTGGCCTTCAGAAGACTCCTCAAGACCTGGCTCTTCGATCAGTAGCAGCACCACCCCCCTCTTCCCCCAGGCGCCTTGAGACCCTCGCGGGTATGTAGTGCGCTTTATAAGTGACATGATTGATTGATTGATTGCAATGGCTACAATCTTTCCTGGGGGGCAGGTCCTTCCGTTTGTGAAGGCGATACGCATTCAAAGCCCATCCCCCTGCAGTGCGGAGTCCCGCAGGGCTCCTCCTTGAGTCCTACTCTTTTTAATGTTTACATGGCCCCGCTGGCAGATGTCGTATCTCCTTTTGGGATCCACATGGTGACATATGCTGACGACACGCAGTTGGTCGTTTCATTGAACCGCTCCAACCATCAGACCAATGACCTTCGGTCTTGCCTTGAGGCTGTGTCCAAGTGGATGAGAGCTTCTTATTTGAAGCTTAACGGTGATAAAACAGAACTCATGATTCTTGGCAACCCTGGGAGCGTGTTATCTAGCACCTTGTGGCCTACTTCTATGGGTCCGGTGCCAGTCCCCAAGACCGAGATCAAAAGTCTGGGAATATGGTTGGACCATGAACTCACGTTCAAAGTTCAGGCGAGGAAGACCGCCGCTGCCTGTTATGGCCTACTTAGAACAACTCGGAAAATTCTCCCCCTCTTACCCTTCCCAGCAAAAAAGATACTGATCCAGGCACTAATTTTGTCGAGGATTGACTACGGAAATGCCCTTTACCTGGGAGCCCCAAAGTCAGTAACTGCAAAACTTCAAGTCATTCAAAATTGCGCAGCTAGGCTTCTTACGGAGACTCCCATTAGGTGCTCCGTAAAGCCCGCGTTGCGCTCTCTTCACTGGCTTCCGGTGGAACAGAGAATTAATTTTAAGGCACTCTGCATAGCCCACAAGGCGCTTGTGGGGAGCGGACCCCTTATCAACAACGGCATGATTCGCCCCTACAGGGCGAATAGGGAACTCCGCTCAGACGGGCTTCACTTGGCAGTAGTCCCCAGGATCAAGAAGGCCAGAAGTGGCGGACGGCTTTTTTCGTTTAATGCCTCCAGACTGTGGAATTCCATTCCGCTGGACCTTCGGAGCGAGCTTAATCATCTGGCATTCCGGAAACAACTCAAGACGTGGCTTTTCCCTTAGTGCACTCGGTTCTCTGGTTAAGGCTCAGCGCTGGGATGCTTCCGGGTAGCCATGCGCTATACAAGTGCCCATTCATTCATTCATTCATTCAGCTAAGGCGTTAAAAAAGGAACCCGAATACAGTAATTTGGTGTGGGTCAACATGATCTTCTGTGTGGACGAAGTATTCAATTTAAAAAAATAGGACTCAGGGTTCGATCTATCAAAGTCTGTAAAATAAGTAAACTTATTTCGAAGAGTCTGGGAGCTACCTGGCAAAGGGGCCGGACAATGTTCCCATTGGGTGTAATTAAAAGGACCCCGAAGGGTACTTGGTTTATGGAGAAAGTGGTTGCCCCAATGCTGGTAACAATATAAATCGGCATAATTTGCCGAATTCATGTACAAATCTTCAGCATTAAAAGCAGCATAATATTTCAAATCAGTAAATAATGATTGTACTGCATGCACATCCCAATCGTCAGAATGAATATTGCTTTTACGACATCACCCATTGAAACACGGAGGACATTTGGTACATTAATAATCTCGGTTGGTCCATGAATTTGGAAATTTACCGCATCCCATACGATGCCATCAGCGACTGGGAAAGCCGAAATGTTCACAAATGTTTGGTCACGCTTCATGATGTGGGATGAAGAATGCGGAGCCAAAGTTCCAGCGACACAGTTCACGGTTGAGCGTTCTGGTAAATAGTGACCATTGATGAGTAGGAAAAAAACGGTCACAAAGCCAAAGGACATGAACAGAAAAATCAGGATTAGTACCAACCAGATGTAGGTCCATGGTGGGATCAAAAAATTGTCTCTGAACCAGGATATGAAAATACTGAATCTGGACGGGATAAGTGCTGAGGTGGAATCCGAGTCAAAGGAATAACGGGTTGGGCTCAGTGGCGTTGTTGGTAGATGAGCCACCGACTCGGTTGCGGAGTAGGTATACTCGGTCTCCTCGTTGCAGGGGGAATCCAGGTAGTCGAGCAGGCGATTAGGCAAATTGGCCATCTCAATGGCAACATCAGTGACCATGTGGGCTGGAGGGCCACAAACATTCGTCCGGGAAATGACTGGACAAGAGACCGCTGGTGTTACACTATTCAGGATCGGCCAGATGTTGTAGCTTGACATTGTCCACTGAGATGTATCTGTTGTCTTTGCGACCAGGAAGCGGTGGTAAGATGACAGTACGGGTACCCTTCAAGCCAAGGACTGGAACCGGTGCACGATAAGAGGGTCCAAATTCTTTTTTGTTCTCCACCTTCTCTCGGACCAGATCTCCAACCTTCGGAAGCCAGCCGGCAACCGGAATCTGCAGCGCAGCGTCAGTGGCTGAAGGCAAGTGTTCGTTAGCAAGTTTGTCACGAGCTCCTTGTAAGTCCTGTAACATAGTAGAATGATTATCTACGTCAAAGATTGCGGATTGCGCCGCCATGTCTAGACCATCAAGGTTGGGCACAAACATTCGTATGCCAAAGAGCATTTCGTATGGGGTCCGCCCACCCAGAGGTCTTCTAGGGAGATTATTAAGTGCACGTTGTACGGTATACAAGTGGGCCAGCCAGTTCCTGCCAGTACCTAAGACTCTAGCTGTCAAGGATTGCTTTAAGTCACGGTTCATTCGTTCAACAATCGAATTGCCCTCAGGCCAATATGGAGACGAAAATTTCACCCGCACCCCCAGTGACCCCATTGCGTCCTTGTAGGCCTTAGAGGCGAACGCTGGACCTTGGTCAGAATGGATGGTGCTGCAGGCAAAAATTCCCACAAAGACACGCAAATCCCTGATGACATTTCGAGCGTCAGCACTCCGTTGTGGCCAGACCCAGATGAAACGTGTGCACGAGCCCACTGCAACTAAGATGTACTTATACGCAGTGTCAGAAGAAAATGGACCGCAGTGATCCAGGTAAACACACCCAAAAGGTCTGTTAGAAATGCAGAGCGGGGTTTGTGGTGGTCGTGTAACCGTTGAAGGCTTAATCTGCTGACAAACGTCACAAGAAAGCACATACGTACGGGTCTGTTTATATAAACCACGCCACCGGTAACGCTGCTGCAAGATGGAAACCGTCGCAGACACGCCAGCATGGGCTGAAGCCAAGCCTTCGTGTGCGGCCGTTATCAAGGAAAGTCTGCGGTCCGCGTTGGGAATCAGCCGATCACCAACGTCTGGAATTCTTACGTAAGGAGCCTGTTCGGGACCTAATTGATAAGAGTACTTGGAAGGGAAACCCCATGGGTAATTAGCACCTTCCTTGGTCGCAGCAATAGCTGCCAAAATATCATTATCTATTTTAGTCATGGATCTTGTAACTGCTGCTACTGAGCATGTGGCTACTGCTGATTTGGCAGCTTCGTCCGCCAAACCGTTACCGACAGCGTGTGTGCCCACACGCTGGTGGCCAAGGGTGTGAATCACCTGTGTGAGAGGCAGACGTTGTTTAAGATCTGCCACTCGAACCCAAAGCATTTTATGCTTAATTGTGCTGCCTTTTGCATCTCTATAGTCGTTTTGTGACCAAAAGAATAGGTTGTCATTGAAAGACTGAACACAGTAGTAAGAATCGCATACTATAAGGGTCGTCACTTCTGGATCAGCGAACTCAAGTGCGAGCACCAAAGCACGCAGCTCGGCCAATTGTGCAGTACTGTCTCCTAGTGCCTGAGTGTGCACTACAGTCGATTTGAACTCACCGTTCACCATGGTACCTGCAACAATAGCACATGCTGCGGAATAAGCATGCTTGGAACCCGTGGCCGGTTGTGCGAACCATCGGTATAGATAATACAGTTGTACTCCTCAAGCGGTAGC
The DNA here is from genome assembly GCA_963921515.1 of Calotriton arnoldi. NCBI lineage: Eukaryota > Metazoa > Chordata > Amphibia > Caudata > Salamandridae > Calotriton > Calotriton arnoldi. Next base: position 2,462,071 of record CAWUFW010001866.1, on the reverse strand, counting down.
AAAGACAGAGGAGGAGGATGAACGAATTCATACTGTAAGAACTCCTTTGTCTGAAGAGAGGAATCAAAGACATCCGGGGACGTCAGAGATGTTGCCCATTGTATCCAACGGGGGTGCAAAGCCTTAGAGTTCGGGACACTTGCTTTCATCACTGCCCCAAGGGCAGGATATGGTGTTACCGCCAAAATGCGTTTTCCCTGTGCCAGTGCGCATTCCTTTAGAATCGCCATTTGCACTGCAGTCAAAACTTTCTCCACAGAGGAAAAGCGCATTTCTGCGGAAGTGTAAAGATGTGACTTGTATGCAATCGGTACTGTGTCACCTTCGTTAAAGGTTAAGTACGTGAAACCCACTGCCCCTGGAACGATTCTAATCACCAGGTTTGTGTGGTTATCACGAGTCAATAAGAACTTAGATTCAAGTAAATCTGACTGCAAAGATTGCAGTATAGAGGAATGCTCGGGAAGCCAGCAAGACTTCGAAAAGTTAGGTTGTATCAAGGCATAAAGAGGCTTGATACGCTGGGCATATTCGGGAATATAAGTACGCCCGAAGTTAAGAAAACCCAGTAAAGACTGAAGCTTCTTCAGTGTAGTTGGAGGGCACAAAAGTGCGCACTTTTCCAAGAAATGGGGTGCTAAGCCCTTACCTTCATTGTTGAGCTCATAGCCCAAAAACAAAACGGTAAATTCAGCAATGTGAGATTTGGCAAAATAAAATTTGTATCCTAAGACCGCAAATTCAAGAATAATGCGGTCCACTCGGGTAAGATGCGGCCATAATTCATCGTCTGTCAGATAGATATCGTCGACGTACGAACACGCATCTGGGTCTATGCTGTCCAACAGAGAGACAACACGGGCGGCGAATACACCCGGACTGTTTTGTAGCCCATGGGTAAACGCCGTAATTTGAAATGTTTTCCACCGGAAGTGAAAGCGCTCCATTGGCTGCACTCCGGGGACAAGTTGTGCGTGTAAAATCCATTGGATAGGTCAAGCGTCGTTTTATATTTTTTACGAACAAGACTGTCTACAAGCGCAGAACTGTGGGTATTTTGCACCGCAAAGGTCCGACAATGAGAGTTCAAATGTCGGTAATCCAAAACTAGGCGGTACGAACCATCGAGTTTAGAAACCGCGAAAAGGGGATTATTCATTGGTGATACGCATGTTTCAATTACTCCTTGATATTCTAACTGTGTCAGAATGTCGGAAACGGGACCTTTTGCTTCCCGCTTGATGGGATATAGGGGTTGTGGCTGTGGCAGCGACCGCAATGGAATATCATGGTGTGGAGAATCCTCATCCCAGCCCACGTGATTACGGTATAGCGCCGGAGCCAGGGCCACAGCCCATTCAGCTGCAAGAGCCTCCGCTTTGTCCTTGGGGACATGACGAGAAAAGCTCAGAAGGATTACCTCCTCCCCTCTACGAGCAGCAAGTACGAATGGGGGCGGCCAATCCGCCTCTGCTAACAAAATGTCATATGAAGAGGTCAGATTTTCCCCAAAAATCCCTTTAATAACACGCTCAATGTCACCTTCAATTTGAATGACAATATTATATAGTCTGTCAGGGGGTGCCACTCGGGTGTCAGCTGTCTCGACAGTAATGAATGTATCAGTTGCTGTCGCCTCCACATGAGGACGTAGTGCCTCCCGCACTATGGTAACTTCCGCGGCGCTGTCTAGGAGCGTCACTGCCCACGTCCAATTCAGGAGTCTCGTTCTCACCGTCTGTGGCATACCTCGCTGTTACAGCTGCAACTTTCTTCTTCTGAAACTGTGGGCGAGGGCGTGGAAATACTTTGGGTTTCCCTCGGACCTGTGGTCGAGGCTGGTCTCGTCCCTGTGGAGCCTCACGACCCCTTCCTCTATCCTGGCGATCTCCTCCACCAGTCTGGGAGGTCGATGGTGCCTGTGAAGAACGAGGAGAACGCGGATTAGGGACCTGAAATCTCTCTGGAGATTTAATTCTTGCTCTGTCGCGCAAATCATAAATGTGTTCAGAAGAGACAGAAACCGGGGATCCGCTACGCGACCCTGGTTTCTTCTGTTGCTTACCCTGTTTTTTCAACCTCCAGCTCTTTTTAGTAAAGAACGGTTTCTCATCTTTCTCAGATTGAGTTTTGGTTGTGATTGCGATTGTGTTTGCGTTTTAGCAAAAGGCTTAACTCCCAGGCTATTGCGGCCAATGGTTTTATAAGCCTGTGCAATAATTTTCGGTAATTCGCGCGGCTTGTCCGGTTCTGGGATCAAAGCCAAAGCATTAGCTACTTGAAAGTTAACTGCATCGCCCTTGACATTCGCAAGGATCAAATCAGCCACTACATCGAACACTCCCACCAGTCTCATCCCCAATCCCACAGCCGCTTCAGGGCCATCTTCATCCTGTACTCGTTTAATTACAGAGGGGAGAACTGTCATGGAAGGAGTGCCGAAACACTTCGTATATACTGCTGCGAATACCTTACCCCAGTTGTTGCATTCTGCCAACTCGGGGATCAAGTCTTTTGGCAAACTAATCGTCAAAATCCTGTGTTTTTCCACAGGAGAAGTGTTTGGAAAAACTGCCTCCAGCTGGTCAAATTTTTCTGCAAACCAATAAGGTAAATCATCCTTAGTTTGTGGGCGCTTGCCCATCAACGAATTAACCATGACGGGACTTATGGTTACACCGCCCTGTCCAGCTGGATGCACCGCAACTCCAGGAGGGGCTCCCTGGATGTTGCCTGTAACATACTGTACTAAAGCTCTGTGCACACGTATCAAAGACGTATGTAAATCACGCAGTTCAGCAACTCCAAGCGTCAAATAACGCGGATGTGGGGTATACCCGGCCAAGACTGGCCAAGTGGCCCCTTCAATCGATAAGGGGCCTAAACGAATCGGGGTAACCGGTTGTGGGAGGGTGCCATTAAACCAAACACGGTGTTGCCATGCCGTGAGCGGTACTTCAAGATTCCGATAAGGCCTATAAACTATAGGAAGTGCGGTGGCTGTATATTCATGGAACACATTATCAGTCCCATCCACCGCCGGAAAGGTGATCCAAGAGTAAAACACCTCAAATTGGTAAGCAGGATCCGCTTGTACCACAAAGATCAGATCGACATCCGCGTCAGGCACTCCATACGCTGTCAAATGAGCTCGGAGCGCTGCGCGACTATGTGTTGCGATGTTGACCGCCATTAAGGCGAAGAATGTTCGACAACCTAGTATGAGGCAGCGCTATATAGGGTTTTTATTAACACCTTTTAATTACTTCACGCTTGAAAGAACCTGTAAAAACATCAAATAGGAGGTACCACCCTCACACACGCTTCCGGAAACGTATGCGAAGGGAGTTGTGGACAAGCACTAGCACTACTCAAGCGTCTCGCAGATAAGCATCCCACCACGTTGGTGGCGCCATGTTGTAGGGATTCTGCACATACACAGAGCTATGCACAGGATAATAGGACCTCAGAGCATAGTGGTGAGCCAACCATGCCCCTTAGTACCCACAATCCCAATCCGACTAGCTTTAGCGTCTCATTCACAGCGCAGCTACCAATGATTAGACAACCCAGAACACGGTCTCTCTCAGGACTCGCGGGAGCAAGAACACTCTTTCATAACTCACTCATACTTGTCCACAACGTGCGTAATAAGAGACACTGTATAGTTTAAAATGTTTATTTCAACTATTGTGCTCTAAGATACAGTACACGTGCCAGTACTATCAACATAATGCATAATGATAAAATAATAAGCATGGTTACAATTCCATAGAATACAAACGGGGACAGCATTTATAAAGTCAGTGGATATAGGGCTAAAAGGCCTTACCACCCTCCCCGTGCTAATAACTAGTTTATTATAAAAATAGAAGACCTCTGGGCTTGGTCGGGCAGACCCTCATACCTCAATATCTAGATGCAAGGTTTACATCATCAGACAAGCACAGCTCTTCTCCCTGGAAAGGTTTTTCTCCAAGTGTCACAAACAGCGAGATCACAATATTAAAAGCACACAAATTTCTCCAGTGCAGCTGTATTTTGTGTTATGTCTAAGTGCGAGGGGCTGACCAGATCAGCAAGAACAAGGGACGTTGTTTTTCGACCTTGTACATGTTGTGCAGACGAAACCCACAGGGAACAGGAGAAAAGGTGAAAGGCAAAAAGGCAGACAGTTCTAAAATAGCCGGGCACAAGCAGAGGCTGGAAAACAAAGTCACAAAGTAACGTGTGCAAAAAGGCATCATGGCAGCCAGGCCTAAGCTAACTTAGCAATGTAGGCAATGAGGCCACAAACCACACTACATGCTGTTATTGCTATGTGTGTGTGCTGCATTGTGGGAGAGTCGCTCCTGCAGCTGTGATTTTGCTGCCCCTTATCCCTTTGAGGCGGTGTGCCTTTGTTTTCTGTGCTTCTACACTGCTGAGATGTTGCAGACTTGGCTAATTTTGGCTCTAGTTTGGATTTTGGACTCTTGGGCATGGTTTATCCGCAGATGTGTTGTTGACGTCAGGGGTTGTTTGTGCACGTGGATGTGTCAGAGTGTGACCTCCTCCTTTACGGATGTGTTCCACACTCAGCCACCTCAGTGTCGTGGTGTGCACCATGTCATGATAATTGGACTGCAGCCATGCTGTTCGTCATGCAGTGTCACTTTCATTGTCAGTGTGGCTCACAGACACGCAGCTTTGCTGGTTTTGACACGTGTGCATGGGTTGGTTGTGAGATTGGCGCTGTGTGGGGAGGGACCCCTTTGTGCCCATAGTGAACGGGGACCTACTTGCTGTTTGCATGTGTGCTGCAGTGTGCCAAGGGGATCAGGGACATGATCCAGAGTCATTGTGGGTGTGCAGTGTGCTCTACTTAATTGTGCATGTGTGCCATTGTGCCCATCTCCCCCGTCCCCCCAGTCCCTGTTCGGTACTCACCCTGGTGCTGTTGTGTCAGGTCATGTCGAGCAGTGTCCGGACCCCCAACTCCTGCCACCGTCTCCCCACTGATGACTGTGGCCACCATTTCCTCCAGCTCATCCAGCTACTGGTGTTCTGCTGGACTGCCACCTCCAGTCTGCATTGCTGCCTGAGGGTTGTCAGCGAGTTTCTTCTTGGTTTTGCGCTTCGCATCATTCCAGCGCCTCTTGACCTCTCCAATTGTCCTCCTCCTCACTCCGACTGCATTCACCTTGTCCAGGATGGACTGCCATATTGCATTTTTATTTGCCAATGACACGTTGGAGGTGATGAACAGTTGTTGGTGGTGTTCTATCACCTCCGTGATGATGATCCTGTTTTCCTGCGGACTGAACCTCGTCTTCCTCATCTTCTTCTCCTTGCCCTTCCGAGACCCCGAGGTCCCAGGCTGGTCCTCCTGGGGGCTTGTGGGGTTCTGGTCATCCTCTGTACTTGCTCCGGCTTCCTCCATGGTGCTACGCAGTTTGAATTATTTTGTTTGAGTTTTTCGGTGCTTTTATAGTGCATTTTCCCGCATGACGCTTGGGAATTGCAGGCCTGTCGCTGGTTATCGTAGATTTTTTATCGCAGTTGGCCACATCGCAACTTTTTTGCGTTCGTGTTTCGCGTTTTTTTGCCGTCACGGTAATTTTATCGCGGTCATTTGACGCATTAGCGTGAGACTATCGCATGGTACCGCCGTGTTGAGAATACAACGTCATTTTCCCGCGATAGACTGCGATGTGCAAAGTTGTGTTAAGCTAATTTTGCGATAATTATCACACGGTCTTGAGAATATCCCCCTATGTCTCGTAACCATTATAGGGTTATAGCTCTCCTTTCCCCCAACTAAACCCTCTGTTCCCAAAGTTGCACATAATGTTAAAATACCATCAATCTATACACATGCATAGTTCACGTAAGATCCGTGATGGTAGTTATATTAAAAAAAATTACGATATTAATCGCACCTTCATTTACGCATTAAGTAACTATTTACATCTCTGAGTCCCCACATTGTTAATAGTTTCCTCTTGTAACTTGCAAATGCTTGTAGTTCTGCTCGAACCGCACATAGAAGATGCGCATCCCGGGCCTCATTTATGGCAATGTGGCATAGGACAGCGCAGCAAGGCACCTTGTTGAGCTGCCCTACGCCAAAGTGAAAGGGCAGAAATGCACTGTATTTAAGCAATACAGTGCATTACGGTCCCACCTTCCTGCGCTGGTGCCTCTTCGACAGCCTAGCACCAATGTAAGCACTCTTGCACTATGTGCAAGGGTGCCTCCATTGCAGGCAGGATTGCTTTTGTGCAGGAAGGGGCACCTTCCAGCACAAAACAATCCTGCGATGCATTTTCCTCTTTCTATGTGTGCTGCAGAATGCAGCATACATGGAAAGAGGAAAAAACGAGGAGAATTAAACATATTTCTCCTTGTTACGCCTCACCTCGGGAGGTGTACAGCTCTGACGCTTCCCCAGGTTTACATCACTTTGTAAATCTGGGACAGCGTCAGATTCCATGGGTGTTGCACAAGAAAACCCACCACAATGCCCATGGAACGCCTCCAAGGCGCAGAACAAGGTGATGCAGCTATTTGTGCTGCGTTGCCTTACTCATGATTTATGAGGCTACTCAAAGCCACGCAGGGTGGCTTTGCATGGCTTCATAAACCTTTATGAGAGCCCTGCTTCATGCATGTGCCATTTTACGTGATGTAAAAGTGATGCAGGGTCCTCATCAATAAACCCACTTGTTCTTACTACTCTTTGAAGGGACGTTAACTCCTATTATAACTCTAGGAGACATGAATTGGGGTGAAGGGGGGGTAGTACACTTTATTTAATAGTCAAAGCAAAACCACTACTCATATCTCTTCTAGGTTTCGTCCCACATTCGCTCACTTTCTATTAAAGATTCTAGGGCCTGAATGATTTGGTGAGAAGTGGTAGAGGGTAGTTTAAGGGAAGAGTGAAATATGGGCAAGCAAGGGTGGGCATATATCAGGGTTACATGTGAACGTACCGCAGACGTTCTCAAAAATTGGAAGTTCGTCTTACGCTTTTTAGAGAAGTCTCTCATATGGTTCTAGTCTAAGGAGTTCAGTCAACCATTAGTAGTGCATGGGCATGTCCAGAGTGTGCCAGTGGCGGAGGATGCATATTTTTGCCACCATGAGGGCCATTGACATCCTTCTCCTCCAGTGGGAAGTGACATTGTCTGTGTCAGACAAATCATGCCGAATGACTAATTTACCAGATTCTATGAAGTGATGGAGATTAATATTGTGCAGTGCATGCCATACGGTATTCTAAAATTGGGACAATTGGGTGCAGGACCATCGAATATGAAAGAGGTCACAATCTAGGGTCACACATCTCCATCAATTATCAATTTTTAGGGGGACCAGTACCAATTGTTAAGTACTTTAAAGTAAGAGTACCTCAACCTGACTTCTCCCAGGACATGGTCATGGTGTTTCATAAGATCATACCACTGTTCATCCATATAGTACACATTTAGTCTCAGCTGCCAGCATGCCTTAATCTTAATTCATATATATATATGTATATATATATATATATATATATATATATATATATATATATATATATATTCACTGAAAAAACCATAGGTTTCAGGGACGTTATAGTTACAAATTAGTATTTAAAAAACCTTTGAAATTCACTGAAAAAACCATAGGTTTTAGGGACAGTTATAGTTAGTTGGACATTGCACTCGTACAAAACCCGTGAAATTCCCCGTTATAGTTAGTCCAGCTAACTATAACTCGCGCCCCGCAATGCACTGCTGATGACGTCACATATTACATCACTCATGACATGGTCAGTGACATCACTGATGACATCACTGATGACATCTCAAATGACATCACTGATGACATCACTGATGACATCATCCAGTGACTGTGTGTTTCTGTAAAGTTTATATATTTTTAATATATATAGGAAAAGACGTATTGAAGAATGAGTGGGTGTGTAAGTGTCTGTATGGATGATTTAGTAGGTGCGTGACTGACTCTATAAGTGAGTGATTTAACGTATCTTACTGAATGCATGGGTTAGTGACTAAACTGGGTGAATGTCTGTATCCGTCTGTCTGTTGCTGTGTAAGTGGCTGCATGTGTTTGTGAATAGCTACATGAGTGTCTATATGAGTTATTGAATGCTTGTCTGAGTATCTGTATGGGTGCCTGAGTGTTTGTGTGGGAGGGGTGTGTGCAACTCTGTGCATAGATGTGTGAGTGGGTGATTCACTGGGTGGATGGTTTCAAGAGTGCAACTGTGATAGACTGTATGGGTGGGTAAGTGTGTGTAAGAGTGTGTTAGTGAGTTCATGGTCCTGGACCTCTCCGCGGCGTTCGACACCGTCTGCCACCGCACCCTAGTGAAGCGCCTCAGCAACATCGGAATCCGAGAGAAAGCACTGGAATGGATCATCTCGTTCCTCGCCGGAAGAACCCAGAGAGTCCGCCTCTCCCCGTTCAGATCCGAAGCCACCGAAGTCATCTGCGGCGTTCCACAAGGATCCTCACTCAGCCCGACCCTCTTCAACGTCTACATGAGCCCCCTCGCAGCCATCGCACGCCGACACAACCTCAACATCATCTCCTACGCCGACGACACCCAGCTGATCCTCTCCCTCACCAACGACCCCACTACCGCCAGAGCCAACCTGCACGACGGGATGAGAGACGTCGCCGACTGGATGAGGAACAGCCGCCTTAAACTGAACTCAGACAAGACGGAAGTCCTCATCCTGGGCTCATCACCCTCCGCCTGGGACGACTCCTGGTGGCCCCCGGCCCTGGGCACCGCACCCAAGCCAACGGACCACGCACGCAACCTGGGCTTCATCCTGGACTCCTCCCTATCAATGACCAAACAAGTCAACGCCGTCTCATCTTCATGCTTCAACACTCCTGCGCATGCTCCGCAAGATCTTCAGATGGATCCCCACTGAAACCAGGAAGACCGTCACCCAGGCACTCGTCACCAGCCGACTGGACTATGGGAACACCCTCTACGCCGGAACCACAGCCAAACTTCAAAAGAGACTCCAGCGCATCCAGAACGCCTCCGCACGACTCATCCTGGACATCCCCCGACACAGCCACATCACCGTACACCTGAAAGACCTGCACTGGCTCCCCGTCAGCAAGAGAATCACGTTCAGACTCCTCACCCACGCACACAAGGCCCTCCACGACCTGGGCCCAAAGTACCTCAACGACCGCATGTCCTTCTACACGCCCACACGCCAGCTACGATCAACCAGCCACGCCCTCGCCACCGTACCACGCATCCGCAGAACCACCGCCGGAGGAAGATCCTTCTCCTACCTGGCGGCCAAGACCTGGAACTCCCTCCCCACTCACCTTCGGCGAACCCAGGACCATCTCGCCTTCAGGAAGCAGCTCAAGACCTGGCTGTTCGAGCAGTAACTTACCCCCTCCCCCAGCGCCTTGAGACCCTCCCGGGTGAGTAGCGCGCTCTATAAATGCCGTGATTGATTGATTGATTGAGTGAGTGAATGTATGTCCCAGTGGTACATGTGTGAGTAACTACATATGTGAAAGGCAGTATATATGTGTGTTGGAGTATATAAATAGCTATAAGCGAGAGTGAGTGATTGTGATAGTGGCTGTATGGATGAGTGTGTGCTTGTATCAGTGATTGTATAAGAGCGTAAGAATGTGCTACTATTTGTATGAGTAAGTGAGCTGGTGTGTGTATAACTGTATAGGTGAGTAAATGGTAGTGTGTTTAATTATTTGCATGACTGACTAGGTGTGTGAGTACCTCTATGGATGAGTGGCGGTGTTTTAGTGTCTATATAGGAGTATGAGTGCATATGATAGTCCTGTACTGAGTGACCGTAAGTATGAGTGACTGTACGGGTGAGTGAGTGGATGTGTGCGTAGACCTAAGAATCAGTGAGTGGGTATGTAGTTATTGGTGTTGGAGTGTCTATGGTTTTGCGAATGGCAGTCTGTAATTTAGAGTGGGTGTATCAAAGGTTATATTAGAGTGTGAGGAGGTGCATCAGATTATCACGTGGATGATGTCATCAGTGATGTCATTTGAGATGTCATCAGTGATGTCATCAGTGATGTCACTGACCATGTCATGAGTGATGTAATATGTGACGTCATCAGCAGTGCATTGCGGGGCGCGAGTTATAGTTAGCTGGACTAACTATAACGGGGGAATTTCACGGGTTTTGTACGAGTGCAATGTCCAACTAACTATAACTGTCCCTAAAACCTATGGTTTTTTCAGTGAATTTCAAAGGTTTTTTAAATGCTAATTTGTAACTATAACGTCCCTGAAACCTATGGTTTTTTCAGTGAATTTCAAAGGTTTTTAAATGCTAATTTGTAACTATAACATGTCTGAAACCTACAGTTTTTTCAGTGAATTTCAAAGGTTTTGTAAATGACAATTTTTAAATGTATTAATTGTTATATACATTTTTTTCATACTGATTTCCAAATTTTTTAGAAACAATTTTTTTTACATATTTTATTTTTTAAATTACATTGTAATTACATTATACATTACATTACAAAAAATACTTTCTCAGAATGAATTACTTTAGTTTAATTACTTTGCACATAGGCAATAGACTTTTAAGTACAGTAGTTACAGTTGTTGCAATGGGCAACACATTTTCAAACACAATGCAACATTCAGCTCAATGTGAATTTCTAGTTAAATGCAATTAGTTACTTTATGGATTACTTTTCTAACCACATTACTGGATCCTAGATTCAGTCCTGGGACATCTCCTGTAAACAGTTGAGTAAAAGCGTTTTGGTTACAGTCGTGATTTTTAAGGAATATTATTGTACTTTAAAAGTTCACACTTAGAAACTTTTCTCATAGAATCACCAATGTTATCCTATGGAAGGAAATTCACTTAGAAGTTAAAGACTGTTATCGTTACTTTTTCTTACTCAGTGTTGGATTCTGGATCCAGCACTGGTGCATCTCCTGTAAACAGTTGAAAGAATGCGTTTAAGTCATACAGGCGATTTTTTAGGAATATTTGTAGTTTGTGAAAATCGACACTGAAACTTTTCTGCTGAAAACCAGACAATGGATTCCTATGGAAGGAAATTCAAGTTACTGGTAAGTACGGTTAAAATTACTTTTGAGGATCAGTACTGGGCTGAAAGATGCAGCACTGAAGTCTCTCCTGATAACAGGTGAGTAAATCGGAATTCGTAGTTCGGCTGATTTTAGAGGAATATTTTAAAGTTCCAAAACTCCACACTTAGAAGAATTTCCAAGTGAAACCAGTCAATGTTAGCCTATGAAGGAAATTCAAGTTACCGGTAAGTACGGTTAAAATTACTTTTGAGGATCAGTACTGGGCTGAAAGATGCAGCACTGAGGTCTCTCCTGATAACAGGTGAGTAAATCGGAATTCGTATTTCGGCTGATTTTAGAGGAATATTTTAAAGTTCCAAAACTCCACACTTAGAAGAATTTCCAAGTGAAACCAGTCAATGTTAGCCTATGAAGGAAATTCAAGTTACCGGTAAGTACGGTTAAAATTACTTTTCAGGACCAGTTCTGGGCTGAAAGATGCAGCACTGAGGTCTCTCCTGATAACAGGTGAGTAAATCGGAATTCGTATTTCGGCTGATTTTAGAGGAATATTTTAAAGTTCCAAAACTCCACACTTAGAAACTTTTTCAGCAAAAAGCAGGCAATGATATCCTATGGAAGGAAATTCAAGTTACTGGTAAGTACGGTTAAAATTACTTTTGAGGATCAGTACTGGGCTGAAAGATGCAGCACTGAGGTCTCTCCTGATAACAGGTGAGTAAATCGGAATTCGTATTTCGGCTGATTTTAGAGGAATATTTTAAAGTTCCAAAACTCCACACTTAGAAGAATTTCCAAGTGAAACCAGTCAATGTTAGCCTATGAAGGAAATTCAAGTTACTGGTAAGTACGGTTAAAATTACTTTTCAGGACCAGTACTGGGCTGAAAGATGCAGCACTGAGGTCTCTCCTGATAACAGGTGAGTAAATCGGAATTCGTATTTCGGCTGATTTTAGAGGAATATTTTAAAGTTCCAAAACTCCACACTTAGAAGAATTTCCAAGTGAAACCAGTCAATGTTAGCCTATGAAGGAAATTCAAGTTACCGGTAAGTACGGTTAAAATTACTTTTCAGGACCAGTACTGGGCTGAAAGATGCAGCACTGAGGTCTCTCCTGATAACAGGTGAGTAAATCAGAATTCGTAGTTCGGCTGATTTTAGAGGAATATTTGCACAATGGTGAAGGGAGGGGGCGGGGCCTGAGGTGACATCTGTGCAAACGCGCCCCGTGGCGCGTTTTAAGTTGGGGGATTAAGTCCTCTTGAATCATGAGGGTCCCTACGGGCCAACTAGCCCACCAGGAACCTCCAGTATGCGCCAGGGGCTGCGTTGCAGAGACATGTACAGAGGCCACACCCCTTTTACACCTCTCTGCAACGCAGCTCTGTGGCGCTTTCTGGACGTACATGTTGGGCTAGTTGGCCCCCAGGGACCCTCAGGATTGAAGAGGATTTAATTCCCCATCTTAAAACGCGCCACGGGGCCTGTTTGCACACATGTCACCTGAAGCCCCGCCCCTCCCTTCACCACTGTGCAAACGCGCCCGTGGCGCGTTTTAAGTCGGGGGATTAACTCCCCTTGAATCCTGAGGGTCCCTGGGGTGCAACTAGCCCACCATATACCTCCAAAAAGCGCCATAGAGCTGCGTTGCAGAGAGGTGTAAAAAGGGGCGTGGCCTCTGTACACCTCTCTGCAAGGCAGCACCCTGGCGCATACTGGAGGTTCCTGGTGGGCTAGTTGGCCCCCAGGGACCCCCAGTATTCAAGGGGAATTCGTTCCCTCTCTGCAAACCCGCCAGGGGGCGCGTTTGCAGAGTGGTGAAGGAAGGGGGCGGGGCCTACGGGCCCAATCGTTTTTTTAATTTGTTTTTTTTTCCCTGAAGGGGGGCTGTGTGGCCCCCCTTCCTTTTTCCTATTTTTAGGCCCTGGGGACCCCATCCCCCAGGGCCTTACCCCCTTTTTTTAGATTAAAATAAAAATAAAAAACGGGAAGGGGGCCGCGTGGCCCCCCTTCCCTGGGCCTGTATTGGCCCCGGGGACCCCATCCCCCGGGGCATGACCTCTTTTTTTTTTATTTGGAGTGGGGCTGCGTGGCCCCCCTCCTCAGGCCATTTAAGGCCCTGGGGACCCCATCCCCCGGGCCGGCCTTGCACTTTTTTTTATATTTTTTTACTTTGGGGAGGGGGGCTGCGTGGCCCCCTCCGTGGCCACTTATGGCCCCGGGGACCCCATCCCCCGGGGCCTGGCCTCTCGTTGGGGACTGTGGGGGGTCCCCAAGCCCCCACAGTCCCGCCGGCTCCCCGTGTCCTACGGGAGCCGGCGTTAGCTACACATGGGGAGCAGCTAACATGCTGCTCCCCATGTGGAAAAGCTATCGGTTTTGGATATTGGAAGAGAGAGCAGGTTTCCTGCTCTCTCTTCCAATATCCAAAGCAAGTTTGCAATGACAGGACGGGAGCCGCGAGGCTCCGTCCTGTCATTGCAAACAGCAGTGTCCCGGGGTAGGCACCCGGGACACTGCAGGAGCCGGCCCTGGGGGGTGGCGGTCCCCAGGGCCACCACAGGCTCCAGGAGGGGGCCGCGCGGCCCCCTCCCTACATCGAGAAAGCCCCGGGGAGGTGGTGGTCCCCGGGGCTTGGTGGTCCAAAACGGACCCCCATTTTCATTTTTCTTAGTGCCCTGGGGAGGTGGTGGTCCCGGGCGTGTGGGGGCTGGAGCCCCCCACACAGGTTTTCAAATATAAAAAAGAAGCCCCGGGGAGGTGGTTATATGGCCATTAGGGTCATTTTCGACATCGCTAAGTTAGCATGAGCTTTGCTGCCATGATGCTGCTTTTGTGCACGTTACTACATTACTTTATTTTTGCAAGACTCTGTTTGTACCTTGCACATGAGAACTGTCTGCTTTTCGCGTTCTCTGCTGAGTTCCCGGAGTTTAGTTTGAACACGATGTGCAAGGTCGATAAACAATGCCCCTTGTTATTCTGTTCTGGTCAGTCCCTAGCACCTAGACATAACATGCTAAACACAGCTGCAATGCTGGAGACTCGTGCTTTGATATTACGGGGATGCATGTTGTTTTAACACACACTTGGAGAGAGCCCTTTCCATGGAGAAGAGCTATGCTATTCCTCTGATGTAAACCTTGCATCTAGGCTTTAAGGTATGGGGTCTGCTGACAAAGCACAGATATCTTCATTTTTATAATAAACTTCTTCCAGTCAAGGGGAGGGTGGTTAGGCCTTATAGTCCTTTTTCCACTGTCTTGATATAATGACTTCCCCCTTTGTACTCTATGGAATTGTAATAATGCTAATTGTTTTAAGTTTATGCTTTTTGCTGCTGGTAGTAGCTCGTATACTGTATTGTAGAGCACGATAGTTAAAATAAACATTTTGAACTATTACAGTGACTCTGCCAATTCTTGTTGTTAGCAAGCACGAGTGAGCGAGCGAAAGGGTATGTCTTGCTACCGCGATTCCTGAGAGAGTTGGGAGTGTTGTGTTCTGGGTTGTCTAATCATTTGTAGTTTCATGATTTTTGGAGGAGAACGAATGAGACACTATAGCTAGTCGGTTTTGGGATTTTGGGCACTAAGGTGGTAGGTTGGTACACCCCTATACACCGAGGTCCTGTTTTCCTGCGCATAGTTCTGGGTAGGTGCAGAATCCCCGCAACACATATATATATATATATATATATGTATATATATGTATATATTCAGCTCCAAAGTTGTCCACCAGATGAGCAGCACTCAGACAACAGCAGCAAGACAACAGCCTTTGATAGGTATGAACGGTATTCCGCCTGCGGATACTTTAAACAGCTGTTCCGTATAGGACTGCCTGACGCATTTCGAAGTTCCTCAACATCTCCTCAGAGGTTTTAAGGGAAAGGATGCGTGCCTGTACCGATCCCAGTTCACATTTAAATATTGCACGCCCCCAAATGGGCCGCTCCTATGAGACTGTGCATGATGGGAGCTGTAGTCTCAGCACTTAGTAATCCACAGATGGATGCACACATAATGTTCTGTTGAATTCAAAGTCCTCAATGGACCCTGGAGACGGGTCCGTCCTAGATCCTCTGCTGCTGCCCCACATTTACGATTTAGTCAATACCAAGTCGCGTGGCCCCCTTGATTCGCGGGGTGGTGCTCGCTCTGCGGCAGGACGGCCGCGTATAGATTCAGCTCCAAAGTTGTCCACCAGATGAGCAGCACTCAGACAACAGCAGCAAGACAACAGCCTTTGATAGGTATGAACGGTATTCCGCCTGCGGATACTTTAAACAGCTGTTGCGTATAGGACTGCCTGACGCGTTTCGAAGTTCCTCAACTTCTCCTCAGAGGCTTTAACGGAAAGGATGCGTGCCTGTACCAGTCCCAGTTCACATTTAAATATTGCACGCCCCAAAATGGGCCGCTCCTATGAGACTGTGCATGATGGGAGCTGTAGTTTCGGCACTTAGTAATCCACAGATGGATGCACACATAATGTTCTGTTGAATTCAAAGTCCTCAATGGACCCCGGAGACGGGTCCGTCCTAGATCCTCTGCTGCTGCCCCACATATACGATTCAGTCAATACCAAGTCGCGAGGCCCCCTTGATTCGCAGGGTGGTGCTCGCTCCGCGGCAGGATGGCCGCGTATAGATTCAGCTCCAAAGTTGTCCACCAGATGAGCAGCACTCAGACAACAGCATCAAGACAACAGCCTAAGTGTAGTGTAATACGCAGCCATCCTGCCGCGGAGTGTGCACCACCCCGTAATGTTATGGGGGCCACCCGACATGGTAACTATCATGTCGGCTGTGTGGGCCAGCAGCCACAAACACGATTGAGGACGAGTCCACTTGCAGGGTCCATACAGGACAATATTTGTGTGCTATACGGACCACATTTCCCACAATGCACAATCTCATTCGAGCTTCCCATTGGTGGGTTTGCAATATGAAAATGGTGAAGTGGGTTCAGCGTTTGCACACACTGTCTCCGTTCAAGCCTCTGAAGAGAAGCATATAGAGCTTCAAAACGCGTCAGGCATTTCCATTACGGAGCAGCTTCTACAAGCGGATCCTCGTCCCTGCCTATCATAAACAAAGTTGTTGATCGAGTGCTACTCACCAGGTGGACAACCTTTGGAGCAGAATGTAATACGGGGCCGTCCTGCCGCTGAGTGGGCACCACCCCGTAATGTTATGGGGGCCACCCGACATGGTAACTTTCATGTCGGCTATGTGGGCCAGCAGCCGCAAACAGGATTGAGGACGAGTCCACTTGCAGGGTCCATACAGGACAAGATTTGTGTGCTATCCGGACCACATTTCCCACAATGCACAGTCTCATTTGAGCTTCCCATTGGTGGGTGTCCAATATGAAAATGGCAAAGTGGGTTCAGCGTTTGTACACACTGTCTCCGTTCAAGCCTCTGAAGAGAAGCATATGGAGCTTCGAAACGCGTCAGGCACTTCCATTACGGAGCAGCTTCTACAAGCGGATCCTCGTCCCTGCCTATCATGAACAAAGCTGTTGATCGAGTGCTACTCGTCAGGTGGACAACCTTTGGAGCAGAATTTAATGCGCAGCCGTCCTGCCGCGGAGTGTGCACCACCCCGTAATGTTATGGGGGCACCCGACATGGTAACTATCATGTCGGCTATGTGGGCCAGCAGCCGCAAACAGGATTGAGGACGAGTCCACTTGCAGGGTCCATACATGACCAGATTTCTGTGCTATCCGGACCACATTTCCCACAATGCACAGTCTCATTCGAGCTTCCCATTGGTGGGAGTGCAATATGAAAATGGCGAATTGAGTTCAGCGTTTGCACACACTGTCTCCGTTCAAGCCTCTGAAGAGAAGCATATGGAGCTTCGAAACGCATCAGGCATTTCCATTACGGAGCAGCTTCTACAAGCGGATCCTCGTCCCTGCCTATCATAAACAAAGCTGTTGATCGAGTGCTACTCACCAGGTGGACAACCTTAGGAGCAGAATGTAATATGCGGCCGTCCTGCAGCGGAGTGTGCACTACCCCGTAATGTTATGGGGGCCACCCGACATGGTAACTATCATGTCGGCTATGTGGGCCAGCAGCCACAAACAGGATTGAGGATGAGTCCACTTGCAGGGTCCATACAGGACAAGATTTGTGTGCTATCCGGACCACATTTCCCACAATGCACAGTCTCATTCGAGCTTCCCATTGGTGGGTGTGCAATATGAAAATGGCGAAGTGGGTTCAGTGTTTGCACACACTGTCTCCGTTCAAGCATCTGAAGAGAAGCATATGGAGCTTCGAAACGCGTCAGGCATTTCCATTACGGAGCAGCTTCTACAAGCGGATCCTCGTCCCTGCCTATCATAAACAAAGCTGTTGATCGAGTGCTACTCACCAGGTGGACAACCTTTGGAGCAGAATGTAATACGCGGTCGTCCTGCCGCGGAGTGTGCACCACCCCGTAATGTTATGGAGGCCACCCGACATGGTAACTATCATGTCGTCTATGTGGGCCAGCAGCCGCAAACAGGATTGAGGACGAGTCCACTTGCAGGGTCCATACAGGACAAGATTTGTGTGCTATCCGGATCACATTTCCCACAATGCACAGTCTCATTCGAGGTTCCCATTGGTGAGTGTGCAACATGAAAATGTTGAAGTGGGTTCAGCGTTTGCACACACTGTCTCAGTTCAAGCCTCTGAAGAGAAGCATATGGAGCTTCAAAACGCGTCAGGCATATCCATTACGGAGCAGCTTCTACAAGCGGATCCTCTTCCCTGCCTATCATAAACAAAGCTGTTGATCGAGTGCTACTCACCAGGTAAACAACCTTTGGAGCAGAATGTAATACGCAACCGTCCTGCTGCGGAGTGTGCACCACCCCGTAATGTTATGGGGGCCACCCGACATGGTAACTATCATGTCGGCTATGTGGGCCAGCAGACGCAAACAGGATTGAGGACGAGTCCACTTGCAGGGTCCATACAGGACAAGATTTGTGTGCTATCCGGACCACATTTCCCACAATGCACAGTCTCATTCGAGCTTCCCATTGGTGGGTGTGCAATATGAAAATGGCAAAGTGGGTTCAGCGTTTGCACACACTGTCTCCGTTCAAGCCTCTGAAGAGAAGCATATGGAGCTTTGAAACGCGTCAGGCATTTCCATTACGGAGCAACTTCTACAAGCGGATCCTCGTCCCTGCCTATCATAAACAAAGCTGTTGATCGAGTGCTACTCACCAGGTGGACAACCTTTGGAGCAGAATGTAATACGCGGCTGTCCTGCCGTGGAGTGTGCACCACCCCGTAATGTTATGGGGGCCACCCGACATGGTAACTATCATGTCGGCTATGTGGGCCAGCAGCCGCAAACAGGATTGAGGACGAGTCCACTTGCAGGGTCCATACAGGACAAGATTTGTGTGCTATCCGGACCACATTTCCCACAATGCACAGTCTCATTCGAGCTTCCCATTGGTGGGTGTGCAATATGAAAATGGCAAAGTGGGTTCAGCGTTTGCACACATTGTCTCCGTTCAAGCCTCTGAAGAGAAGCATATGGAGTTTCGAAACGCGTCAGGCATTTCCATTACGGAGCAGCTTCTACAAGCGGATCCTTGTCCCTGCCTATCATAAACAAAGCTGTTGATCGAGTGCTACTCACCAGGTGGACAACCTTTGGAGCAGAATGTAATACGCGGCCGTCCTGCCGCCGAGTGTGCACCACCCCGTAATGTTAGGGGGGCCACCCGACATGGTAACTATCATGTCGGCTATGTGGGCCAGCAGCCGCAAACAGGATTGAGGACGAGTCCACTTGGAGGGTCCATACAGGACAAGATTTGTGTGCTATCCGGACCACATTTCCCACAATGCACAGTCTCATTCGAGCTTCCCATTGGTGGGTGTGCAATATGAAAATGGCGAAGTGGGTTCAGGGTTTGCACACACTGTCTCCAATCAAGCATCTGAAGAGAAGCATATGGAGCTTCGAAACGCGTCAGGCATTTCCATTACGGAGCAGCTTCTACAAGCGGATCCTCGTCCCTGCCTATCATAAACAAAGCTGTTGATCGAGTGCTACTCACCAGGTGGACAACCTTTGGAGCAGAATGTAATACGCGGTCGTCCTGCCGCGGAGTGTGCACCACCCCGTAATGTTATGGAGGCCACCCGACATGGTAACTATCATGTCGTCTATGTGGGCCAGCAGCCGCAAACAGGATTGAGGACGAGTCCACTTGCAGGGTCCATACAGGACAAGATTTGTGTGCTATCCGGATCACATTTCCCACAATGCACAGTCTCATTCGAGGTTCCCATTGGTGAGTGTGCAACATGAAAATGGTGAAGTGGGTTCAGCGTTTGCACACACTGTCTCAGTTCAAACCTCTGAAGAGAAGCATATGGAGCTTCAAAACGCGTCAGGCATATCCATTACGGAGCAGCTTCTACAAGCGGATCCTCTTCCCTGCCTATCATAAACAAAGCTGTTGACCGAGTGCTACTCACCAGGTAAACAACCTTTGGAGCAGAATGTAATACGCAACCGTCCTGCTGCGGAGTGTGCACCACCCCGTAATGTTATGGGGGCCACCCGACATGGTAACTATCATGTCGGCTATGTGGGCCAGCAGCCGTAAACAGGATTGAGGACGAGTCCACTTGCAGGGTCCATACAGGACAAGATTTGTGTGCTATCCGGACCACATTTCCCACAATGCACAGTCTCATTCGAGCTTCCCATTGGTGGGTGTGCAATATGAAAATGGCAAAGTGGGTTCAGCGTTTGCACACACTGTCTCCGTTCAAGCCTCTGAAGAGAAGCATATGGAGCTTTGAAACGCGTCAGGCATTTCCATTACGGAGCAACTTCTACAAGCGGATCCTCGTCCCTGCCTATCATAAACAAAGCTGTTGATCGAGTGCTACTCACCAGGTGGACAACCTTTGGAGCAGAATGTAATACGCGGCTGTCCTGCCGTGGAGTGTGCACCACCCCGTAATGTTATGGGGGCCACCCGACATGGTAACTATCATGTCGGCTATGTGGGCCAGCAGCCGCAAACAGGATTGAGGACGAGTCCACTTGCAGGGTCCATACAGGACAAGATTTGTGTGCTATCCGGACCACATTTCCCACAATGCACAGTCTCATTCGAGCTTCCCATTGGTGGGTGTGCAATATGAAAATGGCAAAGTGGGTTCAGCGTTTGCACACATTGTCTCCGTTCAAGCCTCTGAAGAGAAGCATATGGAGTTTCGAAACGCGTCAGGCATTTCCATTACAGAGCATCTTCTACAAGCGGATCCTCGTCCCTGCCTATCATAAACAAAGCTGTTGATCGAGTGCTACTCACCAGGTGGACAACCTTTGGAGCAGAATGTAATACGCAGTCGTCCTGCCGCGGAGTGTGCACCACCCCGTAATGTTATGGAGGCCACCCGACATGGTAACTATCATGTCGTCTATGTGGGCCAGCAGCCGCAAACAGGATTGAGGACGAGTCCACTTGCAGGGTCCATACAGGACAAGATTTGTGTGCTATCCGGATCACATTTCCCACAATGCACAGTCTCATTCGAGGTTCCCATTGGTGAGTGTGCAACATGAAAATGGTGAAGTGGGTTCAGCGTTTGCACACACTGTCTCAGTTCAAGCCTCTGAAGAGAAGCATATGGAGCTTCAAAACGCGTCAGGCATATCCATTACGGAGCAGCTTCTACAAGCGGATCCTCTTCCCTGCCTATCATAAACAAAGCTGTTGATCGAGTGCTACTCACCAGGTAAACAACCTTTGGAGCAGAATGTAATACGCAACCGTCCTGCTGCGGAGTGTGCACCACCCCGTAATGTTATGGGGGCCACCCGACATGGTAACTATCATGTCGGCTATGTGGAGCCAGCAGACGCAAACAGGATTGAGGACGAGTCCACTTGCAGGGTCCATACAGGACAAGATTTGTGTGCTATCCGGACCACATTTCCCACAATGCACAGTCTCATTCGAGCTTCCCATTGGTGGGTGTGCAATATGAAAATGGCAAAGTGGGTTCAGCGTTTGCACACACTGTCTCCGTTCAAGCCTCTGAAGAGAAGCATATGGAGCTTTGAAACGCGTCAGGCATTTCCATTACGGAGCAACTTCTACAAGCGGATCCTCGTCCCTGCCTATCATAAACAAAGCTGTTGATCGAGTGCTACTCACCAGGTGGACAACCTTTGGAGCAGAATGTAATACGCGGCTGTCCTGCCGTGGAGTGTGCACCACCCCGTAATGTTATGGGGGCCACCCGACATGGTAACTATCATGTCGGCTATGTGGGCCAGCAGCCGCAAACAGGATTGAGGACGAGTCCACTTGGAGGGTCCATACAGGACAAGATTTGTGTGCTATCCGGACCACATTTCCCACAATGCACAGTCTCATTCGAGCTTCCCATTGGTGGGTGTGCAATATGAAAATGGCGAAGTGGGTTCAGTGTTTGCACACACTGTCTCCGTTCAAGCATCTGAAGAGAAGCATATGGAGCTTCGAAACGCGTCAGGCATTTCCATTACGGAGCAGCTTCTACAAGCGGATCCTCGTCCCTGCCTATCATAAACAAAGCTGTTGATCGAGTGCTACTCACCAGGTGGACAACCTTTGGAGCAGAAATGTAATACGCGGTCGTCCTGCCGCGGAGTGTGCACCACCCCGTAATGTTATGTAGGCCACCCGACATGGTAACTATCATGTCGTCTATGTGGGCCAGCAGCCGCAAACAGGATTGAGGACGAGTCCACTTGCAGGGTCCATACAGGACAAGATTTGTGTGCTATCCGGATCACATTTCCCACAATGCACAGTCTCATTCGAGGTTCCCATTGGTGAGTGTGCAACATGAAAATGGTGAAGTGGGTTCAGCGTTTGCACACACTGTCTCAGTTCAAACCTCTGAAGAGAAGCATATGGAGCTTCAAAACGCGTCAGGCATATCCATTACGGAGCAGCTTCTACAAGCGGATCCTCTTCCCTGCCTATCATAAACAAAGCTGTTGACCGAGTGCTACTCACCAGGTAAACAACCTTTGGAGCAGAATGTAATACGCAACCGTCCTGCTGCGGAGTGTGCACCACCCCGTAATGTTATGGGGGCCACCCGACATGGTAACTATCATGTCGGCTATGTGGGCCAGCAGCCGCAAACAGGATTGAGGACGAGTCCACTTGCAGGGTCCATACAGGACAAGATTTGTGTGCTATCCGGACCACATTTCCCACAATGCACAGTCTCATTCGAGCTTCCCATTGGTGGGTGTGCAATATGAAAATGGCAAAGTGGGTTCAGCGTTTGCACACACTGTCTCCGTTCAAGCCTCTGAAGAGAAGCATATGGAGCTTTGAAACGCGTCAGGCATTTCCATTACGGGGCAACTTCTACAAGCGGATCCTCGTCCCTGCCTATCATAAACAAAGCTGTTGATCGAGTGCTACTCACCAGGTGGACAACCTTTGGAGCAGAATGTAATACGCGGCTGTCCTGCCGTGGAGTGTGCACCACCCCGTAATGTTATGGGGGCCACCCGACATGGTAACTATCATGTCGGCTATGTGGGCCAGCAGCCGCAAACAGGATTGAGGACGAGTCCACTTGCAGGGTCCATACAGGACAAGATTTGTGTGCTATCCGGACCACATTTCCCACAATGCACAGTCTCATTCGAGCTTCCCATTGGTGGGTGTGCAATATGAAAATGGCAAAGTGGGTTCAGCGTTTGCACACATTGTCTCCGTTCAAGCCTCTGAAGAGAAGCATATGGAGTTTCGAAACGCGTCAGGCATTTCCATTACGGAGCAGCTTCTACAAGCGGATCCTTGTCCCTGCCTATCATAAACAAAGCTGTTGATCGAGTGCTACTCACCAGGTGGACAACCTTTGGAGCAGAATGTAATACGCGGCCGTCCTGCCGCCGAGTGTGCACCACCCCGTAATGTTAGGGGGCCACCCGACATGGTAACTATCATGTCGGCTATGTGGGCCAGCAGCCGCAAACAGGATTGAGGACGAGTCCACTTGGAGGGTCCATACAGGACAAGATTTGTGTGCTATCCGGACCACATTTCCCACAATGCACAGTCTCATTCGAGCTTCCCATTGGTGGGTGTGCAATATGAAAATAGTGAAGTGGGTTCAGCGCTTGCACACACTGTCTCCGTTCAAGCCTCTGAAGAGAAGCATATGGAGCTTCGAAACGCGTCAGGCATTTCCATTACGGAGCAGCTTCTACAAGCGGATCCTTGTCCCTGCCTATCATAAACAAAGCTGTTGATCGAGTGCTACTCACCAGGAGGACAACCTTTGGAGCAGAATGTAATACGCGGCCGTCCTGCCGCGGAGTGTGCACCACCCCGTAATGTTATGGGGGTCACCCGACATGGTAACTATCATGTCGGCTATGTGAGCCAGCAGCCGCAAACAGGATTGAGGACAAGTCCATTTGCAGGGTCCATACAGGAGAAGATTTGTGTGCTATCCGGACCACATTTCCCACAATGCACAGTCTCATTCGAGCTTCCCATTGGTGGGTGTGCAATATGAAAATGGCGAAGGGCGTTCAGCGTTTGCACACACTGTCTCCATTCAAGCCTCTGAAGAGAAGCATATGGAGCTTCGAAACGCGTCAGGCATTTCCATTACGGAGCAGCTTCTACAAGCGGATCCTCGTCCCTGCCTATCATAAACAAAGCTGTTGATCGAGTGCTACTCACCAGGTGGACAACCTTTGGAGCAGAATGTAATACTCAGCCGTCCTGCCGCGGAGTGTTCACCACCCCGTAATGTTATGGGGGCCACCCGACATGGTAACTATCATGTCGGCTATGTGGGCCAGCAGCCGCAAACAGGATTGAGGATGAGTCCACTTGCAGGATCTATACAGGACAAGATTTGTGTGCTATCCGGAGCACATTTCCCACAATGCACAGTCTCATTCGAGCTTCCCATTGGTGGGTGTGCAATATGAAAATGGCGAAGTGCGTTCAGCTTTTGCACTCACTGTCTCCGTTCAAGCCTCTGAAGAGAAGCATATGGAGCTTTGAAACGCGTCAGGCATTTCCATTACGGAGCAACTTCTACAAGCGGATCCTCGTCCCTTCCTATCATAAACAAAGCTGTTGATCGAGTGCTACTCACCAGGTGGACAACCTTTGGAGCAGAATGTAATACGCGGCTGTCCTGCCGCGGAGTGTGCACCACCCCGTGATGTTATGGGGGCCACCCGACATGGTAACTATCATACATGTGGGCAGCAGCCGCAAACAGGATTGAGGACGAGTCCACTTGCAGGGTACATACAGGACAAGATTTGTGTGCTATCCGGACCACATTTCCCACAATGCACAGTCTCATTCAAGCTTCCCATTGGTGGGTGTGCAATATGAAAATGGCGAAGTGGGTTCAGCGTTTGCACACACTGTCTCCGTTCAAGCCTCTGAAGAGAAGCATATGGAGCTTCGAAACGCGTCAGGCACTTCCATTACGGAGCAGCTTCTACAAGCGGATCCTCGTCCCTGCCTATCATAAACAAAGCTGTTGATCGAGTGCTACTCACCAGGTGGACAACCTTTGGAGCAGAATGTAATACGCGGTTGTCCTGCCGCGGAGTGTGCACCACCCCGTAATGTTATGGGGGCACCCGACATGGTAACTATCATGTCGGCTATGTGGGCCAGCAGCCGCAAACAGGATTGAGGATGAGTCCACTTGCAGGGTCTATACAGGACAAGATTTGTGTGCTATCTGGAGCACATTTCCCACAATGCACAGTCTCATTCGAGCTTCCCATTGGTGGGTGTGCAATATAAAAATGGCGAAGTGCGTTCAGCTTTTGCACACACTGTCTCCGTTCAAGCCTCTGAAGAGAAGCATATGGAGCTTCGATACGCGTCAGGCATTTCCATTACGGAGCAGCTTCTACAAGAGGATCCTCGTCCCTTCCTATCATAAACAAAGCTGTTGATCGAGTGCTACTCACCAGGTGGACAACCTTTGGAGCAGTATGTAATACGCGGCTGTCCTGCCGCGGAGTGTGCACCACCCCGTGATGTTATGGGGGCCACCCGACATGGTAACTATCATACATGTGGGCCAGCAGCCGCAAACAGGATTGAGGACGAGTCCACTTGCAGGGTACATACAGGACAAGATTTGTGTGCTATCCGGACCACATTTCCCACAATGCACAGTCTCATTCAAGCTTCCCATTGGTGGGTGTGCAATATGAAAATGGCGAAGTGGGTTCAGCGTTTGCACACACTGTCTCCGTTCAAGCCTCTGAAGAGAAGCATATGGAGCTTCGAAACGCGTCAGGCACTTCCATTACGGAGCAGCTTCTACAAGCGGATCCTCGTCCCTGCCTATCATAAACAAAGCTGTTGATCGAGTGCTACTCACCAGGTGGACAACCTTTGGAGCAGAATGTAATATGCGGTTGTCCTGCCGCGGAGTGTGCACCACCCCGTAATGTTATGGGGGCACCCGACATGGTAACTATCATGTCGGCTATGTGGGCCAGCAGCCGCAAACAGGATTGAGGATGAGTCCACTTGCAGGGTCTATACAGGACAAGATTTGTGTGCTATCCGGAGCACATTTCCCACAATGCACAGTCTCATTCGAGCTTCCCATTGGTGGGTGTGCAATATAAAAATGGCGAAGTGCGTTCAGCTTTTGCACACACTGTCTCCGTTCAAGCCTCTGAAGAGAAGCATATGGAGCTTCGAAACGCGTCAGGCATTTCCATTACGGAGCAGCTTCTACAAGAGGATCCTCGTCCCTTCCTATCATAAACAAAGCTGTTGATCGAGTGCTACTCACCAGGTGGACAACCTTTGGAGCAGAATGTAATACGCGGCCGTCCTGCCGCGGAGTGTGCACCACTCTGTAATGTTATGGGGGCCACCCGACATGGTAACTATCATGTCGGCTATGTGGGCCAGCAGCCACACACAGGATTGAGGACGAGTCCACTTGCAGGGTCCAGACAGGACAAGATTTGTGTGCTATCCGGACCACATTTCCCACAATGCACAGTCTCATTTGAGCTTCCCATTGGTGGGTGTGCAATATGAAAATGGCGAAGTGCGTTCAGCTTTTGCACTCACTGTCTCCGTTCCGTTCAAGCCTCTGAAGAGAAGCATATGGAGCTTCGAAACGCGTCAGGCATTTCCATTACGGAGCAGCTTCTACAAGAGGATCCTCGTCCCTTCCTATCATAAACAAAGCTGTTGATCGAGTGCCACTCACCAGGTGGACAACCTTTGGAATAGAATGTAATACGCGGCTGTCCTGCCGCGGAGTGTGCACCACCCCGTGATGTTATGGGGGCCACCCGACATGGTAACTATCATACATGTGGGCCAGCAGCCGCAAACAGGATTGAGGACGAGTCCACTTGCAGGGTACATACAGGACACGATTTGTGTGCTATCCGGACCACATTTCCCACAATGCACAGTCTCATTCAAGCTTCCCATTGGTGGGTGTGCAATATGAAAATGGCGAAGTGGGTTCAGCGTTTGCACACACTGTCTCCGTTCAAGCCTCTGAAGAGAAGCATATGGAGCTTCGAAACGCATCAGGCATTTCCATTACGGAGCAGCTTCTACAAGCGGATCCTTGTCCCTGCCTATCATAAACAAAGCTGTTGATCGAGTGCTACTCACCAGGAGAACAACCTTTGGAGCAGAATGTAATACGCGGCCGTCCTGCCGCGGAGTATGCACCACCCCGTAATGTTATGGGGGTCACCCGACATGGTAACTATCATGTCGGCTATGTGGGCCAGCAGCCGCAAACAGGATTGAGGACAAGTCCATTTGCAGGGTCCATACAGGACAAGATTTGTGTGCTATCCGGACCACATTTCCCACAATGCACAGTCTCATTCGAGCTTCCCATTGGTGGGTGTGCAATATGAAAATGGCGAAGTGCGTTCAGCGTTTGCACACACTGTCTCCGTTCAAGCCGCTGAAGAGAAGCATATGGAGCTTCGAAACGCGTCAGGCATTTCCATTACGGAGCAGCTTCTACAAGCGGATCCTCGTCCCTGCCTATCATAAACAAAGCTGTTGATCGAGTGCTACTCACCAGGTGGACAACATTTGGAGCAGAATGTAATACGCGGCCTTCCTGCTGCGGAGTGTGCACCACCCCGTAATGTTATGGGGGCCACCCGACATGGTAACTATCATGTCTGCTATGTGGGCCAGCAGCCGCAGAACAGGATTGAGGATGAGTCCACTTGCAGGGTCTATACAGGACAAGATTTGTGTGCTATCCGGACCACATTTCCCACAATGCACAGTCTCATTCGAGCTTCCCATTGGTGGGTGTGCAATATGAAAATGGCGAAGTGGGTTCAGCGTTTGCACACACTGTCTCCGTTCAAGCCTCTGAAGAGAAGCATATGGTGCTTCGAAACGCGTCAGGCACTTCCATTACGGAGCAGCTTCTACAAGCGGATCCTCGTCCCTGCCTATCATAAACAAAGCTGTTGATCGAGTGCTACTCACCAGGTGGACAGCCTTTGGAGCAGAATGTAATACACGGCCGTCCTGCCGCGGAGTGTGCACCACCCCGTAATGTTATGGGGGCACCCGACATGGTAACTATCATGTCGGCTATGTGGGCCAGCAGCCGCAAACAGGATTGAGGACGAGTCCACTTGCAGGGTCCATACAGGACAAGATTTGTGTGCTATCCGGATCACATTTCCCACAATGCACAGTCTCATTCGAGCTTCCCATTGGTGAGAGTGCAACATGAAAATGGTGAAGTGGGTTCAGCGTTTGCACACACTGTCTCAGTTCAAGCCTCTGAAGAGAAGCATATGGAGCTTCGAAACGCATCAGGCATATCCATTACGGAGCAGCTTCTACAAGCGGATCCTCTTCCCTGCCTATCATAAACAAAGCTGTTGATCGAGTGCTACTCACCAGGTAAATAACCTTTGGAGCAGAATGTAATATGCAACCGTCTTGCCGCGGAGTGTGCACCACCCCGTAATGTTATGGGGGCCACCCGACATGGTAACTATCATGTCGGCTATGTGGGCCAGCAGCCGCAAACAGGATTGAGGACGAGTCCACTTGCAGGGTCCATACAGGACAAGATTTGTGTGCTATCCGGACCACATTTCCCACAATGCGCAGTCTCATTCGAGCTTCCCATTGGTGGGTGTGCAATATGAAAATGGCAAAGTGGGTTCAGCGTTTGCACACACTGTCTCCGTTCAAGCCTCTGAAGAGAAGCATATGGAGCTTCGAAACGCGTCAGGCATTTCCATTACGGAGCAGCTTCTACAAGCAGATCCTCGTCCCTGCCTATCATAAACAAAGCTGTTGATCGAGTGCTACTCACCAGGTGGACAACCTTTGGAGCAGAATGTAATACGCGGCTGTCCTGCCGTGGAGTGTGCACCACCCCGTAATGTTATGGGGGCCACCCGACATGGTAACTATCATGTCGGCTATGTGGGCCAGCAGACGCAAACAGGATTGAGGACGAGTCCACTTGTAGGGTCCATACAGGACAAGATTTGTGTGCTATCCGGATCACATTTCCCACAATGCACCGTCTCATTCGAGCTTCCCATTGGTGGGTGTGCAATATGAAAATGGGAAGTGGGTTCAGTGTTTGCACACACTGTCTCCGTTCATGCCTCTGAAGAGAAGCATATGGAGCTTCGAAACGCGTCAGGCATTTCCATTACGGAGCAGCTTCTACAAGCGGATCCTCGTCCCTGCCTATCATAAACAAAGCTGTTGATCGAGTGCTACTCACCAGGTGGACAACCTTTGGAGCAGAATGTAATACGCGGCTGTCCTGCCGTGGAGTGTGCACCACCCCGTAATGTTATGGGGGCCACCCGACATGGTAACTATCATGTCGGCTATGTGGGCCAGCAGCCGCAAACAGGATTGAGGACGAGTCCACTTGCAGGGTCCATACAGGACAAGATTTGTGTGCTATCCGGACCACATTTCCCACAATGCACAGTCTCATTCGAGCTTCCCATTGGTGGGTGTGCAATATGAAAATGGCAAAGTGGGTTCAGCGTTTGCACACATTGTCTCCGTTCAAGCCTCTGAAGAGAAGCATATGGAGTTTCGAAACGCGTCAGGCATTTCCATTACGGAGCAGCTTCTACAAGCGGATCCTTGTCCCTGCCTATCATAAACAAAGCTGTTGATCGAGTGCTACTCACCAGGTGGACAACCTTTGGAGCAGAATGTAATACGCGGCCGTCCTGCCGCCGAGTGTGCACCACCCCGTAATGTTAGGGGGGCCACCCGACATGGTAACTATCATGTCGGCTATGTGGGCCAGCAGCCGCAAACAGGATTGAGGACGAGTCCACTTGGAGGGTCCATACAGGACAAGATTTGTGTGCTATCCGGACCACATTTCCCACAATGCACAGTCTCATTCGAGCTTCCCATTGGTGGGTGTGCAATATGAAAATGGCGAAGTGGGTTCAGTGTTTGCACACACTGTCTCCGTTCAAGCATCTGAAGAGAAGCATATGGAGCTTCGAAACGCGTCAGGCATTTCCATTACGGAGCAGCTTCTACAAGCGGATCCTCGTCCCTGCCTATCATAAACAAAGCTGTTGATCGAGTGCTACTCACCAGGTGGACAACCTTTGGAGCATAATGTAATACGCGGTCGTCCTGCCGCGGAGTGTGCACCACCCCGTAATGTTATGTAGGCCACCCGACATGGTAACTATCATGTCGTCTATGTGGGCCAGCAGCCGCAAACAGGATTGAGGACGAGTCCACTTGCAGGGTCCATACAGGACAAGATTTGTGTGCT
This sequence comes from Calotriton arnoldi, assembly GCA_963921515.1. Classification (NCBI taxonomy): domain Eukaryota; kingdom Metazoa; phylum Chordata; class Amphibia; order Caudata; family Salamandridae; genus Calotriton; species Calotriton arnoldi. The sequence continues at coordinate 2,432,116 of CAWUFW010001866.1, read as the reverse complement.
ATCCGGATCACATTTCCCACAATGCACAGTCTCATTCGAGGTTCCCATTGGTGAGTGTGCAACATGAAAATGGTGAAGTGGGTTCAGCGTTTGCACACACTGTCTCAGTTCAAACCTCTGAAGAGAAGCATATGGAGCTTCAAAACGCGTCAGGCATATCCATTACGGAGCAGCTTCTACAAGCGGATCCTCTTCCCTGCCTATCATAAACAAAGCTGTTGACCGAGTGCTACTCACCAGGTAAACAACCTTTGGAGCAGAATGTAATACGCAACCGTCCTGCTGCGGAGTGTGCACCACCCCGTAATGTTATGGGGGCCACCCGACATGGTAACTATCATGTCGGCTATGTGGGCCAGCAGCCGCAAACAGGATTGAGGACGAGTCCACTTGCAGGGTCCATACAGGACAAGATTTGTGTGCTATCCGGACCACATTTCCCACAATGCACAGTCTCATTCGAGCTTCCCATTGGTGGGTGTGCAATATGAAAATGGCAAAGTGGGTTCAGCGTTTGCACACACTGTCTCCGTTCAAGCCTCTGAAGAGAAGCATATGGAGCTTTGAAACGCGTCAGGCATTTCCATTACGGGGCAACTTCTACAAGCGGATCCTCGTCCCTGCCTATCATAAACAAAGCTGTTGATCGAGTGCTACTCACCAGGTGGACAACCTTTGGAGCAGAATGTAATACGCGGCTGTCCTGCCGTGGAGTGTGCACCACCCCGTAATGTTATGGGGGCCACCCGACATGGTAACTATCATGTCGGCTATGTGGGCCAGCAGCCGCAAACAGGATTGAGGACGAGTCCACTTGCAGGGTCCATACAGGACAAGATTTGTGTGCTATCCGGACCACATTTCCCACAATGCACAGTCTCATTCGAGCTTCCCATTGGTGGGTGTGCAATATGAAAATGGCAAAGTGGGTTCAGCGTTTGCACACATTGTCTCCGTTCAAGCCTCTGAAGAGAAGCATATGGAGTTTCGAAACGCGTCAGGCATTTCCATTACGGAGCAGCTTCTACAAGCGGATCCTTGTCCCTGCCTATCATAAACAAAGCTGTTGATCGAGTGCTACTCACCAGGTGGACAACCTTTGGAGCAGAATGTAATACGCGGCCGTCCTGCCGCCGAGTGTGCACCACCCCGTAATGTTAGGGGGGCCACCCGACATGGTAACTATCATGTCGGCTATGTGGGCCAGCAGCCGCAAACAGGATTGAGGACGAGTCCACTTGGAGGGTCCATACAGGACAAGATTTGTGTGCTATCCGGACCACATTTCCCACAATGCACAGTCTCATTCGAGCTTCCCATTGGTGGGTGTGCAATATGAAAATAGTGAAGTGGGTTCAGCGCTTGCACACACTGTCTCCGTTCAAGCCTCTGAAGAGAAGCATATGGAGCTTCGAAACGCGTCAGGCATTTCCATTACGGAGCAGCTTCTACAAGCGGATCCTTGTCCCTGCCTATCATAAACAAAGCTGTTGATCGAGTGCTACTCACCAGGAGGACAACCTTTGGAGCAGAATGTAATACGCGGCCGTCCTGCCGCGGAGTGTGCACCACCCCGTAATGTTATGGGGGTCACCCGACATGGTAACTATCATGTCGGCTATGTGGGCCAGCAGCCGCAAACAGGATTGAGGACAAGTCCATTTGCAGGGTCCATACAGGAGAAGATTTGTGTGCTATCCGGACCACATTTCCCACAATGCACAGTCTCATTCGAGCTTCCCATTGGTGGGTGTGCAATATGAAAATGGCGATGGGCGTTCAGCGTTTGCACACACTGTCTCCGTTCAAGCCTCTGAAGAGAAGCATATGGAGCTTCGAAACGCGTCAGGCATTTCCATTACGGAGCAGCTTCTACAAGCGGATCCTCGTCCCTGCCTATCATAAACAAAGCTGTTGATCGAGTGCTACTCACCAGGTGGACAACCTTTGGAGCAGAATGTAATACTCAGCCGTCCTGCCGCGGAGTGTTCACCACCCCGTAATGTTATGGGGGCCACCCGACATGGTAACTATCATGTCGGCTATGTGGGCCAGCAGCCGCAAACAGGATTGAGGATGAGTCCACTTGCAGGATCTATACAGGACAAGATTTGTGTGCTATCCGGAGCACATTTCCCACAATGCACAGTCTCATTCGAGCTTCCCATTGGTGGGTGTGCAATATGAAAATGGCGAAGTGCGTTCAGCTTTTGCACTCACTGTCTCCGTTCAAGCCTCTGAAGAGAAGCATATGGAGCTTTGAAACGCGTCAGGCATTTCCATTACGGAGCAACTTCTACAAGCGGATCCTCGTCCCTTCCTATCATAAACAAAGCTGTTGATCGAGTGCTACTCACCAGGTGGACAACCTTTGGAGCAGAATGTAATACGCGGCTGTCCTGCCGCGGAGTGTGCACCACCCCGTGATGTTATGGGGGCCACCCGACATGGTAACTATCATACATGTGGGCAGCAGCCGCAAACAGGATTGAGGACGAGTCCACTTGCAGGGTACATACAGGACAAGATTTGTGTGCTATCCGGACCACATTTCCCACAATGCACAGTCTCATTCAAGCTTCCCATTGGTGGGTGTGCAATATGAAAATGGCGAAGTGGGTTCAGCGTTTGCACACACTGTCTCCGTTCAAGCCTCTGAAGAGAAGCATATGGAGCTTCGAAACGCGTCAGGCACTTCCATTACGGAGCAGCTTCTACAAGCGGATCCTCGTCCCTGCCTATCATAAACAAAGCTGTTGATCGAGTGCTACTCACCAGGTGGACAACCTTTGGAGCAGAATGTAATACGCGGTTGTCCTGCCGCGGAGTGTGCACCACCCCGTAATGTTATGGGGGCACCCGACATGGTAACTCTCATGTCGGCTATGTGGGCCAGCAGCCGCAAACAGGATTGAGGATGAGTCCACTTGCAGGGCCTATACAGGACAAGATTTGTGTGCTATCTGGAGCACATTTCCCACAATGCACAGTCTCATTCGAGCTTCCCATTGGTGGGTGTGCAATATAAAAATGGCGAAGTGCGTTCAGCTTTTGCACACACTGTCTCCGTTCAAGCCTCTGAAGAGAAGCATATGGAGCTTCGATACGCGTCAGGCATTTCCATTACGGAGCAGCTTCTACAAGAGGATCCTCGTCCCTTCCTATCATAAACAAAGCTGTTGATCGAGTGCTACTCACCAGGTGGACAACCTTTGGAGCAGTATGTAATACGCGGCTGTCCTGCCGCGGAGTGTGCACCACCCCGTGATGTTATGGGGGCCACCCGACATGGTAACTATCATACATGTGGGCAGCAGCCGTAAACAGGATTGAGGACGAGTCCACTTGCAGGGTACATACAGGACAAGATTTGTGTGCTATCCGGACCACATTTCCCACAATGCACAGTCTCATTCAAGCTTCCCATTGGTGGGTGTGCAATATGAAAATGGTGAAGTGGGTTCAGCGTTTGCACACACTGTCTCCGTTCAAGCCTCTGAAGAGAAGCATATGGAGCTTCGAAACGCGTCAGGCACTTCCATTACGGAGCAGCTTCTACAAGCGGATCCTCGTCCCTGCCTATCATAAACAAAGCTGTTGATCGAGTGCTACTCACCAGGTGGACAACCTTTGGAGCAGAATGTAATATGCGGTTGTCCTGCCGCGGAGTGTGCACCACCCCGTAATGTTATGGGGGCACCCGACATGGTAACTATCATGTCGGCTATGTGGGCCAGCAGCCGCAAACAGGATTGAGGATGAGTCCACTTGCAGGGTCTATACAGGACAAGATTTGTGTGCTATCCGGAGCACATTTCCCACAATGCACAGTCTCATTCGAGCTTCCCATTGGTGGGTGTGCAATATAAAAATGGCGAAGTGCGTTCAGCTTTTGCACACACTGTCTCCGTTCAAGCCTCTGAAGAGAAGCATATGGAGCTTCGAAACGCGTCAGGCATTTCCATTACGGAGCAGCTTCTACAAGAGGATCCTCGTCCCTTCCTATCATAAACAAAGCTGTTGATCGAGTGCTACTCACCAGGTGGACAACCTTTGGAGCAGAATGTAATACGCGGCCGTCCTGCCGCGGAGTGTGCACCACTCTGTAATGTTATGGGGGCCACCCGACATGGTAACTATCATGTCGGCTATGTGGGCCAGCAGCCACACACAGGATTGAGGACGAGTCCACTTGCAGGGTCCAGACAGGACAAGATTTGTGTGCTATCCGGACCACATTTCCCACAATGCACAGTCTCATTCGAGCTTCCCATTGGTGGGTGTGCAATATGAAAATGGCGAAGTGCGTTCAGCTTTTGCACTCACTGTCTCCGTTCCGTTCAAGCCTCTGAAGAGAAGCATATGGAGCTTCGAAACGCGTCAGGCATTTCCATTACGGAGCAGCTTCTACAAGAGGATCCTCGTCCCTTCCTATCATAAACAAAGCTGTTGATCGAGTGCCACTCACCAGGTGGACAACCTTTGGAATAGAATGTAATACGCGGCTGTCCTGCCGCGGAGTGTGCACCACCCCGTGATGTTATGGGGGCCACCCGACATGGTAACTATCATACATGTGGGCCAGCAGCCGCAAACAGGATTGAGGACGAGTCCACTTGCAGGGTACATACAGGACACGATTTGTGTGCTATCCGGACCACATTTCCCACAATGCACAGTCTCATTCAAGCTTCCCATTGGTGGGTGTGCAATATGAAAATGGCGAAGTGGGTTCAGCGTTTGCACACACTGTCTCCGTTCAAGCCTCTGAAGAGAAGCATATGGAGCTTCGAAACGCATCAGGCATTTCCATTACGGAGCAGCTTCTACAAGCGGATCCTTGTCCCTGCCTATCATAAACAAAGCTGTTGATCGAGTGCTACTCACCAGGAGAACAACCTTTGGAGCAGAATGTAATACGCGGCCGTCCTGCCGCGGAGTATGCACCACCCCGTAATGTTATGGGGGTCACCCGACATGGTAACTATCATGTCGGCTATGTGGGCCAGCAGCCGCAAACAGGATTGAGGACAAGTCCATTTGCAGGGTCCATACAGGACAAGATTTGTGTGCTATCCGGACCACATTTCCCACAATGCACAGTCTCATTCGAGCTTCCCATTGGTGGGTGTGCAATATGAAAATGGCGAAGTGCGTTCAGCGTTTGCACACACTGTCTCCGTTCAAGCCGCTGAAGAGAAGCATATGGAGCTTCGAAACGCGTCAGGCATTTCCATTACGGAGCAGCTTCTACAAGCGGATCCTCGTCCCTGCCTATCATAAACAAAGCTGTTGATCGAGTGCTACTCACCAGGTGGACAACATTTGGAGCAGAATGTAATACGCGGCCTTCCTGCTGCGGAGTGTGCACCACCCCGTAATGTTATGGGGGCCACCCGACATGGTAACTATCATGTCTGCTATGTGGGCCAGCAGCCGCAAACAGGATTGAGGATGAGTCCACTTGCAGGGTCTATACAGGACAAGATTTGTGTGCTATCCGGACCACATTTCCCACAATGCACAGTCTCATTCGAGCTTCCCATTGGTGGGTGTGCAATATGAAAATGGCGAAGTGGGTTCAGCGTTTGCACACACTGTCTCCGTTCAAGCCTCTGAAGAGAAGCATATGGTGCTTCGAAACGCGTCAGGCACTTCCATTACGGAGCAGCTTCTACAAGCGGATCCTCGTCCCTGCCTATCATAAACAAAGCTGTTGATCGAGTGCTACTCACCAGGTGGACAGCCTTTGGAGCAGAATTTAATACACGGCCGTCCTGCCGCGGAGTGTGCACCACCCCGTAATGTTATGGGGGCACCCGACATGGTAACTATCATGTCGGCTATGTGGGCCAGCAGCCGCAAACAGGATTGAGGACGAGTCCACTTGCAGGGTCCATACAGGACAAGATTTGTGTGCTATCCGGATCACATTTCCCACAATGCACAGTCTCATTCGAGCTTCCCATTGGTGAGAGTGCAACATGAAAATGGTGAAGTGGGTTCAGCGTTTGCACACACTGTCTCAGTTCAAGCCTCTGAAGAGAAGCATATGGAGCTTCAAAACGCATCAGGCATATCCATTACGGAGCAGCTTCTACAAGCGGATCCTCTTCCCTGCCTATCATAAACAAAGCTGTTGATCGAGTGCTACTCACCAGGTAAATAACCTTTGGAGCAGAATGTAATATGCAACCGTCTTGCCGCGGAGTGTGCACCACCCCGTAATGTTATGGGGGCCACCCGACATGGTAACTATCATGTCGGCTATGTGGGCCAGCAGCCGCAAACAGGATTGAGGACGAGTCCACTTGCAGGGTCCATACAGGACAAGATTTGTGTGCTATCCGGACCACATTTCCCACAATGCGCAGTCTCATTCGAGCTTCCCATTGGTGGGTGTGCAATATGAAAATGGCAAAGTGGGTTCAGCGTTTGCACACACTGTCTCCGTTCAAGCCTCTGAAGAGAAGCATATGGAGCTTCGAAACGCGTCAGGCATTTCCATTACGGAGCAGCTTCTACAAGCAGATCCTCGTCCCTGCCTATCATAAACAAAGCTGTTGATCGAGTGCTACTCACCAGGTGGACAACCTTTGGAGCAGAATGTAATACGCGGCTGTCCTGCCGTGGAGTGTGCACCACCCCGTAATGTTATGGGGGCCACCCGACATGGTAACTATCATGTCGGCTATGTGGGCCAGCAGACGCAAACAGGATTGAGGACGAGTCCACTTGTAGGGTCCATACAGGACAAGATTTGTGTGCTATCCGGACCACATTTCCCACAATGCACCGTCTCATTCGAGCTTCCCATTGGTGGGTGTGCAATATGAAAATGGGAAGTGGGTTCAGTGTTTGCACACACTGTCTCCGTTCATGCCTCTGAAGAGAAGCATATGGAGCTTCGAAACGCGTCAGGCATTTCCATTACGGAGCAGCTTCTACAAGCGGATCCTCGTCCCTTCCCATCATAAACAAAGCTATTGATCGAGTGCTACTCACCAGGTGGACAACCTTTGGAGCAGAATGTAATACGCGGCTGTCCTGCCGCGGAGTGTGCACCACCCCGTAATGTTATGGGGGCCACCCGACATGGTAACTATCATGTCGGCTATGTGGGCCAGCAGCCGTAAACAGGATTGAGGACGAGTCCACTTGCAGGGTCCATACAGGACAAGATTTGTGTGCTATCCGGACCACATTTCCCACAATGCACAGTCTCATTCGAGCTTCCCATTGGTGGGTGTGCAATATGAAAATGGCGAAGTGGGTTCAGCGTTTGCACACACTGTCTCCGTTCAAGCCTCTGAAGAGAAGCATATGGAGCTTCGAAACGCGTCAGGCATTTCCATTACGGAGCAGCTTCTACAAGCGGATCCTCGTCCCTGCCCATCATAAACAAAGCTGTTGATCGAGTGCTACTCACCAGGTGGACAACCTTTGGAGCAGAATGTAATACGCAGCCGTCCTGCCGCGGAGTGTGCACCACCCCGTAATGTTATGGGGGCCACCCGACATGGTAACTATCATGTCGGCTATGTGGGCCAGCAGCCGCAAACAGGATTGAGGACGAGTCCACTTGCAGGGTCCATACAGGACAAGATTTGTGTGCTATCCGGACCACATTTCCCACAATGCACAGTCTCATTCGAGCTTCCCATTGGTGGGTGTGCAATATGAAAATGGCGAAGTGGGTTCAGCGTTTGCACACACTGTCTCCGTTCAAGCCTCTGAAGAGAAGCATATGGAGCTTCGAAACGCGTCAGGCATTTCCATTACGGAGCAGCTTCTACAAGCGGATCCTCGTCCCTGCCTATCATAAACAAAGCTGTTGATCGAGTGCTACTCACCAGGTGGACAACCTTTGGAGCAGAATGTAATACGCGGCCGTCCTGCCGCGGAGTGTGCACCACCCCGTAATGTTATGGGGGCCACCCGACATGGTAACTATCATGTCGGCTATGTGGGCCAGCAGCCGCAAACAGGATTGAGGACGAGTCCACTTGCAGGGTCCATACAGGACAAGATTTGTGTGCTATCCGGACCACATTTCCCACAATGCACAGTCTCATTCGAGCTTCCCATTGGTGGGTGTGCAATATGAAAATGGCGAAGTGGGTTCAGCGTTTGCACACACTGTCTCCGTTCAAGCCTCTGAAGAGAAGCATATGGAGCTTCGAAACGCGTCAGGCATTTCCATTACGGAGCAGCTTCTACAAGCAGATCCTCGTCCCTGCCTATAATAAACAAAGCTGTTGATCAAGTGCTACTCACCAGGTGGACAACCTTTGGAGCAGAATGTAATACGCGGCCGTCCTGCCGCGGAGTGTTCACCACCCCGTAATGTTATGGGGGCCACCCGACATGGTAACTATCATGTCGGCTATGTGGGCCAGCAGCCGCAAACAGGATTGAGGACGAGTCCACTTGCAGGGTCCATACAGGACAAGATTTGTGTGCTATCCGGACCACATTTCCCACAATGCACAGTCTCATTCGAGCTTCCCATTGGTGGGTGTGCAATATGAAAATGGCGAAGTGGGTTCAGCGTTTGCACACACTGTCTCCGTTCAAGCCTCTGAAGAGAAGCATATGGAGCTTCGAAACGCGTCAGGCATTTCCATTACGGAGCACCTTCTACAAGAGGATCCTCGTCCCTTCCTATCATAAACAAAGCTGTTGATCGAGTGCTACTCACCAGGTGGACAACCTTTGGAGCAGAATGTAATACGCGGCTGTCCTGCCGCGGAGTGTGCACCACCCTGTAATGTTATGGGGGCCACCCGACATGGTAACTATCATGTCGGCTATGTGGGCCAGCAGCCGCAAACAGGATTGAGGACGAGTTCACTTGCAGGGTACATACAGGACAAGATTTGTGTGCTATCCGGACCACATTTCCCACAATGCACAGTCTCATTCGAGCTTCCCATTGGTGGGTGTGCAATATGAAAATGGCGAAGTGGGTTCAGCGTTTGCACACACTGTCTCCGTTCAAGCCTCTGAAGAGAAGCATATGGAGCTTCGAAACGCGTCAGGCACTTCCATTACGGAGCAGCTTCTACAAGCGGATCCTCGTCCCTGCCTATCATAAACAAAGCTGTTGATCGAGTGCTACTCACCAGGTGGACAACCTTTGGAGCAGAATTTAATACGCGGCCGTCCTGCCGCGGAGTGTGCACCACCCTGTAATGTTATGGGGGCCACCCGACATGGTAACTATCATGTCAGCTATGTGGGCCAGCAGCCGCAAACAGGATTGCGGACGAGTCCACTTGCAGGGTCCATACAGGACGAGATTTCTGTGCTATCCGGACCACATTTCCCACAATGCACAGTCTCATTCGAGCTTCCCATTGTTGGGAGTGCAATATGAAAATCGCGAATTGAGTTCAGCGTTTGCACACACTGTCTCCGTTCAAGCCTCTGAAGAGAAGCATAAGGAGCTTCGAAACGCATCAAGCATTTCCATTACGGAGCAGCTGCTACAAGCGGATCCTCGTCCCTGCCTATCATAAACAAAGCTGTTGATCGAGTGCTACTCACCAGGTGGACAACCTTTGGAGCAGAATGTAATACGCGGTCGTCCTGCCGCGGAGTGTGCACCACCCCGTAATGTTATGGGGGCCACCCGACATGGTAACTATCATGTCGGCTATGTGGGCCAGCAGCCGCAAACAGGATTGAGGACGAGTCCACTTGCAGGGTCCATACAGGACAAGATTTGTGTGCTATCCGGACCACATTTCCCACAATGCACAGTCTCATCCGAGCTTCCCATTGGTGGGTGTGCAATATGAAAATGGCGAAGTGGGTTCCGTGTTTGCACACACTGTCTCCGTTCAAGCCTCTGAAGAGAAGCGTATGGAGCTTCGAAACGCGTCAGGCATTTCCATTACGGAGCAGCTTCTACAAGCGGATCCTCGTCCCTGCCTATCATAAACAAAGCTGTTGATCGAGTGCTACTCACCAGGTGGACAACCTTTGGAGCAGAATGTAATACGCGGTCGTCCTGCCGCGGAGTGTGCACCACCCCGTAATGTTATGGGGGCCACCCGACATGGTAACTATCATGTCGGCTATGTGGGCCAGCAGCCGCAAACAGGATTGAGGACGAGTCCACTTGCAGGGTCCATACAGGACAAGATTTGTGTGCTATCCGGATCACATTTCCCACAATGCACAGTCTCATTCGAGCTTCCCATTGGTGAGTGTGCAACATGAAAATGGCGAAGTGGGTTCAGCGTTTGCACACACTGTCTCCGTTCAAGCCTCTGAAGAGAAGCATATGGAGCTTCAAAACGCGTCAGGCATATCCATTACGGAGCAGCTTCTACAAGCGGATCCTCTTCCCTGCCTATCATATACAAAGCTGTTGATCGAGTGCTACTCACCAGGTAAACAACCTTTGGAGCAGAATGTAATACGCAACCGTCCTGCCGCGGAGTGTGCACCACCCCGTAATGTTATGGGGGCCACCCGACATGGTTACTATCATGTCGGCTATGTGGGCCAGCAGCCGCAAACAGGATTGAGGACGAGTCCACTTGCAGGGTCCATACAGGACAAGATTTGTGTGCTATCCGGACCACATTTCCCACAATGCACAGTCTCATTCGAGCTTCCCATTGGTGGGTGGGCAATATGAAAGTGGCGAAGTGCGTTCAGCGTTTGCACACACTGTCTCCGTTCAAGCCTCTGAAGAGAAGCAGATGGAGCTTCGAAACGCGTCAGGCATTTCCATTACGGAGCAGCTTCTACAAGCGGATCCTCGTCCCTGCCTATCATAAACAAAGCTGTTGATCGAGTGCTACTCACCAGGTGGACAACCTTTGGAGCAGAATACATATATATATATATATATATATATATATATATATATATATATATATATATATATATATACCAGATTCTCATTTGTTCAATACAAATATATATATATATATATATATATATATATATATATATATATACATATATATATATATATATATATATATATATATATATATATATATATATATATATATATATATATATGATTGTACTCCTGGACTTTCCCCATGTTGGCAAGTATTTTTCAATTGGCAGGTCTGGGAGATTAACAGAATAATATCCAAGCTTATTTCTCAAACAGTATTGCAGTTTGTGGTTAATTCCAGTATTGGGACCGTGACAAAATAATGTCTTAGCCAAGTGTTTCAAAGGACTTAGAAGAGTTCCCGTCATGTAAGTCCTCTATCATTTTAATCCCTTTTCTTTCCCACTGCGGCCATCTGATCACCTGCTGTCCTATCTTGCTGCACACTTTAGACCATAGTGGTGCCTTATTATTGATATGCCAACCCATGCCCAGCAATTTGTGAGATTCTTTCCATCTCCACCACATTGCCTTTAGCATAGGTGAGCAATAGTTAGAAATCTTAGATTTATCACTGTAAAGCATGCCTAATCCAGGAGAAGCCTTCATCACTGATCGCTCTAAGGACACCCATTCTGGTTGGACATCATCAGTGTCAAATAGATATACCAATTGCGATAGGTGATGTGCAAGATAATACAGATATATGTCCAGTAACCGTAATCCTACTGCCCTTGTGTCTGCATGTAGATTTGAATATAGGTTTTCTGTCTGATGATAGGAGTATTTAAATGTGTTTATTTAGCATTCAAAGTTTCCCTTTAGGCACCCAAATCTGTATCATCCCTAGGGCGTAGTTGAACCTGGGGGCTGTCACCATTTTTACCATTTGGATCTTACCCCTCAATGAAAGTTGTATGGGGGACCACCCAAAGAAATCCTTCTCCATTTTAGCCATCGGAGGCTGCACATTGTCTAGGACCATACTTTCCAGTCCTTTGTTGACAATATCCAAGTACTTCAAATTGGAGGCATTCTAAGTAAAACCATAGTTGTTGTTCGCATGCCTTGCCAGACAACTAGTAATAGGAAGTGCCTTGCTTTTACTCCAATTGATTTTATATCCTGAGAAAATGGAGAAGGTTTCATTTGTGTTGAGTATCAGAAGTATGTCATATGCATGTAGCATAATTTCGATTTTCCCATCTGCTATCTCAATTCGCTGTATGTGGTTGTTCTGTCATATGGCAGATGCAAGCAGTTCAGGTATCAAAAAAAGAACACTGGGGTCAAAGGGAACTCTTGCTGCATTCCCATGTTTATAGCAAAGGTTTGTGACAAGTGGCCTTCACTGTCAATCTACAGTGTAGGTTCAGAGCCTAGCCGTTTCACTTTTGCCAAGAAGTCCGGATCTAGCCCTGCTCAGCTCAGTGTATGGAATAAGTACTCCCATTTCACTAGGTTGAATGCCTTTTTGGCATCCAGAGACATCAGTAGTTTGTCATCTAAGTCATTTTTCACCTGCCAGAGCACATTTGTCAGAAGTCTAATGTGGTTTCTGGACGATTGGCCGGATACAAAGCCCACTTATGAATTGTGGACACAGCTTGGTATAATCTTTTTTATCTGGGTTGGTAACACTTTGCCGGAGTATAGATGCCACAACTATAACTTGCAGCATGATCTCATCTGTATTCTTGCTTGGTAGTAGCCCTTTGGAGGCATATGTCTGTCCGCTTAATGCCTGCTGTTTGTAGCCTTCCGCTGCTGGGTCAGGTAGGGGTCAGTAATGCTTGGTACGTTCCTCGAACAGCACACAGACCTGAGGGGGGAAGAGCAATGCCTTCCTCACTGTACTTTTCCTCCCTCTGGGACTTCCATCTGTCTCCTCCTCCACCACCATCTGTTCTCCTGCAGTGCCAGCCACGTACCTCCAAGGAACAGCATGCTTGTGTGCAGTGGTAGGTCTCCTCCCTAGATTCCTCATGGGGTTGCCAATACAGGATGTGCCGCACTCACAATACGCAGCCCGGCATCTGAGGAGCATGGCCCTGTGTCCAGAATGCACAGGGTCCTCTCTATCCGCTCATCCCTTCTCTCACTGTGATTCTTGGCCCCTCTGCTGTTTTTCAATCTGCACTCCATGTGCTCCTCTGTTCATTTTTAAAATGGTCTTCTGCCCAAAAATGGTGAATTTTGAAGTTAGATGCTGGAGTGGGCAATCTTAAGCTAGGCCAGGCTCCTGCCCCTATTTATTATATTATAGATACTGGCTGTGGAAAGAACAGAACCTGAACCGGCTAATAGCTTGAACTCCTCTGCCACTAGTTGTGACTAATCCAATAGTAAACTTAGCCTTTGTGCCTAACTGGTATGAAAAACACAGTATCTGCAGACTATTTATGGGGAGGAATTGCTTTCCCTGAAAAATAGTTTATAAGGAAGAAAAGAAAGTTATGTGTGCAAATGCAGACTTCAGTGAAAGTCACTCGTTTATGGAGTAGATAAAGTTTAGGGCAGCAGGAATTCAATCTTCTGTGAGTACTACATAGGATTTATGTAGGTACGGATAAAGACAAAACTCTAAACAAAAGGTAGGAGTTAATCTGCAAGGAACAGTCTAGTTTAAGATGATTATGAACTGCCTCCTAGTATACAAATCTGAAGAGTTATAATATGGCAAATTACAAACTGGCTATAGAAAGTTCATTAGCTTAGCAAGAAAGGAAATGGGGCCACTTTCCCAATTTCAGTAGTAAAAGCAAATTGGAGGGGAATTGAACCAAACACACTCCTGGACTCCAGTACCGGTACAGCTGCACCTTGTGCTTCAACAATTGCTACAGACATTGGGAAGGGAATTGAACATGGCAGCTATCTTAAGGGTTTCTCTGAAAGAATGTACAAGTGATCAAAATGATGTCTATCTTCTGGAGACCTTGCAGATACTGCTGCACAATATTATTGTTCCTAAATGTGTAGATGTACTCATGTTAATACATTTGTAGCCCACGTCAGTACCAAATGTACAGTAGGGATAGTCCCCAACAGGGCCTTCAGCACTTTGGTAGATGTACCACTACACGGGCGTCTGCCACCTTGGCAGATGCATTTCCGCACAGGCCAGATATCGCCCCACACAGGCAGTTGAGCAATTTGGCAAATGCAGTCCTGCATGAGCCTTTCAGCAGCACGCAATCATGGCTCTGACCAAGCCTTTCAGGAATCAGGCTGTTTATGATTCACAGTTTCCACCTGGAACTGGCTGATCATCTTGGGAGCCCTCTGACACAAAGGTCACAAGATACAGCCTCCAAGACACACTTTGAACTTCACTCCTACCTGGACAGTCTCTCCTCCTGCAGGGTAGACAGGTTCCTTCCTTCAATTCCCTCAAACCAGTTGGTAGATATGCTTCTAAGCACTTCAGGACAGGTGCATGACTCCTCTACCAAGAGAGCCAGACTTCAGGTAATGGCTTATAACATTTGGGAAATTGACTGTCAGGCAGACACTAGCCTGGGTTGCACTGCAGCCCTTTAAGCACTCTGCAGAGTGCTCCCTTCCTTGGTCATAACGGACCTGGAGCTGGAATAAAGTGGGGTAGTTAGTATTCCACTTTTATATACAACTGACAGACAGGTAAGTGGGCACATTGTCTCAATCTGTGGAGCCAGTTTGGATTGGTTCCTCTTTAAAGTGACCTTTCCAGGTTGTTCCTCAGACACAACCTTTGTGTAGAGCGAAGCTTCTCACAGAAGGGTTGCATCCATCCTGGAGCACCAACAGTAGGGGTACAAAGAGGTGAGAGGTTTCTGCATGAGACTGTCATCAGCCCAACTGAAAAAGTAACCAGGGAAAGATAAAGGGCAGGCCTCACCTAAAGAGTTGCTCACAGTCCTCACCCTCTATCTTGTGAAAGGCTAGGCCAAGGTCACCCAAAACTGATCTCATTGGCCTGCATTTCACTCACACACACCATGCATATACCACACTATGCATGTGCCACAAAGGCTACACACACCTACATGCTTATCACATATGAGGGAAATTAGCACAAAGGACTGGCTAAACATATAGCCGTGGAACTTTACAGGAGTGGGCCAATAGGCCTTAACACTGGTGATACAGATAAAAAGGTCTGGTCATACTACTGAGCATGGTGTGCAACCACCATTGCTCTATGTACTCAATCTACTGACAAGGACAGCAGTAAGAGAGTAGTTGAAAATAAGGGCATGATTGATGTGCTCCTCCAGGTCACACTACAAGTCCAGGACCTCTGACAGCACAAACCTCTGCCCACCTGCTTAAATAAGAGTGACAGCAGGGTCATACTATCCAAACCCAACAGACACCTCTCCCAGATCTGGCTACCTGGATCCTTACTTCACCGTTAGAGAAGTCTGGTCATCAGATCAGGAAATCTGGTGAGTAAGTGAATCTACATTTCCATGATTCATTCCAGCTTTATGCTCCACCGTGAAATCTTGACCTTGCAATAAGAAAGACCATCCCAGCAACTGCAGATTCTCACTGTTCATTCGATAAACCACTTGAGTAGTGTGTGATCTGTCTGGACCACAAACATAGTACCAAATAGATAATGCCAGAACCTTCTCAAAGCTCATGCTATGGCAAAGTAGTCTTTCTCAATGGCTGCCCAGTTCTACTCTCCAGGGAGGAGCCTGTACCTCATAAAGGCCACCGAATGTTCTCTACTCTTGCCATCAAGTTGAGCTAATAATGCTCCATTTGCTTTATCTGAGGTATACATCTGTACTACGAAGGTCTGATTGTAATCAAGGGCCTTTAGAATGGATGCATTGTATATTTCTTGCCTCTGGTCCTCAAAAGTTTTCTGACACTCCTTGGTCATGTTCACCTTTTTGGGCTGGTTCTTGATTGGCAGGGCTCTCAATGTGGTAACTGTAGTCCTCTGGTTAGCCACAAAATTTTAAAAGTTTTAAAAATGCTCTCACCTGTGCCTCGATGGTGGGCTCCCCCAACACCAACAGAGACTGAATCTTGGCATCCTCACATCACTATGCAGCAGTCCGAAAGAGCCTCACAGTCTTCCTCAACCTTCTATGCCAAAGCAATGATGTTTACTGTGTAATCTCTCCAGAGATAGGGCTTACGCCTGTTCACATAGAACACCATTCTGGCTTGTCATGTGGCACCTCTGTAAACCAAGCAGTAGACTGCAGAAGCCTTATGCACTACCTTGCATGGCTCACACCATTTATCCTCCAAAGCTTTTGGACAAATAGACTTCAGTAGCAGTACCTCATGACCCTCCTGGTATCAGGTCTGTGTCCATTTTTGTTAATACCACACCTTTATCAGCTGTCGGCTTACCTGAAGGTTTTTCTCTTGTATTCCTGAAATAAATCACATTGTCAACCGCATCTTTTTGAGGTGACTCAGGAGTTCCTTACCATCCTTCTCTGATTAAGGTGAGTGGGACACACATTGGGGACTCAAATAGAAGTTCACAGGGGCTTAGTTGTACCCATTTCTGTGGACTTTCTCTGTAGGTAAATAAGATACATGGCAGGAAATGATCTACTTTGTCCTGAGGATCTCAGGTAGAGTCCCCATTATGATCTTAAGGTGTTATTCAGCCTTGCCACCATCCCTTTTGCTTGTGGGTAGTACGCCATGGAAAAGTGGAAGGTCACACAAGGTTGCTCTCACATTTCACTGTCCTAGGAAATATGACCAAATATAGTCTTTAGGTATGCCCTAGTTATAACCTTTGCAGTTGTGATCCTCAAAGGTACCACCTACTGATATCTGGTGGCATGATCTACCACAACCGAGACATAATTGTGGCCTAAAGTGGGGACTCAAATGGACCAACACTGTCTATTCCACTTAAATGAAACACATACAGCTGGCAGAGACACCAATAGTGCATTTTTCCCTCCTAATGTACCACTGATTTGGCCGGTGGGACAGGTTCTACTGAACCTCTCTGTATTCCTGCACATTCCTAGACAGTAGAACAGAGTGTCCAATCTATCCTTTGTCTTTCTAATGTCCAAGTGCCCTGCGAAGGGCACTTTGTTCACCAATGGCAACAGAAGATTACTGTGCACTAAAGATACCACTAGCCTCCTGCTAGCTCCTGGCTCCTTGTTGACGTGATCCTGGGCTTCACTCTAAAGTCCTACTCAACTTGTTCCTTGTGGAATTCCTGCAAAGTAGTCCCTCTACTAGCTGTGTCTTCTCTCCCATTGTACTGTGAGCATATGTATACCTCAGGATAGTGATCTTCCTCTCATTGATGCTGTTAGACTTGGCATTCCCTGACATTTTGCCTCTACCTCCTGTATTTTTGATGCTGTGCTGGATTTCGTTTTTGCTGGCTTAGATGCTTTGAGCACTTTGCCACTGTTAATCAGTGTCAAAGTGCAAGTGCTCCCTGTGTAAATTGTTATTGCAATTGGTTCTCCCTGGTTGGCATATTTGATTTACTGGTAAGTCCATAGTAAAGTGCGCTGAGTGTGTCAGGGACTTTAGATCAAATGCTAATAGTGGGCCAGCAGCACTGATTGTGTCACCCCCCTAAGTAGCCATGCAAATGTAACTCAGACCTGCCACTTCAGTGTCTGCGCGCAGTTTTAAACTACCATGTCGACCTGATAAGTGCACCAATTTGCCAGGCCCTAACCCTCCCTTATCTTACATGTAAGACTCCCCTCATGTAGGCCCGAGTTACCCCCATGAGTAGGGTGCAGTGTATGTGAAAGGTAGGACATGTACTGATGTGTGTGACAAATCCTGAGAGTGAAATGCTGCCAATTTCATTTTTCACTGTTCGAAGGCTATCTGTCCCATAGGATAACATAGGAGAACTTTGTAACATCTTACAAGTATAACTTCCCATTGGGACAAGATAAAGGAATATAGTTTAGTCTCTCTGAACCTCAGAATTAATAACGCATCTTTTAGTAAAGATGGTTTTTAAATTGTGGGTTTGAAAATGCCACTTTTAGAAAGTAGGCAATTTCTTGTTAGACCATTCTGTGCGCCTCTGCCTGTTTGTGCATTGACTGTCTGGTTTTGGAGTGACAGGGGCTGGCGATATGCTTTCTCTGTAGACAGCCACTGGGGGGTTTGAGGGTTGCCTGGCCCTCCCTTGATGACTCAGAGTTGAGCTGAATAGACCATGGCTGCATTTAGAGTGGTGAGAGTTTTCCTTGCACCCGAATAGGGCCTGTCTCCCTTGCACAATGCTGTCTCCGCCCCCTGTGGTCATACTGCACCAGTGAGGACAGAACTGGTTTGGACTGGGCTCAGAGACCCTTGAACAAAGAAGAACAAAGACAAAATGGGGTATAAGTAGTGAACCTTAAACCCCAGAACTTTAGATCACTTCTGTACTCAAGAGGAACCTTTGTCAAGGAGAAGAGCTGGAAAGCTGTGAGGAGGATACCCCCCTTTTTCTGTGTGCTGTGTGGGGTTGGCCTGCAGTTACTGCTTCTGCCGAGGAAAGGAAAAAGACTAGGATTTTGCTGAGAAACAAGCTTGAAGAAGAATCTCCAAGAGCTTGTGTGTGCTGGCCTCCCGTTCTGAAGTCTCAGGGGCACAAAGCCTTCACCCCCAGCTCCCCTGAACTCTATTGCTCAGGGTTCTGACCTGCCAGGCGGTGCATGTTCCAGTTTTGGGCCTCTGGCAATTGTTCCTGCTGTTGGGAGCTGGAAGAAATCTAAGAGAAGAAAAGCAATCTCCGATACCGTCAGCGTCGCTGCCGTGATGCCGCGACCTGCACCGAGTCCAGGGCAGCCGCTCGTGAAGTGCACGACGCACCGCCCGGCCTGCACCGCAGCTCCTACGTCCTTCGACGCCTGCAGTTATCGGCATTCCTGACACCATCACTCGCACCGACTTTGTCACCGCCAGCCCCTGCATCCTGTTATCTCTGTGCCGATAACCACTGAGGGTGTGTTAGAAATGGAGGTCTCTAGTTGGCAATGGTTTGCACCTTTGTCCAAGTAGGGACCCTTCCTACTAGTCAGGAAAAGGGAGTTACACTCCTAAAATAACCCCTGCTCACCCCCTTGGTTGCTTGGCACGAGCAGTCAGGCTTATCTCAGAGGCAGTGTGTAAAGCATTTGCACATAACCAACAGCAATACAGTGAAAACACTACAAAAGGACACCACACCAGTTTAGAAAAATATCCAACATTTTTATATATCCAAAACAAGACCAACACGATAAGAATCCAACATACAGTACTTAAAAATATATACTTTGCAAGATATCCTTAAAATTGCAAAAATATCTCAAAAACACAGTTCTTCAGAGTTGGTAGCTCCGTCCGGGGCTACCGCGATGCTGAAAACAACAGAGTCTAACAGTTCCAGCCAACGGCATCGGTACTGGCCAGCTAAAGCATGGACAGACTCATGAACAGTACCTTTCTCGTTGCGGCTGGCAAGTTGATGTGAGCCGGTCGGGGCAACCGTCTCAGTTGCACTGCAAAATGGAAGCGGTGCAGGGTGCGGTGCCCTCACGAGGAGGTGCAGGAAGCGGCTCGGTGACGATCGTCCAGATGGCGTCGATGAGACCAAGGCTTATGGTGTGAGGCAAGGTGGTGCTCAATGAGGTGCTGGCAGGTTGCGGTGCAAGCGACAAAGCCGGTTAGCGGGAGCTGGCGTTGGTCGGCCCAGACTGCTGTGTGGGACGAGGCACTGCGTCGTCAAACTTACGAGCGGTGCCCCCAGCCACAATGCGGTCACGGGTGTCGAAGTCAGCAGGCAGTGATGGCATCAGTGAGACCTGGGTGGCGAAGTGAGGCGGTGCGGAGTGCGGTGCCCACAGGTCACGGTGCAAGCAGTGGCTCGGTGGTGATGGCATCGGTCGTCGTCGTCGGGGAGACCAGGGTTGCAGTTCGAGATGCAGCAGTGCCTTCTGCAGTGCCTTCAGGACATGGAGCCAGCGACAGAGTCGGTGATGGAGTCGGTTGCTTCTCCCTTCTCTGTGGGAACTGAAACAGCGGTTCCAGAATTGGTACCCAGAGGTTGGTGAAGTCTTTGCAGTCCCTGAGACTTCAGAACAGGAGGCAAGCTCTCCTTCAAGCCCTTGGAGATACTCAGTACAAGTAAAGAAAGTTCAGTCCAGTCCTTTCACTGCCCAAGGCAGAAGCAGCAACTGCAGGCCAACCCAACAAAGCAACAACACAGCAAAGGGGCAGTACTCCTCCTGGCAGCTCTCCCAGCTCTTCTTCTTGGCATGTTCTTTGATTCCAGTGAGTTCTAAAGTTCTGGGGTCTGGGTCCCAATATTTATACTCAAACTTCCTTTGTTCTCTCAGGCAGAGAGTGTCTGTGCTTAGTCCAAACCAGTTCTGTCCTCTCTGGCCCAGCTTCCTGGCAGGAGGTGGAGACAGCATTGTTTAAGGCAGACCAGGCCCATTTAGGTGCCAGGAAATCTCCTCCCACTACTCTAAATGCAGCCCAGGTCTATTCAGCCCAGCCCTGACTCATCCAGGAAAGGCAGGACACACCTCAACTACCCCCCCAGTGGCTGTCTGAAGAGAATGCACATCCCCAGCGCCTGTGACTCCACAGCTAGGCAGTCAATCCACAAACCCAGCAGAAGCACACAGAATGGCTAAGCAAGAAAATACATACTTTCTAAAAGTGGTATTTTCAAACACAGAACATAAAAATCATCTTTACTAAAAGATGCATTTTTACATTCTGAGTCAAGGCATACTAACCTTCATTTCCCTATCTTGTCCCAATGGGAAGCCATGCTTATAAGATGAAGATGTTATAAGTAAAACTCCCATTCTACCCTATGGGACATATAGCCTTTCCATAGTGAAAAAACGAAATGCACTGTAATTCACTTCTAGGACATGCCACACACATCAGTACATGTCCTACCTTTCACATACACAGCAGCGTGCCCACAGGGGTACCTTGGGCCTACCTTAGGGGTTACTTATATGTAAGAAAAGGGAAGATTAGGGCCTGGCAAGTGGGTGCACTTGCCAGGTTGACATGGCACTTACAAACTGCGCGCAGACCCTGCAGTGGCAGGTCTGAGATACATTTCAGGGCTACTCATGTTGGTGGCACAATCAGTGCTGTAGGCCCACTAGTAGCATTTGATTTAGAGGCATTGGCACACTCTGTGCACTTTACTAGGGGCTAACAGGGTGACTCCACAAACTTACCGACTTCGCATTGCCTCACCAGAACCGATGCCTCACCGCCGATGCAACCAACTTCCCCTCTCCTGGATTTGACAAGTGGCCTCCTTGCGGACATGACGCCTCGCCTCCCCAGTGGCTGCCAGGGAGCAGGCCTAGACCTCGGCACCAATGCCTTACCTCCACGACCCCGTGCATCGTATTAGACTTTGTTTTCCAAGGTACTGTTTGTTTGGGGCTCTGTGTGACTCTGTGCCCGACGCCTCACACCTTGCAGCCGGCACTGTACTTTGGATTTATTGCTGTCATGACGTCGTGACAGCCCCAGGTGGAGCTATTTGTTTTCTACAAGCTTTATTTTTTAAATAACTGTTTTGAAGTGCTATTTTGCTATATGTATGTTGGATTTTTATTGTTTTGGTATTGTTGAGTTTAGATAAAGATGCTTCATTTTTCTAAACTGGTGTGGTGTCCATTTTTGGTGTTATCACTGTGTTACTGTGTATTTTGAGTACAAATACTTTACACATTGCCTTTGGGATAAGCCTGTATTCTCGTGCCAAACCACCAAGGGGCTGAGCAGGGGTTATCTAAAATGTGTATCCCCCTTAACCTGACTAGAAGCAAGGGTTCCTACTTGGACAAAGGTACCTACCTCTACCAATTAGAGACCCCCAGTTCTAACAGACGCTAGTTCTAAAATGAGCCCCATGTCATTTGCATGGATGGGCTTATGAGTATGTGGGCCCTTTTACAAAATGTCCATTGCTACTAGTTTGAGCACCACATGGCCCTCCTATGTCCCATTACCCATAGTCAATAAATTTTCTTTCACAGATGCAGCTGTATTAGACTCACCATTTATCACAGTCAACCTTAAATCACGTCTAGGTACCACTCAAATGTAACCAAGTTGGCACTATTTTTATTTAAAACTTTAACTATTGTTATTTAAAAGGTAAAAAATGACTATCTTCGCATTTATGTCATTTTGTTAATTAAAATATTCTCTAGTTTTCATAAAGTGGAGTGGGGTTTCTATTGTGTTGTGTTTTTGACTTTGTAACTGTTTTGGTACTTCTAAATGCTTTTCACATTGTGCCATAGCTACCAGGGGTTGAGCTCAGGATGAAATTACTGAAACCTTTACTTCACTGTTGTATTGTAGGGAACTGAAGATCCACCTTCAAATCAAATAGAGGTGGAAGACATGTTTTAGGGAATGGAACTGATACATCATATCATATGGGTGCAGACTGGCCTATCAATCAATCAATCAATCAGGTGTTTGTTAAGCGCGACTACTCACCCGTAAGGGTCTCAAGGCACTGGGGGTGGGGTGGGGTGCAGGTTCCAGTCCATCAAGGAGGGGGTCCGTCGAAGAGCCAGGTCTTGAGGTCTCTTACGAAGATGGGAAGAGATGTTGTCTGTCTGAGGTGGAGCTGAAGGGTGTTCCAGGCCTTGGCCGCGAGGAAGGAGAAGGAGCGGCCCCCTGATCTGGTTTTTCTGGTGCGTGGGACCACGGCGTAGGAGAGCTGGGCTGATCGTAAGGTCCTTTGGGGTGCGTGGAAATTGAGTCAGCTGTTCAGGTATGCTGGTCAGGTGTCGTGGAGGGCCTTGTGTGCGTGGGTGAGCATCTTGAAGGTGACTCTTGCCTCGATGGGGAGCCAGTGGAGTGTGCGCAGGTGCTGGGAGATGTGGCAGTGTTTTGGCAGGTTGAGGACCAGTCTTGTGGCGGCGTTCTGGATGTTCTGTAGCTTGCAGGGGAGGTTTTTGTTTATTCCGGCGTAGAGTGCGTTGCCGTAGTCGAGTCTGCTGGTGACCAGGGCGTGAGTGACGGTCTTTCTGTGTTCAAGGGGGATCCATTTGAAGGTCTTACGTAGGAGGCGGAGGGTGTGGAAGCAGGAGGACGAGACGGAGTTGATCTGGCGGTCCATTTTGAGGTTGGAGTCCAGGATGATTCCCAGGTTGCGTGCGTGGTCTGTGGGGGTGGGCGGGTTTCCGAGGGCGGGGGGCCACCAGGTGTCATTCCAGGCGTCGGGGTTTGGGCCCATGATGAGTACTTCCGTCTTGTTGGTGTTTAGTTGTAGGCAGCTGTTTTTCATCCATTTGGCGACGGCTTCCATGCCTTCTCGAAAGTTTTGTCTGGCGGTGTTGTGTTCGTTGGATAGGGAGAGGATGAGTTGGGTGTCGTCTGCGTATGACACAATGTTGAGCCTGTAGGTTCTGCCGATGGGGGCGAGCGGAGCCATGTAGACGTTGAAGAGCGTCGGGCTGAGGGAGGACCCCTGAGGGACTCCGCAGGAGGTCGGTGTAGGGTTCGAGAGGAAAGGGGGTAGTCTGACCCGCTGTGTTCTGCCAGAGAGGAAGGAGCTGATCCAGTCGAGGGCCTTGTCCTGGATCCCTGGATCCCTGCGTCGTGAAGTCTGTGTATTAGGGTGTGGTGGGAGACTGTGTCGAATGCCACTGAGAGGTCGAGGAGGATGAGGGCTACTATTTCTCCTTTGTCCAGTAGGGTGCGGATGTCGTCTGTTGCGGCGAGGAGGGAGGTTTCCGTACTGTGGTTTTTCCTGAAGCCGGATTGGGAGGAGTCGAGGATGTTGTGCTCATCGATGAATGTGGCGAGTTGGCTGTTGATGGCTTTCTCGATGACTTTCGCAGGGAACGGAAGCAGGGAGATGGGTCTGTAGTTTTTGAGGTCAGTGGGGTCCGCCGAGGGTTTCTTCAGGAGGGGGTTGACCTCGGCGTGTTTCCAGTCGTCGGGGAACGAGGCGGTCACCAGGGAGTGGTTGATGGTGTGGCGGAGCATGGGTGCAATGGTGTCGGCGGCTCTGTTGAAGATGTGGTGGGGGCAGGGGTCCGTGGGGGCCCCGTAGTGGATCGTCTTCAGTGTGTCTTCGGTGGTGAGGGCTTTCCAGCTGTCAATCGTTGGCTTCATTGTGTCGAGGGTTGTTGGTGGGGGTTCCGTGTGTTGGTTGACTTCATCGAAGTTGTCGTAGATGCTCTTGATCTTGTGGTGAAAGAAGGTGCTGAGTTTGTCGCAAAGGTCTTGTGAGGGAGGGATGTCAGTCGACTCGCTGGTGGGTTGGGCGAACTCCTTGATGATGTTGAAGAGTTCTTTGCTGTTGTGTGCGTGTGCGTAGATTCTGTCTTCAATTGCTTTTTTTCTCATTTTTCTGATGAGTTGGTGGTGGGTGTTGGTAGCGGCTCTGAAGTTGTTGTGAGATTCTGTGGATTTGGTGTACCTCCAGGCCTTTTCGAGGCGGCGGCCGGTGCGTCTGGACTCTCAGAGTTCGGTGGTGAACCATCTCGCTTTCTTGGCATGGGTGTTGTTGTTTTTCTTGAGGGGGGCTATGGTGTTGGCGCTGTCGGAGATCCATCTACGCAGTGTTCGGGCTGCTGTGTTGGGGTCGTCGGTGATTCTGGTCCAGTGTCTTCGTGGGAGCAGGTTGGTGTCTGTGGATGGTGGGTGTTCTGAAGGTGAAGTGTATGCATCGGTGGTCGGTCCATGGGAGTTCCATGGGAGTTTGGGAGTTCGGTGGTGTGGCTGAAGGTGATGGAGTTGTGAAGAGGGGGTCGAGGGTGTGTCCTGCTGAGTGCGTGGGTTCGGTCACGATCTGGCGGAGTCCAATGTTGTGGAGTTTGTCCAGGAGGGATGTGGTGTTGGGGTCCAGTTGGTTGTCAATGTGGAAGTTGAGGTCTCCCAGCAGGGTGTAGTTGGTGGAGGCGATGGCATGCGGGGAGATGATGTCCGTGATGGAGTTGGTGAACGGTCCGGGGGGTCCAGGGGGTCGGTAGATAAGGGTTCCTCAGAAGGTGGTGGTATGGTTGGTCTGTATCTTGAAGTGTAGGTGCTCCATCATGTCTGTGGGCTCGTCGGGGAGTGTGCTCAGGCGGAGGGTGGATTTGTGGACGATGGCGATTCCTCCTCCCGGGCGGGTGTGGCGGTCCTTTCTGGAGATCTTGTATCCTTGGGGAATGGCGATGGCAATGTCCGGTCCCGAGGTGGTGTTGGTCCAGGTTTCTGTGAAGAACACTACGTCCGGGGTGGTGCTGTCGAGGAGGTCCCAAATTTCGGTGGCGTGTTTGTGGAGGGATCGGACGTTGAGGAGGATGCATTGCAGGGTCTTCGGTTCGGGTGTGTTCTTGCGGTCGGGTTGTGCTGGGTCCGTGTTCCTGGCGGTGCTGTAGGTTTGATGGCAGCGGTGACAGCTGAAGGGTCCGTGGGTGTCGCTTGCAGTTGTTGTTGAGGCCTGGGTTGAGTGCGTGGAGTGCCGCTGGGTCATAGTGTTGGCGGGGCGGAGGTCCAGGGTTCCTGGCGCTGGTCACGATCGGGTCGCGGACGGGCGCAGACAAGCTTGCCTTTGGCGCACCAGCGGCACGTCCGTTGCGTGGCCACGCAGCGGCCGCCATTAAGTAGGGGTCGGGGAGGGCTGGACAGCTGGGAGGCGGGAGCGGGGAGGGGAGCTGGATTGGTCGCGCTGGTCGTGCTGGGGGGGAGGGGCCGCTGGGGCAGCAGTGGCGTAGAAGCGGGCAGGAAAGGGGGGAATAGAGGAAAGGAATAAAGGGAAAAGGGAAAGTAAGAAGGGAGAAATAAAGCAGAAAAACACGCAGAAAACAGCGGAAATGCAGAGAAATGCAGAAAGGTGAAAGAAGAGGGTAGAGAAAAAAACGAGTGAAAAGGAGTAAAAGCGGAGCGAGGGGAAGGAGGAAAGGAATAAAGGGAAAAGAGAAAGTAAGAAGGGAGAAATAAAGTAGAAAAACATTCAGAAAACAGCAGAAATGCAGAGAAATGCAGAAAGGTGAAAGAAGAGGGTAGAGAAAAAAAAACAAGTGAAAAGGAGTAAAAGCGGAGCGAGGGGAAGGAGGAAAGGAATAAAGGGAAAAGAGAAAGTAAGAAGGGAGAAATAAAGTAGAAAAACATTCAGAAAACAGCAGAAATGCAGAGAAATGCAGAAAGGTGAAAGAAGAGGGTAGAGAAAAAAATGAGTGAAAAGGAGTAAAAGCGGAGCAAGGGGAAGGAGACAGAGGTCCACTGGACCACCAGGGATGAGGCGCAGGGAAAACCTGTGGGTGGAGGAGGGCCTCGAACCAACACTCGAGTGTGCAGGGGCAGGCCTCATTGGTGGAGCTGCGAGGGTGGGAGAGCAATTTCACTGACAATGAGTCAGTGGTCTTGCTCGCCTGTCCCCGCAGCGGCCGCCATTAAGTAGGGGTCGGGGAGGGCTGGACAGCTGGGAGGCGGGAGCGGGGAGGGGAGCTGGATTGGTCGCGCTGGTCGTGCTGGGGGGGAGGGGCCGTGGGGGCAGCAGCGGCGTGGAAGCGGGCAGGAAAGGGGGGAATAGAGGCAAGGAATAAAGGGAAAAGGGAAAGTAAGAAGGGAGAAATAAAGCAGAAAAACACGCAGAAAACAGCAGAAATGCAGAGAAATGCAGAAAGGTGAAAGAAGAGGGTAGAGAAAAAAACGAGTGAAAAGGAGTAAAAGCGGAGCGAGGGGAAGGAGACAGAGGTCCACTGGACCACCAGGGATGAGGCGCAGGGAAAACCTGCGGGTGGAGGAGGGCCTCGAACCAACACTCGAGAGTGCAGGGGCAGGCCTCACTTAGTGGTGGAGCTGCGAGGGTGGGAGAGCAATTTCACTGACAATGAGTCAGTGGTCTTGCTCATTTTTATGAGACCGTGAATAGAAAGACTTGTATTTATATTATTGAAGAGCATTGCTAAAAAGGCCATTAGCTTTGCTGAGCTCTGGAACTAGTGTGCCAGCAAGATAAAAACATTACAGGGCCAGGATGCTTAGTTGATGGACCTTAGTGCAGACCCTCTGAAAGAAATATCAAGTAAGGTGAGCAAGACACAACCCCAAAGGATTTTGCATTAATGGTTTTGAAATATTATCTTTAAAAAAAGTGATTTCCCTCCCAGAACAACGTTGTAACATGCATTCATTTTTCTCTTAGCTATATTCTTGCAATAGCACTGATGTAAGGACTGAAATTACACAAATATCTGTGCATTGTAGGTGCTCGGAAAGGAAAAAACACAATAGGGGCATATTAACAACGAGGCGATAAGCAATTATCGCCGCTTTAGCGTCCGTTTTCGGACGGAAAGCGGCGATAATTCTATCGCCTAATCAGCAAGGTCACGCTATCGCGTGAATCCTTGCACTATCGCCTCTTTCCCCAACGCCCATCCTTGCATCTCTAATGAGATGCAAAGTGGGCGTTACTGGCGTACCCGGATGGGCTACGTTGCAAATATCGCCGATGTTCACATCGCGATATTTACAAGGTAGCCCACAGGATTATAGCAGACGTTAGATTTTGGCGAAACGGCCGTTTCGCCAAAATCTAACGTCTGCTATAATCCTGACTTACCTATGTTAGGCATAGGAGGTGGATTCTGCTGATACGACCACAGGGTCGTATCAGCAGAGTATCGCCCTTTTGCAGGGAACATCGCTGGAAAACCAGCGATGTTCACTGCAAAAGGGCGATAACCTCGCTATCTCTGGAATTTTTATCGCCCTGGAGTAACGCGTTGTTAATAACGCGCTACCAGGGCGATAAATGCCAGAGATAGCCTACGATAATATAATTATCGCTAAGCACGGCCAGCGATAATTATCGCTGGCCGTTGTTAATATGCCCCAATAGTTTTTAAAAATAAACAAAACCTAAAGATAAAGCATTCATGAGGCTATTGGACTTAATATAAATTTATATTGTGAAACCGACCTGCTTGCTAGGTAGCTGAGAAAGCAACATGAAAAATAGAGCGTATCCCACAGATTGTTAATCTTCATTGCTTTGAATCTAGCGTCTTGCATTATAAAATACTCGAGTGAAATTTAACTGTGATGATAGCAACTCATTCAACCATGTACAGGGTTGTCATTAGATATGAATAATGATACCAGATGGTGTTTACGTCTTGCCAGGAGTTTAGATACACTTTATGTATGTATTATATGGGGTTCCTAGGTTTCTGGCAATATTCATTTTTATTTAAATATTTTAAATCGGTTTATCATGTTATGTAATAATGAAAATGGCTTGGTAATTTACAGTGCAAACGTTCCTACTATGAATGTAGACTTCTGAACAACTATTCTGCTACAAATATGTTCTTTTAAAGCACTCTTTTGCACTGCCACATATCACAATGAACTACTTATAATCGTCTTTGTAAATAATTGATACACAAAACTTAACATTCACCGTAGCTTTTAGGTCTGGCCAGGCTAGTGTTTTGTTTTTATTAAAAAAAAATCATACATAATATAAATATATTCAGGGGCTTTTGGTCAGTGGGTTTCATCAGTCGTCTGTTAAACTGTCATTTTGTTTCCACCCACCACAGCATACAGCATACAGCATGGGCAATAGATCAACCCACATTACCCATTGGCTTCCTTCACCTTGAGTGACTGAGCAAAGCCTGTGCACATTGTTCATATCTACCTAAAAGTAGTCCCATTCTGTTCAGTTGCAAAGTGGATCAAAGGGTGCTTTTATAATTTAATGCATTTATTTGTATTAATTTTATATACTGGCTGTTTATGTTGCCACACTCGTTTTTAAAGTCTATGTTATAAATTGTTAAGTGTCATTGAAACATTGTAGCTGCCTGTGATTCTAGTGTTTGCTTAGGTGGTGATTTATTTTAGTCTCCTTTAAAAATGCTTATACTAATGATAATATTAATAATAATAATTTCATTAATAATCATCATAATAGTAAAACGAATTTGCAAGGCTTGTTGTTTAAAAACGAAACTAGTCAAAGATCCACATCTGTCAATCTTCTTAAATGTAAATGTTTTACTGCAAGCATAAAGCAAACGCATTTAGGTGTGTGAATATTTTTCTTTTCATTTTTGTGGCATTTGCTTGCAATAACATATAACCATCCCACCAGCTTGCCAGGGCCAGACCTATTTGATTTGCAATGCTTGATTAGCGTGTATATGTGTATTCACACAGTATTCTATTTGCATTTACAGAGTGCTTCATATCCTTGATGAGATACCGAAGCACATTTGAGCACTGATAGAAATGGGGGTCTCTAGTTAGCAATGGCTTGAACCTTTGTCCAAGTAGGGACCCTTCTTCCTAGTCAGGGTAAGTGGGATACACTTCTAAAATAACCCCTGCTCACCCCCTTGGTAGCTTGGCACGAGCAGACAGGCTTATCTCAGAGGCAGTGTGTAAAGCATTTTTGCACACATACAGTAATACAGTGAAAACACTACAAATGGACACCACTCCAGTTTAGAAAAATAAGTAGTCTTTATCTAAACCAAACAAGACCAAAACGACAAAAATCCACAACACAGTAATCAAAATATGACTTTTAAAAGGTAGAAATAGTTCTGTTCATAGAAAATTGTGGATGCGACACTTTCAACACTAAGTACCTTGGATGCGTCAAAAACACAAGAAAAAGGGTCACAGGAAAGGTGATGCGTTGGTTCCATACACATAGGGAAGGTGATGCATCAGTTCCTTGCTCCAGGGGAGGTGATACGTCGGTTTCTTACTGCATGGGGAGGTGATGCGTCAGTTTCTTACTGCGTCCCCCAGCGATGCGACAGACCTGGCACCTCGATGCGATGTGTGACGATCCGGGACGATGCGATGCGCGAAGATCCGGAAGGCGTTGCAACGATTCCAGCCACGTCCCCTCGATGCGTCGGTTCTTACACAGCAGGGCCTGCGTCGGAGTCAGTGCGGTGATCTCGGATGTCAGAGATCGATGCACAGGACTCGTCGCACAGCAGACACTTCAACCGTGGATAGGCGCTGCGTCAATTCTTCGGCTGCGGCGATGAGTCGGAAATTCTTCTTGCACCGCTGCAATGCGTTGGAACCAGGCGATGCATCGAATTTCACAGTTCCTTAGTCTTTTGCAGTTCCCAGCCCCAGAAACAACCTCCAGAGGCCCAGAACACTGGCAGGCACCTCTTGGCAGGTCAGAACTCCCAGCAAAGGAATTCAGGGGGGACTGGGGGTGAAGTCTTTGTGTCCCTGAGAGTTCAAAACAGGAGGCAACCTCTACTTCAAGCTCTTGGAGATCTTCCTCAAGCAGGGGACACAGCACGCAGCAAAGTCCTTGTCCTTTCCGTGGCAGAAACAGCCACTGCAGGCCAACCCCAGACAGCACACAGCAAAGGGGCAGTACATCTCCTCAATTTCTCCAGTTCTTCTCCTTGGCAAAGGTTCCTCTTGAATCCCAGAAGTAATCTAAAATTCTGGGGTCTGGGCCCCACTTTTTATAGCACAGAATCCTTTGTTCTTTGGTGGCAGAGAAGCTCTTTGCCCAGTCAAAACCAGTTACAGGGGAAACCCACGCCAAGGATGCCAGGTCTAACAAGCATGTGCTAGAATTGTCATAACCAAACACCATTAAGAAATAAGATAATATTCCCAAGCCACTCTAGCAAATCTGCATGAATCCTAATGATTATACCAACACCAAATGACAATAATCAATTAATGTTTTAGGTAGATATTATATTTTTACAGTAATGATAAAAAACATTCCTAGGCAGCAATGGAAAACCCTACAGTGTTATCATCTGCTGCTGTGTGGGTGATTAGGTTCTGATTACCTTTTCATTCCAGCTTTGACAGACAAGGATCAGGTAAAGCCTACCAGTTTGCCTTTGTAAACAGTTTTACTTGCTGACATAGTGGGTCATAAAGAGTTTGGTGGAACTGGAGAACCACCATAACTCATTAAGGGCCTGAGTATGATGTTGGTTGGGGTTGCCTCCGACCAAAATCTCTGCGGTTTTGGAACCGACCACATTTTTGATGTGACAGCACATGGTGCGGTCATAAACTCCCGTTTCCCTATGGGAGCTTGTGCGGCAGTCGGAAACCGGCCGCAGTACAAGCTTCCATAGAGAAATGGAAGTTACTATAAATCCCTGTACCGTGTGGCCACCAAAGGTGCCCCCAGGACAGGAACCGGAGGCCACAGAGGGAAGGGGTCCCTGCTAGGGGCACCCAAAGTCACTTTCTGACAGGCTTTCCATGTCGGAAAGCCCAACATGGAAAGCCTGTCGGAAACCGACATCATAATCCAGACGGCAGAAACGCCGCCCGTAAGGGATTATGTGCAGCTAACGTCTGGCAGACGGGCTCCTTGAGCCCGTCGGAAGCCAGTCGGTTTGACCAGCCAATTTAAACTCCAACCACTGTCTTTGTAATAGGGCGGTCAGAGTTTAAACCTTGGATGTTGGTCGGAGAGCCTCCAACCTTCCGTCAGAGGTTTTCCGACCGGCATCCGAATGAGGCCCTAAGTGTCCTGTCCCATCATACTGTTCTGTCCTGTCCCTTCCATCTAATTTATAGTCAGGAAAGCCTATGCTTTTTTCCATCTCAATGATTCAAACATCCAAATTGATTCCTTCTTTGACTGCTTCTGTTTGTGCCTCTACCCTTTAGATTCTGATGCATTCCCAGGTTTACGATTTCTTGCAAATCTGGGAATGCTTCAGATTCCATGTGTGTTACGTGGGAGCACCCACAGCAACACCCATGGAAAGCCCCTTTCACAAAGTATTTTGGGTGAAAGGGGCACATATTTACAAAGCCATGAAAAGCCACGTAAAGTGGCTTTACGTGACTTTGTAAATATGCCGTGGCACATTGCGCCAATGGAATGTTAAAAAAGTGACGTTCCGGTGGCGCAAAAGTGCCGCAAGGGGCCTCATTTGCCCAAGTTCCCAATAGTTATCAGTAATCCTTTGGCCTACTCTCCCTGCATCAAACCCAATTCATGTGTCCCATTCCCCTCAGCCAAATCATTTGTGAAAATCCTGGGTGTCAAATGTGACCCTAAATTTTAATTGGACACTCAAATCTCTGTAGAAGTATCTGCATGTGCGCTGCATCTTGGTAAATTGCTTCCTCTTCTCTTGGAGGAAGGGAGATATGCAATATCAGCCATTATCAGTCGGGGCTTGATTACAGTGCTTTATATCTCAAACTCGCTAATCATCAAATCCATAGGCTACTAGTAACTCAAGATCAAGCCACTACATCCGTTGTTATAGGACGGTGGTTTACTACAGAAAAGCATATGTTACCAAGATCACAGAGGTTGCACTGATTACGCATCAATAAAAGGATTCATTTCAAGGCCCTTTGTCTTCATCATAAATGCTTGAAAGGCATCATCCCTCTATTTTTCAGATCTAAATTCACTAAGTATATTCCTGCATGCACACTACACTCCTCCTCGCTAGTCTTTTGGCTTTTCCATATATTATAAAATCTACCTCTGCTGGCAAATCATTCTCTGTTCTTACATCATGTCTTGGGAACTGCCTTCCTTATCATCTTAAGATTAGTCCTTTCTATTTTGCATTTGAAAAATGTTTTCAACTCGTCTCTACACACAATAATTCTCTCTTTTTTACCACATGAGGTGTTTAGAGCCAAGAGATCTGCTGGTGTATGTTGTGCTCTACAAATTCAATGGATAACATAACATTTCAGAACGTAGCAAGACTCGCTGGTGTATGTTGTACTTTATAAATTTCACACATATAACATAACATAACATAACAAAACATAGCATAGCGTAACATGACATGTTACATTGGTGGAACTCAGCCTGCTCTGTTGGAGGAAGCCTGTGACCAAATAGTTCGTTCACCAGAGACAGCAAGGTCATCAATGGCAGTTTCTCTGCCCCTATTAGGGTAGCACAACAGGCGCTAATTTTCTCACCCTGGTCTGCCATTTAAGAAATGTTGATCACAGGCAGGGAAAACAAACAATAGCCCTAAAGTTAAGGGCCATGGAGTTTTTGCTTTTCAAAAGCAAACTCCAGCTTTGGGAGTCTCTGTTCTGAACAACAAAAGAGGATGTTGAGTGTGGAGAAACACAACTTGGGAAACTTTCTCCTCTGCCATCAATGTATCCTCTGCAACGGTTTAGTACAGTGATTATTAACCTGTGGTCTGGAGAAGCCTAATCAGGGGGTCCACGACAACTTAGAAAATAAAATAATATTAACAGATTAATAAAGTAAACATAAATAAAAAGGCTAATTTGTCATACTGAATGACAGATTTAAGTCTCAAAATGTAGAAACAGGTTGGTTTGACATTTAAACAACACTGTTTTGATTATAGTGTTACCTGCTTGCTTGTTTGCACATCTGCTATGTTTGTAATTCCATGTGTGGTTAGCATAAGGCCTTGCTGCATACCATATTGGTATTTCTATGCTACTGGTGTAGTTTGTGTGCAATTCTACTGTAGAACTCTGGACTTACATGAAAGTCAAATCTGCCAATGAGGATTTCCCAATGGGTGACCATATTTAAGATTATGAGCAGTGAGAGGTATTCAACATGCTCCACTGCCCAGAGGTCTAGAAATCCCAAACACTGCAAGCAAGCATAAAATGAAAGAAAACTGTGGGGTATATTCAAAAGAACGTGTGATAACTACCGCAAGAGTAGCGTAACGCAACTTTTATTATCGCAGCCCATCGCAGGAAAATAACCCAGTGTCAACGTGGAATTCACAACAAGGCGTTAGCATGCGACAGACACCAAATAACGCGTCAAATGTCAGCGTGAAAATCAACGCCACGCCGCAAAAATGCGAAACGCGAAAAACCATGCGATGAGGCCAATCGCGGTACAAAAAGTTGCGAAAACCAGCCACAGGCCTGCAAATCCCATGCGTCTGGCGGGAAAATGCACCATAAAACCTACAGAAACAACACACCAGAAACAAGCCAAAGCACGTAGCAACATCGATGCACCCTGAGTCAGCGCAGAGGTCAACGCGAACCCCAAAACCCCCACAGACCACCAGCAAGGAACAACTGTATTGGGGAAGGCCAAGGAGAAAAGGGAGAGGAAGACGGGGTGCAGACCGCAGGAAAACAAGACCAGCATCAAGGAGGTGACAGAACACTACAAGCAGACCACCTGGAATGCAGTCGGAGTGCCCAGGAGGCCAATCCAGGAGGCCAAGAGGCGCCGGCAGGACGTGACAACCTAAACCAGGTACAGACCCACTGCCAACAGGAAGGCAGCAACGGCGACAGGAGGTGGCAGTCCTGCGCCACAGGAGGAGCTGGAGGAAACCCAGGCCACAGCCATCAGTGTGTAGACGGTGCAAGGAGTAGGGAGTACGGACACAGCTCGAGAGGACCTGACACAACATCAACAGGGAGTGTAACGAACAGGAACTGGGGGGACGGGGGGAGATGGGTACAATGGCACACATACACAACGAGGTGTAGCACACTGCACACCCACAATTATCCAGGATCATGTCCCAGATCCCCTTGGCACACTGCAGCACACACACATAGCAACCACAGCACATACCATGACAATGTGGCACAAAGTGCAACACCCACACTGCAGAACAGGGGACACAACTGGGTCCGCCCAGGCGTAGAAACAGAACAATCATATTGGACAGAGCAGGGAACTGTGAGATGCATATCTACGGCTACAACCCCACATCAGCCATGTAGGCCAAATGTACACTGTCCCAACTCAAATAGCCACCACCGCCCAAATAGTCACAATTTACATTGTCACACAGTCTGCATGTGGACAAGAACAATGCGCCAACACAATGCCAACATGCACCTCCCCTTCACAATGCAGAGGGACAAACAACACCTCCAGCAGGTCAGAACAGACAACCCATCAGTGATGCCGGAAACGAACACCACACCTTCGACACCGACGCCCTACAACAGCCCATGAACATCCCACACAACTCACCACCAGGACCAGGGCAGACAAGCTACTCAGAGGAGAACCCAGCCCCTGCAACAGACCACACAGCATGAAGCACCCGCAATCACGGCTGGCTCACAACACTTCACCCACCCACACATGGCACCCCAGTGCCAGCTGTCAGAACGCCAAAAGGAGGTGGCCCAACAGGTGCGGGTGTTGCCCAACCCATGGAATGCGAACTAGAATACATACGTGGGTGTCCAATACCCTTCAGGGACCACCTACACCCCACAAAGGAGACTCACACTGCCATAGAGACACATGCAGATGCACATGCCCAGTACAGAACCACGCCCAGGGGCACGCACATATCAGCCACACACCCACGTTGGCTCAGCGTACGACGGCACAGTCCACTCCCCTTACGAATTGAGTGGGTGACTACAAAGCTACATGTCCAGGTTCAAGCCCGCTGCCTGCTGTGACATGTCTGCGTCCGCTGTACACAGCACAATGTAATGTCGTAGGGCCCAGGGCCCGCATGCATACAACAAGACCACAGGACACATGCACATATCATGTTGAACTGGCTACAGGCACGTGCGCCCGGCCCCTTTATTGGCAGGGCCACATATACAGTGACGCCTGTGCTGGATGTGTGTGGGGTGAGTATAAGCCAGCCCGCACGGAGTGCTTGGTGCTGGCAACAACCTGAACAGTGGACACCAGTGTAATGGTAACAGAAAACACCAGCATAACAGAGTCAACTGCAGAGCAACATGGAGGGCTCCGGAGTAAGGACAAAGGTCACCCAATATTCAGTCAGGAGGTTCCGTGAGTTGTAGTGCACTGAGGTAGGGGCACCAGAGAAGAGCGCGCTCATGTGAAGAAATTGCTAGGATTGTGTCCCTTCCGGTTAGTCCTTATGCACATGCAGTGGGGTGTGTTACACCTGCATCAACTTCCTCATCAACGTCCCAGGTCCCCCACACTGCCTGAGGTGACAGTTGCGTCCGCAGTCCACAGCGCAATACCCAGTAAGAGATCCGGGTGTGTAGCTTGACTACCACCACCAGTCTGCATTCCTGCCTAGGGGCTGTTGCCACCTGCCCTCCCATTGTCTGTGCCTTCTCCCGACCGCACACTTGACACATCTTCCTCATCATAGTCCCAGGTCTTCCCCACTGCATGGGGAGACATTGCTGCGCAACCTCACAACAGCACAAAACTCAATCAGTAACGGACAATGGCTTGCGGTGCACTGAGTCACTGGCACCTGGAGTGCTGAGCAGGGTAGCAGGCTGATGATGGCATCCACGACAGGTCTGAGCAACTCCGAAGGTCTGTCAGGACCCCCCTTTCGACTCTGGCAGATGGCGGTTGGAGGTGGTCCTTGCGGTGGTGGTGTGCGCCTCCTGCGGTGATGCGACGTCCGGGCCGGTCAAGACTCGATGCCATGTGTGGGCCCTGGTGGCCCGCAGTTAGGGCCGGAGGAGGCGAACAGCGCAGGGCCACAGACACATGGCGTTGATGACCCCAAGACCATCGCTACAGAGGCCATTCAATGTCTCAGAAGAAGGGGTCCCAGGCCTGAGCAGCACAGAGTTAGTGGCCCCGGATGCACTGCAGCCGACACAGGCACCCAGCCACGGGACTTGCGGTGCAGTCAGATGGGCCATGCGACCTGAGCGGGTCCCCATCAATGTCCGAGGTGTATGTTGCGGAGGGTTGCGGAATACAGTGGAAGGTGTCCTCCAGGGCATGATGCGGAAGGTCTGATGTTATCTGGAAGCAGCAAATGGAGGAGTGGAAAGCGCAACCCTCGTTTGCACCAACAATTCTGGATCAGCTACATGAGGATGAAAACTAGCCCCTAGTCCATAGACTCAAACGCCACCAATGTACGACCAGTGAGTGTCCATGAATGTCGGGGAACAAACTTAGTAGCCCAGGTGCTGTGAGGGGATGCAGTCTGTGATGATGCCGGTACACATATGTGAACTCCAAGAATGCCAAATCAAGGCTCTGTGACCTACTGGACCGCAGTGTAGGCCAGAGGCAGCGGTCAGCGGTGGCCCACAGCCACGGGTTGTTGGCTCGCAAGGCACAGAGTTAGTGACACAGTGGCAGTTGTCGGTAGTGTTCAATCACCTCCGTGACGCTGATCCTGTTCCCTCCGGACTGCAACGTGTCATCCTCTTACGTCCCTCCGTGCATGCGAAGAAATGTATTCTGCCTTTTGAATTACCGATGTTCAGTTCCAAATCTGTGATCTCACTCGTGCGCAGCGTAGGCCGAGGGCAGTGGTCCACGTAGGATCACAGACACGTGTGGTTGTGATGCCATGCACAGACTTGTTGCCACCACATCGGAGGGTGTATAGTGAATTGTTCTCTGCCTTAAATAATGTTCACTGCCATGGTGTAATCAAGACTCAGTTCCAAATGTGTGACCTACCTGACCGTGGTGTAGGCCTGAGGCAGCGGTCAGCACGGCCCATTCACCGAGTGTCGCCAGCATAGGTTGGATGGCCTCACCGGCCTGCGTAGTTCAGGTTCAGTGGCACCACGTGTAGCAGGCTGGTGTTGAACAGGGTTAGTGGCACCACATGTAGCAGGCTGGCGTTGAACAGGGTTAGTGGCACCACATGTAGCAGGCTGGCGTTGAACAGGCTTAGTGGCACCACGTGTCGCAAGATGCCCATATGGAACTATGCCTCACTGATCGGGGGGTCTGGTGCTGTGGCCGCTGGCCCGGATTTGGGGTCACTGCCATGCATGACTCAGGACACAGTTTCACATATGGGACCTACTGGTCCGAAGAGTAGGCCGGGGGCGGCAGTAGGCCTGGGTGGAAAACTACGGTACGCTCGCGGAGTTTGCGCTACTACGCACTGCGCGAATTGCACGTAGCAAGGTGCAGAAACGCGTAGCGTAGCGGGCATTTTTTGCTAGCTCGTGGTCCTCAACGTCAAGTTGGCGACAGCGAGCGAGCAAAATCAACATCCCGGCGAGACTTTTTCCTCGTTCGCGATCAGCAACATCAAGTTACCGATCGTGAGCGTGGAAAATAAACCTCCCGGCGAGATTCTCAACGCGGGGAGGTCAGGTTTCTCATTGCGAGTGGTCGCGTATGCTCGCGACCGCTCGCGATGAGAAACTACCAGTCCGCGTTGAGAAAGCTGCAGCTCGAGTACAAATCTACTCGAGCGGCAGAAAACGACCGCTTGCACTGTGTAAGATGCCATTTGCAATGATTGCACAGTGCGGACAAGCATCCGGCACTGTGCAATCAGTGCGAACAGCATTTCCCTACCGCACTATGCAGTTTGCGTAGCTACGCGTAGTGCGAAGTGCACTTCGCGTAGCTACGCGTAGCACTACTACGCGAACTGCGCCCAGGGTTAAGCGGCAGTAGAGTACGTCAACGAAAATGAATAAAGCGAGCCTGTGTCGTGGAGGCCGTGATGGTCTGAGGTGGCTACCAAGGTCGCGGGCCTCGGGCTTGGGGATTGCGCCGGCACGTGGTGGACCCTCCTTGACACACGCCGGTGTCGGAAGGTGATCAGTGTGGCCTGGCTGCGCAGGGGCTGGCCTGACAGGTTCGTGGTCCAGCGTGCCGGGGTCCGGCAGGCGCACAGCATCGCAGGCAACTCCGCTCACGAGGATGGCGTCGGCCTCATGGCGGGGTGGGAGGCACCGCCCTGGCAGAGGCGTGGGTCTTTCCGGAAGAGGACCACGCCCAGGCCTACGTGCTTTTTATTCACACCCCTATGCTGGCGTGGCGTACGCCGGGCCATCCCACTCCGCTGACGCTTAGGGGGGGGCGTAACAGGCAACATTTCCGCGGGGGCCCCCACTGGCTGGGGTGACATGGTGGCGTCCACTGTCCACTACACTCCATACACAAGCAGTGTATGTCGCTATGGATATGGGTGTGTTCTGCATACTGCGAGGTGTCCAACACATCTCCGGCACTCTTGGCATTGTGTACTTTCCCAATAATGGTACTACTGCATCCTTCACACATGCCTGGTTGCCACCTCTCCCCACATTGGACTATTATGTGGCTGAGGTGCCATGCCGTTGCTGGCTCATGTTCAGGGCTTGCCCATGTGTACATTGTAAGTGTTCTGTCGTGTCTGGTGGGTGGGCATGTTGTTGTGCCTGTTGTATGTGATTTTGTGACGTGTGCATTGCCAGAGTTGTGAGTTGCATGGTTGTGGAGTTGAGGTGTGTGGGGTGTTCATTTGGACATTGCCAAGGGGCTGTGCATTTGCCTTGTTGACATCCTGGGAACGCTGGTTGATGATGGACTGTCGGAGGAGGAAGGTATCATGCACACTGGCTGTGTATTTGAAGGCGACATTGTTGGGTGTTCCACGGTGTTCTGTTGTTTCCTGCACATTGATGTGAGACGTGTGCTTCCTGTTGCGGTGATTGTGTGCTGTGTCACCAGGGGGCACAGGTAGTACATGTGTGCTGTGTATTGCCCCCAACACGTGCGTGCATTCTGCTTGGGCGTATGGTCCTTGCTTGGTCTCCAGCGGATCCTGCGCATTCTGTTGTACGTATGGGGACTGGGGTACCAGGGTGATGGTGATGTCCAGGACAGGTGTGGGGGACTTGGATGTGGCTGGCTGTGAGACTCCCCCGACTCTGGCGGGTATTGGTTGGGGGGTTCCAGGGGCCAACAGGTGCAGCCACGCCATCAGCTTTGTGTGGGGTGGGATGTTGGTTGTCCGCCGTGTTGGTGCCGTAGGCCTGTTGTGCGATGATGGTCAGGATGCGTAGGTGCGTAGGTTGGTTGTCCCTTTCAGCCTGTAGTGGACGGTGACATTGTCAGATGTTGGGTCTGTGCGGCTGGTACGTTTCCTGGGGTTCTGCTGTCTTTGTCTGCGCTGCGTCTGTGGTGGTCCGGGGGGGGGGGTTGCGGGTGTGGGTTGGGGTCCTGGGGCGGTGAAGGTGGGTGTTGTGGCCCTCTTGGGTGTCCGGGCCGCATGATGGGTGGCTCCATGGCATCTGTTGCCCTTCGGATGTGGCCCTGGGCTGTGCTCCCTTTTGTGGTGCTGGCTGCCGTGCGACTTTACACCAGGTCAGAGCAGGTGTAAATTTCCTGGTGCTAACGCGCCTTATCGCCTGTTTTGTGTTTTTATCGCCGATGTGGCTGGTCGTTGTGAATGTTGAGGTGTGATGCTGTCTCGGCTTTTGTCACGGGAACGCCTACTCTGCATCTCATTAGCGATATTTGCGGGGGTCCTCTGTGGCGATGTTTTTTGAGGCTGCTATCGCGGGTAAACTGGTGCTGTGGGCTGTTAACACCAGCTTGTGAATGGGGAGGTAAATTTATCACGACTTTGGCTGCGATAAAGTGCCGTTAATTCGGTGATAGCTCCTTGTGAATATGCCCCTGTGTGTCTGTGATATGAATAAAAACTGATTTTCACACAATGATGTTTTGGTTCTTCTTTCCTGACAGTTAATGGTTGGATTTGGGCACAAATGCCCCAGCATCTCACTGATCCTCTGGACTGGCATGGCATGGTCTTGTTGGGATCTAGAAATTGAGAATTGATTTTTAGGTCACCCCTTGCCAATACAGTTAAACCATGTACAAGACTGCTTAAATTCCCATTCAATTTCCAATGGATTTGAGCTGGTGGTTTTCTGTGTGGTCACCAGCACTTATTCTTTGGGACTGGTACTCATTTTCCTCATCAGACATTCCCTGGGAGCAAGAGAAGGAAAAACAAATAAAGGGGAAAAGAAAGAGAAAGAAAAAGACAGAAAATCTATCACCAAAAGAGAAAGCAGAAACCTGCAAGAGTGAGATAATGGGGTAGGAAGTGTCTGGAAGTCAATTAAAGAGACGAGAGGTGGATTCAGGACTATGGACCCTTAGGATTCGGCACCCTGGCATTATATAAACCCGGCCACGGGTATCTGAGCAGTCTTATTGTCACCAGCACTTACTATGTTACAAATAGAGCACTGGTATTAGTTGATGTTAAATCATCACTGTTAAAGGGGATGTTCTACTACTTGATGTCATCACAATACAAAGCTTGTATGTGCAAAGGGACATGCAACACCATTAGCATTTGGCTGTTCATATAGTGAGATTTGTGAGTTTTACAGTGTGCTATAATGTCATGTTCAATAGGTTCTGGGCTGTACCTTTCCCATTGCAAGTATGAGAATATTTTCCTGTCCAGAACCCCTCCTTCCTGGTAGTTATGCTGCCTTCAATTCCAGGTGTTTCCTCTGAATTCTGGTACATTCTTGAAATCTGTTTTATACCTTTATTACTTGAGGCCACCACGTATGGGAATATAAGGTAAAACATGGACTGGACAAATCACACAAGAATGGAACCAGAAAGTTTAAAAGGACTGCCTTTTGTTACCTGTTGTGGTTTCTTCGCCCATGTCAGCTGAGTCTCATTGTTCGATTACTGCAAACAATTTATATGCACATGAAGGCGCCAATTAGATTGTCAAACCCTGGCAGTCTCCATACTCACGCTGGATTCTCTCTCCAAGGGGCATATTAACAAGGCCCGGCGATAAATATCGCAAAGCGCGCTTAGCGCTTGCATATTTATCGCCGGCTATCTCTGCAATTTATCGCCCGGTTAGCGCGTTATCAACAACGCGCATCGCCGAGGCGATAAAATTCCAGAGATAGCGTGGATATCGCCGTTTTCCATGGTGGAAAACAGCGATATCCTAGATGATAGGGCCTGTGGTCTTAGCCACAGAATCCACTCCCATGTTAAGTATGCTTTAGTCAGGAATTTAACAGACGTTAAATTCCTGCGTTAAGGCATACTTAACGTGATTAAAATAATCGCTTCCCCGCATTGTAAATATCGCGAAGCTGCCTTCGCGATATTTACCCATGTTGTTTCCACAGACACGCCCACTTTGCATCTCATTAGCGATGCGAAGTTAGGCGTGCTGGAAACGGGAGCAAAATCAGCAAAACACGCGATAGCGTGTCTTTGCTGATAAGGCGATATAATTATCGCCGCTTTTCGGCCGAAAACGGCCGCAAAAGCGGCGATAATTTTTTATCGCCACATTGTTAATATGCCCCTAAGTTATTGTCTTGAACAAATAAGATTGCGCATTCCAGACACCGCTTCACTGCCGCCGTGAGTGCTCACTAGTCCCCTCGCCCATTGATGTCCTGGAATAAATAGGATACCACACTCCGAACGCCGTTTCCCTGATGCCGGAATTACCAAGGGGCATATTATCAAGCCGGCGATAAGAAATTATCGCCGCTTTAGCGTCTGTTTTCAGACGAAAAGCGGCGATAATTTTATCGCTGTATTAGCAAGGTCACGCTATCGCGTGAATCCTTGCCCTATCGCCCTTCTCCATAACGCCCATCCTTGCATCTCTAATGAGATGCAAAGTGGGCGTTCCGTCCCAAATTAACTGGAGAAATGTCGTTAACCGACATTTCTCCAATTATCAAGGGAATCCCCAACAAGCATAGCGATGAGAAAAGTAGCGCTAACCTTGGTTAACGCTACTTTCTTTACGCATGCTTTTAGTTTGACTTAGCCATGATATCCAATGGAAGGTGGATATCATGGTTAAGTATGCCCAGCCCTATCAACAAGCTATCGCCAAATGTCGTGCGATTATCGCTGGATTTCCAGCGATATTCGGACATTTGGCAGCTTGCGCCAGGAATTTTATCGATTCTGAGATAAGCGTTGCTAATAGCACGCTATCTCAGCGATAAAATTCATCGATAGCCGGCGATAAATATCCTAGCGCTAAGTGCGCTTAGCGATATTTATCGCCGGTTGTTGATAATATGCCCCTAAATCCTTACACAAGTCCTACTCCTCTTCAAATTATTCATAGCAACTCGTACGCACTCCTCGCGACGCAAAATACACCTTGGACTACATTCTAAAGGCCATTAGTTCACCAGAACGTAAACACTCTCCTAAATCCTCCATTTGTCAATCACGTATACAGACTCGTGGATACATTCATTGCATCATCCCTCCCCGTGGATTTACACTGTTTGCATTACAGCACTTACTGAATTCTCTGTAACCCGATCCTGATTATGACCTAAATTACCTACAGGTTGAAACGCCGTCGACCACTCAGCTCATCCTTTGGGGTTTTATGGTTCCTTTGAATTGTGGATTACTTCATGTACTCTCAATATAATATTTTGTTTTGTAACCAATCTTCTAATCATAATTCTTGCGCCATTCTCGCTG
Source organism: Calotriton arnoldi (assembly GCA_963921515.1). Classification (NCBI taxonomy): domain Eukaryota; kingdom Metazoa; phylum Chordata; class Amphibia; order Caudata; family Salamandridae; genus Calotriton; species Calotriton arnoldi. Next base: position 2,389,094 of record CAWUFW010001866.1, on the reverse strand, counting down.
TTTCCTACACTATTTCACGTGTCACTTGCACCGTTCACTTTTTGCACGAGCACTGATGTGCACAGGAATGTTTGGGTTATACCCACATACAATGTAAATAGTGCTGATATATCACGTCCTTGACATTCTTTGAATAGAGATCGCTTTATACAACTTATACAAACTTGTGTTGTCTTCTCTTTTTCTTCCAATTGTAATTGATGTTTTATACTTTACATACTCGCCTACAAATTATCACCTGTTGAGACATTGTTCCTTGCTATACATATCTTTACCTCATTAGCACATGACCACTACTGGGTTTCTTGTCCAACATGGGGTTCTTTGCCAGCTTTTATTTTGTTCTGTAATTAGTGTCACAGATGTATTGGTTTGTTTTTATAAAAAGCCATAATAGTATCACAACAGTGAAAGGATAACATAATCTAGAAAGCATGAAATAATAAAAAAAAACATTATACATTGACAAAGGCAAGCCTGTCCGAGCCAGGCCAGGATTGATGGACAGAGACTCTGCCCATTCGCAGCTTTATTGACTGGCATCTGATGCAACTCAGATCCAGCGGCTATCCTACTCGCCAGAAGTCCCCTGTGAGTTGAACCCCAACAGACTACAGTAAGTTGCCAGAAGTCCCTGGACTGTTTATTCCAGCATTAAATTGATGCCAGACTAAATAAGTGAGGCAACTTCATGAAAGCTTGCATAAATGTCCGTTTGCTATTGAAACATGCAGTGGACATTAAGAAACTTATCTGCGACCTTGATTAGATGTTACTAGGTCAGTTGCATGGGAAAGAGTAGTTTCGTGCAACAGTAGTTTAAGCAATCCCTCATTGCCATAATATTATTAAAAATTATTGCCCTGCAGAAAAGTGTGTTGGTAGTGTTTCAATAATTGAAAAATCTTGCCTTTCTTTTTATAACACTCACTCCCATAATCTCAAGGGTTTAGGCATTATTTCTTCCTCTCTATCAACAGAACCCGCTCCTACTTCTTCTTTGTGTTTACTTTTCTGCTCTTCTGACCATGAAGCCAGCTTGATCAGTGATTTGGAGGAAATTCTAATGGACTTCCTAATGAACATTAATACTCCTATTATTCTTGAAGACTAACTTTCATGTGGAGGATGGTGAGAAGGGCACCTTCAACTATCTCTTAGACCATATGAATGTTTGTGGTCTATGACTGTTATAATAGAGCCTACCTGCCAGGCTCTGTATACATTCGATTTAGTAAGTGCTTCACCCTTTCTGATACAAAGTATAACAACTTCTCCTATAATCTGGCCTGACCATGCAGTGATATAAGATCAAATCTTTATGTCAGTCAAAAGAGAAACTTTAATTACCACACAAGAGGCTTGAAAATGAAATTAGAATCCAATAACTCTTACTCTAAAATAGCTACACAGGTCATTGATGTATCTTATCAAAATTACAGTTATTCTTTTTACTGTTTTTATATTCCAATAAATGTAAATTAGATTAAACCGATAAGAGAAAATTAGCCTTTAATCAACAGGTTACCCCATGGAGACAGAACAATTCTAGCCCAATTACCTCACCCTGTCCGGGTAACATGACATCACAAGTCTCTGCTGTTGCCACAGCTTGCAGTTACTATCTATGAAGGCTTCATAAGAATCCCCACCTTCTGTAGCTTATTTTATTTATTTATTTATTTGAAAGGTTTTATATAGCGCTGGCTAGACCCGGGGGTATCAGAGCGCTTTACATGTGCAAAAATCAGATTACAGGAATTGTTCAAGAGCATAGTATAAACAATAAATAAAATCAAATGCTCCATTGAGGTCTAATAAACAGAGACACAGCAAAAGCAGATACATTTACATATATAGTGGCAGAGGGGGGGAAAAAGATTCAGGGCTGAGCTGCGTGTGAGGTAGAAATTAGAAGAGGGGGGTAGGCGGGGGGGTGGAAACCAGGATGGGGGAGAGGGGGGATGGTCAGCCTGGCGGGGTTTCAAGATGAAGGAGGAATGGAAGGTGGGAGTAGGGGGGGGGAGAGTATGAGGTGAGGGAGAGAAGAGGGGAGGGGAGAGGAGAGAGGAGGGGGTGAAGTAGAGGAGGGTGAGGACAGAGGAGGTCAGATGTCCGATTAAGGACCCCAGTATTTGTCAAGGAGGTGCAGTTTAAGGTCTTTTTTGAAGGCAATGTAGGAGGGGTTGCAACGCAATTCTTTTGGGAGGGCATTCCAGACGATCGGCGCGTTTCCAGAGAAGGAGCGCGATTGAGTGGTTTTCTTTTTGAATAAGGGGGGGATGAGGAGGAAAGTGTTAGTGCTCCTCATCGTTCTGGAGCCGCCCGCTTTTTTAAGTTTGTTTGTGAGGTACAGCGGGGCATTCTGGTGTAGGGCTTTATGTGTGATGCATGCTGTCTTGTAGGAGGATCTACCTTCAACGGGAAGCCAGTTGAGCGCCTTCAGGGCTGGGGAGATGTGGTCAAAACGTTTATATCCAGTGATAAGCCTGGTGTACTTTGGGGGTTCTTGTGAGGATAGCGTTCCCGTAGTCGATTTTTGAGAGTACCAGGGATTGGACGACCCATTTGAAGTCTTCAGGTGGGATGAAGGGTTTGATTTTCTTCAGGTGGCGGAGAGTGAAGAGAGCTCCTTTAGCAGAGTTTTTTATGTGGTCGTTGAGGGTTAGATTTTTGTCAATGCTAATACCAAGTGATTTCACCGAGTTGGACAAAGAGAGCGAGCAGTTGAGTGCATTGAGGTCAGGGATCCAGGTTTGGATGGGGAGTCCGTAGTTTTTAGGGGAAAAGAGGATGATTTCAGTTTTCTTGGGGTTAAGTTTGAGATGGCTGGAGTTGAACCAGTCTTGGATCTTGTTTAAGGTATGGTTATGATGAAGTATGTCAGAGTGGTATCTAATCTTATAGTAAAGTTGGGTGTCGTCAGCATAGAGGTGGTAGTTGATTCCGGTTTGTTTCAGGATGCGGGTAAGAGGTTCCATAAAGAGGTTAAAGAGAGAGGGGGAGAGAATAGAGCCTTGGGGGACGCCTAGGGAAACCGGAGAGGGGTTGGATAGGCAGTCATTCATTTTGACTTGTTGTGTTCTGTGTTGGAGAAATGATGTGAACCATTTAAGGACTTGACCGTTTAGGCCAAAGCGGGACTTTAGTGTGTTGAGTAGGGAGTTGTGGTTGACTGTATCAAAGGCAGCAGAGAGGTCAAGGAGAATGAGTAGGCAGGATTCACCGTTGTCAAGGGAAGAGTGGATGTCATCGATTATATTTAGCATGACGGTTTCAGTGCTGCAGCCTTTTCTGAAACCGGATTGCAAGGGGTCAAGAAGGTTGAAGTTGTTAATGTGTTTATCTAGTTGAAGTAGAGCACATTTTTCCAGGGCTTTGGAAAGAAGTGGTAGGTTAGAGATAGGGCGGAGGTTGTTCAGGTCATTAGGGTCTGAGGTGGGATTTTTAGGGATAGGCATGATTTGACCGAGCTGAAGTGAGTCCGGGACGCAACCTGTGGAGAAGGAAGTGTTGATGATGTTGGTCCAATGAGGGGCAATAATATGGTTGAGCTTCTGGATAAGACTAGAGGGGATAGGGTTTTTGGTGTGTGAGGACGGCTTAAGTTTGGTGATGATGTTGGAGACTTCGAGCTCAGTCACGGGGAGGAAGTTAGTCCAGGATGCATTGTTTTTAAGTTGCAGGGGGGGGAGGCTGGATTCAAGAGGGGTAGTAGTGGGAGGGAGAGTGGAAGGGTAAGGGGACAGAGTCAGGACTGGAGGATCGTTTAGTGTAGTGTCAGCGACGAAAGGGGCATTGGGTGGGATCTTAGTTAGATGAAAGGAGCGATCGATTTTGGTGATTTTATCAGAGAAGAAGTTGGCAATTTCCTCACATCTATTTGTTGAGGCAGTAAGTTTGAGGGGGGCTGTGGATGTTTGGTTGCGGACAATGTTAAAAAGTTCTCTGGGTCTGTTTTTGGCACGATCGAGTTGAGTTCGGAAAAAGGAGGCCTTTTCCTTGAAGATGTGTTTTTTATAGGATGATCTAGCGGCCCGGAGATGGGTAAGGTGGGCGGCGGAGGGGTGTTGTCTCCAGGATCTTTCAGTCAATCTAAGTGATCTCCTTTCGTCGTTGAGGTCAGAGTTAAACCAAGTTTTAGATGGGATGGTTCTTTGCTTTTTTAGTTTGGGAGGGGCTAGGAGGTCTATGACCTCACTAGTGGTCTTGCTGAAAAGTTCGGTGAGCTCATTTGCGTCTTGGGAGAGAGGGGTGAGAAGAAGTTGAGCTTGTAGCTTAGACTCAAGTTCGCCAGGAGGTATTTGATTGAGGTTTCTGGTCCATTTTAAGGCTATGTGATTTTTAATAGGGGGGAGGGGAGCGGATTCGATTTTAAACAGGATGAGGTGATGGTCAGACCAGTCAGTGGGGAGGATGCTGGAGATGGAGGCCAGGACATTATTGGATATGATGGCATCGAGAGTGGCACCTTTGGTGTGAGTGGGTGAGTGACAAATTTGAACAAGGCCATTGATCTCTAGGAGATTGTTGAGATGGGTGACTGTGGGGTCAGCAGCATTGTTCAAGTGGATGTTAAAGTCTCCAAGGAAGAGGTTTTTCGAGTTGGAGAGGGATGATTGAGAAAGTAGGTCGGATAGTTCCTCAGCGAAGGGAAATGGATCACCCGAAGGGTGGTAAATGTTACGTAGCTGGAAGCACCCTGCAATTTCAGCTCTTACTAAACCTAAACTAGATTACTGCAATTCTGTCTACCTTGGCCTAGCAGTAGGGCAACATATGCAGTACAGTCAGAATCAGGCTGCTAAATTGGTGTGCCAGAGCTTCTCCACACCTGACTCAACTGCACTGAATGCCAGTTGCAGCCAGAGTGCTGTTTAATGTACTATGCCTGTTGCTTCACTTTACTCTTCTAATATCCTGAATCAGGTGTTAATTCCCTGCCAAATTTTTGTGCTCTTCCAAATCAGCTTTAAGGCAAATTTCTCACGTAAAGAAAGTTACCCTGGGATGAAGTGCCTTCTTCTATTTGCCCCCTATGACCTGAAATACTATCTCACTCAACCTGAGACCGAGTAGCTCACATCTTGAGTTCAGGAAAAATGAACAACTTTAATGTATAAGTATATAATGACTGAGTCGCTAACTTCCCATTGCATGCTAGCACCAATGACCTGGTCAGTGTGACTGTTCTCCCCCACGCAGCGCCACCACTAAGTGCCCGCCCCCTGAGCTTTGTTACAGGGTGTTCGAGGCCCCCCTCCACCCGCAGGCTCCTGCCTGCGCCTCATCCCTGGTGGTCCAGTGGAAGAGCACTCTGCTCTTCTGCTGTTCTGGCTCGCTTTGCCTTTTTCTGTGCCCTTTTTTCTCTTTTCTCACTTTGCTCTTGCTGTTCTCTTTTTTCTCTCTGTTCTCACGCTCCACTCACGCTCCCCGCATTGCCCATGCTGCTGCTGCCCCATGGCCCCTCCAGTGTGTCCTTCCCTTTCCTTCCTCCCAGCTGACCCCCACTTAATAGCGGACGCTGAGCAGCCGCTGGGCAGCCGCGCAGGGAAGGTGCGCCATTGGTGCATGGAAGGCACGCCAAAGGCAAGCACGTCTATGCCCATCTGCGACCCGATTGCGACCAGCGCCAAGGACCCATGTCCTCGGACCGGCCTCCGCTACGACTCCAGCACCCTCCACGCTGAGCAAAACCAAAGGCCCGATCTCCTGTTGACACTGTTGCTGCATCTTTACCCACCTTCTAGATCCAGACCAACCCTAAAATGACTCTCTGTGGAACCCTCATCTACAGGCTGCCCAGCCCCCGTGCTCCGTTCACCGACACCATCACCGACCTATTTGCACCCCACACCCTCGCCTCCACAGACTACATCCTACTCGGAGACCTAAACTTCCACCTGGACAACCACAACATCCCAACACCACCGCCCTCCTAGAGAACCTCGCCAACATAGGCCTGAAGCAACTTGTCTCTGCACCCACGCACACAGCAGGACACACACTCAACCCCGTCTTCGCAGAAGGAAACAGCGTCTCCTACAGCCACACAATGGAACTCCTCTGGACAGATCACCAGTGCATCCACTTCTCCTACAGAAAAACCACTGTACAAGAAGCTGGAACAAAGTCATCAAAGACCAGCTCACCTCCGCCCTCATCAGCACCCCACCACCAATGACGCCAGATGCTAACACAGCGGCACACAACCTCCACCTCTGGATCACGAACTGCACTGACACACTCGCCCCCTCAAGAAAGCCACAGTACAACACAACAAGAAAGCAAACTGGTACACCCCTGCCCTCCAAGAATCCAAGCGCCCCTGCCGATGACTCGAAAAGACATGGAGGAACAACAAAACTCCAAGTAACACGCACCACCTACAGAGTAGCCACCACAATACACTACAAACTCATCACATCCCCAAAGAAGAAATTCCTCCAAGACAGAATCCTCACCAATGCCCACAACTCCAAAGAACTCTTCTCCATCATAAAGGAATTTGCAAAACCCTGCAGCGAAACAACAGACATCCCACCCTCCCAAGACCTCTGCAACAGACTCAGCACCTTCTTTCACCTCAAGATTAAGATGATCTATGACAAATTCGACAACCAAGACCTCCGTACTGCTCCAGCTCTCACCTCCAGCGACGCCACCCAACAGACTCTGCTCACTTGGACCCCTCTCACGACAGTAGACACCAGAAAGACCATGAAGAGCATCTACTCCGGAGCACCCTCAGACCCCTGCCCACCCCACATCTTCCACAGAGCCACCACAGCCATCACACCTGAACTACGCCGGACGATCAACTGCTCCTTCAAATTGGTCACATTCCCCAATGACTGGAAACATGCCAAAGTCAACATTCTCCTGAAGAAACCCTCTGCAGACCTGACGGATCTCAAGAACTTAAGGCCCATCTCCCTGCTTCCATTTGCAGTCAAGGTTTTCGAAAAGGCCATCAACACGCAGCTAGCAAACTTAATTGAAGCCAACAGTGTCCTGGACATCTCCCAATCTGGATTCCACAGCAACCACAGCACCGAGACCACCCTACACGCTGCCATCGACAACATCCGCTCCCACCTTGACCAGGGTCAAAAAGCAGCCCTCATCCTCCTGGACCTCTCAGCTGCCTTCGACACCATCTCCCACCACACACTATCCACCAGACTCCACGATGCCGGCATCCGCGGAAAGGCCCTTGACTGGATATGCTCATTTCTCACAGGCAGAACTCAGTGAGTCAGACTCCCGCCCTACATCTCGGAACCAACAGAGACCAGATATGGAGTGCCCCAGTGATCCTCCCTCAGGCCCACCCTCTTCAACATCTACATGGCCCCCCTTGCAACCATTGTAAGAAACCACAGGCTCAACATCGCCCCCTATGCCAACGACACCCAGCTCATCCTATCCCTCACCAAAGAACCCAACATCACCAGGCACAACTTCCATGAAGGGATGAAAGCCATCGCCATCTGGATGAAGAAGAGCTGCCTGAAACTCAACTCAGAGAAAACAGAAGTCCTCATCCTTGGCTCCACCCCCTCCGCGTGAGACGACACCTGGTGGCCCACCACCCTCGGAAACCCCCCACCCCGACGGACCATACACAAAACCTCGGCATCATACCAGACTCATCGCTCACGATGAGCCACCAGATCAATGCAGTATCCTTGGCCTGCTTCAACACACTCCGCATACTCCAAAAAATGTTCAGATGGATCACAACCGAATCCAGAAAAATGGTCATGCATGCCCTCATCAGTAGCAGGCTGGACTACGGCAACTCTCTCTATGCTGAAATCAACAAGAAACTACTTCACAAACTCCAAGCTGTCCAGAACGCTGCATCTAGACTGATCCTAGACATCCCCTACCACAATCACATCACCCAACACCTCCGCGATCTCCACTGGCTCCCCATCGAAAGAAGATTAACATTCAAACTCCTCATTCATGCATACAATGCCTTCCACAACATCGGACCAGCATACCTGAACAACCGCTCCTCCTTCCACGCACTCAAGAGACACCTCCGATCTGCTTACCTATCTCTGATCACCATCCCACGCATCTACAAGACCAGAACAGGAGGAAAGTCCTTCTCCTACCTCGCAGTCAAGGCCTAGAACGACCTCCCCCTACACCTCCGGCAAGTTCCTACACTGCTCCAGTTTAGGAAGGACCTCAAGACCTGGCTCTTTGGATGACCCTAGCACTCAACGGAGCTGGACGCCCTTCCCACCTAGTGCATTGAGACCCTCGCGGGTGAGTAGCTGTGCTCTACCAACCCTGATTGATTGATTGATCGACAAATAGTCCATAGTGTAGATGAGCTATTAATTGAAACCATTCAAAATAGCATAATACTAAATTCCCAGTAATCTAAAATAGAGAGTAGAAGACGAATGAGGACTCAGTCCAAACGCACTAAACTTCCAATATTCAAAATCAAGTAGTTTAGGGCCTCATGTACTTAAAATGCATTTCATAAAGGTGGTCGCAATTTGCACACCGACTTTTGTTGAATGTATTGGTAATAAGCAAGCCGATATATGTACAAATAGGTAGGTGCACAAAATACAAAATCGTAGTGGGTCACAATTTAACCAACCTCATGAATATTCATGAGGCAGTTTGCAAATTGTAGCCCACTATGATTCGCTGCCAACACAGGGATGCTGGCTTTCCGGGTTCAGCAGACCACTATGTCTGTGATTGCTTTAAAATAAAGCAATCTTTTTTTTAGTGCAGCCCATTTTCCTTAAAGGAAAACAGGATGTGTTAAAAAAAACAAGTTTTACAAACATTTTTTAAGACTAGGCAGTGTTCATATTAAAAAAAAATGTCTTTCTGGTTAGCGAATAGGTTACCGTTACCTTTGTGTAGTATGTATATTATTGATGCTTTGTGACAGGATTCTGGTCACAAAACATTAATACATACCACGAGGAATCGGTACATAGATGGGATGCCTTAAACACAGACATTCCAAATACAAACTCAGTATGGTTTACTCAACCCATTTAACAATTCGGAAAACCTTTTCTGAATTTCTAAATTGGCTTAGAACATTTGAAAAAGAGTTTTAGCATTTCCAAACCCCGTGATTTACTGGATAGGAGGGTATGTGAATGCTAAGTTCCTTTATATTTGAGGCCCTTAGTGGCATTCTATTGTCCGAACAATTGATAATGCAAGCAAAATTGTACTACTTTATTGCATGTCCAAATTCCATGAACCATATACAATGGACGTAACAAACACCTCCTTTATACCAATAACATCAGGTGCATCCATAGAATATTAGTAAGCTTTTAACTATTTTAGATCTACAATCTGTTCCTCAAAATTATGCAAATAGAACTAAAAAAAAATTAGCATCAATATCTTGGTGTCATAGTGCAAAGCATTTTTTAAACACTCTGATTAGGAGTTTGAGACCCCATATTGCTTTTTGCAATTTACTAAACCCATTTTAGGAGTCAGTAACTTTTTTTGACCCCTAAGATGGGTTTAGAAATGGATAATAAGTCGCAATTCGGAAGTGTTGTGTTGTCTGAGCCCCTTTCGAATAGCAATTCTTATCCATATGTGTAGGAGGCTGGCTTAGTATATGGTGCACACTTATTTCAGTGAAGCACCTTGCACTAATACAGACAACCCTTACAGTGATTTTAGTGGTCTTAGACAACCATAGAAATCTCTCTAAGTGGTAGCTGTGGAGAGCAGCCTTCAGGCTTAGTCCAGAAGGAGTGTTAAGCAGCTTGTTTTACCAGATCTAATCCTGTAGTGTAGGTTAGCGGAAAAAAAAACACACAGTATATTTATAAAAAAATGTCTATTTATTATACAACGCTCACTAACACATTGTTATATCACCTACCCAGAGATATCAACACAAATACAAACAATACTTCAATTGTAAACAGGTAAGTAAGCACAATACAGGTGGTCTTCAGGTGGAGACCAAACCATATATTAAGAAAGTGGAATGCGAACTGCGACCAAAGTTGGGACTTGGAGCAAGAGACTCAGAAGAGCTGGGGACACAAGGAACCACCCAAGGTACGTACCCAGGAACCCCACAGAGGCCGTGTGCAGAGTGGGAACACAGCCCTGTACCCAGTAGAAGTCAACGGGAAAGTTGCAGTTGCAGTTTTGAAGAAGAAGGACCCTTCCCTGTGGACCCTGAAGAAGCCCAGTGAAAGACAGAAGGTTGGAGAGTCACCCCACCCGTGGATTCCCCAGTGACCAGGATACCTATACCAGGGAAGCCAGGTGCATAGGTGTGAATTGACGTCGGAAACCGCCGTAGACCACAATGGAGGACTTCAGAAAAGATGCCACAGGCGAAGACTTTACAAGAGTCTGGTGGAATCCAAGGGTGGATTCTTAAAGAGAAGAACCTGCAAGCAGAGGTGACAGAGTCTATGCCACTCGGAGGTGACCAGGAGGCCTGGAAGAGCAATGACCACTGATGCCGGAAGATGCAGGAGTGATGACAGTGACCTTGTCGCTGCAGCTGTCAGGACCAGGTGATGCTGTGGAATACCAGGAGCTGTTCATGAGCTGTCCCACGTCGGAAGTCGAGAACCAGGGGATCGGTGTCTGGCGGGAGCACCAACAAGCCTTGGCAGCAGCAACAGATGAGGCAAACGATGAAGGAGCAACATTGGGATCAGCAAGGTCCAAGGGACTCACCAAGTGCAGGAGAGTCAGAGCAGGCTCAAAGCAAGCAGGGGAGCCCACTGAAGCAAAAGAAGACCCTCAAGAGGAACAACAAGCCAAAGGCACAGGAGTCGCAAGAGGACCTCGAGCAGCTCATCAAAGATGAAGGCCCACGGTGCAGAGGTTGTGCTGAGGACAAAGATCTTCCCAGGAAGAGATGCTGGAGGCAGGAGCTTCTTGTAGACCAAAGATATCTGGAGTGCAGAGCCAACAAGTCTTTGCACCGGCAAGTCGACACGGTGCACAAGGGTTCGGTCCCAGCCATTCAGACGAGGGATACTGGCCTCAAAATTGCAGAGAGGACAGGTCAGGCTTTGAGGGAGTTGCAGAACTACCACCTGTGTTGCTGAGCCTGTTGAAGTCCGTGGGACATCAGGAGCAGCAGACCAGTCAGCTTTGTTGCGTTGCCTGCAGATGCAGGGGAGTGACTCCTTTACTCTAAGGGAGATTACTTCAGGTGTCCTTGATGCCCACAGGTTTGTTGAAGATCCTGTATGAAGCACAGACACAGACAATGAAGAAAACTTGCACAACAGTGAGACCAGGAGCAGCAGGACTCTTCCCTGATGCAGTCTCGGTTCCAGGCAAAGTCCAGCAAAGTCCAAGTGTCCAGATGGTCGTAGAATGACGTGATTTCAGACTTGAGTCTTGTCCCATGACAAATCTGAGGACCCACCCACAGGTAAGCCCTTTTATTCCCTAAGAAAGGGGGTAGGACAGCTCAGGGGTCCCTCCCAGAGGAGGGGCTGGACAGAGGGGAGGATACTCCTATGTTCTTTGCCCAGTTCTGAGCCAGGGCAGGAGCCAAGGACTCCCAGAACTGGCTCTAATTAGAGTATGCAAGGAGGGCACAAAATGTGCCCTTCAAAGCAGTCAGGTGGTGCTGGCAAGCGGACCCCCACCCCAGCCCAAAACACTAAGTCCTGTCTGGGAGGTAATCACATCTCCCTGTGACAGGAAACCTATTGTTCTACCTTCCCCTGCTCGAGCTCAGCTAAGCAGCAGGAGTGCAGAATCGTGTCTGGGGTCTGCAGCAGGACTAGCTTGCTGGCAGTCCCTGGAAGGCTATTACCAGGAGTACTGGGGGCTTCCCGGAGAAGATCCAGAGTGCATGGAATCATACCTCCAACACCAATAACAGTTTTGGGGTATGGTTCCATCATGTTTGATTCCGAACATGCCCAGGTTCGGCACATTCAATATATAGTTAGCCATTGCGTAATGACACATGGCCACTATATGTATCAAAATGGCTGATCGCACTTACAAAGCCTGGAGAATCGACTCTGGGGTTTGTAGGGGGTGTCCTGCTCATGCAGGGCATCCTCACACTTATAACCTAGCACCCTGCCTTCAGGATTGAAAGCCCTGCATAGGTGTGACTTATAGGTTTTAAGTGCAGTGGCCATCATCTTACACAGGCTGCCAAGGCAGGCCTGTAGTCATAGTGTGAGTGGTCTCTCATGGTTGGCATAATACATGCTGGAACCCATGGGAGGCCCCTGGTGTACAGATACCCTGGGTACCTTAGTACCGTATACTAGGGACTTACATGGGTACACCTGTGGCCAATTGTGGCGGTACCAAAGTACTTACCAGGACGACTTTAGGGAAAAATCACAGTGGCTGGGGTCCTGATTAGCATGATCCCAGCCAGACTAGTCAAAAAAAAACTGACACCAGCAAAATGTGGGGGTAACCATGAAAGCCGATCCTACTTTCCTACAATCTGTATCAATGGTTTGAGACTGAAAGTGCAGTCATAAACCAATGAAAAGTTACTGACCCCCAGATTGGCGTAAAAACCCATTTACTAAATGGTAGGGTCCCAAGGGACCTCGCCTTCTTTGTGAAAGTTAAAAAACAACGTTTGATAGGATGTAGGCAGTTGTACACAGGACCACTGTCACTCTCAAACAAGCTTTCAAAATTGGAAACTTTTTTTTTAAATGCAGTCCCATGCCCTATAAAGAAAAGGTACTGCATAATTAAAAAAATGTTTGTTGAAAGGCAATCACAGGCTCATCCCAGGAGGCCACTATTAATGTGATGGCCTCCAATCAGAGTGAGTCACAATTTGCCACCTACCTCATGAATATTAATGCGGAAGTTTGGACTGCAACCAACTCCGATTCTGAATGTTCTAAATCGAGCTATTTGTACAAAGTTCGGTTAGGAAAATTATTTACTGGTCGAAAACTGCACGCAGTAAATTGCGAGCAGTAAGTAGTAATCTAGAGCCAGACGTACAAAGTCTTTTTGCGGTCGCAAAAGGTCCAATTCGCAAAATCAGACAGTGAAGGCTGCAAATGGTCTTTAGGTATGTACTAAATACAAATTGCGATTCAGTAACATGTTGCCGAACTGCAATTTGGGTTTGAGACTATATGCTGCATTAGTATTTGGGCGACCCTTACAAATAGTGATTCGGAATGGGATGTATTCATGTTTTGTTACCGAAATGCAGTCACAAAATATTAATATTTTAGCGTCTGCACAAAAGTAGTGGAAGGGGTGCCCAAGAGATTCAGTTGTATATTTGTCTCACTTCTTTCATGATCAGAGACAATGTTCTAAAGATTCTGTACTTCAACAACCCTCTTCAGTTATCTCAACTTGTGACATATTTTAAATAAGCTGTACACACAACCAGAGTTTGCAGAGTCAACTCAAATTCCTGTTTTATTGGAACCTGGCTAGCGGAAGATAATAGATGGCTTGCCTTACTGTAAATGTGACAATGTAACTTTACTAGTCTAGACCAGATCTTGCTCAAATAAGCAACTTGTTTATAAGCTAAACTTGAAATAAGCTTTGGTTTAAGGACCTCCAATAATTAAGTGAGACCTTGTTCTGAGGTCTCCTAAAGGCAAAGCTTAAATATGATGTCTTATTTCACACTGCAAACAAACAAAAAAGGGGAGAATAAGTTTCACTTAGCCACACCCAGCGGTAGGTAATATTTGTAGAGCTCATGTTCATCTATGTCCCAAAAATCTTTACAATTCTTACCTTTTCCAAAAACATTACTTTAGTTTTGGATGCACTTGTGAAGATGCTATTCGTCGTGTCATAGTATTTAATTCTAACAGGCTTCTCATTAATCTAATCGGTGTCTGGTTGAAACTACACACACACATAAAGCTTGACCAAAATCTACTCTACAGCAGCTATGTCCGAATCTCGCCTGAACCTACATCCACTCATAGCCCTGATTAGGAAATGGACACCACTGGTGGGGTAAATTTTATTTCCTTTTCCAAGGGGTTTAATGCACACATTTACTACCTGCTCTTAGTATGTTGTAAATGTGTGTGGGCTTTCTGTGGGAAGTAGGGTTGCATAGAGGGGCTAGAGAAGGTAGGTGAAGGAAGGTAAAGATTAGTTATGGCATAAGGAAGCACTGATTGCTTCCCCATTGCCAGAGGAAATATTTGGCATGGAGTGAGGGGACCAGGGTGCTGTTGCAACCAAAGCATTGTGCATTTGTAGGAGTAATTCAGAAGCAAAAGTGGCACATCTTTAAGGGTGGAGTGGCCATGCCTTTGCACCTTTAGGACAGAAAGAGTGCCTGCCAGGCTGGACAGAGGTCAGCCTGACAGACACTCTACATTTCCAGGTCAGGCAGCCAAGAGCTAGACATGCGCTAAATGCGCAGGCTCTGGCTGCATGAGCTAAACTTTACTGGGCTAAGGATGTCACAGCTTCTGTGGGCATGATCTCCACAGCTCAGCAAATGTCCTCGAGGCCCTACCCTCATGAAGAGGTGGAGTGTCTGTGATAACCTTGTGCCTGGGTACTTCAGTTTTAAGCTCTGAAGTGCCTAGGGATGAATGTCTATCACTGACCCCTCGTCACAGAGTGGGTGGGGTCAGCAGTCTCTGTGACAGGGTAGGAACTGCTGCCTCCTCTCATTGACTGATCTACAGTCAGCCAATGAGGAGAGGCAGCAGTCCCAGCCCTCCTGGCACCTCTGATGCTTCCTTCCTTGAGAACTGCAGCAGGTAAGTGTTGTGTTCTTATTGACTGTTTAGTGCGTGCATGTATGAATGAATGTTTGTGTATTTATGAGTGAGTTTTGCTAATATGACTGTGTGCGCGTGTCTGCATGTGAATGCATTGGTGTGAGTGTGCATGTGTGTGGGGGCCCCTCTCCCCCTCTAAGTTGTACTTAGGCCACCACTGTTCAGGAATAAGGTAGTAATTCTATAAGAATAAGTTATACATACTTGTAAAAAAATCTTTATGAATTGAGCCCTATATGTGTAAATGCTTATGCATTTGAATACTCATGGGGGATATTCTCAAGAACGTGCGATAAACATCGCCAAAATAGGTTACCGCAAGTTTTCATATCACCGTCTATCGCGGGAAAATAACTCCGTGTTAACGTCGTATTTTCAACACGGCGGTAACATGCGATAGTCTCCCGATAACGCGTCAAATGTCCGCGATAACATTACCGGGACGGCGATGAAAATCCAAACCTGAACGCAAAAAAAGTTGCGATGGGCCCAACCGCGATAAGACAAACAGCGAAAAGCAGTGCCAGGCCTGCAATTCACACACGTCAGGCGTGAAAAACCACTACAAAAGCAGAAAAAAAAACACAAACAGAAGACAAACTACAGCGAAGCACAATGGAGGCAGCCGGAGCAGGTACAGAGGACGACCAGAACCCCACAAGCCCCCCGGAGGACCAGCCTGGGACCTAGGGGTCAGGGAAGGGCAACGACAAGAAGAAGACAAAGACGCGGTTCAGTCCACAGGAAAACAGGATCCTCATAACGGAGGTGATAGAACACCATCAACAACTGTTCGTCACCTCCACTGTGTCATTGGCAACAAAAACTGCAATATGGCAGTCCATCGTGGACAAGGCGAATGCAGTCGGAGTGCTGAGGAGGACAATGGACGAGGTCAAGAGGCGCTGGAATGATGTGAAGCGCAAGACCAAGCAGAAACTCGCAGACAACCAGAAGGCAGCAATGCAGACTGGAGGTGGGAGTCCAGCGCCACAGGAGGAGCTGGATGAGATGGAGGAAATGGTGACCACAGTCATCAGTGGGGAGACGGTGGCAGGAGTTGGGGGACCGGACACAGCTCAACATGACCCAACACAACAGCAACAGGGTGAGTAACCACCAGGGACTGGGGGGACGGGGGGAGATGGGCACAATGGCACACATGCACAATTAAGTAGAGCACATCTGCGGACAAACCATGGCCAACAGTCACAACTCCAACCAAGAGCCCAATTTACCCAAGTCTGCAACAGCACAGCACTGCATAAGCACAGAAGTGAAAGCCACACCGCCTGAAAGGGATAAGGGCCAGCCAAATCAGAGCTGAAGGGGCAACTCACCCACAATGCAGCACACACACATAAGATCCAGAGCACCGCAACATTTACAACAATGTTGAACAAACAGCAACACCAGCACAACAGAACAGAGGACACAACTGCTGCCGCTTGTGTGTGGAAAATTGCCATTCACATGTGGCATAGCTGGAAACTGTGAGATGATGATGTACTAGTACAACCCCACATCCCTGATGGTGTAGTAATGCATGTATGGCCATGACCCAGATAGGCAGTGAGACACACATTGTCATACAAATCAACACTCATCACAGTTGAATACAAGTGAAGGTGCGTAGACTTTATTAGCATATGTGTGTCAGTACGGCCAAGATAAGTGCCACAACATGCAGACCAATGCAGCAGTATGTCAGAACGTGGAACGTTGCCAAGAGGAATGTATGACGATACAACGCGATCATTTAGATCGAGGGACATTACATCGCAGTTTTTACAACGCAAGTCGTTACAACGACTTGCGCTGGAGGGCGCTGGACTTAGGAATAGTATGATTTACTATTCCAACTCCAGCCTACGTAACAGTAGGGAAGGTGTTGGAATAGTAAATCACACTATTCCTTAGTCTAGAGCGCCATCTAGCGCAAGTCGTTGTAACGACTTGCGTTGTAATGACAGCGAAGTAAATGTATTGCGGTGTTTTGACCGCGTTGTAAAGGTCGTTTTCCTGCCAAGCGCCGCTGTCCACTCCGGGGGAGTGCTGCACCATTCACAGGTGTGTGTTTACCCGTATTGTTGTCCGCTTATGTATTCGAAGTCCAGGCGAATGCAGCCATGTCTACTGTCGTCGTGGGAGATGTGACCAGAACCCCAAGTCCCAACAAGGTGTTGGGACATGTGCAATGTGTACCTAACTGTTGTGTCTGCAGGTACGTAGTTACACGTCCATGAAAGCGAGTGCAGCTTCGTCGGCAATCATTTCCAACATGAGGTTGATAACGCTGATTCTTATCTTATCTCTTTTAAGAATCTTCAGGTCGCCAGGATCTTTTTACCTGCTGAATAGTGTGAAGGGAAGAAAATCCTTTTCTGTTTTACGACAAAATTTAGAATCCAGTTACCTTAAAAGACCACTGACTCCGAATTCAATTTTGTGGGTTTATTACAGCCAAGAATAATTGCATGTGCAAGCACCTCAACACGAGGTTAAAGAAATAGACAGGCACTAATATAAATAGCATCCTACGCAGGAGTCTCACCCGACTCAGGATGAGAAGAATCGTTAGCTCCAAAAGTATTAAACAAGCGATAACTGCTCCAATCTCAATATTATTCTTCATTTACCTAAATAAACATGAAACCATTAGCTGTCCCTACTCTATCACTAAAGTGGCATACCTACTTAACGAATTTCCCAGGCAAGAGTAAAAGAAAAAGGTGTCAGCTGTGAAGACTTCCTAAGAAGTGCACTCACTTAGTACTTAAGCTCAGATTTTTAAGATGCTCCTTCACCAAATCCCTCTCTGTCCTCCTCTCTGCTCTCCTCTACCTCTTCTCTGCCCTCCACCCTCGGGGCACTATCCCTAATACAAAACCCAATACAATAGAACACGCCTTTTGTTACGCCTCTTTGGCCAGGTCTTCTTCCTTGTACTTTTCCATCGAAACGGTTACTTCATCCTGGACGGTTGCGATGACCTTGAGTCCCAGGCACCTTCTCCGCTGAAAGTATGATCCCTAAATTCCATTGCACTCCCATCTTCATGCCTCCCTTCGCTCTAAGTTATGAAACAAAGAGCCAGTCTTTACTAATGAGGCATTTGTCCTTGCACCTGTAACAGAAGATACGTTCAACAGAAACCCTCTACTGTGCTAATTAAATCTACTGTCGGTGCCCAGAGAGCCTTTCCAAGAGAACCTTCTCTGCCTGTAAAATAAGCTAACATAAGAACAAACAGGCCTTTCTTTAGCGTATATGCAGTCAGGCCTTTACACAATTTAAACACACAAATCTTAAACACTTCTATAAGCATTGGTTCATTATGTTTCGTATGCGACAAGTGAACTACATGTGCAACTTAATATGGTACACGTTTAAACTTCTGCATCTCGATTACACATGGGCTGATTCCTTTATGCATTAATTTACACATGATTCAGTTAAGCATTACATTGCATGATTAAAATAGCACAATTACATTTCTTATTCATTCTGATAACTGGTTTATAACTACATTTTGCTGGTCATTCATTGATATATATATATCTGGATATATGCGGGTGCGAGCTATCCGTAATTATGATGCACCCCTACAAATTTCACAAGAACATGACGCTCTATCAGTTCCCTCCTTTGATGACTCCTGTCATCACATTTTATTCAACTCCCTTGGAGAAAGAACCGACCTAAACAGAACTTGTTGCCATTCTCCCTGGTCTGTGATTATCCAATCTCTTGAGTCTCTGATATTGACTGTCCTGCGGTCTGGCCATTCTCGTCTCATTTTCTCTCAGAGCTCTCTCAACTCGGCCTGCTCGATACCACTTGTAAGCTTTGATCAGACCCCACAGGCAAACCACACAAACCACCACGATAAGGAGAGGTCTCAAAACATAACCAAGGAATCCCTTCCCCAAATTCGCAAACCAGCTTCCCACTTGACCAAACCCTTTTCCAACTTTTTCCCAAGCTCCCTCTTCAGTCAAGTCCGCTATCTTCGTGTGAATAGTAGTGATGTTATATATTTCTCCAGATCCTTGCTGTGGTCTGGTATATAAGTACAGCACTCTTGAACCCTCAATAATTTACAGACTCCGCCCTCTTTTGCCAGTAAGACATCCAAAGCAAGGCGGTTCTGCAAAACCATTGTCCTTATCGACAACATCTCCCCTTCCACCAGTACCAACGATTTTGCTGTATTCATTGATAGTTCGTCTATCACAGTCGCCAATCTCCGAATCTTCACATCATTCAAAATCACTCCCAAACTTGGTATCATGGCTCCAAAAATATCTCGCACTACAACCCCTGCACTCGCACCTCTTCTCACTCTTGAATGCTTTCCTCCTTCCAAAAGTTCCAAATCCTCAGTATGATAAATCTTTGGAAAAATTATTCCCAAGTAACATGTACCATACCAGTTCGCAGGCAATCTCACATATGCATTCCTTCCACACACAAAATACACCGTAGGTATCACTTGTACAGGACCTTGGAGAAAATTCTTAGCCACATCTGCCATCGTAAAACATGGTCACACGTACTCTGTCCCACGGGAACCTTTTCATAATAGGTCTGATATCGTCTCACACACAACTTTCCCCTTTGTTCCTTGTACAAAGCTATAGGACCATAGCTTCCCTTCGTCTTGTGCAATTTTTCCTCCTCTGTCCAATCCACTTTACTATGCCCTGTGTCTCGTGTCTGTGTCAGCTTTCTATACCTGTCTTCTACCTGATCTACAAACTTTTTCTCTACATCTGACAATGAACACGTCAAATTATGTCGGTGGGCATATGCTGTGTCCAATTCCAAAGACGGTATGAAGAACTTCCTAAGCCTATCCTCCGACTTATAATAATCATACTTATTCAAATGTTTATAAGCGGGAACTTCAGGAAGCACTGCATCGTAATTGGAAAAGAAATACTCAGACTGATCTCTTTCATAGAATAGACTAAGTAACAGACTACATGAAATTCCATATGTCAGTAGAAGATGGTGATATCGAATACCCTCATCCACTGAAGCAGGCAACTGCATACACACATAACAATCTTTCGCATCCATCGCATCCACGTACTCATATAGCAGCTTGGCGTAAGCATTAAGCTTGAAATCACTTCTAGACAAATCTACATGCAATCTACGACTTTCTTCTATCAGCAAAGCCTTGTTAGCTCCTATGGTTACCTCTTTTTGGCTAGGTGTAGTAGGTGTAGGAGTCCCTGGCACCCCTGCACTGCTAGCTCATGTGGAAATGTATATGAGACTACAATTACTACGATTATAAAAAATATCACAACACCTATGAGTATGCCTACAATCATTTTAGATCTACGGTTCGGATCTCCAACCTCCATGATTTCGATCTTTCTCAAAAGTTCTTGGTTTCAGCAATGAACACTCAAAAGTCTTTGTTCTTCCACTCGTGACTTGTTTAACCAGTTCAAACAGCACTTGAAACAACAGTCTCTTATTTACATAGTCCAGAAAAAGACTTCCCTAGGTTTTCGTTCCTCTTCTGTGGAAAGTCCCTAAGTTTATTCTTCTTCCACTCGGATCTAGGTTCTCTTCTTTCTTTAGACTTTTTATTTACAACAGGTTATATTTCATCCACGATAAGCTCATTAGTAAGCACTTCCAGAACGTGATACAAAAGTTCAAGACGCAGGATTACTATTTCGTGTGAAGACGGCTCAAACCCAAAAGACGGAAATTCGAGTCGATGCAAAACCAATTGTCGGACTTTACTCAGAAGCGGGGGATTCGGAATGGTGAGGGTCAGTATTCCTTCGACTTCGAGCCCTGGCAACAACAGCACCACCTTCACCACCACATTCGGGCTCTTGCTGACCACCTGCACAGACCTCAGTCTCCACGTACTCACTACCCCCTGCATCAGTCACTGTGTAAGTCCACTCAGGGGTAGAGTATCTCCGGCAGGGTACTCTTGTTCTTTTTGACCTTCGCCTGCCCTCTTGAGTCTGCTCTTCGTCACTTGCTTCCGTCTCAGAGACTTCAGACACTGGAGCAAGATCTCTTTCAGGTGCCAAGCTCAGATTCAGTCGCCTCTGTCTTTCAGGCCAACCTTCCTTGGTTCTGGTCGTTCTTCCGCCTTCCCCTTCTATACCCAGTGCACCACTTCCTTCTTCTGCTGAATCTGACTCTACTCCACCCACTGCACCACCTCTGTCTTCTGAGTCAGAGTCACTGTTTGGGTTGTCAAAACCCCCTTCAGCTTGTTCTGGTGCACCACCAGCTGTGTCAGCGACCCTTACAGCTTGACTTGTCCTCTCATGTGGCCCTGCCACATCAGCTGGATTTTCATCTACGAGAGGAGCTGTTTCTTCCAAGGGTACTGAAACTCTGCGGGTATGGGAGGCATGTACCCAGTTCGGCAATCCTCCACACTTCACTGCTGTATTCGTTACCAGTATCACCTGATACGGGCCTCGCCAGCGAACATGCAAACAGCTCTTTTTTACGTGCTTTCGGACAAGCACCCAGTCGCCGGGACACAGGTCGTGGCACAGATCACTTGAGGCCGGAACAGCTGCAGCTTGTACCTGCTGGGACACAGAACGGACCACATCAGATAGTCCTTTACAGTAATCGAGAATCAAGTCATCAGTGATGTTAATCAAAGCTGTAGCTGGTACTGCTGGCAATCGCATTGCCCTCCCCATTAATATCTTGTGGGGGGGACAATCCGGTCCTCCTATCTGGGACACTTCGCATGCTCATTAGGACAAGCGGCAAAGCGTCGGGCCATTTCAGGGACGTTGATGAACACATTTTTGCCATCCGGGCTTTCAAAGTTCCATTGACCTGTTCCACCATCCCAGAAGCCTCTGGTCGGTAACTGCAATGGAGTCTCTGATCAATATTCAATGCGGCACAGAGTAACTTCATGATTTCACTGTGGAAGTGTCTTCCTCTATCTGATTCCAAAGAGGTTGGGATCCCGAATCTCGGGATGAGCTCCCTCAACAATAACTTAGCCACTGTGAGAGTGTCACATCTGCGTGTTGGGTAAGCCTCCCACCGTGAGAATACACATACCAGCACCAAGATGTATCTCAATCCATTGCACTTAGGCATTTCCACGAAGTCTAACTGTATCCTATTGAAGGGCCCTCCTGACTTCCCAATGTGACTTAAGGTGACTACTGTTTTCTTTCCAGCATTCATCTGCTGACACGTGACACACCTCTGACATACTGTTTCAGCCATTGCACGAAATCGTGGGTTATACCACGTCTGTCTAAACACACGCATCATTGCATCTCTACCAAGGTGTACCGGTCCGTGTATCAGTCTCGCCATCGGACTCAGCAGATTCTCTGGTAATACAGCCCTCCCATCACTGGAGACCCACACATCCACATCCCCTCTTTCACACCCTGCTTTGATCCATCCATTCCATTCCTGATCTGAAACTTCATCCTGCAGTCGCTTGAGCTCCTCCCAAGTGTCTGCCATGGCCAACATCATGTTGAGCTCGGTTCTTTCTTGGCTCTCTCCTGTGTAACCCTCTGTAAATATGCATCCCTGTTCTGCACAGAAGCGGGCAACTTCGTCCGCGTAATTATTTCCCAAAGACACAAAATCCTCCCCTTCCCGTGTGCAGTGCATTTTACAACAGCGATTTCCTTCGGACATTGCAATGCATCTAACAGTTGTCTTACATGTTCTCCATTCCTAATGGGTGAGCCAGATGATGTCAAAAATCCCCTCTGGGACCATAGCTGTCCGAAGTCATGAACTACACCAAACCCATATTGACTGTCCGTATAAATCGTGATTCGAATTTGATCAGCGGCCAAACAGGCACGAGTCAAAGCAATGATTTCAGCTACCTGCGCGGAGCGTACTCCTTCTAGGCAGGCCGCCTCAACCACTCCTGAAATGGTACATACAGCAAACGCTGCTCTTAGTTGGCCAACACTGTCTCTTAGGCATGAACCATCGACAAAGAAAATTTCATCTGGGTCAGTCAATGGTTCATCGACAATGTCAGGTCTTGGTTTGGTGCAAAGTTCAGTCACGTCAAGATAATCATGGTCCGCACAATCTTCATCATCCTCATTCGGTATGGGCATCAATGTTGCAGGGTTTAAGACAGAGCACCTTTTCAGAGTCACATTCTCTGCGGCGAGTATGACTTGCTCATACCTTGTTAACCTGTTATTCGTTAGGTGCTGAGTCTTAGTCCTGGTCATCAATAACTCAACCGAGTGCGGCACATATACAGTCAAAGGATGACCCATTACAATACTTTCACATCTTTCAATGCTGACATCTGTTGCAGCAACGGATCTTAGACATCCGGGCAACGCAGAAGCTACTGGATCTAGAGTAGCTGAAAAGTAGGCAACTGGTCTACGGACACCTCCATGGTTCTGAGCTAAGACTGCTAATGCACATCCTTCTCTCTCACAACAGAACAGTGAAAAGGCCTTGTTGTAATCAGGCATTCCCAGAGCAGGGGCACTACACAACTCCTCTCTCAGTTTTAGGAATGACATCAAGCACTCCTCGTCCCATGGTACCGGATCACTCACATCCTTGTGCGTAAGCCTCTGTAAAGGTTTTGCTCTCAAGGAAAAACTAGGTATCCACTGCCGACAATAGCCGACCATTCCCAAAAACATCCTGACTTCTCTCTGTGTGATAGGCACTGCCATGTTCATTATTGCCTCAATTCGGTCCGGTGACACCTTCCTCTTGCCTTTTTCTAATCTGTGTCCCAAGTACTGTACTTCATTCAAACAGTACTGCAACTTATTTGGAGACACCTTGTGCCCGTTCTCTGCTAAGTGGTTCAACAGGGCTACCGTGTCTATCCTGCAAGCATCTTCCGTTTCTGAGGCAACAAGGAGATCGTCTATGTATTGCACAAGAACTGAGTTCTGCGGCAATACGAGACTCTCAAGATTCTTTTTCAGGATCTGGTTAAAGATCGATGGACTTTCTGTATACCCTTGAGGGATACGACACCATGTTAACACACGATTTTCCAGCCGGAATGCAAAAAGAAATTGGCTTTCCTCATGGAGCGATATTGAGAAGAATGCTTGACACAAATCAATGACAGTAAACCACTCGGCTTCACATGGGATCTGAAACAGTATCACTGATGGATTCGGTACCACTGGACAACAAGGGACAACTATCGTGTTGACCTTTCGCAGGTCTTGCACGATCCTGAATTTCCCGCTCGGTTTCTGTAGTCCCATAATAGGTGAATTACAGGGGCTACCTCTAATCTCCTTCAGAATGCCTTTTTTTATGAAAGTCTCGATTACAGGTTTAATCCCTGCGATCGTTTCGGGCGACAGATTGTACTGCGGCGTTCTAGGGAACTCAACATTCTGTTTCACCTGAATCTGCACAGGTTCAACTCCTTTAATTAGTCCTATCTCTTCCCCTGTGAAGTCCCATACCTCAGGTGACACGGTATCTCTCAAATCCGGTGGAAGTTCCTCCACGGTCACCATTGGATACAGGTCTATACACAGATGCTGATTAGCAACTTTAAAGGTAGCATCATCGTCCCTCGTCTGAACCTCTACTCCCTTAGGCGTGCAATAAATCGTGCAGTTCAACTTACATAACAGATCTCTTCCTAGAAGACAAACTGGACTTGTATCGCATACCACAAACTGATGTCTAGTTTGGAAGGAACCTATCCGTACTGGAATCGGTTCGGTCAACGGGCTGTTTATTCTTTTGTTTGCCACTCCAACAACTTGGATCGATTGTCCCGAGAGGGGTAGGTTGGGGACTACTGCTGATCTTACAGTAGACCGGGTAGCACCAGTGTCGACCAAAAGTGTGGTAGGATGACCATCAATGTCTGCCTCCACAAAAGGTCCTCTCTGGTCTACCTCCAAGACTGCTCCAAGAGTGCAGTCTTCCTCCCCCCTCAGGCACCGTCAGGATAACGGGTCGGGGCTATACTCATCATACCCTTCGAAAAGGGGCATCTGCTGATAAGTTCGTATGTTGTGCGGGATCCTCGGTGGCTGTGGGACCTGTACTTGTTGGTTATGGGCCCCCCTTTCATCGATCTGGGCCTCATTACAGTATTGACTATCTCCGTCACGGGTGCCTGAACCCCTTCCGCCTCCTGCTGCACTTGGTTGGCTGGGTTAAAAGGGCACTCGCGCTTCCAATGCCCGATCTGGTGACAAAAATGACACGCAGTGGTCTTCTTCAGTGTCGCCACATCCACCCCCGTCTTGGGATCTATGGGTTTCCCCTTTCCCTGACCTTGCCCATTCTGGTTCCCTTGGTAATTTCCCTGTCTTCTTCCTAAGGTCCCTCCATTATGCTGGACCTGAGCTGTCTGCATCTGAACGAGCATCAATTTGTCCTTTAGCTTCCGATGCTTTGAGTCCACTTCATCACTACAATACCTCGCATACCGCAAGATTTCATCTACCGGCTTGTTCTGCCAACAGATCAAATGGTGCTGTATCATGAGGCTGACTTCTGGTCCCAGACCCAGCACAAACTTTGAGACAAACTGTCCCATATCCTTGGGGTCTAATGCATCTAATCCACTATACTGTTTAAACGCTTGCAAGAGTCTCTCATAATATTCGTGCACCATCTCTTTAGGTTCCTGCACAGTTCGGTCTATCTTAACCCAATCTATATCCTGAGGTGAAATCTTCAGTTTCAACCATGTAATCACCTGCTCAAACTTTTTCATAACAAGGGGTGACGGACCATTCGTGACAGCATCCCTTTCAGGTTCAACAGTCGGCCACTCAACTGCGATTTTACAAGCTGTCCACAAATCTCCCGGCACCACTATGTCAAACAAGGTGTTCAAATCAGTCCACAGCACCTTCGAAATTTTAACAAACCGCTCAACCTGTTTATACCACTCTACGGGTTTCTCCCTCAGCCGAGGAAAGTCATTTGTAAACGCAGCCAAGTCACCTCTACTCCACGGCACATATACGTACCCTCCGTTCTGTACCTCCCGTAAAGGAAAGTTTCCAACGCCCGTCGCCCCCCCCGGAGGCGGCGTTTCTCCCACAATTCTCTTGGCTATTTTCTTCTTTGACCACCTCTCCTCCCATTTGTCCAACAAGTTCCATATGCGCATCCCTACAATCAGATCTTTGGTGTGCATCCTTAATCCTGTGATCCTTTTCTCCTTTAATTCCTGATCACTATATTGCAACCTATGTGGTCCTTGCAATGTTTTTGTTTTATTCAAGTCTACCTCATATCTCCTGGCTAATGCCGTCAATTTCTCATGTGCTATCCTTGCTTTCCGAGTTACATCTTTTACTATGAAAAGCAGCTCATCTGACCCATAAATTTCTATTCTTTCCAAAGGTAGACTTCCGCTAATCATTTCGTCTACTTCTGCTTTTAACCTTACTACGTCCAGCAACCTTGCCTGTACTGCACTCCTTAGTATTTCTCGACAAGCTGCGCCATTCTGCTCATCATAGTTGCCACTTTGTTCTTGTGACTTGCTCTCTCCTATCGTATTCCTAAAGCTTGATCTGGGTTCGGAAATTTCTCGTTCCCTATCACCTGGCATTCTATCACTTTGGTTCCTTACTGTGGGTGTCCACATCCTCAAAGCTGACTTAGATTCGTGTAAAGATCCTGGTCTGACTGGTCTCTCATCCTCCTGTCTAAAAGAGGAGTCTGCAGTGGCTGGTAATGGTGTACTTGTGTCTAATGGCTTTGGGAAGTGAATCACTTGTACTCCGAACCCATTCTCACTAGCGCTGGTTCTTTCTTCTCCTCTCGTCTGTACTGAACTTCCTTCTCTCACTCAGTCTGGGTCATATACCGGTACTATAGGGCCAATGGTGACCGGTACTGTCAGGGAGTCCGGTAATCGGGTATTCCCTATCGAAGGCTGTGTTGCCGCTCCCTCTGTTCCTGTGGAAATTCTTCCCACTACCCTCATGTTAGTCTGATTCTGCATCTCACCAGTTTCTACCGCTGATGTTGATTTTCCCTCTTCTAAATCTGTATTAAATGGGGGTGGTCTCTCTGCTAGCAACCTATCTAACACGCTGTCATCTGTATCACTGTCGTCCTCTTCAATCCTTGTTATCTTCCCACCTTTTATTAACAGTGGGTACAACCTGTCTCCTTCTATCGTTTCCACCCTCCACTTTTTCTCTAGTGCGTCCCATCTCGCATCTTGGAAGGCCCTGATCGATTTCTTCACCCTTTCCTGGCTCTTATCTGTTTTCCTGTCATACGCTGCCCTAATCCAAGCATGTATCGCCTCAAACTGTGTCGGTCTAGGCAGTGGTCGTAAAGAAGCCATTATAGTTTTTAGCTGGTACAATACCTCTAACCTGAAAGTGCCATAGCGTGGGAAAGTCAATTCTCCTTCCCCTTCTGTCATTTTATGCCAGTTCTCAAGCCAAATTATGGTATGCAATCCTACATTCGTAGCCATATAATGTGCCGGCGTATCCTCGGGAGGAGCTTCCTCTCCACCCCGAGTAACCACATGTTTGTCACCTCTGCATAGTTCTCGTAAAACTTTAAAACATTTCATGGTAAAGCAGCTATCTGTTCGCACCCAATATTTTGTTTTCACTTCCTGGTTCAATCCACCAATGCCAGCGCGGCTCACACCAACCGGCCTATCGCAGCGCGGCACTTATCTGACGTCACTCTTCATCCGCTCGCAGCAGTTCCCCTTTTTGCTAATTCTCTCGTTCTCGTTCACACGTGTCCCAATCACACTCTGAAGCAATGGTCCGTACTATTGAACAATTACCTCTCTGACTGTCAGTCCTCCTATGACCGATCAGCCTCTCGAAATTGTTGACCTCAAACTGGCAACCGTCTCTCCGCGAAACGGCCGGACAATCACCTTTAATACGCGATAGGATTCAACCGTTCTAAATTCTGCACACAACAACCCACGTCCAGCGTCGGTTATTCACACAATCACACATTTGCTCCCTATCCTCGGTGGTTTGATCAATGATGTCTCGTGATTCCCACCATCTCTGGTCAACAATCTCTATTCTGGGTGTCTTCTACACCACAATATCTCTCGGCCCCGCGCGCGCTCACGGTCCGATCTTCAATCACACAAGACATTACACAACGAGCAAACACCGCAATCTAGCAACCATCACCCTTTTCATACTCACTCTACCACGAACTGCTACTTCCGCCGCACCGTCACTCTCCGTCAGTATTCAGCAACCGCCGACGTCCTCCTTTTGCGATCCACTGGATCACCGTCACTGGGGTTCTATGGGGCAACTAATCTCTCATCCTAATCTAGATCTCCCCTTACTATCAGAGATAACCATCCTACTCTGCTACCAACTGATAACGCTGATTCTTATCTTATCTCTTTTAAGAATCTTCAGGTCGCCAGGATCTTTTTACTTGCTGAATAGTGTGAAGGGAAGAAAATCCTTTTCTGTTTTACGACAAAATTTAGAATCCAGTTACCTTAAAAGACCACTGACTCCGAATTCAATTTTGTGGGTTTATTACAGCCAAGAATAATTGCACGTGCAAGCACCTCAACACGAGGTTAAAGAATAGATGGGCACTAATATAAATAGCATCGTACGCAGGAGTCTCACCCGACTCAGGATGAGAAGAATCGTTAGCTCCAAAAGTATTAAACAAGCGATAACTGCTCCAATCTCAATATTATTCTTCATTTACCTAAATAAACATGAAACCATTAGCTGTCCCTACTCTATCACTAAAGTGGCATACCTACTTAACGAATTTCCCAGGCAAGAGTAAAAGAAAAAGGTGTCAGCTGTGAAGACTTCCTAAGAAGTGCACTCACTTAGTACTTAAGCTCAGATTTTTAAGATGCTCCTTCACCAAATCCCTCTCTGCTCTCCTCTACCTCTTCTCTGCCCTCCACCCTCGGGGCACTATCCCTAATACAAAACCCAATAAAATAGAACACGCCTTTTGTTACGCCTCTTTGGCCAGGTCTTCTTCCTTGTACTTTTCCATCGAAACGGTTACTTCATCCTGGACGGTTGCGATAACCTTGAGTCCCAGGCACCTTCTCCGCTGAAAGTATCATCCCTAAATTCCATTGCACTCCCATCTTCATGCCTCCCATCGCTCTAACTTATGAAACAAAGAGCCAGTCTTTACTAACAAGGCATGTGTCCTTGCACCTGCAACAGAAGATACGTTCAACAGAAACCCTCTACTGTGCTAATTAAATCCAAGAGAACCTTCTCTGCCTGTAAAATAAGCTAACATAAGAACAAACAGGCCTTTCTCTAGCGTATATGCAGTCAGGCCTTTACACAATTTAAACACACAAATCTTAAACACATCTATAAGCATTGGTTCATTATGTTTCGTATGCGACAAGTGAACTACATGTGCAACTTAATATGGTACACATTTAAACTACTGCATCTCGATTACACATGGGCTGATTCCTTTATGCATTAATTTACACATGATTCAGTTAAGCATTACATTGCATGATTAAAATAGCACAATTACATTTCTTATTCATTCTGATAACTGGTTTATAACTACATTTTGCTGGTCATTCATTGATATATATATCTGGATATATGCGGGTGCGAGCTATCCGTGATTATGATGCACCCCTACAAATTTCACAAGAACATAACGCTCTATCAAGGTCAATGTCGAATTCATCGAACAGGACGGAGAGGCTAACCATTAGCAGGTCCGGACAGATGTGCTGCGTCCACCCCCTTTCACCAATTAGCACTACAGCCCAATAGGGGAGCAGCTCAATGTGGTCACTGCACACGAGGAGTTCTACAAACTCCCAGGTCCAGCTGCCAGCAAGTATGCCAAGTATCCAGGCATCCCATAGACGGGTGTCACGGTGGCACTCATGGTCGTGGGCCAACAGGGGGTGCACACACATGTCAAAATCCAGTTCGGCTACCGTCCTGTCGGATAGGCAGACATCCATGGACCACTCGAATATGCACGAGCGACAATGCAACACAGGCTGCACGCAGGTGACGTTGGCAAGGCGGAAGCTCAGTCGGTAACTGATCTGCAGCACTACCAATGGCAGTGCCCCCAGTAAATGCAGCATACGTGCACGGTACAGTTCCACGTGACAGGGGTTGTGCATGTGTCCAGGATGGTCTGCCATTGCGTTAGTGGCTATGGTTGAAGCAGCACTGTTCTGACCTGCACCAGTTCTGCGGATGAAATGCCACAGCTCGGATCAATGAGTTGTTTAAGTGTGCAACGGTTGTACGCCTGGGATGGTGTGGGAGTAAGTGTGAAGGCCATTCCATGCAAGATAACTCCAAGCAAGGACTTCTGTGTGTGGGGTGTGTATACGTTGGTCTGTCGTCGGGCTGTGCGTAGTGTGGGAGTCGTCCTCAACTGCTATCGTATCTGTCATGGGGTGCCGGGCACATGCAATTCCGAGGTCGGATGTGCAGATGTGCTTCCGCCTGATAGTTCAGACAAAGGAGCTTTCATCCCTAATGTCAGTTTGTCATCTGCTTGCATTCATGAAGTGTGATGTGGCTTGTTGGGTGTGGGGTGGGATGTGTGCGACTTTGGGATCCATGTTGGACATGACTTGCATGTGGCAAATGAGCGGCATCACTGTGTGTTACGTTGCCTCACAGCTGCTCCTCCCTCCCCGCGAGCCTATTTACTTGTGTGCGCTGCGCGGTTGCATCACTTGCACTGCAACGGAACACCATTGTCATGCCTGTCTGCGCATGTCCACAAGCCTGACAACACACTGTGATGTTGTCTGTTGAAGGTGGGCGGCCACGTGAGTGTAGGCCTATGGTAAGGTTAGTGCGGACACAGATGTAGAGTTCATGCCTGGCTGAAGTCGTGCTGCGACTAAGGCTAGGCATTTGGTTCATGCTGCGGCAATGCAGATACACACAACACTTGGCATGTATGAGCCAAGACCCCGAGCGGTCATGCGCTCCTTCATTTCTCAGTTCATGCGAGACCGCCCTCCGGGTGCATGCTACATTGCAACATTGTCAATTGCGGGCCAGGTGGCGCGGACACTACAACAGAGACACACGCATTGGTGACTTCCTTGTCCAGGCCAGAACTGAACCACGCCCTGAGCCCCGGGCTAATTCTACACACCCCTGCGCTGGACTGACGTACGCCGGCCCAGCCCACTCCGCTTACGCTTACAGGGGGGATGACAAAGCTACATGTCCAAGGTCTTACCCGCTGCCTGAGGTGACATGCTTGCATCCGCTGTCCACAGCACGATGTGCTGTGGTAGGGCCAGGGGCCATCACGCATACATAATGACCACACGGACACACTTAGATAGATAGTGGAACTGGCTATGGGCACATGCGCCCGGCCCCTTTTTATTACCAGGGTCACATGTCCAGTGACGCCTGTGCTGGATGGGTGTGGGGTGAGTTTAAGCCAGCCCTCAGGGAGTGGTTGGTGCTGGCAACAACTAGAACAGTGATCATCGGATCACACACACAGAGTCACTCATGAAGGGTCCATGACTTGCAGTGCACTGAGGTAGGGGCACCAGAACTGGAAACACACACATATGATTACATCATAAAGGGTCCATGACTTGAGCTACACTGAGTTTGTGGCACCGGAAGCGCTCGGCAGGTGCGCGGCCTGCTATGATGCGTCGTCCGGGCGGGCCACCCTGGAAGCAATGTCTGTTGCCTACTGGACTGCGCCATGAATAAATGAAGACTCAATTTGAATTGTGAGCCCTGCTGACCGCAGTGTAGGCCGGAGGCAGCAGTCAGCGAGGGCCCACAGCCACGTGGCGATGACTTGTGTTGCACAGGGTCAGTGGCACCTGGAGCGCTCAGCAGGTGCACAGCCAACGATGATGCGTCATCCGGGCGGGCCGCACTGGGAGCAATGTTCTTTTTGCCTACTGTATTCTGCCTCAATATTGCCACGTGGCGACGACTTGTGTTGCACAGGTTCAGGGGCACCTGGAGCGCTCAGTAGGTGCACAGCCAAAGATGATGCGTCGTCCGGGCGGGCTGCACTGGGAGCAATGTTCTTTTTGCCTACTGTATTCTGCCTCAATATTGCCACGTGGCGACGACTTGTGTTGCACAGGGTCAGTGGCACCTGGAGCGCTCAGCAGGTGTGCAGCCAGCGATGATGCATCGTTTGACTTGGGGGACCTGCTGACCGCAGTGTAGGCCTAAGGTAGCGGTCAGCGAGGGCCCACAGCCACGTGGCGATGACTTGTGGTGCACTGAGTTAGTGGCACCTGGAGCGCTCAGGGGGTGTGCAGCCAGCTATGATGCGTCGTTTGACTTGGGGACCTGCCGACCGCAGTGTAGGCCAGAGGCAGCGGTCAGTGAGGGCCCACAGCCACGTGGCGATGACTTGTGGTGCACTGAGTTAGTGGCACCTGGAGCGCTCAGCGGGTGTGCAGCCAACGATGATGCGTCATCCGGGCGGGCCGCACTGGGGGCAATGTCTGTTGACTAGTGGTTTCCTCCATTAATAGAAATGTGGCACGATTTAAATTGTGGGACCTGCTGACAGCAGTGTAGGACTAAGGCAGTATCCGGCACACACATGACTCCGTGTTGCTGTGCCGCTGGATGCGCTGGGGGCCTGTGTCACGGAGTCTGGAGGTCACGGCGGCGGACTCATGGCAGGGTGAGGTGCGCCGCCCTGGCAGATGCGTTTCCCATCACGGAAGAGAACCACGCCCAGAGCCCCGGCCTTTTTATCTGCACTCCTATGCTGGAGTGGCGTACGACGGCCCAGCCCACTGTGCTTACGCTTACAGGGGGGGACGGCACAGCTACATGTGCAGGGTCTTCCCCACTGCCTGAGGTAACATGTTTGTATCCACTGTCCAAAACACTACACACCCCAGCAGTATATGTCCACATGGACATGTCTGTGCTCTGCATTCTGTGGTCTGTCCAGCACATCACCGCCACACTTGGCACTGTGTACATTCTTCTTCATGGGTGAGTTGCCTCCTTCACACATACTTGGTTCCCAACTCTCCCCCCATTCTGCACTTGTGTGGCTGAGGGGCCATGCCGTTTTCGGAAGGTCCGCTGTCTTGTCCTACGCTGCCTCAGTGGTAGTCCGGGCAGGGGGTCTGGAGGGGGGGGTCCTGGGGGTGGTGGCGGTGGGTGTTGTGGCCCTCTTGGGTCTCCGGGCTGCATGTTCATTGGCTCCATGGCATCTGTGGGTCTTCAGTTGTGACTCTGGGCTGGGCTCCATTTCATACTGCAGGTAGTCATCCTGCTTAGCACCAGCTAAAGGCAGGTGTTAAATCCCTGCAGCTAACGCGCCTTATCGCCTGCTCTTGGTTCGCATCGCAGATCTGACTGGTCGTTGAGAATCGCGCAAAGTGGTGTTTTCGTGTGTTTTTGCACGGGAACGCCTACTCTGCATATCATTAGCGTTAGTTGTCGCACTCATCCCTGGCGATGTTTTTTGCGGTAGCTATCGCTGGTAAACTGGCGATGTCAGCAGTTTGCACCAGCTTGAGAATAGGGCGATAAATCTATCGCCACTTTTGCTGCGCTAAAGTGCTGATAAATCGGTGATATGTCCTTGAGAATATGCCCCATGGAGTACCATCCTGCTAATTAAATTCTCTAAACATTTCATTGTAGGTATTAGTCTACAATATTAGAATGACATCTTTCTTTGTGAATAAGACATTTCAATTTTTTTCTTGGTACTCATGAGTAAAAAAATCTAGATCTCAAAATTTGCAACAAAAACAAAAAAATCTTCTTTTAACATCTTGTTTTGTAACTATACAGAGACTTGAAGTGCAGATGTAAAGAATCATCTCTCCTCTTCAGAGAATCTTCTTTGAATGGATTGTAAAGATGTAGTACAATATTTATTTTTTGAAGATAAATACATGGGAAGTTGGTCCAACTACAAGTAAAACTGATATAAAACAATCACATTCTCTTCTCCCCCATTTTATAATTAATGGCATATTTGTCGATACAGCCAAAAAACATCCAGAGTCAATATATAAAACATGCCACTCTCCCTAGAAATACATTAATGAGAGAAATGCAATCTTTTAGGGGCCTCATTTTAACATCTTTTAAAGAATACTAGGTGCCTAGAAGACTGCTAATCACTTGTTTTAGAAGCAGAGCTTCACCTTTTTTACCCAGTGGAACTAATGTGTTAAATAAACAGTTTCACCTATGTACAGAAGAGTCTATTCATCTTTCATAAGCCTATTTTTGGGAAGATTCGCATTGCCAATGCTTATTGCAAATAACGCACGCAGTTGCTGTGAGCAGTTGATGAAAGCAGTCAGTAAAAACACAGGATCAATGAAAGAGGTGCCAGTTTAAGCCATCCACAAATTGGAGACCCACACCATACCTAGTGCTAAAACCCAGGGGCATATGTACAAGGATTGGCGATATTTATCACTAACCTCAGTTAGCGTGCGTTTTTTTATCGCCGTGTACCGCGGAAAACTATTGCCGTGTTAGCGGTGTATTCACAACACGCCGCTAACTGGCGATAGTTTCCCTTACCGGGTGAACTGTTCGGCATTAAGAATAGGGGCACAGCGATAGAAATACTCACGCTAACGTGAAAAAAGTGGCGATGGGCCAATTAGCGGCCAGAAACGGCACGCTAATTAGCGTCAGTCCACTTTTTTTCACGGTAGGCAGGAAAAACCACTATAAAACGCCCGCTATGCAGCCCAAACACAAAAAAACAAATAAAAACCAGGAATAAATAGAGAAGAACCATGGAGGAAGCTGGACCCAGTACTGAAACCAACAACAACCCCCCAAACACCCAGGAGGACCAGCCAGAGACCCAGGGGAAGGGCAAGGAGAAGAGGAAGAGGATGACCCGGTTCAGTCAGCAGGAAAACCAGGTCCTGATTGCGGAGGTGACAGAAAAACAGCAACAACTTTTTGTCAGCTCCACAGTGCCATTGGGAACAAAAAATGCAATATGGCAGTCCATCGCAGCCAAGGTGAATGCTGTTGGAGAGGTGAGGAGGACAGTGGACGACTGCAAGAAGCGCTGGCATGATGTTAAGCGCAAGACCAAGCAGAAACTTGCAGCCAATCTGAAAGCAGCAATGCAGACTGGAGGTGGGAGTCCAGCACCACAGAAGGAGCTGGATGCGTTGGAGGAACAGGTGTTCGCAGTCATCAGCGAGGAGACGGTGGTTGGAGTTCCGGGACAGGATACTGCTCAACATGACCAGACACAACAGCAACAGGGTGAGTAACAACCAGGGACTGGGCGGACGGGGGTGGATGGGCCCAATGGCACTCATGCACAATTAAATGTATCGCAGTGCACACCCACAATGACTGCGGATCATGTCCCGGTTACCCTTGTCCCTGGTGGCATAGACACATATCACCCTACTCAACCAATACATTGCAAGATACATATTGGTGGGCACACAGACCTTGAAATGTGCACAGAAAAGTCATCCAAATCTAGTCCAAGTATCATATCAGACCACAAAATAAGGGTTACATGAAAGAGCAAAGGGCCACATTGATTGGAGATGCGGCAGGGTGTCAAAATGGCCCCCTTGCCTCAACACCACTCATATGCATGTTCCCGTATGTCTGAGTTGTGTGCAAGAATGTGCATGTGCATCAAGGGGGGCAGTACTGCACATACACAAACAAGCACACAACTCAGACACACGTGCACAATGGTGCATGTGTGCTGACATTGGTGGCGGCATGCCCACTCATGCACATGTTCAGTCACATACACAGTGCATCCTCATTTTGGTGTCAGAGATATGCGGCCCTGTGCAGACGATTTGTATGTGCGTGGTGTTGAGGCAAGGGGGCCATGTAGACATCCTGCCACATCTCCAGTCAATGTGCACGCTTGCTTGTACATGAGATGCAGTCCTGTGTACACCAAGTGAGAAAGCATGTAGTGAGTCAGCATACCATAAACACATGCATTGTCACAACAAAGTGATCATGTAGCCTACTGGCTAAAAGCTGCATATCCCACAATGCACACAAACAGCAGACTTGACTCAAAATGTGATGTCATACAATGAGCATGGGGGATATGTAAAGAAGTATGACAACCTAAGTATGACAACAAGCAAGGATAGCAAAGTAGCACCAAATAATGACAAGTAGCTAAATGGCACCCTCACCCCTTAGATCAAATAGCACTCCTCCAGTCTCAACTGTACACATCTGTCATACAGAAAACAGCATTACACATCAGTCCTGGTGTGATTTGCCCATTACACCATTATGTGCATGTAAACCTATCTGTTTGGTAAGTCAACTGTGTCAGTGAACAAATATGCAGTCATGGTTGTCATCATCCACACGCAAAGCCTGGCATCCAATAATCAGAACCAGGACAGCATGTCTCATCCATGTTCCATCTGTGTGGCAAATGCCCAAACACACATCACCCTGCCATTAGCATCTGTTGGGAGGGTGGCGGAGATAGGGCCTGAGCACTACTAATACTCCTTAGGAAATCCACATTCATCAAATCCAGGACCACTTATACACCACACGTGGGGCCAACGTTGAGGGGAATGGGTGTTTTCACTGTCTGTTCAGCCTGCAACAACAATAGAAACTCATGCTGCACCATACTCACAATGGGTAAGCCAACAGGAGGGCAGTAAGCAATGCATGCAAGGAAAACCATGACTGACGACATGCACACAGGAGAAATCACAAGAGCCAAAGCTACCTGGATGTACATGTGTACTGCATTATGCATCACACATGGAAACAGCTATTAGCCCATCATTGCCAATCTGCCTAATGGGTTCCCCTCATCACACATAACCATTCTCGCACCAAACTCATGCACATGTGCACTACCCAGCAAACCTGACTGTCTGTGAGCCACACTGACAAGGCAAGTGACAGTGCATGATGAATTGCATGTCTGCACCCTAAACATTTTAACATGGTGCAGGCCACGGTCAGCGAAGTGGCTGAGTGTGGAGTTCATCCTTAAAGGAGCAGGTCACACTCTGACACTTCCTTGTGTACATACAACCCCTGATGTAGAGAAGACTTCTTCTGCCAAACAATGCACAAGTGTCCCAACTCTGATCAAGACCCATATTTACTCCAGCTTACAACATCTTGTCATTGTAAATGCACATAAGTGAAAGGCTCACTGGCTGAAAGGGGTAAGGGGCAGTAAAACCTAAGCTGCAGGGGTGACTCTCCCACAATGCAGTGCACAGACACATAAATCTGAGCTAATCAACATTGACTACAATGTGGTACAAACTGCATCACTTCCACTACTGAGCCGAGGACACAACTGGTGCCGCTTGTGTATAGAAATGGGCCATTCACATTTGGCATAGCTGTAAACTGTGAGATGATAATGTATAACTACAACGTCACATCCGTGATGTTGTACAAATAATCACTATCCGGCATCTAATAGGCATCTCCTCCTAAACAGTCAGAATGGACATTGTCATGCAGTCTGCTAGTAAACTCATCCAATGCATGACCACACTTGAAACACACATTTAACTGCATCTCCCCTGTACATTGCAGAGGTCGAAACATCACCTCCTGTACAGCAGCCTGCTCCACTATTCACTGATGACAGTGAGGAATTTTCCACCATCAACCAGGACACCCTCCAACAGCTACTGACTCATTTAGCACACCACCTTCGGAAGCAGGGCCATCCAGCTGCATCGTGGAAAGTCCACCCCCAGAACAAACCACCCACCAGCAAGCACCTACCACCACAGCTGTCTCACAGGACCTTGAGGACCCACTTCTGGCATTTCAACGCTGTACGGTAGAGTTCCAGCAGGAGATGGCTGATCTGGTGCAGGTGGGTTTTGCCAGTCTGGTGGCCAAACTCGATGCCGTACTTGGGTATCTGAGTCCCATTCGGGACCACCTACAGACCATCACAGACACCCACAGTCCGCTCCATGCTCTCCGACATTCCATGGCTGGCATCGCTTGAGTCATGACTCAGAGACAAGAACAACTGTCCAGTCAGAGTGGCTCCATCGATGTCAGCCAGGAGTTGGCCCGCATGCGAATGATAATGGAGAACATGGAGCTGATGCAAGTGGAACAAATGGCTGCCACGGCTGCTCACCAATGAGACGTAGCTGGAATCTTCCATGCCCTGCAGCTGATCATCACTGCATTGCTGCATCAAGGTTTGACACAGATGAATGCTGCTGCTGCTTCTACATCCACATCTCCGCCCCCTGATGTGTCAGTGCCTCACAGTGATGCAGCCAATCTACCATCACGCACATGTGAGGCACATGACACATCCGAGGACGAAGATGTGGATGAATCAGCATTATTGCAAAGAAGAAAGCGGTAGCATTCATCTATGCCAAATGGCTTGTTTCTCCTTGGATCTTGGCTCAGCATCATGCCACGGAACATCAGCTTCCACTGTCCCCCGATACACTCTATGACACTCACCTTGGACCTCGACATGGACTGGCATATTTTGTCTTGTTCCCAATGACACTGCAATCAGCCTGCTGACTGAACTCTGCCTCTTCCTTTGGACATGTTACCCCAAAAGGACTCTGTCTGGCCCTCCACTGGGCATCTATGGATTGTGGGGATTGTATGGCCAAGTACTGGTCCAGTCTTCACCAATGTCAATGGACATGTAAATAAAAATATTTAAACCACACACATGTGTGTTGTCTACGACCAATCAAGTATAGAAGTCACTAAAAATGTGCCAATTAATCCACCAAAAAGTACACCAAGGGAAATAAGAGAAATTTACATCTTTTACTATGACCCAGATAGGCAGTGAGATGACCGGGTATGTGTGAACTAGCTGTGCCCTCATTGCTCAAATACAACATTCTAGCAATATCCCAACTTAGCCCTACGTACATTAAGGAAATAGGAATGTGTGCAAAAATGTCCAAGTCAGTTGCATGCCACAAGTAGTGTCCCCCTTTACCATTGCTACAAATTCTCACTTGGCATATCTACTCACACTCTACGGGGTTGACAGAGCCTGTTGTGATGGTGCGCACTGCATGTCACATCCCAAGATGGTGCACACCATATTCACATTGATGAAGAATCGTAGGGGCACATGTCTACCAGCCGCTATTGGAACCACAATGTCTGACTCAGTGAAGTAGAGTTGGCAATAGGTACTCACCCCAAACTGAAAGTCCTCAGTCAGCCCCTTCCTGTGGATGAACAATGCATTCAAAATTAGGAACCCTCTCATGCTGTGACCACTGTGAGCGGATAGGGCAATGTGTCTAGGGATGTGTGGTGCACTGCACTTAGCATATAGTCAGATGCAGTACCACCATTTAAAGGGTGGCATCACTATGAGCCAATGCCAAATGTAACAGCTGGGAGAAGTGGCTATGACACTGGCACTACAGGGAGCAATGCTACATTTCCCCTCTTGTGTGCAGCACAACTGTGTGCCTGAATCAAAAACGTTATCTGAGACAAAACCCTAACTTTCCGAATTTCAGTATTCACAAAAGGCATTTAGAAGTAGTGAAGTCAGTATTCCTAACTTAACTACTCCTAAATTCCATTGGTGAATACCAAAAGTTGTAAACTTAGGCCCTACTCTCATCTTACTTTTGTGAATCGGGCCCACAGTTCTGCCACATGTCGTTTAAAATTGACCCGCTACATGACAACATTCTGCATGGGCAGGAAGTTGAGCCTCCATGCACAGGAACTTACAATTCCAATGATGCTGACACACTTGCACAACGCAGCAAGTGTGTCAAGGTCTGTGCATTGTAGATGGACTCAGCGCCAGGCTCATGTGATATGCAGGGGTTTACGGAATCTGTGGTACCCAGTGCATACATCCATCTCCATGATGGATAACAGTAGCAAATCCAATGTCCGCTCAAGGCCATGTCCGTAGGATGTGTTGTAAATGGGCAACAATGTGCTGTCCAACTCCGTGAGTCAAACTTAAGATGTAAAACTTCCCAAAAGAGTGTCCCTAGACTAGGCCGTAAATCCTACTTGCCACCCTGTCATCCATGCAAGTTTACTGTGCTCACATTGAAGGTATCCTGACACAATCCATCCTGCTAAGTAGCATGTCATGACCACACTTACACGTTCAACGGATTGTCCAGTGATAGTATGAGTTGCATACAAGGTAAAAACCCACACTCCACCACATCACACCTGACATAAGTGCAACCAGAATTCTAAAGTATTAATAATTTATTATAAAAGTACAAAAATAACCTACCCTAAACTAACACTAATCACTACTACTACTAATCTAATCTAAACTAACTGGAACAAAGTGAATCATAACCTAAACTATCTACCATATCTAATCCTAAACACGCAACAACATATCTAAGACATCAACCCCCTCCCACCCTTAAGGCACATCATGAGACTGGACAAAGACATCTAAGCTATACAGAAACTAACTACACCATTATCCTACACAAATATATATTTTTTGTATGTTTTGTATTTTTTAACAACAAAGACATCAACCCCCAGCCAAAGGAAAAGGAAACATATCCCCAAATACTAATGAATAATAAATATCTAAAACTAGCTTAAAATCTAACACTAACTATGCCTACACTACAACTACACTACCTAACACTTAAAATACTTACCTAACACTAACTAATAACAATATATAACATTAGGGGAATGGAGAAGAGGGGGATGGGGCTCAATATGTCTAGTCATTATGGGAGACCCAGGGCTTTCCTCATGTCCTTCAGCTGCCTGGTATGCTCCACCATTTCCCTCCGTATCTCAGCCAGCAAAACATTGTTGTCCAATAATGTTCTCTGGTCCCGCACAGTGAACAGCACTACCTGATCTGCTGGGGCAGGTGGCATTGTCCCTTGGGTGTGTGGTGTTGAAGGGGGATGGGTTACTGCCTGTCCACGCCGGGACCCACGCCTGTCACCAGAGTGGCCCAGGATGGCGTGTGTGCCACTCTGTCTCCCATGTGTTACAACCTCGGGCACCGACTTCCAACTCCCAGCTGCCCGGTCTTCCTGGTACCTCCGTGCCATGTTGCGGTACCCCTTAGCGACCTTTCTGATGTGGAGGTACCGGTTCTTCCTCACCTGGAAGGCATGGGACTCCTCTGGCGACATGTTGTCTGTAAAATAAGAGCAATGACAAAATGTTAGTCCTGTAGACTATGTCGATGTTCTCTGTTTAACTCAGAAACACAAGGTCAGTGAAACATGGGAGCCTACACTCTAACGTAACATTGTGAAGTCAGAGAGTGACCTGGACAATGGAATATTGAATCCAGGATCAGTGACTACATGCTGGGGAGACTGACATGACAGTGCATGGCATGGAACATGTACTGTCACAACCAAATGAGACTGCAAGTGTCAAATGATGGTGCTATGACTGAGGGTGACATGTACAAGGATTCGTCGGAGGGAGGCATTAGCCCTCTGTGTGTAGCGCCTCCCTCATCCTCTCCTGTAACACAGTGCTGCATCATATGTACAATGATCATGTGCAGCCCTGCGTGTCACCCAGCGACGGCATGAAGTTCATCAAGTCAGTGCAAACACAGGCACTCTTGCACAAGAGTGCAAGGGTGTCTGTGTGCAGGGGAGGCTTGTTAATGTGTAGGAAGGTTACCCTACCGGCACATGAGCAATCCTGGAACAGCCCTACTCACACTTTCATCTGTGCTGCATCATGCAGCACACATGGAAACACGTTAGGTGGCTTAACACTGACTTGTACATGAGGTGCGGGCCCTCTCTCCACCACAACTTCACAATAGCTGACGCGTTGCTGGCGAGAGGGGGAAACATCGTTTCCTCAGATTTGTCAATTATGCATGTCTTAGATCCGCTATTATCACTCTGTTGATAATTTAGCTGCGCAGGCCTTTACAACGCAAACAGTTACAATGCATTCCCCATAGTAACGGCCCCCTGGACTCATGATGGTTATTGTGTTGTAATGGCTAATGCGTTTTAACAAATAGCGTGGCAGAGCCCTGCATTGTAAATTATATGGCACAGCAATAAATGCATAGCCAAAGCATGCGGGGTAAATGCATATGGAGTAATGTCACAAATTTGGACAGAGGGGCTTGTACACTTGAGCCTGAGTCTACCAGGGAATGACCCCAAGGAGACAGCTTGACAACACCATTGCAGTGGCCAAACATGCCAATGAGATTTATAGGGCCATCTTCGCTAGCTGTTTGGGGAAAGTGTCATCGATATGCTTGGATCAAAGGTACGCACTGCAACTTCTGTGAAGCTGGTATGCAGCATACCTACAATATTACTGTGCCAACCTGTGTCTGAGCACGCAAGGCCTGATAACCACTGCCTCCTTGTGCATGATCGGGCCCACTTGCACAGTCTTCTCAGTCAAGGATGTACATGCATTCCATGTCTGCTCATACTCATCAGCAACACCACTCACATGTCTCCTCTCCTATCTGTATGCTCTGTAATCCACATGCATGTGCTGTTGTGACAGAACCCATAGATTTAACTTGCATGTGTATCACTGACTGGGGATGTGCAAAGTTACATCTGGAAGACAAATGCAGAGCTCCATCTTCACTGACTGATTTGTGACTTCAACAAAACATCATCACACTGTAGGCAAGGTACATGTGATACACAACCATACTGCATACTACAACGTCTATCATTTGACCCAGACATTCATGACATCGCACTATGCCAATATATAATGGCAGAACTCACCAGTGGCGTGTGGGTCCTTGAAGGTGTCGATATCCCCCTGTGTGATGAGCGATCTTCCAGCTGTGAAACATGACAAGAAAAGTGTGTTGGTATCAGACGTAAAATCACATGTGTCCTATTCATCATACAATTCATCACCATCAATGACAATGCTCCGTAACTGTACTGTTGCAGTTCGTGTTGCCTACATGATTGGGTC
This sequence comes from Calotriton arnoldi, assembly GCA_963921515.1. Lineage (NCBI taxonomy): Eukaryota > Metazoa > Chordata > Amphibia > Caudata > Salamandridae > Calotriton > Calotriton arnoldi. The sequence continues at coordinate 2,346,376 of CAWUFW010001866.1, read as the reverse complement.
TACTTTGCCTGCCATTCACACAAAATCTGTGAATGCTGAGTTGTGCCAAACCAGACAATAATGCAAGCAAACTTGCACAGACTAGTTGTGTGACACTTTCACAAGGCCCAATTACTACACGCAACATGAGGTTATACATGCTCTGTGTACAGTTGCATCGATACAGATCGCACATGGCTGTTTCACAAATGTTGGTGGTGTATGACACTCTGGAGATGTCCTATTTCCTTTGAACTATTGTTCCTATCTCACCCATTGTCACACAGAGCCTATGTACAAGGGCAGCGTACCTAACTTAGCCAAACAAGGAGGGAAGCATTTGTACTCTTCCTTTTGTGCAGCACACAGGTCCCAGAAAGAATGCCTAGGATTGTTTATGTACAGTCACTCTCCTGTACATAAACAACATTTGCCCTGCACGCAGTATGGTGCAAGGGTGCCAGCGTTGGCACTACAGTGCTAAGTGTTGCGCCCGCGCAGTGGGAGACATAAACCTGCACCCTATGCTTGTCAATATGATGCAGCGTTGTGTTTCTGATGTGGCAACATTAAGCGTGAAGGCATGACGTCTAACGCCTCACTCTGCCACATTTTTGCACATGGACCCCAGTGTGTCCCACACAGCATTTTTGGCTATTCGTAAGAGTGTTCATATATGAATGTAGAGGTTGAACTTATCACACTGTAGGCCAATGATGACTCCCAGGTGGTCCAACAGGTCACCCTCATGGCCCACACAATCCTGCCAGCGGTGCTTCCATTGGCGCCCAGTCCTGTCGACCCCAAAGACACGCTGCATCTGTGCCCTCACATGCTCCCACCTGACCTTCCGCACATGGACGGGATATTCCGAAAGGATACGACCCCCCACTCTCCACCATCATGGGCAGGTAAAATTTCACCAGCCTGAGGAAGCCCCCCAATGCCCCCTCTGACATCCTGCCCTCCCTACCCACACCCATCATCTCCCAGCACACACCTAAACCCACTACTAAGAAAAGAAAGTGCCCAATATGTGCCCCAACAACTACTAATTATTTAAACTACCCCTTAGACAGACACCCGACAAGATTGAGGACAAGAGACAAAAAACACGTATTAACAAGTACACAACACTTCACGGAGACACTATCAACAGGACACAGCAACACTCTCTTTATCACAAATCTGCAGCACACACCACCAAACACCTCCACCACTCTCCACAATCACCAGCAATGTGCTCAAAAGAGAAAGTGAAAGTGCACAGCACTCCTACAGTAAACAGGAAGCATGCAGACATCACTTCCTGTGTGTCTGCGGCCCGTTTTTTGACTTTGCGGTGAGATTCTGCCCACAAATTGGCTTAGGGCTAATATTTCGTATGGTTCACTGTGTCTAGCGAAAGATTTTCCATCGCGAGTATGAAAAAAACATCGCATTAACGTAAATGCGGCTAGATTTTGCACGCTACGTGCAAGTTGTTACTCAGATGAACAGTCTTAGATGTAATTTCATTTCAGAACCCAAATGACACCCTAAAATTCAGAATTTACCCCAAATGACACCCTAAAATTCATAAATGACCCCAAATGACACCCAAAAATTCTGAATTTACCCCAAATGACACCCTAAAATTCATTAATGAGCCCAAATGACACCCAAAAATTCAGAATTTACCCTAAATGACACCCTAAAATTCATAAATGAGCCCAAATGACACCCAAAAATTCAGAATTTACCCCAAATGACACCCTAAAATTCATAAATGACCCCAAATGACACCCAAAAAAATCAGAATTTACCCCAAATGACATCCTAAAATTCATAAATGACCCCAAATGACACCCAAAAATTCATAAATTACCCCAAATGACACCCACAAATTCAGATTTTACCACAAATGACACCCTGAAAAGCATCTCTCAACACATGAGACATACCCCCATCAAATTACAATTGTACTATTCTTAGCACAAAATGTTTGACTTTCACTTGTCAGAGAGATGTACTTATGCAGAGGATAAACATGCACACAGGGTATGTGTGTTGTGTGGTTTTATTGCACAAACTGGGCTTAGGTGCATTCTAGACAGATAAATGGCAAAGGACTGTCACATTGTGAGGTGCTCAGGTGAAGAAATTGTTTATGATTCAGTTCCTTCGGGCAGTTCCTGCAGCAGAAACTGTGGTGTGTGCTGCACCAGCCTCATCTTCTTCTTCATCCTCAGCATCGTCCGGTGCAACTGGCACTTGAATCCATGGGGCATTGGTGCGGACACATATATTGTGCAACACACAACATGCTATGATTATCTTGCACACTATTTCCGGGCTGTACAACAGTCTGCCACCTGTGATGTCAAGGCACCGGAAACGTGACTGTAGCACGCCAAAAGTGCGCTCCACAATGGCCCTGGTGCATCCAAGGGCCAAATTATACTGCCTCTGGGCCTGGGTGTTTGTGGCTCGGAGTGGTGTCATCAGCCATGGGGACAGTGCATATCCTTGATCACCTGTAACATGTAATGGAGAGATGTGTCCATTAGTTGTTGTGCATGCTGTGTTTGCAGTGTTCATATTTTGTGATGTGTGATTTGTGCTACTTTGGATTACAGGTTAGCCATGTGTAGCTTTAGACAATTAACCAGCATCAATGCAAATTACATTGGCTCACACCTGCTTGTCCCTCCCCCCTAGCCTATTGTATTGTGGGTGCTGCGCGTTTGCATCACTGGCACTCCAATGGCGCGCAAAAGCCAATCCCGTCTGCGCCCGTCCACAATCTAAACGCAAACAGCAGCAGGGACCCAGGATCTCCTGACGTCTAGCACTACGACTCACCCGCCCTCCTCAAAGTAAATGCTAGGATAACGTACAACTGCCAATAGGCCACAACAGACACAACTCACGTCCAGTTCTCCTGCTACAGCTGATGCAAGGACTTCACCACCGCACAACACCAGCACTTCCAGATCCAGACCAGCCACAATGCAACACTCTGCGGCACACTTGCCTGCAGAGCCCCCGGAGGCCGGGACCGCTTCGGCCACACCATCAACATCATCACACACCACGCCATCTACTCCATGGACTACGTACTCATTTCCGAGCTGAGCTTCCACCTCACAAACCACAACAACTCCAACTCCAGTACCCTCTGGCCAAAGCTTGCAAACATCAGTCTGACCCAACTCTTCACCACACTGACCCACAAGGCAGGACACACCCTCAAACCCATCTTCACATGTGGGAACAGCGTCCACTGCATCCACAACACTCAACCCACATGGAGTGACCACCACTGCGTACACTGCCTCGTGGAAACACCCAAGCCACCCAAGCCCACAGCCCGCCCCACACTAAGGGAATTGAGCTGAGTCACAGAGGAGCTGATCCACTCCACCATCAACGGCAACACCCACACCGCTGCAGCCGACACCGACAGCGCTGCCAGGGATTTTCACACATAGATCTGCAAATGTGCATACAAACTTGCCCCGCTATGCAACTCCGACTTACAGCGTGCAAGAAAATGCGCATCGGTCACAACCAACCTCCAAGATGCCAGATGCATCTGCAGACGCATGGAGAAGAACTGGAGCAACATCAGGAAACACAAAAGATTTCACCACCTACAAGGACACCCAGCTCATACTCTCCCTCACCAAGGCACACACACCCACCAGACTGGGCTTCGAGGAAGGATTGCAGGAAGTTGTGACATGGATGATCAACAGCTGCCTGGTACTCAACGAGGAGGAGACATAAGTCCTCATCCTCATAAACACCCCATCAGCATGTGACAACACCTGGTGGGCCACCGCCTTCGGCAGCCCACCCCCCCAACGTCCCCAGGTACCTAGGCATCGTACTCAACCCCTCCCTCTCCATTAACCAACAGGTCTACGCCGTGGCCTCCAGCTGCTTCAACACCTTCTGCATCCTCCATGAGACCTTCAAATGGATCCCCCACGTGTCAAGAATGTCAGTCACCCACGCAGTCATTACCATCAGACTGGAGTACAGAAACACCATATATATGCACACATAGACAAGTCTGTGCTCTACAAGCTCCAGACTGTACAGGACACCGCCACAATACTCGGCCTTGTGTTCATACTTTCCTCATGAGTCCAGACCCTCCATCGCACCTACTTGCTTCCAACCTCTCCCAGCATTTGCAAATGTGTGGCAGAGGGTCTGTGCCTTTGGGGATAGTTTGTCTAAAAGGCTAGCCCCAGTAACCGCAGTCACTTGGGTTGTTGTGCATGGTATGTGGACATGTTACTAGGCATGTTGTATGAAATTAGCTACATGTGCCTTGTCACATTTGTGAGTTCCATGATTGTGTACTTGAGGTGTGTGGTGTGTTCAGTTAGTACTTACCAACAAGCAGTGCATTTCCATATGTACCATCCTGAAACCGCTGGTTGATGATGGACTGGCAGAAGATGTAGGAATCATGCACACTCCCTGGAATGTGTGTGCTTCCTGTTGCGGCATATGTGTGCAGTGTCTGCAGGGGGCACAAGTAGGACATGTGTGCTGTCAATTGCCCCCAACACCTGCGGGAAGCCAGCAATGGCATAAAAACCTTGCTTGGTCTCAAGCTGTTCCTGCGCAGTGTTGGGGAAGTGTAGGTGCTGGGGTATCAGGCTGATGATGCCATCCAAGACAGTTGGGAGGAGCCTTGATAGGGATGACTGTGAGACTCCACCAACTCTGGCAGTTGTTGGTTGGAAGGTACCAGAGGCCAGCAGCTTTGTCTGCGGAGGGATGTTGGTTATCCACTCTGTTGGTGCCTGCAGCCTGTGGGCTATCTGGGTCAGGATGCGGAGGATGGATGTCCTTTTGAGCCTGTAGTGGGCAATGACATCCTCTGGCGTTAGGTCTGTGAGGCTGAGGCGTGGGCGATGCACCCGCTGTCTTTTTCGGCTCTGCCTCCGTGGTGGTCCTGGGGGCGGTGGCAGTGGCAGTGGTTGTTGTGGCCTTCTTGGTGCTCCAAGCTGCAGGAGTAGTACCTCCATGGCATCAGTGGGTCTTCAGATGAGGCTCTGGCCTAGTCTTCCTTATGTTCTGTTATTTCTCACCATTTTTAAGACCACCTTTTTTCTGGTCTTAAGTTCCAGCCGCTAATGGGCTTTAGCGGCTGTTTTTTTAACATATCGCGGGTCCGGGCGATCGTTGTAAATATCGCAAAGTGGGGTTAGCGTGCGTTTTTGCACGGGAACGCCTACATTGCATATCATTAGCGATAGTAATCGCTAACATCGTTGGCGATGCTGGATGCGGCCGCTATCGCCAGAAAGCTGACGCTAACGGCTGTTAGCGACAGCTTGTTAATACAGCGATATGAATATCGCCGCACTAGCGGCAGAAAAGTGCAGCTAACGCGGCGTTAACTCGTTGTACATATGCCCCCTAATCTCTTCTTGCATCTCTGTAAATGTGCAAACTCCACTCCCAATAAAGCAATAACTGATGCAGAAAACCCATACTTTTTCTTGTTTTTTAATCAATTTTTGCATTAGTGTATATTAATCCCACAAATGCACGTGTTCCCATGTAAGCAATAGCTCCACAAATTATTTCCACTAGTACTAAAAACTGCCATATATCCAACGTAAAATGATTTTTTAAATAAACGACTCAAATTGGTTGGAATCAGTACAATGAGTGCGTGTAAGCAAACATTGCAATTGACCAGCAGAAAGAAGGCTAGTCCATTGCCACCTGTAATGCTCAGCATTTAGCAGGAAATATGTACATTCAATGGTGACACAAACAGTAATTATGCAGAGGATAACCAGGACCAACGTCATGAGTGTACAGACATAGTAGATCTTATCAGCCCAGAAGCATGTAAAATAAAATACATCTAGATAAAAATGGATCCAAATGGTAGAATTCCACCATAGCAGAGAATATCCGCTGGTTCCATGAACAACTTTTTAACAGGGATAGGTCGAGGCACAGCATTGACACGACAAGGAAAATTGTGTTGCCCTGAAAAATTTCTGCCAAAAACAGTTCCATCTAGATTTAACGGAAGGATAACAAAAAAACAGATGGAGAGTACAGCACCCGTCGTTCCAAAATGAATTACTATCGAGGTGTGATAGTAGATCGCAATAAAGTTGATGAAAAAGGCAATGCCACACACCATTGCTGGAACAAGAAATGCTCCAATGAACATTTGCTTTCTTCATGGCCTGCCTTCTTTTTTTCTCATAAAGACTACCTCCAAAGTATCTATTCACAGGAGATGTCACTGCATTTACAAATATCTCTGTGCTAGGCATGGGTCCTCTCTCTGTGCACATGTATCATTGTAGCAATTATACAATTAGAGAAACTGAAAAAATCTGGCATTGTGCGATGAGTATATCAAAAGATGACTAGATGGCCGGAAAACAACACTGTGACCCTGTTTCCACCCATATTCACCCCTAGAGTCCGAAAACATCACAATGAAACTGCAAAACCCCATATTAACCCCCTAGGTCTACTTCATCCATTAAATCTTCTATGCTGTACAGTGCATAATCCTTTGACAACGTTCTCATTAGAATCATGGAAACTAAGCCAACTAGAAAAATAGTCATCATGAATAAATTGAAGATGTAAAGCAGTGTCTCCGGTGTTGAAAAAACGATGGGTCTGAATACTTATCAAATCCATCTTCAAATTTGACATCAGAGTTTTTCCATAACACTAAATATGGCATCGGGGTTTTGGTTTTTGGCAAAAGTTTAACATTTATTTTACTGGTGAGATTTACAAAATCAATTCTGGTTGCATTGAACCCTATTTCTATTTTTTTTTAAGTCCGAAGGAAGTAATCTTCTCCATTTTCATCGCCTTCGCCCAACATAGCCCAGTTTGGTGAATCGTCTATGTACAGCAGGTATTAATAATGATTCCTAAAAGCATACACAAAGGCCTATTTGATGCCTAGACCACTAAATTCCAATTAAACTCCTCGGAGAGCTTCTCTTAGAGTTTCATGGTAGTGGCTAATACTTTTTTTTTACCCCCAACAAAATAGAAGAGAGAAGTATTTATATGTCTCTTGGTGATTATAGTACATGGTCCAACTGTATTTTTCCATAAGAAACCCTCTTTGTCTTGATATGTGTGCGCAGGTCCATCTGTTTGGACGGGCAGCAGAGGAGGAGGAGTTCAGCTGCATCTTTAATGGGTCCATGGTCTGCATAAACCAAGGCTGATCCTTCCACCCCCATACTCCTTCTCCCTTCGGGGTCGCTACTGCAAATTCCTGTGGCTCCTGCAACTCATGGTGACTTCTGCAAACCCCAATAGCTTCTGTTGCCCCCTTGCGGGTCCTGCTTCCCCCGTCACCCTGCCTGACAGCTCTCAGAGGTCACTTCCTTTTGGTTTCTGGTAGCCGTGGGCTCATAAGGCGCTTATTTCTGTTTGCTGTTTGCTTGCCAGCAGACACCTCTCGTCCAACGGTGGTAAGCACTGGTCCTTCACCTGACCTTCTCCACAACGCTCAACTCGCCCCAGCTTCCGCTGCCCCCGACGCCATGGTTGAGCCACGTCACTTCCACAGAGCCCTTCAGCAGGAAATACCTCACCTCGGCCAGGGTGCAAGAACAGCGCCGCCTACAGAAGGGGCTGCTGGGCCTAAGGACTGCGTTCAAGTGCCTGTCCTTTTGAGTATTCTGAGTTGTGCAGTTGGAGATCTGTAAATTATTGAAGAGATGATTAGTTTGATTGTGTAGCAAAAACGTTCAATAACATATAGTATTGCAAGCTTAGAGATATATTACCAAGTAAGCAAAATATAACACAGCTCTTGAAAGAGAAGCTATAAAGAGAACGATGAATACGATGATTTTGAGTTCTGCTCATAGGCTAAGCTTCCATAGAAACATCAACCATGAGGCCTCTTTATTGTAGAAAGCATGTTTTGCCTGTTCCTGATTTTTTCACATTTCTTGCAATAAATGAAATGTAGGTTTATTGACTCAATATCTGCCACATCAGTTTGAACTGTGACTAACAAACTTCATTATTCTAAACTTGTGAAAGTGTATTGAGCTCTTGAATCCGAAGAACACAGCCTGAAGTCTGGGTTGGACTGGCCTATTGGGCAATCCGGACGTGCCCTGAGAACTGGTCTGACCGATTAGTGTGTGGTCTGTGTTTTTTGGACCGTTTGTGGGCCTGTATTATCGCCTGGTGGACCGATTTTTACTCCTGATTTCCCTGATGTTACCACAAACATTACCTGAAGCAAGCACACATGCATGCAGTCTCTTTTAACTTGCAAAACACCTATATAGCTTGTCTTTACAAGTTTAAAACTGCCCTGATTTGCAAACGTGGAACACATTTTTTAGCTATCTGATTCGCTAATGGGAGGCACTTTTAATTTGGTGCCCAGGTCTATTTTCTGCACCAGTACAACATTGATTAAAGTATATGGTAAACATATCAGGCTGTCAATGCTTTTAGATGTCAAAGGCATAGTGCGCTCACAGCATGCAAGTGACTGCCCCCCACTAAAACGACTCCCAAGGAGATAGACAACTGTGATTAATGTGCTTCAACTAAGGGCGTAGCCTTTTATTCACATAGTCACATAGTATCAGTGAGGAATAATAACCATAGTTAAGTAGACATTATTGTTAGGAGAATATACAAGGTAAGGTCAGCAAAACAGCTCAAAGATTGTGCAAACAGTTGTCTCCATTACAGCACAACACTTCAGAATGCAAAAGTGCCAGAAGGCCCCTTTTCCTTACCCATTGCCCACACCCTCAACCAAGGGCATCTGAGGTATAACTTAGTGGCAACTTCCCCTCCATCACTCAGAGGGATGTGCAATAACTCCAGTTCCACATACAACAAGACAACGCATACTGCTCCGTCCCTGCCGGGGTACCTTTCATCAGGCAAAACCCCCATTATGTTCAGCTCCAGGCATCCCAGGGTAGAGCAGAAAGGTCCAGGATCACCAGCAGGTCAGTCCTCCCACCTGCCTGCCCAGTACCTGCGCAAATCAACAACCCTCCTAGGTGTAAGTTCAGTAAATCAGTCCAAATTTTGGGTAGCCCACTTTCTCTGCTGCAAGAAATTCAGCCAATTCCTCCTTCCTCCAGGAGTGGGTGGGTGAGTGTTTGATGTGGTATGTCGGATACTGGTGCATGGTGGAAGGGAAAAGAGGACTATCTTTTGCCTCGTTATGCCTTATATACTGCTGCCACAGGTGCCACCAGATGACGTCATGGTCAACCCTCCTTTATGGCAAAACAGACGAGGGACTCCCCACCTTGGCTCCTGCTCGTGTAGCGACTGAAGGCACCCCACTACTATTTTCAGGGGGTGCCTGGTCAAGAACTCTGCCAATATTAACAATAGAGTTCAAGAAGCTTTGCAAATCAAGGTATGGTACACTCAAGGTCCCATCACCTGAACTGCTTCTGCGATGGGTGGAGCTGAAGGTAAACAATGTGCTGAGAGCAGTGCTATAAAATGAGCCCTCGTGTGCTGCTGTGCACAGGCACGCAGATAACTGTGTACTGAGATAACAGTTCCTACAATTACATTATCCTGCCATGCATCTCCAAGGTCATGGATCACTAACTCACCACCCAACATTGCAACATAGGGAAACACACCCACCACAGTGCACTTTAGCCCTCAGAAACAGACCAATGTTATTTCATTTCTCTTTTGCCCACAATAATAAAAAATGGGATGTAGATAAGAGAACCCTTTCTTCTAAACAGATGAGATTCAGAAAAGCCAACTCAAACATATTCACATTTTTATCGTCAGGACATAATAATCAGGATTTATTACACGTGCAACTGTGCAATATACGTGAGCTATGCAGGACTTCCAAGTGCATTTACCGTTTCCCAATTTGCAATTACAACTACCCTATTAGGAGGCATAAAATGTTGCTCAGTTTGAAGAAAGGGCTTGTTCACCAGGAAAATGGAGGATTCATGCCTAAAACTGTGGTGGAAAATGGCACTCGCTATGCCCTCTCCCATTGTTTTTAATCGAAGAACGACCTGATTTCCTAAATGAAACTAATGTCACTGGTGTGGATAGTGCAACCCTGTTTTTCTAAACCCTCAAAGCCCACGCAAATCAGCTTATTTAGGGGCATATTTACAAGCCCCACTGCATCGCTCTTGCACCATGCAACGTGGTGCAAGAGCAACGCAACTCAAAAATGAGTTTTATGAAGTCACGCAAAGCCACCTTGAGTGACCCTCGGTGGCTTCATAACTCTCGAGTAAAGCAGTGTAGCGCATATCGCTCCAGAGGAGCATTCCATGGGCATTGTGTGGGTGTTCCTAGGTAACATCCATGGATTTGGACGCATTCCCAGATTTACCAGAAATGGTAAACCTGAGAATGCACCAAAAACCTATGCCTCCCCATGTGAGGTGTATCTAGGAGAAATATCTTTATTTCTCTTTGTTTTTTTCCCCTTTCTATGTGAGCTGTATTCTGCAGCACACATAGAACGACAACACTGTCTCAGGGGATTGTTTTTGTGCAGGAAGGTGCCCCTTCCTGCACAAAAACAATCCACCTTACAATGTAGGCACCCTTGTACCATTGTACAAGGGTGCCTGCATTGGTGCTAGGCAGCCAAAACGGCAACAGTGCAGGGTAACTAGCAGGAATGCACTGTATTCTTTTAAGTACGGTACATCCCTGCCCTTTTCCTGGCATGCAGTGCAACACAGCAAGGTGACTTGCTGTGCTGCACTGCATGACAATCTCATAAATCTAAGCCCTATTTTTTAGAATTTGCTTTGACCAATCTGATGATCTCTAATAATGGTAAACCCTGCTATTCTCTTTTGGTACTAAAAGGTTTCTTTGATCTTGAGTTTAAAAGAGACACAATTAGACCAAGCGTATTAATATAAATATTTCGGATATGTAATTGGTGAATAACACAAATATCGAATCAAAAATATAGTGTGACAAGAACAGCTCTAAAAAATATAACACACCCAAAATATTGAGGAAAGAGTATCCAAAGTATGAATATTGATTTTTAATGTTTAGAATATTGTTTTTAGTATTATTGTTGTCCTTAATATCGTTTACTTAAATATAGTTGTAATGAATATCGCTTTTAATTATTTTTATTTATATTAGTTGGTATTTTAAGTTTAGATGTTAGTAATTTTTAAGAAAAGTTTAGTAATTTTTGTAGTCTAGTTTGTAATTTTAAATGTGTAACTTTGTTTTTTTCCCCACATTTAATTAGCAATTTATAATTTAGTAGTGGGTTGTGGTATTTGTAGGGGAAAAGCGTGGACGTTTATTTAAATGATGAATTACTGTTTCTTATTCTTAATTATTTTTATGTTAACTTAATATTTAATTGGTTATTATTTATTTAGTTTGAATGTATATTTTGCTTTTACATTTTAATTACTAATTTAAATTTTTGTGGTGAATAGTTGGGTTTTAGAAGAAGAGGATGGGAAGTTCTTAATCCTTTTTAAAAATAATATTTTATGATAATTATTTGATTCGTAATTCATTATGTAAAATACTTAATCGGTTACTTGCTATGTAAATTATATGTTGCATTTTAGTTACGTTAACCACAATAATTAATTGTTTCTTAATTATTTGATATGTTATATTTAGTATTGTTTAAAATTGTATTTATTATATGTAAGCAATATGTTTCTATTTCTAATGTTTTGTACTTTAAGTTAATTGTTTTTGGTGTTTTTTCTGGGGGGTATTAGGGAGAGAAGTCATTATTTTAAAAACGTATGTATTTTGTTTTTTATTTGATAACTTGTTTTGTATAATAATTTTCAAAATAAATAATACTTTTTTATTAATATTGCACATATTTTTTTGTTTGTTTATGTTTTATAATGGTATTTTGTTAGGTATTTAAATATTTTTCAACAAATTATTAGGATCTGAACTAGTATATAGAGCCCTTTTATAGTCCAACACTTTCCCAGATTTTACTTATGTTGGATTGTGAATAGATAATCTAACCTCTCCAAAATCTAACACCTTCCCTACTGTTGCTTCGAATTGAGTAGAAACAGTAAATCTAATACCTCAGAAGTCCAACACTTTCCATGATTTTGCTTACTTTGGAGTGGGAAAAGCAATTCTATCCCACGTGAGATCCAAGACCTTCCCTTCTGTTGCGTAGATTTGAGTGTGAATAGTAAATCTAATCACGCTGTAGTCCAACACTTTCACTTTGTTTGCTTAGATTAAAGTAGGAATAGTAAATCTAACCCCTCCAAAGTCCAATAGTTTCCCTAAATTTAATTACGTTGGAGTTTGAATATTAAATCTCACCCCGCTGAAGTCCAACCATTCCATGATTTTGCTTATGTTGGAAACTCATAGTAAATATAAGACCTCCAAAGTCCAACACGTTCCCCACTGTGGCTTAGATTGCAGTAGGAATACTAAATTTAGCCCCTCCAAAGTCCAACACTTTCACTTTTTATGCTAAGATTCAAGTGGGAATAGTAAATCTACCCCTTCTGAACTCTAGCGCTTTCCCTACTGTTGCTTATAATGGAGTGGGAATAGTAAATTCAACCCCTCCAAAGTCCAACACGTTCCCTGATTTTGCTTATGTTGGAGTGGGAATAGTAAATCTACTCCATTTAAAATTGTTGACTACTTTGGTATAATTTGAAGTACATAGGTTAGTGGAAATTTCTTGAATTTTAATACTTTGTAAAAAAACTAAAATGTAGTTTTAAATTTAAATGAAATGTATGTTTGTTCATTTTAGTTTTCAAGTTATTAATATTTCTGTTTTTAATACAGTGTAAATATTGTTTTTATATTTATTACAAAATAAATGTACATATCTCTATATAGATGTATTTATTTTATAGAATTAATTAAAGCTTTTTTATATTATTTTTACATTTATTTCAGGATGTTATAGTTAAGACCATGATTCCATAGTAAAAACATTGTTTTACTTGCCAATACCTTTTGCGCCGGTTGACGAATCTTCACAACATTTTCTGGGGTGATCTGTCAAGCGGGGGCTGAGAAAAAGAGGTGTCAAAAAAAGTGTGTTTTACCATGGTAATTCCCATAGGACCTTTAGACATGCCTGCAGCCTGAACCACTGAACGGAATTACACCAAATTTGGCAGAAAGGTAGATTGAGTAACGCAGATTGTGCTTTGTCTTATTTGAGAAATTTAAGAAAATACAGTTAGTGATATCTGTGGCCGGGATGATTTTGGGAAAAATAATGAGCTTGTGCAGAGAAATGCAGAGCTCTGATTGGCTGGCAGCACTTCAACCAGAAAGTGTTGGCAGCCATCTTGGGACTCTGCTTAAGCTGAATCCCACAAAAAATTGTAAAAAAAAGAAAAGGGGGAAGGGTAGGAATACACTGACCCCTAAGCCTCGGCTTTGGGGTCCCCTTGGAACCCCGCCACGACATAAAAGCATAAAAAAAATTAATAAATTGCAGCGAGTTTGCAAATATCGCGAATTCATGACAAAGCAATAAAAAAACAAGCACAGGCTCCTGCGACTGTTTTATTTATAGTCCCCGGTTGGGTCAGGTAATGGGACATGCGGGGTTTAATATAAAATGTAGAGGGGCACATAGGGCCCCCTTCCAAGGGCTTAAAAAAGCCCCGGCGACCACCACCTTACCAGGCCTTCTAATTAAATGCTTGGGGAGGGCCTCCCGGACTCCCCCCCGAGCCCAGAGAACAACCAGGGCTTTTAAAAAAATGCTTGGGGGGGCAGGCAAACCCCCCCAAACCCCTGGGACTACCACCTCCCCATGGCTAACTTAATTATGGATCCAAAACAAGGGTTACCCTTCTCACAAGGAACCAGGGTATCTATCATATAACAGGAGACAGCAGTTCCTGTGGACTATGTGTTTGATACTAATAACTGGAACGCTCAATGGCATATACATGGGTGGAAAATGAATGTCAGAAAAAGAATCAGAACCATACACTTAGTAGAATTGTCAAGAAACACTTTTACTAAATTGATGATATTTTTGACAGAAAATGCGAACCAAAAAGGTGTTCGGTGTCCCAAGTGAAATAGAACCCTAGAAAAGAGGGGGAGTGCTAGTGAGTGGTAAAAAAGTTTTCTATATATATCAAACAACTACAATTCAATTTATTAAATACAAAATCAGTCCTCCAGTACAATGCTAAAAGGCTGAGAGGGTGGTTCATTTGTAATTTATGTCAACAACGTTTCGACCCCAAGGGCAATGGGGGGCCTCATCAGGACCTTGTGATATGGAACACCTGAAATAAAGTGATAAGAAAAATTGACTGAGCTGCCAAAACATAAAAGAGAAAAATTGTACATGGCTGGGTTGGCGCATGATTAAAAAAAACCTGAATAGGGCCAATGGACTGCCACTGTGTTCGGTGAAAACACCAGGGAAGTTATGTGGCTCAAGACTGGCTAAAGAAAAAGAAAAGGTACTCACAGCGGGGCCCAGCTGGGCACTGTTAGTGAGAGACAAAGAAAGGATGATTGGTCAAATGAAATATTCTACACAAACTGCTTCAAATAGACTATAATGGTCACAAAAGATACTCACCCCACAGTGAGGTGGACGTGGAAGTGGACAGTCCTATGCGATATGGGAGTGCGGTCCCATTCAGTAGTGGTGTGGGGTCAGTTACTTAACCTAATTATGGAGCAGGGGCTGCACGGACTCCCCCCTGCACCCTGGAGACCACCACCTCCCCAGTGCCTTTCTTTTTTGAAAAAAGAAGGGTGGCCCCGGGGCCACCAATGCAAAGAGAAGGAGGGGGCCATGCAATCCCCCTTCCTGGAGCTATACATGGCTCTTGGGACCACCACAGCCGGCTCCTTCTATATCCCGGGGTGCCCACCCCGGGACATAGCTGTTTGCTGTGACTTGGCAGGAGCTTTGACAGCTCCTGCCAAGTCAGGGCAAACACACCGCTTCCAGCAAGCAAGAGCTGTGAAAATGCTCTCGCTTGATGGACGCAAAGCTTTCATCTCTTTTTCTGCCTGCTGTCAAGCAAGCAGGGAAACAGACAAATTGCTTTCACGCACAGGTGGTTGCATGTTGAGCAGCTCCCTGTGTGTGAAAGCAATGTCGGCTCCCGCAGTAGGCGGAGAGCTGGGTAGCCGCCTGGGACCGCGAGGGCCTTGAGGCTCTCCCCCCAGTCCCAATGACCAGCAGAAAGAGGCTAAATAAAGGTCAGAAACATGCAGAAAGAGGCAGAATAAAGGCCAGAAGGAGGCAAGATAAGGTGAAAAATGAGCAGAAACAAGCAGAATAAAGGTCAGAAATGAGCAGCAAGAGGCAGAATAAAGGTGAGAAATGAGCAGAAAGAGGCAAAATAAAGGTCAACAATGGGCAGAAAGAGGCAAGATAAAGGTGAGAAATGAGCAGAAAGAGGCAGAATAAAGGTCTGAAATGAGCAGAAAGAGGCAGAATAAAGGTCAGCAATGAGCAGAAAGAGGATAACTAAAGGTGAGAAACAAGCAGCAAGAGGCAGAATAGAGATCAGAACTTTGCAGAATGTGATAGAATAGAGGTCAGAAACGAGCAGCAAGAGGCTGACTAGATGTCAGAAATAAGCAGAAAGAGGCAGATTAAAGGTCAGATAGGAACAGAGAGAGGCATAATAGAGGTCAGAAACAAGCAGAAACAGTAAGAATAAAGGTCAGAAACGAGCAGTAAGAGGCAGAATAAAGGAGAGGAACGAGCAGAAAGAGGCAAAATAAAGGTTAGAAATAAGCAGAAAGAAGCAGAATAAAAAGCCGAAATGAGCAGAAAAGGCAGAGTAAAGGTCAGAAGGGGGCAGAAAAAAGCAGAGTAAAGTTCAGAAACGAGAAGAAAGAGGGATGGTAAAGGTAAGAACGTGCAGGAAGAGCAAAAAATAAAGGTCAGCAACGAGCAGAAAGGGGGAGAATAAAGGTTAGAAGCGAGCAGAAAGAGCAAAAAATAAAGGTCAGCAACAAGCAGAAAGGGGGAGAATAAAGATTAGAAGCGAGCAGAAAGAGGCAAAATAAAGGTCAGCAACGAGCATAAAGAGACAAAATAAGGTGAGAAATGAGCATAACGAGGCAGAATAGAGGTCAGAAACGAGCAGAAAGAGGGATGATAAAGGTGAGAAACAAGCAGAAAGAGGCAAAATAAAGGTCAGAAATGAGCATAAACAGGCAAAATAAAGGTCAGAAACGAGCAGAAAGAGGCAAATTAAAGGTCAGAAACGAGTTTGCTGAGAAATGCTGAGACCTTGTTGGAGGTCCCGCCCCCTTTCTCAACCACTCTGCACTTGAGGCTCCTGGTGCACTACTGATTGGGAGATGAAGTCCCCTGGGCTGTTGAGGGTTGTTGAGGACCAAGAACCCCTATTGTTGCCACAAGTAAGTTCCCACAGCCGGATTGCTGAGACGTCTTTCAAGGCCTACCCCCTTTGTCAGCCACTCTGCAAAAGGCCCAGGACTCCTCAGCTAAATATAACTTGTGCCCCCACCATGTATTGCTTATGACCTCCCATATTATCACTCATGACGTTCTATGACATCATTTATGACATCACTGATGACATCTCAGATGACATCATGATGACATCACTGATAACATCATCCAAAGAGTGTGTTAGTTTTATTTTATAGTTTACATAGTGGAAGGTACCTAACGTCTTACTTTTCTACCTAATTTTGTACAGCCTGTGTCCAGCTAATGGGTGTAAGTGTTTCGAAAATTCATGTGCTTCTGATTCCTCATAGGTGTGTGCAGGTATTAAACACTTTATAAATCTTTGTATTGAAGAGTAACTCTCAATCAATCAATCACGGCATTTATAGAGCGCGCTACTCACCCGGGAGGGTCTCAAGGCGCTGGGGGAGGGGGTAAGTTACTGCTCGAACAGCCAGGTCTTGAGCTGCTTCCTGAAGGAGAGATGGTCCTGGGTTCGCCGAAGGTGAGTGGGGAGGGAGTTCCAGGTCTTGGCTGCCAGGTAGGAGAAGGATCTTCCTCCGGCGGTGGTTCTGCGGATGCGTGGTACGGTGGCGAGGGCGTGGCTGGTTGATCGTAGCTGGCGTGTGGGCGTGTAGAAGGTCACGCGGTCGTTGAGGTACTTTGGGCCCAGGTCGTGGAGGGCCTTGTGTGCGTGGGTGAGGAGTCTGAACGTGATTCTCTTGCTGACGGGGAGCCAGTGCAGGTCTTTCAGGTGTCCGGTGATGTGGCTGTGTCGGGGGATGTCCAGGATGAGTCGTGCGGAGGCGTTCTGGATGCGCTGGAGTCTTTTTTGAAGTTTGGCTGTGGTTCCGGCTTAGAGGGTGTTCCCATAGTCCAGTCGGCTGGTGACGAGTGCCTGGGTGACGGTCTTCCTGGTTTCAGTGGGGATCCATCTGAAGATCTTGCGGAGCATGCGCAGGGTGTTGAAGCATGAAGATGAGACGGCGTTGACTTGTCTGGTCATCGACAGGGAGGAGTCCAGGATGAAGCCCAGGTTGCGTGCGTGGTCCGTTGGCTTGGGTGCGGTGCCCAGGGCCGGGGGCCACCAGGAGTCGTCCCAGGCGGAGGGTGATGAGCCCAGGATGAGGACTTCCGTCTTGTCTGAGTTCAGTTTAAGGCGGCTGTTCCTCATCCAGTCGGCGACATCTCTCATCCCGTCGTGTAGGTTGGCTCTGGCGGTGGTGGGGTCGTTGGTGAGGGAGAGGATCAGCTGGGTGTCGTCGGCGTAGGAGATGATGTTGAGGTTGTGTTGGCGTGCGATGGCTGCGAGGGGGCTCATGTAGACGTTGAAGAGGGTTGGGCTGAGTGAAGATCCTTGTGGAACGCCGCAGATGACTTCGGTGGCTTCGGAACTGAACGGGGGAGGCGGACTCTCTGGGTTCTACCGGCGAGGAACGAGATGATCCATTCCAGTGCTTTCTCTCGGATTCCGATGTTGCTGAGGCGCTTCACTAGGGTGCGGTGGCAGACGGTGTCGAACGCCGCGGAGAGGTCCAAGAGGATGAGGGCAGCTGTTTCCCCGTTGTCGGTTAGGGTTCTGATGTCGTCGGTGGCTGCGATAAGGGCGGTCTCGGTGCTGTGGTTGGCCCGAAACCCGGACTGCGAGGGGTCGAGGGATCCATTCGTCTCGAGGAAGGCGACAAGCTGTCTGTTGGCGGTCTTCTCGATGACTTTGGCCGGAAACGGAAGGAGCGAGATGGGACGGTAGTTCTTGAGGTCGGTGGGGTCCGCCGTTGGTTTCTTCAGGAGGGCGGTAAGCTCGGCGTGCTTCCAGCTCTCCGGGAAGGTGGCGGTGTGGAAGGAGGAGTTGATGATGTCCCGGAGATGGGGTGCGATGGTGGCGTCGGCTTTGTTGAAGACGTGGTGTGGGCAGGGGTCGGTTGGTGATCCGGAGTGGATGGAGTTCATCGTGCGGGTGGTGTCTTCGGTGCTGATCGGGGTCCAGTTGCAGAGGGTGGTGGTGGCGGGCGTTGGTTCGGCGGTAGGGTGCGTGGTTTGTGCGTCGAAGCTGTTATGTATGTCGGTGATCTTGCGGTGGAAGAACGCGGAGAGTGAGTTGCAGAGGTCTTGCGAGGGGTGATGTCGTTGTTTCCGGCGCTGGGGTTGGAGAACTCTTTGACGATGCTGAAAAGTTCCTTGCTGTCATGGGCGTTGTTGTCCAGTCGTTCTTTGAGTGCCGACTTCTTGGTGGCACGGATCAGCTGGTGGTGTTTGCGGGTGGCGTGTTTGAGGGCGGTCCTGTTGTCTGTGGTCTGGTCGAGTCGCCAGGTTCTCTCGAGAGTGCGGCAGTTCTTCTTGGATTCCTTGAGTTCGTTGGTGAACCAAGGGGTTTTCTTGCTTCCGGGTCTGCTGGGAGGGTTTTTAGTGGTGCGAGGTCGTCGGCGCAGGCGGTCAGCCACTTGGCGAGGTTGCTGGCTGCTTCGTTTGGGTCCGTTGTGTTGGTGGGTGTGTTCTGGCTGAGGGAGGCGGTGAGCTGCTCGGCGGTGATCTTGCTCCAGCTCCGGCGGGGAACCTGTTGCGGGTGGTGGTGGGTCGCAGTCTTTCTGAAGCTGAAGTGGACGCAGCTGTGGTCGGTCCAGTGGAGTCCGGTGGCGTGGCTGAAGGAGATGTGCTTGCTGGACGAGAAGACGGGGTCAAGCGTGTGGCCGGCGTAGTGGGTGGGCGTGTTCACCAGTTGCTTGAGTCCGAGGTTGGCGAGGTTGTCCAGCAGGGCGGTGGTGTTTCTGTCGTTGTTGTTCTCCAGGTGGAAGTTGAGGTCCCCTAGGAGGATGTAGTCGGCGGAGGGCATGGCGTGCGGGCTGATGAAGTCTGCGATGTCTTCGCTGAATAGTGTGCGTGGTCCCGGGGGTCTGTAGATGAGGGTGCCTCGGAGGGTGGTCTTGCGGGTCAGTGTGTATCTGGAAGTGTAGGTGTTCGGCGGCGGTGAAGGTCTCGTCGGAGTTAGTCGAGATGCGGATGGTGCTCTTGTGTACGATGGCGATGCCTCCTCCCGTCTGGTTGACGCGGTCCCTCCGGGTGATCTTGTATCCGTCCGGGATGGCTATGGCGATGTCGGGCGCTGAGGAGGCGTTCATCCAGGTTTCCGGTGAGGAAGGCGATGTCCGGTGCTGTTGCGTCGAGCAGGTCCCAGAGTTCCACGGCGTGCCTGTGGACGGAGCGGGTGTTCAGCAGGATGCATTTCAGGTGGTTGCTGCTGGTGCTCGACTTGGCGGAGGTGGTGCACGTCCGGGGGCAGGTGAATCGGCAGGTTTGGCAGGTGAAGGGTCCGTGGGTGCGTCTCGGTGAGGCTCGGTAGCAGGCAGGGTTCCGGCCGGCATTGAGTGCGGTGAGTGTGGCGGCGTCGTAGGTCCGTCGAGTGGTGTTGCATCGGTGGGATCCAGGGGTTCTGGCGCTGGGCGCGGTCCAGTCGCGGACGGGCGCAGACGGGCTTGCCTTAGGCGCGCCTTCGGCGCGCCAGCGGCGCGGCCGCGCAGCGCGTGGCAGCGCAGCGGCCGCCATTTATGGGGAGGTGGGAGGGAGGAGCAGCTGGGAGGCGGGAGGCAGGGGCAGCGAATGGGCAGTCAGGGGGCGGGGCCGCAGGGGATGCAGCGGCGGGAATGGCGAGAGGTAGCGGGGGCACAGAAAGGAAAAGGGGAGACAAAATCACGGGCACAACGACAATGGGGCAGCGAGGGCACAGAAGGAAAAAGGGGAGACAAAATCACGGGCACAACGACAATGGGGCAGCGAGGGGCACAGAAGGAAAAAGGGGAGACAAAATCACGGGCACAACGACAATGGGGCAGCGAGGGGCACAGAAGGAAAAAGGGGAGACAAAATCACGGGCACAACGACAATGGGGCAGCGAGGGGCACAGAAGGAAAAAGGGAGACAAAATCACGGGCACAACGACAATGGGGCAGCGAGGGGCACAGAAGGAAAAAGGGGAGACAAAATCACGGGCACAACGACAATGGGGCAGCGAGGGGCACAGAAGGAAAAAGGGAGACAAAATCACGGGCACAACGACAATGGGGCAGCGAGGGGCACAGAAGGAAAAAGGGGAGACAAAATCACGGGCACAATGACAATGGGGCAGCGAGGGGCACAGAAGGAAAAAGGGAGACAAAATCACGGGCACAACGACAATGGGGCAGCGAGGGGCACAGAAGGAAAAAGGGGAGACAAAATCACGGGCACAACGACAGTGGGGCAGCGAGGGGCACAGAAGGAAAAAGGGGAGACAAAATCACGGGCACAACGACAATGGGGCAGCGAGGGGCACAGAAGGAAAAAGGGAGACAAAATCACGGGCACAACGACAATGGGGCAGCGAGGGCACAGAAGGAAAAAGGGGAGACAAAATCACGGGCACAACGACAATGGGGCAGCGAGGGGCACAGAAGGAAAAAGGGGAGACAAAATCACGGGCACAACGACAGTGGGGCAGCGAGGGGCACAGAAGGAAAAAGGGGAGACAAAATCACGGGCACAATGACAATGGGGCAGCGAGGGGCACAGAAGGAAAAAGGGGAGACAAAATCACGGGCACAACGACAGTGGGGCAGCGAGGGGCACAGAAGGAAAAAGGGGAGACAAAATCACGGGCACAATGACAATGGGGCAGCGAGGGGCACAGAAGGAAAAAGGGGAGACAAAATCACGGGCACAACGACAATGGGGCAGCGAGGGGCACAGAAGGAAAAAGGGGAGACAAAATCACAAGCGGAGGGCGATCTTACCTGCAGGAGCAGCGGGCAGACAACACAGGTGGAGCTGTGTGGTGGGGGAGCGACCTACCTGGCAAGGTCAAGGGTCGCTCTCCTCACCGCGCAGCGGCCGCCATTTATGGGGAGGTGGGAGGGAGGAGCAGCTGGGAGGCGGGAGGCAGGGGCAGCGAATGGGCAGTCAGGGGCGGGGCCGCAGGGGATGCAGCGGCGGGAATGGCGAGAGGTAGCGGGGGGCACAGAAAGGAAAAAGGGGAGACAAAATCACGGGCACAACGACAATGGGGCAGCGAGGGGCACAGAAGGAAAAAGGGGAGACAAAATCACGGGCACAACGACAATGGGGCAGCGAGGGGCACAGAAGGGAAAAGGTGAGACAAAATCACGGGCACAACGACAATGGGGCAGCGAGGGGCACAGAAGGAAAAAGGGAGACAAAATCACGGGCACAACGACAATGGGGCAGCGAGGGGCACAGAAGGAAAAAGGGGAGACAAAATCACAAGCGGAGGGCGATCTTGCCTGCAGGAGCAGCGGGCAGACAACACAGGCGGAGCTGTGTGGTGGGGAGCGACCCACCTGGCAAGGTCAAGGGTCGCTCTCCTCACCGCGCAGCGGCCGCCATTTATGGGGAGGTGGGAGGGAGGAGCAGCTGGGAGGCGGGAGGCAGGGGCAGCGAATGGGCAGTCAGGGGCGGGGCCGCAGGGATGCAGCGGCGGGAATGGCGAGAGGTAGCGGGGGCACAGAAAGGAAAAAGGGGAGACAAAATCACGGGCACAACGACAATGGGGCAGCGAGGGGCACAGAAGGAAAAAGGGGAGACAAAATCACGGGCACAACGACAATGGGGCAGCGAGGGGCACAGAAGGAAAAAGGGGAGACAAAATCACGGGCACAACGACAATGGGGCAGCGAGGGGCACAGAAGGAAAAAGGGGAGACAAAATCACGGGCACAACGACAATGGGGCAGAGAGGGGCACAGAAGGAAAAAGGGGAGACAAAATCACGGGCACAACGACAATGGGGCAGCGAGGGGCACAGAAGGAAAAGGGGAGACAAAATCACGGGCACAACGACAATGGGGCAGCGAGGGGCACAGAAGGAAAAAGGGGAGACAAAATCACGGGCACAACGACAATGGGGCAGCGAGGGGCACAGAAGGAAAAAGGGGAGACAAAATCACGGGCACAACGACAATGGGGCAGCGAGGGGCACAGAAGGAAAAAGGGGAGACAAAATCACGGGCACAACGACAATGGGGCAGCGAGGGGCACAGAAGGAAAAAGGGAGACAAAATCACGGGCACAACGACAATGGGGCAGCGAGGGGCACAGAAGGAAAAAGGGGAGACAAAATCACGGGCACAACGACAGTGGGGCAGCGAGGGGCACAGAAGGAAAAAGGGGAGACAAAATCACGGGCACAACGACAATGGGGCAGCGAGGGGCACAGAAGGAAAAAAGGGAGACAAAATCACGGGCACAACGACAATGGGGCAGCGAGGGGCACAGAAGGAAAAAGGGGAGACAAAATCACGGGCACAATGACAATGGGGCAGCGAGGGGCACAGAAGGAAAAAGGGGAGACAAAATCACGGGCACAACGACAGTGGGGCAGCGAGGGGCACAGAAGGAAAAAGGGGAGACAAAATCACGGGCACAATGACAATGGGGCAGCGAGGGGCACAGAAGGAAAAAGGGGAGACAAAATCACGGGCACAACGACAGTGGGGCAGCGAGGGGCACAGAAGGAAAAAGGGGAGACAAAATCACGGGCACAATGACAATGGGGCAGCGAGGGGCACAGAAGGAAAAAGGGGAGACAAAATCACGGGCACAACGACAATGGGGCAGCGAGGGGCACAGAAGGAAAAAGGGGAGACAAAATCACAAGCGGAGGGCGATCTTACCTGCAGGAGCAGCGGGCAGACAACACAGGCGGAGCTGTGTGGTGGGGAGCGACCTACCTGGCAAGGTCAAGGGTCGCTCTCCTCACCGCGCAGCAGCCGCCATTTATGGGGAGGTGGGAGGGAGGAGCAGCTGGGAGGCGGGAGGCAGGGGCAGCGAATGGGCAGTCAGGGGGCGGGGCCGCAGGGGATGCAGCGGCGGGAATGGCGAGAGGTAGCGGGGGCACAGAAAGGAAAAAGGGGAGACAAAATCACGGGCACAACGACAATGGGGCAGCGAGGGGCACAGAAGGAAAAAGGGGAGACAAAATCACGGGCACAATGACAATGGGGCAGCGAGGGGCACAGAAGGGAAAAGGGGAGACAAAATCACGGGCACAACGACAATGGGGCAGCGAGGGGCACAGAAGGAAAAAGGGGAGACAAAATCACGGGCACAACGACAATGGGGCAGCGAGGGGCACAGAAGGAAAAAGGGGAGACAAAATCACAAGCGGAGGGCGATCTTACCTGCAGGAGCAGCGGGCAGACAACACAGGCGGAGCTGTGTGGTGGGGGAGCGACCCACCTGGCAAGGTCAAGGGTCGCTCTCCTCACCGCGCAGCGGCCGCCATTTATGGGGAGGTGGGAGGGAGGAGCAGCTGGGAGGCGGGAGGCAGGGGCAGCGAATGGGCAGTCAGGGGGCGGGGCCGCAGGGATGCAGCGGCGGGAATGGCGAGAGGTAGCGGGGGCACAGAAAGGAAAAAGGGGAGACAAAATCACGGGCACAACGACAATGGGGCAGCGAGGGGCACAGAAGGAAAAAGGGGAGACAAAATCACGGGCACAACGACAATGGGGCAGCGAGGGGCACAGAAGGAAAAAGGGGAGACAAAATCACGGGCACAACGACAATGGGGCAGCGAGGGGCACAGAAGGAAAAAGGGGAGACAAAATCACGGGCACAACGACAATGGGGCAGCGAGGGGCACAGAAGGAAAAAGGGGAGACAAAATCACGGGCACAACGACAGTGGGGCAGCGAGGGGCACAGAAGGAAAAAGGGGAGACAAAATCACGGGCACAATGACAATGGGGCAGCGAGGGGCACAGAAGGAAAAAGGGGAGACAAAATCACGGGCACAACGACAGTGGGGCAGCGAGGGGCACAGAAGGAAAAAGGGGAGACAAAATCACGGGCACAATGACAATGGGGCAGCGAGGGGCACAGAAGGAAAAAGGGGAGACAAAATCACGGGCACAACGACAATGGGGCAGCGAGGGGCACAGAAGGAAAAAGGGGAGACAAAATCACAAGCGGAGGGCGATCTTACCTGCAGGAGCAGCGGGCAGACAACACAGGCGGAGCTGTGTGGTGGGGGAGCGACCTACCTGGCAAGGTCAAGGGTCGCTCTCCTCACCGCGCAGCGGCCGCCAGTTATGGGGAGGGGGGAGGGAGGAGCAGCTGGGAGGCGGGAGGCAGGGGCAGCGAATGGGCAGTCAGGGGGGCGGGGCCGCAGGGGATGCAGCGGCGGGAATGGCGAGAGGTAGCGGGGGCACAGAAAGGAAAAAGGGGAGACAAAATCACGGGCACAACGATGTGCAGATGACAGTTGATGACTTGTGCATGTTCCACACAAGTATTTTGTGTCAGCAGAAAAAGTTTCCAACAGGTGAAAGATTCTTTATAGTAGATACTAAGTATTGTGAGCATCCTTGAGTTAAATCAACAGAATAGTCTGAGCATGACAATTTCTACATACCATAGAAGACTGTGAGCACCAGGTACTAACCTATAGTGACCCAAACCTGGACATCTACCTACAGTTTACGGCAGTATAACAGACAAAAGTCTTATTTCGCTTGTTGGTACTTCTGTGGTGCCGACAAGCAACCCCCTTTGGTGTTAATCAACTGCACTTCAAACAAGTGCAGAAAAGTTACATGAAACAGAATGGCACCTGAGCACACATAGTCCAATTTGTATTTGTTGATTCTTTTTCCTTGTTGGGTTCCATATTTCTCTGTAGTCAAATTCAGTCCAAACACAAATGGTATATGGTTCTTGTTTAATTCAAAAACACATCTAGGTACATTATTACTCATAAACACTGCAGCCGACACGTGTTTCATCCTCCTGCACTTTTTCAAGGTTATGTCAATCAAACAATATGTATTACGTTGTGTGATTCCATGCACGTTCAACATTTGTATGTCGCAACAACGAATTCCTCTACCCCGCCTACCTTTACAATGCAGTCTCTACAATGACTGTGTCTTAACCACAAATTGCTTTACCACGCATTCCTATACCACAAATCTTTGTGGTAAAGGCATGCATGGTAAACGCCTATCCGTTGCTAAGGTTACCACCCCCTCCCTCTCCCACTGACCCTTAAATACACCCCCAACCTCCTAAAAACAACCCTGAATCCCCCACCTCCTGAAAACTACCCTGATCCCCTACCACTAAAAACTACCCCGAAACCCCCACCCACTAAAACCTACCCCGAACCCCCAACCCTCTAAAAACTACCCGAACCCCAACCCCCTAAAAACGACCCCAAACCCCTCCACCCCCTAAAAACTACCCCTAACCCCCACCCCCTAAAAACTACTACGAACCCCTCTTACCTGTCCTGTTCGCTTTCTGACGCTCCTCTCTCCCTGCCCATCTTGAACACTAGACCGACTTTGCCTTAACCATGCGCATGCGTGGGAAGGCAAAGTCGTTGTTCGGGCAAGTCGTTGTTCGGCTTGCGGGCTCAGAACTCGTGGCTCTGGAGTCGTTGTTCCGGATGTTTCCCACGTTCAACTCGTGTATTTAAGGGTTTCTCTTCTATTTCTGTTACTTGCATTGTAGCGTAATGTTTCCCAGTGGGAGACATATCCCCATTAAGCATGTATCTAGACGCCTGACGGAATCTTGGTAGTGATTAGATGTGATTTGAGTAAAGATGTACTTGGATGTGTTTTTGAATTAAACAAGAACCATATACCATTTGTGTTTGGACTGAATTTGACTACAGAGAAATTTGGAACCCAACAAGGAAAATGAATCAACAAATACAAATTGGACTTTGTGTGCTTAGGTGCCATTCTGTTTCAAGGTACTAACCTATGTCAATGGGCTTCTTTTGCTTCAGTCGATGGGCTTTCTGTAACATTTTCACCACAGTATGAAGGCTGCAGGTAGTATGACCTTTAGCACCTTCAGACCTTGGTTATTTTAAGTGAATCGTGTCTTTTTTGACAAGTGGATACCTTACAAATAAAAGCTGTCCGTAGCTCAGCATTAATTTCGGAACAGATGTTGAATATCTTGAGGAATTTGGCTTTCTCTGAACAGTTGTATACATATTGAACACAGTGTTCAATGAGGGCTTCCCATATATCTGCGGTTGATTGTTAATGTGAACTGAGCTACCCATGAAGTGTGTGGTATAGGGTCAATGTTGCACATAACTCATGCTTGCTACAACTAAGGGAGTTGTATCTGTGACGGCATTAATGTTGCTTTATATTATTCTGAATTATTTTGAACTTACTTTCACGCCTCTAATGCCAGACTAGTTTATAGAGCAATGTGTATAAAACAAGCTTGGATGATCTCATCTAGCCTGGCAGTTCGGGCTAGACTGTTCCCCTGGGGAACAGGGTCAATGCTTATTTGTATATGGCTGTGTCTAAACTAGAATGGCGTGGCAAGCAAAATAACGATGGATAAAACCCAGATTTGTGACTGGGGGTGAATGTTTGACAATGTTCAACATTCTGTCCATCATCTTTTTGTGTTACATTTTCACCTTAAGTGGGAAGGGTATGCCCAGTCATGAGTCCTGTGCTCGCTACGCCACCGATTTCGAGCTAGCCTGGCTGATGAGGGGTGATGCCCCAAAACCGATCCCAGGATGTTTGGACCTAGCCTGGCAGTTCCGGCTGGACTGACTGATTTGCATATGGCTGAGTCTAAACTGGAATGGCGTGGTGAGCAAAATAACGAATGATTAAACTCAGATCTGTGACTGGGGCTGAATGTTTGACAATGTTCAATATTCCGTCTATCATCTTTTTATATTGCATTTTCACCCTAAGTAGGATTGGTATGCCCAGCTGCGGGTCCCGTGCTCGCTACGCCACTGATTTCAAACTTGCCTGGCTGATATGGGGTGATGCCCTGAAACCGGTTCCATGATGCTTGTTTTCTGGTCCAGGGAGGAACTGGCCTGGCAGTTCGGGCTGGACTGTTCCCATGGGGAACAGGGTCAAGGCTGATTTGTATATGGCTGTGTCTAAACTAGAATGGCGTGGCAAGCAAAGTAACAATGGATAAAACCCAGATTTGTGACTGGGGGTGAATGTTTGACAATGTTCAACATTCTGTCCATCATCTTTTTGTGTTGCATTTTCACCTTAAGTGGGAAGGGTATGCCCAGACATGAGTCCCGTGCTCGCTACGCCACCGATTTCGAGCTAGCCTGGCTGATGAGGGGTGATGCCCCAAAACCGATCCCAGGATGTTTGGACCTAGCCTGACAGTTCCGGCTGGACTGACTGATTTGCATATGGCTGAGTCTAAACTGGAATGGCGTGGTGAGCAAAATAACGAATGATTAAACTCAGATCTGTGACTGGGGCTGAATGTTTGACAATGTTCAATATTCCATCTATCATCTTTTTATATTGCATTTTCACCCTAAGTAGGATTGGTATGCCCAGCCGCGGGCCCCGTGCTCGCTACGCCACTGATTTCAAACTTGCCTGGCTGACGAGGGGTGATGCCCCGAAACCGGTCCCAGGATGCTTGTTTTCTGGTCCAGGGAGGACCGGCCTGGCAGTTCGGGCTGGACTGTTCCCATGGGGAACAGGGTCAAGGCTGATTTGTATATGGCTGGGTCTAAATTGGAATGGTGTGGCGAGCAAAATAACAATGGATTAAACCCAGATCTTAGACTGGGGGTGAATGTTTGGCAATGTTCAACATTACGTCCATCATCTTTTTGTGTTGCATCAGTGATGTCATCATCATCAGTTATGTCATTTGAGATGTCATCAGTGATGTTATAAATGATGTCATAGAACTTGCGTTGAGTGACGCAATAAGTGAGGTCATAAGCAGTGCATGGCGGAGCCACAAGTTATAGTTAGCTATGCTTACTATAACTGGTGAATTTCTGTGGTTGTTTGAGTTCAGAACATTAATGTTGACACTGACATGTTCACCTAATTTTCTACGTTACTTCAACCTTTGTTTTTTCAGTAAATTTCTAAGGTTTTTTTAAAAACAAATACAGATCTTTTTATCACATCTGACTATAAAATTACTTTAACCTTTGTTTTCTTCAGTGCATTTCTAGTTTTTTTTTAAACATACAACAATATTTCATTACCATGCATAAAGCCGACATCCCATGTGTCGCACGGCTTTAGGGGGGGTTGGAGGAGGCCAGTCCCCATAGCAAACCTCCCCACTGGGGGCCTTCAGCCATATACAGCAGGGGGTTGGACACAGGGCCTGTACTCAGAGCCAGCCAACCTAATGCTATGCACAGACTTTTGTTGCTCGCATTGTGGGGTTTGCTGCAGGACCTGACATACAGCCAGGCCCTGTGTTCAACTGCGATAGACAGCCACCCAGAAGCAGCCAACCTGACGTTGTGTAGAGGTTATGTTAACTCCTTCATGAAATATGTTTGCTATAGTTGTGAAACTTCTTTTTGAAATGGAAATTTGTCCAGCTAAAAAGTTTGTAATTTCAGTTTCTAATTTACTACCATTTGTTGTAGCATGACTATGACATATTTCCCATATGTTTGTAATTACAATGTAGACCTAGGTTCTAATCTGCAGTTTGGACAGGTCATATCTTGTTTGGGCGTTTTTGGTTACATTTTCAAAGGCCACAGCTTTCCAATCTGCTAACGTCAAATAGAGGAATCTTTCTGAATTAATTTTAGTGCTACAGGTGAATTCACAATGTTCACAATCATTGTTCCATTTATAACTTAAACCAAATAATTCATTGATATTGACATCATCTTCCTCTAATAGTCCTAGCATTACCATAAAAAATTCTTAAGCATCCTGCTGAACATTATGATAAAATACTACAGTACGCTACCTTTTAGACCTTTCTGCAGCTCTCAGGCCTGTCTTTGGCTCCATACTGACTATAGACTGAAATGGATGTATACTTTGGATAAGAATTGACTCATAAACATTGAAAACCTTGAAGTGGTTCTGGAATAGGAGCCAGTAGTGCCTTGTTATGCACAGCTCCAGCTGGCATTTTATTATCCTCTGATTTATTGTAACAGTACTTACATATAACTTACTGTGTGGACAAGACAAAGTTTTCCTCTACAAATAAGTACAAAGCAACTTTTGCCAGGTATCAATATTTTCTTTTTACTTTTTACATAAAAACCAACAGTCCATGTTTCAATCTTGTAGTGAGTGTGTCGAGAACATATACAAATGTACTCTGGTTTTTCAGAGCACCCTGTGTTAAATGTTGTAATCTCTTCTTCAAAGCTATCAACTATAATACCTGTGCCCGGTTCTGCAACTCCTCCTGTTTTCAACTCTTTATTTTCTGTAGAGTCCTGTTCTGGACAAAAGAAATGAAACTGCACATCATCACAAATCTTTTCTACCTCTGCCACAATACCATAGAAAAGCGCTCTATTTATTTCTTCTAAACATAAAGCAGGAATTTTCACATAATACAACCTCCTAGCTACAGCTAGTGTACAGCTTACATCCTGAAATGATAAAAGATGCTTTGCCACACTACCTTTGATAAACAAGGTACTGAGGGGTATATTCACAAGAACGTGTGATAACTACCGCAAGAGTAGCGTAACGCAATATCGCAGCCCATCGCGGGAAAATAACCCCGTGTCAACATGGAATGCACAACAAGGCGGTAGCAAGCGATAGTCTGCCAAAACCACGGACAATGTCCGTGATACAACCACCACGATGGAGATAAAAACACAAACCACAACACCAAAAAACACGCGATGGGCAAAAGCGCGATGAGGAAACCAGCGACAAGCAGCGCCAGGCCTGCAACACACACCTGGCAGGCGTCAAAAATCACCATAAAAGTAGAAAAAACACCCACACACAAACTGACCAACACCCAAGCACCATGGAGGCAGCCGGAGCAGGCGCAGAGGACCAGCGCAACCCCACAAGCACCCCGGACGATCAGCCTGGGACCTCGGGGACAGGGAAGGGCAAGGACAAGAAGACGAGGAAGATCAAGTTCAGTCCGCAGGCGAACAGGATCATAGTCACGGAGGTGATGGAACACCATCAACAACTCTTCGTCACCTCCAACGTGTCATTGGGCACCAAAAATGGAATATGGCGGGACATCGTCGACAAGGTGAATGCCGTCGGAGAGCACAAGCAGACAATGGACGAGGTCAAGAGATGATGGAATTACATCAAGCGGAAGACCAAGGAGAAACTCACCGCCAACCAGAAGGCAGCAACGCAGACCGGAGGTGGGGGCCCAGCGCCACAGCTGGAGCTGGATGACATGGAGGAGCTGGTGTCGACAGTATCAGTGTGGAGACTGTGGCTGGAGTCGGGGGACCGGACACTGCTCGACAGGACACAACACAACCGCAACAAGGGGAGTGACCACCAGGTACTGGGGGGACGGGGGAGATGGCCACAATGGCACACATGCACAATCAAGCAGAGCACAGTGCACACCCACAATGACTCTGGATCATGGCCCTGATCCACAGACTGTCACAATGTACAATGCCATGCTGTCTGAATGTGAACCTGTACCATGCGGCTACTTACATGCGGACACATTGTAATACACCATCTCCCCTTCACATTGCAGGGCCACCTTCAACACCTCCTGCAGAGCAGTCCCAGCCACTCTTCACTGATGACGAGGAGGACAACACCAGCATCGACACCCAAACCATCCAAGACATCATTGACCTCATCCGCCACTCACCTCCAGGATCTGGGCAGCCCAGCCACATCGATGAGACCCCACCCACCACCCAAACCACCCAGCAGGAGGCACCCACAGCCCCGGCACTCTCCCAAGACCCCCAGGAACAACACATGGCCTTCCAACGCCGTGTGCTGGAGGGCCAGAGGGAGACGGCTGAGCAGGTGCGGGTGGGGTTCGACCTCATGGCTACCAAACTGGACGCCATCCATGGGTGTCTACGTCCGCCCCATGGTCTCCAACCAGCCCTGACTGACATCGCTGGAGTCATGACGTGGAGAGAAGAACACCTGTCCGCTCAGAGTGGCTCCAGCGATGCCAGCCGTGAGCTGGTACACATGCGGAGGCTCATGGAGGACATGGTGCGGATGGAGGCGGAAAGGATGGCAGCCACCGCTGCACACCATCGAAATGTAGCAGGGATCTACCAGGCCCTGCAGTACTTCATCATGGCATTGCTGCCACAAGGCGTGTCGCTGATGAATGCGGCTGCACCCACACCATCCACATCTCCGCCCCCTGGTGTGTCAGTGCCTCCCAGTGTGGCAGGCGTATCCACTCAGGCCCCTGATGTGTCAGTGGCACACAGTGCTGCAGCCGGTACTGCAAGACCCACAGATGGGGCAGAGCACACATCCGAGGATGAGGACGTGGATGGGTTGGCTCTCAGAAGGAGGCACTAGCATACATTTCTGCCACCTGGCCTGTTTCTGCTTGGTCCCGCACATGGCCTCATGACCTTCCACTGACCCCCGATACACTCCGATGCACTCACCTTGGACAGCGACATGGACTGCCACATCCTGTTTGACGACCAATGACACGGCGACCAGATTGCGGACTGTACCCTTCCTCTTCCGCAGTACATGTCATCCCCGGATGGACTCTGGCTGGCCCTCCAAGGGCCCATATTGTGTAGTGTGCTCGGCATTGCCCTGTACCGCTCCACCTGCATAACTCCACTGGATGTGCAATAAACATCCAGTGACGCACTGCTGTGTCATGTCTTTCATCATTCATGTGTGAATGTGTGGATGAATGTAGGGACAGTGACTTCCCTTGCGTCAATGATGTTCATCCCGTGGGATGCCAGTCAGAGGGTGCTACATTGCATTTTGTGTACCGGGTCCCGTGAACACTACAACAGGGACACACGCATCAGTCACTTCCTTGTCCGGACATGGACTGGACCATGCCCAGAGCCCACGAGTCATTGTTCCAAGCCCTGCGCTGGTCCGGCGTACGGCAGGCCAGACCACTCCGCTAACGCTCCGAGGGGGGGCCCTCATTGCTACCCGTCGCAGGCGTACTTGCTGGTGGTGTGCAGGTCACTGGTCTAGTTATTAGCATGTCACAGCCACTCCCTGAGGGCAGGTTTGCACGCACACCACACCCATCCGGCACAGGCGTCACAGGCCATGTGACTCCGCCAACATAAGGGGCCGACGACGTCACATTCCCCTCTGCCGGTGGTGACTGGATGACGGACGCTCCACGGTTCTCTATCATTAAGGGCCCATGAGTTTTTGCGCACAGGGTTAGTGGCACACGGGGACTTGTGGATGGCACAGGCACCCCGCCACGGGACGGTGACTTTGGGTGCACTGAGTCAGTGGCACCTTAAGCTGCTGAGCGGGTGTGCAGCCTGCGATGATGCCCCGTCCCGGCAGTCCAGACAGCTCAGGTTTTGTGTGCCCTGCTGGACCGCAGTGTAGGCCAGAGCCAGCGGGCAGCGGGGCCTACCGCCACGTGGCGTCGTTTCCGGGATCCCAGAGTTGGTGGCACCCATTGGGCTGAGCGGGTGTGCAGCCTGCGATGGTGCCGGGTGCACTGGTATGTCCTCTGCCATGGAGTAATCAAGACCCAGCACCAAACATGAGACCTGGTGGCCTGCGGAGCAGGGCTGCATGATGTGGAGGGTGCCATGTCTGCGGGCCAAGGGCTTGTGGCTTGGAGCGGCACGTGGTGGGACCTCCTGTCTACGCGCCGGTGGCGGAAGGTGAGCATTGAGGCCTGGGTGTGCATGCTCCAATGGGCGGCGGGAGGGGTTGGGGTGCCTCTGCCTGGGTGTGCATGGGCAGGCAGGCAATGTTGTCTTGTGAAAGTGTGTGTACTGTGCCAGTCATGTATCTGGGCTCTGTTTCAGCTGACGGCTCTGACTCAGATGTGTGACCTGGTGTCCTGCTATACATACCGGCACGTGGTTGGAGACACACCGGTGGCAGCAGGTGAGCAGTGTGGCCTGGTTGCGCAGGGGAGGCACGTTCTCTCTCTCTCTCCCTCTCTTCCTCTCTCTCTCCTCTTCTCTCTCTCTCTCTCCCTCTCCTCTTCTCTCTCTCCCTCTCTTCCTCTATCTCTCTCTCTCAATCAATCAATCAGGAGTTTGTTAAAGCGCGACTACTCACCGGTAAGGGTCTCAAGGCGCTAGGGGTGGGGGGGTGCAGGTTCCATTCCATCAAGGAGGGGGTCTGTCGAAGAGCCAGGTTTTGAGGTTTCTTGCGAAGATGGGGAGCGATGTTGTCTGTCTGAGGTGAAGCGGAAGGGCGTTCCATGATTTGGCCGCGAGGAAGGAGAAGGAGCGGCCTCCCGATCTGGTCTTTCTGGTGCGGGGAACCACGGCGTAGGAGAGCTGGGCTGATCATAGGGTCCTTTGGGGTGCGTGGAATTTGAGTCGGCTGTTCAGGTATGCTGGTCCGGTGCCGTGGAGGGCCTTGTGTGCGTGGGTGAGCATCTTAAAGGTGGTTCTCGCCTCGACGGGGAGCCAGTGGAGTGTGCGCAGGTGCTGGGAGATGTGGCAGTGTTTTGGCAGGTTGAGGACCAGTCTTGCGGCGGCGTTCTGGATGTTCTGTAGCTTGCGGATGAGGTTTTTGTTTATTCCGGCGTAGAGTGCGTTGCCGTAGTCGAGTCTGCTGGTGACCAGGGCGTGAGTGACTGTCTTTCGGTGTTCGAGGGGGATCCATTTGAAGGTCTTACGAAGAAGGCGGAGGGTGTGGAAGCAGGAAAACGAGACAGAGTTGATCTGGCGGTCCATTTTGAGCTCGGAGTCCAGGATGATTCCCAGGTTGCGTGCGTGGTCTGTGGGGGTTGGCGGGTTTCCGAGGGCGGGGGGCCACCAGGTGTCGTTCCAGGCATTGGGGTTTGGTCCCATGATGAGTACTTCTGTTATGTTGGTGTTTAGTTGTAGGCAGCTGTTTTTCATCCATTTGGCGACTGCTTCCATGCCTTCTCGAAAGTTGCGTCTGGCTGTGTTGGGCTCGTTGGATAGGGAGAGGATGAGCTGGGTGTCGTCTGCGTATGACACGATGTTGAGTCCGTAGGTTCTGACGATGGGGGCAAGTGGAGCCATGTAGACGTTGAAGAGCGTCGGGCTGAGGGAGGAGCCCTGGGGGACTCCGCAGGTGGTAGGTGTGGGGTCCGAGAGGAAAGGGGGAGTCTGACCCGCTGCGTCCTGCCGGAGAGGAAGGAGCAGATCCAGTCGAGGGCCTTGTCCTGGATTCCTGCGTCATAGAGTCTGCGTATTAGGGTGCGGTGGGAGACTGTGTCGAACGCCGCTGATAGGTCGAGGAGGATGAGGGCTACTGTTTCTCCTTTGTCCAGTAGGGTGCGGATGTCGTCTGTTGCGGTGAGGAGGGCGGTTTCCGTACTGTGGTTTTTTCTGAAGCCGGATTGGGAGGAGTCGAGGATGTTGTGTTCTTCAATGAATGTGGCGAGTTGGCTGTTGATGGCTTTCTCGATGACTTTCGCTGGGAACGGGAGCAGGGAGATGGGTCTGTAGTTTTTGAGGTCGGTGGGGTCCGCTGAGGGTTTCTTTAGGAGGGGGTTGACCTCGGCATGTTTCCAGTCGTTGGGGAACGAGGCGGTCGCCAGGGAGCGGTTGATGGTGTGGTGGAGCATGGGTGCGATGGTGTTGGCGGCTCTGTTAAAAATGTGGTGGGGGCAGGGGTCTGTGGGGGCCCCTGAGTGGATTGACTTCATTGTCTTCAGTGTGTCTTCGGTGGTGAGGGCTGTCCAGTCATCAATCGCTGGTTTCCGGGTGTCGGGGGTGGTTGGTGAGGGTTCAGTGTGTTGGTTGTCTTCGTCGAAGTTGTCGTAGATGCTCTTGATTTTGTGGTGGAAAAAGGTGCTGAGTTTGTCGCAGAGGTCTTGTGAGGGAGGGATGTCGGTAGACTCGATGGTGGGTTGGGCGAACTCCTTGATGATGCTGAAGAGTTCCTTGCTGTTGTGCGCGTGGGTGGAGATTCTGTCTTCAATCGCTTTTTTCCTCGTTTCTCTGATGAGTTGATG
Source organism: Calotriton arnoldi (assembly GCA_963921515.1). Classification (NCBI taxonomy): domain Eukaryota; kingdom Metazoa; phylum Chordata; class Amphibia; order Caudata; family Salamandridae; genus Calotriton; species Calotriton arnoldi. The sequence goes on along the minus strand of CAWUFW010001866.1, from coordinate 2,311,019 downwards.
GTGGGCGTTGGTGGCGGCTCTGAAGTTGTCGTGGGCTTCTGTGGATTTGGTGTTCCTCCAGGCCTTTTCGAGGCGGCGGCATGTGCGTCTGGACTCTCGAAGTTCGGTGGTAAACCATCTGGCTTTCTTGGCGCGGGTATTGTTGTTTTTCTTGAGGGGGGCTATGGTGTTGGTGCCGCGATGGTTGGGGTGGAGTTGTTGAGTGAGGAGGTGAGCTGGTCGTCGGTGATTTTGGTCCAGTTTCTTCGTGGAAGCAGGTGCTGGTGTCTGTGGATGGTGGGTGTTCTGAAGGTGAAGTGAAGTGAAGTCGGTCCATGGGAGTTCGGTGGTGTGGCTGAAGGTGATGGAGTTTCCTGTAGTGAAGATGGGGTCGAGGGTGTGTCCTGCTGAGTGCGTGGGCTCGGTCACGATCTGGCGGAGTCCAATGTTGTGGAGGTTGTCCAGGAGGGATGTGGTGTTGGGGTCCAGTTGGTTGTCGAGGTGGAAGTTGAGGTCTCCCAGCAGGGTGTAGTTGGTGGATGCGATGGCCTGCGGGGAGATAATGTCCGTGATGGAGTTGGCGAAGGGTCCGCGGGGTCCTGGGGGTCAGTAGATGAGGGTTCCTCGGAGGGTGGCAGTGGGGCTGGCCAGTATCTTGAAGTGAAGGTGTTCCATCAGTTCTGTGGGCTCGTCAAGGAGTGTGCTCAGGCGGAGGCTGGATTTGTGGACGATGGCGATTCCTCCTCCTGGGCGGGTGGGGCGGTCCTTCCTGGAGATCTTGTATCCTTGGGGGATGGCGATGGCGATGTCCGGTCCCGAGGTGGTGTTGGTCCAGGTTTCGGTGAAGAACGCTACGTCCGGGGTGGTGCTGTCAAGGAGGCCCCAGATTTCTGTGGCGTGTTTGAGGAGGATGCATTGCAGGGTCTTCGGTTCGGTTGTGTTCTTGTGGGCGGGTTGTGCTGGATCCGTGTTCTTGGCGGTGCTGCAGGTGTGCCGGCAGCGGTGACAGCTGAAGGGTCCGTGGGTGTCGGCTGGTGATGCTAGCTTGCAGTTGTTATTGCATCCTGGGTTGAGTGCGTGGAGTGCTGCTGGGTCGTAGCGTTGGTGGGGCGGAGGTCCAGGGTTCCTGGCACTGGTCGCGGACGGGTCGCAGACAGGCGCAGACGGGCTTGCCTTTGACGCGCCTTCGGTGCACCAGCGGCGCGGCCGCATACTGGCCGCCATTAAGTAGGGGTCGGGGAGGGCTGGACAGCTGGGAGGCGGGAGCGGGGAGGGGAGCTGGATTGGGCCGGTCGCGCTGGGGGGGGCCGCGGGGGCAGCAGCGGCAGGGAATGGTAAAGGGAGAAAATAAGGAATAAAGAAAAAAGGGAAAATAAGCAGAAATAAGGCACAAAAGAGCAGAGATGCAGAAAAGTGCAGAAAGATGAAAGATAAAAGAGGGTATAAAAACAAGTGAAAACGAGTGAAAGAGCAGAGCGAGAGAAAGGGGAAATGAGCAGAAATAAGGCACAAAAGAGCAGAGATGCAGAAAAGTGCAGAAAGGTGAAAGATAAAAAGGGTAGAAAAACGAGTGAAAACGAGTGAAGGAGCAGAGTGAGAGGAAGGAGACAGAGGTCCACTGGACCACCAGGGATGAGGCGCAGGGAAACCTACGGGTGGAGGAGGGCCTCGATCACCAACACTCAAGAGTGCAGGGGCAGGGGCACCTCACTTAATGGTGGAGCTGCGAGGGTGGGAGAGCAATTTCACTGACAATGAGTCAGTGGTCTTGCTCGCCTGTCCCCGCAGTGGCCGCCATTAAGTAGGGGTCGGGGAGGGCTGGACAGCTGGGAGGCGGGAGCGGGGAGGGGAGCTGGATTGGGCCGGTCGCGCTGTGGGGCGAGGGGCCGCAGGGGCAGCAGCGGCGGGGAAAGGTAAAGGGAGGAAATAAGGGATAAAGAAAAAAGGGAAAATAAGCAGAAATAAGGCACAAAAGAGAGGAGATGCAGAAACGTGCAGAAAGGTGAAAGATAAAAGAGGGTAGAAAACAAGTGAAAACGAGTGAAAGAGCAGAGCGAGAGAAAGGGGAAATGAGCAGAAATAAGGCACAAAAGAGCAGAGATGCAGAAAAGTGCAGAAAGGTGAAAGATAAAAAGGGTAGAAAAACGAGTGAAAACGAGTGAAGGAGCAGAGTGAGAGGAAGGAGACAGAGGTCCACTGGACCACCAGGGATGAGGCGCAGGGAAACCTGCGGGTAGAGGGGGGCCTCGATCACCAACACTCAAGAGTGCAGGGGCAGGGGCACCTCACTTAATGGTGGAGCTGCGAGGGTGGGAGAGCAATTTCACTGACAATGAGACAGTGGTCTCCTCTTCTCTCTCTCTCTCTCTCCCTCCCTCTCTTCCTCTCTCTCTCCTTCGCTCTCTCTCTGTCCTCTGATGTGCGCAGGGCACACCTTCTCATCATGTTTTTTGTCTTACAGGCTGTGACCTACATATTGTCCCGAGGGGAGCGGCCATGTGTCTTCATTTCATTTCGTTGTTCATTTTAATAAAGTTTCATTTGTTGCTTCGAAAGTGAATGTGTGCTGCTCATTTCTGTGACGACACATGCATGTCACCAGTTCTGATTGTGCGGCATCAAGCGGAATATTTTGTACATGTTTAGATGTGGCTGATGTGGCATGTCTTTGGTCGGGGGGGTACCAGGGAGGGGTGGTCCTTGGGGTGGTGGCGGTGTGTGTTGTGGCCCTCTTGGGTGTCCGGGCCGCATGATGGGTGGCTCCATGGCATCTGTTGCCCTTCAGATGTAGCCCTGGGCTGTACTCCCTTTTGGTTTGCAGGCTGCCATCCGACTTTACACCAGGTCAGAGCAGGTGTAGATTTCCTGGTGCTAACGCGCCTTATCGCCTGTTTTGTGTTTTTATCGCTGATGTGGCTGGTCGTTGAGAATGTTGAGGTGTGCTGTTGTCTCGGCTTTTGGCACGGGAACGCCTACTCTGCATCTCATTAGCAATATTTGCGGGGGGCCTCTGTGGCGATGTTTTTTGCGGCTGCTATCGCGGGTAAACTGGTGCTGTGGGCTGTTAACACCGGCTTGTGACTGGGAAGGTAAATTTATCACGACTTTGGCTGCGATAAAGTGCCGTTGATTCGGCGATAGTTCCTTGTGAATATGCCCCTGAGTGTCCGTCCAAATTTGTATGCTTTCTAACTTTGAAAGAATCCAATCCTTGAAAAGTACTTATTTTGTGTTTTAAACTTTGCCTTAGAAAGATATCTAGAATTTTTCTTAGTATATCAATGGATTGCTGTCAAATACTACAAACACTATGACAATAGCATTTGTATATAGGACCTGAGTACACCTTCCCTGTACCTCTCCTACAATAACTTGTTCTACATTTCTAGATACCATCACCTCTTTTGCTATAGGAGTGCCATTCTTCATTTCATAACATCGTCCTCTTTCATCAATATCACAAACCTATATGTTATCCTGGAGATAGCTTTCTTCATTAAAGAAAGGCTCTGTAGTAGAAGTATGTATCTGTTCTCCACTAAAAACTGTACATAAAGTACTTCTATTGACTAATCTTTTCTTCTGGTGTTGTCTCCCTATGTACAACACTATTTTCTCAGGAGTCTTCATTCTATTTATAATCAAAATAAAAATCTTCTTCTTCAAAGCAAAGTTCTCACAACTACTCCCTCAACTTGTTCTTTCCGGTTCAGTCCCTCTGTTTTTCTTCTATACTTCTTCATACTTCTCAATACATTTACAACCACTCTACTTCGAAACGTCTTGGCTCTGATTTCCTTAAACAGCTACTGTCTCCTGGTTAGGGTGTGTCCATCTTTTTTACATTATTTCCTGTTCTTGTAATATAGATTGTGTCCTCTCTTATTGTTTCTCATAGTTTGGTTTTTCTTTACATTATTTTCAAATCTTTGCATATTTTTTAAGAAATTACTTTTACCTCTTACCAGTAGCTTATTTTTCTTTCACCGCATTTTCTGCATTTTTCCCCTTTTGTGTGTCAGTTCTGCAGAGATACTGTAGTTCCTTCTGTCGCTTTTTCCTCCGAACCTTTGTAGGCATTCTAACTGTCTATAGTTATGTATATATTGTTCTGTAAAAAAAAGTATATTTTAATTTTTACTCTAGCCAACGTACCAAATACTTTACTACTGACTTACACATAATCCAAAAACAGTTTTAATGTTATGTTGAAGTTTTAAATCTACAGATGAACCTAGCTATATAACTACATGCACTTACTTCAATATACCAACCCGAAGCAAAACACAAAACTTTATTTATTTGTTACCTTTTAACATTACAGCACCCTTTCCTACAGCACAATTGCACCATATCTCAGTTCTCACTTATACATGGTGAAAGACCAGTTTATCCCGCTGTAGTAAATTTTAAAATTAACATCAACCAAAATGTAGAAGTACATACACTGTAAATCCAAAAATACAACATAAGACCTATTTGTTTGCTTCTCTACCACTGTGCCTCTGGTGTGTCTAGTATTTCAGTACTAAAAAAATGAAGAAATACATAAAGTTAAAATACAAAATGAAAAGCGGAAAAATCACAGCGAATCCAAGTACATAGTAACATTGCACATAGGGTATTAATTATGTAGGTGTACTGATAGTTCCTCACTTGAGTTTAACCCCAAGGGAGCCATAGTTTCCAAGTCAATGATATATCTCGACTCTAATTGACGGAGTGAGAGTTGTCTGTTCCCTCATCGTACATTCTCAGGAACAGCATCAATGACAACCATTCTGAGAAGTTTCTCATCTTGAAAGTGTTGATCAAAGTAATGTCTTGCTACAGGGTATTGTTTGTTGTTGTGACGGATGTATTTGGATTCGCTGTGATTTTTCCGCTTTTCATTTTGTATTTTAACTTTATGTATTTCTTCATTTTTTTTGGTTTTGGGCACATGTTTTATCAGGCCACCTATTTATCATCGACACAATATGTAATGCATCTTATGCCCACTTGGGCAGAATTTTCTGTTGGCTTCTTCGGCCCTGGGATCACCGACTGTAATATTATATTTGCTGCATATATTCACTGTTAATATTTAGTCATACAGTTGTTTTATTAATGTATATTGGTCGGTGCTAATTGAGATACTGGGGCGTTCTGTTTAGCTGGATATGGTACTGGAATTTTATTCTGTGATGACTGTTGCCATATAATCATTTTTGAAATTATATTTTATATTACATCTGATTCAGTGATGTATTATTCATGACATCACTAAAACACACTTGACGCATGCATGAACTTGTGTTATCAGGCTATTTAGTTGCCACGGTCTGTGTTATTATAACAGTTTAACCAACTATTCAGCTGATGTGATGAATGCATATTTATAGTGTTAAGATGGCCGCCGTTTTTTACCATAGATGTTGTTCACTATTGGTGTTATCATCAGTCCTTTTTCTATGTTGTATAGCACTGGTTAAATTGGTGTGTATTACTGCTTGGCCTTTAGCGTGATCAAGGCGTAAGCTGAAACGCGTTGCTTGTGCAGTCATTAAAGATATTTGCTGCAACTTTCCAAGGTGTCCGTGCCGCTTTCTGGAATTACAGAAGTTCGTTTTGGCATATTGCGGGGTTTCCGGTACCCCGAGCATGGACCGCCCTGATTCACAGCTTCTACCCTTACCGGGTTCTGTTTATTATATATATATATATATATATATATATATATATATATATATATATAATCATTTCCGTTGCTTCTTCCGAGTTTCCTCACAAACGGGCATGGACCATCAAGTTAGTGCAAATTGATTTATTGATATGCAGCCATTATATATATATATATATATATATATCACTTCTTTCAGCGTCAGGTATACAGGAATCCTCCCAACGACCACGAACCATGGACACGGACCAAAGTAAGTGCAAATAATTTTATTTCACCTCTGATGCCGCCATAACGTTTCGGCTCGTCCGAGCCTTGTTCACATGACATTGTACTCATGTTGAGCACCCAAATTTAAAGTGACAGTGCAATTCCCAAATAATCACGTGAGTGATTTGTTCATAGACATAGAAGACATATTGTTGTAAAATGGGTTGTCCATCAAACGATATTATTTTTACATCAATTCTATAGGCAGATAAAAAAACATACTAGAATCCATAAAATAGCATTAAAAATAATAGGCTAAAATTCATATGTTTAAAAAGCAAACTCATTGCTTCTCAAAAACAAAAGATAACTGTATAAATACATTATTAATCAAATGTTACCTTAATATAAAATGAATAACGGCATAATGCTCCTAATCCATCACATTAACTTGTGGTTAAGGTCTATTCGCTCGGTTGCCCTTAATGGAATGCGTATGTCATTTTATGCAATGTTGTTTATAACAATAAATGGTCCAATTCTGGGTTGAATCCCTTATCAACATTACCTTGCCCATAATATTTTGTCATACTTATCTATGTAACAACTCCCTGTGCGTGTACGAATATTATAGTTGTGATGGATGGAACCTAAAACTGGTGACTGTTAAAAATAAGTATATTAAAACTTTCATTTTAAACCATGCACATTAAAGCACTAGCTCTATTGTAGAGTAAAAAGTGGGGAGAAACGATCTCAGTTGTTTTGACTTATTGATAGTGAACCTCAAGGTATATAGTATCTTACATGTCAGGTCGATTAAGTGCTCATCACTAAACTATTGTAATACTGTATATTATACATATAAACAATAAAACTCCCCCAAACAGAATCCGACGTTTCGTTGTTCCCATACCTACTCCCAAGGTGAGAACCGACATTATCACTCATGTGTACCAGTACAAAGAAACACTGTATCAGACTGCCTAAACATTTAAATAGAAATATATAAATAGGTATACATTAATAAATATATAAATAAATTTATAAATATATAAATATAGAAATACCCATACAACTAGTTCATAAATCCTCGTCAAAGTTAAAAAGGAAAATAAAAGGATTTAAATAGCATAGTCGTTCAGTGTATATGTACCCGTAGTTGGTCAATTGAAATCCCTGGTGATATTTTATCCTAAACATGTGTGCAAGTCCTCACTAGCATTAAGCCCCCCTGGGGTTTTGGAATCGAACTGTAGAATATACCTTGTCTCAAGTTTACGCAGTTTCGATTCCCTGTCACCACCTCTTCTGCTGGGTGAAATTGCATCTACCACAAAGTATTTGAGCCCCTCATTATTGCTGTTATGAAACTCCCTGAAATGTCGTGCCACCGGATATGTATTATCTTGGATAGATATGGCACGAAGATGTTGCAAAATGCGTTTGTGTACAGGTAGCTTGGTGCTACCTACATACTGTAGCCCACATGGACATATCAGCACGTATATAGCATATATATATATATATATATTATCTACTGGCGGTCGCCAGTAGATAGTTATAGTTAGGACCTATTTTCCATAGTAAATTCGCAACATTCTATTTCCAATAACTTTGGCGCCGGTTGATGAATCTTCACGAAATTTTCAAAACTCGTGGGGCGCTCCGGTCTGCTCCTATCCTGAAAGTTTCGGGGTGATTCGGCAAGCGGGGGCCGAGAAAAAAGGGGGGTCCCAAAACGTGTTTTCTCCATGTTAATTCCCATAGGAAATTTTAGACACGGCTACAGCCCGAACTGCTGAACGGAATTACACAAAATTTGGCAAAAAGGTAGCGCTTGGTTCATAAAGCGACCTTTTTTTTAAAGGGTGTAAATCCGTTCAGTAGTTGCGGAGAAATTCAAAAAATAAGAGTCAAAAAATCAATTTCCCATAGGAAACTTTATGCAAGGCTACAGCCCGAACTGCTGAACGGAATTACACCAAATTTGGCAAAGAGGTAGTTCTTGGGTCAGAAAGAACCTTTTTTCTTAAATGGTGTAAATCCGTTCAGTAGTTCCTGAGAAAATCAAAAGTAAAAACACATATATATCTGGGCGGAGCCTAACCACACATGTCATCGTGAGATCTGATTGGCTGTCAGCACTTCATCCTGGAATTGCTGGCAGCCATCTTGGGACCAATATAAATGATAGTACCCCATTGAAATGCATTGTAGTGAATCAAAGATTTTGAGGGTTACCAAAAGGAGAACTATAAAGGGTGATAACAGACTTTAGTTACATTAGAATTCATTTGTTGATGGTACCATACTAATTTCAGGAATTGTGGTGTGTTGTAAGGTGAATTTACCCTGTGAAAAACCTTCTGCTGGGATATCATGAATCATGTTTGAGAGAAAACTATTTTCACATGCTTGTCCCATACAGTTTTGGAAGGTGCTCCAGAAGCTAAAATGAGAGCATATTTTCTGTAAATTCACATTATCTTTCTCAGTCATGTGAGAATGAAGTCTGACATTCTCAGTAAAACATGTACATCCAACAAGGGCAGAGACTGTCAGTTGATTCCTTTGTGTTCTACTGCAGCTTCCCAGAGTGTTCTAAAGAACAACTAGAGTGCTAACAGCCTTACTTATGACAAAAGTATGGCATACCTGAAGCCATCTTGATTGGAATAAACTTTTAACACTTAAAACATTTAATTTAAAAAGGAACAAAATGATGGGGTTCATTTTGTCATAGAAATTATGGTTAGTGCTGTAGAAAGAAAAATTAGGACATGTTTCAAGTGTGATCTCAAATATCTTCCTGTTATATTTCAACAGGAGCAGCCTGTCAGTTGATGCCTTTGTGTTCTACTGCAGCTTCCCAGAGTGTTCTAAAGAACAACTAGAGCGCTAACAGTCTTACTTATGACAAAATTATGGCACACCTGAAGCCATCTTGATTGGAATAAACTGGTAACTCTTAAAACATTTAATTTAAAAAGGAACAAAATGAGGGGGTTCATTTTGTCATAGAAATTATGGTTAGTGCTGTAGAAAGAAAAATTAGGACATGTTTTAAGTGAGATCTCAAATATCTTCCTGTTATATTTCAACAGGAGCAGCCTGTCAGTTGATGCCTTTGTGTTCTACTGCAGCTTCCCAGAGTGTTCTAAAGAACAACTAGAGTGCTAACAGCCTTACTTATGACAAAAGTATGGCACACCTGAAGCCATCTTGATTGGAATAAACTGGTAACACTTAAAACATTTAATTTAAAAAGGAACAAAATGAGGGGGTTCATTTTGCCATAGAAATTATGGTTAGTGCTGCAGAAAGAAAATTTAGGGCATGTTTTAAGTGAGATCTCAAATCCTCTTCTATTTCATTAGAAAAATTCTGACATGCAGACTGAAACAATCACTTTCAATACCAGCAGTAGACTTCCAGTTAACTCCCTGGTGAGCAGTAGCTTTACTACAGTGATCTAATGAACAACTAGAGTGCTAACATTCTGAATTTATGGCAAATGTGTGACACATCTGAATGCCTTCTTGATGGAATCAAAGTAAAAAACTGAAAGCATTTCCTACTGAGGAGACTGCAGTAAATGACGAAATTAGGAAACTTCATAACAAATAAGTCTCCCAAGATGGCCACCAGAGGAAAAAGAGCCCAAATGTAGCACAAATATCACCCAGATGTAGCCCACATATAGCCCAATGACAGAAGTGTGCAAAACACTTTTTATTTTTAGTTTTTCTGCAGTTTTATATAGTGCAAACTGGTCAGGTATTGGAGCGTTACATCTTACTTGGACCCCTTATTGCGTATTTTGCATGAAGTACATGAGATTGATCTTGCGAAACATTGACCTTTACGATTCTGTTAACCTGAAGTTGCTCTGAACCGGGCTTTGTAACACCCGTTTTTACCTACTGGTTTTAATTAATTCTCACTGTATTGTATTAGGAAAGAGGATTTACTGTTTTTATGTACACTTTTATGATCTATGTTTCTAAATCAGATCAAATAAAGTTTAATGAATTCTATGGCAGGACGGAGGCGAGGATTATGCATATCTTTCCTCACTTTATTTGCATAGCAGTTCAAAGAAAACGTAACACAACAATCATTAAACAAAAGACTACACAACCCATGAACCATTAGGGGGTAGTCTCCAAGGCAACTATAGTCCAATCATATCACATCCATTGTATATAATATCGTGACGTCCCTTCCGCTTCCTCTTTCTTCACTGCTCGTCAGTTAAGTGCATTCCTTACATTCTTGGCTTAATCTGACGTTGTTGCTGTTTGTATAGCGGTTTCTTGTTCACGTTATTAGCATTATTGCCTTGGTATTGTTTCATATTCCCTGCGCAGCAGGCTCTTGCCCGAGCGCGTTCTCCCCCTTGCAGTTTCTCCCGCTGTGTGCTCTGCGCACGGTGAGATCCTGTCAGGCGCGTCTGGTCCGAGCGAGGCAGCTCCGTGAAGCGCTCCCGCTGGTCTTTACGCGCGTTTGGGAATCCGGTCACTCCTTTAGTGTCCGCTTGATTCCCGACCAACCCTCGCCTAATTTTGACACCGCTACGCGGTGATTTCCCCACACGCCCACGTTAGTGACAAGCGCCACCTGTTGGTGGTAATTGGTATTGCGCCTCAGTCTATTCTTATAACAGCTTCGGGGAAAGCCCAGCTGTTGGAGCACCGGCGAGGGGACTGCCTTAAGGATTTTAAGGGCATTTGTTCTGTGCTAACACCCTCTGCTATCATGTCTTCTCCAGAAGACCATTTTTACTCCTCCTACCAGGAAGTGGAGGAGGAATGGCCCCCCAACGTCTCCCCCCAGCAGTGGACCAAGCCCTCTCTCTGGCTATTTCTAGGGCGCTGGCTCCTCTTAGGGATCAGGTTGATAAGCTGGCGAAAAGCATCCCTGGGGTGTTCAGTGACCCAGATCTGGTGGTGGCGGGTCCCAGTAGCTCCCAGATGGGGAATAAAAGGGCCGTTAAGCATAACGAGGGGCACTTGGAAGGATTTGATAAACTTACGGAGACCTTCCTCAAGAGTGCGCGAACGCTAAAACATACACCCTGCCGGGAGGAGGAGGGACCCAGAGAAAATTGCGACACTGTCACCACTATTGTAGACCCCGACAGCGGGTTTCCCTTAGAGGGAGAGGGTGTATCGGAGGACGATTTCTCCTCCGATGAGGATAAGGACTCGGGGCGTCCCTGGCGTCCAGAGTCCCACTCCTCTTAGTCCCCGATTGGGGACGGGGTCCACTCGGACATGTTCGAGCCTACCCAAATTTACCATCCTAGGTCAGCGTAGTGGACACCTGACGCCAAAGTAGCAGAGTATGTGGTGGGGAAAATCCATCAACCCCTTGAAAGGGAGGTCAGGAATAGGATGAGGGGAGAATGCCCCAGGCCCTCACTGAAGGGGAAGGTGGCACACACGCCTGAAATTGATGAGAAGCTATGTACCTTTTTCTCCAAGTATATGAGGGATCCCAAGAAAGGAATTGATAGGTCTTGGACGTGGTAGGGCCTTTGACCCAAATTATTCAATTGACGGAGCGTTCCAAAGAGTCAGGATCCCCTTTGTCCACGGATATTGTGGCTGGTTGGGCGCACTACCCTAAACCCTATAACACTACCCCTCCACTACCCAAACATCACTGCACTACCCTAAACCCTAAAACACTACCCCCAGCACGACACCCTACACTACCCAAACATAACTGCACTACCCTAAACCCTAAAACACTACCACCAGCACGACTCCCTACACTACCCAAACACCACTGCACTACCCTAAACCCTAAATCTACCCACAGCACAACCCCCTACACTACACAAACACCACTGCACTACCCTAAACCCTAAAACACTACCCCCAGCACGACCCCTTCACTACACATACACCACTGCACTGCCTTAATCCCTAAAACACTACCCCCAGCACGACCCCCTACACTACACAAACACCACTGCACTACCCTAAACCCTAAATCTACCCCCAGCATGACCCCCTACACTACACAAACACCACTGCACTACCCTAAACCCTAAAACACTACCCCCAGCATGACCCCCTTCACTACCTAAACACAACTGCACTACCCTAAACCCTAAAACACTACCCCCAGCACGAGCCCCTTCACTACCCAAACACAACTGCACTACCCTAAACTCAAAGACACTACCCCCAGCACAACCCCCTACACTACCCAAACACCACTGCACGACCCTAAACCCTAAAACACGACCCCCTACACTACACAAACACCACTGCACTACCCTAAACCCTAAAACACTACCCCAGCATGACCCCCTACAGTACACAAACACCACTGCACTACACTAAACCCTAAAACACTACCCCTTACACTACACAAACACCACTGCACTACCCTAAACCCTAAAACACTACCCCCAGCACAACCCCCTACACTACACAAACACCACTGCACTACCGTAAACCCAAAACACTACCCCAGCACTAACCCCTACACTACCCAAACACCATTGCACTACCCTAAACCCTAAAACACTACCCCCAGCATGACCCACTACACTACACAAACACCACTGCACTACCCTAAACCCTAAAACACTACCCCCAGCACGACTCCCTACATTACACAAACACCACTGGACTACCCTAAACCGTAAAACACTACCCCAGCACAACTCCCTACACTACCCAAACACCACTGCACTACACTAAACCCTAAATCTACCGCCAGCATGACCTCCCACACTACACAAACACTACCCTAAACCCTAAAACACTACCCCCAGCACGACCCCCTACACTACCCGAACACCACTGCACTACCCTAAACCCTAAAACACTAACCCCAGCATGACCCCCTACACTACCCAAACACCACTGCACTACCCTATACTCTAAAACCCGACCCCCTACACTACACAAACACAACTGCACTACCCTAAACCCTAAAACACTACCCACAGCATGACCCCTACACTACACAAACACCACTGCACTACCCTAAACCCTAAAACACTACCCCCTACACTACACAAACACCACTGCACTACCCTAAACCCTAAAACACTACCCCCAGCATGACCTCCTACACTACACAAACACCACTGCACTACCCTAAACCCCCTACACTATACAAACACCACTGCATAACTCTAAACCCTAAAACACTACCCCCAGCACGACCCCCTCACAACACAAACACCACTGCACTACCCTAAACCCTAAATCGACCCCCAGCACGACCCCCTACACTACCCAAACACCACTACCATACCCTAAACCCTAAAACACTACCCCCAGCATGAACCCCTACACTACCCAAACACCACTGCACTACCCTAAACCCTAAAACACTACCCCCAGCACTACCCCCTACACTACACCAACACCACTGCACTACCCTAAACCCTAAAACACTACCCCAGCACTACCCCCTACACTACCCAAACACCACTGCACTAACATAAACCCTAAAACACTACCCCCAGCACAACCCCCTACACTACACAAACACCACTGCACTACCCTAAACCCTAAAACACTACCCCCAGCACGACTCCCTACACTATCCAAACACCACTGCACTACCCTAAACCCTAAATCTACCCCCAGCACGACCCACTTCACTACCCAAACACCACTGCAGTACCCTAAACCATAAAACACTACCCCCAGCATGACCTCCTACACTACACAAACACCACTGCACTACCCTAAACCCTAAAACACTACCACCAGCATGACCCCCTATACTACTCAAACACCACTGCACTACCCTAAACCCTAAAACACTACCCCAGCACGACCCCCTACACTACCCATACACCACTGCACTACCCTAAACCCTAAAACACTACCCCCAGCATGACCCCCTACACTACTGCACTACCCTAAACCCTAAAACACTACCCCCAGCATGACCCCCTACACTACCCAAACACCACTGCACTACCCTAAACCCTAAAACACTACCCCCAGCACGACCCCCTACACCACCCAAACACCACTGCACTACCCTAAACCCTAGAATAGAAACCCCCACCCCATGCCCAATCCCCCTTACCTCTCACTCCTCGTGGTTCCTCTCTCCTCGTGGTTCCTGCTTCACGTCGTCTCTGAGGGGCGGTGCACGTCGTTGTGAGGAAACGGAACAGCCTCTGTTTCCTTACAACGACATGGATCGTCTACATGTTTTTTAGAACGCATGGTCATTTACCATACATACCTTTACAACAAAATTTGTTGTAAAGGCATGCGTGGTAAATGACCATGCATTCTAAAAAAATGCGTAGTAATGACTTTGTGATGTACAACGCATGCGTGGTAATGCATGCGTTGTAATGGTATCGCAAAGTAAAAAAGTCATTGTAACGGCTGTTTACCGATCAAAGCTGGCCCCTGTTCTTCAGTGAGACGTTTATTTGATTAATTAGGAGGAAGGAATATGGTTTTTTTACCGAAAAGTGCATTCCCGGCTGTTGTATTGTGAAAGTGTCCGCGTGGCCTGGTTTCACTTCCGGTGAGAGAGTGGAAGAGTCTGTTTGGATCTAAAGGAGTTCTGTTGTTGGACGGGGCCGGCGCGACATGTCATCAGAAAACATAGCTAATGGAAAGCGTCCTCCCTGAAGTGTGGAGCAGTGCCATGAGAGGTCAACGAGTGTGCGTCCCACCGCAGTATGACCGTACCGCGTGACCCATGTGCCACCTCCAGGGTACGGGAGGCAGAAGCGGCATCGCAGGTCCTCTTGAAGACCGCTGTAGCACTAATTCTACATTTTGGTACTAGGGCATTTTAACTTCGTTGTTCCTGCCAGATACAAAGAGAAGATCCTGTGTTATTCAGTGCCCTCGTTACCTTTTTTGTGGGTTGTGGTGCTTGTCACTTCGCTGCCCCACCGGTGCACACGACTGGGCACCCCACCTCGTGTGCCATCTGCAGGACCTCTGCCCTCGGATCACTGGTTTCGGTTTCTGGAGTGGCAACATAAACAGTTGCTCCCAAAGGACTAGCCTGAACACTTAGGTGAATATCCCCTGCACCAGCATTCCACGGAAATTCTTTCCTAGCTCTCCCACGTCAACGAGGACGTCATATTAGCACGGCTCCGCTCGCGACACCGTATGACGTCATCGGAGCCATAAGAGGACCTCGTCGGCGTGCTGGCGTCAGTTCCACACATTTTTTCCGTGCCACTGAGGCAAACAGGGGACCGAGACATTTTCACATGTATACATAGTATAATAAATATATATATATTCACTGAAAAAACCATAGGTTTCAGGCACGTTATAGTTAGAAATTAGCATTTAAAAAACCTTAGAAATTCACTGAAAAAACCATAGGTTTCAGGCACGTTATAGTTAGAAATTAGCATTTAAAAAACCTTAGAAATTCACTGAAAAAACCATAGGTTTCAGGGACGTTATAGTTAGTTGGACATTTCACTCGTACAAAACCAGAGAAATTCCGCCGTTATAGTTAGTTCAGCTAACTATAACTCGCGCCCCCGCAATGCACTGCTGATGACGTCACATATTACATCATTCATGACATGGTCAGTGAGATCACTGATGACATCACTGATGACATCTCAAATGACATCACTGATGACATCACTGATGACATCATCCAGTGAATGTGTGTTTTTCTGAAAATTAAATGTGTTTTATATATGTATGTCTCAAGGTCGATGGAAGAATAAATGGGTATATAAGTGTCTAAATGGATGATTTTTTTTTTGTAAAATTGATTGTATAACTGACTAAGTGTATCTTAGTGAATACATGGGTTAGTGAGTAATGTTTAAATATGAAAATATCTGTATCAGTCTCTCACTTTGTGTATAAGTGGCTGCATGGGTTGGTGAGTAGCTACATGAGTGTCTATATGGGTTATTAGTTGGTTTTTTGAGTATCAGTATGAGTGTCTGAGTGTCTGTATGGTTCGGTGGGGGTATTACTTAGTGCATAGATGCATGAATGAGTGACTCACTGTTTGTATGTGTTGAAGACAGCATGTGTGCAGGACTGTATAGGTGGATGAGTATGTGTATGGGTGTGTTAGTGAGTGAATGACTGTCTCAATAGTGTCTTTATGAGTAACTACATATGTTTTAAACTAGTATATGTGAGTATTGGTGTATATAAGTGAGTATATGTGAGAGTGAGAGATTGGAAGAGTTCCTGTACAAATAAGTAGGTGTTTCTATAAGTGATTGTTTAAGAGAGTAAGTATGTGTAAGTTTCTGTAGAAGTAAGTGTGGTAGTGTGTGTATAACTGTATATGCAAGTAAATGGATGTTTGATACTTTGTTTGCATGTGTGACTATGTGTGTGAGTAACTCTATGGATGAGTGGCGGTGTGTAACAGGATGTATAGGTGTATGAGTACATATGATGAGTGAGTACATGTATGAGTGACTGTATAGGGACTGTTGGTGAATGAGTGGATGTGTGTGTAGATCTTGGAATTACTGAATAGGTGTGTTGTAACTGGTATTGGTATGTCCATTGTTTTGAAAACGTTAGTTTGTATTTTTGAGTGTGTGTATCAAAGGTTATATTAGGGTGAGAGGAGGTCTGCCACTCTATCACAAGGATGATGTCATCAGTGATGTCATTTGAGATGTCATCAGTGATGTCATGAGTGATGTCACTGACCATGTCATGAGTGATGTAATATGTGACGTCATCAGCAGTGCATTGCGGGCGCGCGAGTTATAGCTGAACTAACTATAACGGGGGAATTTCTATGGTTTCTGTACGAGTGAAATGTCCAACTAACTATAACGCCCCTGAAACCTATGGTTTTTTCAGTGAATTTCTAAGGTTTTTTAAATGCTAATTTCTAACTATAACGTGCCTGAAACCTATGGTTTTTTCAGTGAATATATATATATATATATATATATATATATATATATATATATATATATATATATATATATATATATATATATGTGTGGTAGGTGCAAAAGTGTTGTTCTTTTTCATGTTTCTTTTTCCCCCGAGATGTGTTTTTTGTAGGTGTCCGTCTATGTTATGCTCTATGTTATGTTTAATGTTTATGGGACATCGTAATATTTTAAGTACAGTGGCATGGATTAGCCTCCATGTGTAAGCAGGTCGCGACTGCATACTGTCCATAATGGCCTTCAGTATTAAAAAATATTGATATTAAAATTTCTCCTCTCTATCTCTTATAGTATATTTGGTATTGTTACTACCTGGTGCTGATGGATGCCTCTTTGCTGATAGATCTTGCCCTGTGGATAAGAAGGGGGCGTGGGGCACCACTTATGATGGGGATACAGTTTGCTGCAGGCAATGGGGGAAGTTCTTTATTATTTCCCTATTGTTTTCTCCCCTAGAACATAAGAGGCCGGAGATGTGTTGACAAGAATGTGGATGGTTGCATGTGTAAGTGAGACAGGATAGAGTGGTTGGAGTATGGAATAATTGGTACAAGTAGAGACAGCCTTGTGGAAGCATGGATTTTTGAGAAGAAAACACAAGGGTTTAGTAGAATGTGAAGTAAGTGATGTTGGTGCATGATTTGAGCATGGGATGAAAAGTAGGAAACGGCTTTGTAATTGAGAAATGAATTAAGATGCAGCATGGTGCACCAATATTATTGATATTGATTACGCACTGATTATGCAATAAGGTGTTGGTTAATAAAGAACTTCCCCCATTGCCTGCAGCAAACTGTATCCCCATCATAAGTGGTGCCCCACGCCCCCTTCTTATCCATAGGACAAGATCTATCAGCAAAGAGGCATCCATCAGCACCAGGTAGTAATAATACCAAATAGACTATAAGAGATAGAGAGGGAGAAATTTTAATGTCAATATATTTAATCACAATGATGGCGCTTTGTTTTTTAGTTATATCTCTCTCTTTCTAAACAGATTGTGTGCATTGCAGTTTAGGAACTCAGAACACTTAGAAATGTCACTAGAGACAATGAAAATGCAACACAAGAGTAAGACTAGATAATTTACCAAATATATAGTACTTTTCAATAGATAAAATTATTCCAGAATTGCACATACACAAAAAGTAGGACTAGGGATATTAACTTGTAAAGATTTTAACTAATTCGCATCAAAAGGAGAATGCATTATTTCTATACATGTGTGTGCATATTAATATTTTCCATTTTAGGGTCAAATGGCTTGCTGACAATATTCTTCTAAAGGCTTAGGTTGTAAGCGGCGTGCACTAAAATGCATTTTGATGCAGTGCATTCGCTAGGGACTACAAAGAATGGATAATGTGTGGTAATGTTATGTTTACATATGTGTTTTAGTTGATGTTTTAGTTAGAAAAAGTGTATTCCAATGCAAAAAGAAAGTATGCAATGAATAACTATGCTTCGTTTTGTAATATTTACTGGATTCAATGTGTTACGGATTTAAAATGCCTTTTAGGTAAAATTGCTAGATGAGCATGACTGTAGGCACTAACAGGCACATGCATCAAAATAGAAAATAGCGAGTTCCAAATAGCGATTTCTAAGGAATCGCTATTTAGAACTCTCAAAAAGCAATGCATGAAGAAAATAGCGATATAATACAGAATCGCTAATAATCGCAATCGCATTTAGCGAAATGATAATAGCGACGCGCAAAAGCAGGCATCCCCGAATGCGATAACAAAATATGCGAAATCGCATTTTGCGAACTTGCAAATTGCGATTTCGCTAAAAGCGCGTCGCACTGGAAGCAGGCTGATGACATCACAACAAGGAAGTCAGCCAGCCCATGCTTCATTCTGTTGCCAGTAACTGTGAGAGGAGGAAGCAGAGTGCTGAAGCACAGTTGGAGACAGCCCCAAAGTGTGTCTATCTGGAAGTGTGTGTTGACCACAATGGAGCAAGCAACAGGGGTGGAGCCTGCCACGCCCAGGAAACGCAAAGTAAAATTCAGTGAGAGAGAATTAGAGAACCTGATTGAGGGCGTGTCCAAGAGCCATGACAAGCTCTTTGGGAAACTGTCCTTGAAGGTGTCGGAGGCGGAGAAACGCAGGATCTGGCTGCGCATCAAGAACAAGGTCAATGCAGTGGGGGTCACACACCGTAGTGTTGATGACCTCAAAAACGCTGGTATGACCTGCGCAGCCGTGCGAAGGAGCGGATAGCAGACCGCCTGAAGGAGGCAAGGGGTACTGGAGGGGGTCAACCAACAGTCCCCAACAACACAACCCTGGAGGAGCTGGTGGAAGCCACAATACAGCCTGAGGCAGTGGTGGGAGTCACCCAGCTGGACACATCTGGTGCGGCTAGTACGTCACAAGGTAAGACACATGCAACCTTTAACTTCATAGTACTGCCCAAAAGTGCCCCCCACAGTCCAATCTCAGTGTACTAATCTAACTCCGGTCCACAATTTCAATCATTACCCAAATGCATTGTGGGAGTTGTAGGCATGTCAGGCATGAGGGAAATCAAACAACTATGGCAAGTAAAATACACAAAAATTGCAGGCCTGTCAGTGAATGTGGTCAGTGATTTATTGAAAAAATGTCTGCACAATGTCACACGACACAAGCCCATACACAAATTAATATTGCACTGTTTGCCGTCACAGATGCCGCGGATGGAGACAGTGCCGACAGTGAATGTCTTCAAATCTCAGACACTCCAGCAGAGACTGACATGGAGGCACCTGTAGCCCCAGTCAGAACACCCCCCGCACCAAAAAAACGCAGACAACAAGTCCCAGCACTGCAACCCATGGAGTCAGATCCGGCTCCTGACGCAGCTCCTGTGACTAGCCAGCCACGTGTGAGCCCCACACCTAGACCCCAGGCTCCGGTGCAACGTAGACGCAGGCGCAGCTCAAGAGACCACATTGCTGTTCTGGAAGACCAAGGCCCGAATGTGTTCGGTGGCGTAGAGTCCCAGATGTTGCGGGTGCAGCGCCTGCAGGCAAGACACATGGGGGCAATACACATGCAAATGATTAAATTGGGCAAGGAGCTCTCAGCAATGTCAGACAGTGTGCGGGTACTCACAACAGCGGTGGTGGAGGGAAACCAGCAGACAAACAAAAGCATGCAGGAGCTGACCAGGGCGATGCTTGAGGGGCAGGCAGGGAAGAGGAGAAGGCATCGCCTGTTAATGATGCGCATGGCTGGCTACACCCGGTCAAACAACCACCTGTGCAACGCCACTGCACTGTTGTCACGCAGGTCCATGTCCATGCAAATAGAAATGGCCCATTGCTCTGGGGATGTGGCCAAGGCCCTTGCACAAGTCACCACTGCCGTGGAACAGATCCAGGCTGGCACTGTTGTTGGCAGCATTGAAACGGGAGAGGAGGAAAGTGAGGAGGCATCCAGCCTTAGCAGCCTGTCAGTGCCAGGGGCCACTGCCCGGAGGCGCAGTACTCGCAGCAAGACACCTGCCGGTGCACACCAGGGGGATGTTGTAGGTGAAGGTGAGAGGCGGTTGGGTGTGCCTGGCAGGAAACGCTAAAGTGAATTGTCCGTCGGCATGTGCTCATGGTGACGTAACCATGGACAAGACCATGACTGTAATGGTGTTCCAGGCCCTGGAATGTTTTACGTTGATGCTCTTTGCATTCTAACACAGTACTTGTTGGCACCTACTATGTGTGGCGCAACACATTGTAACATGTGCTCCTTTCAATTAAACAGTTATTGCTATCAGACAGAGTGTCATGTCTCATCATTACATACCTCAGAAATAATGTTGTGCAATATCATTGCGTCTCCCCAGCCCCTCTGCTGAGCTTGCCACATGCGCTTGTCGTCTAAGTGCCAGTGGCTGGTTGTCCCCCTCTGAATCACTGTCCGATACTTCTATGTGTATGCCTCTGCGGGTTGCGATATTCTGCAACATGGCACATGCAGCCACTATCCTGCAGCAGCTCTCTGGCCGGTACTGTAATGCTCCACCTGTCTTGTGGAGTATGCGGAAGCGACTTTTCAGTATCCCAAAAGTACGTTCAATCACATTCCGTGTGCTGATGTGTGCAGCGTTGTACCTCTGCTCCTGTGGTGTTGCTGGGTTGAGATACGGCGTAAGGAGGTAGTTCCGCACTGCGTATGCGCTGTCACCTACAGGGTAGTAAGCAAAGTGTTAGCAACTGTTATGCATTAGCAAATGTTGAATTCGTATTGTGCAATAGTGTATGTGTTTACCAAGCAGGTGTCCTTCTCCAAATTCACCCCTGAGCAGGCCGGTGTGGATGCCACTGTGGCGAAATATGTAGGAGTTGTGGGTGCTCCCCAGGAATTGCGCAACTATGTCTGTAATGATGTGTCTGGCATTGCACACCACTTGCACATTGATCGAATGATACGATTTCCTGTTCCTGAAGATGTATTCATTTTCAGCTGGGGGACATATGGGGATGTGCGTGCAATCAATGCATCCAATCACATGTGGGAAATGTGCTATTTGATAGTGGTCAAGTTTGGTTTTATTCAGTTCCTGTTGTGTTGTGGGGAAGGTGATGTGGGTGTGGATCCTACTCATCATGGCGTCCAGGAAGTCTCTGAAGAAACGTGACAGTGAGCTTTGGGATACCCCTCCTGCAACTGCTACTACCCCCTGGAAACTGCCAGACGCCAGTAGGTGCAGGCAGCATAGGACCTGGACATGTGTGGGGATGGCATGAGTCCTACCTGTCTGGCGCTGCAATAGTGGTTCCAAATCAGCTATTAGGTGTAGGATAGTTGCCCCGTCCAGCCTGTACTTAGCATAGATTTCATCCTCTGTCTGGCCCAGCAATGTGATCCGCACTCTAAATATCCGCTCCTGTATTCTCCTTTGGCGCTGTCCTGCTGCCTGGATCCTCATCCTCCTCGCCATAACATAGAGTGCTGCCATTGTGAGAGGCTGCAGGGCCCTCCTGGGTGTGTTTAAATACCTTTGGGATAGGTTGCACCTGTGCATTTTTTTTTCTCAAGTTTACCACCTGTATGTGATTCCCCTTAAACTGCACTCGCAAAATAGCGATTTTTAGATTATTCGCTATTTACGATTTTTGATGCATGTCTTTGCGAATCTCATTTTGCGATTCGCACCATGCTAGCGCTAATCTAGGATTCGCACTTTGATTTTGCATTTCTTGCTTCTCGCTAATTAGCGATTCCTAGTTTTTGCGATTTTTGTCGATTTAGCGGTTTTCTCTTTCATGCATTGGCAAAGCCTGTATTGCGGTCGCAATATCGTTTGATTTGCGATTCACAATTTTTGCGCACTGATTTTGGCTTGATGCATGTGCCTGTAAGCTTTCAGTTGTGACATTTAGCATTGACCATGAAAGTTGTTTTCAAAGCGATGCGGATACCTTTCATACGCCCCTTTATAGGTTTTTTACCCATTCTTACTGCAGGTGCAGACTTTAGTTGAGGTTTCAAATATTTTACAGGTATGAGAAAAGGGATTGATACAGTTCACCCACTATAAGAATTTTAAGTTCCTTACATAAATGTGTTGTTGTGACCTGGATTCTTTTATGTGCCTTGCTGTTGGGAGCCAATATAGTACAAAGTTTTGGTCCTTCTTTGATTTTGAAATTGATGATTTAATGGACCATGGTGAGACGATTTTATTAAGATTAACTGCACACTGATTGATGTTTTGAGGTTTGTATACTGATGACACTATTATTTTCAGGTTCCTTCCTTCATCTCCTTATGCAGAATAATAGGTTTCCCTGCTTTGAAAGTGTTTTTTATGCATGTGCCCCCTGATAACGGTTCCACCCTCTCATGTCTGGTTAGGAGTTCCAATGGCGCAAATGTGTTTTACATTGCTGACAATTGTTCCCATAATGTATGATACTACACAACTATTGTTCTCACACCTAGCCACAGGTAGTAGACAGGGAGTGTTTGAGGAAGAGTAGACCACACACGTCGTACAATCGGTGGATTAGGTGTGCACAAAGGGGAGGAGCCATACAACTGATTTCTTTTTTCATATAACTGATTTCTCTCATAAGATAATGGGTTGTTTTATCAAGAACTGTCATACTCTGCCCTCATGAGATATTTATCAACCCTGTGGTTTGAATTGGTTTACATCTTTCTGAGGCTCTTCCAATGAACTAGAGACATATTTTGCACATGCCAGTGCTAACAACAGTACACAATGCAAAGTTGCGTCCACAACGATAGGGAGAGCAAACAACAAGTCTCCTTGCTGCATGCTCATGTGACTCGACAGCCACAAAAATTCCAGGAGGTGTGGCAGAGAAGTTAATGCAACCCAGATCTACTACTTCAAATCAACATGCTCACAAACTGGAGGCAGGCAAGGAATGAAGAGGTTCATGGACACCAGCCAAAATACACCATCACTTGGAGGGGGGACATCAACACAGCGAAGGAACTGAGAGGGTTTGTACAACACAGACATTACATTGTGCATATCACCCACCAGCAGCAGAGGACGTTGAGGGACGATATAGGGGGTTGAAGAATGAAATAGGACTGGTGGTATGCCACTAGTTTTGTTGTCCATCAGAAGCACTCATAGCTGAGCCTTCATCATCCAGTGCTGCAAACTCTTCAAACCCTTGGCAATGCCCACATCAGACGTCACTGCCTTCCCAGCTGTTCCTCTGATCAACTACTTACAGCTGTCAAGTGTGAGGGGCTAACCTGACGGACGCCCGGCCCTTAGACCAAGCAGGTGCCCCACCACTGAAGCACCGACAAGGACCGGGGGGCACTGACCTCATCGTCTTCATCATCATGCAGCTCTGGCTGAAAGATGTTACTGGAACATCCATTCCAGCGCACCTCACCTTCATCCTACTATATTTATCGCTCAAGTGCTGACAACCTCTGGTGCAATAAATGAGGTGCAGGCTATTGATCCATTTTAGATTTTCCTTGCAATTTATCAAGACAACAGCAAAAGACACCTCTGCAAGGCCCACCAAAAAATGACTATGGGTACCAACTAACATGCCAAACGGCCTGTAGGGCAAAGGACTACGTTGAATAGAAAGTGAAGGATGATGCAAAGTTACATGTATTATGTCATCTAGTATTCGCACATACCTGCTCCAAAACTGCCTAGTAGATATTGACTTACAGAGTAATAGGGTACATCACATTTTACCATCTACATGTAGTAAAAATAACTACATGGAAGTTCCATTACCTGTATGATAAGAATGGACGACAAAAAGAGAGTGTTACAGACTTCCACATTTAGGAATAGCTTTAGGAAAGGTTCATAAAAGTTCACACCAAACGTGTAGCTAATGAATGACTAAGTTTCATAGGACACAAATATCCCAAAATGCAATTGATAGTAATACAGATACACACACACACACACACCTGTTACCAGTGTTGAACAGAGTTGCTGTTACTGGGTTTTGAAAGAAACCAAAGGTAAGGTGTGGCAGGGAAACAGACTAAGCGGCTTGACACTTCCCAAGGAAGAAGGAGGCAGAGGACCCAGGGGTACCAAGTCTGAGAGTAGAGGGCATCATGACCGCACCTTGGTGCATAAGGAGACAATAACTAGATACAACAACCTGATTGCTGAGGATCCCCATTACCCTGTACACTTCAGGTACTAGTCAAGGGTGAGCAAGGTTAGAAAGAGTATGGGAACGAGCACTGACATGGTTTAAGGACTGGGGGTCATGGATACTGGAAGCAATAATAATAGGAATAGCACTGTTGGTTACGCTATGCATGATGATTCAGGTATGCCTTGTTTGCCTGTCTGCAATAATGAGTAGTTGTTAGACCTGGCACTGTTGGCGTGGGTCTCCCTTCCATTTTTTGCTGTTGCCTCATGTGTTTTTGCTGGTTATAGATGCTTTGAGCACTGTGCCACTGCTATTCAGTGCCACAGTGCAAGTGCTCCCTATGGTAAATTGGTGTATGGATTAGTGATTCCATGATTGGTTGGTTTGGTTTACTTGTCAGACCCTAGTACACTGCACTGAGTGTGCCCAGGGCTTGTAAACCAAATGCTGCTGGTGGGCTTGCAGCACTGGTTGTGCCACCCACAGAAGCAGCCTGTAAAAGTGTGTCTCAGGTCTGCCATTGCAGAGCCTGTGTGCAGTCTGGTACTGCCATGTTGACTGGGCAAGTGCACCCACTTGCCAGTCCCTAAACCTTCCCTTTCCTGCATATTAGTCACCCCTATGGTAGGCCCAAGGGCAGGGTGCATTGTAAGTATAAGGTAGGACATGCCCTGGTGTGTGTGGCATGTCCTAATAGTGAATTACAGCCATTTTCGTTTTTCACTATTGCAAGGCTACCTGTTCCCCATAGGCCAGAATGGGCAATTTGATTATTACATCTTATAATCCTAACTGACCCAGGGAACATGGTAGACAAACGAATTTAGTATGCCTGAACTCAGAATGATAATAATACATCTTTTAGTGAAGTTGGTTTTAACATTCTGTGTTTGAAAATACCACTTTTAGAAAGTAGGTATTTTCTTGCCTAACTATCCAAGCCTGCCTCTGCTAGGTTGTGTATTCCTTGTCTGGTTTGTGAGTGACAGGGGCTGGGGGATTCCAGGAGACAGGGTGAGTCAGCACAGGGCTGAATAGAGAGATCTGCATGGAGATGGGTGGGAGGAGTTGCACCTGGGACCTGAATAGGGCTGTGCCTTCCCTCCACAATGCTGGCTCCACCTCCTGTGGTGTGTCTGATGTCCCTGGCCTACACTTTGAAAGGAAAGAAGGAGTCTTGTCAACAAAGTGCTCCAGGACTGACCAGAACTGGTTTGGACTAGGCAAAGGCCTCTCTGTCTTCAGAGAACAAAGGGAAAATGAGTATAAAAGAGGGGACCCGAACCCCAGAACTTTAGATCACTTTTGGGAAACAAGAAGAACCTTTGCTGAGGAGAGGAACCAGAGAAACTGAGGAGGAGACTATCCCTAAGCTGAGTGCTGTTTGGGGGATTGGCCTGCAGTGGTTGCCTGACTGCCAAAGAAAGGAGAAAGGAACTTTGTGTGTACTTTCATCAACTTGTCAAGGATCTCCAAGGGCTTGAGATAGAGCTTGCCTCCTGCTGAAGTCTCAGGGACAACAGACTTCACCCACCAGCTCCCCAAGAGTTCTTTTGAAGTGCCTGCTGTTGTGTTGGGCCTTCTGAGGGACTGCGTGTCGCAAGGAGCTGGAAGCGCGACTCACGAAGAAGAAGCGTGTCGCCGCCGCAGCAGTCGTCGTATCACCGGAGAAGAGAGTCGCCGTCGCAGCAGACGCCGTCGCATCACCAGAGAAGCGTGCCGCCGCTGTCGCCCTCGCATCACCCGAAGCGCCTCGCATCCCCGGAGAAGAGTGTCGCCATCGCAGCAGACGCCGTCGCATCACCGGAGAAGAGTGTCGCCGCCACAGCCGCTGTCGTCGCATCGCCCAGAAAGCGTGCTGCCGCATCGCATCACCGAGGCACCCCGCATCCCTGGAGAAGAGTGTCGCCGTCACAGCAGACGCCGTCGCATCACCAGAGAAGCGTGTCGCAGGGCCTGTCGCGGGTCAGAAGAATCGTTGAGTCGCCGCACGGCTGTCGGGCGTGCACGCATCGTGTCGCATCAAGAAGAAGACGGCAGTTTTGTTTCATTGCACCGGATCTTCATCGCATCACGGCGCTGCTGGTCGCATCGCCACGGAAGCACAGTAAGAAACCGACGCATCACCTCCCCACGCGGAGAAGAACCGACGCATCCCCTACGCAGCAGTAGGGACCCGACGCATCACCGTTCTTGCGTGTAAGGAACCGACGCATCACCTTCCCTGCAACACTTTCGTTGTATAGCGTTACGCATCCAAAGGTACATTGAACTCAAAGTGTCGCATTGACCATCTAAAAGAGAACTAAGCTAATTCTACCATTTTTAAGTACAGTATTGTGGATTTTTGTCATTTGTGGTCTTGTGATAAGTCTATATAAAAGATACTTATTTTTAATATACAACTGGTGTGGTGTCCATCTGTAGTGTTGTCACTTGATTACTGTATGTGTTCACAAATCCTTTACACACTGCCTCTGAGATAAGCCTGCCTGCTCGTGCCAAGCTAACAAGGGGGTGAGCAGGGGTTATTTTAGGAGTGTACCCCCCTTACCCTGACTAGACGCAAGGGTCCCTATTTGGTCAAAGGTACCTACCTCTGCCAACTAGAGACCCCCAAATCTAACATTGGTGGTCAGCGGTGAGGATTCTGGACTTGCATTTGTGACTCATATACAGTGATTGGTGAACACTACTAGTGAGTGCAGACCAAACGCGACCACATACTTTTGGTAGATTGTTTTTTCTGGGATTTCTATTTTTGCCAAGAACTGCCAAGTTTAACCACCATGGATAAAGCAGCATCCATAGCATCTGTTGATTATGATTGGGAAGAGGAGAAACTAGAATGCTACAATGTGAAACAGCTGAAGCACTTCTGCAGAAGATTTAAAGTTGCTATGACCGGTCTCTCCAAGAAGGATGAGTTCCAAAAGGCGCTGAGGGCCTGGGTTGAAGCAAGGAATACCCCTGAGAATGAGGAAGGGGCTGAGAATGCAGATGAGCAGCTGGAGGGGCCATTGGGTCCAGAGGGGAGGAGAGCAATGTCCCCAGTAGGTAGCAGTGTTTCTGCCAAAGGCCTGTCCCCAGAGGAGTTGGCGGACAGGAAGGAAAACAGGATGCATGAATTGGAGCTTGCCAAGCTCAAGTTGGGTGGGCAACTGAAGTTAGAAAATAGGAGATTGGCCCTGGAAGAAAAGAGAATGCAGTTGGAGCATGAGAAAAGTTTGAGGGAGTTGGAGTTGAAAGCTAGAAGCTTAGAGATTACTCCCTCTGGTGGCAGCACACCGTCCATGCCTGTTGAAGCAAGGGTGTATATTCCTAAAGATGTGGTGAGAGAGTTTTATAAGAATGATGATATTGGGCAGTGGTTCAAAGCCTATGAGGTAGCCATGTCTTCCCACCGGGTCCCTGAGAAGGATTGGGGAGCGGGGTTGTGGGGGCGGTTCCTTAGTGAGGGGCGGGACACACTGTTAGACTTGCCTTCTGAAGTCCATAATTCTTATAGCCACATGAAAGATGCATTGATGTCCAGGTATGGGTTGACTCCTGAATTGTATAGACAGAGGTTTAGAAATTGCAAGAAGGTGGAGTCAGGTACATGGGTAGAGTATGTAACTTTCTTTTGCAGAGCATTGGATGGTTGGGTGAAGGGTAGCAAAGTGAATGATTTTGAGGGGCTCTTTGATTTAATTGCATGGGAGCACTTGTCAAGTAATTGTTTTCCAGAGCTACGCCAGCACCTGATTGATAGCAGGCTGACAAACCCTAGGAAGCTTGCTGAGGAGGCGGACCGCTGGGTGAGCACCCGGGTCCACAAGGGTCACGTGGGAGACTCCGCCAAGAGTGGGCAGGGTCCCCAGCAGAAGAGTGGGGGGGACAAGGGTAAACAGAGGGAGTTCCAGAAAGGGCCCCAAAGTAATCCCCAAGGGAACCAAGGGAAGGGTTCCCAGCCACCCCCTGAGAAGAAGCACGGGGCCCCGACAAGTAGGCCTGTTCCCAGGGGACCCCTGAGGTGCTACAAGTGTGGTGAAGTGGGCCATAAGTCTGTTGATCCCCAGTGCCCACAGTTTGGAAAGACAGCACCCACTGGTGCTCCACCCCGGCAGATGGCGAGTGTAGCCCTGGGGAGGAGATGGGTGTCCAAGGTGGGTGGGGTCCCGCAGAGATGTCCCTTGTCTCTTTAGGAGACTGTGAGGTGGTCCCCAGGACCCAACTGCCTGATAACACTAAAAAGTACCGGCAGTGGGTGACCATCAATGGCCATAGAGTGGAGGCTCTTCGAGACACAGGAGCCAGTGTGACAGCTGTCAAGTGTCACCTGGTGTCTGAAGAGCAGGTTGTCCCCAATGCATTTTACCCAGTTGTTGCCGCTGACAACACAGAGAGCCACTGCAAGGTGGCACAGGTTCCCTTTGAGTGGGCGGGGTCTCAGGGACTCTTCAAGTAGCTGTGAGGCCAGCCATGCCTGTTGACTGTTTGTTGGGGAACGATTTGGAGAGCTCACCTTGGGCTAAGGTGGAGCGAAGTGCTCATTTGGAGATGTTGGGTCTGCCTGACTGGGCGTGTGTGACCACACGGTCCATGGCAGCCAGTAAGGGTGTTCAAGAGGACCTGGAGCCTGAGAGGGGGGCCCAGGTGCCTGCCTTAAAGAGAAGAGGCAGGGGGCGCGGGAAACCGGCCCCCGAAGTTCCCACGGTCCAGGAGGAGGTAGACCCTGAGGGGGATGCCCTGGAGCCTACAGGGGAACAGGTAGCTGAACTGGGGGACCTGTCTGAGCTGACCCATTGGCAGCAGGAAGGAGGACCCTCCAGGGAGGAGTTCTGCGCGGAGCAGAAGAAGTGCCCTTCTCTTGTGGGTTTGCGGCAGCAGACCAGGCAACAGGTGATCAGTCTGGATCACATTGGATCTACTGGGAGAATGATCTCCTGTATACTGAGCCTAAGGTTGCTGAGCCTGGGTCAGCCTGTGTGCTGGTGGTACCCCAGCGCTTCAGAGCCTTCCTACTGGGGCTGGCTCATGATGTGCCGTTAGCAGGACATTTGCGGCAGGACAAGACCTTTGAGAGGCTTGTCACCCACTTTTATTGGCCCCAAATGTGCAGGAGTTCAGATACTCATTGCAGGACCTGTCAGACTTGCCAGGCAAGTGGAAAGAGTGGGAGGAAGCAGAAGGCTCCTCTCCAGCCATTCCCTGTGGTCAGCACCCCCTTTAGGTTTAAATGTGTTTTATTGGCATTTGCATCAGAAAAAAAAGGATATACAGACATTATGCAATAGAGTTATACTCCTAACACTG
The DNA here is from genome assembly GCA_963921515.1 of Calotriton arnoldi. Lineage (NCBI taxonomy): Eukaryota > Metazoa > Chordata > Amphibia > Caudata > Salamandridae > Calotriton > Calotriton arnoldi. The sequence goes on along the minus strand of CAWUFW010001866.1, from coordinate 2,281,328 downwards.
GTACATCGGGTTCTAAGTAGGACCATACTGATCGGCTGTACCCTTCCGGGGACCCTGCGGCCCCTGTGCCCCTTTGAAGCCATCGGTGCGGTCACCTTCACTCCATACCGTCTGATGAGAAGTAGAGATGTAATGCCTTTTACGGAAACAAAACCAAGAAACCCCCCCTCCCCCCTCATCCCAACTCCCCCCCACCCTCCACCCTCCCTTGAACTGGTGTGCTATGGGAGTGTGCTATAAATAAAAGGGAGTATCGTGCAACGGAAGCAATCAGGAGGTACCCTACGAGGGCTGTGGTGCGGCGGCCTCTCCTGTAAGGCGGAGAAGACGGAGGTATTTAGGACATGTTATCTCATTCATCTCCGTGGACAGCAAAGAAAGCAAAAGCTGCCAGTCGTCTGGAAAGCTAGCCATAGCCCCGGAGAGGGCGGCTTGTATCCGCTCCATGCCTATAATGTACCACATCTTGTGCAGCCACCCTACCCGCGATGGCCTCGTGGGCGAGCCCCAGTATGATAAGATGTGTCTAGTAGCTGCCCCAAGAGCTAACCCCATTTGTCTACCTCGCCTGGATCTAAGTGGGTAAGTTATGGGGTTGGGTAGCCCCAAAACCACGTAAACAGGAAAGCGTGGTATCTCGGTGTCAAATTGGCGGTCTATGTCGTCGAGGACGTCCCCCCAGAAAACCTGCACTTCCCTGCAGTCCCATAAGATATGTACTAGGGTGCCCTCCTCCACGCAGCATCGCCAGCACAGCGGACTACGCGCTGGATTTCCCCTGTGCAAGCGGGCCGGAGTTAGATGCCAATACATTGCCACTTTGACCGCCAACTCTCTACTAGCCGTGTTACGCGCTGTATGATTCGCTCTGTAATAAATGTCTGCCCATTCTTTACTTGTCAGGTCCCTCCCTATTTCTCTCTCCCACCTCCGCTGATTGGCCGTGGGTGTTGCGGGGGTCTTGCTCCTAAGCATATCGTATATGTCAGAGATCAATGCTTTATCAGTGTTTCTGGTGTGTATCCACTTCTCAAATTTAGTGAGTTTCCTAGCTACGCCAGGTCGGACATCGGCGTGAAGGAGCCAGTGCCGAAGCTGAAAGTAATGAAAGCGCTCAGCTTCCGGAACCCCGTAGTCTGCCTTGAGATCTTGGAAGGGAATAATACCCTATGTAGAGAAGAGATGGCCTGCTGATCGCCAGTCGGCTGCCCTCCAGAACGAGAATGCCCTCGCATCCATGCCCGGGGAGAACTCTGCATTATCAAAGAGGGGGGTCATAGGGGATGGAAATGTCGTCAGGCCCCTGTTGACCGCCACCCCATCCCATGCCCTAAGAAGAGTCCTAGTGATAGGGGAACCCCGTAGGCCAGAAGGTCTATGCCCCCGTTTAAGGAAGGGAACCTTCCATAAGTCCAGTTGAGCCAACGCCCTATCCTGGAAGAGCCAGCTCTTCTCGGATTCGGGACGTTGCCACTCGACAAGGGACCGCAGTTGTGCTGCGCGGAAGTATTCAAGAACGTTGGGAATACCCAGTCCTCCCGCATCTAGTTTCATATAACTCAGATCTTTGCGCATCCGGGGTCGCTTCCCTCCCCATATAAATTGGTTGATGGCCTGTTGTAGAGCCTGTAAGGTACCGGGGGCGGCCATACCGGGATTGTTTGGAATAGGTACAACGCGCGAGGCAGGAGGGACATCTTAACGGCTGCCACCCTACCTAATAGGGAGAGCGAATGGCGTTTCCACTCGTTTAAATCTTTCGTGGTGCGCAAGAGAAGTTTGGAGTATTTGAGGTGTACCGTTTGTGATACTGACGCCGCTAACTCTATGCCCAGATAGGGGATAGAAGGGTGCATTGGAATGCCCGCATAGGTCGCACTCTCGGGAGGGGGCGTGTGCTCGGCTTCAAGGAGCCTAAGGATCGAGGATTTCCCCCTGTTAACCCGCAGTCCCGAGACCTGGCCAAAATCCTCCAATTCTTTCAGGAAAGCCGGAACCGACCGGGCTGGAGATTCTAGAGAGGCAATTATATCGTCCGCGTAAAGACTTACCGTGTGTCGGTCACCCCCAAATGGGATGCCCGTGATCTCTGGGTTATCCCTGATTTTCTGAGCCAGCGGCTCAATATACAGGGCGAAAAGAAAAGGTGACAGCGGGCAACCCTGTCTGGTCCCCCGCTGTATTTCAAAGGGCGTGGAGGTCACCCCATTCACTCTGATCGTAGCCGCGGGATTGGTGTAGCAGCTTGAGACCCACGCTCTAAACTTGTCTCCGATACCGAAGTGTGCCAGGGTCTTATCAAGAAAACACCAATCCACCCGATCGAACGCTTTCTCCGCGTCCACGGACAAGAGGAGGGCGTCCATGTTGGTGCGATGGGCCTTATCGATAAGATGGAAGATGCGTTTAGTATTGTCGCTACTCTGCCGAGACTGTATAAAACCAGATTGATCTGGGTCGATTATGCCGGGCATGAGGGGGCCCAACCGTGTCGCTAGTATACCCGTGAATAGTTTGAGGTCGACATTGAGCAACGATATTGGCCGGTAGGAGCTGCATTTAGAGGCGTCCTTACCCGGTTTGGGTAGCACTACAATTGAAGCCGCCAGCATCTCGTGGGGTATGGTGCCAGGACCAGTGAAAGAATTAAAAAGCCTGGTAAGTATTGGGGCTAGGGCGGAGCAATACATCTTGTAAAACCCGGCGGAAAATCCGTCCGGACCCGGGGATTTCAGGAGCTTGAGGCGGGAGATAGCCCCCACAACTTCCTCAATGCGAATAGGGCTGTCAAGTATTTCTCCGTTGTGGTGGTTCAAAGCCGTCGTGCGTGTACCCGTTAGATACGTGTCTATATGTGGGAGGGACGAGGAGTCACCCGCGTATAACTCGGCATAAAAATCCCGAAAAGTCAGTGCGATGGCGACATCGTCGGTATGCGGGACGCCCTCGGGGCTTGCGATTTCCTTTATTTTACCCTGCTGTGTCCTCGCCCTCAACCGACTGGCCAGCATCCGCCCCGTCTTATCCCCCCCTATATAATATGAGTGTTTAAGGCGGAGGGCCGCATATTCGACCCTGTCTAAGTCGAGCCCTGCCAGCAGGGCCCGCGCGTTCTTCAGTTGTCGCCAAATTCGGGGGGCGCCGGTGCGGCTATGTATCCTCTCCAGCTCCATCACTTGGGCCGTGAGCTCCTCCCGTTTGGATTTGCGCTCCTTATTTTCTGCTGCCGAGAGAGCTATGAGCTCGCCCCGCACCACTGCCTTAAGTGCTCCCCATAACGAGGTGATGGATGTATCGGGAGTGTCATTGATCTCAAGGTAATCAGTAATGCGCTTGAGGAGTTGGTTCTGTATCGCCGGTTTATGGAGCATGGCCTCCCTCAACCTCCAGCTACCCATCCGCCGCGCCATGTGGGGGACCTCTAGGGTGACCACTACCGCATCGTGATCCGACAGGGCAGCCGCTGTGATAGAGATATCTGTGACAGCCGCCTGAGTCTCCGTAGAGCCAATAAAGTGATCTAGTCTAGCATAGCTGTGGTGAGCATGAGAGTAGTAGGAGAACTGGGAGGTCTGGGGGTGAGCCGCTCTCCACAGGTCCGCTAATCCTCTGTCCGCCAGCCACCTCTTGCCCGCGGCGGAGACCGCCCCTGCCTGAGAATATCTACTGCTAGACCTGTCGGCGGCCGTATCCATAACTAAGTTCAAGTCGCCCCCACTAGTATAAAGCGATCGCGGGATTCCAGAGTCTCGGAGAGAGCCGATTGAAGGAAGGCCTCCTGGCCCAAGTTCGGCACATAGATAGACCCGATTGTTAAAGCCAGGCCTGCTATCCAGAAGCGATATGCTAACAGTCTCCCTTTTATGTCCACTATTTTATCCCCCACTGACCCTCGAAAGGGCCTCGATACTAAAATGGCAACCCCCGCCTTCTTGTCATGCATAGAGGAGAAGTATTGGTAAGGGAATGCCCAGGACTTCAATCTGTGCCAGTCACGAGCTAGCAGATGCGTCTCCTGAAGGAGGCAGATGTCCGCGCCCGAGTTCTCAAGGTATGATAATATGGCGCGTCTCTTGTTGGGGCTATTAAGACCCTTAACTTTAAGCGTGAGGATGGTAAGTGCTGAACCAGGCATGATTAGGGGGGACGGACCAAACGCTCCCAAACAAGCGCTATCGGCCTAGAGAGTGGATCCCCGCCCCAGCCCACCCGGCCACCCCTCCCCAAAGCACCCTCTTGTGAAGTCAGAGTCCCTACTTGAGCACACCAGTTCCCCTCCCTCCCCTCCCTAGCCCCAACTCCCAAACCCATCCCCCGTAAGTCCCATGCACACTGAACCGAGCAGTGCACACGTGGTGTCGAAAGACAATTCAGGGCATCCTGTGGCGAAGACGAAACGGTCAGACACTCCGTCTCCCCCCCCGCCCCCACCCCCCCGGCCCCAAAGTCTCGTTCTGCTCTGAAGCCCCCTTTATCTCAGTCAGGACCCATCTTGGGAGGCCGTGTCGTTGGTGACTGCTTCGATCGCTGCTCTCCCGCTCCTTCACCAGCATCTCCGGGTCGGGCCCTCCTGTAGCACCCCTAAGCGTTTGCCCCCACCAGCTGCCATCGCATTGGGGATTGGCGTTGGCTGGGTGGGCTCTCTGTTTCCGAGTGCCGACGTGTCAGGCCCAAGAGTTTGGTTGCTTCCGATAGGGAGCGTATTTGGTGCAGTCTGCCATGCCACTTAAATATGATCCGAAAAGGGTGTCCCCAGGAGTATGCTATGCCGGCTTCTCGCAGGTGTGCTGTGACCTCCTTAAATTCTCTGCGTTTCTGTAGAGTGCTAGCCGCCAGATCCTGGTAGAGGGTAATGTTGTGGCCTTGGTACTGAACGGGGTGTTTCACTCTGGCTTCCCGGATGATGCGCTCCTTTAGCGGATAGTCCGGAAGGAAAGCCAGTATGTCGGGTGGTGGAGCATTGGCCCTACGCCGCAGGCCCACTCGGTGAACCCTATCAATGCGGATCTCCAGCTCCGGAGGCCCAGCCAGAATGTGACGGAAGAGGCCCTGCAAGAAGGTGGCGATGTCAGTCCCTTCTGCGTCTGATGGCACCCCTCGGACCCGAATATTGTTCCGCCGAGAGCGGTTTTCCAGGTCCTCGGCATGGGCCTGCAGGTCAAGCTGTTGCTCCGTCAGGCGGATCACCTCCTGTTGTAACTGTGTGACTTCCTCCTCTTTGGACCGCTCTTGGTCCTCGATAGCCGCCACCCTATTGCCTAAGGTGTCCACTTCCCTCCTGAGCTTGCGTACCTCCCCCGCCACCTCTCCTTTTAGCGTGTGGAAGTCCTCCCGGAGGGTATTAAAGAGTGACTCCAAAAAAGCTTTAGTAATGGGAGTGTCTTCGTCATCATGGCTTTCTTTGGCCTGGGGAGGTTTCGTCAGCATCTCTTTGAGCGTGCGCTCCTTCCGGCCCCTTTGGGTGGACATGTCTCTGCCCGAGTCCCAGCCAGTAGGCCCAGAACCCCGCAGGACGTGCAGGGGGTCCCCAAAGCCGGCTCGCAGCCTCAGGTGCAGTACAGGGCGGACGGGGCGCAGCGGACGCCCCTCCACGGAGATTTGCCGACAGAGTTAGCGCCGATCTCTATGTCCCCTACTGGAAATCCAGGAACTGCGGGCCGTCACCAATGCAGGACTGTCCTCCTATTGAGGAAAACCAGGCCCCACCGCACCTCATCCGGGTTCACCGTCGCTGGAGGGTCCGCCACCAGTGGTCTACGTTGCACTCCTGTAGCGCCAGCCGACCCGCCCTGGCCGATGCTCCGCGTCGCGCTGCTGTGCCTTTCCCTGCCTTTGTTTTCGCTAGGCCGCCGCCTCGCGCTCTCCCTCAGGCCTTCCACGCGCCGGAGCTCCTACGCCCAACGTGCCTGCAATGTCCCCACAATCAGCTGGCCTGGGAAGTTGCGCATCGGGCCTTCCGCTTATCGCCGGCCTCTTCTTAACGCTATCCCACCAAGCTGGTAACGCTCCGTCGCTCCGCGACGCCCCCACCGCCTTCCGGGTCGCCTTCACCCCGCGTGTCGATATGTGGGGGGGTCCCCGGGCAGGATAGAGATGCAGCACCCACCGTCAGCCAGGATCACAAGGGATAGCCGCTCTCCGCCCTCCGGATATCTCTGCGGCGGCCGAGTCACGTCACGGGCTCAGTCCTCCGCCCGGTGACGCAGTATCGACTCTCCGGGGGCCCGACCGTGGTCCACCACCGATGTGCCGGTCGCCGGGAGTGGCAGAGGTGCACTCGATGCCTCCCCGCAGACGGCTGGTAGCTCTCTGTCACAGCTGCGCCCCAGGCTCCGACTTCGCTCAGGGCCCGGCCGCCATCTTAGGCTCCCTCGGGCTCCGCCGTCCTTCTCCGGTGAAAGCAAGGTACAGGACAGCCCCCAGCCGCGAAATCGCCGCTACTATGCGTCGCTTCGGCCGGGGGGCATATCCGCTACCGTCTGGCCGCTGCTGGGGGAATCAGACGCTATGCTGGGGCCGATCCGGGCATCGGCGGGCGGGGAGACGCAGCAACACACGTCCTACCCGCTCGCCATCTTGGCCACGCCCCCGTCAGCACCCCCTTTGAACGGGTGGGTATTGACATTGTGGGGCCACTGGACCCCAAGACAGCCATGGGCAACAGGCTCATCCTGGTCTTGGTGGACCATGCCACCCGGTACCCGGAAGCCATCCCTCTCAGGACAGTGACGGCCCCAGTGGTGGGACGGGCACTGATGGGAATTTTCTCCCGTGTGGGGTTCCCTAGAGAGGTGGTGTCTGACCGAGGTACAAACTTAATTTCCCAGTATATGAAGTCCCTGTGGCAGGAGTGTGGGGTAACTTATAAGTTCACCACTCCTTACCACCCCCAAGGAAATGGGTTGGTCGAGAGATTCAACCGGACCCTAAAAGGCATGATTATGGGTCTTGAGGAACCTATGAGGCGTAAGTGGGACGTCCTCTTACCATGCCTGCTCTTTGCATACCGTGAGGTGCCACAGAAATCTCTACGGTTCAGTCCCTTTGAGCTTCTCTATGGTCACCCAGTGAGAGGACCTCTGAGTCTGGTCAAGGAAGGCTGGGGGCAATCTCCCAGGAAACCTCCCCAGGATGTATATAGCTACATGCTGACCTTCAGGAAGCAGACTAGGCGTTTCAGGCAACTCGCTGAGGCGAATCTGGAAGCCAGCCAGGAGGAGATGAAGCGATGGTACGACCAGAATGCCACTCTGGTAGAGCTTCAGCCTGGTCAGAAAGTGTGGGTCATGGCCCCAGTGGAGCCCTGTGCGCTTCAGGATAAGTGGACCGGACCATTTGAGGTGGTGGAGCACAAAAGTCCTGTTACCTGCTTGGTGGACTTGCGGTCTCCCAGGAACCCCTTGCGGGTCCTGCATGTCAACTGCCTGAAGCCCCACTTGGAGAGGTCCGAAGTGGGCATGCTCTTAGCGACAGATGCTGGAATGGAGGAGGAGACTGAGCCTCTTCCTGACCTCCTGTCGGCGACAGAGCGAGATGGGTCAGTGGATGGTGTAAACCTCTCTTCCACCCTGACCCCTGAGCAACAGAATGACTGTCACCAGTTGCTGGGACAGTTTTCTGATTTGTTCTCCCTGATTCCCAGTGTCACTGATTGGTGCGTCCATGATGTGGACACTGGAGATAGTCCTCCTGTGAAGCACAAAACTTACAGGGTGACTGACAGGGTGAGAGCTTGCATCAAGGAGGAGGTCTCCAAGATGCTTGCGTTAGGGAGTGATTGAGTCCTCTAACAGCCCTTGGGCCAGCCCAGTGGTCTTGGTCCCAAAGGCTGCCGCACCGGGTGCCACGCCAGAACTCCGGTTCTGTGTGGACTACCGAGGACTCAATTCAGTCACGAGGACTGACGCGCACCCCATCCCCAGAGCTGATGAGCTCATCGATCGGTTAGGGGCTGCCCGGTACCTCAGCACGTTTGATCTCACGTCTGGGTACTGGCAGATCGCCTTGACTGATGGGGCAAGAAAGAGGTCAGCATTCAGCACACCAGAGGGGCACTACCAGTTCCGGGTTATGCCCTTTGGGATGAAGAACGCCCCTGCCACCTTTCAGAGGTCAACCAGGTGTTGGCTGGACTGGAAGAGTACCTGGATGACATTGCAGTGTTCAGCGCCAGTTGGGAAGAACATCTGCGCCACCTCTGGGAAGTGTTGATGGCGCTGCGGAGGGCAGGCCTCACGATCAAGGCGAGTAAGTGCCAGATCGGGCAGGGTTACGTGGTGTACTTGGGACACCAGGTTGGGAGCGGCCAGGTGGCGCCCCTACAGCCCAAGATTGAGACCATCCTGGCTTGGGAGCCCCCCAAGACCCAGACAGAGGTGAGAGCCTTTTTAGGACTCACTGGGTATTACAGGAGGTTTGTCAAGGGGTATGGCAGCATCGTTGCACCCTTGACAGAGCTGACTTCCAGGAAGCAGCCCAAGAAAGTGATTTGGACTGACACCTGTCAGAAAGCTTTTGAGGCCCTGAAAACTGCCATGTGCACAGCGCCCGTGCTCCTGGCACCCAACTTCTCAAGAGAGTTTATCGTTCAAACAGACGCTTCAGAGCATGGTGTGGGGGCTGTTTTGTCACAGATAAATGAGGAGGGCCTAGATCAACCCGTAGCCTTCATCAGTAGGAGGTTACTTCCACGGGAACAGAGGTGGAGTGCGATTGAGCGTGAGGCATTTGCTGTGGTCTGGGCACTGAAGAAGCTGAAACCATACCTGTTTGGGACTCACTTCCGGGTTCAGACAGACCACAGGCCCCTCAGATGGTTGATGCAGATGAGGGGTGAGAATCCAAAGCTGTTGAGGTGGTCCATTTCCTACAGGGGATGGACTTCACGGTGGAACACCGCCCTGGTACAGAACACGCCAATGCTGATGGTCTGTCCAGATTTTTCCGCCTTAGTGAAGAGAACTCCCAGGAGGAAGGGTAGTTCTCCCCACATTTCAGCTGGAGGGGACACGTGTTAGACCTGGCGCTGTTGGCGTGGGTCTCCCTTCCATTTTTTGCTGTTGCCTCATGTGTTTTTGCTGGTTATAGATGCTTTGGGCACTGTGCCACTGCTATTCAGTGCCACAGTGCAAGTGCTCCTATGGTAAATTGGTGTATGGATTAGTGATTCCATGATTGGTTGGTTTGGTTTACTTGTCAGACCCTAGTACAGTGCACTGAGTGTGTCCAGGGCTTGTAAACCAAATGCTGCTGGTGGGCTTGCAGCACTGGTTGTGCCACCCACAGAAGCAGCCTGTAAAAGTGTGTCTCAGGTCTGCCATTGCAGAGCCTGTGTGCAGTCTGGTACTGCCATGTTGACTGGGCAAGTGCACCCAAATGCCAGTCCCTAAACCTTCCTTTTCCTGCATATTAGTCACCCCTAAGGTAGGCCCAAGGGCAGGGTGCATTGTAAGTATAAGGTAGGACATGCCCTGGTGTGTGTGGCATGTCCTAATAGTGAATTACAGCCATTTTCGTTTTCACTATTGCAAGGCTACCTGTTCCCCATAGGCCAGAATGGGTAGTTTGATTATTACATCTTATAATCCTAACTGACCCAGGGAACATGGTAGAAAAACGAATTTAGTATGCCTGAACTCAGAATGATAAAATACATCTTTTAGTGAAGTTGGTTTTAACATTCTGTGTTTGAAAATACCACTTTTAGAAAGTAGGTATTTTCTTGCCTAACTATCCAAGCCTGCCTCTGCTAGGTTGTGTATTCCTTGTCTGGTTTGTGAGTGACAGGGGCTGGGGGATTCCAGGAGACAGGGTGAGTCAGCACAGGGCTGAATAGAGAGATCTGCATGGAGATGGGTGGGAGGAGTTGCACCTGGGACCTGAATAGGGCTGTGCCTTCCCTCCACAATGCTGGCTCCACCTCCTGTGGTGTGTCTGATGTCCCTGGCCTACACTGTGAAAGGAAAGAAGGAGTCTTGTCAACAAAGTGCTCCACGACTGACCAGAACTGGTTTGGACTAGGCAAAGGCCTCTCTGCCTTCAGAGAACAAAGGGAAAATGAGTATAAAAGTGGGGACCCGAACCCCAGAACTTTAGATCACTTTTGGGAAACAAGAAGAACCTTTGCTGAGGAGAGGAACCAGAGAAACTGAGGAGGAGACTATCCCTAAGCTGAGTGCTGTTTGGGGGATTGGCCTGCAGTGGTTGCCTGACTGCCAAAGAAAGGCGAAAGGAACTTTGTGTGTACTTTCATCAACTTGTCAAGGATCTCCAAGGGCTTGTGATAGAGCTTGCCTCCTGCTGAAGTCTCAGGGACAACAGACTTCACCCACCAGCTCCCCAAGAGTTCTTTTGAAGTGCCTGCTGTTGTGTTGGGCCTTCTGAGGGACTGCGTGTCGCAAGGAGCTGGAAGCGCGACTCACGAAGAAGAAGCGTGTCGCCGCCGCAGCAGTCGTCGTCGCATCACCGGAGAAGAGAGTCGCCGTCGCATCACCGGAGAAGCGTGCCGCCGCTGTCGCCCTCGCATCACCCGAAGCGCCTCGCATCCCCGGAGAAGAGTGTCGCCGTCGCAGCAGACACCGTCACATCACCGGAGAAGAGTGTCGCCGCCGCAACCGCTGTCGTCGCATCGCCCAGAAAGCGTGCCGCCGCTGCCGCTGTCGCATCGCATCACCAAGGCGCCCCGCATCCCTGGAGTAGAGTGTCGCCGTCACAGCAGACGCCGTCGCATCACCAGAGAAGCGTGTCGCAGGGCCTGTCGCGGCTCAGAAGAATCGTTGAGTCGCGCACGGCCGTCAGGCGTGCACGCATCGTGTCGCATCAAGAAGAAGACGCCATTTTTGTTTCATTGCACCGGATCTTCATCGCATCACGGCGCTGCTGGTCGCATCGCCACGGAAGCGCAGTAAGAAACCGACGCATCACCTCCTCACGCGGAGAAGAACCGACTCATCCCCTACGCAGCAGTAGGGACCCGACGCATCACCATTCTTGCGTGTAAGGAACCGACGCATCACCTTCCCTGCAACACTTTCGTTGTATAGCGTTACGCATCCAAAGGTACATTGAACTCAAAGTGTCGCATTGACCATCTAAAAGAGAACTAAGCTAATTCTACCATTTTTAAGTACAGTATTGTGGATTTTTGTCGTTTGTGGTCTTGTGATAAGTCTATATAAAAGATACTTATTTTTAATATACAACTGGTGTGGTGTCCATCTGTAGTGTTGTCACTTGATTACTGTATGTGTTCACAAATGCTTTACACACTGCCTCTGAGATAAGCCTGCCTGCTCGTGCCAAGCTACCAAGGGGGTGAGCAGGGGTTATTTTAGGAGTGTACCCCCCTTATCCTGACTAGACGCAAGGGTCCCTATTTGGTCAAAGATACCTACCTCTGCCAACTAGAGACCCCCAAATCTAACAGTAGTTGTGGACATTGCATGGCAAGGAGCACTACACCACACACACGCATCTATAGAAATGACACTGGAGAAGAAGATACGGATATGATGATTAGGAAAGGAGGAGGGTAAAGGACAGTGATTAAGTATCAGAAGCCGGGAATGTGGAAGCCATTTTTAGTGCTCCCTGATGCCAACAGTCTAACCAGCTTTGTGATACTCAATAACTGCAAATGGGCTGTAGAACGTGCACAGAAGAGAAATGACCATGGGTGAAGTAATCTACTTTTACTGTAAGTAAGCTGGTATTGCAATACAAGGCTTGCTCAAGGACACCATCCACACAGTACATGATGCTAGCTTAGCAACTGGCATTTGGCCACACCATAATTTGAAGTGACAAAGTTTATATGTCCCTCATTGGATAAGTATTACAAATCTTTCAGACAGCATTTACTGTTACTAGCACATTACATTAGAATGGGAACAACCCTACTGTCCCAATCTAGATACATGGGAAGGTTGTGAACAGCACCACCTTCTAACAAACAGGTAGCACGCAATATTATCCTCTTCTGATTGTCTCTGTATCTAAATATTGTGTAACCTCAACTATCTGTAGCATGAACACGTGATGTATTAGTCAATAGCTGCAGAGAAACTTTTTCTTGTGACATAATGAAATGTTTTTTGGGGTTTGAGGGCATAAAAGAATGTGTTGAACTTCTGCAATTCGGACATTTGGTTTTTCCATGCATTCTGTTCCCATATATACGTATAAAGCTGCCCTTGAACTTCACCTGTGTCTGTACCTAATTAATGTATTTAGCTTCCACAATATGGAGAAGGAACTTTGGTTTTTATGACTCTTTTGGGTTCTAGTGAGTTACCTGGAAGTGGAGATGCAGGATTACCAGCTTGGATAGAGGAATTAACTAGGGAAAGAAGAGCAGAGGTTATGGAACTTCCAAAGCACACAGAAATCAAAAATGATAAACCTCTAGAAATTCCTAAATTAAAAATTGAGTGGAGGAATTGATTAGAGGATGCTTAGACTTTGATCATTTGGATCAGTATGAGAGACCTGAACTTACCTACCTGTGTAAGGGAATTACTCTTAGAGCAGCCACTACACACAATCATTTGGCAGAAGTAGCAAAGAAAAATGACGTGGATCTCCCTAATAATGTCAACTTACATTGAAATTACAGGGTTTAGTTAGATGACCAGACAATTGAAAATCTGAGGGTTGCAGGAAAGTAGGTACGCATTATGGAACTGATTAAGTGCATTTGCAGATGGAAGGATGTGGAAAAGTTACAACTGAGATGGGCAAGGAAACATGAAAAGAAGATGAGGGAAAGCAGGATGAGGTGAGAGAAGTGGCAGAATATACATTGAGAGAGGTAGCTGGAGGTGTCTATGTACATGATCCATGGAATAGAGGTGATTTGACTGCATTTACAAACAATTTCATGAAGTGGACAGACAAACCAGTGCAGTGGTGTGACCAGGTGGAAAGGTTTATTAAGATTTTGAAGGTGTTGTGGAAAGACCTGGATACATTTTTTGACATTGTGGTCCCTGCGGATTTGTGGTCAGAATGTAAAATATCTGTATAGTGGCCGAAGGCTGAGCCTATGAGAGAAAAGGGAACGGGTGTTCCATCCCCAATAGTGATGGAAAAATATGAAGCAGTGATAAGTTTTCTGAAGGTAAAAATTCCTTCTAAAGACATTGATTGGCTGAGAATTAAAAGAACGACCCAGAAACCAAAAGGAAACAGTTCATGAGTATTATGAAAGGTTGTTCAGGCTTTTAAACAGCACAGTGGAAGTGAGTATCCTGAAGAGAAGGATATGGAAATCTTTGTGTCACAATTCGTTTTGTAATTGAAGCCTGAGATTAGCTTGCATATTCCATAAAGTGTTATCTGCTGGCAAACAAAATCGCTTGATGAAATTCTGCGTTATGAGAAATATTGCAGCAATGAATTGGACATGAAACAGAGGAAAAAAAAGGAAAAGTTTATGTTGGGTCAGACAAAGTTGGCTCAGAAAGGGTTTCAAAGTCAGTCGTTGGTTGGAAATCAGGGCATGATGCAGGGAGCAGTTGCTCCACAAGATGGTTTTGAAGGAAATTTAAATAGGATGCGGATGCCCCATGGGAGAGGTAGAGGTGTTCCCTCAGGTGTGGGATCTGGGACAGATGCTGCTGCCATGAAGAAAGTTGCTGCCTGTCACATCTGTAATAGGGTGGGGCATTGGAAACGAAAATGGCGATTTAATCCAGAAAACTTTGCAGTGCAAGCGCAAAATTCTCAATACGACAAATGCAGAACCCATGCAGAATCAAAATAAGATAATACCCGTTGTACCGGGTCAAATTGGGAATCCCAGAATGAATATAAATCAATCGCCAAAATTAAATCCAAATCAAAGTCAAAATTCAATGTCACAATTTTAAAATCCAAATCAAGATGTTTTGGGACAGTTTCCCTTATTTGAAATGGATGAGTTCAATTCTGATAATTCACAATGACTGTGTCTGAGAGAAGAAGAGGACTGTGTACTTGGTGCAGTCCTAGAGGTAGACCAAAGTGGCCTATATGTGGATGCCAAAGTCTATGGTCACGATGTGTCATTCTTAATTGATACTGGGGCTACCTGATCCACAGTTAGAACCGTGGAGGTTCCAAACTTGCCTCTCTCGGGAAAAACAATACAAGTAGTTGGGGTTACCAATGGACAAATGTCAAATCTAATTTCAGATGAAGTTCCAGTAAAAATAAGGTCATTTGAGGAAAAACAACAATTTGTGGTTTGTGATTCAAGTGCAGTGAACTTGTTAGGAAGAGATTTGCTATGTAAATTAAATTGCACAATTTACTGTACACAGGATGGTGTTGCATTTCAAACACATGATGAGAATGTTGATTTTAAATTGATTAAGCAAAATGCTGAGACAGTTTACCTTAGTGACTGTTGCTAAATTGACAAAAGATCTCAGAGCTACTGTAAATACTGAAGCCTTGGATTTCACAGGAACAGATATTGGGCTCATAAAAGCAGATGAAGCCAAATGCAATTTTTCCAAGAATGCCACCTTACCCATTGTCTCTTGAAACAATTGCTGGGATACAACCCGTAATTTAAGACATGCTGCAGAAAGGCATACTGAGAGAATTAATTGACAGTCCATGTAATTCACCTATAATGGGTATCAAAAAGCCAAATGGAAAATATAGGATAGTGCAGGATTTGCGATGAATCAATGGCATAGTGCTTCCTTGTTGACCCATAGTGCCAAATACTGCTATTGTGCTTTTCCAAATTCCCTGTACTGCAGAATGGTTTACGGTCATTTATTTATGCTAGACTTTTTTCTCAGTGTCCCTGCACGAAGATAGCCAGCTTTTGCTTTCATTTGTTTCCCAACAGAGGACAATCAAGTGCTGTCGTGTCCCTCAAGGGTATACAGAGAGCCCTTCTAATTTCAATCAGATTCTATAGAAAACAATCTGGAGTCTCCGCAAACGCCATGTGACTCTGCTTTAATCCAGTATATTGATGATTTGTTGGTAACTTCAGATACATGAGAAGCTTGCAAAAACAACACCATTGTATTATTGAATCACCTGGCAGAAAATGGACAAAAAGTCTCTCTCAGTTAACTGCTGTACTGTGAAAAAGAAGTACATTATCTGGGACACATTATCATGAAAGGAGTTTGGAAGGTGTTGATCCAGCGGTGTACTAACAGCAGATACTCCACTACCATATATTCACCTGGGCCCATATAACTACTTTGCACACAAAACACCAAGTAGAACGCTGGGAAAACTTCAGTTAATGATTTTCATACTTCAAGATCTAGTTATTTCTTTTCCCTAACTAAACCTTTCACCTTTCACTGATCAATTAGTTCTTTCCTCTGGTCAATGGACCATTAGTTGGAACTAGTTGATGGTGATAATTAACATAACTTATATATATTACTCGATTAAAATGAAATAATCACAGACTCGGGAAGTTTTAAAACCTTTATCTAAATTAGTTGCGTGTGAACCATCTCAAACGTTTCAGTACAAACACCCTCATTCGCAAGAGTGTCAATTCAGCATTTGAAATTCAGATCCACACAATAACAATGCTCAGAAAGAAGAGGACAGAGAGAGAAGAACATCTATCAATACGATGTATTTATATTTACCAAGTATGGTGTCAAGACCAACCCCCTGGCCAAAGGACTGGTAAGGGTCCCCCGGGATAGATCAGGAGACAAAGACTTCAGGACAGGAATCAGGACAGGATACTTCACATCTCTAAATACCGACGATTGCGTCGCACCCCTCTCTGACACTCTCTTCCTCCTCGTGGTTCTTCCTCAATCTTCTTTCTAACCCAATTAAGTTAAAATAGATGGTTCTGCATTCGATTCTCTTCATCAGCGTCTCACAGCTTCAGCACCACCCCCAGCACGATAGCATCCCGAGCTCTGCATCGCCTCAGCCGAAAAGCTAAACTAACTAACTAAAACAACCTCAATTATACCTTTCCATATCCATGTACCACCCATTAATGTTTCAATTTCACAAAATACTAACTCTGATTGGTCAGGCGAGGGGGGATGGTCGTCACACCATGCTTACATTTCACTTATTTCTTTTAAACCATTGTATTCAAATCCCTCCCCTCAAACTTTATTAAATCCTTTCCTTTCCCACACATCTCCAAACTTTATTAATACAAAATGTTGCAACGTTATGAATAAAGCTCCTTCATATGAACTCTTCACCCTCATGTTCCCAGGGCACATCTTCGCTGGCCTTGGACGCGTGACAAGTCCTTACTCATCTTTTCGTATTCTCTCTCTAGTACGCATGCGTAGGGTCAAGTCAGTCAGCTCGATTCAGACAAGTGTAGAGGGCCCAAATGCGCACTAATAATAAAGTCAAAAGAAATGTTATTTTCAAAAATAAATGGTTTCACTGTACACCACCAACCTCTACTCTAACCCATTCTATTTATTATTACCCTTTCTGCATTTGCATTAGTATAAAACTTATATTCTATTTCAGCCAAGCAGGTGCCATGCATGTGAGCTTTCAAGTGGCCATTTTATTGTCTATTTTGCAGGCGCAAGATTTTCCCTCCAAGCATTAGTACGTCATACTACATAGATGCAGCAGACGCATGCGCAGTAAAGATCCCTTGTTAAAGTGCATTTTAGTCCTTCGTTCATGTTATTGCAGTTAGTAAACACATAGGCAAGCTTCACTGTCCCGCGTGTCTGTTACGAATTATTAATTACAAACACGTTGTTAGTAAATCGTTAATGAGTTAAACGAAAGGATTGGTTCCGAGCAAGTCTCTTTACGAGTCCTTGCTCCATCAATCCCCTCTCTGATGGCATCTTAAGCCATCACAAAATTACCCATCCCATCCCAGATACCAACTTTAGCACTTCTCAGTTTTCTCTATTTCTCTTCTCAATTTTTCATCAGTCAACTCGTTTCCTTCTAAATCCCTCATTTTCTTATATAATCTGCCTTTCATTTCTTCCAGCTGTATTTCATCAAATTTTCTTTTCCGTTTCTGTCCCTTTCCTTTTCTTTCAAAATGTACTTTTTCTTTCCTTCCTCTTCTACAACACTTATATGTAATCATTATTATCATCACTACTGTTATTATCATAACTAATGGTATTATTATTTGACCTAGAAAACCTTTCCCAAAATCAACAAACCATTTCCCTATTGATGTTATACTCTTTGTTAGTCTTCCCCACACACTGTCAACCTCCAGTTGGGTCAAGTCTTTATGCATTCTCGTAATGTTTTCAATATATCCTTGAATTTCTCTGCTCTTGTCCGGAATATAAGTGCAGCAATGTTGAATTTTCAACATGCCACAGACTCCACCTTCTTTTGCTTACAAGATATCAAGAGCAAGACGGTTCTGTAAAACCATAGACCTGATTGCAACCATTTCTGTGTTAATCATTAAGAATTCTCCTGCAGTATCTGTAGAAAGACGATCAACTATGGTTGATAACTTACAAATTTTCTGCGAATTAAGAACGACTCCAACTGAGGGTATCAGTGCACTAAAAATATCTCCTACAATTTCAGAAAAACTAGCTCTTCTTCTACGTGTTAGTCCATTAGAATTTCCATTGGTTCCACTGATTTTATCTACATGATAGATTTTTGGAAAAACTATTCCAAAATAACAGCTCCCGTACCATCTTGCAGGTAACCTATAATAGGCATTGCTCCCACAAACATAATACACTCCTGGAAACACAGGATCAGTTCCCCCTTTTAGTCCCCACCCTCCTAAAATTAGGAAGTTGTGTTCACATTCACTGGAACCAATGTAATTATTGTTATAATCTGTCTTTAATCTATGGAGGCAGAATTTCCCTCTTTTCACAAAATCCAGGGACATCGCAGCATGAGCCTTGCCACTAGCATAGATTCCCTTCTTCCCAACCCATGGAGGTACATGGGTTTTCTGTTCAGTTGCCTTCTTTATTAAATCCTGTCTCCTTTCTTCTACTAAATCCCAAAAATCTTTTTCTTCTTTTCTTAATGTACATGTTAAATTACCTTTATGTGCCTGAACTAAATCTATTGAACTCATTGTTATGAAAAATTCACCCAATAAACTGTGCATTTTTACTACTAGCTACTGAATTCATTTTCTTTCTAATAGGTAATTCAGAAAATACTACATCTATATCTGAATAAAAATACTGAAGTCTCCCTGTAGCATAAAATAAACGATAAAATACTACATGACACACCATACGTTAAAGGTATATGGTGATACGTCATTCCTTCTGATACTGATGAGGGTAACTTCATACACACGTAACAGTTATTAATCTCCATAGTACTAACATATTGAAATAACAATTTAATAAACACATTAGAAGACGTATTATAGTCTGATTCATTATGATAGTTTTCTTCATCTTCTACCCCTATTTCTATTTCAGTTTCTCTTATTCTATCCACCTTAACATTACTATCTGTATTATTCTTGTTACTTGTTTTCATTAACAAAGGTACTCCTACTGTTAGGAATAACCATACTAATGCTGCTAATAAAATACTACAAAAACAAAATCTAAAACACTTTCTTTTTAATCCACACTTTGGTTTTCTGGTCACTTCAATCTCTGCCATTTTTACTCCTGAGAAAATTTCTTTCTCTTCTCTTTTCTGTGTCAGTTTTATTTTTATTTTCGTTTTTTTTTAAGGAGGCCTCAATTTGCTTTCATCAATCTGGACAATATGAATTTCTTCTGTTTCATCAGTCAGATCTAGGGATTCAAATTCCTCGAGTATGACGTATGTCCGTTCAGGAGCCTTGTATCTCCTGTTTAAATTTCTCAATCTTGGACTTCTTCAAGTTATTTTTGCCAAAGGTTGTTTAGATTGTGTTTGACTTGTGACTTTGTTTACTTGTGGTCTCTTTTCAGATTTTCTCAAGTGATATTTTAGTTTCTTTACTCCAGTTGGCCAATTGTCTCCCTTTCTGACTCTTTTGATTTGTACTGCATTTTCACCTTCTTTATCTCCTTGTAAAGTTCTTTTTATTTCATTTATTCTAGGCACAATCTGTTCTGATTCTCTGTTTTCTGTGCTTGTACCTTCTTTTGCTTCCACCTGCTCAGGTCTTACCGTATTTTTTTCTTCTTCTTCCTGAGCTTGTTCTTCTAATTCTATCTGACCCTGTTCAGGTCTTACTTCAAACTTTTCTTCTTCTGCCTGAACCTGTTCTTCTAACTCTATCTGATCCTGTTCAGGTCTTATTTCAAACTTTTCTTCTTCCGCCTGAACGTGTTCTTCTATTTTCCCTCCTCAGGTTCGTGTAAGTCTTTTTTATTTTCCACCTGAGTGTGTTCTTCTTCCCCTGTCTCTTCCTGACTACTTTCCTGTCCTTTCAGTTCTGTTCTTCTTCTTGTTTCAATAACATCATCAATTACTTCAATTACTGGTATCCATTCTTCCTGACTTGTACCTGGCTGTTCGTCATATGGTTGTCTTTCAGAATCTATTACTCTAGATTCCTCAATCTCACAGTTTACAACTCCTGACGCTTCAGCCTGTTCAGTCAGTGGTTGCTCTTGTTGTTCTGATGGGCTCGGAACTCTTCTGGTATGGCTGGCATGAATCCAGTTGGGCAAACCTGCACACTTCACTGCTGTGGTAATGACTAGTATGACTTGCCGCGGTTTGTCCCACCTTGGTGCTAGGCACGACTTTCTTGCGTGTTTCTTCACTAGCACCCAATCTCCAGGATTCAAATCATGCGCTTGGTCTGGCTGTCTTTAAACTGCGTCTTCTCCAACCTGGTGAGAGATAGAACGCATCATTTCAGCCAATCCTTTGGAATAGTCCAATACCAGATCATCAGTGATACTCATTAGTTTATTTCCAGGAATAAATGCCTGTCTCATGGGTCTTCCCATGAGAATCTCATGTGGGCTCATTCCTGTTTTTCTGTCTGGAATACTTCTGAGACCCATCAATACAAGAGGTAATGCATCTGGTCATGTCAGCTTTGTAGATGCACACACCTTTCCCAATCTTGACTTGATTGTGCCATTCATTTGCTCAACAATTCCAGAAGCCTCTGGACGATAAGCACAGTGCAGTTTTTGTTCAAATGCAGCACAGACTAATCGAATTATTTCATTATTAAAATGAGGGCCTCTATCTGATTCCAAAGTGACCGGAAAACCAAATCGCGGAACTAACTCCCTCAACAACAATTTTGCAACTGTAAGACTGTCATTTCTTCGAGTGGGATAGGCTTCCACCCATCTTGAGAAAAGGCATACTATGACAAGTATATATTTCAGTCCATTGCATGGGGGCAATTCAATAAAATCTAACTGTAATCTAGTGAAGGGTCCTTCTGCCTTCCAATCTTTCCCCAGCTTACCACTGTCTTTCTTCCTGGATTTTGTTGCTGACAGGTTAAGCATCTTTGGCAAAGGCTTTCTGCGACTACCCTGAACCTCGGATTGTACCAACTCTGTCTGAATAGCCTGATCATTGAATCTCTCCCTATGTGTGTTGCTCCATGATACACTCTTGCCATTTTTGAAAGTAAACAATCTGGCATGACTGGTCTTCCATCTAAATACACCCATACCTCATCATGTGGTCTTTTTGTACAAGCTGCCTTTATCCAAATTTCCTTTTCCTTTTCCTCAACTTCTTCCTGCAATTGTCTAATCTCATCCCATGTTTCTGGTACTGAGAAAAACATAAGTTGGCATCTGGTTTCACCCGTTTCAATTTTTCGGTTTATGGCCACTGTATTTTTGGCACGGTATTTGGCCACTTGGTCAGCATAATTATTGCCAGCAGTCACATAGTCATTTCCTGACCGATGTGCAGCGCATTTTACAACTGCTATCTCTTTTGGCAATTGTAATGCTTCCAACAAATCCTTCACATTTTTGCTATTTCTGATAGGAGATCCTGAAGAAGTCAGAAATCCCCTCTGCATCCAGAGCTGGCCGAAGTCATGCACAACCCCAAACCCATATTGACTGTCCGTAAATATGGTTACTCTCCAATTTTTCCCCTTTTTGCATGCCATTGTTAAGGCAACCAATTCAGCTACTTGTGCAGACTTGACCCCAGGTAAACAGGATGCTTCAATTACCCCAGATATTTTACAAACAGCATATGCAGCACTTAATCCTCCTTCTTGTGTTCTAAGTCTGGAACCATCTACAAATAACTCATGGTCAGCCTCTTTCAAAGGTGTCTCCTTTATGTCAGGCCGGGGCTTCATGCATAATTCAGTCACGTCCAAACAATCATGATCACTCATTTCTCACTTCTTCATCGCAGGGGTCTGGCAATAGGGTAGCTGGGTTCATGATCGTACACCTTATCACAGTCACGTTTTCAGCTCCCAGAATCACTCTTTCATACTTAGTCAAACGACTAGGGGTGAGATGCTGTGTTCTTGTTCTTGTCAAAAGAATCTCAACTGAGTGTGGAACGAAAACCTTTACCGGATGTCCCATCACTATCGACTCACTTTGCTCCAGACTCATACAAGTAGCAGCTACTGCTTTTAAGCAGCCAGGCAATGCTGAAGCCACTGGGTCCAATGTAGCTGAGAAATATGCCACTGGACGTCGACTCAATCCATGTCTCTGTGTTAGGACTGAGAGTGCACAATTTTCTCTCTCACAACAGAACAAAGCAAAGTCTTTTGACTAATCAGGCATGCCCAAAGCAGGAGCCTCACACAAACAGTTTCTTAGTTTCACAAATGCCTCTATGCAGTCATCATTCCAATCAATCGGATCTTTTGCTCTTTTCCGGATCATCTGTATTAATGGTTTTGCTAACATCGAAAAACCATTAATCCATTGTCTACAGTATCCAACCACTCCTAGAAACATTCTCATTTCTCTTTGAGTCTGTGGCAATTGCATTTCTTTGATTATTGTTATTCTTTCCGGTGTCACTTTTCTAACTCCTCTTTCTATTTTATGCCCTAAATATCTAACTTCTTGTTGACAAAATTGTAATTTTTCTGGAGACACCTTGTGTCCTCCTTCAGCCAAATGATTCAGCAATGCAATTGTGTCTGTGACACAATCTTCTCATGTTTTTGATGCCACCAGTAGGTCATCAATGTACTGGACCAAAACAGATTTTCCAGGCATAATTAATGACTCTAGCCACTTTTTCAAAATCTGATTAAAGATTGAAGGACTCTCTGCGTACCCTTGAGGAACTCGACACCATGCGTAAATATGATCCTCAAACTTGAACGTAAAAAGATACTGGCTGTCTGGGTGCAAAGGAATAGAAAAGAACGCTTGGCATAAATCAATTACTGTAAACCAACCTGCATTCCAGGGTATCTGATAAAGGATCACTGCTGGATTTGGCAGTATTGGGCAACATGGCACTACAATTTTATTTATTTTCCGTAAATCCTGCACTATTCTGTACTTTCCGCTAGGCTTTTTCAGTCCCATTATTGGCGAATTGCAGGGACTACCCATCACTTCTTTTAAAATACCTTGTTTAACCATTCGTTCAATTTCTGGAATAATTCCTGCTTTTACTTCTGGACTCATCTTGTACTGTCGGGTGTTTGGATACACTGCACCTTCTTTCACTGTCACTTTAACTGGGTCTATATTTGACATTAGCCCAATGTCTTTTCCTGTAAAATCCCACACTCCTGGATTAACTGTGGTTCTCAACTCTTCTGGTAATTCATTCTCAGTTATTAGTGAAAACATTTCATCTACTTTTTTTCCCTGTTTGGCCAGCATCATCTTGTATACCACGTCTTCATCAGGGGTTTGGAAAGCGACACCATCCGGTGTACAATTGATCGTGCAATTCATCTTGCACAAAAGATCTCTTCGCAACAGATTTACTGGACTGGAATCGCAAACTACAAACCGATGCATTTCTTTGAAGTTTCCAATGTGCACCTCCATTGGTTTTGTGATTGGGGTTCTAATCTGTTGGTTAGACACGCCTACAACTTGGATTGATTCTCCCGAGAGGGGTAGGTTTGGGATGTCTGCTGTTCTCACAGTAGACCTGGTAGCACCAGTATCCAATAGGAAAGTAATGTCTTTACCTTCTACTCTCCCATCAACAAATGGACCGGACTGATCTACCGGCAAGGATGCGCCAAGCACGCACTCCTCTTCCTCCCCCCTCAGGCACCGTCATTGTGCGGCATCTGAATGTTCTTCATCATTCTGTAAAAAATATTGTGTAATTGTTCTATTATTCTTACCACTTTCTCCTTGAAATCCGGTGTTCGCACTGAAACTTTGATGATTCACAAAATTTGGCATAGGAGCTGGTGGCACCTGATATTGTGGAGTAACTACCTGCTGCTGCTGATTCATAAGTACTTCATTCTGCATCTGTGGGATTAAATTTTGATTTGGCCCATTATTATTATTATTATTATTCTGAGTACTCTTACACTCGTTCTTCCAGTGTCCAAGCTTTCCGCACGCATGACAAGGAAACTTCTTTTTTGCTTCTTCTCTGTCCATTCGTCCCTTATATTTATTACCATTCGCTCCTTGATTATTCTGACTCTGTTCTTTCACTTGATTATTATTTTGGTCATTTGCTTTCTCTTCTTGCTGTTCTGCCAATTTAACTTGTGCCCACATCATTTTCTCTTTTAGCTTCCTACGCCTGGCTTCAATGTCATCTCTGCAATATTTTGCATACTTTAAAATCTCATCCACTGTCTTGCTTTGCCAACACAACATGTGTTGTTGTATCATCTGGCTGATTTCTGGTTTTAAACCATATACAAACCGATACACAAAATGTCCCATATCCTTGTCACCAATATTCTCAAAACCACTATACTGCTTAAACACCTGCAACAACCTTTCATAATATGCATGTACAGATTCATTTGGTTCTTGGGTTGTTCTATCTATCTTTACCCAATCTGTTTCTTTAGGAGGGATTTTCCCTTTCAAATACGTAATCACTTGGTGATACTTTTTCATCACCTCCTCCGAGGGCGCCCCTGTCTTTGCATCTCTAGGGTACTCCTCATTAGGCCAATCAATTGTAATTTTGCATTCTGTCCATAAATCAGCAGGTACCACTATATCAAATAGACCATCCAAGTCTTTCAATAAAACCTTTGAAACCTTCACAAATCTCTCTACCTGTTTGTACCATTCAACTGGTTTTTCTCTCAGCTTTGGAAAATCATTTGAAAATGACAAAATATCTTGTCTACTCCAAGGAACATGAACATATCCACCTCCAGGAACCTCTCTCATTGGACACAATTTTTCCACTTTGCTTGATTCTCTTACTGGAAATGCAGCTGCTGCTTCTCTCGCTTGTACTTCCTCTTTCTTTCTTTCTTATCCATCTAATTCTCCATTTATCAATGTCTCCCCATTTTCGCAAAATGTTCATTAATTCCTTTATCTGTAGTCTCTTTCCAGAAGCATTTACACTTTCCAAATCTTTATCAGTAAAGTCCACTCGATATGGCTTCTGTAACAACTTTGATTTCCCTATGTCTATTCCAATCTCTGAAGCAACTTCAGTCAATCTCTCATGAAATACCCTTGCTCTCCTGGTTATACTCTTACATAAAAATAATAATTCCTCATCATTGTAAGCGTTCAATCTTTCTGTACCCACACATCCTGTCATCATCTCTTCCAATCTGCTGATGTCTAAAATCCTTGGTGTTGGATTCTGATTATCTCTTTCCTCTGCCCATCTTTCTATTTCTTCAGAGGTGACTACTGTTGCGCCTCCAGTTCCAGTATGAACCAAAGGTCTTCTTTCTCTCAAATTCATGGGTGTAACTCTCTTTGGAGTTTCCGTCAAAGTTTCCACATTAGGGAGATCCATTAATGAAATAATTGACTCACTTTCGCTAACCTGATCATCTGTAATTATTATTTCTTTTCTAGGACTATTTAATGGAACTGTCACAGGTTGTGGTTTCTGGCAAATCTTATTATCTCCATACAACGGGATTACTGGACCAATGGTCACTGGTACTGTCAAAGCTTCAGTATTCAAATTTAACTGACTTATCTTTTGAACTAGTTCTTCTCTAGTTTTATTCAAAGCTTCTCTCTCATTATCCTGCAACACTCTGTTATATGACGTTTCATGTAAAATCTGTGGGGTTAATGGCATTCCCATCACTGGTGCACTTGGGGTAACCTTACTAGCTGCTTCCTGATACGGTGGTGGACTTTTAATTAAAATATCCTCTAACAACTCGTCATCTGATTCACCATATCCTGCCGAGTTCATGTGTTTCTTTTTCTCCTTACACTTTCCTCCAGACTGTTCCTCAGCCATTAACACTGGATATAACCCTTCTGATACCATAGCTCTCCTCCATTGTTTCATCTGCCCTTCGCGTGACTCATGCAAATGTCTCAGAAAATATCCTCTATACCTTCCACCTCTGTATTTCTCTCGTTCATATGACTCAGTCTCCCATTCTTCCAAAGCCTCATATTGAGTTAACCTAGGTATAGGTTCCACATCATTCATTTTCAATCTCAAATTCTGAAGAATCCTCCCATTAAACGTACCATCTTTAGGAAATGCTAGCACACCATCATCCTTCGTGTATTCTATCCAATTTTCCAACCACACGCAAGTATGATATCCTCTTTCCATCATCATAAAAGATGCTGGTGTCTTCGGTGGAGGAATAGGAATTCCCTCTCTAGTCAACACAGGCTTATCCTTTACAAAGAAATTCTTAATTTTCTTTAAAAATGACATTTTTCTTTTCTCTCCATACATTCTTGAAGAACGATGTAGGAAATTGTATTCTGCAAACCCTTGAAATCTTCTACCTGTACGTCTTGCACTAACAGTCAAATCAAAATCCCGCATACAATCTTTCTCTCCACCAATCTTAGCGCGGCTTCTAACTAGCTATCCAATCAAATCAGGCTCACGCCTGTGATCTGACCAATGCCAGCGCGGCCTTTTCTTGACGTCAGTTCTGCTCCTTACTACTGACCCCTCCTTTACAAAGCTGCTCCTGTCACACGCCCGCTGTTTCTACCAATCCCAGCGCGGCTCACTGTGACGTCAGTACCACTCCGGCAACTGACCCTCTCTTTACAAGGCTGTTCTTGTCACACGCCCGCTGTTTCTACCAATCCCAGCGTGGCTCACTGTGACGTCAGTACCACTCCGGCAACTGATCCTCCCTTTACAAGGTAATACGAAAACTTATTTCTCAATAAAAATTCTTTGTTATTAACGACATAAAAACATTTGCTACTCTGTCTGTTCCGCTAAATCAAAGGATAGTTTATTCCTTTTCACTGCGAGTAAAACCCTTCCGCTTACCCTTCCGCTTACCCTTCATATAAGCTCCAGAGAACCTGCTACTCCTCCGATGTCACCCGTTTGGGAAATCTGAGACCAAAGTTTCACCAGCGAACTCCTTTTGCTGTCAATCTAGCTTAGAAGAACCTGCTACTCCTTCAGGGTTACCCTTTCTAGGTGATATAACGCCTAAAGTTTCACTAGCGAACTCTTTGCTATCAATCACTCTCACTTTTTACACAGAAAAATAGTCCCTACTTTAACACTGCCAGCCCTACCTATCTTCACAGTGTTATTCCAACAGACGAGTAACCTCACTGCAGTGTGGTTTCTATCGCCACCCGCTATTCATTCCCCGGGAATTTTCCAGACGACATAAAACAAAGACGCTAACTCTTTTTGTTAAACATAAATCAATAATCTATACTTATCACCAAACTAGTCAATAATAACCATAACTCTGCTACCAGTAAACTGATCCAGCGGTGTACTAACAGCAGATACTCCACTACCATATATTCACCTGGGCCCATATAACTACTTTGCACACAAAACACCAAGTAGACCGCTGGGAAAACGTCAGTTTATGATTTTCATACTTCAAGATCTAGTTATTTCTTTTCCCTAACTAAACCTTTCACTGATCAATTAGTTCTTTCCTCTGGTCAATGGACCATTAGTTGGAACTAGTTGATGGTGATAATTAACATAACTTATTATATATTACTCGATTAAAATGAAATAATCACAGACTCGGGAAGTTTTAAAACCTTTATCTAAATTAGTTGCGTGTGAACCATCTCAAACGTTTCAGTACAAACACCCTCATTCGCATGAGTGTCAATTCAATCAAATTTCAAATAAGCATTTGAAATTCAGATCCACACAATAACAATGCTCAGAAAGAAGAGGACAGAGAGAGAAGAACATCTATCAATACGATGTATTTATATTTACCACGTATGGTGTGAAGACCAACCCCCTGGCCAAAGGGCTGGTAAGGGTCCCCCGGGATAGATCAGGAGACAAAGACTTCAGGACAGGAATCAGGACAGGATACTTCACCTCTCTAAATACCGACGATTACGTCGCACCCCTCTCTGACACTCTCTTCCTCCTCGTGGTTCTTCCGCGATCTTCTTTCTAACCCAATTAAGTTAAAATAGATGGTTCTGCATTCGATTCTCTTCATCAGCGTCTCCCAGCTTCAGCACCACCCCCAGCACCGACAGCATCCCGAGCTCTGCATGCCTCAGCCAAAAAGCTAAACTAACTAACTAAAACTACCTCAATTATACCTTTCCATATCCATGTACCACCCATTAATGTTTCAATTTCACAAAATACTAACTCTGATTGGACAGGCGAGGGGGGGATGATCGTCACACCATGCTTACATTTCACTTATTTCTTTTAAACCATTGTATTCAAATCCCTCCCCTCAAACTTTATTAAATCATTTCCTTTCCCATACATCTCCAAACTTTATTAATACAAAATGTTGCAACGTTATGAATAAAGCTCCTTCATATGAACTCTTCACCCTCATGTTCCCAGGGCACATCTTCGCTGGCCTTGGACGCATGACAAGTCCTTACTCATCTTTTCGTATTCTCTCTCTAGTACGCATGCATAGGGTCAAGTCAGTCAGCTCGATTCAGACAAGTGTAGAGGGCCAAAATGCGCACTAATAATAAAGTCAAAAGAAGAAATGTTATTTTCAAAAATAAATGGTTTCACTGTACACCACCAACCTCTACTGTAACCCATTCTATTTATTATTACCCTTTCTGCATTTGCATTAGTATAAAAGGTATATTCTATTTCAGCCAAGCAGGTGCCATGCATGTGAGCTTTCAAGCGGCCATTTTATTGTCTATTGCGCAGGCGCAAGATTTTCCCTCCAAGCATTAGTACGTCATACTACGTAGATGCAGCAGACGCATGCGCAGTAAAGATCCCTTGTTAAAGTGCGTTTTAGTCCTTCGTTCATGTTATTGCAGTTAGTAAACACATAGGCAAGCTTCACTGTCCCGCGTACCTGTTTCTAAATACAAATTATTAATTACAAACACGTTGTTAGTAAATCGTTAATGAGTTAAACGAAAGGATTGGTTCCGAGCAAGTCTCTTTTACGAGTCCTTGCTCCATCAGTGTCACCGGAAAAAATGGAAGCCATTTTGCAAATGAATCCACCACTAACACAAAGAGAGGTCAGGATGTTTTTGGGAATGGTTGGCTACTGAAGACAGTGGATACCTAATTTCTCTTTGACAGCAAAGCCCCTACTGAGGTTGACACATCGAGATGTGTCTGAGCTGATTCCTTGGGACAATGAATCCTCTAAAGCCTTCCTAGAGCTCAAAGATAAATTGTGTTGCGCCCCAGCACTACGAATGCCAAAGAGTTTATTTTGCAGTGAAAGAGATGGGTACACACTCAGTGTTAAGACAAATGCATGGAGGAGCCCGAAGACCTTTGGCATACTTCTCAACCACCCTTGACCCTGTAGCATCAGGACTCCCTGACTGCTTGAAGGCAGTGGCCATGGTGAGAAAGAGCCTGGAAAAGAGCAAAAACATAGTGATGGGACATCCCTTAATGGTCATGGTACCACATTCAGTTGAGTTCTTGCTGACCAGAATGAAAAAGCAGTATCTGACACACGATAGAATCATCAAATATGAACAAAGTTTCCTTGACCCAGATAATGTTATCATCAGGTGTTGTAATATTAAATGTCTCTACTCTGTACCTGAACCAGAAGACAGAAATTATGATTTTGATAATGATTGCCCAAGTGTCACTGAACTATGAGCAAAACCAAGGCCTGATATCAAGGATGAGCCTTTAAATCAAGCCCGACTATGTCCTGTTTGTTGATGGGTCATGCTTGCAAAGTAATGAAGGCAAACTGAGAGCAGTATAGGCCGTGTACACCATGAATGAGGTGATTGAAGCCTCTTAGCTCCAATCTGTTTTCTCCGCACAAGTTGCTGAGCTAATAGCCCTGCTGTGGTGGAATGCCCAGGGCATCAAACAGGTAGCGGATTCTTTGCTATAGGCAACAGATACGCTGACTCCGTAGCTAGGTACTGTGCCATGCTAGCATTCACAATTAATGGAGGATTTGCAGTAAATGAGGGTTTCACAAGCAGATCTGAGGAAGAGCGTAATTTCAGAATGATGATGGAAATAACTGATACCTTGGAAGAAGTAAAAAGAGTACAGGAGAGGAGACAGAGGCTAAACAGAGTGGGTGGATCAGAGCGCGTTGTACAAAACATGTAAATGACATTTAGATGTCAGAAGACCGGAGTCCAGTGTTGCCTGACAGCCTGTTGTTTCCAATGGCTAGGCACTACCATGGATACACACTTTTAGGGAGATATGCGAAGGTTATGCTTTTCAGACAAAAGTGGTTGCATCCTCGATTTTGAATGATTGCTGATGAAAACTGCAAGAGATCTGTCACATGTCAACAACTAAATGTAGGGAAAAAGAATCCAGTTTGAAGCACTCACCTAGGAAAATCATGTGGCCCTTTTAACAGACTACAGATGGATTTTATCGAGATGCCTGTTCACAATGGGCTAAGATATATCCTTGTGATTATCTGTGTATTCTTTGGATGGGTGGAAGCCTACCCCATAAGGAGAAATTAGTCTTGCTGTAGCCAAACTGTTATTACACGAAATCATACAAAGATTTGGAATGCTGGTCCTTCTTCAGTCAGATAGAGGAACCCACTTCAATAGCGAAGTGATGAACATGTTGTGCGCTCCATTACAGATTGAACAGAAGTTACACTGCAGGTACAGACCAGAAGCATCAGGCATGGTTGAACAAATGAACGGAATGATAAAGTCCAGATTGGCAAAAGTATGTACTTTGACATCACTGAAATGGCTAGATGCGTTACCATTGGTACTGATGAGTGTTTAATGCATTCCAGATAGGAAGACAGGACTATCTCCACATGAAATACTCATGGGGAGAGACATGAGGTTAGCTGGGTAAACATCAGTTACCCCGCATCCGTCACCCCGCATGTTATTACAACACGGTCGTTACAACGACTGCGTTGTAACAACGCAATACCATTACCCCGCAAGTCAAAACCACGACTTGCGGAGGGGGGAGAAGGTGTTGGATTTAAAATCCAACACCTTCCCTACTGTCCGCACAGACTGGAGTTGGAATAGTAAATGATACTATTCCAACATCCAGCGCCCCCCTCCGCAAGTCATTGTAATGACTTGCGGGGTAATGGTATTGCGTTGTTGTAACGACCCCGTTGTAATAACATGCGGGGTGTGGGAAAAGGAGTCATATTCTGTTACCTGCTGTCCCACAGATGCCTAATTGAATAGCACAGATGATATGATTATTGACTACTGCAAAGCCTTCGCTAATGTGGTTCGTTCTCTCTCTCTCTCTCATCAGATGCCAGCTGCCACACCAGATCATCATCAAGAAGTGCCGTAACCTCAATCCCTGAGATTGGGTCGTCGTAAAGAAGCCCGTTTGGAAGACTTGTCTTGAACCCAGATGGAAAGGCCCCAACCAAATTCTGCTGACAACCAACACTGCGTTTAAATGTGCCCGAGTTCCAAACTGGATTCATGCCACACACACCAGAAGAGTGAGCAATCCAGAAGAAGCGTCACTGGTCTATGATCCTGAGAGAAGAGCACTAGTGGTGGCACCACCAGTGGAGAAACCAGTTCAACCTGTAGCACCCGCAGGAGTGCAAGCAGAAGCACAAACAAGAATACGAGCAGAAGTGCAAGAAGAAGAAAGGGGTAAAGACGAAAGGCAAGTACAAGAGCGTGAAATAACGCTAAGTGGGATTGAAGTCTCCAATGGTGAAGAAAAGGAGACTGTAACAACAGAACCAGGAGTAGAACAAGATCCTGTTTAAGGCACAAGCTTCAGAACAAAGAGACGGTGATGACAAGCTTAGTGGCCAAAAAGTTTCAGCAAGGAAAGGCAAAAATGGAGTCTGTCTATAGCACGAATCCCAGAAGTAGTGCTTGAGGAAAGTGAGACAGAGGAAGAGCACTCGTTCGATCCAAATCCAAAAGTTCTGAGAAGATCCAGAAGGACTTGAGTGCCTTGCAGAAGGTATTCTTCACCTGAATAGTCTTACTACGTGAACACATCACTGAATGTGACTTTGGAATATTTGTGCAATGTGAATCCCGAACTGTTAGAACCTCCCTGAAAAATAAAGAAGTCACTATTTGTCTACCAAATCCATTCAAAAATCAAAAGTGAACTCTAAAGCTAAATAAGAGCAGTTCTGAACTATACCTTTTAGTTGGTTGCTATTTTTGCTAATCGTTTTACAGAAGACTAACCTCGGCCCGAGAAGAAAGTTACATAAGAATAGGGATAACATTTTAGAAGAACATGGAGTAGGGTTAAGGATTGTCAATTAGGGAACTGCTGAAGAAGAAAAAAAAGTCCTCAAAAGCTAATTCCTGACTCAGAAAGATGTGTTGCATTTGAAAACATTGCAAATGTATTATGTGTGTGATTTTCATATTAACATTCATCATGATCTCTATAGTATTGATATGATTTTATTTAACTCCTGATCCAGAGTCTCCTAGAATTAATGCCACTATAGTGTATGCCCAGAATTTTAGGGATAACACTTTCACTAAAACCTTTACAAAATTTTAGGAAAGAGGATTATTCCACCAATGTATATTCTAGATTAGTGCAAGAATAAACAAATGCTTTAGATGTTAAGGATTGCTATGTTTGTGCACATTTGCTAGCTTCAGTTTCAGAAGTCACATACTATCACATTCCTCTAACCTATGTGATCTCTTGTATTATTTTGTTTTCACTAGTACATAGACGAGGGCATTGAGTATTTCTACTCAAACTATGATTTAGTGCCGTCACAATTGCCCCTAATAGAGAGAATGAATTTACACTTGCAAAGGAAAACAATAGACACTGCTTGGTATTATTTCTTTCCGCACTTACTTATAAATAGTGTGGAAGCTTATAAAAATAATTTGACCTGCTTAATGCATCCTGAAGAAAAAGCTTATATTATGGCCCTAGGGGAAAGGTACATGAACATGACAAAGACTGCAGACCGAAAGGAATATGTGTTAGATAATGCATGGAAGAAAGAGGAGAACGAATTTAGAAAGAAGATGATTTATCCAAAACTCAGATTAGACAGTTGACACAAGGGGGAAGTTTGTTTTTATAAAAGAAGGACACAGAAAAGAATGAGACATGTAGGACTAGTAGTTGTGGACACACTTTCAAATGATTGGGGGGGAACTTGGCAAATTTTACAAGGAGACGGAAATGAGATTCCTGGAGTATACTACATATGTGGACAAAGTGCTTACTTTCTGTTACTTGCTGATTGGTAGGGAGCATGTTATTTGTGCATACTAATTCTGAAAATGTATCACGTTACTAGCATAGAAGCTGTGGCACTAGCATTGTCACGCAGACACAAACGCAATACACGAAATGAGGTTTCCTTAGTGAGAAATATATTTGGATCAGTGATACCACCAGTGGGGATAATACTGAATGATGAAAAGATCAGGAAATTAGCTACTGTAGTGGATAGAATGGTGACAAACATCTGGAGCTTTGCTCCTAATAAACACTAAATTAGTTGCTATAAGGTCTATGGTTTTACAAGACCGCCTTGCTTTAGACATCCTTCTTGCCGAGAAAGGAGGAGTCTGCCACATGCTTAAGCTAACTCACTGCTGTTCATACATACCGGACGAGAGTAGGAAGATAGAAGAATTTGCAGGGAACATATCAAACTTGACACCTGAATTACAAGAATTGGAAACACCAGGTTTGTACGAAAAGTTTGGGAAGGGTTTAAATACGATTGGCAACTGCTTCTCAACAGCTGGGAAGGAAATAATAAAGCTATACAAATGCCTATAATAATAATAGTACTATGTTTAATATTTCTGTATGTCCCATTTCTGAGCTGTAAATATTTCTTGTGCAAAAGACATGATGCCTATCAGTGAAAGCGTTACAAAAAGGACATGGGTTTAGTGGGAATAATGAATGACTACTACATAAAAACACTGCAACACACTAGAGGGATAAAAAGAAAGACAAGGCACATCTGAGGACGAAACTGCTCTTTAGAATCAAAATTGAATGTGAAACCAAATTGTGATGATTAATGTTATCAAAAGGTAGGGAGTCTGAGAGAAATAGTGCAAAATTTGAAAACCGACTTCTCAATTGGGTTAGAATTGCACTTTAGAATGCGTTTAAATGCTGCAGCAATGTTTACACTAGAAAATAACTTGCAGGCAAAATGTAAATGCATAACGTGTGAAACCTTAGTAAATAAACCGTGTCTAATGCATTAGTAATCCCATGCAGAATTAAGAATGATACTAGAATATTTACTAATAAATGTGTGTTTTTCAAAATGTTTGCACCAGGCAACCATTCCTTAATGTGTATTTTTAATAAGGCCCAAAGCCTTTTTCTCGACTCTTGCTCAAAGCTTCATAAGTAAACATTTTGTGCAACTGCTTAGCATTAGTGATCTATTTAGAAATATGCTGACCCCAGCCTCACGTTCATTCATCTTCTCATCCAATGTTAGACCATTCACTAGAATGCAATGAGCTTATTAAAACAGTACATGATGAATGATGCTTTAGAGACTTCATGAATGCTGCTTCTGAATAATATTGATAGTTGCTTTCACATTACTGACAAACCTTTGTCTACATATCGAGCTTATTGTGCATTTTTTAGCTTAGGCAAGAGAGTTCTCATGAGAACTTCCCCTCATGTAACAAGTGCTGTAGCAAAATTGTATCAAATGTGACCACATGAGTGCAGACTGCGAAAATCGGAAGAAGAGGCATCATACGACCAACGACACCACCGAAAGGACAATTCTTATTGGACATTACATGAAGACGCCTTCAAAATTGTTACAATAGAATGAATCTATATTAATGAGTGTTCCTAGCTAGTTAAATAGCTTCTTATTCCCATTCCATCTTTTACTTTCCATACCTTATGCTGCTGAATATTTTCATAGCCTGAGACACTTCTTTATGGAGGGTTGTTGACTTATTTCTGATATCAATGCTACTGCAGAGATCGTTCCATTATATTACAGTTGGTATTGCAGCTCTAGGGAACTCGGCTGAGTTTTCAGAACTAGTCTTATCGCTAGGTTCATCGCTCTTGCTCATTTCCATAGAACTCTTCATGGGTTCTGTTTAGATTAGATCCTTAGTTAGTTTAATGGGCTTCTGTGTATTATTTTTCATATGCTGACGTCTAACCAAATCTTATTATTTCTGTAAACATACTGAAATGAATAAAGAAAATTTGAGATACTAACCTGTAATTGAATAAAGGTTTTTAAACTTTCCCAACATCTCATAATTGACTATTCAATAAAATTCTAAATGTCGATGATATTTTGAAGTTTTTGGAAAAGCTCTAATTCGCCTACGGTGGAAAAGGTCCATTGACCTTTCCAGAGCTACAAGGATTCTCCATAGTGAGATTGTAAGTGGTTGTATAGAAATTAAACCATCTTGGTGAGTCCTTAGGATCCTGCAGTTTCTGGTAGCAGGTTGATAGTTTACACCCAGAATAGAGCTTACATTTGTACCCAAAATATTTTCACAATAATCAAAGATTCGAGTTTCCAGTCCTCGAATCCGGATGGAGTGACGAGCAGTTACGGTCAAGGCAGTTGCGGTTTGAAGGTGTGAGTATAAATAGGGAGAACATGTTGTGGTTGTGAGAGTAGAGTGAGTGTTCTTTCTTTGCAGATAAATTGAATAATACAAGAAAGGTATTAAGAAATTGATGTTGTGAAGAAGTTGATTTCAGGCTCATAGAAGTCGAAAGATCCTGGGATATTAATCTTGTTTTGCAAAGGGGTCAGTTGATGTGGAGTGTGTAGTACCATAACTTCCATCAGTAACTATAAGGACGAGCATTGGTGATTGATTAACTTAGTTAATGCTAGTGGAACCTAATTGTGCACTAGGGTAAAGCTGCGTTAATTGGTGTGAGTTTTCGCTGGTCGAGAAGTCACTTGCGGTTGTGAATTTCTTGAGTGATCGCAGAATCTAAATTTCTTTAGAGAAAAGAAGAATTAAGTAAACAAAATTGGTCAGAAAAGTTGTTTGAAAATAGCAAACAAATTGTAAAGGAGGGGTAAAAAGCCGACATCATAGTGTTTCGCGCTGTCATTGGTTTGCTGGTGTTCTGTGCCACAGTTTATGGAGATTGTTGATTTGAGCTCCGTCTACGGATTGGATAAAGGAGTCACTGAAAATTTAAGCTGTTATTTGATTGGCAATTACAATTCTGACAAATACCGAACAAAATCAAAACAATTGGCTTCGAAAAATGATTCAGTCATAAACTTTATTCGGTCTTTACGACCATAAAAGTGCGAGTGCTTACATACAGTTATCCAACAATATATATAAATAAGAGAATCATTAGATAGTATACGTCTTTTGCCAGAAGTTTTTAAATCATCACTGTTTAAAATATTAAAACAATTATAAAAGGATAAAATCTATTATTATTTTTAAAACATATACCACATTATAAAAGGGATTCCACGGAACGTCAAAATTTGATCAATTTACAAACATAAAACATTGCATAGTTGTTACAAAGTCTGGAAATAATTATTTGATACATTTATGAAATGCAGACTACTGCGTCTTGGACGCATACCTTCTGATAATCCACATTTTTCCAAGGAACTTTGCAACTCCACATGCTACAGAAGGCCTAGAAATCTGATTTTAGGATGCGAAGAGCTTCCCGGTGGCAACGAGTTCCCAATAATCTGCAAACAGGGGCTAGCCACTTATGTCTCGGGGGTCTATACAGAGGGCAAACAAAGAAAATGTGGCCAATTGTTTCAATCATTGTAGGACAGCCCGGGCAGTGCTGTGTTATACCCAAGGGCTGCCTCCAAGCAGCTGTAAAGGAGTTCACAGGAAGGGATCCAAATCTAAATTGGATATAAAGTTTCCTATCCTGCAGGATGGTAATAAACTCCATATACTGTTTGAAAGCGCTTTGTAGTTTGAATTCCATAAATTCTAGCATGAGGCGGCCCACAAGTGATTGAGCGACAAAAGACTGTGATACCCAGCTCCAGTATTGGTTTTTAACCACTTTTTTGCTTGGCAGTTGGCCAACGTCTTTGGTTTCCCATGAACTTACCAGACTTATCACTGATAGTAGTAACCTAACCTCGTTGAACCATCCAATCTTTTTGAAGCGGTCAAGCTTTGAAACCTCATCAAGTGCTGCACCATAATGGAAGAGCTCGGGGGTTAGTTTGAGACGGAGCCAAAAAAGCAGGGGGCGCAGCCTAGCTTTATCCGCAAATGAGCGTCTACCCATATCTAGCCGTAGTGGTTGGAGTGGTGTACTCTGGGGAAGTGAACATAAAGATCTTAAAAATGTATTCTCTGTAATTAACAGGCTTTCAATGTTTTCGAATCCCCAGAGTTCAGCCCCATACAGAGCAGATCTCGCTACTTTGTGGTCATAAATCTGAAGAGGGGCAGCTATTGGCTTAGTTTTGGAAGTTCTGTGCTCCTTAATCAGTGCCCCAATGGTCTGCCTCTGCTGTAGATTCCGCTTCATAATGTGATCTTTCCATGCCATTTTCTCAGATAGGGTTATGCCCAAATAATCAAAGGTGGCCACTCTCTCAAGAGGGAGCCCCCCTAGCAGCATTTTACCTTTGAACGTTCTATGTGGGTTCATTAGCAGAAGTTTGGTTTTCCAGGTATTGACCTCGATACCTCTTTGATCGCAAAAGGCCTTGAAGTGATCCAAGAGCAGTTGCAGACCACTGGGCATTTTGGACACTATCAATGTGTCGTCCGCAAACAATAAGGTTGTTACTTTGACAACCCCCAGCACAGGGGCGTCAGCTGGTACTTCCGCTAGGTATTGGACTACATCATTGATAAATAATGAAAATAAAGTGGGGGCCAACAAACAACCCTGTCTGACCCCCCTGTCCACACTGATCTGATCTGTCAACTGGCCCTGGTCTCCCCAACGGACCCTGGCAAAGTTGTCCTCATGAAGACGGACAGCCAACGCCAGGATCTCAGGAAGAAGACCCAACTCCTGCAGGACATACCACAGCTTGCATCTAGGGATAAGATCAAAAGCTGACTTCAGATCAATAAATGCAATGTAGAGGCTTCCCTTTTCCATACTCACAGTTTTCCTGGCCAATAAACTAAAATGAAAGACCTGATCGATGGTGCTGATCCTCCTTCTGAACCCTGCCTGGAAGGGGGATAGAATATTATTCTCCTCCATCCACTTAGTGATCTTTGAAAGAAGTGCCTGAGAGAAAACTTTCTGAGAGCCATCGATCAGGCTGATGGGCCTATAGTTAGTTGCTTGGGGGCAATCACCCTTCTTGAAACTGGGATCACCTCGGCGCCCTTCCATGAAGGTGGTATAGGAGCCCTTGCAGCAATACTGTGAGAAGTTGGCCTGGCATATGCTGTTCACTAATTAAAGTGGACACCTTGCACCAGAACAATTCGACTCTTATGGTAGATAGGTTTAAGACAACCTTTATAGAAAGCTATCCTAGTGGTAGCTGTGGAGAGCAGCCTTCAGGCTAAGTCTTGAAGGAATGTAAAGCAGCTTGTTTTACCACACAATCTCTTGAATCACCAAATGAAAAGACACCACACAGGTATATATATCAAATATATATGTATTTATTAATAAACACTCTCTACTAATCTCTTTATGAGATTAGAGGTCAGGAACATATGTACAAGTCAAATATTATCAAAATAAGTTTAGCACAATCGAATATCACAATCTTAGTTTGGCTAGACCTAGGTCTAGGGCATCTAGAATCGAGGGACCCCAAGAACCACCCCAGGTAGTTGTAGGAGACCCACAGGGGACGGACGCGGTGTCCTGGCACCGGTGCGAGTTCTGTGCGAGTCTATGCGAACAGACGCGATTGAGATTTCAATGTTAAAGGTCCCTTGCGTGTTCGAGGCGAACACACCGATCGGTCCTTGTACGAGTCGAAGGACGCGGTTACAGATAGAATTGCAAGGGAGTTGGACGCGGTGTGTCTAACACAGACGCGAACCATGTACGAGTCAGCGCGATAGTTGCACTTGGAAAGTAAGAGTTTTAGGGCACTTCTAGGGTAGCTACAAGCAAGTCACTTACAGGGTAAGTAGTTCTAGGGCCCACACCCACAGGAGCACCGTAGTGCTGAAGTTACCTCACCCAGGGGAGCCGGGTGCATAGGTGTTCTTTGGTGTCGGGTCGCGGCGTCGTTTTCAATGGGAGCCAGTGAAGACTTGCTGCTTGCGGCGACAGGAGAAGTGTCCGGAGGAATCCAAGCCTGGATTCAGAAGATGGAAGACCTGAAAGCAGAGGGGACAGTGTTCAAAGTCACTTGGCAGTGACTCGGGGCACGGAAGATGGATGCCCACCGTCGTCGCAAGATTCAGGTCGTTCGCGGGTGCCTTGACTCTTCAACCACGAGGTCCAGGAGGCGTCGACGACGACCAGGAGCTGGATTCGGCGTGTCCCACGATGTCTGCAGCTTACTGCGGTGTCGGCGACTCGATTGGAGCCAACAAGCCTTGGTAACAGCAAGTCTCGGGGAAAGTGCGAAGAGGCAATGGCGCAGACCAGCAAGGTCTGTGGGACTCACCCAGCGAGGGTAAGTCAGGGCAGGCCTGGAGCAACCAGGGAGCCCTTTGGTTTCTTTAGAAAGTCTTCTGGGGACCCACAAGCCGGCTGGCAAGGGATCGCGAAGACGCCTCGGGAGGATTCGCTCAACAGGGGCCCACGGTCACTCGGGACGTGGTAGGCCTCTGATCTTCGGAGGGATTCCTGCTGGAGGCTAGGACCACACGTGGTCCAAAGCACAAGTTCGTGGAACGTTGTGAAGTGGTTGCACTCGACAATAGTGCACTGTACCCAGGGGTCGCGGTTCCTCGTTACTCTTGGGGTCCACTGGCCTCAGCTTCGCTGGGGACTCACGATGGCCTTTGAGAAGTCAGGAAATCCACTTCTTGGGCTGCAGGGACTTCGGACTCCGGCGGGAGCGGCGTAGTTTGCGACCGTCGTTTGTAGTGTTTGGTGCCTGCCAAGCAGGGAGTCACTCCTTGACTCCAAGGGAGATTCTTCAGTCTTCCAAAGGTAGTGGAACGTCGAAGGTCCGGGATTCTTCTTCAGAGCGTCGTCCAGGGAAATCTAGGGTGCAATGCACAGGTTCCCCCTCTTATACTAAAAGAAAGGAGGGACTAGCTCTATGACCCTACCTATGGGAGGATCAGGGGAGTGGGTGGCTACACCCACTTCCCTTTGTCCAGTTTCACGCCAGAGCAGGGGCAGGTAGCCCCTGAGCCGGTTTGAACTGGGGTATGCACAGAGGAGCCTTCTGCTCCCCCAGTGCAGGACTTCAAAGCACTCTAAGAGTGCACCCACCCAGCCCCAATACACTAAACCCTGTCTGGAAGGTGGTCACACCCCTTGGGACAGGATATCTATTGTTTGGCTTCCTCCACTGCGAGTGTTGGTCATCAGCAGGAGGGCAGCCCAGTGTCTGTGACTGGTGGCATCCATTTTGTGATGCCAGGGCTCTGCAGGATTCTACCGCGTTTCCACAGTAGGTACATGTCTATCCCTCTAGAAGGGTGGAATGCTACTCCCGCCGCCAGGACTGGCGGGGGGTAGTATTCCAAGATGTTTGACACCAAACACGACATCTTTCGATGCAGCCATTCCAAAGTTAGCATTCTACAGCGAGGATATAATGCACTTAAAAGTATATGGTTTAACCGCATCCACAAACAGCACCAGAGAATGGACTCTGAGAGCTGCAGAGGGGCCCTGCTCAGGCAGAGGCACCCCCTCACATAGAAGCCAAGCACCCTGCCCTCAGGATTGATAGGGCCTGCCTTAGGGGTGACTGATAGGTTTATATGTGTGTGTAGGAGAGATATAGGGAACCTATATCTCAGTGAGGAGTGCTAGCACCACCTCACCCAGGCTGCAGTAGCAGGCCTGTGGTGTCAGATTTAGTCTGCTTCCCAGGGGTGGCATAATACATGCTGCAGCCCCTGGTAGGCCTGTGAAGTACCTATGCCCTTAGTACCTAAGGTACCATATACTAGGGACTCATAAGGTACCACAGTATCCAATCACTAGTGCACCTAGAGTGCACTCCAAGTCGTTTAAAGAGAAAGCAGATAGGCTGGGGACCTGAATAGCAGGTTCCCAGCCAAACTAAGTCAAAAACCAACAAAACACCAGGAAAAAGTGGGGGCAACCATGTAGTCAGATTCCACCTTCCTAAATAACCCCCCAAACGAAAGGAGATGAGGCTAACCTTGTCCAGGTGAGCCTGTATTTACTGAGTGGCCATATAAGGAAGTACCTGCACTAGCATGGTTACCCCCTGTCTTATGGTCCACTAAGTTATCCCTCACCCTAAGGGTATGAGAGGGTCTCCACCACTACCTGTGGGGTGTTTTGGTAAAGGACAAGGCTGATGAGGTGTCTGAGCAGGGAAGTGAGACCCTAGGGAAGTTGGTCTCAGTTTCCTCAGATCACTGGTCACCATGTATGCCTGTCTTTCCATGACTGAGCTGCACTTTGCTCTAAGGGTCAACCTCTGGTTGGCTACAGCTGGGGGTTGGGTCCCTTTGGGTGGAACACTGGAGGGACATGGCAGGTTTGGAACCTTTTGGTTCCAGGTTTGCCCTTGCCTAACAGAGTCCTTCTGGGGAAGGTCCCTACACAAAGGTATGGGGGATCCCTCAGTGTGCGGAGGAATTTTCACCTGGCTAGGGCTACTAGACTGGGTGCCCCTAATCTGCTGATGGGGGTTCCTCTGGACAGGGGGCCCTGTGGGGTCCACTGACCTCCTGACCTCTGCAGCCCTGGGCTGAATGAGGTAGGGTAGAGAGGGGCAGGTTACCTGCTCCAGACTGGGTACCACCTTGGAAGGGTCCTCTGCCATCAGGGGTGGCGCCAGGCCAGGCCTGACTACCTCTGGGGCAGTTCCTTCACTAGGGTAGGATCAGTTCCCTGAGGAGGCTGACCCTTACCTGCTGTCTGGGGGAAGGAGACTTTTCTTCAACCCCTGTGCTCTCTTTTGGGGAGAGTGGGCCATTCTTCCAGGCTCCATCTCTCCAGGATTTCCCTGGGCTGGGGCTGTGGCCATCACAGCCCCACTAGCTTTTTCAAGGACGCCTAGCATTTTCAGATGGGTTTGGTGTTCAACTTCAGCCCAGGCTGAAATTTCCAGATCATTGCCCATCAGGCAATCTACGGGCAAGTTGGGGGACACTGCCACTCTTTTTGGCCTGTGACCCCTCCCAGCTGAGATTGACTATGGCCATGGGGTGATCTGTCCTGACACCATCAATGTTGGTCACCTGGTACTTAAACTCAGGTAAAAGCTGGTGAGGGGGGACTAGTTTCCTGCCACCATGGTGACACTAGCCCCTGTGTCCCTAAATGCCACAGCCTTCCGACCATTAATCATTGGCTCCAGTCTGTACCTGCCCAATGCAATGGGACCCATGGTAAAGGTGGCAAATCCTATACCACCATCAGAGTCTGAGGAGTCTGTTGAGGGGGACCTGTCTAAACTAGGGCCCACCTCTGTTCCCCTTGCAAAAGCACCTAACTTTTTGGGTGCACTACTCCCAACTGGAGGATTACTACTGGTAGTACCAGGAGGGGTGGTAGTAATAGCTGGAGGAACAGTTTCTTTATTGCCAATCCTGGGGCAACTGGGATCAGTTTTCCAGTGTCCAGGCTTTTTACAGACATGGCAATATGGTTTCTTTTCAGGAGAGGAAGGAGTTTGGGACCCACCCCAGAAGAGGACTTTTGGGGCCCTGTAGTGGACTTATCCTTAGATTTATCCCCACCTTTCTCTTGGGACTTGGTAGAATCTTTCTTCTGGTCACCACCCTGATTCTTAGGCCTCACCCTGGTTCTGACCCATTTGTCTGCCTTCTTTCCCAATTCTTGGGGAGAGGTCAGATCAGAGTCCACCAGGTACTGGTGCAAAAGCTGGTTTTGACAATTATTAAGGATCTGCTCCCTCATAATCAAATTGTACAATCCTTTGAGATCAGTAACCCTACTGCCAATCAGCCAACCCTCCAGAGCCTTGGTTGCACAATCTACAAAGTCAGTCCAGTCCTGAGTCTGTGCCTTCTGGGTGTCTCTGAACTTCAACCTGTACTGCTCAGTGGTTAAGCCAAACCCATCTATCAGTGCACTCTTCAGGACTTCATAGTTATCAGCATCCTCTTCTCTAACAGTGAGGAGCTTGTCTCTACCTTTATCTGAAAAGGAGAGCCACAAGATTGCTGCCCACTGCCTTTGGGGGACCTGCTGTACTCTACAGGCCCTCTCCATAGCAGTTATCCACTTGTGGATATCATCCCCACTCTGGTAGGGAGGAACAACCTTGCTCAGGTTCCTATGGTCTGGAATATATTCTCTGCCTCTAGGGACACTGTT
Organism: Calotriton arnoldi; assembly: GCA_963921515.1. NCBI lineage: Eukaryota > Metazoa > Chordata > Amphibia > Caudata > Salamandridae > Calotriton > Calotriton arnoldi. The sequence continues at coordinate 2,238,458 of CAWUFW010001866.1, read as the reverse complement.
GCTGCCACCAAGGGGTTCTAACCCCTCTCTTCTAGAAGCTCTCTGGATCTCCAGGGCTTTTCTATCCAGTGCCAACTGCTTGGTTCTGGGGGCAATTCTCGCTTCCTCATACTGCAGCAGTTTGCACATTCTGTCAGAGGAGCTCTCTCTTATGGGAAAGTATGAGTTCCTCTGCTGGACAAATTCTCTGCCAGAGTGATAAGAGTGGTCAGATTCCCTGGAAGGGGACCTATGCCTCTCATCCACTCTGTCAGTTCTCTTAGGGAGAATTCCTCTGTCCTTTTCAGGCCCCTTGGAACCTGGCCCTTCAATCACAGAGTCTTGGTCATTCTGATTTTCATCATCTGACCCAGACACTGTAATTGACCCACCCCCTGATTCAGACCCATTAGCTCCTAGAGCCAATCTAAGATCATCTGCTGTCAGCAGATCTATCAGGTGTAGTGTGGAGGGACTCTGTCCTAGCTTCAGGTGTCTTTCAACACACATGGCTCTCAAGTCAGAGAAAGCCATGTCCTTATACTGAGGCTGAGTGGATCCACTGGTTCCACCCTTTAAGGACATTCTAGTGTTGTGCAGTGTTGTACTACCTACACTAGTTTGTGGCCTACTGATACTAGCTTGAGCTGTAGAAAGGGTGTGCTATCCCTTGGCCTACAGCTCTAAGTTCAGTAGAACTTATTGATACTAAGCTTGACTTTATATGTACCTTGAGTACCTATAGTGGTTTTCAGTTAGTAATTCAAATAGAGATTTTCTGGTAAAACAATAGCAAGCTGGAATCCCACACGCTGCCACCAATGTGAGAAGTTGGCCTGGCATATGCTGTTCACTAATTAAAGTGGACACCTTGCACCAGAACAATTCGACTCTTATGGTAGATAGGTTTAAGACAACCTTTATAGAAAGCTATCCTAGTGGTAGCTGTGGAGAGCAGCCTTCAGGCTAAGTCTTGAAGGAATGTAAAGCAGCTTGTTTTACCACACAATCTCTTGAATCACCAAATGAAAAGACACCACACAGGTATATATATCAAATATATATGTATTTATTAATAAACACTCTCTACTAATCTCTTTATGAGATTAGAGGTCAGGAACATATGTACAAGTCAAATATTATCAAAATAAGTTTAGCACAATCGAATATCACAATCTTAGTTTGGCTAGACCTAGGTCTAGGGCATCTAGAATCGAGGGACCCCCAAGAACCACCCCAGGTAGTTGTAGGAGACCCACAGGGGACGGACGCGGTGTCCTGGCACCGGTGCGAGTCCTGTGCGAGTCTATGCGAACAGACGCGATTGAGATTTCAATGTTAAAGGTCCCTTGCGTGTTCGAGGCGAACACACCGATCGGTCCTTGTACGAGTCGAAGGACGCGGTTACAGATAGAATTGCAAGGGAGTTGGACGCGGTGTGTCTAACACAGACGCGAACCATGTACGAGTCAGCGCGATAGTCGCACTTGGAAAGTAAGAGTTTTAGGGCACTTCTAGGGTAGCTACAAGCAAGTCACTTACAGGGTAAGTAGTTCTAGGGCCCACACCCACAGGAGCACCGTAGTGCTGAAGTTACCTCACCCAGGGGAGCCGGGTGCATAGGTGTTCTTTGGCGTCGGGTCGCGGCGGCGTTTTCAATGGGAGCCAGTGAAGACTTGCTGCTTGCGGCGACAGGAGAAGTGTCCGGAGGAATCCAAGCCTGGATTCAGAAGATGGAAGACCTGAAAGCAGAGGGGACAGTGTTCAAAGTCACTTGGCAGTGACTCGGGGCACGGAAGATGGATGCCCACCGTCGTCGCAAGATTCAGGTCGTTCGCGGGTGCCTTGACTCTTCAACCACGAGGTCCAGGAGGTGTCGACGACGACCAGGAGCTGGATTCGGCGTGTCCCACGATGTCTGCAGCTTACTGTGGTGTCGGCGACTCGATTGGAGCCAACAAGCCTTGGTAACAGCAAGTCCCGGGGAAAGTGCGAAGAGGCAATGGCGCAGACCAGCAAGGTCTGTGGGACTCACCCAGCGAGGGTAAGTCAGGGCAGGCCTGGAGCAACCAGGGGAGCTCTTTGGTTTCTTTAGAAAGTCTTCTGGGGACCCACAAGCCGGCTGGCAAGGGATCGCGAAGACGCCTCGGGAGGATTCGCTCAACAGGGGCCCACGGTCACTCGGGACGTGGTAGGCCTCTGATCTTCGGAGGGATTCCTGCTGGAGGCTAGGACCACACGTGGTCCAAAGCACAAGTTCGTGGAACGTTGTGAAGGGGTTGCACTCGACAATAGTGCACGGTACCCAGGGGTCGCGGTTCCTCGTTACTCTTGGGGTCCACTGGCCTCAGCTTCGCTGGGGACTCACGATGGCCTTTGAGAAGTCAGGAAATCCACTTCTTGGGCTGCAGGGACTTCGGACTCCGGCGGGAGCGGCGTAGTTTGCGACCGTCGTTTGTAGTGTTTGGTGCCTGCCAAGCAGGGGAGACACTCCTTGACTCCAAGGGAGATTCCTCAGTCTTCCAAAGGTAGTGGAACGTCGAAGGTCCGGGATTCTTCTTCAGAGTGTCGTCCAGGGAAATCTAGGGTGCAATGCACAGGTTCCCCCTCTTATACTAAAAGAAAGGGAGGGACTAGCTCTATGACCCTACCTATGGGAGGATCAGGGAGTGGGTGGCTACACCCACTTCCCTTTGTCCAGTTTCGCACCAGAGCAGGGGCAGGTAGCCCCTGAGCCGGTTTGAACTGGGGTATGCACAGAGGAGCCTTCTGCTCCCCCAGTGCAGGACTTCAAAGCACTCTAAGAGTGCACCCACCCAGCCCCAATACACTAAACCCTGTCTGGAAGGTGGTCACACCCCCTTGGGACAGGATATCTATTGTTGGGCTTCCTCCACTGCGAGTGTTGGTCATCAGCAGGAGGGCAGCCCAGTGTCTGTGACTGGTGGCATCCATTTTGTGATGCCAGGGCTCTGCAGGATTCTACCGCGTTTCCACAGTAGGTACATGTCTATCCCTCTAGAAAGGTGGAATGCTTCCCCGCCGCCAGGACTGGCGTGGGGTAGTATTCCAAGATGTTTGACACCAAACACGACATGTTTCGATGCAGCCATTCCAAAGTTAGCATTCTACCGCGAGGATATAATGCACTTAAAAGTATATGGTTTAACCGCATCCACAAACAGCACCAGAGAATGGACTCTGAGAGCTGCAGAGGGGCCCTGCTCAGGCAGAGGCACCCCTCACATAGAAGCCAAGCACCCTGCCCTCAGGATTGATAGGGCCTGCCTTAGGGGTGACTGATAGGTTTATATATGTGTGTAGGAGAGATATAGGGAACCTATATCTCAGTGAGGAGTGCTAGCACCACCTCACCCAGGCTGCAGTAGCAGGCCTGTGGTGTCAGATTTAGTCTGCTTCCCAGGGGTGGCATAATACATGCTTCAGCCCCTGGTAGGCCTGTGAAGTACCTATGCCCTTAGTACCTAAGGTACCATATACTAGGGACTCATAAGGTACCACAGTATCCAATCACTAGTGCACCTAGAGTGCACTCCAAGTCATTTAAAGAGAAAGCAGATAGGCTGGGGACCTGAATAGCAGGTTCCCAGCCAAACTAAGTCAAAAACCAACAAAACACCAGGAAAAAAGTGGGGGCAACCATGTAGTCAGATTCCACCTTCCTACAAATACCATTGGCCAAAGTCCAGATGTATTTGGACCAATTGGCGATGTCACTTAAAAAGACATCGCCAGGGATGCCATGAGGCCCCGGAGCTTTGTTCCTTACAATAGATTTTATGCTAAGTGTGATTTCAGCTAAGGAAAACAGCCTTGAGGTCTGGTGGCTGCTATGGTCAATAATAGGAGCTTCAGTAGCCAAATCCCCTGATCCAGTGTATACTGCGGTAAAATGGTCATACTAGGTGGATATGGAGATATTGTTGGAAGGTGGACTCGGTCTTGCAGTCTCCCCCCTCACCACTAAAAGCCAAAACTGACGTGAGTCTTTCCTCAAGCATGCATTACTAATTTGGAGCCATCGATCTTCCTCCCAGGCCCTTTTCGCCTTGACTAACGCTACCTTATAATTTCTCCTTGCCTCTCTTAGTTCTGGCAAATCATTTGCTCTAATGGCAGCAGTCAGTTTAGATCTTGTAATCCTGCATCCTGGTTGAACCAGGTGGAGCATGGTATGGCTGGTTTGGGCTTGCCCTGGGGCCGATGGAGCACGCTAAAATAAGACGTCAGTTGTTTAAAAAAGGCTGTATGACATTCCGTGATCTTAGAAAGCCTGTCCTGCTGCTCAAGTAAACTTCCCAACTCAGTGGAGCTATCTAATAGGTTAGTCTTTATATTTTCGAGTTGCGCTAAATCAATTGCGACTCAATCCCATTTGACTCGCCTATTGTTATTTGAGGGGCAGATCTCCCTAGTTATAAGACAAACTGTAAAGGAGGGTGAACACTGCGAGGAATAAAAAGCCGACATCATAGTGTTTTGCGCTGTCATTGGTTTGCTGGTGTTCTGTGCCGCACAGTTTATGGACATTGTTGATTTGAGCTCTGTCTACGGATTGGATAAAGGAGTCACTGAAAATTTAAGCTGTTATTTGATTGACAATAAAAATTCTGACCAATACTGAACAAAATCAAAACAATTGGTTTCGAAAAACGATTCAATAAATTGGGTGGATGCCAAAATGAAATGTTTTAAGGTTTAAAAAAAGATTGTGAGGGTTCGGAAAGGTGAGAAATCGCCTCCTGAGGGTACTCCAGCTCACATAATGACTACCGAGCATGGATTAAATTAATGATTTGGGTAAAACAATGGATGAGGATTAAGATGGATGAGGGTTTATTACGTTTTCCTAGATATGGAACCTTTAACACCAGGATTCTAGCTCATTTGAGGGGAAAATTCTATGAAATGAAGCTACCACATTGACCCATGCAATATGATGCTTTACAGATCAGGGAAAAGGTTGCCAGAGGGAAGGAAAGGGAGAAATATCAGAGAAGAGCAGGGAGAGCAGCGAAAAAGTTTGCAAATACTCAACTGGACGAAGAACAGCGTAGGTGGAGGAAAGGAATCATTAGTCCTTAGGCTCCTGCAGAGAGGAGGAGAGAGAAGAGGGGAGGGGGGAGAGAGGATGAGGGAGAGAGGATGAGGGAGAGAAAAGGAGAGAGAGAAGGAGGGAAAGAGAGAAGGAGGGAGAAAGAAAGAGGGAGAGGGGAGAGAGGAAAGGAGAGAAAAGGGAAGAGAGGGAGGGAGAGAAGGGAAGAGAGGGGGAGAAAGAAAGAGAGGAGAGAGACAGAAAGAGAGGGGAGAGATAGAAAGAGAGGGAGAGAAAGAAAGAGAGGGAAGGAGAGAGAGGGATGAGAGAGAGAGAAGAGGGGAAGAGAGAGAGAGAAGAGGGGAAGAGAGAGGAGGGGGACAGAGGTGGGGAGAGAGAAAGAGGTGGGGGAGAGAGAGAGGGAGAGGGGAAGAGCGAGAGGGGGAGAGTGAGAGCAAGGGGTAGAGCAAGGGGGAGAGTGAGAGGGAGAAAGAGAGGGGGGAAGAGAGAGGGGGAAGAGAGAAAGGTGAGAAAGAGGAAGAGAGAGGGAGAAAGAAGAGGGAGAGTGAGAGGAAGAGGGAGAGAGAGAGGAAGAGGGAGAGAGAGGAGAGAGAACAAGAGGAGAGAGAATGAGAGGAGAGAGAGCGAGAGGTGAGATAGAAGGGGAAAGAGAAGAGACAGGAGGGGGACAGATGTGGGAAGAGAGAGAGGGGTAGAGAGAGAGGGGGCAGAGAAAGAGAAGGGTAGAGAGTGAGGGGGTAGAAAGATGGGTAGAGAGAGAGACAGGTAGAGAGTGAGGGGGTAGAGAGAGAGGGGGAGAGTGAGAGGGGGTAGAGAGAGTGGGGTAGAGAGAGAGAGGAGGGGAGCGGAGAGAGAAGGGAAAGAGAGAGGAGAGGGGAGAGAGAGAGGGGAGAGAATGAGGGCAGAGAGAGGGGGAGAGAGGGGAGACCAAGGGGGGAGAGACAGGTAGACCAAGGGGGGAGAGAGAGGGGTAGTGAGAAAGGGGGCGAGAAAGAGGGGGTAGAGCAAGAGGGGAGAGTGAGAAAGAGGGTAGAGAGAGAAAGAAGGGGTAGACCGAGAGGGGAGAGAGAGAAAGAAGGGGTAGAGCGAGAGGGGAGAGAGAGAAAGAAGGAGAGAGAGAGAGAGAGAGGAGAGAGAGGGAGAGAGAGGGGAGAGAGAGAGGGGAGAGAAAGTAGGGGGAAGAGAAAAAGGGAGGAGAGAGGGCGGGAGAGAAAGAGGGGTGATGGAGGGCGGGGAGAGAGGGTGGGAGAGAAAGAGGGGGAGAGAAAGGGGAGAGGGGAGAGAAAGGGGGAGGGGAGAGGGAAGGGAGAGGGGAGAGGGAGGGGAGAGAGAAGGGGAGAGAGAGAGAGAGAGAGAGGGAAGAGAGGGGTAGAGAGAGAGAGAGAGGGGGCAGAGATAGAGAGGGGAGAGAGAGAGGGGGAAGAGAGGAGGAAGAGAGAGGGTGGAAGGGGAGAGAGAAGGGAGAAGACAGTGGGGAAGAGAAGGGGAGAGAGTGGGGGAGAGAGGGGGAGAGAGTGGGGGGAGAGAGTGGGGGAAGAGAGGGGGAGAGTGGGGAGAGGAAGAGGGAGGAGAGAGAGGGAGGAGAGAGAGAAGGGGATAGAGAGGTACCGAGAGGGGGTATAGAGAGAGGCGGTAGAGAGAGCGGGGTAGAGAGAGATGGGATAGAGAGAGAGAGGTGATAGAGAGGGGGTAGAGAGAGAGAGGGGGTAGAGAAAGAGAGGGGGTAGAGAAAGAGGGGGTAGAGAAAGAGGGGGAAGAGAGAAGGGAGAGGGGGAAGAGAGAAGGGAGAGGGGGAGAGAGGGGGAGAGAAAGTGGGGGAGAGAAAGTGGGGGAGAAAAAGAGGGGGAGAGAGGGCAGACGGGGAGAGAGAGTGAGAGAGGGCAGGGAGAGAAAGAGGGGGAGAGAGGGTGGGGAGAGAGGGCAGGAGAGAAAGAGGGGTGAGAGGGCGGGAGAGAAAGAAGGGGAAAGAAAGAGGGAGAGAGATAGGGGAGTGGGAGAGGGGAGAGAGAGGGGTAGAGAGAGAGAGATAGAGAGGGGAGATAGAGGGAGAGGGAGAGTGGTGAGAGAGAGGGGGAAAGAGGGGGGGGAGGGGGAGAGAAGGGGAAATAGAGGGGGGAGAGGGGGAGAGAAGGGGAAATAGAGGGGGAGAGAGAAGGGGAGAGAGAGGGAGGGAGAGAGAAGGGGGAGAGAGAAGGGGGAGAGAGAGGGAGGGAGAGAGAAGGGGAGAGAGTGGGGGGAGAGCGAGAGGGGGGAGAGAGGGGAGAGAGTGAGGAGAGAGGTGAGAGAATGGGGGAGAGAGAGGAGAGAGATAGGGAGGAGAGAGAGAGAGGGGGTTGAGAGAGAGAGAAGGGCTAGAGAGAGAGAGGGGATAGAGAGAGAGAGGTGATAGAGAGAGAGGTGAAAGAGAGGGGGTAGAGAGAGGGAGAGGGTAGAGAGAGGGGAGTAAAAGAGAGGGGGGTAAGAGAGGGAGGAGAGAGGGGGAGTGAGGGGGAAGAGAGAGGGGGAGGAGAGAGGGAGGGATGAGAAGGGGAAGGAGGAGAGGGAGAGAAGGGAGGGGAGAGAAGGGAGGGAAGAGAGTGGGAGGGGAGAGAGTGGGAGGGGAGGGGGAGGAGGGAGAGAGGGGGAAGGGGAGGAGGGAGAGAGAGGGGGGAAGGGGAGGAGGGAGAGAGAAGGAGGAAGGGGAGGAGGGGGGGAGAGAGGGTAGAGAAGGGGAAGAGAAGGGGGAGTGAAGGGGGAGTGAAGGGGATAGAGGGTGGGGGAGAGAGGGGGAGGAGAGAAAGGAAAAGAGGTAGGGGAGAGAGAGGGAAGGGGAGGGAGAGAGAGGGGTAGAGAACGAGGGGAAGAGAAAGTGGGGGAGAGAAAGTGAGGGGAGAAAAAGAGGCGGGAGAAAAAAAGGGGGGAGAGTGGGCGGATGGGGGAGAGAGGGCGGGGAGGGGGAGAGAGGGAGGGAGTGAATGAGGGTGAGAGAGGGTGGGGAGAGAGGGTGGGAAGAGAGGGTGGGAGAGAAAGAGGGGGAGAGAAAGAGGGGGGAGAGAGGGTGGGAAGAGAGGGCGGGAGAGAAAGAGGGGGAGAGAGGGGGGAGAGGTGAGATAGAGGGGTAGAGAGAGAGAGATAGAGAGGAGAGAGAGAGGGGGAAAGAGGGGGGAGAGAGGAGGAAATAGAAGGGGGAGAGAGAAAGGGAGAGAGAGAGGGAGGGAGGGAAGGAGAGAGAAGGGGGAGAGAGAGGGTGGGGGAGAGGGGAGGAGGGGAGAGAGAAGGGGAGAACGAGAGGGGGAGAGAGGGGGGAGAGTGAGGAGAGAGGAGAGAGAGTGGGGGGAGAGTGAGGAGAGAGAGGGGGGGTAGAGAGAGAGAGGGGATAGAGAGAGAGAGAGGTGATATAGAGAGAGAGGTGATAGAGAGGGGGTAGAGAGAGGGAGGGGGTAGAGAGGGGGTAAGAGCAGGGGTAAGAGGGGGATAAGAGAGGGAGGAGAGAGGGGGAGTAGAGGAGGAGGAGAGAGGGGGAGGAGAGACGGAGGAGTGAGAGGGGGAAGAAGGAGAGTGAGAGAAGGGAGGGGAGAGAATGGGAGGGGGGAGGGGGATGAGGGAGAGAGGAGGGAAGTGGAGGAGGGAGAGAGAGGGGGGAAGGGGAGGAGGGAGAGAGAGGGGGGAAGGGGAGGAGGGAGAGAGAGGGGGAAGGGGAGGAGGGAGAGAGAAGGGGGAAGGGGAGGAGGGAGAGAGAAGGGGGAAGGGGAGGAGGGAGACAGAGGGGGGAGAGATAGAGAGGGGGAGAGGGAGAAAGAGGGGGCCACCTTGCCTGGTGCTTGTTTGACATTCTTACTTACCCCTACCCCCGTCAGAGTATTGCAACATATGCTTGCACTTCCCCCGGTGCCCCAGAGATGAATGACTCATTGACTCCTGTGTCGACTGCCTGTGAGCTGCCGACGCATGAGGCCATGCCCTGCTGACTCTGTGACTGCGGCCTACTCTCCCATTGTTTCGTCACGCTGGTGAGTGTGTATCTGGAAGCAGGCTGGGTACTGGGCCCATCCATCATGCCCTGCCAGGCCCTTTTCATTTATGGGCCCGGCCCCATGGGGGACCTGGCCACATATGCTACCATGTGCTACTGAACATCAACCTGCACAGCCTGGGGGCACAGTCATTGCTGGGAGTGCACTGCCTCTGGAAGCCATTAGCCAAGTGCGCATGAGCGGTTTGGAATACAGTGAGCTGACACACGTGATGGGGGACTGCATATTGTGACCTCCTTACATTCAACAGACCTTCTCCCCCTCGTTTTTTTGTGACCCCTATTCCAATGCTGCAACAAACTCAAAATATTAAATTGCTCTCAATAGCCTCACCGCTATCTGATATCTTCTGTGGGGTGTCCTGTAAAGGCCATAATACCCGACCTGGCAGACCATCTGTGTATGTTCACCAGTCTACAGTGTGACCTCCCACTGAGGCACATCCGTCATTGCCAGCATTAAACCTTACTGCACCTCCTTCCTGGAATCCCCCCACTTCTAATTGTCCCTGTGACTCTAGCACACCTCCATCTATTTGATCATTGACTACATTGTCTTTCTGTGGCCTACGCACTGATTTGGAGACCCCTCACACCCAAATAAATTCCTCTCTGGGGGGGCGTGGCCTGGCCGCCGACCAAGAAGGCCGCACGGCTGTGAAGCTCCGGAGCCCACGGCCAAGATACTCCAAGCCGCGACAATCATCCTAGCTCCATTTGTCCTTGCCGGAGGGGTCGGAGTGCCAGAGGACCCCACGGACCTGCAGGGGCTGTCGGATAGTGTGTCTCTGCTGACCAGAACGATGGAGGGGGTAAAGGACCCAGCCCACCTCAGATGTCTGGCTGCGACAGGGGCAACGGTTGAGCCTGAGGCCGGGGCTACGGATCCAAGTATTAGGTGGGGGGCCTCCGCCCTGCCTTATACTTGTGCCCACCACTGGGGCGCCCCACGCTGGAATCCGGTGTGGCACAGCAGGGAACCTCAGCACATAAAGAACTTGGCCGGGTGCGGTCCGGCCCGCCTCACATTGCGTGGGGCGCCTAGGACATTCTACTCCTGGACCTGCTGTGGGGGGCGCACTCAGGCTGAGAGACCCCTCCAGACCCCGCTTTCGCCTGTTCCATCCGGCTCCCCCCGCAGCTTCGCTTACCTCCGGGTCCAACTTGCTGGTGGCTGAAGCCCGCTGCTTCCCCCTGCTTCGCCTGGCCCAACCTGCTTCACTTTTCCTCGATGGGGGTGCCACTGGGCAATACTGAGGGGGTCTGATACCCTCGTACATCCTCAGACCGCCGGCTGTTACCCTCATTTAGGGGGACTCACGGGGCACACGCCGTGCACACCTACAGTGACTGGGGCCTCCTGCTGATACTCGAATATGGGGCGGGTGACCCCAAAAAATGCAAATTATCTTTGGATCAATCTGGGGTGACGGGTCAGCGGGACCCCCTGATACAGACGACGATCAAGACTCTACGGTTCACCCAGTCCCCCCGGACGGGGTGGCCTCCATATTGGACGAGGTACGTGCTGGCTTCCGTGCCATTGACACGCGCTTCGACACCTTCACTTCCCGTCTAGACTGCATGGGCCAATGCTTTGATCAGTAGGGCGCCCGCCTTGACACAGCTGAAGAGCACATTTCTACAGTCGAGGACTCCACAGAATCCATTACCAAGCGCCTGGAAAAACCCGATAGACTCCTGAAGGCAGTCGCCATAAAAAATGAAGCCTTGGAGGTGCACTCTCGGCACAACAACATTTGCATCATCGGCTTGGCGGAGACCACCAACATGGGCAGGCGGAGCAGTTTGTGGAATTGCTATTGGTGGAAGTGTTTGGTAAGCAGCATTTCTCTCCCATGTTCGCTGTTGAGAGGGCACACAGATCCCTAGGTTCCTGTCCACTGCCTAGGATGCCTCCACGGGCGGAAATAGCGTGACTCCTGAATTACAGGGACCGGGATGGGTGCTGCCGTCTCCATCTACCCAGATTTCACTTTAGTTGTATAGGATACTCATCGCAAATTCACCGATGCCAAGGCGCAGCTCCGTAAGCGTGGGATTAAATATAGCATGCTCTGCCCTGCTCGACTCCGAGCCATTTGCAATGGAAAGCACCAGCACTTTGACAATCCGGCGGACGCTCTCACATTCTGTAAGAAACTGGGCCCGGCTGCTTCCCCCTTTGGTTGTCCAATGCCGGCTCGTCCCTCCCAGGACGAAGACATTCCTTCAAGTGCCGAACTCTTTCCTCCTGGTTGAGGGTCTACACCCGGACTGACTGACACTCTGGTTGCTCCCAGATTCTGTCTGCCACAATCCCTCTTGACACTACACAGTTATTGTCCTGCCCGCTTACTACATGCATAGACCTTTCCGTTCAGTATGGACACTGGGCTCCGCTACTTAGCCCGTTCCCCCGGATGATTCCAAAATGTTTGATGTTGTGGGTATTCTTGGGATTCGCTAGGACTCCTAATCCTAGTGTGGGTGGGTGTTATTTTTCTGGGGCTGTTGTTTTGTACTTTCCGCCCCTTTGGGCTTTTATCATGTTCTGTTCTTCTCTCCTTATCCCTTGATGAGACAGTACTATGCATTCCCATCCATGATGGTACCGATTGATTGAACACCCACTATAGCACTCTAATGGGTGATACCGCACAAACTGTAGATGTGACTTTCCTTACATGGAACGCACGGGGCCTGAACTACCTTCGTAAAAGCAAACAGGTCCTATCTTATTTCAATCTGCATATCATCAAGATCGCGCACCTGCAAGAAACATCCCCCCCCCCCCACGTCGCCAGTCTTTGCAGCATCCTGGGCTCCCCACCAATTCTTTCCCAATTACAACTTCTACTCTAGAGAGGTCTGTGTACTTATCCACAAATCCCTACCTTTCATACACCATTCCACCACTGCAGATGCACAGCGCAGATACATCTTAGTGACTGGAACCATGCTGGGGAGACATATTGCTTTCCTGAATCTCTACGCCCTAAATAGTGACGACCCTCCTTTCTATAGTTCAGTAACCACCTTATTAGACAGGTCCGACGTAGACACAGTACTGGTGGGTGGTGACTTCAACCTTCTTCCTGATCCCTTCATAGATTCTTCCAGTGCCATCCCATGTTCGAAGCCAGGTTCTCTGCGCGCCTGTCAGGATATAGTACATACACGTTCTCTACATGATGTTTGGTGCACACACCATCCCACTAATCCAGGATACACATTCTACTCCACTCGACTAGCGGTCTGGACTCGCCTAGACTATTGGCTCCTATCAACGGCCGGTACCTCATGGCTCCAGGACATTCGGGTGCTTCCACATACACTGCCCAACCAAGCACTGGTCCGACTCTCGCTTTCACTTCCGTATACCTGCATATGGGAGCGCCGCTGGTCTTTCCCATCTACTGCATTGCTTGACCCAGTCTTCCAATCGGAGCTCAGGTACGCGATTACGAAATATTTCCAGCTGAATGTGGGGGCTGTATCTCAATACGCTATTCTTTGGGATGCGTTCAAGGCCTATGTCAGGGGTGTCTGTATCTTCAAACAGTCAGGGGTGCTCCTCGACATCCGCAATAGCTTGACCCTTGTTGAAACCACTCTCCGACATCTTGACGAGAGACACACTCCCACGCCTACCCTCGCTGCCCTTCATGAACGCTCTGTCCTGATGGCGGAGTTCAGCGTATTAGCGGATCGCGAGGTCACATTATCGGGAAGGCACACGGTGGTGCAACGGTATGGCAAGGGCGAACGCCCAGGCCGGACACTCCCCCACCTCTTGCTCCCCCCATCGGGCCCTGGCTGGGTGGCGGCCTTGGAGCTGGACGATGGCCCTCTGATAATGTCCCCGGTGGCCATCCTTACTGAGGTGACTGCTTATTATACATCACTGGATTCCTCTCGCCTTAGTTCTTAGGCGGCAGATCATCAGAGTTACCTGGAGGAAATAGCTATGGTCGGGCTCTCCGACGGCCAGTTCCAGTTCCTAAATGACCCATTTTCTGCAGAAGAAATAGCACAAGCAATTGACTCGCTAGAGAGCTCGAAGGCTCCTGGGCTGGACGGCCTGACGGGTGCCTTTTATAAAGGCGTATAAGACTACCCTGATTCCTCACTTGTTAGAAGTATATGCTAAAGCCCTCTCCAATGGTGTCTTACCCTCTTCCACGTGGGAAGCAGTGATTTCCCTCCTATTAAAACCTGGGAAAGATCCCAAATGCTGTGCTTCGTACAGGCCTCTCTCCCTTATTAGCTTCGACAACAAAATATGGGCCAAGGCTTCGGCCAACAGCTTATCTCTGTTGCTAGAAACAATACTATCATCAGTGCTGAAGGGCTTTATACCACACTGTTCCACCTCCTTAAATTTACGCTCAGTCTTCTCGGTCCTGAACTGCATATCCCCTGACATACCGGTGGTGGTCGCCCTCCTCGACGCAGAGAAGGCCTTCGACTCCCTGGAGTAGCCTATCCTTCTGTCAACTCTACGGAAGCTCGATATCTCCAAACAATTCCTTTCCCTCTTCTCATAATTGTATGCAAAACCAACTGCTCGCATTAGATTTAATAGCTCCCTTACAAACCCATTCAACATCTCCAGCGGCACCACACAGGGTTGCCCTCTGTCCCCACTGCTATTCATTATAACTATGGACCGCTTAGCACGTCACCTCCAGGAGTGACACATTCACAGGGGCCTGCAATTTACTACGGGCCCCCTCCTTATATCTATGTACGCAGATGATATTCTCTGATTCGTTCGCCATCCTGCCTCTAACTTAGATACCATTGTCCAGGAGGTCACCAGCTTTGGTGAGCACTCTGGCCTAACCATTAATTGGTCCAAATCGGAGCTATTCCCACTTACCACAATCACCACACATCCAAATACCACTTTCCCCTTTCTGTGGTCAGCCGACACCACCAAGTATCTAGGAGTAATATTGCATAAGAACAAGTCATTCGGCTGAATTATGACCCAGTGGTCGAAAAACTTACCACCCACTTGGACCGCTGGATACAACTTCCCCTGTCAATGGACGGACGCATAGCCTTCATAAAAATGGTGGTCCTCCCGTGATTCCTCTAATTCTTTGTCAACATTCCCATACCCTTGACTAACACTTTTTTTTCTACCTTTTGAGGTCTTCTTCTGAAACTGATCTCGGCTGGCCGCCGGCCATGCGTCGCCTGGACCACTATAACATTGCCATACGACTGCGGCGGCTTGACATTTCATGACTTCAACCTGTATAACCTCATCGCCCAAGCGCAGTTCGCGCATCACTGGTTTCATCCAGCTGCCCGCCTGCCCTACGCCAAAAAGGAAAGCGACTTGACACATCCTCCACCTTTAAATGCACTCCTATCACTGGGCATCAAACTAGACCCCAATGACATCCAGACTTTATCCACCTCTTGCTGGGCCATCTCCCTCTACCCGGGAATCCATGGCTTCAGCTTACCACCGAAACACTAGTGCAACGTACCCTACGTAAGTAAAACCTTCGCACTTTGGGAGACATGTTCCCAAATGGTCATGTCTTATCTGACGACCCCGACATTACAGGCTCCTCTGCCCCATTTATGGACAGATTCATTTTTAATTTCCTTCCCAGAGAACTACGCTCCCAGATCCCGTCCTACCCACTCGCCCTTGATGACTTCACGCCGCTTGCCCTTCTAAGGCACGAGATTGCTCTTCGCTGGGGCAGCCCTGTACATCTCACCGTGAAGGCCTGGCTCAGTAGCTTGATCTTCTGTGATTTGACCAGCAAGATGTATTCATCCCTACTGCCCCTCACGGCCCGCCCTAAAGATATTTGGCAGCCCCTTAGACTGTACCTTCTCACACAATCTCCTGACTAACCCTCTGCTTCCCCCATACCTCCCTAGGGGCCCCTCCCCTGGACAATTCCAGTCAAGACACAGACTCTTCTTGCCCCCACCTCTAGCTCACTCTCTACGATTATTACAATTCCCTCATTTTAACACGCCACTCACCACCCTTTCAGATCAGGATGCCCCGTTAATTTTCCTATCTCTCTCCTGAGATCGTTTATTGTACCTGTATTACACCCTTGAAGACAAAAAATTTTTTTAAACTTTTTTTATTTATTTAATCGGAAATGGCACAATCATCACTTCTTTGTACATATCAAACAGTGTATTTATGGTCCATACAGTATATATTCCTTGTTGTTTCTATTTACAATACATTATTGTTCGCATCTTGCCGCATGCATGTACATCATCACAGACATTAGTGTCAATTGCATTACTTTATTCCAATTCTCGGGTCACTATTGGCAATTCACAGATACCCCCTCTATAGATATTCCAGCCTCCCCATATTCTTATCCATTTTTTAGGACAGCCTCTGTGTACGTATACAGTCTTTTCCGCCACCATGGCCGTGTCCATATCCCTGCACCACTCTGTGAGTGTGGGGGCAGTAGCCACACCCCAGCGTTTAGCAATATTCCTCTTGGCCAACATCATACCCAGGGTCGCCCAGGCCTGCAACACCGAGTTGAGGTCCGTCGCTTCCCAGATATTGAGTAGGCAGCATTTGGGCTCTGAAGGGACTGGATTCCCACTCACCCTCGTGATGATGGACATGACTGATTTCCAATATGACAGTATTACAGGGCAGGCCCACAGCGTGTGAAAGAATGTACCAACCGCCCCACATTGCTGCAGGCAGAGCTGGGTGTCAACTTTCCCTATTTTATAAAGAGTAGTTCTAGTGTAGTAGATTCTATGGAAGATCTTGAGCTGCACGAGGCGCAATTTGGATGCAATCACTACTTCTCTAGGCGACGCTAGTGCCTCCTGCCAATCAGTATCATCTAACTCTCCCAGGTCCGCCTGCCACTTGTCTCTGAGCTTCTGCACGGGGTCTGGCATGTTATTAATAATCTTCCGATAGTTCATAGAGATTGCTCTCTTGTCCATGTGGTCCGTCAGTAGCCTGTCCTCTAACGGGGAGGCCTCGGGTAAAGTGGTGTCAGGGGGAATTACCGCCTCTAGGGCGTGTCTGATCTGGCGGTAGCGGAATTGCTCCATTGGTGCCATCTCATACTGGTCCTGGAGCTGTGTAAATGGGATCACCTTTCCCCGCACCCAAAGATCACCAACCTTGGATATTCCGATATTGTCCCAGTGATTAAAGCCTTTACTTTTACCCAATCTTCCCAGCCTGTCCGTGACCCAGAGGGGCGTTGCTTGTGTGATCTTGTTGTGCCACCCTAGCTTTTTGTGCACAATGTTCCATACCTGGAGTGTGTGGTTCGTGGGTCCCATGAGGGCCCGGGTCTTGTTATAGAGCGCTCGATAAAGCCCCTCCTCTCCCAACTCTAATCGGTTGAGGATGTAAGCTGGGTCCGTGTGTGGGACATGCATCCAGTGGTTAATCACTATCAATTGGGAGGCCCAATAGTATGTTTGTATGTTCGGGAGTGCGATGCCCCCATCATACTAGGTGCAATACAGTTTCGTCATAGCTATGCGAGCTGGTTTATTATCCCAAAGGAGTTTAGTGACTTCTGCCTCTATGGCACGGAAATAGGACTGGGGGACCAAGAAAGGTGTATTTTGGAGGGCATAGAGGAACCTTGGGAGCGCAATCATTTTGAAAAGTGCCGCCTTCCCCAGGAGCGTCAGTGGCAACGACTGCCAGTGCTTGGTGTCTCTTTGCAGCCGTTTCAGGGGGGGCTTGGAGATTCAGAGTCATAAAGACCTCTGGGTCATGGGTGACGTGAATCCCTAGATATTTGAAAGTGTCCTCAACAATTGTTACGTCGCAGCCAGCCGAGAGTATTGGTGGAGGTCCTTTCAGGACATATAGCACTGATTTTGTCCAATTAAACGTGTACCCTGAGTATCGTCCATATGAACCACAGATGTCTAACATGCGAGACAGGGAGCGCCCGGGAGAGGCCATATACAGGAGGACATCGTCCGCATACAAGGATATTCGATCCTCACATCCCTCAGTCCATCGAAGCCCGCGGATGACAGGGTCCTGTTGCACCCAGGCCGCCAGAGGCTCCAGTACAAGGGCGAAGAGAAGCGGTCACAGCGGGCAGCCCTGTCTCGTGCCTCGGTGCAGCGGGAACTCTCTGGATCTATGCCCATTGGCCACTACATGGGCCAGTGGAGTAGTGTACAGCAGCCTTACCCAGGAACAGAATTTTGGTCCGAACCCCAATTTTACGAGAACAGCGAAGAGAAAGGGCCACTCGACCGTGTCAAAGGCCATTCGTGCGTCCAAGGACAGCACAATGGCTTCTTCTTGGATGGTATGCTTTCGGCCCAACACGTTATGGAGGCGTCTCAAATTTAAGGCTGTATTCCTCCCAGGCATAAACCCAGATTGATCCGGATGTATTAACGTTGCTAGGTGCGGCGTGAGTCTATTGGCCAGGGCCTTGGCCAATATCTTGGCCTCAGCGTTAATCAGAGATATGGGCCTGTAGGAGGCACACTCCTGCGCGGGTTTGCCGGGTTTGTGGATGGCCACTATTGTTGCCGTTCTTTGATCTCGGGGAAGTTCCCCCCTGTCCAAACTGGCCTCATACATAGCTACGAGATATGGTGTGAGTGTCGTTGTATTACGTTTGTACCACTCTATGGGAATCCGTTTGGGCCTAATGCCTTTCCTGACTGAAGTTTACTGATTGCTGTCGCAATTTCTTCCGTTGAGAGCTCTGCCTCTAATAATTGAGACTCCTTCTCCATGAGCTTTGGAAGTTTGATATCATGGAGGAACTCCTCCGCATCCTCTTGTGTTATTTTGAGCGCGGAAGTGTAGACCTGTTCGTAGTGATGTGCTAGGAGGTCTACTATGCCTTGGGGATTCTGTGTGGTTTCTCCCGTGGGGAGCTGAAGTTCTGCGATCCACCTATCTGCCTTTTCCCGCTTGTCAAGCCAGGCCAAAAGCTTGCCGGCCTTATCACCGACTTCATATATAGTGTGTTGGGTAGTAGAGAGTCGCGTCTTCGCTTCCTCCCACGGATGGTCTTTATACTCCTGCTTTTTAAGGTGTAATAGATGAGTGTTTGCATCGGAGGGGTCCTGTCCCTGGGCCCTCTCTAGGTCGTCTACCTCCTGTTCGAGTGTCGCTACTGTCTGAACCTTCTCTCTTTTATGGTGCGTTATGAGTGAGACCGCCTGCCCACGGAGCACTGTCTTGTATGCCTCCCAGAGGACAAGTGGGGAAGAGACTGAGGGTGCATTTTCGCTAAAATAGTGTTTGGTAGTGTCAGTCAGTCCCTTCCAGATCTTAGGGGTCTTGAGGTATCCAGGGTATATAGGGAATATGCGACGCTGCGCTGTGGTATGCCAAGTGTATAGAGCGCTGATCGGGGAGTGATCAGAGATGCCTCTCGGTAAATGTGCAACGTTCAGGAAGTTTCCCATTTCGCCTGCCGGCGCCAGTATGTGATCTTTTCTGGAGAGGCTGTTGTGTGCACCTGAGTGATATGTATACTGTCGTGTCCGTGGAAAGCGGAATCGCCAAATGTCTACCAGGCCTATGGTGTCTAGGAAATCCGTTAGGGTAGAGTGTGTCCGGTGTTGTTGTCTAGGGGGTGTGCGGTCTAGAGTATCATCCAATGTAGCATTAAAATCGCCTCCTATAATTAAATTGCCCTGTGGGAGTTGAAGTAGGAATTCGCTGAGCGCCTGGAATGCTAAAGAGTGGAGCGCTGGGGGGATGTAGACTGACACTATGTTAACCATCCGACCTTCCCATTGACACGACAGCACCGCGAAACGGCCCTGGTCGTCTGTGTACGTGTGCTTGATGACAATCGGGTATTGTTTTTTTAGAAGGATTCCTACCCCCCGTGAACCAGATGTAAACTCCGAGTGTACCGCTAGTTTGAAACCCCACCTGTCTAGTGCTTTGCAAGCCATCCCCGTTAAATGGGTCTCTTGCAGTAGGGTTATTGCTGGTGCTTTACGCTTTAGATATTGTAGGACTAGTCCTCGCTTGAGCTTATCCCGGAGACCGTTAACATTCCAGGATATAATAGGTAGATGCTGTGCGTGAGGTGTCACAGGTGTGGTGGGATCAGGTGGCGTCGTCATGGATAGTGTTTGAGGCGTACGCTATAGGGTCTAGATAGTTTTGCAGCAATGCACGAACAGCATTAGTGGACCTATGATGTGCCATACAACATATAAAAACAAATTAACCAAATAAGTCAAAACTTCCCCAATAAACCCTCATACCCTCCCCCCTCCCTGCCTCCCTGCCTCCCTGCAAGACGGTTTTAGAACTACCCGCCACCCAAACTTTGCAGAGTGCCTATTTCCCATTACCCGGTACCTTCGTAGGGGGAGAGAGAGCCCCCGGGCTGTCCCCTCGGGGGCCTTCTCGTAGACAGAATTACCCTCCCAGCTTTATTTAGGTGAGCATAACAAGATGCCGGAAACCCCTTGTCCATACAAAGTCTCGCGGGGGACTGTTAGTGACCGGTCCTGGAAAAGTCACTGCTGCAGTGGGTCATTGTAGGAGCTTACAGCCCCCTCCCCATACATGTCAGGATCGCAGCGTCGTGATTCTTCACTCTGTGCCTTATCCGGACTATGGAACGGGTCCCAGTGCGTTAGTACCTCACTTAGAGGGTGCCGAATATGCCTATTCAGTTCTCTTTGGGCAGGGTCTCTGACTCCGGCGAGCCACCCATCCGGTCCAGGGATTGTGATCTTGTTGTGTCACGAACGGCGTTTCGTCCGGGCTTACCGCGGTGTGGAACCTGTCGCCATCCCTGCAACCAATCCTGTGTTTCCTCCGGGGTGGTGAAGAACCATGTCTTCCCGTCCGCCTCCACTCCTTAGTTTCGCAGGGAACAACATAGAGTATTTAAGTTTGCGATTCCTGAGTTCTTGCTTCACGGCTATGAAGTTCCGTCGCTGTTTAGCCACAGGAGCTGTGTAGTCTAGGAAGAAAGAGATCGTGCTTTGCTGATAGCGGATCGGGGGGGCCGCTCTTGCCGTCTGGAGGATGAGGTCTCGATCACGAAAGTTAAAAATACGTGCTCGTATGGGCCGAGGGGGCGCTCCCGGCCTGGGTCTGCCCCCGGGGACACGGTGGGCCCGTTCACCCAAAAAATAATTGGAGAGTCCTCTGGGTTGCAGGTGGTTCTTGATCAGGTCCTCCACAAAGAGGTCCACTGCAGGGCCCCCCGTTCCCTCCGGTACTCCCACGATTCGAACGTTATTGCGTCAGGAGCGGCCTTCATAAGCATCAAGCTTCGCCGCCATGGTTCTGTTGTCCACTTCTAGCTGTTTCATTTGTTTCTTTAGGGCGGCTGTGTCTGTACTTAAAGCGGTTGTTGTCGTTTCCACCTCCGACACCCGGGAGCTGAGGTTTCTGAAGTCTGCGCGGATAAGTGAGAGTTCAGTGGTAACGGTATCTATGCGGGACTCCAGAGAGGTGTGTACTTTGTTGAGCGTAGTCATAATATCCTGTAGCGTGATCTCTTTCCCTGTTGCGGGCTCTTTGGTTGCTGCTGCGTCAGCATCGGCACGGTCGTGCGGATCTTTGTCCGATTTGGAGAAAGCATACTTCTCAAGTTTGTTCTGGTGGGTCACTCGCTGGCCACGGCCCCCCATTGCGTCCTGCTCTGCAGCTATAACCAGTGGTCGCCGGCCGCCCGGTGGTAGTACTCACCGCTGCCTGCCTGTGCTACCTCTTGGCGCACGCGGCCTGTCGGGTTTCCTACCAACCGGTGGATGCCACAGCGTTTCCGTTATGGAGGCAACAAGGTGGGCTGCTTACTGGTCTTGCCGTGGAATTTGTAGATCGGTACCCCCTGCACACAGGAGCCCCCGAAGCAGGCCGGTTCGCAGGCTGTGGGAGGAGAGAATGGGGCCTCCTTGGCTCCACAGTGATTGGACGCACGGGGCCCTTGCAGACGTGTGTTTTCGGCGTCTGCTCGTGTTCCGTTTAGTGGGCTGGTTGTTTTATGCGACCCCCACTACAACCTGCTGTGGTGTATGCCCCTGTTGGATCCTGGCGTTCTGGAGGCCAAGCTACTGCGCAGTGGCTATACGTGCCACCGGTCCCCACTGTGTGTAATGTGGCCCCTGGTGGGTCGCTGCGTTCAGGCCACAAGTTCGCTGAGGCGTCTGCCGCACTCAGGTGCTGCGGGAAGCCGCCCCGCTAATGCGCAGCTGTCCTCGCATGCGCACCCACCCCAGTGTGGGCGCTGATTCAAGCTTGTTTCCCCGGCTGCTGGTGAACGCGGCCGGTGGATCCCCCCGCGTCTCACCCCTCGCGGGTCCCGTCGCAAGGCCAGAGGAGAAAGCAGTGTCCTTGGAGCCCCAGGGGGGGCCTCTAAATCGGGGGTCAGCTCGGGGCGCACTTTGCCTCTATGCGCCGCCGAGCTCTTGATGCCGGGAGTGCCCACCGGGTAACGCCCCTACTTTAAGCCCCGGTCGCGGCGCAGCACCAGGCCGCGTCCCGCGCACCTCGGCAGAATCTTGTCGGAGCAGCGAATTTAAACCCGGTGGTCAGCCCGGTAGATGCAGGAGGGGCTCCGACGTTCCCGCTGCTGGTTTGTGCTGGGTTAGGGTGCGGATAAGGTAATCGGATTTTAATTATGGCCTCCGGAGGTCCGGAGCTCTCCTAGGCAGCGGCCATCTTCATCGGCTGCCGCCCTTGAAGACAATTTTGATGTCATATTATTTACTGCTCATCACTGCTCTCTTGTTACTCTGTATTTTCAAATTGAAACTAATAAAAAGAAATGTAAAAAAACCTCCTCTCTAGAACACGACCGGACCTGTGCACCAGATTGCTCTAGTTGAGAGTCGAGCTTGACTTACATTTGCAAGCAGGTTCGCAATCATCACTGCTGCTCACACACGACCTGCATTGTAAGGGAACCTCAAAAATGGTGCGTCCCAAGACTACCATAGAAATTGCCCGCTCCCACCCACCCATACCCCTTCCGGTATCCAACCACTCTACCGACGCCACCGGCCAACGGGACAACATAGACTACTTCACTGGTAAACTAGATGAGGCACTGGCAGCAATAGGAAAGTCATGCGCCTCCATGGAGGCAAAAATTAACGCTCTAGCAAGTGACCTCACCCTGTTGTGGGATGACCATCAAAAACTCTGACAGAGTTAACTCTATGGAGCTAGCGATCATGACCATCCAACCTCAGACATCGGATCTCAGGAAACACCTCACCACACTGCAGGACAAGATCCACCTCCTGGAAGAACGAGCGGAAGACGCCGAAGGCAGATCCAGGCACAACAACATCCAGGTGGTGGTGCTTCCGGAAGGTACAGAAGGTAATGATGTAGGGTCTTGGATACGCACCTTCGTTTCCGCAGAGCTATTGTCACCCTTTTTCTCCATTGAACACCCCCACAGAGTCCCTGCCAGAAAGCCTCCGTCAGGTACCACTCCCCACCCATTGGTTGCCCGACTTCTGAATTATCACAACAGGGTCACTTTCTTGAAGGAAGCCTGCGTGAACGACAAACTGGGAAATTGACAACTCCCATATACTGGTGTTCCCTGACTACACACTGGCCATTCAACGACAATGCTACACCTTCATGGAAGTGAAACGCAAATTGCGCAAAAATCACATTTAATACGCACTCCTTTTCCCAGCCCATCTTCGTATCAACTATGAGGGTAAAAAGTCCTTCTTTACTGAAGTCAAAGAAGTTTGGGCATGGCTGGAATGCAAGGGACTGACTGGCACCAGCCTCACATTGATACCACACAGGGAATCACCGTTGCGGGGTACGGAGCGCAGAAGACATGCCCGCCATTTGCCCCCTGCAACCTCGGGGGTGCGTAGTTCTCCCAATCAGGAAGACCTCATTCAGGAACATCGCAGGTGGCCGCTGAACTCAACAATCTGACACCACAGTCCAGTGCAGACGAAAACTGACTTGAATCTTCAGGAGACGATGGTTCTCTCACATCTAATGTTATCCGCCACCGTCCATCCCCGTACCCCCCCCCCCCGAGTGCAGACGGGATGCCTGTGGGCACTCCCCAGTCTTCTCAAGATATCCTTTAACAAGCTAAAACTTTGTACTTATATACCTTGTTTATAAATGCTGCATTACTTTCACATGTGCCCATATATTGTTGTTGCTATAGATACATGACACTACCCTCCTATTTGGCCTCATGACCTAAACTTCTTAATGGACACCAGAGTTCAACCTCTGTGGCTGCTAGGTCTTCCCCATTCCTCGTTCGGGGAGATTTGGGCGACTGCCCAGACCGTCGCCAATCACATTATAAGAGGCACTAGCTGTCCCCATCACCTACCTTGCTTTAGCACCCCCCGGACAGGCTCCTCCACACCAGTTCTCACTTTTACACTTCACTTGTTTGGACGGGACACTGTTGTCACCCTTACCACCTGGCAACACCACTGGGAGCTCCTAGATGTCTGGCGCCATCGCAACACCTCCACTAAAGTTTATTCACATTACTCTCATGTGCACAACCTGTCCGTTTTGACAGGTTTGTCTGCACTCATGACATCATCCCACATGTTGCTGACACAGACTATCTGGGTCGACCCCACTCAAATCACAACACATTACACTTACAGCTCCGTTGGTAGGACTAGGCCCCGCCCATACCCACTTGGCGACTACAAGCCTCTACATTGGACGATCTCCCCTTCCGAGCATCCTTTGCTACAAATATAGAAGAATATTTTGAATTTAATGCAGGCTCGGTCTGTTCTCCCCTTGTGGAATGGGATGCTTCAAGGTTTCTGTTAGAAATGGGGGTCTCTAGTTGGCAATGGCTGGCGCCAATGTCCAAGAAGGGACCCTTCTTCCTAAGTCAGAGTAAGGGGGCTACGCCCTTTGATAACCCCTGCTCAACCCTGTGGTAACGTAGCACGAGCAGACAGGCCTATCTCAGAGGCAGTGTGTGAAGCATTTATGACCATACACAATAACACAGGAGAGACGCTACAAACGGACACCACAAGTAGTTATAGAAAAATATTTATCTTTATATAGACTGAACACGAGGCTAAAAGCACTCAAGGAACCACAATGCACACAATTACAGATTCACTTTAAAAGCAATAAAGGCACTCGAAACGGGGTGGAACGGACTTAGTTTGGGGCCGGGGTCTACGCGACCCGGTGATGCACAATGTACCTGGGATGTAAAGGGGCACGGCACGCAGCCTCACAAGGAAGCCGCGGTGATGACAGGCGGACTCGCAGCGGCCACAGCTCCCGGCTGTAGCGGTCCGCGGCGTGCACTCACGATAATCCTGGGACGGGGCTTAAAGGCGGACACCCAGCGGTACCCACAGGGGGTAACAAGATCCTGGAAGTGGTGACTAGTGCGGGCACTCAGCGGCACAGCTCCTCAGCTGCAGCGGCCCACAATAGCGATAGCGATGATTTCCGTAGGATGGCAAAGGCGGGCACTCAGCGGCACAGCTCCTCAGCTGCAGCGGCCCACAATAGCGATAGCGATGATTTCCGTAGGATGGCAAATGCGGGCACTCAGCGGCACAGCTCCTCAGCTGCAGCAGCCCACAATAGCGATAGCGATGAGTTTCGTAGGATGGCAAATGCGGGCACTCAGCGGCACAGCTCCTCAGCTGCAGCGGCCCACAATAGCGATAGCGACTTTCATAGGATGGCAAATGCGGTCACTCAGCGGCACAGCTCCTCAGCTGCAGCGGCCCACAATAGCGATAGCGACTTTCATAGGATGGCAAATGCGGGCACTCAGCGGCACAGCTCCTCAGCTGCAGCGGCCCACAATAGCGATAGCGACTTTCAGCCCGCGTTTCCCCGCAGTAGAACCAGAGGCTCAGAATTCTCAACAGAGGCCTCACCTGCGGGTAGAATCCCCTCAAATAGGAATCCAGACGGCTGATGGGTGAAGTCTAATGTCCCTGAGACTTCGGCAGGAGGCGAGCTCAAATCAGGCCCTTGGGTAGTTGCTTCAGCAAGATGGATGAAAGTTTCAAAGTCCTTTCCCTCTAGTTACACGGACAGAGGTTCGTCTTGGCATCCAGAAGTAACACACCGTGTAGGGGTTTCGGCACAGATCTTTATACCCCACAAGTCTTTGTTCTCTCAAAAGTCACAAGTCACTGAACCCAGTCAGAACCAGTTTGGGGAGGTCCTGGGGGCACGTTGTTTACGAGGCGGCATCCTGCCTTTGAGGAAGAGGGGGTCTGCTATCAGACGCACAGTGGGGGCTGGAGCCATCATTCACCTTGCCAGGCCCAGCCCATCTCAGACCAAAGGGTCACCCCTCCCCATACTCCAGCTGCAGATTCCTCTACTCAACCCAGGTCGGGTTTAGCCTACCCTGTCCCTCCAAAACCAGATGACCAATACACATAACAGCAGAGCACACTGGAAGATTTAGGCAAGAAAATACCCACTTTCCCAAAGTGGTATTTTCGAACACAGAATATAGAAATAACCCTCACTAAAAGATGTACGTTAATATTCTGAGCTCAGGCATACCAAATTCGACTTTCCACTTTACAAGCTCCTTCCGTGGGTGGCGCAATCAGCGCTGCAGGCCCACCAGCATCATTCGGTCTATCAGCCCTGGGCATGCACGGTGCACGATACTAGAGACTAACAGGTAACCCAAATGAGCCAATTAGGGGAACATCAATTCATACAGTCAATTTACCATATGGAGCATTCGCGCTGTGGCACGGATTGGCCGTGGCACAGCGCCCAGAGCATCTAATACCAGCAAACACAGAGGAGACAAAAAGCGAGAAATGGAGGGGAGACCCACGCCAATGGTGCCAGGTCTAACAGTTTCCATCCGGGGACACTGTATGGGAACGCACTCAACATGCGCCTTCACCTGACTACTGAAGTGATACATCTGGAAAGCCAATTATTAAACCTTAAGGGACTAGCCCGTACATCGTCTGCTGCCCTAGAACAATTGCTATACTCCCACTGTGAGCACATTACACTACTGGAAAGCCTCCGCTGTCTAAACACACTAAGCGCGCACACACGCAGAGGTACTTTGTTAGCGTGACTAATCGGACAAGAGACTGACAGACGAAGGTCGATTACTTCACCTGCAGAAAGATATACATACCGCATTCACACGGAACTACACACAACTGTACATGTCTGCCCCCACGGTCTCAACTTCTTATCTGACATCACACTCCCACAGATCACATTGGACTCCAGGGAGGAACTTAATGAGGAGATTAGCTTATTCAAAATACAGGAACCGATCCGTTCACTATCCACGAGTAAGACCCCGGGTCTGGAGGACCTACCGGCCGAATTTTATAAAGCCTACGCCCCACAAGTGGTGCCTCACCTAAAGACCCTATATGACACCGCCCTCACCAGAACATCACTGCCACCCTCATTGAGGGCCGCCTTTCTTATTTCACTGCCCAAACCTGGTCGAGACCCCCTGGATATGGGTTCCTACCACCCACTAGCACTGCTAAATACGGACTATAAAAATACTTGCAAAAATACTGGCACATCGTCTGTCCCTACTAGTGCCACACTTGGTTCACTCAGACCAAAACAGCTTAGTACCCACCAGGAACACAGCACTAAATCTTTGCCGTATCTTTAGAGTGTTTAGATATGCACCGTCACGACATCCCCATTCAGTATGTGTGGTTTTGGACCTTCATAAAGCTTTCGACTCCCTGGAATGGCCATTCCTTTTTGCAGAGCTGAGACATTATGGCTTGGAACGAGTTACCTTCGCCTAGCGACACTGCTCTATACCAAACCCAAAACCAGGGTGCGTATTGGATGCCACGTTTCAGACCCTATCACAATACAATTGTGGGACCGGGCAGGGGTGTCCTCTATACCCCCTCTTATTTTCCGCAGCGCTCGAACCTCTGGCTTATTGTTTACACACACAGGGCCAAGATTGGGGCATTCCGATGGGCGATAACACTCATTCAGTCTCGCTTTATGTAGACGATATGCTCCTCTACCTCAAAGATATCCGGTCTATACCCCTCTCTATGTGGACTCTATTAACTAATTCTTCCTACATTTCCAGCCTTGGAGTTAACTGGTGGAAATCGTGCTTATTTCGCTTTAAAATTCACACTCCTAATCCTACATGCACAGTGATTAATATAGAGCTAGACTGGCAGGTCGCCTCTTTTCGCTACCTCAGTATGCGGATATACCACACACAGGGAGACCTCCTGGAGGCAATCTGACCCGATGGTCTCAGCAATACGAGCACACGTCCTTTTTGGCAAAACTGCCATTGTTGGTGGCAGGTTGTGTTGCCCTGATCAAAATGGTAGTCCTGCCATGATACTCTACTACTTCACCAACTTCCTCCTTTTTATACACAGGCCCTTCTTTCATAGTTTAGAACATCTAACAGGAGATTTCATATGTCACAACACACGTCAAATAATAACCCTACACAAACTCTACTTACCTACAGACTGCAGGGGACTAAATGTCCCCAAATTTGAACATTACTACTTGGCATCACAGTTGCAATGGACATCGCACTGATTTATTGGCCAAATCTTTAATGGCACTACATCACTTCTCCCTTCCTGGACCATAGAATGTATTCTGATTATTTCACCTACTCTCTAAGACTTCACTACCTGACATCCCCCTCCTACAAGTGGCATATCGGTGTTATCGTAGATCCTTATTCCTTACTCGCATGACTTCACCATGCGCTTTAGCGCTGCCCCTGCTTGGCATGCCACGGGCCATACACACACAACCACCGGGAATTGTCACAATGGCATGAGGTACGGTTGCACAATATTGGTGACCTGTTTGATGAAGGATCTCTCCTTCCGTGTGACAGCCACCACCGAGCTCCAACCTGGTCAGTTCTTACTGCACGCTTCTTTCGTTGCCACATTGTCTCGATCCTGGGAGCGTATGCCACAGGAACCCACACAACACCTTCTCATACAATATCTACATATGCTGGGCAGTGGGGGACACCAAATCCACTGGTTGGCCAGTGCCTTACGCACACACACTATAACGTCCCTCACCACACCACACTACACTACTTGAACGTTAGGAGACAGACCTCGGTCGTGCATGCGCGGATAGATACTGGCAGACTATTCTATATTATCCCTCCTTAGTATCCCGCAATGCCCGCTTTCAATTGATCCAACTATATATTCTACACTGGGCCTATTTAACCCCTTGGAACATCAACTGTTACTTCCACCGTACTGTGCGGTTTGTCCCCGTTGCAAGACCCTAGACGCAGACATGATACATATGCTATTGTTCTGCCCCACACTGGCCCTATATTGGGAAGTTACAACACACCTTACACACTGCACAGGGACCACCCTCCCCTACACTTGGGAAGTGTGCTTATTGGGGCTCTACTGCCGTATAAAAAAAAAACAGGACGGTGATGAGATTTGCAGATCTGGCCCTTCTCTTAGTGAAGAGGTTAATCCCCTGCAGATGGAAGGCGGTGACTCCTCCAGTGGTCTCTGATTGGACACTTTTCGTGCTGGCATGGGCTCAAGCTGAAAGCGCACTGTTGCATAGCGAAGAAATAAAGGACCTATGCAGATACCCCTTCTCAGATCTCTTGGACGCACTCCTTGGAAAATTCCAGGAGGGACCTCCGGATGCCCAACATTCTCCTTGATCATATACATTACCCACTGATCTCACCCCCCATCCCTAACCCCCACACCAAAGGACAAATGACTCACCAGCATGTGAACCCCCCGACACAGAGTCACTTATGATATATTATCCTTTGCTGTGAACAAGTGTATCCATTGTTTTCTTTACTTTTAATTTTTTTAATAATTTGTTGACATTCTTATTATTGTGATATCACTCAGAACAATTTATATAAGGGATAATCTTCTATTCTCACAAACTCAATTTTATTGCTTCTCACACGCAACAGTGGTTTGTGGCATTAATCACATTCAGGTTTGTGTTAATTGTTTTGTTATATAGCTCTATTCTTGACAATTCCAGAATTGTTCAATATTGCTATAATGACCTATCATACACGACATTCTGTTCATGTATTCATGTTGATTAAATATCAATAAAAAATATTTTTTTTAAAAATCAGGGCAGCAATGAAAGACTGGAAGAGACAGGACACGAGACGACCCATAGATTTCATAAAGCTGAACCAGATAATGGATGCACTCAAGGGTGTAGTAGTTCACTCTTTCAATGTTCTCTTGTTTAAAACAACATTCACTACAGCATTTTTTAGGCATTCATAGTGAGCAAGCTTGTGGCCCCAGCAAGAAAGGAGGCAGGCACAGCATGCCTGCATGCAATGGATGTCAAGCCAGGCTCGTAAACAGTGGAGCTGCTACTAAGAAAGTTGTAAACAGACCAGCAAGGCAGGGGGTCATGGGTACAGCTGCATTGCTAAGAAGACCCCAAATACTGGCAAGTGTGAAGCTTGTATACCTACATGGCAGAGGGACCCCCGGGGGTCCCACTCTTCAGGCATGAGAGTGGGGACCTGTTGAGCAAGTTACAATCCTCGGCGGTCAAGACCAAAGCCCTGGGATGGGCAGGCCTACCACCTGCCTCCTTTGGGTCCCACTCATTCAGGATAGGTGCGACAACAACAGCCGCACAACACGGGATGCCAGAGGCTAGGATCAAAGCAGTGGACAGGTGGTGCTTCAATACGTACAAAATATATGTGATGCCCCAACTGTTGTGACCAAGCAGGGGCCCCCAAGCGAATTGACAATTGTTGTTGTTGTTGTCTTGGCAAGGGCCCAGCCCAGAACAGTTTGGGTGATCAGGCACTCATTCATCAACCTGCGGTTTCAATTCAGGAAATTTGTAAATGTTAGCGCCAAGACTCCCAAGGGCATTTGTGCGCTCTATAAATTAAACGGGATGCAGGCATGGTGGACTCATGGTGGCAGCAGACAGACGGGCCAACCAGAATCCACAAACATTAGATGGTGGGGCAGCTTACCAAACTGCAGACAACAGCCGTCAGGAACTCGGATGTCCTGATAATACACCTGGGCGGCAACGATCTCGCACAGCTTCGGAGGAAGGAACTCCTATATTAAATCTGGCTAGGGCCGACAGAGGCGGCAAGGCCCTTTGGCAGCACCATCATCATGTGGTCAGAAATCATCCCCAGGCAGACACGGCGTGGGGCCATGTCAAATGGTGTGGTGGATAACTACAGGAGGAAATTAAACATTGCGGTCAGCAAGTCCTGCAAGGCAAATCGCTTTGAGAGTACCAGGCATGGCCTGATCAACCCAAGACGCCCGTAAATGTAACCAGGGGATGGGGTGCATCTGTCAGATGAAGGAATCAGGGTGTTCTGGGGCTGTCTATGGGCAGCCATGACAATGGAGGGCTGCGCCTTCGAGACAGAAATGTACCCCGAACTCAAGGGGGAGCCGCCTGGAGATGTGAGCCCAACAGGCAGTGTGGCAGAAAAAGGGGAACAAGTGTTGGTAAAGGATGCACACCAGCAAGGGGGTGTGCTGGATGAAGTCCACCTACCTAGGAATGCCTTATTGCAGGGTGAGTCGGTCAACGAGGAGGTAGGAGTAAGTAGAGATGCCCAGACCCGCCGGACGGCAGGTCACAAAAAAGGACATACAAAGTAGCGAGTTGAGCCTAACATCAGTGAGAGGTCACCTCCCCATTGTGGGCAGAGAGAAATCCAAAGCAAAAAAAACGTTATTACCTCACAAAAGCGGCATATATGATTGATGGCATATCAACACATAAAGGGTGTGATAAATTATGGCAGGAAATGATAAGACATAATTGATTTATGGAAAATATGATTTGAACTGCTGCCTGTTTATGACCCTGTTAGAATGATTTATGATACATTTCAAAGTGATTTATGAATGCAATGACAAAATATCAATCATACATGTGTTATGGTTAAGACATTGATTTATGCAGAATAAGATTGTGTGTGATAGGTTCCAGAGTGGGGAAGGTGACATCAATCATGGAACCTTAAGATTGGGACAGTTGAAGGCTGGAGTTGACTTTGAAGGTTGTGTGGTCCTATATGTCTGCACTTGTGGCAATAAAGTTCTACAAAATATTGTCATGTGCAGTGCCTTCTTATTTGGTCTCGTCAAAGTGGTAACAGGACCACCAGCTGAGAATTTTGTGCAGCCGTCCTGCTGTCACAACGGGGAGATGCTGAAGTGGGCATCCGGCCTTTGGACATCAAGCGGTGCACAGCAGGACAGTTTGGGGACTACTGATGCCAGTGTGCTGTGTGAGGGAGAGAGAGAGAGAAATTAATGCCTCAGACTCTAACACCACCAAAAACTGAGAGATCCAGACGGCTGTTTGAAGACCAGTAAGGCAATCTAGCGTTAAGTGCTGCGGGGTGTTGCACAAGAGAATTTCTCTGCATTGCTGAGAAAAAAAAGAAAAGTTTTACCAGCATTGTGCTATCCATTTATATGGTAAGTCAAACTCAAATTTAATAATTTTGCTTTTCATTAAAAGAAGTTCATTGCATCTGAAGTTTCTCAGTGCCTTAGTCGGGGGTCTTCCGCACAAATATATTTTCAGTCAAGATGGTAGTAATACGGATGACATTATGGTGCTCATGAGAGTTAATGAAAGACTTTGATTGTCCCCAAGGTTGACAATGCCTGCTTTAGATACTTGTGTAAGCAATATGTCATCAGAGAAAATTACTGTCTTTCAGGCTGGAATGAATTGTCTTAATTTAAAGCGACTGACTTACTTTCGTATGGCGAGAAGCTCATTTAACCTCTTTCCCTGCACTCTTTATGTGGGACTCTGATACTCAAGATGGATTTTTGTTGGGGATACTCTATGTTTTTGTAAATCCATCCCACTTTCAAAAAGAGCCCAATGCTTTCAGTGGTTCAGAGTATCTTCCCATTACAACTCCTACGTGCCTTGCAGTCATAATTGTTGTTAGAAACCTTGTGCATAATTTCTGATGTCTCATCCTCCTGTGTGTCATCTTCTCCAGGACAATTGGTCAAGTGGTGCTGTGATATCATAAAGCTACAGCAGGATGTCATCTGACATGAGGGCCAATCAATTGCCTAGCAAGCAATAGGATACATTTATCATGTTATTGAAATGGGTAGCAGGGAAGACAGGACGCCCAACTGAAGACTAAGATGGTGAGATGAAGAAATTAGGGCATTATTTGACTCTAAGAAATTTGGACAAAGTTGTGCTTGATCATAATATTCTCGACTTCACTGCTGCTCACCTTATAAGGATCTGCTAAATTGGAGATGTTAGAATGTGTTATTCACAATTTGTATTATTCCCACTAACTGTAGCATAAACCTTGCTCTTTTAACTTATCAGATGACTTAATTGCTATTGGTGTACAATAACCTAAAAGAATTGTATTGATAATGGTACGCTGTCACTTGGCTGGCAATAAGATCTATTTATCTACGTTCTCGTATAGGTGCTAGTGTTGTGTAGAGAGTGGTAGCATTTGAGGCACAGGAATGAGAGATGTATGTTAGGTTGAAAACATAAATTGAGATTTGAATTTCTAGTGGATTTTCACAATATTACATTCTCCATATTACTGATCTGTTAACGCTTTATAAAAATAATCTTTATATTGTATTGCATTATTTTGAAAATATTCATGTTTTAAAATGGTAGATGCACTAATAGTGGACTTTTCCATCTGCAGAATATACTGAGTGACTAGCAGTGGCAGTGTTGCACAAGTGAATTTCTCTGCTTGGCTGAGAAAAAAAGAAAAGTTTTACTAGCATTGTGCTATCAATTTATATGGTAAGTCAAACCCAAATGTAATAATTTTGCTTGTCACTAAAAGAAGATGATTAGCATCTGAAGGTCCTCAGTACCTTAGTCAGGGGTCTTCCGCACAGATATATTTTCTGTCAAGATGGTAGTAATATGGATGACATTATGGTGGTCATTATAGTTT
Organism: Calotriton arnoldi; assembly: GCA_963921515.1. Classification (NCBI taxonomy): domain Eukaryota; kingdom Metazoa; phylum Chordata; class Amphibia; order Caudata; family Salamandridae; genus Calotriton; species Calotriton arnoldi. The sequence goes on along the minus strand of CAWUFW010001866.1, from coordinate 2,205,397 downwards.
TTTTAGTTTTTATTACTTTATTTATCATTTTCAATAACAAACAACAGGTTGCTGTTCTAATTCTCATTTGACAAATACACAATGATTCAACATTATTGTACATTATTACACGCTCTAGTCTCCTGTAAACAGGTGGTATCGTTTTACATGTGTTCTTAGTATGCATGCCAACTTTTGCTGTTACACTATTTCACCGATATAAGAGAGTAACTACTGTGTGCTCACATTCAGGCGATCCTACCCATCGCAGATGGGCGACCCCTCCCTTGAGATTGAGAGCTGTTGGTGTTGTTCTCTTCTAGGAAGTATTGTTGCAGTGGCTGCCAGAAGTCACGGGGTCTGGATGTGATAAGCTGTAACGTAGCATATAATTCACAGTTTGTGTTGTAGTGGATTAAGCTGTTAAACTAAGCTTTTTGTGTGGGGGTGAATCTGCTGCCCCAGTGGATGGCTATCTCCCCTTTTTGCTAGCAAGAAGGCAATCGCGACAAACCGACGCACTGGCTTCAGGACCTCAAGAACATATCCCAGCAGTGCCATTCCTGGTTTGGGCATAATGGTGAAGTGCACCATCTGCGATAAAACTGTGAAAATTTCCCTCCAGAGGCTGCCAATCTTGTCACAGTTACAAGTCATGTTCGCAAAATCCGCATGTTGCGCATGGCACTTGGGGCATGTGTGAGAGCGAGTAGGGTCAATTCTATGCAGTTTGGCCGGTGTCGGATTTGCTCTCCATAGAAATTCAAAATGAAGTAGTTTATGTCTATTGTTGAGGGATACCTTCCGTGTCTGAGCACAACAATATTCCCACTGAGGGCCTGGCAGCAGATACCCGAGGTCATGCTCCCAAGCCTCGCATACCCTGGTGTCCCTGGTTGGAACGAGAGCCATGCTGGCCCTGTACAGTTTAGATATGAGGTGTTCCCCTCTGGAGTGAGAGATTATTAGTGTTAATGGGGGGAAACAATCCAAGAATTGGGCTCGCAAAGCCCTCTGCAACCTACTCAGTATAAACTGATCCATGTATGGGGGCCCATGGAAGTGGGTGTCTTCCGTCCCCGAGTATACGTGCCCCCCGGAAAGAGGTCCCCCAAGGGAGTATTTTTATGAGGGTTCGCCAAACGAGCCCCTCTTGAGTGATGGGCAGCCGCGGGTTTCCAGCCAGAGGGATAGCTGAGAAATACAGCAAGGGTCCGCCCGCCAGGAGGGCCAAATTTTCCAGGCCTAGCTGGTCGTAGATACCGTTTGTATATCATGGGGGTCTCTAGGGAGGCCCAGCGGAAGCACCACGGCCAGTGGGGTCTGGTCAGTGAGGTCTGCTTCTGGTTTTGCGTATGGAATCCGGGCATCAGGGTGATACCAGTGGTGTGCGAAGCTGCACTGGGCCACCAAGTAGTAAATTTGGAAATTAGGGACACCGAACCCCCCGTTCGTATGGCAGGGTCATCATGTCCCAACTGACCCTGGGACTCCTGCCCACCCAGACCAGTTGGGTGAGGGTGGTACGTAGCATTTGGAAAAACGCATTGGTAAGTGGGATGGGGATGCTGTGGAACATATACAGAAATTTGGGCAGTACCACCATTTTAATGATGGTACAGTGAAAGGGGGAGTTTTAGCCACCGCTCCACTTGTAGCTCTAGTTTACTAAACGCTGGACGTAGTTTAGACGGATTACCTGCTCGGTCTCCCTATGTATTCTCAAAAATTTAACGGATGTTTCGCACCATGTCAATAGGAATTCACAATCCATGCTCACCGTAGCAGTCGTTAAGGGAAACTCTTCTGATTTACTCCAGTTAATTTGGAGCCCAGATACCCCACCATATCGGATTACTTCTCTAATTATTGGCACCAGGTTCTCACTGGGGTGCCAGAAGTAGAGTATAATGTCGTCCACATAAAGTGTGATCAGGAGTGGGCCAGTTTTAAATTGCAACCCCCTGTGAACATGGTGTTCTTGTAAGTGCCGGATTAGGGGGTCAGGTGAGATAATGAAAAACAGGGGTGATAGCGGTCATCCCTGTCTCATACCACGTGATAATGGAAAAGGGGGGGATAGGGTCCCGTTTAGTCGGATTCGAGCCATGGGTTGTGTGTAGAGTAGTGCAATGAGCGCTTTAAATTCCAATGGTATGCCCATCTTGCGCAATGTGGCTAGTAGGAACGGCCACTCTAGGGAATCAACCGCCTTTTCGGCATCCAGCAGTGTGGCAACCACCGGGACGTCGGGCGAAATCTTGTGCAATACCGGCAAATAGAGTGTGCAGGTTCAAGACAGTTGATCTGTGCGGTACAAAACCCGATTTGGCCGGTGAGATTTTTTTACCGAGTAGGAGGGACAGTCGCGGTGCAATCATCCTTGCTAAGATTTTATTATCAACCATGTAGCTCCTGAAAAAACTATCAGAGCAAGAAGATCCCAGGCGACATCGTCATGGTACGGACCAGATCTTAAAAGCATAAAAGCCAAATGTAGGAGAATCGAACGAATATGGAGATCTGACTATAGTAAGGAGCACAAACTGGCATATAATCTAGCCTTAGAACAAAACAAGGAGGCCATTATAAAAGCCAAAACAGGCTATTTTACAGCAAAAATTGAGGCGGCTAACAACTCCTCTAAGGAACTTTTCAAATCCATCCAAGTGCTATCTAAGCCGCAGCAGGTCAATCAGTTTAGGCCGGATCAAGCCTTCTGTAATAAGATGGCCAACTTCTTTCAAACTAAGGTACAATTAATCTACAGCGACCTCCTTAACACAGCTCACGTTGCTGACAAATGTAATAGGCCGACATTGGAAGATATGGCCTCTCAGTGCCAACTAACGAGTTTCCGGACTCTTATGCAAGAGAAAGTGAATAATCTCCTCCTATCAACCAAATCGGGATCACCTAACGATCCTTGTCCACCGGCCACCCTACATCTGGTCTCTGGGAAGATTAGTTTCCATCTAACCCCCCTTCTAAACAAAGTTGTAGAGTCAGGGATTTATCCCTGTGCTTGGAAAAAAGCGTGTATCAGGCCGATCCTGAAAAAGCCTGCCCTGGATCCGACAGAGGTAAAAAATTATCGACCTATTTCATGCTTGCCAATGGCAGCCAAAATCCTCGAAAAATCAGTGAACAGGGAGCTAACTCAATACCTTGACTCCAATAATCTGCTTGATTCAAGTCAGCATGGTTTTCGGTCATGTCATTCTACAGAGTCTGCTCTGATTATGACGACTGAGGAGATTCGCAGACAGGTGGATGGGGGGGCAGAGCTGTCCTTATCCTATCAGCAGCATTTGACACCGTGAATCATACAGTGTTAGTGCGGTGGCTGAAGGCTGTGGGGATTGGGGATACGGCTCTGGCCCTTCTCTCCTCCTTTCTAGCTTCAAGGGAGCAGAATATACACTGGGAAAATCTGCAATCTGACACATTTCATCTTCCGTGCGGGGTGCCGCAGGGATCGGCCTTGTCACCGACCCCATTTAATATCCATGTCACTCCACTGGCTAGACTCATCAGAGACCATGGCTTTACTTTGGTCTCGTATGCGGACGATTCGCAGCTTGTCATATCCGTATCTAAACAGCCGGAGACCACTGCCATTAGCTTTCACACCTATCTGACTAAAATCATGAGCTGGATGAGTCAAAACTTTCTTAAGATCAACACCGATAAAACGGAGGTTGTGGAGTTTGGCAGGGGCCAATCCCTGTGGAATCAAACCTGGTGGCCAATTGAGGCTGGTGAATGTCCCTGTCCAACAACTAAGGCCAAGAATCTAGGAATGATCTTTGATGATCAGCTAAATTTCGCAGCTCAGATTAACCGTCTGACATCCTCCTGTTTCTTTTTATTGAAGATCTTACGGAAGATTTTCCCTTTCATTCCTCAGGAACTTAGGAAAACTGTGGTAGTAGCTCTTATTCTCTCAAAAATAGACTACTGCAATGCACTCTTTATGGGCATTGACAAGGCGCAGAGGAGTAAATTACAATCATTACAAAATGCCGCTGCACGATTGCTATTAAACATTCCTAAAGGCCATCCCACCTCTGCTGGTATAAGGTCATTACTAGCTCCCTATCCAGCAACGAGTAGAATTTAAGGCCCTCTGTCTGGTTCATAAGGCACTATACGGAGTTGGGGCGGATGACATTCGAGAAATCTTAGATCCTCAAATGCGGGTCTCCTACAAATCCCCAAAATTCGCAGAGCAAGATGGAGAGGTAGGAATTTATCACACTGTGCAGCCAAACTGTGGAATCAGCTGCCAATCGCTATGAGACGACAGTCCAACAGGCAGCATTTTAGGAAATTGCTAAAATCCTGGTTGTTCCCCCCTAACTACGTCGCCGGATTCAACGGTGCAGTCCTTCTTCACACTTCTCAGCGCCAAGACGCCTCCGCAATCGAGCGCTTTATAAACATATCTTATCGAAGTTCAATAAAGAGAGTGGCCTGTAAGAGCCACACAACTGTGGATCCTTCCCAGGTTTAGGAATTAGTATAAAAACTGCTTCTCGCAAGGTGGGCGGCAACATTTTATTTTCAAGTGCTTCTGATAAACTTCGAGAAGATACAGGGCAAGAAGGGTCTTGTAGGTCTTATAAAAAATGCCAGTATAGCCGTCTAGGCCTGGTGCTGTCATACCATCCATTGATTCAATGGCGTTCATTATTTCCTCCTTAGTGAAGGATTCCGCCAGGAATTGCTGGTGTGCGGATTCCAGCCACACCATTGCAATTTCCTCCAAGTATTGCGTTCTCTCAGCATCGTCTGTCACCCGAGTAGTGTATAGGTCAGTGTAATACTTAAGGAGTTCAACCTGTATAGCTGGTGTGTCTGTTATCTGGGTGCCTATACTATTTCATAGACTTGTGATGTATGGTTGGCTTCTGGGGGGCAGCAGTAGTCGTGCGAGTGTACACTGTGAGAAGTTGGCCTGGTATATGCTGTCCACTAATTATAGTGGGCACCTTGCACCAGTCCAAACAACCCCTTATTGGAGATAGGTTAAAGACAACCTTTATTGAAAGCTATCCTAGTGGTAGCTATGGAGAGCAGCCTTCAGGCTAAGTCTTGAAAGAATGTAAAGCAGCTTGTTTTACCAGTCTATAATCTCTTGAGTGACCAAATGAAAGAGGACCACACCAGGTATATATTCAAAATATATGTATTTATTGCTAAATCACACCCCTCTAGTCTCTTTATGAGGCTAGAGTTCGAAGTACATAAGTTATAAGTTAGATATCAACAGTAATAGCACAAATACACGTTTGAGCCCTAGGGGCGTACCAAACCATATACCAATAAAGTGGTATAAGAACCACGACTGAGCTAGACACAAGGCCTAGAGCCTGTAGAAGTGCTTGGCCCTCAAGGAACCACCCAAGGTAGTGACACAGGGGACCCACGGGGACGCGTGCAGTGCGAGAACACAGCCGCGAGCCGCCGTTGACTTCTATGGGGAATGTCGCGGTTGGAGTTTTAAAGAAAAGGGACACTTAGAGGAGGACTTGGAGCAAACCCCTTTAGAACTAGGTTGTTCTAGAGTCTATACCCACGGGAGCACCGGAGTACTCGAGTTACCTCACCCAGGAAGCCGGGTGCATAGGTGTCTTTCGGGGTCGGGTTTCGTCGTCGTTTTCAATGGCGATCTGCTGCAAAGTGCTGCTGGCGGCCAAGTCGAAAGTGTTCGGGTGGATCCAAAGGTGGATCGAAGATCTGAAGAACCTGAAAGCAGAGGGGACAGAGTCTGGGTCACTAGCCAGTGACCAGGAAGGCGATGAGCGGATGCCCACCGATGTCGGGTGCTTCAGGTAGGTTGACGGTCGTCTTGACTCTTCAGCCACGAGGTCCAGGAGGCGTCGACGACGACCAGGAGCTGGATTCGAGCTGTCCCACGACGTCTGTCGATTGCAGGGGTGTCGGCGACCGGATTGGACCCAACAAGCCTTGGCAACGGCAAGTCTTGTGGAAATAGAAGAAGGACGGTGGTGCAGACCAGCAAGGTCTGAGGGACTCACCCAGCGAGGGTAAGTCAGGGCACGTCTGGAGCAACCAGGAAAGCCCAAGCAGAAGAAGAGTTGCCTTCGGGAGGGCCCACTAGCCAACGGACTAGCGACCGCGAAGGAGCCTCGAGTGGACGCACTTGGAGCTGGCTCACAGGACACTCGTGGAGTGGAGGCCAGTGATCTTCGGTGCTGGAGGCGAGGGCTACTCGGAGCCCAAAGCACAACTTCGTGGGAGACCCAGAAGAGGATGCACTTGCAAATGTGCTCGGTGTCCAGGGGTCACGGTTCCACGTTACCCACAACAGCTACGGGCCTCAGCTTTGCTGGGGACTCAGGGCAGCCTCGGGGAAGTCTGGAAATCCACCTCTGGTGATGCAAAGACTTCGGCATCCGGCGGGAGCTTCAGCGATGCAGACCGGACAATTGCTTCTTAGGTGCCTGCCAAGCAGGGGAGTCACTCCTTGACCCCAAGGGAGATTCTTCAGTCCTCTAATCTTGAAGTAGAGCGTCGAAGGTCCAGGATTCTGTCCAGGACCGCTGCAGAGGGGCTCTGCTCATGCAGGGGCACCCTCTCACATAAGAACCAAGCACTCTGCCTTCAGGATTGATAAGGCCTGCCATAGGAGTGACTTATAGGTTTATATGTGTGCATATGCAGTGATATAGGTAACCTATATCACAGTAAGGGGTGCATGCACCACCTTACCCAGGCTGCAGTAGCAGACCTGTGGTGTCATTTTGGATGGCCTTCCAGGGGTGGCACAATACATGCTGCAGCCCCTGGTAGGCCTCTGAGTACCTATGCCCTGGGTACATAGTATACCATATACTAGGGACTTATAAGGGCACTCAGATTCCGATCAGAGATGTGCCTAAGGCACATGGAAACCATTTTAGAGGAGGAAGCAGCAAGGCTGGGGTTCTGATTAGCAGGGCCCCAGCCAGACTAAAGTCGAAAAACAGTGAAGCATCAGCAAAAAGTGGGGGTACCCATGTGAAGCAGATCCTACTCTCCTACACAAACCCCCCCCCCCAAACGTAGGGACATTAAACTAACCTTGACCAGTCGAGTCTTCATGTTCTAAGTGGAAATACCTAGAGAGTCCATCTGCATTGGCATGGTTACTCCCAGGTCTATGTTCCACTGTAAAGTCCATCCCCTGTAGGGAAATGGACCACCTAAGCAGTTTGGGGTTTTCACCCTTCATTTGTTTTAGCCATAGGAGGGGCTTGTGGTCTGTTTGAACAAGGAAGTGAGTACCAAACAAGTATGGCCTCAACTTCTTCAGAGCCCAAACCACAGCAAAGGCTTCCCTCTCTATGGCTGACCAACGTTTCTCTCTAGGGGTCAGCCTTCTGCTAATAAAAGCTACTGGCTGATCCTGACCTTTATCATTCAATTGTGATAGTACAGCCCCTACCCCCAATTCAGATGCATCTGTTTGGACAATGAACTTCTTGGAGTAATCAGGACTCTGTAGAATGGGAGCAGTGCACATGGCCTGCTTCAGGTCATCAAATGCCTTTTGACAGCTAACTGTCCACTGAACCTTTTTGGGCATTTTCTTGGAAGTTAAGTCATTCAGGGTGTCACTATTGATCCATACCCCTTGACAAATCTCCTATAGTACCCAGTCAGGCCTAAAAGGCTCTCACCTGAGTCTGGGTAGTTGGAGCAGTCCAGTCCATGATGGTCTGGATCTTGCTCTGCAATGGTTGAACCTGGCCTCCACCCACAAGGTGGCCCAGGTACACAACCTGACTCTGCCCCTATCTGGCACTTTGTGGCTTTGATAGTTGGGCCTGCTTTCTGCAGGGCCTGCAAAACATTTCTGAGGTGGACCAGGTGATCCTCCCAGGTGGAGCTAAAGACAGCAATATCATCTAGATATGCTGCACTATAGGCTTCAGACCTGTAAGGACTGTATTCACCAACCTCTGAAAAGTGGCAGGTGCATTCTTCAGACCAAAGGGCATTACCACAAATTGATAATGCCCACTAGGGGTTGAGAATGCTGTCTTTGGCTTTGCATCATCAGCTAGTCTGATCTGCCAGTAGCCAGCTGTCAGGTCAAATGTGCTTAGATACTTGGCTGAGGCCAAAGTGTCTATTAGCTCATCTGCCCTAGGTATTGGATGGGCACCAGTCCTAGTGACTGCATTGAGACCCCTGTAGTCCACACAAAACCTCATCTCTCTTTTCCCACCACTGGTGTGAGGTTTTGGCACAAGGACCACTGGACTAGCCCCAAGGGCTATCTGAGGGTTCAATAACTCCCAAATCCAACATTTTCTGGACTTCTGTCCTGATACAGGGCCTGACATGGTCAGGTTGCCTATAAATCTTATTTTTAATAGGCAGACACCCCTGTGCTTGATTCCATTGTCGTGCTAAGCATTCCTGTAGAGGACACATGTTTAATCTTGCATGAAGCACTATGGCAATACATGATGCCATCATTCCTAAGAGATGCATGAAAGGTCTGACTGTTAGATACTGGTGGCTTTCAAATTGTAGTAGCAGTGTTTCAAAATTGTGAATACTGGCTGCATTGGGATAGGCTAAACCTGTTTGAGCGTTTATTATAGCTCCTAGATAGGGCTGCAGCTGTGAAGGTTGAAAATGGGATTTTTGTGCATTGCCTGAGCTTCCGAAACAGAAATGGAAGAAGAGGGAGCGGCGGAAAAGCATAAGCAAATATCCCTGACTAGTTCATTGCCTTTGGATAGAGGATATGGGAACCTAGAGGCTAAGTTTGGGCATTTTGAGTTCTCTGCTGTTGCAAAGAGATATATTTTTGGAAGCCCCCATTTGTGAAAGTTTGGGAGGAGGACTAGGGGGTGGAATTCCCACTCGTGGACTTGTTGCCGCATTCTGCTTAGGAGGTCGACAAATTTGTTGTCTATCCCTGGAAGGTGTTCTGCTAGCAGTTGGATTTTGTGATGTATTGCCCAACGCCAAATGGTCTGAGAGAGGTGTGATAACTATAGAGAGTATGTATTGTACGCTGTACAAGGACAACTTTCCCTATCAGGTGAGGTAGAAATGCTTTTAGAGCTAGGTGAACAGCTAGAAGTTCTAGGTTGCTGATGCGGAGATTTTGGTGTTTGGGGTCCCAGAGCCCCTGAACTGTAAGATGTTGTAGATGGGCACCCCACCCTATGAGGGATGGGTCTGCTGTGAGCACGATCTGTGTAACAGGGTCAATAAAGGGCCTTGTGGCTGTCTACCAAAACTAGATGTTTTAGCTGACCCTGAGCTTGATTCCATTGACGTGCTAAGCATTCCTGTAGAGGACGCATGTTTTATCTTGCATGAAGCACTATGGCAATACATGATGCCATCATTCCTGTTGGCGGGGGTATGCCCAGACGTGGGTCCCTTGCTCACTTTGCCACTGGATTCAAGCAAGCCTGGCTGATGACGGCTGAAATGCCAGAAACCGGTCCTAGGATGCTTGTTTCCGGTCCAGGGAAGACATGGCTTGGCAGTTCGGGCTGGACTGTTCCCATGAGGCACAGGGTCAGACTGATTTGCATATGGCCATGTCTGAACTGGGGTGGTGGAGTGAGCTAAAGAATGATGATGGATTAAACCCAGATCAGTTGACTGGGGGTGAGTGTTTGATTGGCTCAAACGTTCCGTCCATCATCCCTTTTGTATCGCTTTGGTCGCCCTAAGTTGGCGGGGGTATGCCCAGACGTGGGTCCCTTGCTCACTTTGCCACTGGATTCAAGCAAGCCTGGCTGATGACGGCTGAAATGCCAGAAACCGGTCCTAGGATGCTTGTTTCCGGTCCAGGGAAGACATGGCTTGGCAGTTCGGGCTGGACTGTTCCCATGAGGCACAGGGTCAGACTGATTGCATATGGCCATGTCTGAACTGGGGTGGTGGAGTGAGCTAAAGAATGATGATGGATTAAACCCAGATCAGTTGACTGGGGGTGAGTGTTTGATTGGCTCAAACGTTCCGTCCATCATCCCCTTTGTATCGCTTTGGTCGCCCTAAGTTGGCGGGGGTATGCCCAGACGTGGGTCCCTTGCTCACTTTGCCACTGGATTCAAGCAAGCCTGGCTGATGACGGCTGAAATGCCAGAAACCGGTCCTAGGATGCTTGTTTCCGGTCCAGGAAGGCATGGCTTGGCAGTTCGGGCTGGACTGTTCCCATGAGGCACAGGGTCAGACTGATTTGCATATGGCCATGTCTGAACTGGGGTGGTGGAGTGAGCTAAAGAATGATGATGGATTAAACCCAGATCAGTTGACTGGGGGTGAGTGTTTGATTGGCTCAAACGTTCCGTCCATCATCCCTTTGTATCGCTTTGGTCGCCCTAAGTTGGCGGGGGTATGCCCAGACGTGGGTCCCTTGCTCACTTTGCCACTGGATTCAAGCAAGCCTGGCTGATGACGGCTGAAATGCCAGAAACCGGTCCTAGGATGCTTGTTTCCGGTCCAGGGAAGACATGGCTTGGCAGTTCGGGCTGGACTGTTCCCATGAGGCACAGGGTCAGACTGATTTGCATATGGCCATGTCTGAACTGGGGTGGTGGAGTGAGCTAAAGAATGATGATGGATTAAACCCAGATCAGTTGACTGGGGGTGAGTGTTTGATTGGCTCAAGCGTTCCGTCCATCATCCCCTTTTGCATCATTCCTAAGAGATGCATGAAAGTTCTGACTGTTAGATACTGGTGGCTTTGAAATTGTAGTAGCAGTGTTTGAAAATTGTGAATCCTGGCTGCATTGGGATAGGCTGAACCTGTTTGGGGGTTTATTATAGCTCCTTGATAGGGCTGCAGCTGTGAAGGTTGAAAATGGGATTTTTGTGCATTGACTGTGAATCCCAACTGATGAAGAAGATTTATGGTAATTAGAGTGTGTTGTAAACACATGTGGTGTGTGTTGGCTTTGATGAGCCGATCGTATAGGTATGGGAAGACATACATTTGTTTTAGATGAGCTGCTACTACTGCTAGACATTTGGGGTGTACTCTGAGTGCAGTAGTGACTCAGAGTGGGAGTACTTTGAATTGATAGTGCTTTCCTGCTATCACAAATCTGAGATAGTTGTGATCTGCTGGGTGAATAGGAATGTGAAAGTATGCATCCTTTAAGTCCAGAGTTGACATAAAACCGCCTTGTTGTAAGAACTGAAGCACCCGTTGAAGTGTGACCATATGGAAGTGTTCTGATAGTATGTATACTTAGGTTTAAAGGCCTGAGATCTAAGATTGTCCGTAGAGAACAGCCCTTTCTGAGGATTAGGAAGTAAAGTGAGTAAACCCCTGACCCTTGATGTTGTACTGGAACGGGTTCTATAGCTCCTTTTGTTAACAGAGTGTGTACTTCTTGTTTGAGCAGTTGTTGGTGCTCTAGAGAGAGGTTCTTCCAAGTGCCTGAAGCTCACTGACACGTCTTAGTGAAGTGATAGTAATCAAGAAAGCAACCTTCCAAAAAAGGAATGTCAGTGGGCAATTGTGGAATGGTTCAAAAGGTGGACCCATAAGTCTTATTAGAACAATAGTAAGGTTCCATGCAGGTGCCGGTTGAACTTTTGGTGCCATCACTCTTTCAAGGCCTTTAATAAAGGCTTTAATTACTGGTACTCTGAATAGAGAGAATTGTTGTCTGTTGTGAAGATATGCAGCCACCGCTGCAAGGTGTAGGCGTATGGATGTATATGCAAGGCCTGCACGTAGTAGATGCTATAGATAAATTATTTAATGTATAGAAGCATCTAGTAGTTTAATTGTCTGGTTATTACAATATATAACAAAACGTTTCCACTTTGCTGCATAGCATGCTCTAGTGGTAGGTTTCCTTGCTTCTTTAAGAATTGTCATGCAATCTGATGGTAGATTTAGATATCCAAACTCTATGACTTTAGGAGCCAAATTGCTAGGTGCGTGTCTTCTGAGGAGAATACTGGTGTCAACTCCTCTGGCAGCAGCCTCTAGCGTACACCTAATAGAGGATTTGGAAATTAGTTTTCCCTCCTGCACTAGTTCCTGCCCCTTATTCCTATGCTCCTCTGGGATATATTGGAGTAACTCCTCTATTTCGTCCCAGTGGGCCCTATCACACCTAGCCAAAAGACCTTGTGTATTGGCTATGCGCCAATGATTGGCTGACTGTGCAGCCACTTTTGCCTGAGGCATCTATTAATTTGGACTCTTTGTCTGGAGGTGGTGCATCACCTGAGGTTTGAAAAATTGCTCTTTTACGAACATGGACACAACCAAAGAATATAATGGAAGCAGGCCCTTAATAAAAATTGGGTCAGATGGTAGGGGTTCGTTTTGATCAACCCTGTGTTTTATAATACGTGTGCGTACAGGGTCTTTAAAAATGTCTCCCGCGTGTCTCATCATGCCTTTTAACATTGGCAACGACTGTGTTGTTTGAAGTGTGGTTCCCAATGTTTCAAATAAAAAATCTTCTTCTAAAGATTCTTTATTTAAAGTGACTCCATGGTATGTGGCTGCCTTGGCAATTAACTAATGATATGATGTGTTGTCATCAGGAGGGGAAGGTTTTGCAGGGTATATATCTGGATCTGTTTGTGGGAGGATCTATATTATAAAGCAAACACAAAGAGAACACATTGCTTGTTTCTGGTTCAGGGAAGATCTGGCTTAGAAGTTCGGCCTGACAGTTCTCATGAGGCACAGGGTCAAGACTGATTTGCATATAGTTGGGTCTGAACTGAGGTGGCGAAGTGAGCTAGTGGAGAAGTGTGGCTCAATGGTTAGAGCGGCAGACCCTGATGCAGAGATCTGGCCTGAGACCAGGGTTCAATTCCCGCCTTGGCGGGTCTTGGGCTCAATTTCCTCGGACCTGATAATTCTCGCCTTGGTGCCTATTCTAATCATGGGTCCCACTCTGCAACTCTGGGCAATAGCTTGCTTAATCTCCACAACGGCCCCACCAGCGCTGGGATGCCTGGCTTCACCTTGGGGGTGCCCAGGAGTGGACATTTCACAGGGAAAAGACAGGAAGGGTTCCACAGCGGTATGCGTACAGCGCCAGGACACCCTAGGGTAACAGTGCGCTTTACAAGTACAAATTTCATTTCATTTCATTTCAGCTAAAGAACGATGGTGGATTCAACCCAGATCAGTGACTGGGGGTGAGTGTCTGAAAAGTTTCAGCGCTCCGTCTATCATCTCCTTGTGTTTGCTTGGATCTATATTATAATCATCCCATGGATCTGGTGGTGGTTGGGCATAAGTGTCATCCCCAGCCCCCGAGTCAGGATCTGTATGAGGAGAGCCCTATGGTGTAATGCCTTCAGGGTCTGAACTTGATATTAAAGGTACTGGTGAAATTAGTGGAGGGGTATAAGGAATGGCTGGAAAAGAGGCAGCAGTCGCTGGAAAGCTTGAACTTGTGAGGGGCTGGGTAAGGCTTTATGGTGACTGAATTTAGAATAGCCACTACAAAGAGCTGTATCTGAATGGTTTGGAATAGGGATTTGCCTATGTTGATGGGGAACCCGAGAACGTAGAGAAGATCTAGGGTGATCTGGGTTTGGGCCAAGCACTGCTGTCGCAGTCTGCTCACACTTTTGATCAGCCAGTTGTCGAGGTAAGGGAGAATGTGGATGCCACTCCTGAGATGAGCAGCTACCATTACAAGGCATTTGGTAAAGATCTGGGAGCCGTACCTATCTCGAAGGGCAGAACCTGTAATTCAAATTGCTGTCCATTTACTGCAAACCTGAGGTATCGGCAGTGTGCAGGGTGGATCGGAATGTGGAAATAAGCCTCTTTCAGATCAAGATCAGATTATGAAGTCGCCAGAGGAATAACGCCATGGAGGGTGACCATGTGGAAATGCTCTGACAGAATGTATTTGTTGACGGGCCATAGGGACCCTTCCTTTTTGGGGATGAGAAAGTACAGAGAGTACACCCCTTTGCAGTGTTGATGTGGCGGCACAGGTTCTATAGCTCCTTTGAGTAATGCGCAGTGAGTTCCAGACAGTAGCCCTGTTCTACAATTGACAGAGCCAATTGGTCTGAGATGATGCTTATCCATTGTACGAGCAACTGCTGTCAGCGTCCCCCTACAGGTATAATATGGTTGGGGGAAGGGAAAAGGAGTTATGGCTTGGCGGTAGAAGCTCCCTTTGCTACACTGCCTCTGCTCCTGCGGTTATTACCATATGAGCATATCTGGAATAGAGCCGTGATGTTTGCTGATGCTGCTCCTAATGTCTTTGGCATGAGGTGGAAGTCTCTCGGGAGGTTGCTTTTGCACCCCCATGGAACTGTGAGCGGCAACAGAAGTCACGGGGACTGAAGTGCCCCCATAGCCTTGGCTGTGTCTTTCTTGACCTTCTCTAACATCTGATCAATTTGAGGCCTGAAGAGGTGTTCCCAATCAAACGGCCTGTTTTAAAAAAAACTTTATTTATCATTTCAAAGAACAATGAAATACCGTACAAATACACTGTCAAATAGTACATATAAATGCATCACATTTCCATTTGCAGGGGTGTTCCATCATACAGCACTATATCTGATATATTACTGTAGCGTATAAAGCCAAATCCCACATTCCAGCCCAGTGTGGATACTACTATTAGAATGTTCTATGGGTTGTCTGTCTCGACATCCTGTAAAGGTGCATGGTGGCCAATCTGCGGGGAAGGGGAGTTACGGGGTGTGTTGCCCTTACCCCTACCCTTGAAGTTGTTGTCTCTATAACCTCCTCGAAAAAACCCTCTGGAGGGAGAGGACTAGTTATTACCCTTGTAAGTGGAGGTATTTTTTATCTTAGGATGGTGTTTTTGACCCTCCCCTGTAAAATGAGCCTCTGCTGGAGATAGTTTGGAGTGCTCCCATAGATTTAGCTACCTCTGTGTCCTTTTTCATTTTCTCTAACACCTGGTCGACGTTAGGACCAAATAGGTGTTCCTTATCAAAGGGTGTGGTAAGGATTGGTTGTTGGACTTCAGGTTTAAACTCTGAAATCCTTAACCAAGCGTGTCTCCTGATCAGAATGCTGGTGTTAATCTCTCTAGCTGCGGTGTCTGCAGCATCTAGAGCACAGCGTATAGAGGATTTAGAAATGAGTTTACCCTCATTTACTAAGTCCTGTGCCTTGGCCTAATGCTCATCTGGGAGATATTGGAGCAATTGCTCCATTTTGTCCCAGTGTGCCCTGTCATACCTTGCTAAGAGGCCCTGCGTATTTGCAATGCGCCATTGGTTTGCCGCTTGAGCAGCTATGCGCTTGCCAGAAGCATCAATTAATTTTGACTCTTTATCCGGCGAAGGAGCATCTCCTGATGTTTGAGAATTCGCCCGCTTAAGAGCATTAGATACTACTAGGGAATCTAATGGTAATTGTCCTTTTATAAATATAGGATCTGAAGGAGAGGCTTTATGTTTTTTTGTCCACCCTAGGAGTCAAGATGCGTGCTATGATAGGGTCTTTGAAAATCTCATCAGCATGTTGCATCATGCCTTTAAGCATGGGAAGTGTCTGTGATGACCTGTGTGTAGAAGATAAAGTCTCAAACAAAAAATCTTCTTCTAGAGATTCTTCGTGCAGTTCAACCTCATGGTAATGTCCAGCCCTGGCAATGAGTTCTTGGTGTGATGCAATGCCGTCTGGGGTAGATAGTTTGGCTGGGTAAAGGTCTGGATCGGTATCACCTGGGGGATCAATTGTGTAATCTGTCCATGCATCTATTGGGATATTCATCCCCCCATCATCTGCATCGTCATGGTGTGATTGTGGGGAATCCTGAGGTGTAATATGCAAAGGATTCAGAGGTGGAGACGGAGGTGCTGGAGAAGGTGATGGAAGATAAAAAGGACTTGTAGCTATGGATTTTTTCTTCAAAGGGATCTGGTCAGAAATGTCCTCATCTTGAAGCTTGCGTTTTTGAGGTGTTTTTGTGTAAATATGACCAGTCTCGAGGTTAATGTGTAGCCTCCTCTGCTTTGGATCTGGTGGTAATGGAATAGTGTAGAGTTTCGGATCTGAAGAGGGCTCTTTGTGTTTCGGTGCCAGTGTTTTCGGTGCTGATGGAGGATGGCCTTTCGGCGGTTTCGATTCCGAAGGATGCCGGAGTTTTGGCACGGAGGATTTTGGCTCTGAGCCTGACTTATGCTTGGAACCGGAGGGTTTCGGCTCGGAGGAAGACTTTTGGCGGCCCGGTACGGAGCCAGAAGGCTTGACTGGCTGTTTCGGAGCCTGGCCCGAGGGCGGGGCGTTGGAAACGTCATCTCGGTGCCGACATTGGCCAGAAGGCGGAGGCGGTGCCAAAGCCTTATGTTTTTTCGGCGTTTGAGGGGGCAAGGGGTCTTTGGTACTCGCGTCACCTTGTCCCTACAGCAGTTCTTCAGCGTCGAGGTCTATCTCAAGCTCCGAGTTGGAGTCTTGTTCGGAGAAGGCTTCCTCCTCTTCTGCCGCTGATGCCTCAATGTCTTCTTGGCCGGAGTCTTCACCGAAGATGTCCGGCGTGTCTTCGATACCTTGACGCTGCATATCTTGATGTCGAGCCTGACGGTCGCGGAGAGTCTTTTTTGACCGGAACGATTTGCAAGCGTCACAGTTTTCTTCTTTGTGCTCGGGAGATAAGCACAAGTTGCACACTTCGTGTGAGTCGGTGCGTGGATACTTCGCATGGCACCGAGGACAGAATTTAAACGGAGTCCGATCCATCGACGGAGAGTTGACCGGGTGCGGTAAGGACTCGAGGGCCGTCGACGAAGCTTTCCGATGGAAGGTCGATTTCGATGTTGAAACGATACGCGGAGAAGTGGAAACGCGTACGGAAACAATACCGCCGAGGGTGGAGAGGATTGCGCGTCGAGGGGAACCCGAGGAACGGTTTTGAACCGGAGCACATCAATACACGTCCGATGGCGGAAAAAAACAATCTAACAATGGATTCGATGCCAATGCGCACTATCACCGAAAGGAGGAGTCACCTTACCTCGTGACTTGGAAAGACTTCTTCGAAGAAAAACAACTTGCAAACATCCGGACCCAACACTAGATGGCAGGAGTATGCACAGCATGTGTATCTACAGCACACATGCCTCAAACATTTTATTTACAAACTATAAGATACATAATCATCCAGGTAGTCAATGCGATGCATCATCTGCTACAGAAAGGAGTGAGGAAAGCTCAACCTATGTCAGTGGCAACAAGCAATAAAATGTTGCCAATTAAAGGTAGGTGAGCCTACTAGATCATCCTAGTTCAGCAACAACCATCTAGATCAATGCCCATATTTCATCATACTCACTTAAACCACTTGTTGCAGTCCTGTATTTTTCTATCAGTCTTGCTTCAGTTCTATTGAGTACTGTCTCCAAATTATGTACTTGTTTATTGCTCTGAAATACATATAACACTGACCATTGTATATCGTTCTCAGAATGTTTCTGCTGCTGGTAATGTTGTACTAGCGGGGCACCTTGCACACCACATTTCATTCTCGACCTGTGTTGAGCAAATCTTGTTATTACTGGTTGGGTGGTTTGTCCTATATAAAACCTGTAAAAGGACATTTTATACAGTAGATGACATTTATTGTATTGCAATTTGAAAATCTGTTTTGATAATGTATTTTTCCTCAGATGGTTATAGATTTAGTGTCTTTTGTCAAAGGGCAAGCTATGAAATTGTTGCATTTAAAATGTCCTGTCACTGGGGGTAACCCCAGCAGCCCTCGCAGGTCCTTTCTTTTTTCTGCTGGCAGTGCGGCTTTAACAAGTTGCTGACGCATGTTGGTCCCCTTATGGAATGCAAACAGGGGTTTAGGCAACTGTAAAGTGTTAAGCATTTTCCAGTTCCGAAGAATTATATTTTTAACTTTGTTGGCTTTCGGGTTATATGTAAGTACAGACGTTAATGGATTAGATTCCGTCCAAGTTTTTGGACCGAGTAGTTCTTCTCTGAGTGTGTACCATGCCCTTTTTAAGGCCCCTTTTATCAATTTTTTAGGGTAACCTCTATTGATCAATTTGTTTTTGAGTGTCTATGCAATCACAAAGTAGTCATCCTTCCTTTCAGACTCCTCGGATGCCCGCTTGTGAAGTGGAGCAGGATATTCCGGTCAGTCAGTTTTGTGTACAGTCTCACCTCTAAAATACCATCTTGGTTTTTATCCACAAGTCTAAAAAATAGATTTTTTCTGCATTATATGTCGAGGTGAATTTAAGGTCAGGGGCAAGCGCATTCAGCCAACAATGGAAATGTGCAAGGGTGGTGCAGCTCCCTTCCCATATCATCAAAATGTCACTGTAGATCCATTTCTCTTCAAAACAATCCATTACTAGATTCACAATCTCTGGTGCAAAGCAACACCCCATGGCTACTCCCTTTACCTGCAAGAATAGCATGTCTTTGAAACTAAAAAGCTGTTTTTAAGACAGAAAGTTGCAAGAGTCAAGACAAATTCTGTTGGCACTTCGTGCGGGCGCTGTCTCCAATCCAAGGTGTTTTTAAGTACTACCAGAGCTTCATCCTGGGGGATATTCATATACAGGGCCTCAATATCAGATGAAACCAACAATTGATCGTTATCATCAAACAGGAGATTTTCTATTTTGTTGATCAAGTCCATGGAGTCCCTGATGTAAGATCTAGTGGTAGTTACAAAAGGTTTCAAAAAGGTGTCAATATATTGCGCGAGAGGTTCAAGTAGTGAGCCGCAAGCTGAAATAATAGGACGTCCCGCAGGATTGTTTGTTTTTGTGGATTTTCGGCAAAACATATATATTTGGGATTTTACAATTTTTTGCATTAAGAAACTCAAAATCTCTTTTACATATCCAACCCTCATTCAGTGCCTCCGTAGTGAGGTCTAGGATTCTGGCCGCAATCTCTCGAGTAGGGTCTTCATAAATCAATCTATAATGTGCCTCATTGTTCAGTTGTCGCATCACTTCCACATTACAATTGGCATCATTTATATTTAATTTTTATTTACAACACTTTGCCAACATATGCTTGTTTTAGAAGCAGGTAAAATGGTTTTGCAGCTATGAATGTGATAGTTACTATCCCTCTCAGAAATAATCGCTTAGTATGTTGACATTTCTTCACATTATGTGTACCGTGCCTCAAAGCAGGACTTTTGAAAACTTCAGTCTGCCTCCATCCTCAACTACATCCAAATCGAAACGGGCATGAGTGACATAACAATAGATGACGTGCGGTTGAGCAGGCAGAGTTGGGCAGACCTCAGCGGCTAACAAGGTGTTCTAGCTTTCCAAGCATACAACCCACTGCAACCTGCAAGAATGATCATCTTCCACCACTCACTAAGAAGTCACTATGTAGGATCAGTGCACAACATATAGCTCTCTATAAATAGGTGAAATTTAGCAATTATGAAACCTATGCGAGAAACATAAAAATGTGAACTGAAAGAGCAGACAACAGTAGCTTACCTATTTTTAGGTCTTGCCTGCGACACCGCATTTGCTGCATACGCTCTCCCTTACAAAAAATACTGTATACAAAAAAGGGCTTGCAGTCTGTCCATTGCTTAACATTCGTTGGCTTCATTGTCACTCTTATTTGACTTCTAAGTGGCCAGCGCATGCTGGCTTCATTTCCTCTTCTTTCGGATGGAGCTTGGACCATGTACGGATTTCTTCAGCTCGATCACAGTCCTTCTGTTGACTGGGCTGTCATTAAGGTACTATTTTAATTGTGTCTTCTTTCCCAGTCATCCTTGTCTGTGTTGCTTATTCCCTCCAACCCCATGCCGCTTCTTCCCCTCCCACCCCAGTTGTTCGTATTGCTTCTTGCCCATCCCACCTCTCTTGCCAGTGCTGCTTCTCCCCATCCACTCTCTGTTGTCTGTGTTGCTTCTTCCCCTCCCCCTTTTACCCACATGCCCCATTGTCTGTGATGCTTCTTCCCCTTACCACCCCTCTTTGTCCATGTTGCTTTTTCCCCTCTCACCTCCCAGCCTCCATTGTCCGTGTTACCAGACTTCAATAAGAAAAAAAAGTGCGGTGACGTGGCCAGGGCTCGCCACATCACATCACTTTTCTTTTGTCCCCTTGCCTTCTCTCTCCCACCCTCCCTCTGCACTGTTGCCCGTTCCTTCCCACCTTCTCTCCCGCCGCCCGCGTTGTCCACCCACCCTCCATAAGAAAAACTGTTTAGCCATGTTGCACAGCAGTTGTGCTGCTCTACAACATGGCTAAAAGACATTGACAAAGCCTATTGCACTGGCATGTTCGTGTGATACACAGAAGTAAACTGAATTGTTTTAATCCCGCTACAAGCCTAGAAACCAATCAGTTGAAGGCACACTTATTAACAAAATATATAAAAAATTAAACGTACATATAAAACATCAAAATGATCTACACATGGGGAAAATATGTAGCCTCGGGTGAAAAGTGGGAGAGGGACATTTTTCTTTGAAGTTTAAAGAAGTTCTTGAGAAACAAACTACAATAATGGTCTTTTGATTTTCTTAAAACAACAATGGAGGAATGTATTTACAATAATGAAACAACTCCTAAACCCTGTGCTTGATGTATACTGCATCTCTATAAAATCCAGCAGGTGTACCTAAAATCATGTATTTCTATAAGAAATCTGTCAGCCCTACCTTTCAGATTATACTGAACACAGTTAAACTAGATTTCACAAATTGATGAAGGAGAAAATCTTGAATTAGAATCAATAAAGAATAAACAGGGCATCTGTTAAAATGAAAATGTTTTCGCTGTGTTGATTATGTATTGTTCTATGTAAGTTAGCATTCGCGGCACCATTTTATGTTTGGCCGCCATTTTGAACCATGATCGAAACTAATCTTTCCTTTCTTGAGAAAACAGCTTTTGGTAAGTCTTGTTTCTCCAAGGTTGGGCCTTGCTTTTTCTCTAATGAATACACTGTTCTTATTAGCGCATACCTTTCCCACTATATAGAGGCCTTCTCCCACTAGTCTAGCGGTAGGCACGGACGGAACAACCTTGAGTAGTAGATAGTGTGTGCCCGGCCTCAGGATCAAAACTTATCCTTCTGTACTTGTTTGTGTAGCTTCATCTGCTTGGAAAATTCCATTGTGGGTGTGCCTTTATTGGTTCTGAATCATACATAATGTATCACAATATTTGCTGATGTCAGTCCCTCTGCAGCAATCCTAAGAGACTGGGCAAACTGGGCTCCGCTCGAGTGTATCTGAATAAATATATTCGTTTGTATTCTCTAATGTCTGACCGACTCTTCATTTGTATGGAAGGCTGAGAGGTGGTCGTGAGTGACCCGGGTGACCATAATCGGGTCACTTCCTTCAGTTGGCGCCCGAACAGGGACTCCATCGGGTGAGTGACCCATCCCCTCCTGATGACGGGTGGGGAGGTCGAGGCCATCGTCGGGTCATACGGACGGATCAGGGATCCCTGCACGAGAGAGTTCCTGTACTCGCAGCTGCCCCTTCTGTCCCGCCGGACGGTGCCTCACCCAGCGGTCATCCCGACTGGGGTCCTGAACGGCGAAACGCTTGAAGAGTCGGCAGTGGAGAATAAATTTGTTTGACCTGCATACATCAGGTGAGTTTGTTTTGGTTCTTTGTGGCTATGGTACCATTTTGGTTTGTATTTGAGTACGGTCTGAGGACCGATTTTGGGTGAAAAGTGTTTGCAAGTAGTGAATTTGTTTTCTTTTGAAAATGCCTGGAATAAGTAAACTGGTTTCTTTGTGCTGTCGATGTTGTTCTGCTGATGCTCGACTGGAGGAAAGTCAGCCAGCACCTCCAGAAGGCACTCCGAATTTTGATATGTATGTGAAGCATGGTCTTGGCCATATTATGTTTAGTACACTATGGCACAAATATACGAGGGACAATGCTGAGTTGCAGTGACCTTTGACGGGCACTTTTGATGAGCAAAAGATTGAGTATTTACAAGAACAGTTGTTTAGGAAAAGAAGTAGGCAGTCTATGTTTGATTCCCTTAGAACGTGGCAAAAAGCAGCTAAACAGTGGCGAATGAAGGCAGAGAAGGAAGCCCGAAAAGGGAGAATGCAGACGTTGACTCAGAAGGCCGTAGCATATGACAGGGAAAAGCAGGAGAAGGGTATTGAATGTGAAGATAGAAGGTTTCGATTGCAGATTGATAAATCTTATCTGGCCCAAGAAGAAAATTATGCTTTTGTGGAAGAATTGTTAGATACTTTACCCCCACCTCCATATGCCCCGCAGAGGAAATATCCCACTATTCCCTCACAGTCCCAGCCATCCGTTTCTTCTGTCTCTGCTGTTTCTGCTCCTGCTACTGTTGATCAGACTGCTTTGGCCACTGCACCTCCTGTCCTTTCTTTGTCTTCGCCATCCCTGGCAACTATGACTATTAGTACTCCTGCCACACCTATTGTTTCAGTGTCCCTTTCGTCAGCTCTTACACCTGCGACGCAGCCAGCAGCGACGTTAGTGCCTGTTACCTCTGTTGCTACTCCCACTCTGTTTCTTCATCCCACAACATTACTGAGCAGTGGGACACCAATACATGGATTTGAGGAGACTGGATGAAATTTAAGGAACGTATGGGGCCGTTAGTACGATCTGGTGTAGGAGATGAAGAGAAAAGGGTAATAGCTAATCAGGCTGCCCAGTGGGCTCGTAATCCCATTTACAGTGTGGAGGATGTTTGGGGGACAATGCAAGGTTTGGAGCCCTTTATACAGCAGCATGCTCTTAAACACATGTCGGCGACTTTGATTGGTCTTTGGCAGCAGTGTTTTGAATCAGAAGCGCCTAAAATTTTACATGATATTAGAGATTGTGTGTATGTTAGTGACTTGAGCCCAGAACAAGTTTTCAGTAATGTCACGACAATAATAGCCTATAGGGGAAGATTGCATGAGAACAGTCCCAAGTTCGTCCTATACACCACCCAGAATTACCAAAAGTACAAGATGGCCGCAGTAATGTTATAAGGGCCAAAGAAGCGGCTGGTTTTTAGGAACAATTGGGTTTACACTCCGTGGAAACGGAGTGAAGTTTTATCTCTTAAGACTCATTGGCCTGATCCTAGGAAGAATAAACTGCATATTATAAAGAATTGACTGAGGCCGCCTCCTCCACTGTGATGACTCTGGCCGATATTAAAATGTTTTTGCTCTTCTTGTTCCGGTTGATATTTGGAGACAGGTGCATACTCAGGACCATGTTGCAGAATTGGGGGGTACGTGGGACAAAATTAAAGTATGGGATCAGGAACGGAAGCCAGGTGATAAGCCTAGAGCAGAGATACTTGCTTTGCCAGGCCATATCATTACTTATATGCATTCTCTTATTCCACCAAGGAAGGTTGATTGGGACAAGTTAACAGCTTGTCCAGAAAAGAAAGATGAGAGTGTGTCTGATTTTTTCACTCGGTTTGAAGATATATTCCTGGATTACAGTGGGCAGGATCTGTCTGTTGAGGGAGGTGTTCGGTTGTTTGTTAATAGATTTGTTTCTAATTTGCTTCCCGAGATTGCGACTCGATTGCAGGCTTCCGAAAGCACCTGGTCCACCTCTTCCCCTTCTGTTATTTTGAATATGGCACAGTATTATGAGCATAGGGATAGTGAGGAAAAGGAGAGGACAGAGAAAAAGCATAAGGATTTGAAGACAAAGGTGTTGTTGCAACAGGCTTTTAGAGGTAATGGTAGAGGACGTGGTGGTTTGGCCCGACAGCTTCCACGCACTAGTAGGCAGCCAAACGCTAAGCCTCTGGGTCTGAATCAGTGTGCTTATTTGTAAAGAGGAGGGACATTGGCGTAGCGAGTGTCCTGTGCTTTTGCAGAAGGTGGCGGTCCCTAGAGGACGAGCTACTCGTGGAAGGGGTCGTGGAGCTGGTGGCACAGGCAGGGCTCAGAACACTGCAGCCTCACAGGATCGTTCTGATAATAATTACTTTGATGACCCTCGGGATTGACAGTACTACCACGAAGATTATGATGTGGATGAAGTGACAGGAATGTCTTACAGCCAGGGACAGAGTGGGGGACCAGTTCCAATACCTGTGGACCAGCGTGGTCCTTATGTAACAGCGGAACTGCAAGGTTCGGCTAAGGAATTTTTGGTGGACACAGGTGAGACGAAAAGTTCTGTTTCTTGAAATATGGTCCCTGGGGCGGCTCTGTCCAGCCATAATAATGTTTCGGTAGGTTTTTCTGGTGTACCGGTTGTAAGCCCCATTTCAAAACCCCTTGCATTGACTATTGGTCCTTTCACTGTGGATTCGCCATTTTTGCTGACATCTAACTGTGGTGAGAATTTGATGTGTTTAGATTTGTTAAAGAAACTGCATGCTACGATTTATTGTTCCCCTGCAGGTGTCTATATGACAATGGGTCCAGATGTGGTGTGCGCTAAGCAGTGTCTGTCCAAAGATGCGCCCCTTCCTGTTGAATTTAAAGATGTGCCACCCACTCTGTGGACAACAGGCGACACAGACGTGGGATTGTTGCAGATATCGCCTGTTTCGATACGCGTTAAAGATGGTGCTATTTTACCTCGTATCCCTCAATATAAAATACTGCAGGCAGAAGAGCGGGCCTTATTGCAAATTGTGCAGGATTTGATTAAGAAGGGAGTGGTTGAGGAGACAACAGCTAATATTTGTAATAGCCCTATCCTTCCCATTCTTAAGCGGACGCCCTCAGATTCTCTTGATGTCCATGAAGATGTTTATCGTTTTGTAATTGACTTGCGTGAAGTTAATAAAATAGTGATTCCCCAGTTTCCGGTGGTTCCTGACATCACCACTCTTTTGACAATGATTCCCTCTTCTGCTAAATTCTTTTCTGTCATTGATTTGAAAAATGCGTTCTTCAGTATTCCTATTCATCCTGATAGCAGATATCTGTTTGGGTTCACCCTAGCCGGTAGAAGTTTTAGGTTCTGTCGTGCTCCTCAAGGCTATTCAGAGAGCCCGAGTATCTATAGTCAGGCATTGTAAGGTCAGTTGGATTCCTTGTCGCTCTCCACAGGTAATGTATTGCTACAGTATGTCGATGACTTGCTCATCGCTTCAGATACGGAACAAGGTTGCAGAGACAGTACAGTTACATTGTTGTTGCATTTAGCTCAGCATGGCCATAAAGTATCCCTTTCAAAATGTCAGTATTGTTGACAGGAGGTCACCTACTTTGGTCACCTACTGTCGAAGGAGGGTAGGAGACTGACCCCTGAGCGCATTAGTACCATTGTTAAAATGCCTGTTCCACAAATTCAGAGCGAAGTGCGCGCTTTTATAGGTATCGCTTCCTTTTGCCGGCAGTGGATACCTAGCTACTCGCTGTTAATAAAACCCCTGCTTGCTCTAACATTAAAAGACATGCATGAACCGCTGCTTTGGATGCCTGAATGTCAGCAGTCGTTTGAGCAATTGAAAACTGCGCTTTGTTCTGCTCCAGTACGCAGCAGGCCAGACTATACTAAACCGTTTGTGTTGTACGTCCATGAGATGGCCGGTTGCGCGCTTTCTGTTTTAACACAAAAATTTGGAGATAAGCAAAGGCTGTGTGCTTATTTCTCTGCTGTGCTTGATCCTGTTGCACAAGCCCTCCCGAGCTGTCTAAGAGCGGTCACGGCCGTGGCTGTCTCGATAACACAGTCGGCTGGACTCGTACTTGATACTGACCTCACAGTCATGGTACCCCATGCTGTGGATACCCTTTTGAATAAGACAAAGACACAGCACCTCACCAGTGCACGTCTGACAGGTTATGAATTAACACTGTTCGCCAAACACATCACGATCAAAAGATGTGCCACTCTGAACCCAGCCACGTTACTGCCCCTCCCTTCTCAGAATGATGAGATTGATAAACATGATTGTATCTTCCGGACGGAAGAAGAGACGAAAGGACGGGTAGACCTGACTGATGTTCCCTTATCTGACCCTCAAGGGGAACTATATGTCGATGGCTCTTGCTTTAAATTACCAGATGGCACTACAACTGCTGTATATGGTATTACTACGCTGCGTACGGTAGTTGAGACATCACGAGTTCCCTATCAGTCGGCCCAAGCTGCAGAGCTCGTTGCCCTAATACGAGCTTGCGAATTGAGTGAGGGACTGGTTGTCAATATTTATATTGACAGTCAGTATGCCTTTGGAGTCGCGCACAACTTCGGGCGACTCTGGGCAGAGAGAGGGTTTCTTACTTCGCATGGAGCCAAGAATCAACATGGGCACCTCATATTGCGGCTTCTGTCTGCTTTGACACTCCCTAAGAAATTGGCAATAGTGAAGTGTAGTGCTCACCGGAAAGTCACTGATGATGTAGGTAGGGGAAACGCTTTTGCAGATCCGGCGGATAAAGAAACGGCCCGGACTAAAATTAAAAGAATGTTTGGAGCAGGTCCCGCTAGGTGGGTGTCTGAAGTCACCATGTTCAAGGATACACTTGAGAACGTGAAGGAGATACAAAGTGAGGCCACAATAGAGGAATCAGCAATGTGGCACGAAAGTACAGTACAGTTGAACGACGAGGGATGTTGGATTGATAAGTCAGGGAAGCAGAGATGGATGTTGCCAGATGCATATGTTCTTCCTGTAGTCATGATGGCTAATGGCCCAGCCCATATTAGTGATAAGGGTATTTGCAAGTTGTTAGACCCTGTATGGCAGAATGATAACATTTCGAAAACAGCTGCACATTTAGTGAGGTACTGCATGGTATGCATGATGCACAATCCTGGGAAGGGTACTCCTACACCACCTGGCAATTTTGCACCACCCACTTTCCCTTTTGAGGTCCTTCAGATGGATTATTTTGAGTTAGATAGGGTCAATAACTTGAAGTATGTGTTGGTGGTTGTCTGTGCATTCAGTAAATGGGTTGAGGCTTACCCCACTAAAGACAATACAGCCGTTAGGACTGCAAAGGTACTCCTGAAGGAGTTCTTTCCTCGTTTCGGCTTGCCCCGTTTGATTTGGTGTGAAAATGGAAGTCATTTTAATGCCAAGGTCATTCAGTTAATTTGTGATGGTTTGCACATAAAACAGAAGTTTCATGCTGCAAACCACCCGCAGTCAGCAGGTTTGGTTGAGAAGTACAATGGTACTCTCAAACTGAAATTGGCAAAGATTCAGGAGACAACAGGGTTACAGTGGCCAGATGCTTTACCATTAGCTCTTTTGTCGACAAGAACAACAGCACAATCTAGGACAGGATTGTCACCGTATGAGGTCGTGTTTGGACGCCCGGCAAATGTCTGGGGCGTCCTGCGTCCTTGGCGGTTCTCAGATATTGAATACCCGTTATTGATTGACTACCTTTGCCAGTTAACTGAAAATTTACGTTCTATTCACCAACAGGTCCGGGAAGCCCTGCCAGCCACACCAGAGGGACCCAGACAAGACATTCAGTCTGGCGATTTCATCCTGATTCGTAATTTTCAGAGGAAGAAGAGTTTAGAGCCGCGCTGGAAGGGACTGGAACAGGTCCTTCTGGCTACACGTACTGCAGTCAAAGTCGCTGGCCAAAAGAATTGGGTGCTTGGCACTCATTGCAAAAGGGTGCCTCTGCCTTTGCCTTATGACTAGTGGAGCAAAGACAGAGTAGGGGACTCTGAGTGTGAGACGGTGCCTCAGTTTGCCCCTTTCAGTGACGCTAAACTGACCTGGACGCAAACGGATGCAGAGAATGATGAAGTGCTGAATGCAGCAGTTCCACTGGAGATACGAGCTATCCAGGAGCCCCTTTTCATTGATCCCTCTGTGCCTGGAGTCACCAGGTACAATCTGCATCCTCGGCTGAGGAATAGTGCACAAAAGGAGAAGTCAGATTAGACAGGGATGGACTGTGTAAGTTAGGGTGTACTCTGCTGTAGTACCAACGGAGTTAGTTTAGGGTGATGTCGGATTTGTGCACTGTTTGACATTGGACAGGATAGATCGAATATATTCCTTCGGGGGTACATTATCCTGATCAGCGTGGGATTCATCCTGAGCTTAGGACAGAGCAAGCTCCACCGCCGGTGCTCAAGAGCGCCAACGTATTGATGAACAATAGGAGCCTGTACCAGTGAGGCTCCAACGGTCACTGGGAACACTTACCTTTGCTATCATTTTTGGTTGCATTTCTTTCCTTGCTTCATAATGCATCCCTTTGGTCGGCCTATTGATGAGGAGGAACAACCATTTGCACCACCACGTTTAGCACGGGGTTGGTCGACAAAGAGTAAAATAGTTTGTGATTGCAATCGTGACAATATTTGGAATATCCTGGTTTCTAGGGGAGATATTTCCTGTACACTCCTTGGTATGTACAACCCCCACTCCCCCTGAACACATTTTTGTTACTTTAGCCCCACACAAAGCAGTACACAGGCAGTCCTACACGGACAATGTATTTATACAAATGTTGCATCATGCTCATAATGTGTCCAATACAACTAATTGTTGGGTTTGTGGGTTGCTCCCTTCGGTCACTCATAGGAGCGACAATTTGTTGTCTATGCCATTGTCATATATTGTCAGCTGCGAGGGTTGGTATGGATTGTTTCGACTGGTGTATTTCCAATTTCATCTTTCTACTTTGAATATGACATCCACTGATTCTCACACTGCGAATGAATATTTGCGCTTCTCCGAGGGTTTACCCCCATGGGACCTGGCAGGACAAGGGACTCTAGGGACAATGTCCTCAAAGTCATGTTTGAAAACGTACCATAGAGTAAAGGATAATGCCTGGTTTCGAATGGAGATGGCTGATTTCCAATGGTTTAACACCTCTGAGTACTTCCAATCCTTACGAGGTCGAAATATTACCGAAGATAAACCGATACCTGTGCCAGTGGTCAATAAGACAGCTCATTTTTGTGTCCAGGGGACTGGGGAGGTAAAGGTGGGTGAGAGTAAATGTAATTTCACCTATAAGCTGAATACGACTACCCCATAATGTCTATTTTGTCTGTGGGTCACAGGCTCACGTCTGGCTCCCAAGGGGATCGTCAGGCACATGTTATCTTTCCTTCCTTTTTCTCCCTGTATATGTTGCCCCGTCTAATCATCACAAAACTCATCGTGTGCAACGTAGAAGTGCATTGCTGGCCCGAGTAAGAAGGGTTGTTGAAACAAAAGATATAGATCAGACAGACACTACGGCACAGCAATTTGGGGACGCTGTGAAGGGCCTGCTACCTTTTTGGGGCCCTATGGCAAATAGTCTTCAAGT
This sequence comes from Calotriton arnoldi, assembly GCA_963921515.1. Taxonomy (NCBI): domain Eukaryota; kingdom Metazoa; phylum Chordata; class Amphibia; order Caudata; family Salamandridae; genus Calotriton; species Calotriton arnoldi. The sequence goes on along the minus strand of CAWUFW010001866.1, from coordinate 2,176,212 downwards.
TCGTCAGTTAACTAGAGTTGTTGAAGCAGTTATTAATACAACTGCGGGGATAATGACGAATGTCATTGCTGAGCTCCAGACTAAGAGATTAGTCACTTTGCAGAACAGGATGGTGCTAGACGTTATCCTTGCAGATCGGGGAGGAGTCTGTCGCGTCATAGGCAGCAGCTGTTGTGTTTACATACCTGATAATGCTCCCAATGTTTATTCAGCTATGCAGAAATTACATAGGATATCAGCTGAGATACACCAAGAGGCAGGTACTTGTACACTGTCGGGTTGGTTGTCGAACACGTTAATATCTTGGGGTTGGAAGATCCTCACTTTCTTAGCTGTGGTTGCCGGTATTTTCGGTACCTGTTGCCTCTGTATACACTGTCTCCCAGCTTGTTGCACTCATTGCGTCAATGTTCTCATCCCCAAACAGAAAATATCAGTTCATGATACTAATGCCGCGATTATGCTACAAAAGGATATTGATGATTTGATGCAGACAGATGAGGGTATTTTTTAGACTTACTGAATATATGAACTACTCCTCATAGTGATGTTTCTTGCCCTTGCAAATGTTATACTTTCCTTGATAACAACATAACATGGTTAGCTCATGCTAAAAGGGGGGTCTGTTAGAATGAAAATGTTTTTGCTGTGTTGGCAATGTATTGTTCTATGTAAGTTAGTGTTAGACCTGGCATCATTGGCACGGGTCTCCCTTCCTCTTTTAGCTTCCTATCTTTTATGTTGGCTGGATTTAGATGCTCTGGGCGCTGTGCCACTGCCAATCAGTGCCACAGCGCGAATGCTCCCTGTGTAAAGATAACTGTATGAATTGGGATAACCATAATTGGCTCGGTTGGTTTACCTGTCAGTCCCTAGTATAAGTGCACTGTGTGTACCCAGGGCTGGTAGACCAAATACTGCTGGTGGGCCTGCAGCGCTGACTTGCGCTACCCACCGAAGCAGCTTTTAAAGTATGTCTGTGTAGCATGTTCTAATAGCGAGTTACCCTCCATTTCCCTGTTTACTATTGTGAGGCTATCCGTTCTCATAGGCCAGAATGGGCAGGCTGAGTATTACATCCCATAATCCTACCTGCCCCCAGGAACCCGATAGGAAATTCGAATTTGATATGTTTAAGCTCAGGACATTGAGATACATCTTTTAGTAAGGAGCATTTGCATAGCTCGTGTTCGAAAATGCCTCTGCTAGAAACGAGGTATTTTCTTGCCTAACCTTTCCTGTACGCTTTGCTAGTGTGTGTATTGGCCGTCTGGTTTTGGAACAGCAGGGCCAGCTGGGTCAGACCTGGCTGGAGAGAGAGATCGGCATTTAGAGTATGGGGAGGGGTGACTCTTTGATCCGAGCAGGGCCGTGCCTGGCAAGGTGAATGATGGCTCCACCTCCCACTGGGCGTCTGATAGCAGACCCCCGGATTCTCAAAGGGCAGGATGTCGCCTCGTAAACCAAGTGCTCCCCGACCCCACCAAACTGGTTCTGGCTGGAATCAGTGATTTGTGACTGTAGAGAACAAAGACTTTTTAGGTATAAAACGCTGCGCTGAAACCTTTTTCAGGTGTGTTCCTTCTGGATGTCAAGACGAAACTCTGTCCGAGTGAACAGAGGAAAGGACTTTGAAACTTTCACCAAGCTTGCTGAAGAAACTACCCGAGGGCCTGAAATGAGAGCGCCTCCTGCTGAAGTCTCAGGGACATTAGACTTCACCCCGTCAGCCGTCTGAATTCCTGTGCTAGGGATTCTACTTGCAGGTGAGGCCTCCGTCGAGCAATCCGGAACCTCTAGTTCTACTGTGAGGAACGCCGACTGGTAACCCTTGTTAACTCTGTGTGGGCCGCCGCAGCTAAGAGAGAGCTGCCGCCGCTGAGCGCCCGCACTTGTGTCAGCTGTGCATCATCGTGATCTGTCCTGTGGGCCGCCGCAGCTAAGAGAGAGCTGCTGCCGCTGAGGGCCCGCACCTTTGCCAACTTTGCCTCATCGTGATTTGTCCTGTGGGCCGCCGCAGCTAAGAGAGAGCTGCTGCCGCTGAGTGCCCACACCTTTGCCAACTTTGCATCCTCGTGATTTGTCCTGAGGGCCGCCGCAGCTAAGAGAGAGCTGCTGCCGCTGAGTTCTCGCACCTTTGCCAACTTTGCATCAACGTGATTTGTCCTGTGGGCCGCCGCAGCTAAGAGAGAGCTGCTGCCGCTGAGTGCCCGCACCTTTGCCAACTTTGCATCATCGTGAGTCGTCCTGTGGGCCACCGCAGCTAAGAGAGAGCTGCTGCCGCTGTGAGCCCACCACGGAGCTGCACGACGAGAGTCATCGCCACCACCAGCCCGGGCCGCTGCAGCCGCGTGCTGCTGCTGCCGCTGAGAGCCCACCTGTGCCCGAATCATTGTGAGTGCACGTTGCGGACCACTGCAGTCAAGAGTTGTGGTCGCTGGGAGTCCGCCTGTCACCGTCTCCGCTTCTTCGAGAAGCTACGTGCTGTGTCCCCGTCCAACGGCAGGTATCTGGTGCGCAACGGGTCGCGTAGACCCAGGCCTTGAACTCAGTCAGTGCCACGTTCTGGTGAATACGTTATTGCCTTTTAAGTCCCTACTGATTTACGTGCATTGTGACTGGTTAAAACGCTTTTGAGAGTCTCGTGCTAAACCTTAGATAAAGATACTATTTGTCTATACCTACTTGAGTTGTGTCCTTTTGTGGTGTCGTTACTGCCTTATTGTGCATGGTCATAAATGCTTCACACACTGCCTCTGAGATAGGCCTAACTGCTCGTGCTACGTTACCACAGGGTTGAGCAGGGGTTATCAAAGGGGGTAGCCCACTTGCCCTGACTTAGGAAGAAGGGTCCCTATTTGGACATTGGCGCCAGCCATTGCCAACTAGAGACCCCCATTTCTAACAGTTAGCATTCGCGGCACCATTTTATGTATGGCCGCCATATTGAACCATGATCGAAACTAATCTTTCCCTTCTTGAGAAAACAGCTTTTAGTAAGTCTCGTTTCTCCAAGGTTGGGCCCTGCTTTTTCTCTAATGAATACACTGTTCTTATTAGCACATACCTTTCCCACTAGATAGAGGCCTTCTCCCACTAGTCTAGCGGTGGGCACGGACGGAACGACCTTGAGCAGTAGATAGTGTGTGCCCGGCCTCAGGATCAAAACTTATCCTTCTGTACTTCTTTGTGTAGCTGCATCTGCCTGGAAAATTCCATTGTGGGCGTGCCTTTATTGGTTCTGAATCGTACATAATGTATCACCATGTTTGCTGAGGTCAGTCCCTCTGCAGCAATCCTAAGAGACTGGGCTCCGCTCGAGTGTATCTGAATAAATATATTGGTTTGTATTCTCTACTATCTGACCGACTCTTCATTTGTATGGAAGGCTGAGAGGTGGTCGTGAGTGACCCGGGTGACCCTAATCAGGTCACTTCCTTCACAACGCATTCTGCGGGTACTCTCCGAGGTGAAGAGTGAATATCATGTTATTCAAAACATACTGTTGTTGTCTGTGACAGCAGTTTAAAACAGCTAGCTTTCTCACCTACAAAAAGAAGACAGGAAGCAGAATCTAAACTAATTTTTAGGCATGGGAATAAATGTAAATTAATGTGCAAATATCATTTATGTTAAAAGCAACTTCATTTATGTACTTAATCATTAATGTTAAATTCTGATTGCAACACCACAATCCTCTCTGCTTATTTCAATCAAATGTGATTTAGATTGGGGGTGGGGGGGAGATTTTCTAATTTCATGCATCGCAGCAAGGCAACTTGCTGAGCTGCGTTGCGTAAAAGAATGATATCAGATATGCACCATATTTACAAAGGTATGGCACATTTCTGCTGCCTTCCTGCAATGGTTCACTTTGTGCTGCCTAGCGCCAAAGTAGCCACTCTTGCACCATGTACAGGCGGGATTGAAGGAGCACCTCCACGCACAAAAACAGTACTTAAAGGCATTTTCCTTTTTCTATGTGTGATGCGGAATGCATCACACATAGAAAAAAGTAAGTAATATTTCTCCTCATTATACCCAATTCTGGGATGAATCACGTATAAACAAAACAAGCATTGGCATAGCCAATAGGTCTCGCCTTTGGGACCTTATAAGTATTTAGCCATGCAGCACATTATCCTGGGTGCTACAGTGATGATGTGCCACTGAATATATGTTTGCTTGCATACCCTGGAGTGTATCTGGATTTCATCTGCGTTTATCTGGTACCTAGGTTGTAGCTGTCGGTGTTGCTCACAAGGTAGATGTTAACAAGGATCTTCGACGGGAAACCAGGTGATTATGTAATTGGGGCCATACTAGACAGAACAATGAATAGCTGTTTTATGAATATTAGCATTAGACATTATGTACAACTTGAGGCACGTGGAGATAAACTCACTTTCCCCAAACCACATGATATTTTGATTGATCACTACAACCAGTGCTAGACTATTTGTGAAATACTGAAAAAATGGGTGATAATTTTACAGACTCCCTATTGGAGTGGTTTCTTTCCAGGACAAAAAAAATGTAGATTAGCAGCACCAAAAAGACATAATGCCTCCTTAAGTGCACCCTAAGCTACCAAGCTGGGTAATACAGAGCTCTGGAGAGAGAGATTTGTGACCAGATCTTATCACAAATTGTTGGTAACTTATGAAGTTCTCTCATTAACAGTAGTTCATTCATAACAGTCAGGAACCCATAAACACTGTTGGGAAGGAAGATACAAACTAGAAACAAACACAAGAAGCAAACACAGAATAAACAGAGCATACAGCACAGGATACACAATCTGGAATCACGCTCAACATGGACAGACAACGAAAAGGCCAATCAGCTTTGCAAGAGTTAGGAGGGTGCTATAAAAAGCACAACCCATACAAATAGACGCATAACCCCAAAACAAACCTGAAATATATACACAATCCATAATCACAACAGAAAGAGACACAAAGTCTAGGCAACCACAAAAGAAAAGTTCGCAAGGTCCAGAGCCACTTTGAAGAAATTAGCACTTTGTGATAGAAAATGGTTACACAAATAAAACCCTAAAATGAGTCCATAGCCCAGAAGATATGTAAAGTATCAGTTTACAAGAATAAAGAACGAGCACAGTGTGGAACCACTCGTTGTAGACGAGGTGAAGGTAACTGAGGCACAGTAATAATTAAAAGGGCTCACAGGAGAAGGAAAGCTCAAATCAAGAACCACCTGATACATGGGAAAGGAGACTGAGATGTGAAAAAGCCACAAGGGAAAGATGGATACAATCAAGAACCACACAAAAAGAGTAAGAACAAATGAGATTGTTTTCAAGTTTTGCTAGGCGCTAACCTCACCAGAAGGTAACATACGCCAGAGATAAAAAGAAAGAATGTGCTCCCTGAGGCAACAGCAAACACACTCACATTTAATCTGTCAAGTACGTTCCAGTAACAAACATTAGAAGTCACATTATTTACTAAGTGCACAAATGGCAGCCTTGCTCTCATGCAGATGCTTTAAATATGCAAAAAAAGGTCAAACGGGGCAATGTCCGGCCGTAAAGCCCTTGAAATTAAATGTGTGTTTACTGAGCTGACGACGGGCGGGGTGCAGTGACATGAGGTCATCCACCTCATCCTGAACTCCACACTGGCACCTCTTAAAACTGTAGACTGTCTCGCCGGGGCAAGGTGAAATGAAATCACCTCACATCCTGACAGAACCCCATTGGCTCTCAATGCCCAGCTCTCACCATCTTCAAAACATTTACAAAGCTATCACGACCAGCACACCCGTTTATTGTGGGGGCAAGTTCACCATCTGTGGTGACTCCAGACAACCACAGCCAGGGCACCTTCAAATTGGAGACTAAGATGTTAAAAAAAAAAAAAAAGACAGCAAACCTTTTTCTGTCTATGGACCCAGGATGTGGAAAAGAATCGCTCTATCCATGCTGCTCCAATGAAGGAAAGAGTTCAAGAGACACCTCTTTAACGAACACTACTCCAAAATGCAGTAACATAAAAAAAACAGCTACCTCGTCTATCATTCCCTGACAGTTTGCTTGCCATTGAAACTGCACAGCGCCCAGCAGGCTATTTGGCTAGGGCTGCACAATACAAATACCCTATACATGCATACCACTATACATACTGGTCTTTATAGCTGGAGGGACGTCTGCAGGGAGAACAGCTCGCCTCCCGCACCCGCAGGAGATTATGGGGGTGACGTCCTAACACCTCCCCAGTGACACTCATCTTTCAGGCCCATAGAATTAGGCCTGCGTCTTACTTTACAGAGATCGTGTATGTCCATCCATTAACCAGGGTCATGACCGAGGAAACATGGATTGTAGAAGCATATGACAGCAGGGCTAAGCCACGTGCTAAACAGGCACCATAGAGCCTACAAAGGCAAAGCTATGCACAAGGTTACACCGAACTGCGAGATGTAAGAGAGCAAATGTGTCCTATCCGGGTATATCTGACAGTCTCGTACAGCAAACATTTAGTAGATTACAAATATCTTAGCTACGGAGGAGTAACACTGACTCCGGGTATAACATTTGACAACAGACCCAAGTAAGCACAATTAACGTATAGGTATACCAGAGGTGAGCGGTCCCTAGTGCCACACTATGCATGCCATTGAAAGCAGAGCTGCCTCGCTGGGTTACATAGATCTCACGGGCCTCAGAGAGAAAGATTACACAGATCTGTTTCGTGCAGCAGCAATATTCATCGGGTTACAATTACCTGCATGGATTGGACAGCCGAGGCCCCTCCCACCTCTTCGATTCGGCGCTGCTGCCCAGAGAACAGGAGCCCCTGGGGAGCTGCTCAGATCCAGCGTCTCTTGTTTTCTACCAGATATTCCATCTATGTTACCCCACCCCCCACAACCATGTAGATCATGTTCCCCCACTCCTGGTACAAAATCGTCCGAGCACCCCTGCTTCCTTCAGAAGGCTCGGGGAACAAAGAAATTCGGGTAATCGTTGAACTCGGGGTGAGTAAGAATAAAAACAGAGGGGATCAAACTCCTCTCGGGAGTCATAGCTCCGCGGCCCCCCCTCCCTCCCCCCGGGAAAGGGGAATAACCAGGACAGTAACTCTAGTAGAGAAGAATCCAAGGGGAAAACACACAGAGGATACCAAGAGAAAACGGCACAGAGGGGGCACGCCGGAGCACCGCCCCCATGTGAGACCCCGCTTTGTTAACCACAAGGCCGCCAGAGCCCCCTGGTGTGCTGAACCTCCAGTAGTGCCCACGTAAGGAGGCCGCGGCGCAAGTGGGGGAGGTGTGCTGTGTTTGCCTGCTGAAAATCAAAAGCGCGCGAAAGAGCTCGCGCTGGGTAAACATAAGAACTGTAAGGTGATCCTGGAATGCAGCTGGCACACTGCGCGCCGCTGCTCACTCCGCTCGCTCCCGAGACACATAGGCTAGGGGAGTAAACATTTCAAGAAAAGGCGGGACATACCCACGCCTTTGGCCATTTGCGTGCTTTCATTTGTGAAAGCCAGACGCAATGGCCAATCAAATGTGTGGGTGTAAACAAATCCACACGGAAAAGTTGCAAGGAAGTTGGGAGTACTTACAAGAAGCCTCCCATAGAGCAGCGCATGCGCGCTGCGCTAGGCTCGACCTAAAAAGGAATATTTCTCATCGTTACACCCGGGTCTGGGAGGTGTACAATGTTTGACACATTCCCAGGTTTACAACTCTGTTAATCTGGGAATGCGCCAAAATCCATGGGTGGACATGTGGGAACGCCCACACTCCACCCACGGAACGCCTTCTTGCGCTGCTTTACAGTACCCCAGATTTATTAAACCATCAAGAGTTACTCAAGGTGGCGTTGCGTGGCTTAGTAAATCCCACTTAAGGGCTTTCATTACCTTGCGTGAAGTAAAGGGCAATGCAAGCCCTTAGTAAATTTGGCCCTGGGTCTTTAAAGTTTTTTGTTGGGGGTCTGCTTCTTCTGAAGTGACCACTCCTCTGCTCTCTTCTTCCTGTTTAAAGCAGTCTGTTCCTGCAGGAATAACTCTAAAGCTGATAGCGTCACAACACAGGCAATGGAAGTGACTAGAATTCACACATGGATGTCAACCACATAGATATGTGTACTAAAGTGTTAGCCCAAGGCCCCAGTCCTACCCTTTATGATTCCCTTATGATCCCCTTCTCCTTCTTGAAATGTTCTCAGGCCCCTTCCTTGTGACCTCTCACTGAATCGAAGAGCACCCTTTGAAGTGTACAGGGGATGCCTGGCTCTTCCCTCTCAAATGTGTGCCTCACCCAGGAATGCCGCAATACACAAATCTGTCTGGCGGGGGATTTCTCTACCTCTTCCCCATGTTTCATCATGCAAGCCTGGGTCTCCCAACATGGAACCCATGGCCCTCCAAGATTTGTACCACTCACAGGCACACATACACCCAAGTGCATGTATACAACCTACACACGCTGCACAGCACTGTATCCTTCATGTATTGTACCACTCATAGGCACACATGCATCCACGCATACATTTAACATTCATGCACTGCCCAGCACCACATCCTCTATGTATTGTACCACTCATAGGAACACACACATCCAGCACGTGCATTCACCATAAACGCACTGCTAAAGACAACATCACCCCTGTATTGTACACTTCCCAGGCACACATATACCCACCGCAGATACACCACTCATGCCTTGCGCAGAACTACACACCAAACCGATGTAGGCCAAGGGTTAAGCACACAGCAGTGGAACTTTAAAAACTAATGAGCCCGTAGGCCTCTCTCCAGTGACACAGGTTAACAAGGACCTGTTCACTCCTACTGATCACTACACGGTATGCTGCCACCACTGTGCTTGTGCTGCTTATCTCCTCGTGAAGGCAGTAGCCATCTACCACTGTGAGAGTAGTGCTTTGGGTGCCCCTCTAGGTCCAACAAGACTGCAATCCGTGAGACAGGCCTATGTCATGAGGCACACACATGAGCCGTGTTTGCCTAGGACAACAAAAATCTGCATTAGTGTAGGAAAGTAGGATCTGCTTCTTATGGTTACCCCCACTTTTTGCTTTTTGCACCCACTGTTTTGACTAGTCTGGCTGGAATCCTGCTATTCAGGACCCCAGCCTATCTGCTTTCTCCCTTAAATTGCTACATATGTACTTTAGTACAACTCCAGATTGAATACTGGGGTACCCTTATCAGTCCCTAGTATATGGTACACATGTACCCAGGGCATAGGTACCCCAGAGGCCTCCCATGGGGTGAAGCATGTATTATGCCACCTATGAGAGGCCATGCAAAATGGAACCTCATGTCTGCTACTGCAGCCTGTGTAAGATAGTGCTTGCACCACTTACCTTAGATATAGGTTCACTATATCTAAATGTCACTACACCTAAAACTTTATAAGTCACCCCTATAGCAGGCCTTAACAATCCTGAAGGCAGGGTGCATTATAACCTCGCGGTAAATGCTATCTCGAAAACGACTGCAACGAAGCATGTCGTGTTTGGTGTCAAACACCTTGGAATCATACCTACACACCAGTAACTGGTGTGGGAGGTATGATTCCTCCCCTCAGAACCAAGGTTCTGGGGGTACCTAAGTCTACCGGTACCAACTTTCTCGAGCCTTACAGCACAAAATGGATGCTGCCAGCCACAGACACGAGTCTGCCCTCCTGCTGCTGAGCCAAGCTCGAGCAGGGGAAGGCAGCACAATAGGCATCCTGTCACAGGGAGGTGTTACCACCTCCCAGACAGGATTTAGTGTATTGGGGCTGGGTGGGTGCACTGTCTCAGTGCCAGAAAGTCTGCATGAGGGGCACATTTGGTGTCCCTGTGCATAGTCCAGCTCAAACCAGTTCTGGGAGCCATTTGCTCCTGCTATGGCGCGAAACTGGACAAAGGATATGGGAGTAGCCTCCCCCCTGTCCAGACCCTCCCCTAGGAGGGTCCCCTGAATCTGTCCAACCCTCTCCCGTGGGTATAAAATGGGTTACCTGGCTACAGGACATTAGATTTTTTGTGGGCAAGATTCTGCAAGAAGAAACCACTACACTTCGACCGTCTGGACACGGTGGACTTCGCTGGACCTCCCTTGGGCTCGACTTCGTCTTTCCTTGCCGTCCCAAGCCTCGTCAGTGTCCGTGATCCATACAGGCTCCGTGAAGGACCCTGTGGACCTCCAAGACATCAGAAGTATCTCCCTTGGGGTGAGTCACTCACCTGCATTCGCAGGCACCGTAACGCATCTGACCGGTCTGCTGATCCTGAGCTCCTGCGGACTCCGAAGGCTCCAGCAACACAGGAGGTGGGTTTCTGAAGGTCTCCGAGTTCGAACTGCCCTCTCACCGAGTTTGAGGCCAGTATCCCTCGTGGGGACCGCATAACCCGTACCACTGTGCACCACGTTCACTTGCAGCTGGATATGCTTGTTGTCGTGCAACAATTCCGTGCATTGGGCCCTTTGTAGCCCTGACCCCAGCGCATCTTTTCTACAAAGGACTCCGGCATCCCCGCACTCTGTGCCCTGCTAGCTGGTATCCTGTGAAACCGCCTGAGGTCCCCTCGCGACTCCTGTGCCTCCGGCCTGTGGGTCCACTTGAGGGTCAACACTGCTTTTCTTGGGCTCCCCTGGTTGCTCCAGGCCTGCCCTGACTCCCCTTGCTGTGGTGAGTCTCCTGGTCCTTGCTGGGCCAAATCGACCCTGAACTTGACCATCTTCGTTGGTTGCCGCTGCCAAGGCTTGTTGGTGCTCCCCCCGGACACCGACCCCTCAGCACTCTACATCCTTCGTGGGACAGCTCGAATCCGGCTCCTGGTCGTCCTAGACATCTTCTGGTCCCTGCAGCTGAAGAGTCAAGATCCCCGTCAACGCACCTGAAGCACCCGACATCAGTGGGCATTCGTCTACCGAGCCCCTGGTCACTCCAAAGTGACCCAGACTCTGTCTTCTTGCTTTCAGGTTCCTTTCTACAAGAATCCACATTTGGATTCCCCGGACATTCTTCTTACTTCCAGCAGCAGCATTTCTTTGCCGACTTCCATAGAGAACGACAAGGGTTTCCGACGCCACTTCGTACCTATGCACCCGGCTCCTCTGGGATAGGTAACTCTGATACAAAGGTATCCACGGGTGGGGTGGCTCTCCAACCTCTTAAATTCCAATGGTTGTCTTCGTAATCTGCTGGGAAGGGTCCTTAATCTTTAATTTTCCAACCGCGACTTCCCCATTGAATTGTACAGAACAGACGGTCGTGTTCTCACTCTGCACCCGTCCTCCGTGGGGTCCCTACTTACTCACCTTGGGTGGTTCCTTGGGGGTCCCAGCAATTCTACACCTTCTAGACTAGGTCTAGTCCCGAGTCGTGGTTCTTATACCACTATTTTAGTATATGGTTTGGTCTCCCCCTGGAGCCCGCTGTGTATTGTGCTACTTACGATTGATTCTTTGCAACTGTATTATTTGCATTGTGTTCTATCCTCATGTAGAGGATACTAGAGAGTGTTATATATAATAAATAAATATTTTTATAACTACTGTGTGGTTTCCCTTTCATTTAACCAAATATATAAGGTTGCATTCTGGTAAAACAAGCTGCTTAACATTCCTTCAAGACTTAGCCTGAAGGCTGCTCTCCATAGCTACCACTAGGATAGCTTTCTATAAAGGTTATCTTTAACCTAATCACCATAAGGGTTATTTGGACTGGTGCAAGGTGCCCACTTTAATTAGTGGACAGCGTATACCAGGCCAACTTCTCACAATTAGGGATCCAGATATTAATAAAGTTGGGCACTCAGTGTATGGGTGCACATCAATTACCATGCAGAGGACTTTTCTGTCCCAACAATCAGAATGCCAACGGTTGTGCACATGATATGAATGCAATCTAGATCATTATGTCACTGAGCTCAGCTCCATAACAGTTGAGGATTTTAACACCCAGTGCAAAGTCTGTTTATGACACTTATGCATGTATGTTTTCAAATTTAACAAGTAACACCAAGACTTTCGCCTCATTCTTGCCAAAGATTACAATTCTACCGGTTGTCTGGGATCATATTTTTTGTTTCCCTCGTTTACCAGAAATTGTAAAATATAATGAAAATGTGTGCTTTTCGAGGTGGACAATTCCAATATACTTTCAAATGTATAATACAATGCTATAAGGGCGAAATAATACAACTTAAATCTGGCCTAATTTGAATAGTTTCTTCGGTATTGATGTGTACATATACACATACACACAAGTACGCGTGCACACATACATTTCAGAGCCTGCTGTTTATTAAGAATCTCATTAGTGTGGCGACACATCAAGATTATGATTTACCCCACTGATGAAGCTGAAATCACTTCATCCTACATGCAATAAGGGCTGTTTCTTTTTTTCATCCAGCTTTTCAACTACTGAGCCATTATATTTTGAACCGTAAAGTATCTCTAGGAAGCAAACTTCAAAAAAGATACTTGATTACTCCATGGAGGAAAAGATCAACATTATAACACTTGCTAACAAATGACAACTCCCATGTCCTCTTTTAAGTCTTCCTGCCCCTATGACGAGATGATATGAAATGCATGTTTTCGTTTTTAAATACACTTTGAGCGTAACTGAGAAATTGACTGTTAAGTCCGAGGTTTATACATCACAAACATAGATCAGATTATTGAGACCTATGTTTGTCCTTTCTAATGGAAAATCAGTGTTATTCGTTTCTTGTAGATTACGCCAAAATAGATTTGATTTTTCTTTAACTGCATGCCTGCAGCTAAGCAGTCATCGAGGAAACAGGACCCCAGTGATAAGTAACTAGAGTGGAAACCATTACACTACTGCCAAACAGCTTGTGGACTGCCCTGCTCCCCACATAATAAGTTACACTCCTCCAGTTGGCAAGATCAGACTTCCCCATCACTGGGGAATGGAACAGGAGGTTGCTGGGAAGTTTATATATATAATATCCAACTATCCCTCTCTCTGTATATAGATAACTATATCTCTATATATGTAGTCCCTTTCATCTCTCTTCTTTATGGTGAAATCCAATATTGGATGGAGACAATGTTGCTCTGCGTGCACACAAGGATGTTCAGAGCAGATTGCTTACCTGTGTTACCTCATTTTTGTTTAAATCTTTTTATTAACATTTTCGTATTTTCATACAACATACACAGTGCGTCAGCACCCTGTGGGGCAACAACAAAGTTAAGCAGTTCGGCATACAATCCATCTTATTATTAGAAAAGCTATCGGATGAGTTAATGGTAATAGTTCCTGGAGGATTGTCCTAGCAATGACTGCGGCAGTATCGTGTCAGGCATTGTGATGTACCATCTCGTAGCCCTCTTAGCTGTGGTGCAACATTTAATCAAGCTGTGGGCGTAGGATACAACAAAATGAGGGCAAAATAACCAAAGGAGAGATGGGATAGTCACCTGAAACCCACTGCCGCATGTGCTAAAAAGAGGGGGTGGGGGGGAGAACGGCCATGTTAGAGCCGACCGACAGAAACTCCGTAAAGTGAAATCATGTTAGTATGTGAGGCCGGTTCTGTGTGCGTGTACTACCAATTGCTAAGCGCTGAGTTCCTCATCTTGCTTCCTGCCCTGGGGCCCATCCTCCGTGACATTATCCATGCCCTGCAATCTCGACACCATAGCATCCCAGTGGTGTGCCAGCGGAAACCTACGGATCCCAAGCAAGTCCTCCCGACGTAATGCAACCCCCTCTGCCCTGGCCCAATTAAGTAAGGAGCGTCGCCAGGCTATGGTGTGAGGGGCCGTTGGGGACTTTCACCTTTTGGTGATTAGGCGTTTAGCCACTATGAACCCCAGATCAAGGAACCGGGTAGCTGCTCTGTGTTTCTTACTCCTACTAAACAAATGCAGTATGTGTGCCTCCCAGAGAAGGGGGATGTCTTGGGAGGTGCAGGTAGCTAGTGCAGCTGTCACATTGGCCCAGTATTCGCGCAAGTCAGGGCAGTGCCACAACATATGTAATACGTCTGCGTTTACTAAGCGGCACCTAGGGCAAGCTGCATCTGATCTAGCAAAATACTTATTGATTTGGGCTGGGGCAAGGTATGCCCGGTGCAATATAAAAAATTGGATTTTCTTAAAGCGCTGATTGAGTGGAATATGTGTCGGACCTCCCCGAACGGCCAACCATTCCCTGTCCGTAAATACTTTCCCCAGAGCCTCCTCCCAATGTTGCCTCTGGGGGGTCAGGTCAATTTCTGTGTGCTGGCGGAGTGAGGACGCGAACCGAGTCAAGTGCCCCCCACTTCCCATCACATGTAGGTACTGTATCGTATGGTGCATGGGCGGTTCCTGAGCAACACTACCCCACTTAGAAGCCAGCGAGGCTATAATCGCCCGATGTAATAAGAACTGCCCCGGGTACATGTTCTCTTCCGACATGAGTTCCTGGTATGGAATGAGGGAGCCATCCCGGTAAAGGTCTCCCAGTTCCTGAATACCTTCTGTGTCCCAGTGACAAAGTTCAGTTGCTGTGGTGTATATGTCCCCTCGTGGTGTACCCAATAATGGGATGGCGGGGGCATAAGGTATGAGAGCCCTGGTGACGAAGAGGCTCCTACGGAAGCACTTAAAAGCTATAGTGGGTAGGAGCGCACCTATGGGCCTAGGTTTGTGCATGGGTGAAAGATTTGTAGTAATGTCTGGTGCGGGATTGGAGGCTGCAGTGAGGCCGTGTCTGCCAGATACCGGGATGATAGCCATCGGGCGATCCACTGGAGCTGGGAGGCCAAGTAATAGTGTTCAAAATTGGGAACCGTTAACCCCCCCTGGTCTGTGGATAAATAAAGTTTCCCCATAGATACTCTGTGTCTGGACGTTCCCCATATAAAGTCTCTTATTATCCCTTCCCATTTGCGAAAGAAGGGTGGGGAAATAATAATAGGTAAGGTAGTGAAATAGTAAAGGAGACGAGGGAGAACTACCATTTTTACAAGGGCTACCCTGCCCGAGATTGCCAGTGAGAGGGTCTTCCAGAAGTTCATTTGTGATTGAATAGCTGTAGTAGCTCTGACTACGTTCCCCTCGAACAGATCCTTCCTAGTACGGTATATGCGCACTCCTAGATATCTAAAGGGGTCAGTGCACCACGTCATACACACGCCCCCCATGGAATACCCTGGGTCAGGGGTCGTCCGCAGAAACGGAGAGAGAATAGATTTCCTGGCATTAACCCGCAGGCACAAAGCCTTTGCAAAGTGTGATAAGGCCTGATCCAAGGAGGGCGGGATGTCGTGAAGGTCTCGTACGTACAGCAGTAAGTCATCTGCATATAGCGAGATAACGTGCAAACCATCCACCAGTGTAACTCCCATGTCCACGTGTGCACGGATGTGCGCCGCCAGTGGTTCCACCGCCAGCGCGAAGAGGAGAGGGGACAACGGGCATCCCTGTCTAGTTCTGCGCCGTACCTGAATGGGATCTGATAAGTAGGGGCCCGTCCGAACATGGACGGATGGGCGCCTATACAGCAGCTGAACTATACTGAGGAAATAAGGCCCTATACCGTACCGAGCTAGGCAGGCGAAAAGGAAATTCCAGTCAAGCGAATCCAATGCCTTCTCAAGGTCTAGCACCAGGCAGACCGATCGAGGCCATTGGAAGGGGGCATACTCGACTACCCGAAAGTACCGGCGGATATTTAGAGCCGTGTTTCGTTGAGGGACGAACCCGTTCTGGTCAGGGTGGACCAAGGCGAGAACAAGGGGCACCAGGTGATTAGCTAAAATTTTGGCTAAAATTTTATAGTCAACGTTTAATATCGCTATCGGTCTATATGATCCGGGGGAGGTTGGATCTTTCCCTGGCTTCAAAAGGGCAACCACGTTAGCCGCACACATCGAGGGTGGTAAAGCCTGGTCGTCAATTGCCGAGGTGTACAAGGAGTGCAGACGAGGCACCAGAGTCTCTGCGTACGTTTTTAAAAATTCAGTGGGAAGCCCGTCGGGTCCTGGCGTCTTTCCAGATGCCAGGGACTGCAGTGCTTCACGAATTTCGTCCACTGTCAGGGAGGAGTCCAGAGCGAGTAATTGGTCAAGCGTCAGTGTGGGCAGCTCCACAGTGGAGAGGAATGACTCAATGTGAAGGCTGTTCCTAGTCAGCTGAGCCGAATATAACCTGGTGTAGTGCGCTGTCATTGCTGCATGACTGTCTCTCTGTGTACAGCTCCTACGGCCCATTTCATCCACCAGAAGCTGTATGGGGCGCTTGGGGTGTTCTTGTCTAATTAGGTAAGCCAGCAGTTTGCCCGTCCTATCTGCTGTAGCGTGAGAACGAGCCGAATGCGCCATGAAATTGTGACATCGTAGTCTTTCTACTAGCGCTTCCCGCTCAGCATGGGTGTCATCAAGTTGCTTTTGCCTATCAGGTCGGTCGATGGCCTGCTCTTCTAACCGGAGCAATTGAGGCTCAATGGCGGACAAGGATGCGTCAAGCTGTTTACGGATACTCCACGTGTGCGCAAGGCAATGCCCCCTTGTCACCACTTTAAATGCCTCCCATTCCGTCAATACCGAGTCCACAGAGTCTGCATTAAGATCAAAGTATCCAATCACTGCAGACTCCAGAGAGCTCCGGAACGCTGGGTGCTCCAGCGCTGCCGTCTGTAGACGCCAAGCTGGAATCGGGGACGTCTCGGCCTCCCACGCCAGGTGCATTATTTGTGGATTGTGATCGGAATGTGTCTGACCAAAATATTCTGTGGACTGAATTAGGGGGGGCTAGGGCCGCCAAGACCAGAATGCGGTCCAGCCGGACGTGCAGCTTGTGAACTGGCGAGAAAAAAGAATACACCCTAGCGTGAGGGTGACGCTCGCGCCAGACATCTGTCAACGACCAATGCCTCATCCAAGTACATAGGGACTGGGCGCTCGAAGATGCTGTGGTTCTATTCAAAGGAGGAAAGGAACGGTCAAGAGAAACGTCCAGCAGAGTTAAAATCCTCTCCCAGCAACCACGGAACCTCCCTCCATCTAGGGAGTAATGCCGTCAGGCTACAGAGGAATGCTTACCTGTGTTACCTCATAGAGCAGACACAGCAGAGGTGTGCACTGAAACGGCCAGTGGTACAGCCCACATTGCTTAAGTCCACAATAATGTAGTCTAAAATACCTAGATTGAAAGAAGAGACTAGAAAGTGAAAAACAAAGCAAAAATGAAAAAGGGCTGCTAGGCAAGAAAGGAAACAGTGCATGGAATGAGCGGAGTCTATGAACGACAGACATCTATATGCACGCTACAGGGTGCATAAGCTCCCATTTAACAGCCTTGGAGAAGCAGTTTCTAGCCCTCCCACTTTGAGGAAAGACCTCACCACCTGAGGGCTGGGAGGTAGGAATATTTGTATATTGCCTGCATAGCAACCACCAAAATTCAACTATTAACTCATATTTACATTCATTGTTTAGCAAACTGGTAATCCAAATCCTAGGTCATGTCTTATGCTTCCACTTCTTAACGTTTCTTCTATTTATAAGGGTGTTTCAAATTTAGTAGTTTGCCACCAATCAATAAAATTGTACACAAAAAAATGAAAGAATCGTCTGCGGTTATGTAATTTATCGTGTGCAGTTATGTTATTAGTCTGATCACTTCAGAAACGTACTTTTAAGCAGAGTATCGAATCCTGAAATTGAGACTTTAATTCTAAAATAAAATATGTAATGAAACATGTTTGTTCTTGTAGATGGCACCTACTGCCTCATACGGCTGTCTTCTGATGAAACTTAAAACAAAGAAGCATTTGTTTCATCTTACTGGCTAATCGCATGCCTCCGTCTTGTGCTTAAATAATGCAAAGTGAAGACCTTTCTTGTTTAGAATAGATGGGCTGCAACACCCATGACAATTTCTGCAACATTTGGTCCACTAGTGGTACAGTACTAAGCATCATGTGAACAATGGCTCCAGGGCACAGGTGGCAGCTCCCCACTAAGCTGGAAAGATCCATTAAATGCACATTTCTGTAGATTCCTTTTTTAGTGACTGGAAAGTGATAAGTTGTTAAGAATTCAATACATGGATCTGACCTGTTATCGTCTTGTAATCAAACTGGTGGCAATGCTTTACGTGTGCTGTGCTAGGCCCCCAGGAACACAGGCAAGGGTAACACTGAGATATGGAAAAAGCAGCTCAATGACTTTGAAACCATCAACAGATGATAAATAATTGGATAGCCAGAGGAGAGTCGTGGACATCAAATTGCAGTTGTGTATACAAATACTTTTGAAGCAGAAACAATGTTGTGCTCTATTTAGAGATCACCAATCCCCCTTTCGATCCAATGGAAGGCTGTCTTTGTGTCTTTAGTAATAGATACAACCATCTTTTCCATGTATGAACTCCTTCTGAGGTGGAGCTTTGTTGGTTTGGCTTGTCATTTGGTTTGAACCCGTACAACATTGTGTACATAGGTACTTTCATAGTTAAAGACTCCAAGTTGGGTCTCCCTTTTGCATACAAGCAATGCCTGGAAGGACACTATTCATTGAGTCAGGAAAGTTGTGCGTTTTAACATGCCTATTAAGAGCTCCAGACCGACAAAAGTCTTTCCCACATATTGTACATACATATGGCTTTTCTCCTGAATGTATTCGCTGGTGTTCTTTGAGATGATGCTTTCGCATGAAGCTTTTGTCACAATCAGTGCATTGATATTCTCTTTCTTTGTATTGCATATTCTGGAGTCCCATGCTTTGGCTTTTTTTAGAATCTGCACATACATATACATTATCTCCTTCCTGTTTTTTCTGGTATGTAATAGAGTCTATGTTCTGCCTGGTGCTTTTCCCATAGTCAGTATATGTACAAGGTGTCGGGTTTGGCAGTGAGCCTGCATGGCTTGTAAGAAGCTGTGCATTGCCCAGAACACTATCTGTTTGATCATATGTTTCCGATATCTCTGCTTTGGAATTTACTTGACATATGCTGGAATGCGATGGTTTACTGAAACTACGTTCACATTTTTTAGCATTTTCGACCATCAGCTCTGCATTACTATTTGACCACACACGGCTTTCTGAGTATTTTCCATTCTCAGAGATTTGTAGAACATTCAAATCATCTTCTCCAGGCAAAGTTTTGCATGCCATTGAGGTTTCAGTACCTTTTAGAGAATTCACAACTTCAAATCTTCTCATCATGCTTCCAACACCTGGTAAAAAAAGAGACCACATTTCCAAATTTTTTAAGCAACAACAAGAACTGCCTACATCCAATAAGGCTATATTTACAAAGTTCAACCTTCCGTAACTGTTGTGCATAGTAGTGCAATGTTGAGGCTGTCGTGTACAGTTGGTTATTTAATTCTGTTTATGAACTGCCGTGGAAAATCAAAATGTACTTTGGTAAAAATATTTGTGGTGGATACATTACCCTTCTGCAGGCTTCTCACCTTATGAATATTCCCCAAACGTCTGACTGGTCTGGAAAAGCCTATCCACAACAGTAGCTCTCCAGGAGAGCCAGGTGGCACCATGTAGCTACAGCTGCAACTCTGCCCACTGGACATGACCTTACCAGCGTATACTAACTGACAACTTGCACACTGAAGTCAGTTCCTGAAAATGTTTCCATGCTCCATAGAGGCATGTGGGGGAGGAACGGAGACAGCATAAATGACAGAGATAAACAAGCATTGGCAAAGCCAATAGATCTCGCCTATGCAAGAGATTTTGGTTTTGGCAAGGTGTTTTAGCAATGTTGTACAGCATTGTGGCTGCTGTTCAGCATGGCTAAAAGTTAGTGGAATGGAGTGGGGTGGGGTAGATTGGAATGGGGTAGACTGGGTTAGAGTGGAATGGGGTAGAGTGGAGTGGGTAGATTCGGGTAGAGTGGGTAGAATGGATTGGGGTAGAGTGGGGTGGAGTGAGGCAGATTGGACTGAGGTAGATCGGAGTGGGGAGTTGGGTATCCTAGATTGAATTGGGGTGGAGTAGATTGGGTTGGAGTGGGGTAGACAGGAGTGGATTAGAGTGGGGTAGATTGAGTGAGGTAGATGGGGCAGTGTAGATCGTGGTAGATTGGGGTAGATTGGAGTGGGATATATTGTGGTAGATTGGAGTGGGGTAGATTGGGGAAGAGTTGAGTGGTGTTGATTGGAGTGTAGTGGGGTAGATTGGGAGGATTATAATAGGATAGTGTGGAATGGAGTGGGTGTAGATTGGGGCATTTTGGAGTGGGGTAGACTGGGGTAGGGTACTTTGGAGTGGGGTTGATTGAGGTGGGGTAGACTGCATTGGGGTTGGGTGGAGTGGGGTAGACTGGAGTGGAATAGATGGGGTAGATTTAGTGGGGCAGGTTGGAATGGGGTAGATTGGAGTTAGGTAGATTGGGGTGGAGTAGATTGGAGTGGGGATCAGTGGGTTAGACTGGAGTGGAGTGGGGAAGATTTGAGGAGTGTGGTAGATTGGAGTGGAGTGTGGTAGAGTGGAGTGTGACAGAGTGGGGTGGAGTGGGGTAGATTGTGGTGGAGTGGGGTAGTGGTGGGGCGGAGTAGACTGTGGTGGAGTGGGATAGATTGGAGTGGAGTGGGGTAGATTAGAGAAGAGCTGGATAGATTGCAGTGGGGTTTGGAGTGGAGTAGGGTGAATGGAGTGGGGTAAATTGGACCGGGGTAGATTGGAGTGGAGTAGTGGGGTAGATTGGAGTGGAGTGTGGTAGTTTGGAGTGGGTTGGATTGGGGTATACTAGAGTGGGGTGGATTGGGGTAAACTGGAGTGGGATATACTGGAGTGGATTGGAATGGGGTAGATTGGAGCAGAGTGTTAGATTTTAGTAGAGTGAGGTAGATTGGGGTGGAGTGGGGTAGATTGGATTGGGTGAGTTGACTGGGTTATAATGAGTGGAGTGGGGTAGAGTGGAGTAGGGTAGAGTGGAGTGAAGTGGTGTAGATTGGGTGAAGTGGCACAGATTGGAGTGGATTAGATTGGGGTGTAGTGAAGTGGAGTGGGTTAGATTGGAGTGGGGTAAGTGGTGTGGAGGCGAGTGGCATGCTGTGGAGTGGCATGTCGTAGAGTGGAGATGAGTGTTGCAGAATGAAGTGGCGTGGCATAAAGTGGAAGGGCATAGATTGGAGCGGCGTAGTATGGAGTATGCATGGTACGGTAGCGCACTGTCATTACAGACAACATATTTTCGATTGAAATGAACCTTACATTTGCACCGATATAGGGTTTTACTACACACAAACAATGTGTGCAAATGTCATCACTTAGTGTATGATGTGTTTTGATCGTATTCAAATATTTGTTTCCACCACACTTCAGAATTACAAAAAAAAATTGCTTAATTTGTACTAATTTTGATATATTCTGAAACATCAGCACAGTTCTTTTTTTTTTGTTGTGTGATAGAAAAAAATCCTACACCCTCTCCTCTTACTTGGGTACTCAGCAGGATTGTCACAAATTCTCTCATTTTGAAGTCACAGAAAGAAAAGTAAACACCAAGCTCCCTCGGAAGACAGCTTGACATTTGACCTCTGTTGTTGAATGCACAGCAAATATGACAAGATAAGAACAAGGCCTGTTTACAGAAAGCGAGTTCATGGAAGAATACAGCAAACAAGGTTTGGACAATGGGAGGGACAAACTCAAGCTAGACAGCCTAAAACAAATAAAGCCAGAAAATCTGAGTTACAAACCACAAAGTCAATGGTCAGCAATTGACAAAATGCATTCCTAGGTCAGCTTTCTGAATGTCCCCAAGATGTCTTTAGCAAACCAGACAGGCTTCGACCTAAAAAAAAAACCATAATGCATTTCGATACCCTGAGATCTTGTTATTAATACCACTAACTTATTATCAGAGGAGGGAGGCCTGTGAGGTATCTGCAGAAACATTATGTATCCACCATAAGGAATACAAGGCTTACTTGTAATAATCGGTTTGCAAGATATACTGCTGTAGATACCCCTGCTTTGCACACTCCTGCCATCTGGTGTTGGTTCAGAACATTACAAGTTGTTTTTCTTTGAAGGAGTTTCGATTTTAAGGAGACTCGTGATGCCTCCCCCAAAAAACCCACAAAATAGCAGGACATAGACTGCACCTTAGAATGCGTTTTTCCCTTGCAGGAAGTGTAAGAGGGGTGATGAGAAGCAGTACAAAAGTCTGTAAACTAGAGTACTGAATAAGCGCTAAACATTTTAGAAAAGCATGCATCTGAGGAGTTGGTGGGGCATGTGAATCTACATCATTAGTAGCTGCAAACCAATTGCTATGGGCAGGTAACTTTTTTCAGTTTTAAGCATGTGTGGCTTTAGCTAATATACTTAGCATAGACTGCAAAGAAGTACCCTTTTCCTAAAGCCGGAACAAAAGATGTGTGAAACAATGTTTTAAGAACAGTTTCCCCAATTTGCTACTCCTGGTGGGCCTGAATTTCCACACAGTAATGTTTAGTGAATGTGTGGATGATGAACCAAGTAGCCACTCTGCAGATAATGGCCCGTTTTTTATGAGTAAAATGCACCTTAGACACAGAGGGTAATGTATGTTTAGCTTTGGCGCAGCAAATTTGGATGCACTTTCCAAATCACCTAGCGAGTTCAGACTGTGATACTGGGTTACCAATATGGGGCTGTATTTTGTACAATCTACATAGTGCAGAGGACTCTTTTAAAATCTAAAGTATACAATACCCGTTCCAAAACCAATTGTAGGTGTGGAAAGAAGAATGCCAAATAAATGGACTGACAAGAACAGGAGAAATTCCTGTTTTGTAACCATGATTCTTTATTCAATTTCATAAACATGAAACCAAGTGCACCTTGCTTGCAGGCTGAAATAGCATTGAAAAACTGAATAGCTCCCTTCCCCCTCCCTCTCAGACAATAGTATTATACATAGAGTTCAAAAACAAGCAACTGTTGAAAAACAAAGTCCAAGAAGACAGATCTCCTATCTTATTGAGCTTGCAACTCTGAGGTTGCAATAATCATTAACAGTGAAATAAGTTCAAGTTCCTCAAACGAATTGGGCACAGTGCCGAAGGGAAGCATTGGAGTAACTAAGATACCAGTGGCTATCATATTGCTTCAAAGGTGTTCTATGGGGTTGGGAAAGTTACAGCTAGTCGTCCCAGTGCTAGATTATTCTAGAGTCATAAATAGCAGATTGAAATAGGTGGGGGCTCGTTTTTCTTCAAGAAGGCTTCTAAAGTTGCCTTGGCTGCTCCCAGACAGTTTCACATCAAGATTCGTTCACGTTTTGTACCTGCTGTAATTGGGAGATAAGGCAGGTAGTGGATCACCCAGGATCGTCTTCAAAGCTAAGGTTTCCGCCAAAAAAGACCTTCATCAGCGGGCATTACCACCAAATATGTTTGAAACTGCCCAACATTCCACATCCCCTCCAACACAGTGCACTAGATCCTGGGTAGAATTTTACAAGCTTGGTGTAAAACAATAATAGTCAAAGGCTACCCTGTAATGCATTTCTCTGCCAGTTATACAATGAGTTTTTAATTAATGTTTTTACTGGTATTCCACCATAAAGTCTCCCATTGAAAATCTGTTATATCTGACCCCAGGAAAGAGTGTCAATGTAGCCGGAGCTCATGGCTGCTTGAAATAAGATAGTATATAAAATGGTGATATAACCATTTGTTTGTCCAGTAGTCTTCACAAACTTTACTAATGGAGATAAGTATCTAGTAGTCGCGTCACATGATGGGGATACAACAACCAATGTCTTCATTGTACATAAGGGTAACACTTCCGTTCCCCTACATGGAATTTTTGTTTGCCAGCTTTGAATGACAATAAATCGTGGTTTTATACATCAGGGGTGGTTAGACATGCTCCAGATTTCTAGCTGTCCAAGTGCACTCGGTGTAAGGCAGGTGTGAATTTTGTGGTATTGTGCATAGGGAGAAGGGAAGAACATGTCTCCCTTAGTGCTTAATGAGACTATCCCAGACCTCCAGTACTGTCTTTATGGGGACGCTAAGGTAGATATTCGCAGGTCTAGCTCTTTTTGATTTCCTGATCAGGTCCCACAATATACTTCCTTCCGGATACGGCTCGTTCCATGTGTACCCAGTGTTTCTCTGACATCCTATAAGACCAGTCCCCTATTACCCTAAGCTGAGCTGCTCTATATTAGAGCAAGAAGCCGAGAAGGGTCAAGCCTCCCTCTGATTTGCGAGTCTGAAGTAGGCTGGTTCCAGGCGTAGAGGTGACACAGCAGACGTAGCCAGGTAGTGTCTTTCAAGTAATTTATTTAGATCTTAACATCATAGATTGCAGCCCCACCAGGAGCAGCCTGCTAGCTGCTCAGCCCATCTTCCCAACTGTCTCACTCACACCAGGCACCCAAGCATTCCACTCATGTCAACATTCCACACAGAACACTCACACTGGCTGAGCAGCTAGTTACAAGGTAAAGGGGAACACTATTAACATAACATGAAGATACTACAGAGTCTGTAATATCTTACAGTTCCGTCTTGCTTTCAGTCCCTGCCCTATGAACCACAGCATTAACTTAAGATCCTGAAAGAATGACTTATGTAAATTAACTAGTAATGATTAAAATATGTAGAGAACCCTCGGTAGGACCGACATCTTAACAGCATTAGTTCTATCCAGCCAGGAAAGAACCAGTGGGGACCACGTCCAGTAATCCTCGCAGATAGAAGCTAGTAATCTAAGGTAGTTAGCTACATAAAGGTGAATCATTTGGTGTGTAATATATATACTCAGGTTTTTATTATGTTTCCTGGCTCATCTGAGTGAGGTCAGGGCTGCGATTTGATCGCTTTCATGAGTGGGAGGGTAAGATAGAGGTTCTCCGATTTTCTAGTGCTGACTTTGAACCCAGATGCTGTTTCTAAAACTTGAAGTTGCTGAATTAAATATTGCAATGAGGTGGCAGGAGCCGTTAAAGATATCAGTATGTCATCTGCAAATAGCATGATCTTCATTAGCAAATGGAATGCTCCTTATTTTCAAACCCACTCTTATTTTAGCAGCACACAGTTCAATGTTTTGTCCAAATAGCAATGGAGAAAGCAGGCATGCCTTCCGTGCCCCCTTTGTAAACGAAGGGGTCAGAACTTCTTCTGTTCACCTGGACTCTAGCAGTCAGAGATTGATAGCCTGCCATCAGCATTCTAATAAGGGTTAGGCCAAAGCCAAATTTCTGAAGGGTGAGCATCAGAAAGTTCCAGTTCACCAGGTCGAAAGCTTCTAAGCATCAAGCAACACTAAGATTGCTGGTATCGCCTTTCTATTCTATTTTTTTACCAGGTGAACTGCTCTCCTTTTATTACCACGTGTTTATCTTCTCTTGATCAATCCGGATTGATCTGGATGGATCAACCTTGGGAGCAGTATTCACGTAGCTTGAAGGTCTTTTTATTTTGACGTCCAGATTAAGAAGTGCAAAAAGCATATAAGAAGGACTTATATTAGCATCTCTCCCCTATCTTAAGATAAAGGAGATCTGAGAGTTTGTCAGTATTGAGGATAGCACACCACTATGCCATATAGAATTAAAGAGTTGGGTCAAACACTGGAGAACGTTTTGTAAAAGTCGTAAGTAAATCAACCAGGGCCCGGGCTTTATGAAGTTTAAGAGTTTTAAAGGCCGCCTTCTTCTTTTGATAAAGATGCTTCAGGTTTGTCTCTTTGAGTGGAGGTTACTTGGGGTTGGTTAAGGGATTGTAAATACGCCACCTGTTGGGCCACCAGTGGTGGGTCCCCAGTAAAGTGCTTGATTAAAATCACAAAATGGATTTCTTTTTCTGAGTTCAGCTTGGCTGTGCTGCTTCTGTGCAATTTGATGTTCCCAATGTAATTTGGCCGAGGTTTGGCGCAGCTGGCTCAATGTGTACCCACCTTGTTGCCTTGCTTATAGGAAGTTTTTTTCAGTCTAAGCAGGTTTAATCCAGCCTTACTGGTGTTAAGTGTATTAAGTTTTCCCCTTGGAGCCATCACCTTCCCCTGTAGTAACCTAGTAGGTTTCTCTTTGTGTCCTGGAAGAAGTCCGGTGAAACATTCATATCCCTTGGTCACACTGTTTCGTTACCTAATTGAAGACAGAACATGATATGACAGTGAAATTGTGTGGATCAGAGACTTTTGAACCCACTGCAAAAGATTATTACTGAGCATTATATAATCTATTCTGGAATAGAATTGTGTATGTGCGAGAAAAAGGTATCATCTCGCGTGTCGTTGTTGTGCTCTCTCCATGGGTCTCCAAGACCCAAAACTCTTAAGGTAGGCTTACATTTTTTGGAAGAAAGCTCCCTGGGAGCACGCGGTGTGGGCAGACCGGTCAAGAGAGGAGTCACAAACAGCATTAAAATCTCCTGTTGAATATTAAGTCTCCCTTGGCAAACTCCCCTAATGCCGCAAGGAAGGCAATCAAAATGAACTCATTGACCTACCTACCCTGCAGTGTGCCAGATACCATCCTTATCGATTTTATGGCACGTGGGTTTACACCCCACAGAGCTCCAAGAAAAAAATCAACTTCATTATGTTTCGTGTTAGTGGATGCACATTAGGCAATAGGATAGAACTTGTTTTTCAGGTGGTGCTCATCTTCTCACCTGCAAAGCTACGATATCGTAACATCACTCCCGTATGTGTTGCCAGAATTCAATACTGTGTATTGGGAGTTCAAACCATTAGTATTAAATGAGAATAGTTTAAGCATTCCGGCGTGTAAGAAAAATAGGTCTGCCTAAGTGTTTTCATGCAGTTATCTCCCTCTAGACGTCCATTCCAGTTTAGGCACCTCAAGTTGCAGTTGTCAACAGCATAAACATAAAATGGTACATGGACATGCGGTTTCCTCCCTCTAAAATCAACATAGAAAAACAAGATCAAAAGAACATTATTAATAACCTTTCAAAATAGTATTGAGGGAATATACATTGTATGTGGGAAACCATAAAGGTCTCCAACACACGGAAGTCCTCTTTTACAGGTCATTGCGATGCACTAATACAGGACGTGCACCAGAGCACCCCCTGAGCCCAGCTATTTCAATTAATGTAAAAAATGCTCCATGAGACATGTGCTAATCAGATCAGTAGAAGTTCATATCGTTCTCATCCTCTTCCTGTTCTCCTTCCTCCCCTCCAAAGTCCGATATGTTAGTCAGGAATATGTTACTTACCAAGTAAGCATCTATTCATAGAATGTAGTGCTGTAGATTCATATGCTTAGCATATTCCTGCCCTCGGTACATGTACATGGTTTTTCCCATTTACTCTGTTGAACAATTTCAGGAGAGCATTCCATAGTCCTTAGGGGCTCTCGCCATCTGATACCTAGATTTCTAGAAGCTGAGCAGCTTGATCTCTATCAGTGAAGGGGTATGCTTTGTTCTGCCAATCAAAGGAAATGCTGAATGGGAATGTTCATCTATATTTTACATTGTCTTGTCTTAATTTTTCTGTTATTGGTCTGAATGATTGACATCTCAGAAGGGTGCTGAGCGATGTCCTGGTATAGCTGTGAAGGCCACATGGTCCGGTTTCCTGGCTGCCTAAAGTAGGGCTCTTTGATCTTGAAGCTCAGAAATTTCACCAGGATGTCCTGAGATCTGACCCTTTAGCTTGTTCGTCTTGGCCCGTCTTTGGGCTTTCTAGATAATGAGGATCACTTGCAGATATCCAAAGATACAGGCAAAGAGCCCAAAAGGCAGGCCTCCAGGTCCATGCCTCCAGCCCCTTCCATTAGTTATTGCTATGTATTGTAGGAGAGTAGGATCTGCTTCACATGGGTACCCCCACTTTTTGCTGATGCTTCACTGGTTTTCGACTTTAGTCTGGCTGGGGCCCTGCTAATCAGGACCCCAGCCTAGCTGCTTCCTCTCTAAAATGGTTTCCTTGTGCCTTAGGCACATCTCTGATTGGAATCTGGAGTGCCCTTATAAGTCCCTAGTATATGGTATACTATGTACCCAGGGCATAGGTACCTCAGAGGCCTGCCAGGGGCTGAAGCATGTATTATGCCACCCCTGGAAGGCCAGCCAAAATGACACCACAGGCCTGCTCCTGCAGCCTGAGTAAGGTGGTGCATGCACCCCTTACAGTGGTATAGGCTACCTATATCACTACCATTGTACACACCTATAAACCTATAAGTCACTCCTATGGCAGGCCTTGACAATCCTGAAGGCAGAGTGCTTGGTTTTTATGTGAGAGGGTGCCCCTGCATGAGCAGAGCCCCTCTGCAGCATTCGGAGTACCTCCTCTGATGCTGTTTGCAGTGCAGCCTGACCATATACTCTTAAGTGCATTATATCCTCGTGGTAGAATGCTAACTTTGGACTGGCTGCACCAAAACATGTCGAGTTTGGTGTCAAACATCTTGGAATACTACCCCCCCGCCAGTTCTGGCGGCGGGGTAGCATTCCACCCTTCTAGAGGGAGAGACATGTACCCACCGGCCTACCCGGTAACTTCTTTCCAAAGCCCTGGCATCACAAAATGGATGCCGCTGCCACAGACACGAGTCTGGCCTCCTGCTGCTGACCGAAACTCCGGCAGGGGAGGCCTGGACAATAGGTTTCCTGTCCCAGGGAGGTGTAACCACCTCCCCAGACAGGATAGTGTGTATTGGGGCTGGGCGGGAGCACTCTCTGGTGCTTTGAAGTCCTGCACTGGGGGCACATTTGGTGTCCCTGTGCATACCCCAGTTCAAACCGGCTCAGGGGCTTCCAGCCCCGGCTCTGGCGCGAAACTGGACAAAGGGAAAGGGGTGTAACCACCCCTCTGCCCTGACCCTCCCATAGGTGGGTCCCCAGAGTATGTCCAACCCCCTAACTTGGTATAAGTATGGGACCCCAGTCCTTAGGACTTTAGATTTACCTGGACGAAACTCTGACACAGAATCCTGGACCTTCGACGCTCTACTTTAAAATTAGAGGACTGAAGAATCTCCCTTGGGGTCAAGGAGTGACTCCCCTGCTTGGCAGGCACCAAAGAAGCAATTGTCCGGTCTGCATCGCTGAAGCTCCCGCCGGACGCCGAAGTCTTTGCATCACCTGAGGTGGATTTCCAGACTTCCCCGAGGCTGCCCTGAGTCCCCAGCAAAGCTGAGGCCCGTAGCTGTCGTGGGTAACGTGGAACCGTGACCCCTGGACACCGAGCACATTTGCAAGTGCATCCTCTTCCTGGGCTCCCACGAAGTTGTGCTTTGGGCTCCGAGTAGCCCCCGCCTCCAGCACCGACTGCACCGAAGATCACTGGCCTCCACTCCACGAGTGTCCCGTGAGCCAGCTCCAAGTGCGTCCACTCGAGGCTCCTTCGCGGTCGCTAGTCCGTTGGCTAGTAGGCCCTCCCGAAGGCCAATCTTCTTCTGCTTGGGCTTCCCTGGTTGCTCCAGGCGTGCCCTGACTTATCCTCACTGGGTGAGTCCCTCAGACCTTGCTGGTCTGCACCACCGTCCTTCTTCTATTTCCACGAGACTTGCCGTTGCCAAGGCTTGTTGGGTCCAATCCGGTCGCCGACACCTCAGCAATCGACAGACGTCGTGGGATAGCTCGAATCCAGCTCCTGGTCGTCGTCGACGCCTCCTGGACCTCGTGGCTGAAGAGTCAAGACGACCGTCAACCTACCTGAAGCACTCGACATCGGTGGGCATCCGCTCATCGCCTTCCTGGTCACTGGCTAGTGACCCAGACTCTGTCCCCTCTGCTTTCAGGTTCTTCAGATCTTCGATCCACCTTTGGATCCACCCGAACACTTTCGACTTGGCCGCCAGCAGCACTTTGCAGCAGATCGCCATTGAAAACGACGACAAAACCCGACCCCGAAAGACACCTATGCACCCGGCTTCCCTGGGTGAGGTAACACGAGTACTCCGGTGCTCCCGTGGGTATAGACTCTAGAACAACCCAGTTCTGAAAGGGTTTGCTCCAAGTCCTCCTCTAAGTGTCCCTTTTCTTTAAAATTCCAACCGCGACTTTCCCCATAGAAGTCAACGGCGATTCGCGGCTGTGTTCTCACACTGCACGCGTCCCCGTGGGTCCCCTGTGTCACTACCTTGGGTGGTTCCTTGTGGTCCAAGCACTTCTACAGGCTCTAGGCCTTGTGTCTAGCTCAGTCGTGGTTCTTATACCACTTTATTGGTATATGGTTTGGTACGCCCCTAGGGCTCAAACGTGTACTTGTGCTATTACTGTTGATAACTAACTTATAACTTATGTACTTGAACTCTAGCCTCATAAAGAGACTAGAGGGGTGTGTTTAGCAATAAATACATATATTTTGAATATATACCTGGTGTGGTCCTCTTTCATTTGGTCACTCAAGAGATTATAGACTGGTAAAACAAGCTGCTTTACATTCCTTCAAGACTTAGCCTGAAGGCTGCTCTCCATAGCTACCACTAGGATAGCTTTCAATAAAGGTTGTCTTTAACCTATCTCCAATAAGGGGTTGTTTGGACTGGTGCAAGGTGCCCACTATAATTAGTGGACAGCATATACCAGGCCAACTTCTCACATGTATATTTTAGCGTCGCAGACAGTTTTCCAAACACCCGCATTTTGGTATCAGGGCATCCCCGCGTCTTAGTGCGAGATATTTTCCCCTGCATGGCTTTCTTTTTACCTTCAATTTTGGTCACTAAAGACTCCAAAGCCCACCAATCAAGTGCCGACAGAGTCAATGTCTACTTTCACCTTAGAACATAATTGGGTCCTCAGACGTTCAAGGCCTTTAGCAAGGTTTGCCTTGAGCTCCTCTCAAAATTCCACCTTACAAGTAGAGAGGCTTACAAGTAACTCCGTTTTCAGAAGTCTCATGTCGAGAGGAGGCTCCGGTTCAGTTCTATGGATTTTCACTGGGACCGGAGGTTTGGTTGTTGAATGAGCTCTAAAGAAGGTGGTGACACTTTTTTGCGTGTGTTTCTTCAGTGACATGAATGGATGCTATAGTGCCCAGGCTAACTGCCTTCAATGAGCAGAGTTCATGAGCGGCAACAAGTCTCTCCAGCATGCATGTAATTTCTGCCTAAAACCCACACATTGGGTGGCGAAGATCTTGCCAGCGCCGCCAGGCCCTGGAGATCAACTTATATCTCTGGATGAAATGCATGCAGCACAGTCGGCCAAAGAGGTGGCATACAGGAGGCCCATACAGCACCTCATAGCTGTGCTTACAATTACATTAAAAAAAGCCCCACAGGTACGGTTTACTGGTAATTGTCTTTGCTTTCATGCGCAGCCTCCCCCTCTCTGTTGCTGGAGCATCTCAACTCTTAGCTGCAGTTGCATTTCCCCCCTCCCCCTTAGTATGCGCACAAGGCCTGGGTTGAGAACCCCATCAGATGCTCACCAGGCCAGTAGCAGACCCGACTCAACAACCCACCCATCTCAGCGGGCTGATGCCATCCTCCTCATGCGCCCCAATACACCCACTGTCGGCTCCTCTTCTTCCATCCGGGGTTGGGCATTCTCATCCAGCGGCGGTTCCTCCATTAGGGCGGAGGAGCGCCGCCCCACTGCTTTCTCGTAGTGCGAGAAGCAGAAAATAAAATGGTATTTTAAATACCATTTTATTTTCTGCTTCTCGCGCTGCGAGAAAGCAGAAGGCAGGGGTATGCTTGGTTGGGGGCGGGCGGGAGGATATGCCTGGTCGGGGGCGGGCGGGTCGGGGAGGAGTGGCTTGCACCACACTGAGTTCCCTGAAACCAAAGCAGTCATGCGCACTCTACATTTTCTCTATGTAGGCTGCATGCAGCCTACATAGAGAAAATGGCCTCCCTACCTGGTGCCCGGCTGGGCGCTGTCCGGGACTCTGCACCAATCACAACGCTGCCATTGCAGCGTTGTGATTGGCTTACAGGAGGGGAGGGAGAATGCCTGTTCCTGTTCAGGAGCAGAGGCTGCGCGGGACCC
The DNA here is from genome assembly GCA_963921515.1 of Calotriton arnoldi. NCBI lineage: Eukaryota > Metazoa > Chordata > Amphibia > Caudata > Salamandridae > Calotriton > Calotriton arnoldi. The sequence continues at coordinate 2,144,296 of CAWUFW010001866.1, read as the reverse complement.
GGCCCAGGAGCAGAGGCGGCGCGGGACCCGGTCAGGTTTCTTTTTATTTTACCCCCCCTCGCGGTAACCCCCGCGCGACCCCCTCCCGCCCGTGAGAATTGCAAGCCGCTACTGTTCTCATCAGCCTGGTACAGGCTACACTCGGTGGCCGATGTGACGTTCCCGACCTAAGTTTCAGCCCGGCAGAGTTCAGACAAGATGTAGACCCCTCACCTGTTCAGTAGCGGGCGAATGGGTCATGGTGCGAGGGATATTTGCTGATTGCGGCTGGGCCTTGGCAGAGTAGCTGTGAGACACATATACGCACCTTGGTAGGCCATGCCCCTCGAGAGATGACTTTTGGCCAGAAACAAGAATTGGTACCAAGGACAACCAGATCTTTGTACACCTGAATACAAGGTTTTTCCAATGGACAGTGGCTGCAGTTCACTTATGCTACGACAGGAACCAATGGCAACAAGAAAAAGCCACTTTCCAGGACGAAAACCGGACTAAGCACAAATGCAAACAGTGGAGGCTGGTGACATTTGAAGGTGGTGAGGCGGAATAGTTTGGTATGACTTTTATATAGTGAGCGACGCGGGAAAGCTTAATGGACTAACGTGGGGTCCAAGCTGGATCCGACGCCAGAGTAAAAAAATAAAAAGAAAGATTGGCAAATGGTGCATTTTAAAGCAAGGATAATGTTACTTACCCAGTAAGCATCTGTTCTTGGCATGTAGACCTGTAGATTCACATGCTTTGCATACTCCTGCCATCTAGTGTTGGGTCCGGATGTTTGCAAGTTGTTTTTCTTCCAAGAAGTCTTTCCAGTCACGAGGTAGGTGACTCCTCCTTTAGGTGATAGTGCGCATGGGCATCGACTCCATTGTTAGATTGTTTTCCCGCAGAGGGTGAGAATGGAGTTAGTAAGTAAAGAATAGGGATGTCTATGCGTATGCATATAGAGTAACTTCAACGGATACAGGTACCCGGTGAGTCGGGTGGGCGTATGTGAATCTACATCTCTACATGTCAAGAACAGATGCTTACTGGGTAAGTAACATTATCCGTTCGAGGCATGTGAGCTGTAGATCACATGCTTTGCATAGACTATACAGCAGTATTCTCCCAAAGCGGTGGCTAACCTGTAGCTGTTGGAGTTGTTTGAAAGAGTGTTTTAAGTACTGCCTGGCCCATATTAGCTTGTTGTCTGGCTAACACATTTACACAATAGCGATTGGTGAATGTGTGTGGTGTAGACCATGTTGCAGCCTTACAAATGTCAACTATGGGGATGTTTCCTAAGAAAGCCATAGTAGCCCCTATTTTGCGTGTGGAATGCGCTCTAGGGGGTATTGTTAACGTTCTTTTTGCTTTTGCATAACAAGTCTGAATGCATTTGACAATCCATCTGGCAATACCTGACTTGAATATGGGATTGCCCTTGTGTGGTGTTGCAAAAGCAACGAACAGTTGTTTAGTTTTACGAAATGATTTTCTTCTTTCAATGTAATATAAAAGGGCTCTTCGAACATCTAAGGAGTGTAGAGCTTGTTCTGCTACTGAATCAGGTTGAGGAAAGAATACAGGTAACTCAACCGACTGATTGATGTGAAAGGCAGAAACTACCTTAGGTAGAAACTTGGGGTTAGTACGAAGAACCACTTTGTCTCTGTGAAGTTGGGAAAAAAGGTTCTTCTATGGTTACTGCCTGTAGTTCACCCACTCTCCTCAGTGAAGTGATTGCAATGAAGAATGCGGTTTTCCAGGAGGGAAACTGTACTTCACATTTATGCATGGGTTTAAAAGGTGGGCCCATTAGTCTTGTGAGGACGATGTTAAGATTCCACACTGGGGCAGGTGGACGTCTTGGTGGGATAACTCTTTTAAGTCCTTCCATGAAAGCTTTGATTACTGGCACTCTAAAAGAGATAAGTGTTGCCTACTTTGTAGGTATGCAGCTATTGCAAGATGTAGTCGGATAGAGGTGTAGGCTAACCCCGACTGCTGCAAGTGTAACAAATAACAAATGATATTTTGTATTGAAGCATCAAGAGGATTGAATTCTATTATTGCAATAGATAACAAAACGTTTCCATTTAGCTGCATAACATGCTTTTGTGGTAGGCCTTCTGGCCTCTCTAATGATGTTCATACAGTCTGGTGGGAGATTTAGATAGCCAGACTCTTTGACTTCAGGAGCCAGATCGCGAGGTTCAGTTGTTTGGGATCTGGGTGTCTGATTTCTCCATGGCTCTGTGTGAGGAGACTGGATGTGAGGTGCAGTTTTTGATGTGGAACTAGTGACAGCTCCAACAGCCTTGAGAACCAAGGTTGACGGGCCCATGTGGGAGCTACTAGGATCAGTGTGAGGGATGTTTGCCTGAGCTTCCGGACCACTAATGGAATGAGTGGGAGAGGCGGAAAAGTGTAAGTAATATCCCTGACCAGTTCATCCATAGTGCATTGCCTTTGGAGAGCGGGCGTGGGTACCTGGAGGCGAAGTTTGGGCATTTTGCGTTTTGGTGTGTGGCAAAAAGATCTATTTGAGGGACTCTCCAACTTTGAAAGTATGGGAGGAGAACTTGAGGGTGAAGTTCCCATTCGTGGATTTGCTGTCTCTATCTGCTGAGAAGATCGGCAATCTGATTGTTTACTCCTGGGAGGTGTTCTGCTAGGAGATAGATTTTGTGGTGAATGGCCTACTTCCAAATATCCTGAGCCGGACAGTTGGAGAGAGTGTGTCCCCCCTCTGTTTTTGTATATAATACATAGCTGTCATGGTGTCGGTACGGACTAGGACAGCTTTGCCGACCAGGTGAGTCTGAAATGCTTTGAGTGCTAGAAACACCGCTAGCAGCTCTAGATGATTTATGTGACGAGTTTTTTGCTGTAGACTCCACAGTCCTTGTACTGTGTGATGTTGAAGATGAGCCCCTCAACCAGTGAGGGACGCGTCCGCTGTTAGCATTGTCTGTGGAACTGGGTCTATGAAGGGCCGTCCTTTTGATAAATTTTGTGGGTTCCACCACTGCAGAGAGCGATGAGTACGGCAGCTTACCAACACTAGATCGGTTAAAAGACCCGGTGATTGGTTCCACTGACTTGCTAAACATTCCTGGAGGGGACGCATGTGAAGCCTGGCATGGGGAACAATCATGATGCAAGAGGCCATCATTCCCAGCAATTGCATATACACTCGAGCTGGTAGTGAGTGAGTGAGTGGGCTGAAAGAGAAGAACTAGAGCCTGAATATTTCGATTTCTGGCTGCATTGGGGAAGGCTAGAGCCCTTTGAGTATGTAAAGTGGCTCCTAGATAGTTTTGAGTGCTGGAAGGTTGAAGATGCGATTTCAACACATTGACTGTAAATCCCAGTTGGTGCAGTAACTGTATTGTCCTGTGAGTGTGTTGGAGACACTTTGGATACGTACTGGCAAAGATGAGCCAGTCGTCCAAGTAGGGAAAGACATGAATGTGTTGTCTTCTTAGGTGTGCAGCGACCACTGCCAGACACTTTGTAAAGACTCTCCGAGCTGTGGTAACTCGGAACGGGAGTACTTTGAACTGGTAATGATGCCCCGCTACCACAAATCTGAGAAATTTGCGATGAGCGGGATGTATTGGAATATGGAAATAGGCATCCTTTAAGTCTAGAGTAGACAGAAAGTCGTCCTGTTGTAGGAGTGGGAGCACTTGTTGAAGTGTTACCATGGGAAAATGGTCTGATTGTATGTAAAGATTTAATTCTCTGAGGTCCAAGATAGGCCTGAGAGACCCGTCCTTCGTGGGTATGAGAAAGTAAAAGGAGTATACGCCTGACCCGTGGTATTGTGGTGGTACGGGCTCTATAGCTCCTTTTAAAAGGAGAGACTGAACCTCTTGTTTGAGGAGGTGTAAGTGATCCAGTGACACTTTGTGTGAACGTGGAGGAATGTTTGGAGGATTGTTTGTGAACTCCAGGCAATAACCAGGACGGATAATATCCAGTACCCATTTGTCTGTAGTTTTGGACTGCCAGACGGGTAGGAAATGTGAAAGACGCTACCCGACAGGTGTTAAATAGTCAGGGGGGAGTGTAGGCAAGTCACTGTTTGGTGTTGGAGGGGGAGGAGCGTGTATTGGAACCTCTACCTCTACCTTTGCCATTGTTTCCTCTGTAACCCCCTTTGAAGTAACCCTTTTGTGAGAAGTTGGCCTGGTATATGCTGTCCACTAATTAAAGTGGGCACCTTGCACCAGTCCAAACGACCCTTATTAATGATTAGGTTAAAGACAACCTTTATAGAAAGCTATCCTAGTGGTAGCTGTGGAGAGCAGCCTTCAGGCTAAGTCTTGAAGGAATGTAAAGCAGCCTGTTTTACCAGTATATAACCTCTTGAATGACCAAATGAAAGGAGAACCACACAAGGTATATATAAAATATATGTATTTATTATTAAACACTCTCTACTAACCTCTTTATGAGATTAGAGAACAAGGCACACAATATTACAGTACTAGAACGACAGTAAATAGCACAATACACAGTGGGCTCCAGGGGAGACCAAACCATATATTAAGAAAGTGGTATAACAACCACGACTTGACTAGACACAGTGCCTAGAGCACGTAGAATCGCTGGGACCCCAAGGAACAACCCAAGGTAGTGACACAGGGGACCCACGGAGGACGGGTGCAGTGTGGGAACACAGACGCGAGCTCCGTACAACTCTATGGGAAAGTCGCGGTTGGAAATTTAGAGTTTAAGGACACTTCGGAGAGGACTTCAAGCAAACCCAGTTAAACTTAGAAGGTTCTAAGGCCAGCACCCTTGTGAGTATCGAGGTACCCGTGTTACCTAGCCCAGGGAAGCCGGGTGCATAGGGGTCAAGTGGTGTCGGAAACCCTCGTCGTTTTCTATGGCGTGATGCGAAGAAGTGCTGCTGCCGTGGAGAAGAAAAGTGTCCGGTGTGACCCAAGCCTGGATCGGAGATGAGAAGAACCTGAAAGCAGAGGGGACAAAGTCTGGGTCACTTCACGTGACCAGGAGCGGAGAAATCGAATGCCCACCGATGTCGGGTGCCTCAGGTGCGAAGAGGTGAAGCTTGACTCTGCAGCCACGGGGACCAGGAGACGTCGACGACGACCAGGATCTGCAGGCGAGCTGTCCCACGAAGGATGTCGAGAGCTGAGGGGTCAATTTCCGGATTGGAGACCAACAAGCCTTGGCAACTGCAACCCACGTGGTCAGAGTTATGATGCTTCTGTGAGGACCAGCAAGGTCCTGGGGACTCCCCAAGCGATGGAGAGTCAGGGCACGTCTGGAGCAACCAGGGAAGCCCGTTGAAAGTTAAAGTTGCCTTCTCAGGGACCCACAGGTCAACGGACCAGGGATCGCGAAGGGACCTCGAGAGGAATCACACAATTCCAGCCCACAGGACACTCGTGGAGTGTAGGCCAGTAATCTTTGGTGGAAACACTGCTCGGGGCTTGGACTACAAGTAGCCCAAAGCACAGCCTCAGGGATCGCCTAGAAGCATATGCTGCTGCAAATGTGCACGGTGTCCAGGGGTTCGGGTTGCACGGTCCCCACGAGGGCTGCGGGTCTCAGGTTTGCTGAGAGCACTAGTCGGCCTCGGGGAAGCTTGGGCACCCACCTCCTGTGTTGCAAAATCTTCGGAGTCCGTCGGGAGCTGCGTAGATGCAACCCGGTCAGATGCGTTGAGGTGCCTGCGTTGCAGGGGAGTAACTCCTTTACTCCAAGGGAGATTCTTCAGTCGTCCAGCAAAGCGTAGATCGTCGAAGGTTACTTGGTTTCTGTAGCAGAGTTTAGTCCAGGTAAAATCTAAAGTCCTGTAGTCAGGGGTTCCTACTTTATACCCAAGGAAGAGGTGGGACAAACTCTGGGGACCCACCTATGGGAGGGTCAGGACAGAGGGGTGGCTACACCCATGTCCTTTGTCCAGTTTCGCGCCAGAGCAGGGGCTGGTAGCCCCTGCAACCGGTTTGAGCTGGACTATGCACAGGGACACCAAATGTGCCCCCAGTGCAGACATCAAAGCACTCTGAGAGTGCACCCACCCAGCCCCAATACACTAAAGACTGTCTGGGAGGTGGTCACACCTCCCTGTGACAGGAAACCTATTGTCCAGGCCTCCCCTGCCTGAGTTTCGTCCAGCATCCATTTTGTGATGCCAGGGCTCTGTGAAGCTGGTACCGGGTGTACCGGTGCTGTCATATTTCTCCCTCTAGGAGGGAGGAATCATACCTCCCACACCAATTACTGGTGTGGAGGTATGATTCCAAGGTGTTTGGCACCAAACATGACATAATTCCTTGCAGCCATTTTAAAGTTAGCATTTACCGCGAGGTTATAATGCACTTAAGAGTATATGGTTGGCTGCATCACAGACAACCCCGGAATAGTGGTTCCGAAGGCTGCAGAGGGGCTCTGCTCATGCATGGGCACCCTCTCACATAAAACCCCGCACCCTGCCTTCAGGATTGATAAGGCCTGCCATAGGGGTGACTGATAGGCTTATATGTGCAGTGATCAGGATAGATATAGTGAACCTATATCTAAGTAAGGGGTGCAGGCACCACCTTACACAGGTTGCAGTAGCAGACCTGTTGTGTCATTTTGGATGGCCTCTCAGGGGTGGCATAATACATGATGCAGCCCCTGGGAGGCCTCTGGGGTACCTATGCCCTGGGTACATAGTATACCATATACTAGGCACTTATAAGGGTACCCCAGAATCCAATCTGGAGTGTACCTAAAGTACATGCAATCAATTTACAGGAGAAAGCAGATAGACTGGGGTCCTGAATAGCAGGATCCCAGTCAGACTAAGTCGAAAACAGTAAAACATCAGCAAAAAGTGGGGGTAACTATAAGAAGCAGATCCTACTCTCCTACACAACCCCCCCCAAAAAAAAGTCAGGACATTAAACTAACCTTGACCAGTTGAGGCTTCATGTTCTAAGTGGAAATATCTGGAGAGTCCATCTGCATTGGCATGGTTACTCCCAGGTCTATGTTCCACTGTATAGTCCATCCCCTGTAGGGAAATGGACCACCTCAAAAGTTTGGGGTTTTCACCCTTCATCTGTTTTAGCCATAAGAGGGGCTTGTGGTCTGTCTGAACAATGAAGTGAGTGCCAAACAAGTATGGCCTCAGCTTCTTCAAGGCCCAAACCACAGCAAAGTCTTCCCTCTCAATGGCTGACCAACGTTTCTCTCTGGGGTCAGCCTTCTGCTAATGAAAGCTACTGGCTGATCCTGACCTTCATCATTCAATTGTGATAACACAGCCCCTACCCCCAACTCAGATGCATCTGTTTGGACAATGAATTGTTTGGAGTAGTCAGGACTTTGCAGAATGGGAGCAGTGCACATGGCCTGCTTCAGGTCATCAAATGCCTTTTGACAGCTGACTGTCCACTGAACTTTCTTTGGCACTCTCTTGGAAGTTAAGTCATTCAAAGGGGTCACTATGGATCCATACCCTTTGACAAACCTCCTATAGTACCCAGTCAGGCCCAAGAAAGCTCTGACCTGAGTCTGGGTGGTTGGAGCAACCCAGTCCATGATGGTCTGGATTTTGCTCTGCAATGGTTGAACCTGGCCTCCACCCACAAGGTGGCCCAGGTATACAACTCAGCTCTGCCCTATCTGGCACTTGGTGGCCTTGATAGTGAGGCCTGCTTTCTGCAGGGCCTCCAAAACATTTCTCAGGTGGACCAGGTGATCCTCCCAGGTGGAGCTAAAGACAGCAATATCATCTAGATATGCTGCACTATAGGCTTCCAGGCCTGTAAGGACTTTGTTCACCAACCTTTGAAAAGTGGCAGGTGCATTCTTCAAACCAAAGGGCATCACCACAAATTGGTAGTGCCCACTAGGGGTTGAGAATGCTGTTTTGGCTTTTGCATCCTCAGCTAGTCTGATTTGCCAGTAGCCAGCTGTCAGGTCAAATGTGCTGAGAAACTTGGCTGAGGCCAAAGTGTCTATAAGCTCATCTGCCCTAGGGATTGGATGGGCATCAATCCTAGTGACTGCATTGAGACCTCTGTAGTCAACACAAAACCTCATCTCTCTCTTACCACCCTGGGTGTGAGGTTAAGGTACCAAGACTACTGGACTAGCCCAAGGGCTATCTGAGGGTTCAATCACATCCAAATCCAACATCTTCTAGACTTCAGTCCTGATGCAGTCCCTGACATGGTCAGGTTGCCTGTAAATCTTATTTTTAACAGGCAGACTGTCCCCAGTGTCCACTTCATGACTGCACCAGGTAGTCTGACTTGGAGTCAGTGAGAACATATGTCTAAACTGGTTGAGAACTTTTCTGCAATCAGTTTGCTGCTGGTCAGTGAGGCTGCCTGCCAAGGCTACTCCATCAACTGAACCATCATCAGGGTTCTGTGAGAGCAGGTCAGGGAGTGGATCACTCTCTTCCTCCTGTCCCTCATCAGTAGCCATGAGCAAGCCCATGTCTGCCCTGCCAACATATGGTTTGAGCCTGTTGACATGGAGCACCCTATGGGGGCTCCTGGGAGTTCCTAGGTCCACCAGGTAGGTAACCTCTCCTTTTGCTCAATTATGGTATGGGGGCCACTCCACTTGTCTTGGAGGGCTGCTGGGGCCACAGGCTCCAACACCCATACTTTCTGTCCTGGCTGATAAACAGTCAACACAGCCTTTTGGTCATGCCAGGCCTTTTGTAATTCCTGGCTAGCCTCAAGGTTTTTAGTTGCCTTCTTCATGTACTCAGCCATCCTGGAGCGGAGACCAAGTACATAGTCCACAATATCCTGTTTAGGGGGTTTGAGAGGTAACTCCCATCCCTCCTTCACTAGACACAATGGACCCCTAACTGGATGTCCAAACAGAAGCTCAAATGGGCTGTAACCAACTCCCTTCTGTGGAACCTCTCTGTAGGCAAAGAGAAGGCAGGGCAAAAGTATGCCCCATCTGCGCCTAAGCTTTTCTGGGAGACCTTTAATCATGCCCTTTAAGGTTTTGTTGAACCTTTCAACTAAACCATTGCATTGTGGGTGATAAGGGGTGGTAAATTTATAATTTACACCACACTCCTTCCACATAGCAGTTAAGTAACTAGACATGAAGTTTGCACCTCTGTCTGATACTACCTCCTTAGGAAAACCCACCCTGGAAAAGATTCCCAGGAGGGCCCTTGCCACCACAGGAGCTGTGGTGGTCCTGAGGGGAATTGCCTCTGGATACCTAGTGGCATGGTCCACCACCACCAGTATAAATCTGTGCCCAGATGCAGTTTGAGGATCTAGGGGACCAACAATGTCAATCCCTACCCTCTCAAAGGAAACCCCCACCACAGGTAGTGGTATCAGGGGGGCCTTTGTAGTGCTACCTGCCTTACCACTGGCTTGACAGGTGACACAGGAGCGACAAAACTCCTTGGTGTCTTCAGACATATGAGGCCAATGAAAGTGAGGGACAATTCTGTCCCAAGTCTTGTTTTGGCCTAGGTGACCTGCCAATGGGATATCATGTGCTAGTGTCAATAGGAAGCTCCTAAACTTCAGAGGTATAACCAACCTCCTGGTGGCTCCAGGCTTGGGGTCTCTACACTCTGAGTAAAGGAGTCCATCATCCCAGTAGATCCTATGGGACCCACTAGCACTCCCAGCAGCCTCAGCAGCAGCTTGCTCTCTCAGGGGTTCAAGAGAGGGGCAGCTCAGTTGCTCCTGGCTCAGATCTGCCCTGGAAGGGCCCCCTGTCCCCAAGAACTCAACCTGATCAGGTTCAAGCTCATCTGGGACAGTTCCTTCTTCAGGACTAAGATCAGCTCCCTCAAGAGACTGATCTGGATTCTGAGGCAGGGGGGAAGACACTGCCTTAACCCTACTGCTCCTCCTCTTGGAAGGTGCCTGGTCCATTTTTCCAGGATCCAGGACCTGTTCAGTGTTAGACATTTTTGCCTGTGACCTGGTCATAGCAAACACATCTGCAGGGATACCCAACATTTCTGCATGAGTCCTGAGTTCCACCTCAGCCCAAGCTGAAGTTTCTAAATCATTGCCCAACAAGCATTCAACAGGGAGGTCTGCACTTACCACAACCTTCTTAAGGCCAGTTACCCCTCCCCAGGAGAAATTAACAACTGCAAAGGAATGGTCTGTCCTGATATTGCTAGCATTGGTCACTTGGTACATCTCACCAAGTATAATTTGCTCAGGAGCCACAAGATCTTTTGTCACCATTGTGACACTTGCTCCTGTGTCCCTGAATGCCAAGGCCTCTTTTCCATTTATTATAGGCTGTTGTCTGTATTTGCCCAGATTACTGGGGCTTACAAATAAGGAGGCCATATCCATGCCTCCATCACAGATCAACATAGCCTGAGTTGGAACTCTGACTAGGCCACCATCTCAGATCCCAGGGTTAACCCTACTACACCCTTATTTGGAACACCACCACTTGGAGCTGAACTAGGGGGAACAGTTGCCTTAGGGACAGTGGTGGTTGGAGTTGAGTCCTTGGACTTGGTACAATCACTTGTCCAATGGGTCTTCTGTTTACAGATTTGACACCATGGTTTCTTCTTGCCTTTTCCCTTGTTGGATTGTGACTCCCCACCAGATGCAGATTTATGGGGCCCTTGAGAAGACTTCTGGTCTTTACCCTTCTTCCCACCCTTATCAGAGCTTTTAGAATCTTGCTTCTTGGAGTCACCACCTTGGTTCTGAACCTTCTGCTTCACCCTGGTTCTGACCCATTTGTCTGCCTTCTGGCCCAATTCTTGGGGAGAGGTCAGATCAGAGTCCACCAGGTACTGATGCAACAGCTGATTTTGACAGTTATTAAGGATCTGCTCTCTCATGATTAAATTATACAATCCTTTGAAATCACACACCTTACTGCCAAGTAACCAGCCTTCCAGAGCCTTAGTAGCACAATCAACAAAGTCAACCCAGTCCTGAGTCTGTGCCTTTTGGGTATCTCTGAACTTTAACCTGTATTGTTCAGTGGTTAGGCCAAACCTATCAATCAGAGCACTCTTCAGGACTTTGTAATTATCAGCATCCTCTTCTCTTACAGTGAGGAGCTTGTCTCTACCTTTGTCTGCAAAGGAGAGCCACAAGATTGCTGCCCACTACTCCTGAGGGGCCCTCTGTACCTTACAGGCCCTCTCCAGTGCAGGTATCCATTTGTGGATGTCATCCCCACTCTGGTAGGGAGGGACAATCTTGTTCAGGTTCCTATGGTCATGAGTATGATCTCTACCTCTAGGGACACTGTGGCTGCCACCATGGGACTCTAGTCCCAACTTCTGAGAAGCTCTCTGAAGCTCCAGGGATTCCCTGTCTAAGGCCAATTGCTCTCTCTTGATCCTGAGCTTAGCTCTCTCAAACTCAAGCAGTTGGCACTTCTTCTCATAAGAGGACTCCCTTTTATGAGAAGAAGTCCTATGAGAAACAGAGCTCCCTACAGAGGTACCAGAATGATTAGACTCCAGAGAAGGAGATCTAGATCTTCTCGGTAAACTGTTAACCCTTCCAGGTGGAGTAAAGAGAGGCCCACTAGGGCCTCCTTCCTCACCTTCAGGAAGGATTGGCTGTTCCAGGTTGGAATCATTTTGATCCTCCTGGCCAGCATCTGAGTCCAGGTCATTGAGGTTTTCACTCCCTGGCCTTTCCTCTTCTGCTGTCCCACCCCCTTTGCCTGCCTCATCAGACCCTGGGGTCTTTCTGAGGTCATCTAAAAGCAAAGTCACTATGAGCTTTTGGGTGTTTGGATTTTTCCCTGTCTTCAGTTTCCTTGATGCACACATGTTTCTCAATTCTTGGAATGTGAGGTGGTCATACTTAGTTGGCAAGGAGTCACTGACTTCAGGCCTTGAATACATTCTAGTGTGGTGTGGTGTATGCACCTACCTACTCTAATGGGAACTGAGACTCTCTTGAGTTGGAGAAAGGGTGTGCTAGACCCTTGACTTACCCAACTCTAAGTTCAGTACAACTTACCTTATTCTAGACTTGATTTATATGTACCTAAGTACCTTTAGTGGTTTTCAGTTAGTCACTCACTGAGATTATCTGGTAAAACAATAGCAAGCTTGAATCCCAACCGCTGCACACCAATGTGAGAAGTTGGCCTGGTATATGCTGTCCACTAATTAAAGTGGGCACCTTGCACCAGTCCAAACAACCCTTATTGATGATTAGGTTAAAGACAACCTTTATAGAAAGCTATCCTAGTGGTAGCTGTGGAGAGCAGCCTTGAGGCTAAGTCTTGAAGGAATGTAAAGCAACCTGTTTTACCAGTATATAACCTCTTGAATGACCAAATGAAAGGAGAACCACACAAGGTATATATAAAATATATGTATTTATTACTAAACACTCTCTACTAACCTCTTTATGAGATTAGAGAACAAGGCACACAATATTACAGTACTAGAACGACAGTAAATAGCACAATACACAGTGGGCTCCAGGGGGAGACCAAACCATATATTAAGAAAGTGGTATAACAACCACGACTTGACTAGACACAGTGCCTAGAGCACGTAGAATCGCTGGGACCCCACGGAACCACCCAAGGTAGTGACACAGGGGACCCACGGAGGACGGATGCAGTGTGGGAACACAGACGCGAGCTCCGTACAACTCTATGGGAATGTCGCGGTTGGAAATTTAGAGTTTAAGGACACTTCGGAGAGGACTTCAAGCAAACCCAGTTAAACTTAGAAGGTTCTAGGGCCAGCACCCTTGTGAGTATCGAGGTACCCGTGTTACCTAGCCCAGGGAAGCCGGGTGCATAGGGGTCAAGTGGTGTCGGAAACCCTCGTCGTTTTCTATGGCGTGATGCGAAGAAGTGCTGCTGCCGTGGAGAAGAAAAGTGTCCGGTGTGACCCAAGCCTGGATCGGAGATGAGAAGAACCTGAAAGCAGAGGGGACAAAGTCTGGGTCACTTCACGTGACCAGGAGCGGAGCAATCGAATGCCCCCCGATGTCTGGGGCCTCAGGTGCGAAGAGGTGAAGCTTGACTCTGCAGCCATGGGGACCAGGAGACGTCGACGATGACCAGGATCCGCAGGCGAGCTGTCCCACGAAGGATGTCGAGAGCTGAGGGGTCAGTTTCCGGATTGGAGACCAACAAGCCTTGGCAACTGCAACCCACGCGGTCAGAGTTATGATGCTTCTGTGAGGACCAGCAAGGTCCTGGGGACTCCCCAAGTGATGGAGAGTCAGGGCACGTCTGGAGCAACCAGGGAAGCCTGTTGAAAGTTAAAGTTGCCTTCTCAGGGACCCACAGGTCAACGGACCAGGGATCGCGAAGGGACCTCGAGAGGAATCACAATTCCAGCCCACGGGACACTCGTGGAGTGTAGGCCAGTAATCTTCGGTGGAAACACTGCTCGGGGCTTGGACTACAAGTAGCGCAAAGCACAGCCTCAGGGATCGCCTAGAAGCATATGCTGCTGCAAATGTGCACGGTGTCCAGGGGTTCGGGTTGCACGGTCCCCACGAGGGCTGCGTGTCTCAGGTTTGCTGAGAGCACTAGTCGGCCTCGGGGAAGCTTGGGCACCCACCTCCTGTGTTGCAAAATCTTCGGAGTCCGTCGGGAGCTGCGTAGATGCAAACCGGTCAGATGCGTTGAGGTGCCTGCGTTGCAGGGGAGTAACTCCTTTACTCCAAGGGAGATTCTTCAGTCGTCCAGCAAAGCGTAGATCGTCGAAGGTTACTTGGTTTCTGTAGCAGAGTTTAGTCCAGGTAAAATCTAAAGTCCTGTAGTCAGGGGTTCCTACTTTATACCCAAGGAAGGGGTGGGACAAACTCTGGGGACACACCTATGGGAGGGTCAGGACAGAGGGGTGGCTACACCCATGTCCTTTGTCCAGTTTCACGCCAGAGCAGGGGCTGGTAGCCCCTGCAACCGGTTTGAGCTGGACTATGCACAGGGACACCAAATGTGCCCCCAGTGCAGACATCAAAGCACTCTGAGAGTGCACCCTCCCAGCCCCAATACACTAAAGCCTGTCTGGGAGGTGGTCACACCTCCCTGTGACAGGAAACCTATTGTCAAGCCTTCCCCTGCCGGAGTTTCGTCCAGCAGCAGGAGGACAGACTCGTGTCTGTGGCTGGCAGCATCCATTTTGTGATGCCAGGGCTCTGTGAAGCTGGTACCGGGTGTACCGGTGCTGTCATATTTCTCCCTCTAGGAGGGAGGAATCATACCTCCCACACCAGTTACTGGTGTGGAGGTATGATTCCAAGGTGTTTGACACCAAACACGACATAATTCCTTGCAGCCATTTTAAAGTTAGCATTTACCGCGAGGTTATAATGCACTTAAGAGTATATGGTTGGCTGCATCACAGACAACCCCGGAATAGTGGTTCCGAAGGCTGCAGAGGGGCTCTGCTCATGCATGGGCACCCTCTCACATAAAACCCCGCACCCTGCCTTCAGGATTGATAAGGCCTGCCATAGGGGTGACTGATAGGCTTATATGTGCAGTGATCAGGATAGATATAGTGAACCTATATCTATGTAAGGGGTGCAGGCACCAGGTTGCAGTAGCAGACCTGTTGTGTCATTTTGGATGGCCTCTCAGGGGTGGCATAATACATGCTGCAGCCCCTGGGAGGCCTCTGGGGTACCTATGCCCTGGGTACATAGTATACCATATACTAGGGACTTATAAGGGTACCCCAGAATCCAATCTGGAGTGTACCTAAAGTACATGCAATCAATTTAGAGGAGAAAGCAGATAGACTGGGGTCCTGAATAGCAGGTTCCCAGTCAGACTAAGTCGAAAACAGTGAAACATCAGCAAAAAGTGGGGGTAACTATAAGAAGCAGATCCTACTCTCCTACACCTTTGAGGCAGAGGGTTGATTGTTGCCTTTAGAGGTGGTGGTGACGGTATCTGAGGAGGTATTCTTGGACCCTCCGCGGTAGAAGGAGCGCCGAAAGGAACCACGTCCTGGGGTTAATTGAAGGGCTCCCATAGATTTGGCCACTTCTGTGTCCTTCATTTTTTCTAGTGAGGAATCTACCACAGGGCCAAAGAGGTGTTCTTTGTCAAAAGGTGTGTTCAGGATAGGGGTTAGGATAGATTATTGGAAATGAGCTGTCCCTCCCGCACTAGTTCTTGCGCCTTGGACTTGTGCTCATCAGGTAGAAATGGGAGAAAGTGCTCCATTTCATCCCAATGCGCCCTGTCATACCTAGCTAACAGTGCTTGTGTATTGGAGATGCGCCAAAAGTTTGCAGCCTGGGAGGCTACCCTTTTCCCCGAAGCGTCTAGCAGCTTAGATTCTTTGTCTGGGGGTGGAGCATCTCCCGTTGTTTGTTGGAAACTACCAAAGAATCCAATGGTAACTGGCCCCTTATGTAAGCTGGATCTGATGGAGCCGGCTTATATTTCTTGTCTACCCTAGGGGTGAGGATACGTGCCCTAATGGGATCATTAAAATATCGTCCACGTGTCTAATCATACCCTTGAACATGGGGAGTGTGTGTGAGGACTTTTGCGTACTACTAAGAGTCTCGAACAGGGAATCCTCTTCCAGGGATTCCTTATGCAGCTGAACCCCATGGTAGTTAGCAGCTCTATCCAACATTTCTATGTATCCTACACTGTCGTCTGGTGGAGAAGGCTTGGTAGGGTACAGATCAGGGTCATTCCCTGCGGGGGGTTTGGTATTGTAATCTGTCCAAGGGTCTGCAGGTATTGGTTCATTATCCCCAGGCCCATCCCCACCCCCATCATCCTGATCTTCAGGTGTATGTGGTGGTGAGTGCTCAGGTGAAATTAGTAAAGGTTGATACTGAGGAGAAGGAGGTGATGGAAGAGGAGGAGAAGAAGGATTAGTATTGCCATTTTTCCTTTTTAAAGGAATGTGGTAGACCTCTTCTGTCTCAGGTTTGCGTTTTATTGTTAGTTTTGTGGAAATATGTCCAGTTGTTGGGTGACTATATAGCTCCCTCTGTTTCAGATTCGGTTTGGCGGGTGGAGCATCGAAATGTTGCTCTTTGGATGGAATCGGCACATCCGTTTGTTTTGGTGCCAAAGGTTTCGGTGCCTGGGCTTTGGATGCCGAGGTTTTCGGATCCGAAGACGTTTTCAGCGTTGAAGGGGGTGGGGCGGAGCCTGACTTTGACTTCAATCCCGAAGGTTTCAGCTCGGTGCCTGTTTTCGAACGGCTCTGTTCGGAGCCGAAAGGCTTCGGGGTATGTTTCGGTGCCGAGCCGAACGGCAGGGCGTCGGAAACATGGTCTCGGTGCAGACCGTGGCCCGGAGGCGGGGGTTGGACCGGAGCCTTCTTCTTGGGCTGAGGTGGACCTTGGGGGAAGGGGGATCTGTACTCACGGTACGCTGCCCTTCGGAGCCGTAGTCGGAGATGGAGATTGGGTCTTGTTCCTCTTCGGCTCCCATGGCGTCTCTGGCCTCTTGTTCTGAATCTTCTCCGAAGAGGTCCGGAATGGAACTTGTGTGTTGGCTCTGCATGTCGCGGCGTCGAGCCCGACGGTCGCAAAGCTTTTTCTTCGATCGGAAAGCCGTACACGCATCGCAGTCCTGTTCGCTGTGCTCCGGAGACAAGCACAGGTTGCACACTTGGTGTGAGTTGGTGCGCGGAAACTTCACGTGGCACTGAGGGCAGAATTTAAATGGAGTCCGTTCCATCTACTGTGAGGCGGACAGACACGGGTAGGCCCGAGGGCCTTCTACGAGTTACCCGATCGAAAGAAGGTTTTTTCAGTAAATACGATACGCCGATAATGGGATTACGCGATTGAAACAATACCGTCGAGGGTGAGTGTCTTGTGCACCGAGGGAAACCGGAGAAACTGTGTCGAACCGGAGTGCAGCAATTCACGTCCGAACCTGATGGTGGAAAAAACAATCTAACAATGGAGTCGATGCCCATGCGCACTATCACCTAAAGGAGGAGTCACCTACCTCGTGACTGGAAAGACTTCTTCGAAGAAAAACAACTTGCAAACATCCGGACCCAACACTAGATGGCAGGAGTATGCAAAGCATGTGATCTACAGCTCACATGCCTCGAACATTAATTTAGTGATAAAGCAAGGCTTTATGGGAGCATTTAGTTTTGAAACATTAAACACATAAAAAACTGCCCTATATCTTACTGCCTTAATATGTTCAACAGTTACTGTAATGTGCAAATTGTACAACACGACAACTTCAGCCTTTTAAAGTGCGTGCTTGCCCAGTGTCTTGCACTGCATGCAGCATCCAGTTTGGTAGAAAATGCTCTAACCAGGCTTCAGGAAGGACCCACAGCTGCTGATCGCAATCAGTCATATAGAAATATGTGAAGACAGGTCTTGAAGTGGGATGAAAAATGTGGTGACTCTCTAAAAGGGAACACGTAAAATACATTTCTGTGATTCTCAGTGTGCTACCCGACAGGAATTTTGGTTTCTCCCTGAGATGTAATTGCATCCAGATGTTTACACCTAAAACCTGTCAGTACAGTCAGCTGTTTAACATAAATGAGTAACAACAAGCATTTGTTATAAATAATTAACCTTCAAAATGTTTCAATTCTGAAATTTCAATAGTATCGAGGCCTGTGGAAGGAATATTGGTTTTCAGTTATGTCACGTTATGTTCGCTTTATGTTAGATATACAAGTCCTTTTTCTCTGCACATCTCATCCATCTGCACATCTTCAACCACCTCACTTTCCTCTTCAGCACCCTCTTTTCACTCTTCCCTGAATGCACTTCCTTGCATCTCCCTCACTTCACCACTTCCAAACATGCACTGCACTCACTCACATTTAAGCAATGTATTTACTTTTGCCCTGTAAATATTTTGGCATCAGTGCACCCCCTTCACACACATTTTCACAAAATTGCAATTTCAACTGGAATACATCACCATTGTTCTGTGTGCTCTGCAGAGAGGCCAACCCACTGACAGGCACTTTGCTTTGGCTTCAGCCTCAGAGCTTTCAATCAAAGCTCCTCATGAACACCTGCACAGCTCAAAGTATGCACAGAAAAAAAATACAGAAAGAAACACAACATGATTGAATAGCTAACTCCTGAGGAAGGCAAGATTAAGTAAGACTTGAAATAAGAGGGGAACTAAATCGCTGACATGCATTGCCTCAACGTTCTAAATTCTCATTGTTCGTAAATCAATCCATGTTTTTGGCATTAATGTTGTTAAGGGCATGTCACTGGCGTGCAAGACTGCTGTAATGCGGGCTGGAGGGCCATGGTTCGGACTACAATGATCGCTAATGTCCACCTTTATCTTGTAAATCATATTTAAGGCTCCCTGTTTTCCGTTTTTACTGATTTTTACAGATAAATACAGACAGAAACCCATTTATTCTCTTGTCTGTATTTATTTTTAAATGTGGATAAAAACGGAAATTGGGTCCTTTTGAGTGATTCTAAATACACTTTGCCCAATAACTGTGCGGATTAATAGGTAAGGAGGTTAAAAAAGAAAGGAATTTTAGTAAAGAGGCTTAAACAGCAGTAGCTATGCACAAGGCCGATACTGAAATGTGCATATTTTTATATAAGTGCATTGATTTATCTTCTGCGGGTGTTCATACCATTGAAACCTGGCACCTGGCAGGCACTGAAGCATGACTGCATATTTATTGGTTAAATAAATGTGGAAATATACCAGTTTCAGCTTTACTTTTTTCACAAAACCCATAATAAATATGGATAAATACAGATGAAGTTGACAAAAAATAAATATGGATAAATACAGACGGACATGACAAAAGAATGAATACCATAAAACCGGGAGCACTAATCATGTATATAAAAAAACACACACAATGATTTTTTTTCAGAGTAATATTTCATCAAACCTTGGAAACATAAAACTGTGCCATTTATACCATGTTATTGTTAAAGTCTGCATTGCATGCTCTCGGTTTGGAGACTAAGCAGCATGGCCATGCACCTGCAGGGATGTAGTACTTGCAGTGAGGCATGCAGCTGATTTAAAGACACTCTGCCAGCAGACCGCATTAGTACTGCAATGCATTTATATCAAATGAACCAACATAGCTCAGCTGGACTGGAGAGACTTTAAGGCGCACAGCATGTACTTCTCTGCAGGACTGGGTACTCAGCAGTGAAGAGCAGTTAACTGTCTACTGTAGCACATCTCTCTCGCTTTGCGCTTGACTAGGATATTTGTATCAACTTCACAAGGGAACAAAAATGCTAGCCTGCTCATCTTTTGGATCCATTTTGCAGGGGAACAAATGCAGCAGCTCCACTTCTAACGGGGCCAACGATGTGCAGCCAGAGCCTTGGGTGTCACAGTGGGGGAGGGTAGGGTGGCGAGGGGTCTCAGAACAATATACATAACAGAAGATTAGCATTCTAACACTTACCGTTAGTGAGAACAAGGCACCAAAACATGTGCTTGCATCCATTCCTACGTGTGAGGAATGGGAAAGGGTGGCGTCTATGCCTGTGAATGACGGATAGCTGCTCTCACGCTGGGACGGAGACTCCAACGTGCCAAACCATGACGCTGGCAGCATCACTGGCCTATAGTGGATACTGCCATAGACTACAATGGCAATGATTCATTATGAAGGGCTTTAGAACAGTAAGCCCTGCGTCGTGCGTCACAGTTCAGAAAGTTTATTACTGCCTGGCTTCCTTCTTCTGCTTCAGAGCGAGGTGGGTCATGTAGCCTGGGACAGACAGCGCAGACTTAAATACAACGATTTGTTTAGAGATACGTTTGTATCTCTAAATAAATCGACCTATTCAATATTAGTACAGGAATGTGAAGGAAATAATTTCAGGGGGCGCAGCCCCAGAGCCCTAATGGAGAATCTGCCCCGGATTGCAGAGGCTCAAAAGGCATGTAATTCTAGGAAGGACATTATTAAGGTTCCATGAAGATATAGATGTTATTCTAGGAGGAATGGACCTCTTAAGTCGTTCAACAAAGAATTTAACCACAGGCATTTTAAAAAATACTTTTTGCTACCTATTTTGGAGGTAAGCAGCAACTGCTGCCAAATGCACCCAGATAGAAGAATATCTGGCCCCGATTTTTGTAGTTGTAGCAAGTAATATTTTGGACTGTGGCATTTAAGGGTTGTATGCTGAAACTAATGCTGTAATGGACAAAATGCTTCGATTTAGCAGTGAGGCATAGGTGTCTGGTTTCCTAGTTTTGATGAAGATTTGCATGCATTTATCTGGAAGATCCCGATAGCCAAATTCTAGGATTTTAAGTGCCAAATTGCAACTTACAATTACAACTTGGGATCGGGATGTATTAGTTGCTATATGTGTTTGTGAGAGTCTCGGTGAAGCTGAAACTTGTCATGAGGATGGAGGGAAATTTCGAGAAGTAGGGAGAATATTGGCTGCTGTGCCCAGGACAGTGCATTGAACATGAGCGTCCCATGTGTCCGACACATATTCCTGATTATATAGGGAATCAGAGGAGAATCGTACAGTTGCGGTGAGTGCTTTACCTCTGCTTTCTTATGTGATACGTTGTTGCCATGTTTTCTTTGCAAATGAGAACCGCCTTGCCATGATTTGGCATCAGAAAAGCCAGAAGGGCCAGTTGAACAGCTTTGAGTGATGTGAACGAGACATTCTAGAGGGGGAACCACTTACCCTAGATTGTGAGCTTTCCTGTGTGAGAGCCCCAACCTAGAAGGAAATCCTCTGTATTGATGGTCACTTTGAGCTGTGATTTCAGAAATAAACTTCTTTTAGTTCAACCACTGCAGTATGTGCTTAACACTAGATTCTCTCACTCCCTAGTCGCTTGTGATCACTGTTTTTGTAGATATCCTTGGAGCGAACATGAGTAACTGTGCCTTAAGTAACAAAGCAATGTAGGATGCCATCATTTCCAACAGTTTCATGATCATTTTCATTCTCATCTGAGGATATGAGGTCTGGTAAAGGGAAGTGTACTTTCAAACATTATTACTCTTTCTGGGCTGGGGTATGCGTTTACCAATTACTGCATACTTCATGGGGGAAAGACTACAGCCACACTGGTTGGGGGGAGAACACAAGCCCCAGGACACCTTGCGGCAGGAAGCTGCCACTGACAGCCTTTCGTGCCCAGAGGCGCTCCTTAAATTGCTGCTCAGGGTCCCGCAGAAGGGGAGAGACTGCAGCCACGCTGGTTGGGGGCAGACCACAAGCCCCGGGACACCTTGCGGCAGGAAGCCGCCGCTAACAGCCATTCGTGCCCAGAGGCGATCCTTAAATTGCTGCTGGGGGTCCCGCAGCAGGGGAGAGACTGCAGCTATGCTAGTTGGGGGCAGACCACAAGCCCCAGGACACCTTGCGGCAGGAAGCCACCGCCAACGACCTTTCGCACCCAGAGGCGCTCCTTAAATTGATGCTGGGGGTCCCGCAGCGGGGCCAAGACTGCAGCCACGTTGGTTGGGGGAAGACCACAAGCCCCAGGACATCTTGCGGCAGGAAGCTGCTGCCGACAGCCTTTCTCGCCCGGAGGAGCTCCTTAAATTGCTGCTGGGGGTCCTGCAGCAGGGGAAAGACTGCAGCTATGCTAGTTGGGGGCAGACCACAAGCCCCAGGACACCGTACGGCAGAAAGCCGCCGCCGACAGCCTTTCGCGCCCGGAGGCGCTCCTTAAATTGCTGCTGGGAGTCCTGCAGCGCGGGACGTGCATGGGCGAAGACCGGGCCAAGAGCGGGCCCGTCTGACCCAGAAGAGACCTGGCTGGGCCTGCTCTCTTGGCTCCTTGGTCCCCTCGGCCAGGCCCCTGTGATTAAATTCTCCAGCTGCAGTGGCCTTCCCCATACCAGACGTTCTTGCTGTAAGTAGCTGCCTTATTGTAGCCCTTCTTTGTTATTGTGGCAACACGAAGTCCACCCCCATTGTTCTAGCCATCATAGCGACTATGGGGAAAAGAAAAGCAGCGCACACCACAAATTAAAAAAGGCACAGGCTAAATTCTATGAGGATAAAATCACTCAGGTTCTTAATTCTCCAAAGGAACTGTTCAGAGTAGTTAAAACTCTGACCTCTCATCCTGAAAACAATGGTTCTCCTCAGGCCTCTAAAGAAAGATGCAACGAAATAGCATCCTTCTTTCAAAAGAAAGTGACTGCCATTTATAGCCTTTTTGAGAACATCACTATACCAACACCTGAGGGCTTAGATAAGGTCAATGATTCAGCCACAGCCCCAAGCCTATCACATTTTCCTAAACTCAAGGAAGACGCCGTTAGACTAAGCACCCCCTCAGGCCCTTCTCAAGGTGACGGAGGTCATACTTCTCTCACTAATGGTGCTACTTAATAAGTCACTAGAGTCCGGCATGGTCCCACAACCCTGGAAACATGCTGTAATCAGACCTATTCTGAAACCCCCCCACCCTGGAACCAGATATTCTTAGTAATCTGCAACCTTTATCCCTACTCCCCCTCTTCGGTAAACTTTTGGAGAAACATGTCAATCAAACATTAGTCCACTATCTGGAGGAGAATAAACTTCTCCATCCAACGCAGATGGGCTTCCGGGCCCACCATAGCACGGAAACAGCCCTCCTGACAGTTACCTAGGAACTCAAAGCTCTATTAGACAATGGAGGGTCCGCCGCCATTATTTTGCTAGACCTCAGTGCGGCCTTTGATACTGTTAATCATGCCATCTTAATTAATAGACTCAGGGAATTAGGAATCCGAGATATAGCGCTGGACTGGCTGATCTCTTTTTTGGAAGACCGATCTTACCAAGTGATGGAAAAGGACTGCTTCTCTGAGCACCTGCCAATCAACTGTGGGGTGCCACAGGGTTCTTCCCTAAACCCTACGTTATTTAATATATACGTGAGACAGCTTTCCACTACCGTGCAGGAGTTTGGCATTTCGGTGGTATCCTACGCTGATGACACCCAGTTAATTGTCTCTCTGTCCCACGGCCCCAGCCAGGGAAACCAACAATTGGCTCCCTGCTTGGAGAAATTGTTTCACTGGATGTCAAATTGCTGCCTAAAATTGAACGGATAGAAGACAGAATTAATGATACTAGGCAACACGTCCATACCCAGGCCACGGTATAGTTGGCCTTCTTGTATGGGTAATCCCCCAGACCCTAAACCGGTTATAAAAAATGTAGGTATTTGGATGGATAGTACCCTGACAATGAACCACCAAGCAAACAAACTGTCGGGAATATGCTTCGGGCTCCTAAGAATGATAAGGAAGATATTGACCCTCATCCCAGAACAGCTAAGAAAAACTGTCATGCAGTCACTTATAGTCTCGTGCCTGGACTATGGCAATTCGCTTTACCTAGGTTCACCAAAATATGTGATAAAGAGACTTCAGGTGGTGCAGAACGCAGCAGCAAGGGTCCTGCTCAAGCTCCCTAGCCATGTCTCTGCTAGAGAATCTCTTAAACTACTACACTGGCTGCCAATCGCCGCAAGAGTCAGGTTCAAATCCCTATGCATCACTCACAGGGCAATAAACAACAAAGGCCCTGAAAAACTCAGAAACTTGATATCCACCTATGCGCCCTCTAGATTACTAAGATCCTCCCATCTACACCTACTCCGCACAACCAGAATCAAAAGAACTAGATGGGGAGGAAGATCCTTTGCACACTTGATTCCAAAACCGTGGAACGAGCTCCCGCCCGATTTAAGAGCATTGCAAAATGAACTTACATTCAGGAAAAAACTCAAAACCTGGCTGTTTTCTTTCAGCCACTGATGGGCTCCGTCCGCAGTACAGCACTCCATACTAGCGCTGGGAAGCCCTCGGGCAGCCATGCGCTCTATAAATCCTGAAACTAGAAACTAGACTCCCGCAGGCCCAAGCCGTGCCACTGACTCCTCCTTGGCGAAAGCGGTGGGGGTAAACAAATTAACAGGGCTGAAAGGCGACTCTCAGTAGGCCCTGGAGGACCATCCTTGACAATGCCCCTCGAGGCCCTGCAGACGGTTGTCCCAAATGTGCAGGGAGCTGAGCATTCTGTTTCCTTGCCAGACCCCGTCGCTCCCATGTTTATCCTGGCCCTTGAGGCCTCTCTTCCGGGCACTTCCTCCAGTAGGGCCTCCCTAGTTTTACCCTCTAGCACTGACTTGATGATTCCCCCAGCCTCTAAAGGGAAGCGCAAGGCAAAAAAGACTGATGAACTGCCTTCTACATGGAAGGGTCTCTTGGGTGAATATGTGACCAATTGTTCGGAGGACATGATGGACTTCTGGGCCCCCGTAATACAAAAACTCACAGATACTCTCACTGGATTATTGCCTCCACTCTGGGATAAACTTGAAAAATTGGCGGCAGAATCTAGGGAAATGCTAATTAAAGCTGGGAAAATGTTGTCCTCTATTAATAATGCAGCTTCTTTCCTACCCTCGAAGCCTCATGTCACCATTGCTGATAAGTCCCGTACTGACTATCCAAGGAGCAGACAACCTCGTACCTGTAACTCCACGCCCTCTGTCGAAACGAGCCAGAATGCTCACATTCAGAGCCACAACCCTCAGCGACCTAATAATGAATTAGCCCCTGTAAGGCAGTGGCCCCCTGGCGCATACCTGCGCCACTGCCACCCATCTATCTTGTCCTGTCGACAATGGTCCCTTGTTACCTGTTATCAATCTCCCTCTGGCCTGTTGTCCTTATACTGTAGTTTTGGCTGAGGTTCCGGGCCTTGTTACTCATAACCAGGAAACCACTGGCCAATTGATTAATAAGGTATCTCACTGACTAGGCAAATACACTAGTTACAATGTTGCAGACCACAAGAATATTCTGATGGCCCGCAGAGTGTCATGGATAGGGCCTTCCCGGAAATCCTTTGAGGGAGATTGTGTGATTGGTAGCGTTAGACACCCTGAAATCGCACAAAATATCTTGCGAGGTCCCCCAGTCCAATTAATTTGATACTGGCATCAAACCACTACCGCTGGACTTCTTTTAGAGACCCCCCCCATGTTTGTTTCAAATTTAACCCAGCATATAGGTTGCAGTGGTGTAGCGAGACCTCCTTGCGGGCATATGGCGCTTTTAAATCGATATACACCCCTGGCGTATCTTAATGACCTGGATGGACTCCCCATGCACAACATCAAATTCACACCTCAGGACTCCCAACTAGGGCCACTTCCACAGGGCTTAGTAGATCTTGTGGTCCTGTCCCACCCAAAGCTGACTTACCACTCTTCTACATCTTCTCTAAGCACAGAGCTCTGCCCTCACAGGTCAGATTCCCTTGGGGTTTTTAACCCCCCAGCTGGGTCTACAACTTCCCAGGTAGGCCCTACAAATGGCTTAAGGAAGGTCTTAAGACTCGTTTCATGGAACGTGGCAGGGCTGTCCGCAAAGTTCCTAGACGCGAGGTGGATCGTGTTTATTAAGTCCTTCAATATTATTTGCTTACAAGAGACGTGGAAAGTAAAGAATAATTTTTTCCTGGAGGGGGATAAAACTTTTTAATTTCCAGCTGTGGGCTCTAGCGCTAGAACAGCGAGTGGAGGATTGATTATCTTTGTTGCTCTCGAGTTCTGTGGTTCCATGAGGGACTTGAAGTGGGACTCCCCTGTATTCCAGGGCCTTAAATTACTTGTCGGGAGGTCTTTTCACCTGGTGTTGATTAATGTTTACAATGCAAAAAGGGGTCCCGAGGCCCCTCAAACTTCTCAGCCTTAAGTGGTGCTATTGACTCACTAATGAGGGAGGGCCTTGTTCAAGAGAATCTTATCTTGGCAGGGGATTTTAATAGTCATCTATGCCCGAAGTCCTTAAATCCATCTCATAGCAAACACACCTGCACATTCCTTGAGGGCACGCACATAGAACATACCCCAGAAGGTACAGAATTAAATAGCTTCCTACACACTCATAACCTGGTTTTTACCTTAGACAAGACTATTAACCCATCCAAGCCTCAAATCCCCCCCACATATAAAGGGAGGGGATGCTCCATGACTATTGATTTTATTTTTGTTTCAGCTTGCTTAGGATGGCCCTCTTTTACCTTCAACATCCTAGACGGCCCCTTCAGTGATCACAACCCCGTTTCTGGCATTTGAGGGGGTGGGCCCTTAATGGAGTGCTCTCATATGCCCCAAGGATTATTATCCCTAACTGATCAGGGAAGGCGCCTGTAGGAAAGTAGTATCTGCTTCTTATGGTTACCCCCACTTTTTGCTGATGTCACACTGTTTTTGGCCTAGTCTGACTGGGATCCTGCTATCCAGGACCCCAGTCTATCTGCTTTCTCCTGTAAATTGATATGCATGTACTTTAGGTACACTCCAGATTGGATTCTGGGGTACCCTTATCAGTCCCTAGTATATGGTACACCATGTACCCAGGGCATAGGTACCCCAGAGGCCTCCCATGGGTTGAAGCATGTTTTATTCCACCCCTGAGAGGCCATTCAAATTGACACGACAAGCCTGCTACTGCAGACTGTGTAAGCTGGTGCTTGCACCACTTACTTAAGATCTAGGTTCACTATATCTATTTAAATCACTACACTTAAATACCTATCAGTCACCCCTATGGCAGGCCTTAACAATCCTGAAGGCAGGACGCTGGGTTTTACGTGAGAGGGTGCCCCTGCATGAGCAGAGCCCCTCTGCAGCCTTCGGAGACCATTCTCCGGGGTTGTCTGTGATGCAGCCAGACATATATGTTTAAGTGCATTATAACCTCGCAGTAAATGCTAACTTTAAAACGGCTGCTTAGAAACATGTCGTGTTTGGTGTCAAACACCTTGGAATCATACCTCCCCGCCAGTAACTGGCAGGGGAGGTCTGATTCCACCCTTCTAAAGGGACATATGTGGGTCACCGTATACCCGGTACCAGCTTTCTCGACCTGGGCAGCACAAAATGGATGCTGCCAGCCACAGACATGATTCTGCTCTCCTGCTGCTGAGCCAAGCTCGCGCAGAGGAAGGCATGACAATAGGCATCCTGTCACAGGGAGGTGTAACCACCTCCCAGACAGGATTTAGTGTATTGGGGCTGGGTGGGTGCACTCCTAGAGTGCCAGAAAGTCTGCACTGGGGGCACATTTGATGTCCCTGTGCATAGTCCAGCTCAAACCAGTTCCAGGAGCCATTCGCTCCTGCTCTGGCGCGAAACTGGACAAAGGACATGGGTGTAGCCACCCCTCTGTCCTGCCCCTCCCCTAGGAGGGTCCACAGAATCTTTCCAACCCCTTCCCATGGGTATAAAGTGGGTAACCTGGCTACAGGACTTTAGATTTTACCTGGACAAGATTCTGCAAAGAAGAAACCAACTACTTCGACTGCCTGCACGACGCTGGACGACTGAAGAATCTCCCTTGGAGTAAAGGAGTTACTCCCCTGCAAAAGCAGGCACCTAAACGCATCTGACCGGTTTGCTTCTCCCGAGCTCCTGAGGACTCCGAAGATTTCAGCAACACAGGAGGTGGGTTCCCGAAGGTCCCTGAGGTCGATCTGCCCTCAGCGATTCTGAGACCAGTATCTCTCGTGGGGACCGTGCAACCCGAACCCCTGTGCACCGCGTACATTTGCAGTTGCATATGCTTAGTGACGATTCCCGAGCCTGTGCATTGGACTCCGTGTAGTCCCGACCCCGAGCAGTATTTGCACCGAAGATTTCCGGCCTCCACTCCTCGAGTGTCCTGTGGGCTGGTACTTTGTAAACTTGCTTGAGGTCTCCTTGCGATCCCTGGTCCGTTGGCCTGTGGGTCCTGGCGAGGGACACCTTGTTAATTCTTGGGCTTACCTGGTTGCTCCAGACGTGCCCTGACTCTCCATTGCTTGGGGAGTCCCCTGGACCTTGCTGGTCCTCACCGTAACCTGTTTCCTCTGACCGCGTGGGTTGCAGTTGCCAAGGCTTGTTGGTGCTCCAGCCGGACATCGACCCCTCAGCTCTCGACATCCTTCGTGGGACAGCTCACCTACGGACTTTGGTCGTCCTCGACGTCTCCTGGTCCCCGTGGCTGCAGAGTCAAGCAACCCTTCTTCTCTCCTGAAGCACTCGACATCGGTGGGCATTCGACTACCGAGCCCCTGGTCACTTGAAGTGACCCAGACTCTGTCCCCTCTGCTTTCAGGTTCTTCTCACCTCGAATCCAGGCTTGGATTCCACCGGACATTCTTCGCCCTCCTGGCAGCAGGACTTCTTTGCAGCTCTCCATTGAAAACGACAAAGGTTTCCGACACCACTTGACCCCTATGCACCCGGTTCCTCTGGGATAGGTAACATGGGTACTTCGGTACTCACTGGTGGGTTGGCCTTAGAACCTCCTAAGTTCCAAAGGGTTTGCTCGAAGTCCTCTTAGAAGTGTCCTTAACTTGTAATTTTCCAACCGCAACTTTCCCATAGAGTTGTACGGAGCCCGCGTCTGTGTTTCCTCACTGCACCCGTCCTCCGTGGGCTCCCTGTGTCACTCCTCTGGGTGGGTCCTTGGGGTCCCAGCGATTCTACGTGCTCTAGGCACTGTGTCTAGTGAAGTCGTATACCATTTATTTAGTATATGGTTCGGTCTCCCCCTGGAGCCCGCTGTGTATTTCGCTATTTACGAATGTACTATTGATTCAGTATTGTGTGCTTTGTGCCCTAGTCTCGTATAGAGACTAGTAGAGAGTGTTATATTAATAAATACATATTTTTATGTAAACACTGTGTGGTTCTCCTTTCATTTAATCATTTAGGAGGTGATATTCTGGTAAAACAAGCTGCTTTACATTCCTTCAAGATTAAGCCTGAAGGCTGCTCTCCACAGCTACCACTAGGATAGCTTTCTAAAGGTTATCTTTGACCTCATACATCATAAAGGTCGTGTGGCCTGGTACAAGGTGCCCACTTTAACTAGTGGACAGCATATACCAACCCACCTTCTCACATTGGTGTGCAGCGGTTGGGATTCAAGCTTGCTATTGTTTTACCAGATAAATCTCATTGAATGATTAACTGAAAACCACTAAAGTATTATGTACATATAATACAATCAAGATTAGAATAAGTAAGTTCTACTGAACTTGGAGTTGGGCAAGCCAAGGGTGCCTACACCACATAACACTAGTATGTCTTCTAGAGGAGAAGCCAGTGGCTCTCTGCCAACTAGATACAATGGCATCTCATTTCCAGAATTGAGAGCCATGTGTGCATCTAGCAAGTTGAGGACAGGGAGAACAGCAAACACCCAACGTCTCATTGAGATTTTGCTTCTAGATGACCTTAGAAAGACCCCAGGGTTTGATGGAGTAGACAGAGTGGGTGGGGCAGGGAATGAGGAAAGGCCAGAAAGTCAAAACTTTTTTGACCTAGAATCAAACCCTGACCAGGAGAATCAAAATGATTCTAACCTGGGCAACTTAGATCTTCCTTCAGGTGGGGGAGAAGGCCCCAGTGGCCCTCTCTTTACTCCACCAGGAAGAGTACAGAGTTTACCTAGAAGATCCAGAACTCCCTCTGTGGAGTCCAATCACTCAGGTACTTCTGTAGGGACTTCCATTTCAAACAAGAGGGAATCCTCTTATGATAGACAGTGCCAATTTCTGGAGCTTGAGAGTCAAGCTCAGGCTCAAGAAAGAGCAATTGGCCCTAGACAGGGAATCCCTAGAGCTCCAAAGAGCAACAAGATGATTGGGACTAGAGTCCCATGGTGGCAGCAACAGTGTCCTAGAACTAGAGAGTATTCTCATGATCATAGGAACCTGAACAAGATAGTCCCTCCCTATCAGAGTGGGGATGACATCCACAAATGGATAACTGCACTAGAGAGGATGAACCAAAAGGTTGGAGTGGTGCACTACTTCAATAAGTCATTTTAATCTTGTTATATTGTCTCAGTGATCCTTTATTTTTAATGAATTTCCAACAATAAAAGATACCAGCCAACGCGTTTCGTTCATATACTATGAACTTCTTGAGGGCAATGAATGCAATTCGAAGACAGGGGGGAAAAGGGTCCTAGGTTCCCCCTGGCGTTCCGTGGGAGCTAATTGCAAGCTCTGTCCGTGGCGTGAAGTCGTGGCCAATCTGGTAGCGGACATGCACAAATTAATGTGTCTGCGTGGGCCTCCTTGATAAGGGCCAGCACTCGATGGTTCTGATAAGCTGGAAGCTGCCGTCGGCTTCGATCAAAGGTCCTTTGATCGAAGCCGCGGCGAAACGCGTTGGCTGGTATCTTTTATTGTTAGAAATGCATGAAAAATAAAGGATCTACTGAGACAATATAACGAGACTAAAATGACTTATTGAAGTAGTGCACCACTCCAACCTTTTGGTTCATTCTCTCTCTGCCTAGCAGCTGGCACCCAACGACGGCAGGTGCCGGAGTTGCCTGTGCACACACATCTGGACATAGTGTTGAAGTAATTACGAAGGGAACACAGCAGGGAGTGCGGTCACCGTGTCCGCCGTTGTTCGCATTTGTTTTCCAGCTTGAACTGCACTAGAGAGGGCCTGTAAGGTACAGAGGGTCCCTCAGGAGCAGTGGGCAGCTATCTTGTGGCTCTCCTTTGCTGACAAAGATAGAGATAAGCTCCTCACTGTTAGAGAAGAGGATGCTGACAATTACTCAGTCTTGAAGAGTGCTCTCATTGATGGGTTTGGCTTAACCACTGAACAGTACAGGATTAAGTTCAGAGACACCCAGAAGGCACAGACTCAGGACTGGGTTGACTTTGTAGATTGTGCCACTAAGGCTCTGGAAGGCTGGTTACTTGGCAGTAAGGTGTGTGATTTTAAAGGATTGTACAATTTAATTATGAGGGAGCAGATCCTTAATAATTGCCAAAATCAATTGTTGCATCAGTACTTGGTTGATTCTGATCTGACCTCTCCCCAAGAATTGGGAAAGAAGGCAGACAAATGGGTCAGAACCAGGGTGAAGCAGAAAACTCAGAATCAAGGTGGTGACCAAAAGAAGCAAGATGCTAAAACCTCAGATAAGGGAGGGGAGAAGGGTAAAGACCAGAAGTCATCACAAGGGCCCCAAAAACCTGCATCTGGGGGGAGTCACAGTCTAACAAGGGAAAAGGCAAAAAGAAACCTTGGTGTCATCTCTGCAGAGAGAAGACCCATTGGACATACAATGCCAATTGTCCAAAGGCCAAGGAATCTACTTCAGCCACCACTGCCCCTAAGGCAACTGTTCCCCCTAGCTCAGTTCCAAGTGGTGGTGTACAGAACAAGGGTATAGTAGGGTTAACCCTGGGATCTGAGATGGATTCTGGCCTAGTCAGAATTCCAACTCAGGCTGTGTTAGTCTGTGATGGAGGCATGGATATTGCCTCCTTATTTGTCAGTCCCAGTAATCTGGGCAAGTACAGACAACAGCCTTTGATCAATGGTAAGGAGGCCATGGCATACAGGGACACAGGTGCAAGTGTCACAATGGTGACAAAAGATCTTGTGGCCCCTGAACAGATCATACTTGGTGAGATGTACCAAGTGACCAATGCAAGCAATGTCAGGACAGACCATTCCTTGGCAGTTGTGAATTTCACCTGGGAAGGGGTAACTGGCCCTAAGAAAGTTGTGGTTAGCTCAGACCTCCCTGTTGAATGCTTATTGGGCAATGATTTGGAAACTTCAGCTTGGGCTGAAGTGGAACTCAGGACACATGCAGAAATGCTGGGCATCCCTGCAGATGTGTTTGCCATGACTAGGTCACAGGCAAAAATGTCTTCCACTGAACGGGTCCTGGATCCTGAAAAGATGGACCAGGTGCCTTCCAAGAGAAGGAGCAGAAGGGGTAAGGGAGTGTCTTCCCCCCTGCCTCAGAGTGAGGATCAGTCTCCTGAGGGAGATGATCTCAGTCCCTGTGAAGGAACTGTCTCAGAGGAACTTGAACCTGATCAGGTTGAGTTCTTGGGGACAGGGGGCCCTTCCAGGGCAGATCTGAGCCAGGAGCAGCTGAGCTGCCCCTCTCTTGAACCCCTCAGACAGCAAGGTGCTGCTGAGGCTGCTGTGAGTGCCAGTGGATCCCACAGGATCTACTGGGGGGATGGACTTCTGTATTCAGAGGGTAGAGACCCCAAGCCTGGTGCAACCAGGAGGTTGGTTATACCTCTGAAGTTTAGAGGCTTATCTATTAACACTGGCAAATGATATCCCATTAGCAGGACACTTAGGCCAAAGTAAGACCTGGGACAGGCTTGTCCCTCACTTTCACTGGCCTCACATGTCAGAAGACACAAAGGAGTTTTGTCGCTCCTGTATCACTTGCCAAGCCAGTGGTAAGTCAGGTGGTACTACAAAGGCCCCCTGATACCACTACCTGTGGTGGGGGTTCCCTTTGAGAGGGTTGGGATTGACCTAGTTGGTCCCACGGATCCTCCCTCTGCATCTGGGCACAGATTCATACTAGTGGTGGTGGACCATGCCACCAGGTATCCAGAGGCAATTCCCCTTAGGACTACCACAGCACCTGCTGTGGCTAGAGCTCTCCTGGGAGTGTTTTCCAGAGTGGGTTTCCCTAAGGAGGTAGTATCAGACAGAGATGCAAACTTTATGTCTGGTTATCTGACTGCTATGTGGAAGGAGTGTGGAGTGAATGACAAATTCACCACACCCTATCACCCACAATGCAATGGGTTAGTTGAGAGATTCAACAAAACCCTAAAGGGCATGATAAAAGGTCTCCCTGAAAAGCTTAGGCGCAGATGGGACATCCTTTTGCCCTGCCTTCTCTTTGCCTACAGAGAGGTTCCTCAGAAGGGGGTTGGTTACAGCCCTTTTGAACTTCTGTTTGGCCATCCAAGGGGTCCCTTATGTTTGGTTAAGGAAGGATGGGAGTTACCTCTCAAACCACCTAAACAGGACATAGTGGACTATGTACTTGGTCTCCGCTCCCGGATGGCTGAGTACATGAAGAAGGCAACCAAAAACCTTGAGGCTAGCCAGGAATTGCAAAAGGCCTGGCATGACCAAAAGGCTGTTTTGACTGTATACCAGCCAGGACAGAAGGTATGGGTGTTGGAGCCTGTGGCCCCAGCAGCTCTCCAAGACAAGTGGAGTGGACCCCATACCATTCTTGAGCAAAAGGGAGAGGTTACCTACCTGGTGGACCTTGGAACTCCCAGGAGCCCCCACAGGGTGCTCCATGTGAACAGGCTCAAGCCATATGTGGACAGGGCAGACATGGGCTTGCTCATGGCTACTGATGAGGGACAGGAGGAAGAGAGTGATCCACTCCCTGATCTCCTCTCACAGAACCCTGATGATGGTTCAGTTGATGGAGTAGCCTTGGCAGGCAGCCTCACTGAACAGCAACAGACTGATTGCAGGAAAGTCCTCAATCAGTACAGACATATGTTTTCACTGACTCCAAGTCAGACTACCTGGTGTACACATGAGGTGGACACAGGTGACAGTCTGCCTGTTAAAAATAAGATTTACAGGCAACCTGATCATGTCAGGGACTGTATCAGGACTGAAGTCCAGAAAATGTTGGAACTGGGAGTGATTGAGCCCTCAGATAGCCCTTGGGTTAGTCCAGTAGTCTTAGTACCAAAACCTCACACCCAGGGTGGTAAGAGAGAGATGAGGTTATGTGTTGACTACAGGGGACTCAATGCAGTCACTAGGACTGATGCTCATCCAATTCCCAGGGCAGATGAACTAATTTATACTTTGGCCTCAGCCAAGTTCTTAAGTACATTTGACCTGACAGCTGGTTACTGGCAAATCAGATTAGCTGAGGATGCAAAACCAAAAACAGCATTTTCAACCCCTAGTGGGCACTACCAATTTGTGGTGATGCCTTTTGGCTTGAAGAATGCACCTGCCACATTTCAAAGGCTGGTGAATAAAGTTCTCACAGGTCTGGAAGCCTATAGTGCAGCTTATCTAGATGATATTGCTGTCTTTAGCTCCACCTGGGAGGGTCACCTGGTCCACCTGAGAAATGTTCTGGAGGCCCTGCAAAAGGCAGGCCTCACTATCAAGGCCACCAAGTGCTAGATAGGGAAGAGTAAGGTTGTATATCTAGGCCACCTTGTAGGTGGAGGACAGGTTCAACCATTGCAGAGCAAAATCCAAACCATCATGGATTGGGTTGCTCCAACCACCCAGACTCAGGTCAGAGCTTTCTTCAGCCTGACTGGGTACTACAGGAGGTTTGTCAAAGGTTATGGCTCCATAGTGACCCCTTTGAATGATCTAACTTCCAAAAGAATGCCTAAAAAAGTTCAGTGGACAGTTAGCTGTCAAAAGGCATTTGATGGCCTGAAGCAGGCCATGTGCACTGCTCCCATTCTGCAAAGTCCGGACTATTCCAAACAATTCATTGTTCAAACTGATGCATCTGAGTTGGGGGTAGGGGCTGTGTTATCACAACTGAATGAAGAGGGTCAGGATCAGCCAGTAGCTTTTATTAGCAGAAGGCTGACCCCCAGAGAGAAACGTTGGTCAGCTATTGAGAGGGAAGACTTTGCTGTGGTTTGGGCCTTGAAGAAGCTGAGGCCATACTTGTTTGGCACTCACTTCATTGTTCAGACAGACCATAAGCCCCTCTTATGGCTAAAACAGATGAAGGGTGAAAACCCCAAACTTTTGAGGTGGTCCATTTCCCTACAGGGGATGGACTATACAGTGGAACATAGACCTGGGAGTAACCATGCCAATGCAGATGGACTCTCCAGATATTTCCACTTAGAACATGAAGACTCAGCTGGTCAAGGTTAGTTTAATGTCCTTACGTTTGGGGGGGGGTTGTGTAGGAAAGTAGTATCTGCTTCTTATGGTTACCCCCACTTTTTGCTGATGTCACCTGTTTTTGGCCTAGTCTGACTGGGATCCTGCTATCCGGGACCCCAGTCTATCTGCTTTCTCCTGTAAATTGATATGCATGTACTTTAGGTACACTCCAGATTGGATTCTGGGGTACCCTTATCAGTCCCTAGTATATGGTACACCATGTACCCAGGGCATAGGTACCCCAGAGCCCTCCCATGGGCTGAAGCTTGTATTATGCCACCCCTGAGAGGCCATTCAAATTGACACGACAAGCCTGCTACTGCAGACTGTGTAAGCTGGTGCTTGCACCACTTACTTAAGATATAGGTTCACTATATCTATTTAAATCACTACACTTAAATACCTATCAGTCACCCCTATGGCAGGCCTTAACAATCCTGAAGGTAGGGTGCTGGGTTTTATGTGAGAGGGTGCCCCTGCATGAGCAGAGCCCCTCTGCAGCCTTCGGAGACCATTCTCCGGGGTTGTCTGTGATGCAGCCAGACATATATGTTTAAGTGCATTATAACCTCGCGGTAAATGCCAACTTTGAAACGGCTGCTTAGAAACATGTCGTGTTTGGTGTCAAACACCTTGGAATCATACCTCCCCGCCAGTAACTGGCGGGGGAGGTATGATTCCACCCTTCTAAAGGACATATGTGGGTCACCGGTATACCCGGTACCAGCTTTCTCGACCTGGGCAGCACAAAATGGATGCTGCCAGCCACAGACACGATTCTGCTCTCCTGCTGCTGAGCCAAGCTCGCGCAGAGGAAGGCATGACAATAGGCATCCTGTCACAGGGAGGTGTAACCACCTCCCAGACAGGATTTAGTGTATTCGGGCTGGGTGGGTGCACTCTTAAGAGTGCCAGAAAGTCTGCACTGGGGGCACCTTTGGTGTCCCTGTGCATAGTCCAGCTCAAACCAGTTCCAGGTGCCATTCGCTCCTGCTCTGGCGCGAAACTGGACAAAGGACATGGGTGTAGCCACTCCTCTGTCCTGCCCCTCCCCTAGGAGGGTCCACAGAATCTTTCCAACCCCTTCCCATGGGTATAAAGTGGGTAACCTGGCTACAAGACTTTAGATTTTACCTGGACAAGATTCTGCAAAGAAGAAACCAAGTACTTCGACTGCCTGCACAACGCTGGACGACTGAAGAATCTCCCTTGGAGTAAAGGAGTTACTCCCCTGCAAAAGCAGGAACCTAAACGCATCTGACCGGTTTGCTTCTCCCGAGCTCCTGAGGACTCCGAAGATTTCAGCAACACAGGAGGTGGGTTCCCGAAGGTCCCTGAGGTCGATCTGCCCTCTCAGTGATTCTGAGACCAGTATCTCTTGTGGGGACCGTGGAACCCGAACCCCTGTGCACCGCGTACATTTGCAGTTGCATATGCTTAGTGACGATTCCCGAGCCTGTGCATTGGACTCCATGTAGTCCCGACCCCGAGCAGTATTTGCACCGAAGATTTCCGGCCTCCACTCCTCAAGTGTCCTGTGGGCTGGTACTTTGTAAACTTGCTTGAGGTCTCCTTGCTATCCCTGGTCCGTTGGCCTGTGGGTCCTGGCGAGGGTCACCTTGTTAATTCTTGGGCTTACCTGGTTGCTCCAGACGTGCCCTGACTCTCCATTGCTTGGGGAGTCCCCTGGACCTTGCTGGTCCTCACCGTAACCTGTTTCCTCTGACCGCGTGGGGTGCAGTTGCTAAGGCTTGTTGGTGCTCCAGCCGGACATCGACCCCTCAGCTCTCGACATCCTTCGTGGGACAGCTCACCTCCGGACTTTGGTCATCCTCGAAGTCTCCTGGTCCCCGTTGCTGCAGAGTCAAGCAACCCTTCTTCTCTCCTGAAGCACTCGACTACCGAGCCCCTAGTCACTTGAACTGACCCAGACTCTGTCCCCTCTGCTTTCAGGTTCTTCTCACCTCGAATCCAGGCTTGGATTCCACCGGACATTCTTCGCCCTCCTGGCAGCAGGACTTCTTTGCAGCTCTCCATTGAAAACAACGAAGGTTTCTGACACCACTTGACCCCTATGCACCCGGCTCCTCTGGGATAGGTAACACAGGTACTTCGGTACTCACTGGTGGGTTGGCCTTAGAACCTCCTAAGTTCCAAAGGGTTTGCTCGAAGTCCTCTTAGAAGTGTCCTTAACTTGTAATTTTCCAACCGCGACTTTCCCATAGAGTTGTACGGAGCCCGTGTCTGTGTTTCCTCACTGCACCCGTCCTCCGTGGGCTCCCTGTGTCACTCCTCTGGGTGGGTCCTTGGGGTCCCAGCGATTCTACGTGCTCTAGGCACTCTGTCTAGTGAAGTCGTTGTTGTTATACCATTTATTTAGTATATGGTTCGGTCTTCCCCTGGAGCCCGCTGTGTATTTCGCTATTTACGAATGTTCTATTGATTCAGTATTGTGTGCTTTGTGCCCTAGTCTCGTATAGAGACTAGTAGAGAGTGTTATATTAATAAATACATATTTTTATATGAACACTGTGTGGATCTCCTTTCATCTAATCATTTAGGAGGTGATATTCTGGTAAAACAAGCTGCTTTACATTCCTTCTAGATTAAGCATGAAGGCTGCTCTCCACAGCTACCACTAGGATAGCTTTCTAAAGGTTATCTTTGACCTCATACATCATAAGGGTCGTGTGGCCTGGTACAAGGTGCCCACTTTAATTAGTGGACAGCATATACCAACCCACCTTCTCACAGCGCCTACGGTGGTCGCAGGTACATGCTAAGGCCTTTATTCGCTCATTATTTGAAGCTTGCCAGCAGCAGATATTAGCCTGTCTGGACCCCCTAGTGCTGGGCGAAGAGACTGTAAGCTCTTTTGTCTCAATTGCTCAGACGGTTTCTGGCCTTTTAACGGTCCCTGTGGGTGGCCCCCATTCTGATTACCCTAAATGGTTTGACACCGAGTGCTCCAGGGCTCTCAGCCACTTGAAGAAAGCCTTGAAACAGTCCCCTTGTGATATAGTGTGGGTGGCAAATTATCGTCTCGTCTATAAGGGGGCTTTGAAAAAAACGAAGGCAATTGTTACAGAAACGGGCATGGGACGAGCTGACCAAAGTCAGTGAGCTGAGGGACTGCACATTTTTTTGGCAGGTCATAATAGGCCTTGCTTTTCGGAGCCATTAAGGCCAGTGTTATGTCATCATATCACCCCTGAACAGTGGGTCGATCACTTTGAGAGCGTGTACAATTTTGGTCATATTGTAGAGACTCCAAATGAGGTGGATTTCTGCCGGGGTGACACTATCGTTACTTTTTCCTTGAAGGAAGTTTATATGGGCATTAAAGCATTATCCCAGAATAAGGCCCCAGGACCCGATGGGATCCCCCTGGATCTCTGCTGGGACAATATTGATGTTTGGGCCCCACTTTTGACTTTGGTGTTAAACGCAGCAGCAAGGAAAGGGATGCTGCCTTCTTGGTCAACGGCTTCTATAATCCCGATCTCAAGAAGGGGGATAAGGATAATCCCCAATGCTACTGAGCTATATCTCTTATTGACTCAGTAGTACAGGTCCTTGTTCGGGTTTCATTGACATGATTATCAACAAGGGCTGATATGAACCGGAGAATATCGGAGGTGCAATTTGGCTTTCGCCAGAGTAAATCAACCATTGAGCAATGCCTCAACCTTTACTTACTAGTTAATAAATATGTGGTGGCTCAACCTGGCGCTATGTTATTAGCTTTTATGGACCCTAGGTCCGCACTGCAGGAAACTGTGGGACCTACTTAACTCCTTAGGCATAGACCCTGCCTTTGTAACCTTAGTAATGAATCTATATGCCCACACCACCGCAACGGTTAGATATTCCCGGGGGGGGGGGGTCCCTCTCAGAAGAGTTTAATTGCACCAGGGGGGTCCGCCAACGATGCATATTAGCTCCTTTTTTATTCACCATTTATATCGATGGCCTAGAAGCCGCCCTCTCTTCACTACAGTCCGACTGCCCCAGAGTCGGTAGGAAAGTATTGCCAGTTTTATTATATGTCAACGACCCGGTGCTCATTGCATGCACAGCATTGGGCCTGCAGGTTTTAATTGACAGGTTTGTTTTTTTCATGGACAGACTGGACCCGACGGTCAACTTTACAAAATCTTACGTTTTGGCAGTTGGCCCTTGGTCAACTAGGTCCAAAACCTCTAAGACGGGTATTCACACCCTACCGAAGGTCCCGGCTTTTTCCTATTTGGGAACTTTATTTGATGCAAAACTAAACTGGAAACCGCTGCTGGAGGAAAAGTTGGGCGATATGAATAAATCAACAGGGGGCCATTGCCAGTAATGCCCACAGCTTGGGATCATGGTTGCGAGGTGTGCTTTTAAAGTTATATCAGTCCAAATGCATTTCTAAGGTTTTATACAGTAGTGAAGTTTGGGGGTATACCTCAGTGCACAAGTTACAGCTGACCCAAAATAAGTTTCTGAGACGAATTTTGAAGGTCCCCCAGAGCACGCCCTCGTTCTCCGTACATGAAGAACTCTGAGTTAATTGTATAAGCGATCTGGTGGCAGTTAAGCCCCTATTGTGCTAGGTGAAGATTTGGTCCAGGGAGGACGGTGAGTTAAATCGCCTAATTATTTCTGATTGTTTGGTTACGATATGTAAAGGAGTTTCTCTCTAACTTAGGCAGGGCAGCCATCTTCCTCAGATGCGACTCAGTGAGGCCCCAAGAGCTCAACATAGTAAAGGACCGATTTTTCAAGCAAGCCCGTATTGTTCTTACCTGCCGCCAGTCGACACCAGCTTGCTGCCGCCATCAGGGGACTCCATCCCCCATAATTCTAAGCGCCGGGGAGGCGCCAACGCGTTTCTTCGCGCCAGGAGGCGTTCAAAAGTGGGCTTGGGCTCCTGCAGCACGGGAGCCCGTATTTTTCTTACCTGCCGCCAGTCGCCACCAGCTTGCTGCCGCCATCAGGGGACTCCATCCCCCATAATTCTAAGCGCCGGGGAGGCGCCAACGCGTTTCTTCGCGCCAGGAGGCGCTCAAAGTGGGCTTGGGCTCCCGCAGCGCAGGAGCCCTTATTGTTCTTACCTGCCGCCAGTCGCCACCAGCTTGCTGCCGCCATCAGGGGACTCCATCCCCCATAATTCTAAGCGCCGGGGAGGCGCCAACGCATTTCTTCGCGCCAGGAGGCGCTCAAAAGTGGGCTTGGGCTCCCGCAGTGCGGGCGTGCCCGGGCCAAGGGCGGGCCCGTCCGCGGCAGGACAAGGCTGGGCCATCTCTCTTGGTTCTGCATTATTTGTGTAGGACTCATTGGAACTTCCGTTCACAAAAAATACAAACTGTGAGTCCTGAACGTTAATCTTTAACCCTTCTTTCTTTTCAGTACTCTGTTATTACACCTGATATACCATTTTACTTTTTATAGTATCAATATTACCAAGCACTTGTTGTATTGAGCAAAGCACGGGACTGTTGCTCTAAAATCTACTGTTCTAAGTTTATCTTCTTCCTTTCGGGGGATACATTATTGTTGGCAGTATGGGGAAAAGGAAGTCTACTGTAAGTGAGGGGGCTGGGAAGTCTGAGGGGCCTAATCTGAAAGTCAGTAGAAAAAGAGTTGCCCGCAGATCAGCAGCTAACAATTGTGTGTTAGACTGTATTGACGATTGGAGGAGTGTCAAGATATTTTAACTCCTGATTCTCTTCCAGTTCCTATAGGTAACTCACACTCTATAGTTGAGACCTCCTCTTCCTCTAGTTTATGTTCCAAATCTGCTGTACGTATTCCTTCTATTTTTACCAAACGCACCACAAGGAGTGCAAGGAACAAGCCCCACAATCAAAACAGTTTTTCACAAGCAGCAGTTGACTCTGATGTTGTTGAACTAGGGATTCCTAACCCTCCCTCGATCATGGATGATAGTTGTGCAATAAATGTGGATATTGATGCCATCAATAGCACCAACATTTCCACCAGTATCCCTCTGATCAACAGGTTTTCTCCTTTACAAGACCTAACTGATAATAATGCGGGGAGGGTGGCCGAAGTAGAGTTGGTAACACATCCATCAAGCCCAAGTACAATCCTTGAGGAATACGCGGAGCATGAACCTATTAACCATGGAAATGAGGTCCAGCCAGGAGTGGGTATAGGCACGACTGCGATTATTAGTGACCTTAGGGCTGAAGTTATTTCGCTTAAAATGCTAATATTAGACCTTACAGACCAGGTTAAAAATCTTCTGGGCAGGGAGCGGACCAAGACATATATCCCAGATCATCCCATAGGCCCTGACAAAAATCCTCATTTTTCCCAGAATTGCACCGCTTCTTATAAGCCCATGTACAATATTGCTCCGTTGATGTCCATTCCCACATATCCCCCTAAAAAATCCTCTATTCCGAAGATACAGGACCTAGGGGGTAGTAAAATGGGTAGAAATGAAACATTTGAGGACAGCAACAAGTGTCATCCTAGTGATATATGTGAGCTGACCCATTGCCGGACAAAAAGTATCTTCATGATAAATGTCCCTAAAATTCCGACTCACGTTAAATACGAAGATCATAACTCCCTAATCAATAAATCTATTCATTGGATTAGAAAGGTTAGGGGGTGCAGATCGGTTATTAGAGAAGACATATTATGGGCAAAAAGGCTAAGCCAGTGTACTTCTCAAATGGATTCTATCGAGCTGCATTTAAGGGATGAGAATTTGGTGCATGAGCTAATAGCACTGGAAGTAAGGGCAAGCTCACCCTCACCCACTGGTATACAAATGAAATACAACCAGAGTAATTTGCATTTGCTCAAAGCCTATAAAAGACCAGACACTCGGGTAGGCTCAGTCTCAACTCTAGATAAAGTGGATTGACTGGTATCCCTAGACCAGCCAAATCAAATCTCACCTGATCACAGAGAACCGACTGCTTCTTCGGTCTGTAACGATAAGTCACAAACTGATTCCGCTCTGCTAGTGCCTCAGTCCTTGGACTCGGAGGTGCCAAATCTGTTACACCTGGCTATACATAGCAAACAAATATGTCGTTCCAACCTCGATAATAAACATTATGAAGCCCAAGAAGTTAGGAGTGAAATAGGGTCTGCTCAAGTCTCGGATACCCCACATATGCCAAGTATGTCAACCCAGCAACCAGAAATACGACTGACATCATGGAACATAGCAGGGCTGAAAAGAAATCTAAAGGATGCAGAATGGCAGGATTATATTGGCCATAGTGAAATTTGTTTGCTACAAGAAACATGGTCTCTGGAATCTCCCCATAAGCTTGGGTTTAAAACATTTAGGGCCCGATTCTGATGCGGGTTGGAAAAGCTTCCCGACCGAGGGCCTGATTCTGATGCGGTTAGGAAGGCCTCCTAACGGCATTTGCTCCTTCCAAATCGGATCGGGAACGTGTCTTCCCGACCGAGGGCCCAATTCTGATGCGGTTAGGAACAAATGTTCCCATTGAAGTCAATGGGAGTTCAACCAAATCGTATCTGGAAGCATCCGGATGCATCCTACTCCGCCGGTCGGACTTTCCCGATTCGAGTGGGTCGGACACCATTTCCCAACCGATTCGGTCGGGAAGCTTTTCCAACCCGCATCAGAATCGGCCCCTTAGCGTTAATGTCATTCCCTCTGCCAGAGGTAGACCCTCGGGCGGCCTAGTCATATGGGTAAAAATCACTTTAAGAATTGATATAACCCAGCTGGATCTTTTATCACAAGATAATTTGGCAAAGTGATCCAATTAAATACCTTGGCATTCCGTTTTCCAATTCCATAAAAAAAAAAACTATTACATTAAGGGCCTCATTACGATGTCGGTCGGAAAGCAATCCGACCGACTCATTGTCGGAATCATTTCCGGCCGACTCTGGTTCGGAGAGTACGACCGACCGATTACGATGTTTCCAAACACTGTTCGGTCGGACTCCCATTGACTTCAATGGAGCCTGTGTTCCGACCGACAACACAGGCTCCCATTCAAAAATGGGGTGGTTGCAGAAAACCTTGCACCCTGTGGCGGGCACCCCATGGTGCCTGCCACACTGTGCATGGTTACAAAGAGGGGTCCCATGGGTACCCCCACAGGCCCCAAACGGAGGCCTCTGGGTGAAGGGGGGCCTGCCAAAGTCAGTTTCCGACAGCCGCTCTGTGTCGGACAAACCGATTTGGAAAGGCTGTCCGAATCCGACATCGTAATCGCTCAGTCAGAAACGCGGTCCATAGACCTGTACGATTCGGCTCCAACCAACTCGAAGTCTCCGAATGCCGGTCGGAACCGAGTAGGAAAGACCGAACACTTACCTTTCCATCGCAATCGGTCGTAGGAAATGTTTCCAAGTCGGTCGGAAAAATGGGTTCCGACATGGGTTAGGAAAATCTGAATGACGCTCGGAACCTTTCCGACCGACATCGTAATGAGGCCCTAGATTATGAATCTATTATAAACTACATTAAAGATAAATTCTCCAAATGGTCTGTATTACATCTTTAATGGTGGTGGAAAATGGATCCA
Source organism: Calotriton arnoldi (assembly GCA_963921515.1). Classification (NCBI taxonomy): domain Eukaryota; kingdom Metazoa; phylum Chordata; class Amphibia; order Caudata; family Salamandridae; genus Calotriton; species Calotriton arnoldi. Next base: position 2,101,103 of record CAWUFW010001866.1, on the reverse strand, counting down.
ATAAAAATGGTAATAGCTCCTAAAACATTTTATTCCCTAGCTATGATCCCTAGTCCATTTCCTATGCAGTTTTAGAAGACTGTTGATCAACAATTTTCTAAGTTTCTTTGGAATAATAAAACTCCCTGTATAAGCTATAAAAAATTAAAAATGGCAAAATGTAATGGAGGATTTGGTTTGTCAGATTTTTTTAATTATCATAAAGCGTTTATATTAAAACAAAGCTCTCTTTGGTTTAATCATTCCCACCTTAATAATCCCCCTGCATGGCTTCTTATAGAAAAAGGTTTGATAACACCGTTTCCTTTACCTACTTTACTATGTCTAACACTTCAATGTTAATTAATAAATCTATTATTTTTAAATCTACAAAGTTAACAGTAGATATGTCATTATGGCACAATCCTAGTTTAAAACTTTCTCGAACTGTAAAAGTTTGGCACTCTTGGATTAAAGCTGGTAGTTTTTATTTAAAAGATATATACCAGCATAATACTTTTTTATCATTTGATGAATTGCAACAAAAATTTAGTTTACCGCCTTCTGATTTTTTTAGATATGAGCTTTTATGTAATTCTATACTAGACTTCTTCCCTAATAATATTCCCTCAAATATTAATTCAGATTCAGCACTTACATTCAGGCAGTGTCTTCTTCATCTCACGCTGTTTCTTTAATTCATAAAAAATTTAATAATTTCCAAGGTAACAATATCGATATGATTTCAACGTTTTGGAATAATGAACTCTCACTTTTCTTCACACAGAATACATGGAAGAAAATCTGTTTAAATAATATTTTAGGATGGTTACCTGTATCATTGTATCAAACAAATTCCTTCATTCTTTTTAACTGCTTATGGACTCTGTTAAAGTTACTTCAAGCTAAGTTTCTATCTACTTCGAATTGTTGGCATTGTAATTTACATCCAGGTTTGTTAAAACATATGCTTTTTTAATGCAATTTCATTCTTAAATTTTGGAGGGAAGTTTGGGATGTCATAAATAAAATATTCAATTTCTCTGAAATGCTTTTTTGATTTGCAAATCTGTTGCTCTTTCTACAAAATTGTCTGACTTGAACTGCAAACTTTTAGACTTTTTATTGTTATGTCACGTATAGAGGCCCTAATGTAGACCCGTTCATACATGCCCTAAAATGGACGTATTCATATTTGCCCTAATACGGTCATATTCGTACTTGCCCTATTATGGTCAAAGCCGCATATGCCCTATTACGGTCATAACTGTACATGTCCTATTATAGTCATGATTCCTTATATAGGCATGATCTTTTACCTACATTGGTCCTCGCTAGTACACAACGTGCTCTGAGGCCTGAACGTTATCTATTCTGTGGTTTTGAATACAGCAGGGTTTTTCCCAAACACAGGCCCACATTGTACTCATCAATTATGCATGGCTCTCTAGGAATACACCACCTGCATAATATGTATGTACAAAGTTCACCCCTGACGTCTTCCTCAAGTCTAACAAGGGCCAATACAAACCATACGAAGCAACTAGAGTCTTCAGGGTATAAATACACCACATCTTACCCCGGTAAGATAGAGGGAACCGAGACTTCCATGCTGACACACTGACCAGAGACACTGAGGCTCCTGCATGCAGTCGCTCCAGCTGACAGCGGAGTAACACAGCCCTTGCGGGGTGTCCAACTCGAGACCAGGACAGGGTCCCACACTCTCTCAATTCAGGTATGGGGGTTCGACTAAATCCTAGAAGGATTCTTGGCTCTTAGGCTTTTAGACCTACACACATGCTAGGTACACTCAGGTACATCTAGTTAGGCATCGTAGGAGTACGCGCACTTTTTATATTCATGTATGTATTCATCATTATTGCAATATGGTAGAACTGTTCTATCCCTTTGCTTTTATCGTACTACTGATAATATATCTCGATTGTCTGCTGATTGCCGCAGCACATATATTTTACACTAGAATAACAACTGTTCAATAAATTCTTATTGTAACGCCCAGACTGTTTATTCTGTGTAACTCTCTGAGACAAACCGAATAAGTAAGCCCGAGTGACTGAGCAAAGAGTAGTATATTGTTTCCACGATTCTGAGGAATTAGGGTTGTCATGATCTAAGGTTGCCAGGAACTAATCTCTCCCCGATAAGAGGAGATTCTAGTGGCACTGTGAGCTAGCTAATGCAAATCAGGCTAACATACGCTGCGGGGGTGCACAGAGCCAGTCTGCCACCAAGCCCACGGTTTATGTTATCCAAACGCGCAGGTCCTGCAGGGGTACTATAGGAACTACACGACATGGAGCTGCCAACGTTGGTTTGGTACTTATTTAACAGTAGAATCTGAGTAGTTCAGTCGTGCTATTCTCAGAGAACCTACTCACAAAACACCAGAGACGTCTGGAGTGGGTGGGCACAAAATCCGCCGCAGCTGAGTAGTACGAAAATACTATTTATTGGCTGTTGGTTAATCAAGCTTGAAGGACATTTAGTTCCTAAATTGTGCATAACACCTCATCTTAGTTCCCTTTGAACACTTCTTCCTCTAAACATGCCTGGTTCAGGGGATGAGAGAGTTGACCTGGGAGGAGAAGATCCTGAGGATGCAATACAGATTGCACCAAAATTCAGAAGGACAGTCACCCTAAGACTATTAGAAAATGGTGTACAAGCCAAGGGTGGCCTTGTTGTTTTCGTGATTGAGGCACACGAATCAAATAAAACAGAGGAATTCTATTCATGGGTTACACTCCCAGCAGCAAATGCAGTAACAAATACATTTCACTACTATATAGAAGGAGATGCACCACGGGAATATTGTCCGTTTGAGGACATAGAGATTCCACTCACTTACCAGGAACATCATTACTGGTTTAATGGCGCCCTACCCCACGTACGAGAAAGAGTAAGATTAGGCCCGCTCGGAGGAGACGGGGCCACATGGCCAATACTAGCGGCTTACACACCGCATCCTGGCATTAACACAATGCCACAGCCAGACTTACTAGTACAACACAAAGATTTAATTAAAATCTACAGAAACTTGACACAATTTGTCATGAGGACTTTAACAATCCAACCTGCACCAGCAGGTGCAGCAAACAGTACTCCGACTCAGGGTACAGGAAATAAAATTACTCGTCAAACATTACACGCGGTAATGGGCAAAATGCCCGCAAAACGCGAACAAATCCCATTCTGGATAGCTCAGAAAATAACTCCGCTTGAGGCGGTATTCCCGAATACTACCACCTATGAAAAACACAGAATTCTAACAATCTGCTTGTCCATGGGGTTCACACCACAAGTAGAGGACTGCACCTCTTGGGGTTCAGTCTTCGCTGCCATATAAACCAGAACACATGGTATCCCGTCTTTAGCAGTAATACCTGACGTATTGAGACAGTTACAAAATGAGTACGGAGCAGAGCCTGCCCTTAACTTAGGGATGAAGTTACTAAATAACTTTGACCAGGTATCAGCCATAATACTAGCTAACATTAAGGGGGAGGCAGCTTCAGTGGCGATCCGCCAACGCCTAAGGGAGTTCAGTCCAGGAGATCATCAACACGAACTACCCAAAATAATTGAAACTGCATATGCAGAACTAGGCAGAGACAGTTTAGGTGGGAAAGCATTAAAACCACAACTAGTGGGCAGTCCTGAAAAGGACACTACAAAGCAGACGCCTACTTCTTCTAAAAAGAAGTGGGAAAATAAAAAACAACAAAAGTCTAAAGACAGCAGATCTCAATCCAGAGGTAGGTCTCCTCAACAGGAGCCCTCTGAAAGGAGGTATAACCTCAGGAATAGGGATAATATTAAAAAACCTGACAGGTATCAGGATACTGATACTCGTTCCTTTCAGGGTTCATCAAAAAACTCAGAGAGGGAAGGACGGTCAGAGGAGCGTACAAAGTCCAGAGACACGCAACGCGCTGCGGACTACGCACCTAAAAAAGAAGATAAACAAAAATCAAAACCTCAGTTCAAAAAGAAGAAGGTAGCAGGTCTCAAGATCAGACATGCCCAGAATTCTGAGGACACAGCTTCTGAACGGGGAATGGGTTTTGACGATGCTAGACAGCGCAGCAGAAGTAACGATAGCTCGCCAGAACCTGAAGGAAATTCTGGTGACAGCGGAGTTGAGTGAGTATATCACGGTGGAAACACCTGATACTCGGGTAAGTGTCCCACATAAGTTACATGAGATAACACTCCGGATGGAGGGGGACAAGCCCAGGAAAATTAAAGGTCTCTTTTGGAAAAATCTGTCATATGGTTATGACATTCAATTAGCAGAACAAGACTGGCCGCCAGCATTCGTCATGGAGTGCCCTAGGGGAGAAACTGTCATTTTTCCAGCCTTTTCCGACCTCGTTCCCATACATTTAAAACATGCATATGCGCAGGAGTGGGCGGTTGCCCTAGCTCCAGCATTGTACAAAAATCATGTTGGTTGGGATGAGGATTCAACCCACCACGTGATCCCTTTAAAAGTTTCCCCAAATGCTCAAAGGCAATACCCTATAAAGCAGGAAGCTAAAAAACAAGTCAGGGAGATCCTAGATCAACTAGAATACCAGGGGGTGATTGAAAATTGCACATCACCTATGAACCATGGCACACTCCTGACCCGACTAGCCGAACTAGGAGTCCAAGAGATGGCACTTAAGCTTCTATCCTCTTATCTAACTGATAGAACTTTCTCAGTTAAATTGGGAGATGCTGCTTCTAAACTTTTAATTCTCCTTGTGGCGTACCTCAGGGGTCTTCGTTAAGCCCCACCCTTTTTAATGTATATGTTGCCCCGTTAGCGGCTATAATAAGGAATTGTGGTTTCCTACCAGTCTCCTATGCAGACGATACTCAAATTGTGGTAGCAGTCTCAAACAATACTGACGAGACAGCAGGCAGATTTAGTAATTGCATGAGTCAGATCACTCACTGGATGCAATATAATTGCCTGAAATTGAATGGTGACAAAACCGAGGTTATGTTGCTTGGAACTGATATGAATTTCTGGTCCCCAAAATGGTGGCCAGATAGCCTAGGCGACTGCCCATCCCCAGTGGACAAAGTTAGAAACTTGGGAGTACTGCTGGACAATAAACTATCTTTGGGTGCCCAGATAAACAAACTTTCTTCCTCGGTGTGGTACATCCTCAAACTAATAAAGAAACTATCACCATTTATCCCCCCAGATTCTTGTAAAATATTAGTAACTGCACTGGTCTTATCCAGGTTGGATTATGGGAATGCACTGTATGCAGGGTTACAAATTCAACATCTAAGAAAATTACAGCGCCTACAGAACACTGCAGCAAGGCTGGTGATGGACATTCCCAGATATGAACCAGTTGCCCACAGATTGGGAACACTCCATTGGCTACCTATTGAAAAAAGGATCAAGTTTAAGTCAGTTTGCCTGGCCTACAAAGCCCTTCATGGAATAGGATCCCACTTCTTAAAAACTCATTTGAAACCATATGAGCCATCCAGGAGACTGAGATCAAGCCAGGCAAAATTAATTCAGGTTCCTAAATTTAAGCAAGTTAGGTGGGGAGGGAGAAGCTTCCTCCTACAGGCAGCTAAGACTTGGAACCTTCTCCCTGTTACAATTAAAAACAGCACATCGCTACTTTCATTTAGGAAGGAGGTGAAAACATGGCTGTTTACTTTGTAGTTGGTATCATTCTTCGGCAGACCTAGTCTTTTACAACGATTAGCGCCAAGACGCCCTTGGGCATTCGTGCGCTTTATAAATATACAAATCAAATCAAATCAAATCAACAATCCTTTGTTTCCGGTAATGAAACCTGACAACACATATCATTTAGTTTTGAATTACAGACATTTAAACACTTGCACAAAGACATTTGCAGTTCAAAATGCACACAGTGCTGCATTAATGAATAACATTGTGCGCAAAAAATACAAAACAACACTTGATATCTCAAATGGATTTTTCTGCCAAAATATAGCGCCTGAAAGCAGGTATCTGACCGCATTCAGTGCGTTAGGGTCCCAGCGACAATTTTGTCGACTAGCCCAAGGGTATAAAAATAGCCCCGGGGTATTTTCAGCAAGGGTAACGGAGTTGCTCCAAAATTTGGATGAAGAAGCATTGTCCTATGTGGATGATATTTATCTGACGGACGATGACTTACCGAGGCACTTGACCAGGGAGAGCACCATTATTATGGGATTCGCCTCTGAGGGCTATAAGTTTAATTCCAAAAAATCAAAAATTGCCCACGTCAGTGTCCTATTTTTAGGATACGAGCTGTCAAGTGAAAGAAAAAGCCTAGCAGCTAACTTTTTAGAAAAGTGTGCGCTGCTCCAACCTCCAAAATCATTAAAGAATTTACAATCAATACTGGGATTCCTAAATTTTGGTCGAACATACATTTTGGATTACGCAGAAAGAGTAAAACCTTTCTACGACTTAATAAAACCTGATTTTTCAGTCAGACAATGGACACAGGAACATACAAATATCCTGCGTTCCCTACAGGAAGACATGATAGCTTCTAAACATTTACAGACACGCGTAAACGTACGCAACTTAGTGATCCGAGTAATAGCGGGTCAATGCGGGTACACTTATTTGACTTTCAATGAAGGCGAAACAGTACCAATCGCATACAAATCACACCTGTACACAAACGCAGAGATGCGTTTCACTTCAACTGAAATAATCCTGACAGCAGTACAGACCACTGTAGCAAGAGAAAGAGCTCTGGCTCAGGGAAAACGCATAATAGTCGTGACCCCAGTACCAGCCTTAGAGGCTGTTACAAAGGCTAGCATTCCAAATGCAAAAGCATTACATCCGAGATGGATACAATGGTCTAATTCTCTTACTGCAACGGATGTTGAATACAGATTTGATCCAAGTTTAAAAACACAAGCATTTCTGCAATACGAACAAGAATATCCTCTACCAAATGAGATTTTGCCTCTAGATCAGTATGAATACATTATTTACACTGACGGATCTGCTCAACCAGCCATAGGGAGCAAGCAAGCTTACAGCGCAGCGTGTGCAATCGTTAAAGGTTGCATGCACGATGGAAAGTTCCATCCGAGTTGCACTAGAACAAAATCTCTAGGAGACTGCACGGCTCAGTTGGCAGAATTAAAAGCACTGATACTGGCACTGGTAAATACGGAACACGAATTCCCCACACTAATTGTGTGTGATTCCTTTTACTGTGTACAGTCGTACAATGAATACTTACATCATTGGGAACAAAACGGGTTTAAAGACGCAAAAGGTGGCACACTTAAGCATAAAATGCTTTGGGAACAGGTAGTGGAGTTGAGAAACGAACTACCAAGGGCTCACGTGATACATACACTGAGTCATCAGCGTGATGGCGTTCACGTTGAAGGGAATTCACTGGCTGATGAAGCCGCAAAGGGGGCTGTTCGCACGGCTTCCATAGCTGCAATCACTCGTTCAAAAACGAGAATAGACGGCGAGATTATGGTAGCTGTCAATGCTTCACGCAAAGGCAGCACAGCAGTACCGAAAAAATTTCCACTCAAGTACTCCTACAAGTTAGATGCACAAAACATTCCATATGCTCAGATTCCTGGAGTGGGGGATAGAGTAATACCAAATATGGATCGTAGGCAAGGTTTAATTGTGGCAGCACACGAAGAGACAGGTTCTGTACATTCAGGACTTAGGGCGACTGTTTCTTTATTGAAGCAATGCTACTGGTGGCCTGTAATGAGGAGGCAGATAAGAGACTATGTCTGGAACTGCAACATCTGCAAGCAGATGAAAGGGTCCACCACAACACGTCCGGTACAGATACCATTATTAGACAGCAGCAGGTTGTCTGTCCGTGTGCGTCCAGCTCAGGTGTCAAGGTCTGGCCTCAGCGCTCAGCTGACGCTCGAACTGTTATAAGAGATTTGCGAGTCTTTATCGGCACATACGCAGTTGGCACGTTACATTCTGACCGTGGCCCGGCGTTTAGCTCTCGGGCTTACAAAGAGGCCATGGAAGGAATGGGCGTAGCATTGCGGTACTCCTCTCCGTATCATCCTGAGGGAAATTCCGTTGTGGAGAGGAAAAACCGTGACTTAAAGCAATCTTTAACAGCTAGGGTATTAGGCAAAGGCGGTAGATGGGTCGATCACCTTTATGGGGTACAACGAGCAATAAATAATCAGCCAAGAAGCTCTCTAGGGGGTGTCACTCCTTACGAGGTCCTATTTGGGACAAGAATGTGGGTACCTGATCTTGATTGTGAAGGCACAGTGGCGGATGAAAAACCATTTGATATCCATGATCGTTTGGCTGTTTTACAGGATCTAAATGAATCCAGGACACAACAAAGCAACGTCCACTTAAAACAGACCACCACTGAGGAAGTCAAGGCAGTAACGGCAAGACCTATCTGGATCCCAAAAGTCGGGGATCTGGTCAGAGAAAAGATTGCAGACAAGAAAGAATTCGGACCATCTTACAGAACAGCTGTACCGGTCCTAGCAATCCAAGGCACAAGAACTGTACTTCTGCCACCTCTTGCCGGGAAAAAGGAGAAAAGATTTGTCTCAATCGACTTAATAAAACCACACTATGTGGCCGATACTAAACAGTAGGCCACGTGGATTCCACAGTAGCAGACGCCCTCCTCTCGCTACAATCCAAGAAGTTCAAACAGAAAGACTCGTCACGTTTGAAGAGCCACCTGTACGGAATGAAGGACTAGGCAACAATGCTATGGAACTCGTTCCACTTCAACAAGAAGAAAATCAACTTAACAACCAAGTTGCAGTCAGACCGACTACAGACGTCTACGTCAACATTCCTCGTCAAGAGCAAAATCCGATTTTAACAAATCCCGATGCAATTCCAACAACTGATCGAACTGCTTCTGGCTATTTCATGAACTTTGATACGTTTTCACTGGATCCAAGCGAGCCGGAAACAACGCCAGCCAAAGAATCACACAAAGAGAAACTCATTGACTTTTGCACTTTTTTAGAAAGACTTACCTGGTGTCACCTTGGATAGAACTATGGTATATCACTGGGATTTTATTTTTTATTTTCTGGCTAGGTTTAATTATAACTTTTAGTATGCTTATTAATGGACGATACCTCCAGCAGAGCTCTACAGCCCAAAGAGTCAATTTGATTTTAAAACCACACCAGTCTTCACATCGTGAACAAAGAGACTTGTCTTCAGTGAACATCACAGCAGTTCCTATACCGGACGGTATAGTATGGGACAAGATTGATTTTGATATATTCGGTCCGACTGAACTTTTAAAGCTTAAACATGTATTTAAAATTTCTTTAAGTGATATCATTACCTCCAGTACATTATCTGATGATTGGGACACAAACTGTAAATGCTATGATGTCTGATTTAGAAAAAACTTCAGCATTTCCGAACAATGAAATGTTAGAAGGTACTTCAGACTATGATACATTGTACTGTTACCAACATTATGGTCATCATTTCTTACACAAATCTATAACACCTAGAAATGTATTTGAATACCACCAGTGGGAACACTGCCCAACACCTCCAAAAGGTAGTTCGCAAACTTTTGCACAGAAATTCACATACTTTTCAGGGTTCAATACATCTGACCCGAAGTTATTTTATTACAAAGTGGCAAAAACATCAGCACAGAAAATTATGTTGACTAACACCAAACAGATTTACTCTGCCTCCTTTATGGCCCAGTTGTCTACACAGGGTTGCGACCTATGGAAGGACACTATAGATTTAAAATCAATCTGGGGTTCTAGGGACTGGCAAGTCCAGGGAACAGAAGCGCTTTTTAGAGCATGCCTCATTCCACAGCAGATGATATTTCTAAATGAAACTGTGCAACAGACATCCTGTCTTGGACTAGCCAAGAACAAGGAACTGAACTCACCCGGGTTTCCTACACCATCACAGATGGGTGGGGGCAGAATTCAACTACACAAGGGGTAGGATTAGATGACATTCTCCAGTACAACAGATCAGATCCTGATTGGACGAAATGGCTGATTTGGCCCATTGACACAAACACCTGTCAACAGAGATTTATGAATACAACCGAAAGGTTTAGTATCCATAGGCCAGATACACGCTATGTACAGAGACAACACCCAGGGGTAGTGACATCCTACAGTGTTGGGAAGTTGTGCCTTGATTGGCTAGAAACCTCAACACTCACAGAAGTAAAACATCACTTAACCTTACTAACACCTGATGTAGACCTTAGGGATTTCTTGCTAGGCCCAAGGAAAACACGTCAGAAACGTTTCATATATGCCGGCATTTATGCCTATTATAACGAAAACTGGAAAATATCCCAACAAGAGGCCGCAGAAAGAATACGGGAAATAGAGCGTATTAACCTAGAAAAGGCATTAGCTGTAGTGGATAAGGGGTTAACAACTTTGACCTCCTGGATTTACTCCTTAGGCAACATTGTGTCTTCGGCAATCGACATATTAGAACAAGATCTGGCCTTGTTACAACACGTGCAATCTCAGCTACGTTCTATTATGATGCTAAACTGGACGCTACAATCTTTGTGTGCAGGCTATGTGCCCTGGCGTTTTATAAACACCACGTCTCTGTTTTCAGAATACAATCTGACTGATAAACAGACAGAAATGGCACAAAGGAGAGCCAAATATACAATGCTGCGTATTGAGAAACTGGAAAGGTTACCATTCACTGTAGCCGAATCACCATCAACTGAATGGCTAATTCATGGCCAAATCACTCTGCCGGTCACTACGTTTCAGTTTCAATATTGCCTTGAACAAAGGCAGGCAGGCAGGCAATTATGAAAAAAATGGGTAAGGGTTACATTAAGGAAACTTGGGAGTTACCATATAGATACCGATGGGGATCGAGAAGTGTATCTGAGTGGTACAAACTGCAAGAAAGCTTTAAGCGGTTCTCTCATGTGTCAGGATATTTCACTACACGGAGCCTGTAGCGGTTCAGTAGCGAACCTATCGTGTCACATGACAGGGACCCCAGCGGTCATGATCACACCGGTTTTCCAGCTGCTCTCGAATGGGAGTTACTTGATGCTAAATGATCAAGGTTGCTGTGGGATGCTTCCAGGCGTCGCCTATCTGGTCACTCTTAACTCCAGGGTTACTTGCTGTATGCAAGTATTGTTTCCGCCACTGAACACAGTCATGGAGGCGCCGCTATGGCCTTCACTGAACGTTTCTTTCATACAATTTGATACTCTGAGCAGACTGCAAGCCATGCTTTTACAGCAAACCGTGCCCTTAACCTCCGCTCGAGAAACCTTTGAACTTCAAGTTGCAAGGACCTCGACTGAGATACAGGCGCTTATACGTACAAACTGCCCCTTTCATTTCGTAGAAATGGTGGGACGTATCTTAAATAGGTCTGATACGAGCGGTATTATACACCTATTTAAGACCATAGGGTCAGGACTGTTAAGCACCTTTCAGACAGTCCTCGGAGTAATCCCAAATTTTATACACTCCGTATTGGGAAGCGTATTTGGAGGACTCCCGCTTAGCCTATTGCTGATTGCAGGGGTCCTATTCATAATACTACTGCTACGCAATGGACGGCCCAATTCCCGAGGGAATGGCGAACATGCTCCTGGAGCGGAAATACCGTGAACGCATGGTACAACTTCTGGCCATTTCTTGCCTGCGAGAACTCAATGCCTCCTGGTTTCTATCCTTTCGACCAGTCTGGGTAGACTGCATCTTACCTGTTCTTCGATGCCTGTTTTGCAGAGAAGAATGCACGTTGGATCTTTGTCTAACGTTTCCATCAGATGCGCCTCCGGACACGGATGCAATGCTGGACCCCATAAAGGCCCATGCTCTGCGTTGTCCCCAGCAGCTTCCAATTCTGATGAACGCATTCCTGGAGAATCCACAGGTGCCGTTTGCTCCTGCTGGGTTAGGTGACTCCTCCACAGGCACCCAGGTAACAACTGCCGCACAAGCTGCCGCAGCATCGACTGTTGGCAGTGCTACATTCCATCTATGTGCGATTGACGTTCTCTGTGAGGCGATGGATTTGTCGTCTGCAGTAGCTAACACCGATAATGCTGTCTCCCAGCCAGGACACTTAATCTTGAATTGGCTCATCGCGTCCTGGGAAAGAATTCGGCTTCTCCACTCGTTTTCATAATAAGCGAGCAAATTTGGAACATTTCCTAAATTTACACTTTTGCTTGAGAAAAGCATGGCTTTTTTCCGCTTTGAGTGAAGCAACTTATATATAGAAACAAGATAGACATTTCTTTTTTTAGTGGCAATTGGAAATAGCTGAATTGTAACATTTTTGATTTTTTTTTAACAATTTTAAAACCATGTTTTTACTTGCTTTTAAAATGTTTTTTAAATTGTCCAGATTTTAAGTATGGTCATTGTCATCCTGTTCGGAAGAGGAGTGGGTGTTATGTCCCGTATACAGGCCCTAATGTAGACCCGTTCATACATGCCCTAAAATGGACGTATTCATATTTGCCCTAATACGGTCATATTCGTACTTGCCCTATTATGGTCAAAGCCGCATATGCCCTATTACGGTCATAACTGTACATGTCCTATTATAGTCATGATTCCTTATATAGGCATGATCTTTCACCTACATTGGTCCTCGCTAGTACACAACGTGCTCTGAGGGCTGAACGTTATCTATTCTGTGGTTTTGAATACAGCAGGGTTTTTCCCAAACACAGGCCCACACTGTACTCATCAATTATGCATGGCTCTCTAGGAATACACCACCTGCATAATATGTATGTACAAAGTTCACCCCTGACGTCTTCCTCAAGTCTAACAAGGGCCAATACAAACCATACGAAGCAACTAGAGTCTTCAGGGTATAAATACACCACATCTTACCCCGGTAAGATAGAGGGAACCGAGACTTCCATGCTGACACACTGACCAGAGACGCTGAGGCTCCTGCATGCAGTCGCTCCAGCTGACAGCGGTCTAACACAGCCCTTGCGGGGTGTCCAACTCGAGACCAGGACGGGGTCCCACACTCTCTCTATTCAGGTATGGGGGTTCGACTAAATCCTAGAAGGATTCTTGGCTCTGAGGCTTTTAGACCTACACACATGCTAGTACACTCAGGTACATCTAGTTAGGCATAGTAGGAGTACGCGCACTTTTCATAATGCTTTTTATATTCATGTATGTATTCATGATTATTGTAATATGGTAGAACTGTTCTATCCCATTGCTTTTATAGTACTGCTGATAATATATCTCTGCTATTGTCTGCTGATTGCCGCAGCACATATATTTTACACTAGAATAACAACTGTTCAATAAATACTTATTGAAACGCCCAGACTGTTTAATCTGTGTAACTCTCTGAGACAAACCAAATAAGTAAGCACGAGTGACTGAGCGAAAAGTAGTATATTGTTTCCACGATTCTGAGGAATTAGGGTTGTCATGATCTAAGGTTGCCAGGAACTAATCTCTCCCCGATAAGAGGAGATTCTAGTGGCACTGTGAGCTAGCTAATGCAAATCAGGCTAACATACGCGGTGGGGGTGCACAGAGCCAGTCTGCCACCAAGCCCACGGTTTATGTTATCCAAACGCGCAGGTCCTGCAGGGGTACTATAGGAACTACACAACATTATTGTCAGCAGCTTTAAAATCTATTACTGCATGTTGGAAAGATGTGTCCGTTTTATCTTTTCATACTTGGTGGTCATGGATAATGTTTACTACAAGAGGTGCTAATCTATCCTTATGTGGTGTTGTTTATAACAGTCTTTCTTATCATTCATTTTGGAAGCTGATTGATAATTATATAACTTCATATTTATAATTTTTGTTTTATTTCTTTTTTCCTTCTAATTTGTTACTTAGTTCTTGAATTGTAACAAATGTATGGTTATTATGAGTAGCTTTGTCAAGATTTTTTCTACAGTGATGATAGTATGTTTTTCTTCCCCATTCCTTTTAATTTATTATTCTTCATATTATATTGTATCTGTTTTATATTTAAGTACTGTTATTGTTATATTTTCTTGATCGAAAGACTTTTGTGGGTACTTAATAAGGTGCTCTTTTTTGTATTGTCTGTTTCTATAAAATTCAATAAAATATTTTGAACACAAACCAACTGAAGGATAGATTTGTGTATTAAACGGCACTGTGCTAGGACATGCACAGGGTACACTAGAAGTTAAAATAGTGGGCTTATGTACATTGGTAATTTCCGTGATGTCATTTACAACTCTAGGTAAACCACCCGGCTGAACAGTGGGGTCAAGGGGACGAAAAGCATCAGGTAGAAACATCAAAACAACAGGTGGAACAGAAATAACAGAGTCAGGCCCAAAATTGGGTGGTTTAAGTTATAGATGTCCCCATTTCAGCACCAAAATTGGTAACATGAATCTTAAACTGGTCTGAAATTTTTGAAATGGCATTTTCAATCCTGGAAAGTCTCTGTTCACAAGATGAGAAAGAAAGGGCCACCACAGACTCCAGGTTAGTGGCCAGTTGATCAATGATTAAATCACAACATTCAGTAGGAACCAAGGGTACCACCGTACAGCCGGAGGACTGTGCAGATATCTTGTATGAGGGGCCCTAGGCAGGATACTTTTTTATTTGTAGTTGGCGAGGGGACAACTAAAGTGCCATCAGGACGTTGGTGCACAATAGCTGAGGTTTGAAAAACATGCAAACTGTTGGCAGGCATGTCCTCAGTGGGCATGCTGGGTTGGGCAGTCACGCTGTCCCCAATTGAGTTGGAAGCCAGCCCACATAGACCAAGTTCCACCGCCACAACACTTATTTCCTCAGTAATAGCCCCCACAGCGGATGTAAGATGCGTCATGATGTTAGGGACATTGCAGGGCACTTGACTTCACCAAGAGGAGTTTTTAGTTTGCACCCATTGTGAAGATGATCAAAAGATACAGCCAAGAGACAGGGTACGATCCATTCTCAGCAAGCTGCGGATGGTTTAGCAGGCGGGCCTGCTCTTGGGCCGGACTTCACCACAAGATGCAACCCGCACGGCAGTTGTAAAGTGGCCAAATATAAGCTGCAGCCCCCGCCTTCAGGGCCGTTGGATTTGGTGACCTTGTGGTCCGTGTATTGGTCCTCCACAGCAGCAGGCGCAAAAAGCAACCCAGAATTGACAAGCGCATCCAGCTGGGTTATCAGAGTAAGTGACTCAAAAGTCCTTCAACTTGGTTAAGAAAACGTGCTCGTTATTTTCTTGAGACCTATTTACATAATATTGCAGCAATACAATTTGTGGATAATTTATGTTCTTACTATCTTAGCTCTATGTTCCAATGTGGTGAGCGCTGTTCTTTCATTAACTTTAGTAGTTTGAACCATAATTCCTTTATATTACAAATCGAGACTAGAACAAAAAGGGGAAGTGTAATTTACTAGAAAATGCAAATGCTAATATAGCCTAGAGCGGCTGCCAGGTGAAGGATATGTATCACTATAGAGAAAATCTTCATCTATGTTTGGTAAATGTATGGACAGGAAGGCTTTTCCCGATCCACTGTAGTATAAATTAGACATATAATTAGATCTAACAATGGTGTAAGTGGTGCACAGATCCATTCTTGATTATGAGCTGAATCTGCACATTTTCTACATACTATGACTTTTGAAATGATGGAGGCCACTCAAGGTGGGCTGTGTTTTTAATCTATGTGACAAGGCAGACATCTGTGGAACATAAGAGGAAGAAAAATGTTACTTACCCTCTAAGCATTGGTTCGTAACAGTACAGTGCTGTAGATACACATGCAATGCATACTCCTGCCATTTGGTGTTGGGCTCAGACATTAAATGTTTTTTTAGCAAAAAAGCTTCGAGTCCTGGGATGTGCAGTGACTCCTCCCTTAGTCGACAATGATCACAGACTCCACCATAAATTATTGTATATTCAGAGAGTTAAAGTGGAATGTAGAGTAGAATACATTGATGAGTCATCATTGCCAGTTTCTTGAGAGAAAGGTGGGTGCAAGTGAACATAGAGCACTATATGCTATGTACAAATGTTTACAGGGAAAGTAATATTTTCTGTTCGTAGCATGTTCGGCTATAGATACACATGCTCTGCACTGACTGCAAAGCAGTTTCCTCTCAAGCTGTGGTTAGGAGCAGATAATGCAGATGCTTATCTGATTAACTCCTGCGGGACGCAAGGTCCGTTAGCGCTTTACTTTGAAATTGCTGAACTGCCTATTTTCATTTAAAGTATTGGGGAAACTATTGGGGGTTGTATTGCATTGCACTGAAGGGTAGATACAGTGACAGAATTCGATCCTGATCCATTTTTATTGTGGGAATTGTTTTTAAAACTGAAATCGACTTTTGTGTATGAATTGCTTTTAAAATCGGAATTCACTGGTTCTTTTAAAAACTTGAATTGCTGCTATTTTAAAAAAGCACTCGGACTCCGCCTCAGTGAACTTGCACCTCACTGGGCTGATAACGGGCGACGGACGGCGTTGGCGTGAGCACTTCCGCCTGTCCACTAGGACTTCTGCCTGGCCCGGAAGTACGTAGGGAAAGTTACCGCCCTAGATGATTAACAGGGGGGATATAAGCATGGCCGCACAGCGGCCGCGCGCAGCAGGCGCGCCGCCGGCGCGCCAAAGGCAAGCCCGTCTGCACCTGGCCCGTGCCTAGGGCCAGTGATGCTGCCGGTTTACGGTCCCATTCTGCAGCAATCACCTACACCGGGGAACAATTACGAGCCCTCCACAAAAATGGTAGGTGCGATTTAAACACCTGCACTAGCACCGATTCCTTTGCGACTCGTTTTAAATGCAATGCCTGTGGTTTCTCCTACCATTCCTCTAATTTACCCCAGCCGTCACTTAGTCGGAAGAATTTACTGGTTGAAAAAAACGAAAGAAAGTCATTGTTAGGCTCCCTTATCAATGCACGCTCTCTTTGCAAACATGCATCTGAGTTTGCTTTGTTCGTGGAAACACACGGTGTAGATGTAGCCTTCATTAAAGAAACCTGGGAAGAGGCCTCATCAGCCCCTGATCTGGCTATGGCGGTTCCCTCAGGATACACTTTATTTAGGCAAGACCGAGTGGGTAAAAGAGGGGGTGGGTTGGCCGTCCTGTTTCGAAGCATGTGGAAAGGGGTTTTCACCTCTCAAAATAATGGACCCACCCTAGAATCCCTACTTTTCAAATTGATGATAGGTAACCATCATACCTTTAATGGTTTGCTATGCTACCGACCCCCAGGCCCTTGGGCTGATTTCTTGAAGGACATAGGCAATTCCCTGGATGTTATATCCCAGTCACCGGATTTTACGCTCTTGGGTGATTTTAATTTTCACCTGGAGGATCCATTAGATAGCGATGCTGCACACTTTATTGATATTGCTAACAGCATGGGCCTCATTCAGCAGGTGACCGGTAGCACGCATTCCGGGGTCATCTACTGGATGGAGTATTTACCAGTAATGGCCATTTACAATACCTTTCATCACTGCCACTTGCCTGGTCGGACCATAAGGCTGTTATGTTCTCGTTTCTGGTACACAACCCTCAGACAAAGAAACAGACAAACAGGCAGCGGAAAATGGTCCGGCCTTGGAATAATTTGGCATTGGACGCTTTTGAAAAAGCATTAGTTCAAACCCCTCCACAATTCTTAGAAGACTCAAATGAGGCTGTTGCTGCTTTCGAGAACTGGCCGAGGAAATCAATAGATCAAGTACTACCAGCTAAATGCATTTCCAGCCATAGGCCCAGACCCACCGAACCCTGGTATTCAGAACAGCTTAGGCTACAAAAACAAAAATGCCGTCGTATGGAAAGAAAGTGGAGATCCTCATATGAATTGAAGGATAAAGCCAACTATAAATCAGCCATGCTTGAGTATAAAAAACTGATTTTTAAGGAGAAAACTAGCTATTTCACCACATCTATACTATCAGCAAAAAACTCCTCAAAGGAACTTTTCTCGACAGTAAAATGATTAGCCAACTGCTCGGAGGCGGCAGATTCACCTAAAACCCAGGCATTTTGTAACAATGTGGCTACGTTTTTCCAAGAGAAAGTTAAGGCGGTCTGTAATGGATTTGCTAGGCCTATGGATCAAGGAATGGTTCCATCATTAGAGGCTTCAGCCAGGTCCGGGACTGCTGGTATCACCCCCGGAGCCCCCGCTGAATCTAGGGACCTCCCTGAATTATCTGCTTTCCCAATACTGACAACGGAAGCAATAATAAACCTGCTGCGATCCACTAAATCAGGCTCCCCAATGGACCTATGCCCCCCAAAAATCTTCCATCTTCTACCAGAGATTTTCGCGTCCCATCTGACTCCTATTTTTAATCAAATGTTTTTGTCAGGTATATTCCCCACTAGCTGGAAGCTGGCATCTGTGCTCCCCCTTCTGAAGAAGCCAAATTTAGATGAGACAGACCCTAACAATTACCGCCCAATCTCTAGACTGCCGTTGCCGGCGAAGTTGGTGGAGAAAGCCATGAATGACACTCTATCTGAATATATTGAAAGACATGGTTTCCTTGATGATACCCAGTTTGGATTTCGAAAACACCATAGCACTGAACTGGCTTTGATCACATCATCTGAATTGATTAGGCAGACAGTTGACGCAGGGGGCAATGCAGCACTTGTGCTGCTTGACCTCTCCGCCGCATTTGACACGGTGAACCATCAGAATCTTTTGGAAGTTCTGAGGAGGATCGGTGTTAAAGGGAAGGCACTCATTTTACTTGAATCTTTCCTGTCGGGCAGGGAACAATTTGTGGCCCTAGATGATTATAAATCACCCAATTTTACATTGCCATGCGGGGTGCCACAGGGATCATCTTTGAGCCCGACCCTTTTAATATTTATGTTGCACCACTGGCGAGGTTGATCAGGTCCCTGGGTTTCTCGGCTATATCTTATGCCGATGACACGCAGATCATTGTCTCAGTGTCAGGTTCACCCACTGACACTATGGCACAGTTTCATACCTGCCTTCGTCAGGTTGGGGACTGGATGGCCGCTAATTGTTTAAAACTTAACTCTAATAAGACGGAGGTCTTACTTTTCAGTGCCCACACAAATTTTTGGTCCCCTGATCTTTGGCCCCAGGAGCTTGGTCCTTTACCAACACCAGTGACCAAGGTAAAGAACTTGGGAGTTATCTTCGACTCCAAACTCTCATTTGAATGTCATGTCAATCAGGTCACCTCCCTCTCCTTCCACACGTTAAAGCTTCTGAGAAAGATCCTCCCATTCATTCCTGCCGAGCTACGCAAATTAGTGGTCTCAGCTCTTGTTCTATCAAGAGCTGATTATTGTAATGGGCTCTTTACCAATCTCCGGAAAAAATGCCTGTCTAAACTACAGGTAGTGCAGAACGCTGCGGCTCGGCTCTTGTTGAACATCCCAAGACACAAATCTGTTTCAAGGATGCTTAAAGATCTTCATTGGCTGCCAGTAAAGAGACGAATTGAGTTTAAGGCTCTATGCATTGTCTTTAAGGCCATACAGGACACAGGACCCGGCTTTCTAAAACGGAATCTGATACCATATGTTCCAGTCCGTCGTCTCCGTTCATCCTTCGCCCATGATCTGATTGTCCCCAGAGTCAAGAAATGCTCCTGGGGGGGGAAGAAGTTTCCTGGTTGGCGCGACCAAGTTATGGAATTCTCTTCCAAGAAGGCTGAAACAAGAAACACATCTGTTGGCTTTTAGGAAAGAACTGAAGACATGGCTGTTCAGTCTTTAAGGCGCTTTTGAACCACCTAGCTTAAACCCCGTTTTTTGATGAGCAAGCGCCTTGACACCCTCGGGTTAATGTTTCGCGCTCTACAAATCTCCGTTTCATTTCATTTCATTTCATGTTTGGAATAATGTTCTTAACACCGCCCATAGTCTGTCTATACAGTAGTGCTTTGTGAAGGTGTGTGGTTTTGACCAGGTAGATGCCTCCTACTGGGATGGTACCTAAGAAAGTCATGGTACATGTAGCATGTGTCCTAGGAGATGCAGTGAGTACATGTTTAGTTTAGGCGTAGCAAGTTTGGATACATTTAACAATCCACCCTGATATGCCTACCTTGGAAATGGGGTGACCTTTTTGGGGTTTTGCAAAAGCTACAAAGAGCTGGTTAGTTTTGCAGAAGGATTTATTTCTCTCAATATAATACATGTGTGTCCGCTTAAAGTCTAAGGTGTGTAACACCCTTTTCACCATGGAATCAGGTTGTGGAAAGAATACAGGCAGCTCACTAGTTTGGTTAATGCAGAAAGGTGGGACGTCCTTGGGCAAGAAAACTTGAATGAATGCTTCCTGCATTGTGAGTGCTTGTAACACACTGAAGAGCTTGAGCAGGTCTATGGATATTAGAAAAGCCTCTTTCCACGAAAGACACTGTATGCTACAAGAGTGAAGGGATTCCAAAGGTGGACCCATAACCCTTATGAGAACTACATTACGGTTCCACAATGGGGCTAGGAGTGTTCTTGAGAGTATTATCCGTCTGAGCCCCTCCATGAATGATTTAACCACAGGACTCTGAAAATGAATGAGTAGTTCCCGTTCTGCATGTATGCTGTTACATCGGCTAAATAGGTGTATGGAGGTATATGCAGGACCATCTGAAGGTGTAAATGGTAACAGATGAGGTCTTGAACCTTGACTTTGAAGGTGTCTAGTTGTTTGGAGATCAGTAGTGGACAAATCTCTTCTACTCTGCTGCATATCATGCAGGTGTAGTGGGCATACGTGCCTCACACAATATATTTATGCACACCTGAGAAAGGTGTCGGTAGGCAAAATCTAGGACCTCGGGCACCAGATCTCAAGGTTGCGATGCTTGGGATTAGGTGGTTGGATTTGACCATGTTGTTGTATGAGAAGGTCACTACCTTATTGTGGTGATTGATGGATATCTTCAGGAGCACTGAGTAACAGGGCTGTCTGGCCCAAGTTGGGGCCACTATGATGTGGGTTGTGGACACCTGCCTAATTTTCAGTGCCATGTACAGGACGAGCGGGAGAGTAGGAAATGCGTAAGCAAATATTTCTGACCATTCCATCCCTGAAAAGCCTAGGCATTTGAGGTTTTCTGGGGTGGTGAAGAGGAAGTTGGTGGGGGTTCCGCATTGTTGGAAGTACTTATGGAGGACTTCCAGTAGAGTTGCCACTCATGGACTTGTTGACATGTCCTGCTCAACAGGACCGCAAAGTTGTTGTTAACCCCCAGTAGGTTTTCTGCTATAAGATGGATCATGTTGCCGACTGCCCAATGCCAATCTTCTGTGCAAGAGAAAGCAGCTGGGTGGAGTAGATACCCTACTGTTTCTGTATGCATGGCTGTCATGTTCTCTTCCCTTGTGAGGACCACTTTGTTGTGAACAAACCTGTAAAAGAATTTGAGGACCAAGTGGATGGCTAGCAGCTCTAAATAGTTGGTGTGTCATCCCTAGCGGCAAGGAGTCCCAGTATCTTGCACAATCATGTTGCCGAGAAGTGCAACCCACCCAGTGAGAGATGCACCAGTGATAACCCATTTGCAGAAGAGGTTCCAAGAAAGGTCTGCAGAGCAACAGGTTGTTGTTGTTCCACCAATGCAGAGAGCCTTTATCAACACTAGATACTCCCACAGAACCTTCACTTGTGACCACTGCCTCACAAGACACTGCGGGAGTTGGCGCATGTGTAATCTGACGAGCAGTGCAATTGCAATGTATGATGCCATTATACTGAAGAACGTTTTTACTGTTCTTACAGTTAGACGAGTAGGCTGAAAAGAGGCAGCAGCTACTGAAAAGCCATCACCTTCTACCGGTTGGGATATACTTTCCCTGTAACAGCATTTAACTGAGACCAAGAAGGGCTAGCTCTGTAGCTTTGGAGCTGGGACTTCTGGTAGGGGAGTGGAGTATGGATGAGGAGGAGGAGGAGGTGGTGGTGACTGCCTGGGTGTGGGAGGCTGAGTTGGATGGCTTGTAGCCTTGTCCTTATCCTTATAGGGCATGGGATGTCATGGTACATTGAAGGCAAGCTCCTCAGTTCCTTAGGAATTTGCGGCAGCATGCTGGACTATTTTCCAGGGGAGGGCTTAGCCAAAATGTGCTGGATTCTGTGTGATGAAGAACAGCTTCTGCCGGATGTTGAGCTCTTCCGCCAGTCTCTACATGATGGAAACCTCAAAATCCTTTAATCTCAGCATCGAAGGGGCCCTACGGGTCAACTTAATGCTCTGTCTCAGAGGTGCTCTTGGCACAGATTTCGGTTCTAATTTGGACAAGGTGTATGTGTGTGTGTGGGGGGCGGGGGGTGTCAATGAATGTCCAAGCTTGTCACCCTTCTCTGGGAACTTGCTAGGCTCTGATGTCCTCTCTATGTGTTGATCAGAGCCAGAAAGCAGCTACAGGTAGAGAACTGGATTTTTTTCCTGCCCTGCTCCTGGCCCGATGCCTAATTTAAGCAGGAACAGTGCTCTTACTCAGTTGAGGGTGATTAAATGACTGATGTTTAGGTATCTGGCTTTGCACTGCATTTATACTCATGCCCCTGTGTCTTTTTGGTGTGAAGCCCTGTTGTTGTTGACTCTGCCGGCGTCTTGTCTAGATCTTCCTCTGAGGTGCTTGAGGAAAGCGTCTTTGGGCTGGACATCTGTTAGGCCACACTGATCCTGCAGGATCGCGCCTCTTCCACCTCAATGCTGAGCAACTCCTGTTTACTGAAAATGTCAGGCATCTCGCAGGATGTACACTTCTGCATTTGTGAGTGCACCCAACGCCTTTCCTTTTGGTACCTCAATGTCTTCTAATACCGAAAGCCATGGCAGAACTCACAAGGTGGTGTCACTGTGTTCAGGGGAGCGGCAGAGGATGCAAATGCCTAGAGGTATTTCATTTTACACCTTGGTCAGTATTAGAAGGGAGTTTGTTTCATCACCCCCTTCCAGACTGCATTCTTCAAGGTGAGAACCATGGAGGCCAAAGGAAGACTGAATCAAGTTGAAGACCGGTGACCCTGCTGCTGAAGCAAAGTGGTCATGGTCAGTGGGAGTTAAACTGTGTTTACCTCAGAATTACTGTTGAATAAATGTCGACCATGCAGAGGTTGATATCCTAGATGTCGATCACGAAAAGTGAGCAGTTAGGCCCAGAAATTCCAGGAGGATCGCATCCATCTCAGTCGATGCTGAACACAACTGAATCTGACGGCGGAAAAAACAATCTAAGGTGGGAGTTTGTGACCATGTGCTTTGAAGAAAAACAAAGTGTAATGTCTAAACCCAACACCAGATAGCCGGGGAATGCAAAGCATTTGTATCTACAGCCACACATGCTACAAACATACGTATGTCCTTAGATGTAAGGAGATCTTACCTTTCACAGACGTCCTATGCTTTACCTTAATCCACTGATTCCAGGATATTACAGATTGAACAATTAACGTCACATTTCAAGCAAAATAGAGTAACAAATGCTTTGTGAATGTTACTTTACTCACACAAAAATGACTCATGGCTTTTACTCACTTTTGCTTCTGCCCTCGCCTTCCAAATCGGTTTGAAAATATGTTTCTTTGTTTTCTTTGATATTTGGGGAAAGCACCGTTTTTAAAGTTACATCACCTATAAGTGGGGGAAAATGTCGAAAGTAAATCACAAAGTCTTAAAAGAACATCAGAAGGACAAAATTAAATTGCAGGTCTAAAGATGAGTCAGCAGTAGTGACCAGCAATAATGTGCATTGCTTAATGTCTCTCTCTCTCTTCGTTTTAGTACAAAAGGAATCTGTAGGTGCCAATTTGCTTTTTATAAATCAGGGATAATCAGTGGACTGGTATGGAGTCTGACTGTCCTTTATGTTTAGGATACTGACTAGGTTATAGGACAATAAAAAGTTATCACAATCAGACAGTCAGACAGAGATTGGAACAAATTCAGTTTGGAAGAATGCCCACCATCACTATAAGCGCCCATCAGCACATATGGCTATTGACAGTTGTTAAATTATCAGCTGGCCCAGATCCAACATACAAATTAGACCTGCTTATGATCCAGTCAAAACACTCTCTAAACAATGTTTAATTTGATTGAGGAGGTGAAGGAGGAGTGTGTTGCTCTAAGGGTGGCAGCGACCTAGTTGTGTTGGTGTTCATCCGCCATAAGTCACTACTTTGGTCTGAAATTTCATATTTAAACTACAATTCTGTTGAGCTGCTGGTTGGTGGTGGAGATGTAATTCTTGGTATTTTCATTAAAAAGTGCTCAAACTACCAGGAGTGATCTCAGTTCCCCACGAGTGGGAGTTGCAATAAAAGAGAGGCAACAGTGCTGAACAACATAGGAAGTTTCCTATGTCAGATGAGAATACAACAGGCAAGCACTCAAATTATCTCCGAAGGTGGATAAGCCTTGAAGGGGGAGGAATACATAATTAATATTCCACTGTTAAGCATCTTACTGTTGAGTAGGTGCAAAATTTTCATGAGGCAGTCAAGTAAGAGGTGCTGATGTCAACCAAATCCAAGCTGTAAGCACAAAGGCAAATGAGCTTCTTTAGGCGTTGTCAGAAATGAAGGAAACCTTTTTCCATTCTCATTAGGTTAAGTAGACAATTGGAGAAGAAGCAGCCCTGTACTTGGACAGTCTAACTTTTTAGCTTGGAAGGCAGAGTTTCATTAAGTTCACAGAGGATGATTTCAGGCGTGTGGATCCAGTAAGCTAGACCGTCACAGCCATGAACAGACTTGGGTACAAGATTGTTTTAATGCAGGCTCTCCCTTTGCTATGAGTATGTGCCCCGGGTCACAATGGTGTTACAGAAGGGGCAGAAGAGGCTTGTGTGTCCCGTTTTATAATACTGATAACGCTGGCAAACATATAGCGCCAATGCTATCGTGAGAGGTTGTTCCCTCGTTTGCAAATGAGGGAATCACTTTGTCTCTGTGCCTGTGCCATATTACTGACGCGGAAGCAGAGGCAAACCCTTTGGAGGGAGAAAGGGAGTCCCATGGACCCACACCCCTCCCGACATACCCCTGCAGGTGGACTCTCTGCACCCGCCTCCAAAGGGATCTCCCCTCTTGAAAGTGCAGTTGGGTTGCCACCTGTACTGTGAAACACAGAGCGGCTTTGAAGCAGCTGCTCCATATTTCACTTGCATCCACTGCCCTGAGGAAGGTGCAAGTTTACAGCTGTCCTGGGGGCAGTGCATTCCTTATAATATGGTGCACTGTCCCTGCTTGAGCCTGGTGCACCTTTTGAAAGGTCCACCATGGCACAAAAAGGGAAAATGCGCCATATGTATAATACGGCCCAGGTGCAAATCAGCATGTTATCCCCATTCCTTGGGTAATAATGGGTTCGAACCCACAAATATTTACTACCTGCTTGGAGCAGGTTTTTAAATTTACAGTGCCGTTCCCCCCGTGTTGCAGGAGAGCTGCTACGAGGAGCTTCTTCTACTCCCCACAGCTAACCGATGCATGCAGGCAGGGGCTGGGCACAACAGCTGCCTCCAGCTCCACAGCAAAGGTGGGTCTGATGTCTCCAGGCCCAGAATTATCAGAACCAGTACTTCTGGGCCCAGACAAACCAGAAAGATATAGTTGGCTGGTGCGATATCCTTCTCGGGAGTACTCCTCCAGGCAACTCATAATGGAGCCCATAGTGATTTAAGCGATAGGGTAATTGCGTTTCAAGCCACATATGAACCTAACTCATGGATTTAAAACTCTTTGCAGATTATTTAGCAAATTCTTGGGAAGAGCAGTAAGAATGGTTTTGTAGTAATCTAGCAAGAGAGAGCACCATGGGAAAGGAGGAGGACAATCTTTGGGGGAAACAGAGAAAAAAGGAGAATTGCTTGAAGCATAGATTGTAGAATTTGCTTTTAGTGGCTGGGTTCACATAAATGACATCTAAATTGCGAGCTTTCAAAACTAGTTTTAGAAGCAGGCCCATAGAGTTTGGCCAAGAAAAAGGGAGGAGCAAAGGGTCAACTGAGCCCACTAATGAGATTTAAGACTTCTGACTGTTCAGATACATCCACTTTATGTGCATCTAAATATGAACTTGCTTGAGGCAGTTAGCTACTTGATGATGAATCCCAATTCCCTTTCCCAATTTGATGAACACCGGAATATCTTCTACAGACAAGGACTTGGTAAGAATCCAGAATGAGTGCTAAGGGGGGCATATAGATGATGAAACATTGGCAGTGAGTTTGGAACTTTGGGGGACATCATGTGTGTGATCTTGGAGAGGAGAGGACCCAACTTGACAGGTATGATTAGTCCGGAAAGAAGAGAAACAAGTTACGAATGTGCCTTGCAACTCCTGCATATGACACCAACCAATCAAGGAAAATGTTATCATTAATGGTATCAAATGACACAGAGCAGTCCAAGAATCAGCACACACCTTTGACGACATGCACACAGGATAGGACTACTTCCACAGATGACCATGCAGATTGCATCATGCTCTAACTCCTCACTTAACATCACTATAGTTTATTATAAATAAATATATAATCTATCCTTTATTGAAGAAATTACAGATATGCCCAGATAATTTAAACACATTCACTTAGAATCCTTCTCCTACGTGATTTTCAGAGGCACCAGGTTAACTAGAAGAATAGTGGGGTAGGTACACAAGTGTATTCACAAATACATGCACACACACAATACACATTCACACATCCACACACTCAAACAAGTTCATAATTTTAAATGTCTTTTTTTCCAGAATCTTTTTATTGAGCATTTTAACAAGGAGAAGACCCCGTTTTACTCAGGGAGAATTGCTAGTCATGGTGGATGAAATGATTAGAGCAGAACCACAATTGTTTGGAACTCTAGTACAAAATACAAGTATAGATCAGAAATGGCAAATGTGGGCCTGAATAGTTGACAGAGTGAATGCTGTAGCAAGCAACCTGGGACCACAGGAGGAAATTAGGAAGAGGTGGAACGACCTGTGGGAAGAGAGTGTGTTCCCTGGCCACCAAGTGTCACCCGGAGGCCCAGAGGACTGGTGGTGGTTGTCCTAGCCCCCCTTACAACTTTATCCCTGGGAGGAGAAGGTCTTGCAGATCCTATATCCTAAAGGCTTGACAGGAATCCCTGGTGGAGTGGAGACTTGTAAGTTATACTTTTGAATCTGTCACTAAACCTAAATGTCATTTTTGCTTTTAATTTAGCTGTTGCTAATGTGTTTTGTACCTTTTTTAAACATATAAACCTATATATAATTTATGTATTTATTTTTCTTTGGGAATTTGTAGCTTTATTGTTTCTCTTGTTTTACGAACTGTTAATATGTTTAGCCAATATGTGTGTTTTTCTCCATATTCTTTATTTTTGCTTTTGCCTTGTTGTTTATTTGAATGTATTTTGTTAAATTTAAGATTACAGGTTTCAATCTCCATTACATTTCACATGATGTAATGGTGCTTATAAGTGTTTTTTCACCTAATAACATATTTCATAAATGTGTTTCATATCGTAAATGTCTGTTTCTCCTAACTGTATATCTTTACTAGGTATGTTTATCTTATATTTTTGCAAGTGTTACCAATGTTTAATAGAAATGACTACAACTACCATGATGCCTTTTTTGGTTTGTTAAAATAATATTGCAATGTTATTTTGGTCATTCTTTCTTTTCTTTCATATTTTCACATATGTTAAAAAGCTATGTATTTATCAATTTCAATATTATGCTATGTTTTGACATGTTTTCTTGTTTAATTTTGTATGTTGTCATTTTCTTATTTAATTGAATTGATGTTATTTGTTTTACAAATCAATGTTTGTTGACTTTAAAATGATAATGTATGTTATTTTGTATGCTGAATAGAAGTTGTTTTTAAACAAATGTACTTTGCAATGTTTATTTGAGGACTGCCATTTTTCCTTCTAAGTTGTTTGATTGTCAGAATTTTACCATGCTAGGCCTTGAAATGGTTTCTTTCACATTTCTCCTCTCTTCTGTGTTGAATCTTTGGTGTATTTAATGTATACTTCCTAATTGTTATTTTTATTTCAGGACATCATTTTACATGCTTTTTAAAGTAGTCTTGCGTGTAATTTAAAATGTATTTGTACTTCATTTTAATACTACTGAAATATATCATAATTATATTGATGATATTAATCTTTATTCGATTATACATTATAATCATAAAAGATAAAAACTTTAAAAAGAGACTTATAAAAACATTAAAAACCATTATTAAACAGAGACCAATACATTTCATTCAAATAGGACAATTAATGAGTGTATAAGAACCTTATAAAATCAACGGCCCAACCTAACATATACATCATTATCTTCTAGGCACACATTATTTAATTCCAATGTAAGGCACCTTTTAGGTAACCAATAACTGCCGACATCACCGCTTGATCCGGTAATAACTGTAAGTATAAAAAGGCAGGTCGAAATTGAGAAAAACCTCTCACTTTTAAAAGTGGTAGTAGGTACCGTCTGCGCAGAAATTAATAAGATTTACAAAATAAAACCAAGTGTATTAGGGTCTGGGGAGAACAGTTGTCACAAGGGCAAATTAAAAGGGCATGGGGATCGAGCTGACCCGGAGGGAAGCATATTATTTTACGGACAGTGCCCAAACGAAATTTAGTGAGCAAAGATCTATCCCTTGGATGCTTAACTGCTGTAAGATAAATTTCAGGACCAATAACAGATTTCAACAGTAGAAAGGTTCTGATGGAATTTTTCTCCAATGCCCAAGCTTCCCTATCTTCTTTAACCTTATTTAAAAATTGTTCCTTAAAAAGACCACAATCACCCTTTTTAAGGAGGTGTGGCCTATCGAAGATGTCCACACAATCAAGGGAAACGGCAACCGATTTGATATAGTTTATCCACGGTATCTTTTGTCCATAGGTGCATTCCATACAGTCCTCAATCACACTCCTGTTGAACCACAAACTCTCTTTGACCCAAACAGAAATCCAGAGTAGCAATGGAGCCAGTTTAACCTGATCCGCCACATAGTTCAGACCCAATTCCTCATGGGTGACAATTGAGGAACTGTTTGGACCCAACCCCAAAAGTTTCCTACAGAATCGGTCCTGTTCCAGCTGGATAATTATATTTATTTCTTTTTCTCTTTTAGTTTGCTAAAAAAAATTCTTTCAAAGTCATTTGATGTATAATCGAAAATTTTTAAAAATTCTAGCATTTTGTAATTTATCAAAGGTCCAACAACCATCTGCCATGTTATTGATGATATCAGGAACACGGCTTCAGTGAGGAATCCACTCCTGCAAGTCCGGATGATGAGGAGCAGGCTGGTCCATCTGATCTGCCTGGGCAGACAGCTACAGTGAGTCTCATTCGGCCCACAACTACACCTTCTACCCCAGCTGTTACCACACCTCAGCCTCTAGATACCTCTACTTCCTGTGTCCAAAGGATCATCACACCAATCTTGTGCCCCCCAGACCTGGCTGATGTTCATCCAACACCACCACCACGGCCTCCAGTTCAGCCAGGACCCGTGAAACTCGGATATTAATGACAAATGTGTTACGGAGAAACAAATAAGGTTGACTTAACCATTTAGTAACAATTGATCACATAGACCAAATTCTGTGAGGGATCTTTACCCTGAAAAAGGCCAGTGACCCAAAAGGGCATTTAGATTTGGCCGAAACATTTTGGTACATTTAGAGGGGGGTAAGGAGTAGTAGCTCCTCCTATATGCCCCCAATTTGCTTTTTAACCCTGCCAAGGTGGTCCAATAATAAAGGAATTCAGGTGGAACCTCCTGAGGCAGTTTTAGTACACTCTTTTCTGCACCATTGATCCCTCATGAGGGAAACTTTTTCTTTTTTCTTTCTTTACCTCACACCAAAAAAACAGCGCTCCGTCCAGTGTGTTGGTTTGCAACTGGGCGTCGAAGCGGCCCTATGATGAAGCATGCCACTAACTAGTGGGTGAGGGCAGTATTAAAAAATCTATTGATTTTCCCTTCTATCCCTTTCTTTTCTCTCAACTCTCGGTGTTGCGGTTTCCTCTGGACAGAGATACAGAGTAGAGTTTCTCTAGTGCTACAATGTCCCATCTCCTGGCAGCACTTACAGGCCCTTTAAACAAATATGCAAATGAATAAATGTAGAGTCAAAAGTTGTCTGTTCCCAGCTTTATTTGAAGTAGAATTGTGGGAGTGTTAGCAATGTTCAAATTGCTCATTTTTGAGAGGGTATGACGCTCCATGCAGTGTGCTAAGTGCGTGGCATAAACTGTGCATGGCACAAAATATAGCATAAATAATAAATGCACTATTGCTTGGTACTATATTCCATGTTTTGTCATAGACGCGAAAAGACTGTACTTCTGATTAACAACTATAAAAGTCGGATTGCAGGACTCGCTATCAAATAGTTGCAATCCTATGCAATATAACATTTATTGCACCTTTGCCCAGTATATCGAGGGGATGGCCATTATTTGCTCTTTTGCGGTGTTAACAAACAATATTGCATGGGGAGTGTAAAATATAGATTCAGTATTTGGAATAAAAGCGTTGACATACTAATGAACAGCACATTATCCTGCAACTTTCTATACTTCGCTGTAATTTTGTGTGTGGACCTGGCGTTTGTTGTTATTTCTCAAACCAGAACTACATTATGTGTCTTTGTATAACGCAGGGTGTATAGGCACAGAAATGTGTTCCCTTGTCACAGGACCTGGAAGAATTATCATAAGTTGAGTTGCCATCAGTCAAACAGATTAGGAGCAATATTGAATTGTTTTTGTATTTTATGTAAAAATACCTAACAAACTGGTTTACTGTTACTCGTTAAACCATGCTATGCCCGGTATGTCTGCCAGTGAGCGATGCTAGCTTGATAGAAGCGTGTAGACGCCTTTCAGCAGACTGGGGATACAATAAGTTATTTAAAGGTTTTTTCCTTTGAAAATGGTTATTTAAAGACATGAACATAACGGTATATCATTGTCAGTGAGCTCTGAGGCTTTCTTTATGGGCCCAGCAGCACTTCGGGCTCACTCTCTGGGAAGGCTCACTTCACATAACATTGTTTCACTGCAATCGTTATGATTCATTGGTGCTCGAGCCGTTCATGTGACAGACCTACATAGAGATACAAAAAAGGGCAGTAGGTCTTGGCATGTGGATTTGCTCTACAACTGATTGGGAGAGAGGTGTGCAAGTGCCATGGCTCAGCTGAGGAATTTACCTTTTTTTACATCACCAGAACAATTTTTTCAGTTTCATTGGTAACCGACAGGCAATCAGTGCTAGAACCAAAATTCTGTTTGCACAGAGAGGCAGTAAAAGCAAAACAGCAAACAAAAAAGTGC
This sequence comes from Calotriton arnoldi, assembly GCA_963921515.1. Classification (NCBI taxonomy): domain Eukaryota; kingdom Metazoa; phylum Chordata; class Amphibia; order Caudata; family Salamandridae; genus Calotriton; species Calotriton arnoldi. Next base: position 2,069,738 of record CAWUFW010001866.1, on the reverse strand, counting down.
AAGTCTAAACCGAAATAAATGCTTACCTACAGCTTAGGTCATCGTCTCTTTGTGTAGGCAGAAAAAAAGCATTATGTAGTAAAGTCCCAAGCTGCAGAACTCAAAGTGAGTTACACCACAGTTATTATTCGGTGGGCAGCTGCATCGAAGAGTGGAAAATCTGCACGCCAAATCGAGGGCTCAAGTTATATTTACAAGCACGGCGTGCAATGCTTTAACAAGAAGGAAACCATTCAGTAGAACGCAGTTATAAATCAGAGCCCTGAGAGGGGGTTGCTGTGCCAAAATATTGATGCTGCGTGATTCTGGGTGGAAGCCGGCACAACCGGCAAGCTCTTAAGTGTTTGCATACATGCCTTCATTGTCTTACTTATGACTAACATTAAGTAGTGAATAGCATAACTTCGAACTCTCATATATTAAAAGCAACCCAATGGCAACAAACAATGAAAAATAAACTGAACCATAAAACGGATACTGCGTCCGTTAAAAAACACAAGGCACACGAAGGGCATGGATGGTGGAGGGAGGGGAAACAATGGAGGACGCGTCAGGATATTTCTAACACAGCGCCCGCTTCGCACAGTGTTCTGCAGCGGTGGAGGGGTGGACTGGGCATATTTAAAATTTATAGCGGGACGCCCATTAAACGAAAGTGAAAGCGTGCATAACGCGCTGCAAACACCAAAAAAAACGTCTGCCATTGCTAAACCTAGCGTCTAACCAGTGCTCTTTAGATTAATTAAGCAAAGAGTTGTCGTGAAGGGCTATTGCAAGCTATACAGTAAGGACACAGTAAAAGGTCTAGTCCTGATAGGAGGTTACAAAAGAAGACAGGGGGGTACTGAGAAGGGACTAATAAGCCTATTAACAAATCAAAAGCCAACATTTACAAAGGACAGTCACAGCAGCCTATTGAAAAGATGGGCAGAGAGTGGGCGGAGCTTCAAGTCCATACCTGAATACAGCATGTGTCGCAGAGCAGCGCATGTGCTGCCCAGGCTCGACCTAAAAAGAAATTAAAAGGACCAACAGGATCAACCAAGGCATCTCTATCTAATGTTTGCAACCTCTACAAGGATAGTTCCTCAGTGGGTAGGGACAATGTATGGAGGTTGGTAGATGAAATAGGTGGCAGCATAGAATACCCTAATGCCCTGTTTAGCGCAATTTTGTTCCGCTACTCTATATGTCCAGAACGCTTACCCTTTCCAGGTGTTAGAGGAAAGTGCAATAGTTTGGGGATCAAATTATTCTATTAAACTGGCAATGTTTAAATATGTCTAGACTTACTTACACATTGCAGGTAAGTTCTGTTACAGTTTTAAAAATGCAATCAAATACATGATTGCCAATCATACTATTCTGGTCAGGCAGGCCTTACTAAAGTGTAAAGGTATCCACAGTGTGATTATTATGAATGGGGGTGGGGGTTTTGAAGAATATTTGGAGTCCCTTCCTTTTTGACACCTTCTCCCAGCCAGGATATAAATGAAAAAAGATGTTAGTGATGGCCCATTACAGTGTGGTTTACTGCCGCTCATTTATTTACGCTAAAAACAAAACGATGTTATCAGCATAATGCTTCTTTTGGCTAGAACCTGGCGCCCACCATGGGATCACTCACGGCACCCCTAGGGGTGCTGCCCCCCAGTTTGAAGTCCCCTGCTTTAGAGAGTACATCTGAATGGAAATACTTATTACTTTAACCTAGCACCCTTGGCCTAGGCGCATTAAATTAACAAATACTGTAAACACATTTTTAGAAACAAAAATGTCATGCACGCTATACAAGACTGGGGATACATGTATAGTTCACCTACGTAAAATAAGGTATTTCTTAATGTTCAATCCAGAAACTTAACAGTGCAGAAATGTGTTTATTTTTTGGCCAGGAAAGGGGCCACCAACTGTCCCTAATGCTACCATCTAGGATTGGACACTTAGAACCTCTAACAAAAAAAAAATCCATTTCATGACCTGAACTATAGAAATAATCTCTCCTTAAAACCACTGTATTACATTGTATCTCAAGCACATTTGTTGAAGGTATACTGCGATTTGGAATAGATTTTACAATTTCGGATAGCGAATGACATGCCCAGCAGCAGCATTAACCATGACCTTTTATAGGTGATACGAGGTTATGAGACGCTTACATATGACTCAATTTACCTGACATTTTTTTAAGAAGCCTTCGCCTACTCCACCAAGATCATCCACAAAATCTGCCTGTGAGGCACCAAAGAAAAAAAAGACACCTGATGGAGGAGATAAAACCTCTCATCAGCCTAAATAGTAGGAGTTTACAGTGCTCCAGAAGATAAAATGACTCAGTAATTGCTTTTATTGGTTTCACTTATCTAACTCACCGTGAAATCCTGGAACGAACTCCCCCTTCACCCACCTACGGCCTTCAACTTCACTGCTTACATTTCAGGAAAGGACTCAAAACCTGGCTGTTCAATTGATCCCCCTCGCAGGAGGGTCTTCAGCACCTGGATACCTTCATCGTTGACAAGCCGCGCTTTATAAATACTGTTTGATTGATTGACCTCAGTTTTTTGTGGATGGCATCACTTTAATTTCCTCCTTTCATCAATTTCCAGGCATCTTTATAATGTTTTCTGTATGAAAAAACTGGTTTGAAAGCATTTAAATGACAGCAATAGCATCACTAGCAGCCCTCAATATTTTGAACCGGTGCGGCAATGAGCCTGGGATTGCACAGAGCCTGGCGTGCATGCATTCAAAACATTTTCGAACAGGTTGGAACTTGTCTGCCTGTCTATTTAAAGCAAAGTTAGTTACATTTTGTTCGTTGGCCCATGTCTAGAGGCGGTCAAGCAGAATACGTCCCATAATTTTGGCAGCTCAACTTATCAAAGAAATGGGGCGATAGCATTGTGGGTCGCCTTTCGAGCCCTTTTTGAATATCAGAACAATTATAGCATGGGACCAACTTTTAGGCACGTCAGTCACTAAGGCTACATTAAGGATACTGGTCATGAGGGGGGCCCATAATGAAATATTAGCCTTAAACATGTCTCAAGGTATCCCATCTGGGCCTGGAGCGCGCCCAGTCAGGCAACTGGCTATTGCCAGTCGGACCTCACTCAATTCTATCTCAGGGGCAGCCAAAGATGTCACCGGAGACTAAAAATAAGTAAATTAGCGTGTGAGTGGCTGTATCAGTGCGTAGCTGGGTGTGAGAGTTGCTGTACTGATGTGTGGGTGGGTGTGTATGTGGCTGTATGGGTGTGTGAATGTGAGAGTGTATCACTGACTGTATGGGTGTGTGAGTGGCTGTATGGGTGAATGAATGGGTGTTTAGATGAGTGTATAGGTGAGTGGGTGGGTGGATGAGTGTGTGGGTGAGTGAGTAGGGGTGTGAGTGGTTGTATGGGTAAATGAGTGGCTGTATTAGTGACTGGATGTGTGTGTGGCTGTATGGGTGAGTGAGCAGCTATGAGTGGCTGTATGGGTGAGTGAGTAGCTGTGTGAGTAGCTGTATGAGCGAGTGAGTGTTTGAATGGCTGTATGAGTGACTGACGCTGTGTGAGTGGCTGTATCACAATGTAAGTGGGTATATGAGAGGCTTTATCAGTGAGTAAGTGGGTGTGTGAGTGGCTGTATGAGTGAGTGAGTGTCTGGGTGAGACAGTGGGTGAAGGAGTGGTTATATGGGTGAGTGGGTTTGAGTGGCTATATGAGGGAGTGGCAGTGTGAATGGCTGTATCAGTGTGTAAGTGGATGTGTGAGTGACTGTATCAGTATGTAGCTAGTTGTGATGAGTGGCTGTACTGATGTGAGTGACTGTGAGTGGCTGTATGGGTGAGTGAGTGGCTATGCGAGTAGCTGTATGAGTGAGTGTCTATGTGAGTGGCTGTATTGTGTTTAAATAAATGTGTGAGTGGGTGTATCAATGAGTGAGTGACTGAATCAGTAGCTGTATAGGTGAGTGAGTGGGTACGTCACTGGCTGTATGGGTGGGTGAGTGGCTGTATGGGTGAGTATGAGTGGGTATCAGCAGCTGTATGGTGATTGAACGGGTGTGTGTGTGTATAGGTGAGCAAGTGGCTTGGAGAGTGACTGTATGGATGAATGGGTGTGTGAGTGGCTCTATGGGTGAGTGACTGGTTGTGAGTGGCTGTATGATTAAGTGACTGGCTGTGAGTAGCTGTATGAATGAGTGAGTGGCTGAGTGAGTAACTGCATGAGTGTGTGTGTGAGTGGCTGTATGAGTGAGGGACTGGCTATGTGAGTAGCTGTATCAGTGAGTGAGTGGGCTTGTGAGTGGCTGAATGGGTGAATGAGTGGCTGTGTCAGTGCTTGCAGGGGAGTGCGTGGCTGTCAGTGGCTGTATGGGTGAGTGAGTGGATGTGTGAGTAACTGAGTGAGTGGGTGTGTGAGTGGCTGTATTGGTGAGTAGATGTGTGAGTGGCTGTATGGGTGATCGAGTGGCTGTATGGGTGAGTGGCTGTGAATGACTATGAGTGGCTAGATCAGTGTGTGAGTGGCTGTCTGGGTGAGTAAGTGGCTGTATGGGATAGTGAATGGGTATAAGAATCTGGATGAGTGAGTGGGTGTGTGAGTGGTTATATGGGTGAGTGGGTGTGAGTGGCTGTATGAGTGAGTAAGTGGGAGTGTGAGTGACTGCATCAGTGTGTAAGTGGGTATGTGAGTGGTTGTATCGGTGAGTGTCAGTGCTTGTATGGGTACCTGAGTGGGTGTTTGAGTAGATGTATAGGTGAGTGAGTGGCTCTGTCAGTGGCTGTATGGGTGAGTGAGTGGATGTGTCCTTGTGTAGGTGGGTGTGACAGTGGCTGCATCAGTGTGTAAGTGAGTGTGTGTGGCTATATCAGTGTGTAGCTGGGTGTGAGAGTGGCTGTACTGATGTGTGTATCAGTGGGTGATTGAGTATGTGAATATCTCTATTGGTATGTGAGTGGCTGTATAGTAGTATAAGTGAACACTGGAATTTGTAAGTTGGTGTCTATTTTTTTATTATCCTGAAAATGTAATGTATGGACCAACACTGAAAGAACTAATTAATAAATGACATTACTCCAATAGATGGTGCCACTGATCTGCATAAAAAGAAAAATATGAATTAGTACTACAACCTTTAAAAATTAAAAAATAAACTTCCAATTTCTACAATGCATAACTTCATAATATGAACAAATCACTACACATTTCCTATACTGTAAAGGTATGTTATAATGTAAATAAGCAGTTCATTTTCCCTTTTTTACTGTTCTCACTTTCTATACTCATACACCATAAATGATGTACTGTAGAAAGAATCATCATTGAACAGTTGGGAAAAAAACAATCATAAAGATTGCAGAAAAAAACCCATAACTGCACACTATGTCACAGCAATTAAGCAACAGTGTACACTGCACTCACTACATTTTTTAAAATGATTGTTTTCCCAATAGTTGCACTACTAACTTCAGAAATCTTAGGCTCAAAATGACACCCTCATTATCGGAAGTACTTATAGATATTGTGGAAATTAAAATTCTATCTCCCTGCTCTAATACAAGAAGGCCAGTAGCCGGAGGTAACTGAAAAGATAGCAAAGTTTATTACACTCGAGTAGGTGCACCAATTCACAGCACTGGGATGGCCATGAAAAGTGAAGCGCGTACAAAGATCTCGAAAGTTCTTTATACATGTTGAACAGGCTGTGTACGTGCGCAAAAGGAACAATCCACGGTTAGGTGGGGAAGGCAATAACATTTCCAAGAACCAAGAAGTGCAAACATCAGAAACAGATTACGGATAGGCCTCAGGTGGACAAAAACCAAACAGACAGGATATGTGGCAACACCAGGTGGACAAAGGTACGAACAAACAAGTCTCATTTGTGTGCGTATGGAAATTTACAGAAAAACACCAAAGCTCATAATACAAAATATCGGCCAAATACAAAGTGGAAGAACTGATGTTCACAATATTAAGAAAATACTTTTCACAATCAACCCTTCAAACATTAGTTCAAACATTTCCTTATTATTCAAAACATTAATATGTGTTATTTACAATCTTCACTGGAGAATAATTTTTCATCTCTCTGCATCAACATTAAAACTTCCTCCTGTTGAAGCATTGTTGCATTTGTCTGGTGTATGGATGTTGGGGAAGGGCGGCAAGCTGTTGCCAACATACCACAGCACATATACAAACACTGTACACACAGGCAGCATACTAGAATTCTTCCACCGATTATAGCAACTATCATCAATATTTTCCATCCCCACTGGGTGAAAGCCAATGATACAAAATCCCAGAAAGCTACCAATACCTACTTCAGAGAAGGCATGTACTTGTTGTGCCTAGGTCGTGCATGTGTTCTATAGCTTGATAAATATTTTTTGAATTATCTGGAATGTAAATGCAGCATTCAGTGTGCAAAACCCGGCACACTCCACCTCATTCGGCCAACAGCATGTCGAGCATCATGCGATTTTGTTAAACTACGGACCTCATGGGTGTCGTTTCGACCGTGATGTCACCTAGGGCTGATGTTGTTTCATTAAGGGTGGCTTCCAGTAACCTGCCCAGCCTGAGTATCCATTCGGGAATTCATAGTCACCTCTATAATTTGAAGAACGCCTAATCCAAAATCATAGGCCTCCTGACCAGACGCATCTGTCTGAGAGACTGAAAACATATCAGATTTATCTCCGAGAGAAGAGTGAAGTTTAGAGAACCCATGCTGCGGGGAAATGGCACAGACACGGGAAAGTGCATGCCCCAAATAACAAGACCCACCCCATTACGGTGGCAACCAATGGTAGGCCTTGAAACCACATATAAAATATAAACCTTCACCTGGTAGGAGGCTGCAATGAATGTGGGAGACATTGCCCACTGAAAAATTAACCTTACAAACACTGATACCTAGAAACAGGAAGCCATTAGATTGCAAACATATCCCCCCCCCCCCCCAAGTGATGCAGTCACCTGGAGAGGTGGTGGGGAGGGGAGAGTTGAAATAGTGAATTAAATAGTATTTGTTCTAGTCAAGAATTCAGAGTATCGACAGGACATAAAAGAATCGTTAAAAAGGTCCCTATAAGGGGAAATTTTCCCCCCAATATTACAGGACGCGGGGGATCATAATATTATCCCTGATAATATTCATAAAATATATTCCATCTGCAACATACCACTTTACTATTGTTTGATAAAGAATAAAACAGGTATCATTATAATGTAATGATAAGGACAGGAACAGCATGCCCGTTGCAGTGTGAGCCGAAGTTTCATACATACCCAACATTTCTGTGAGATGTTCATTTGTTTGTGATAAGTGTGAGCAAACTGAACAATTACATTATCATGACATTCAGAACAAGCCTTTGCAATGCAATAGGTCTCGCATTCATGCGAGTTTGAGCTATTGGCATTGTAAATGACAAAGCCTTTTATTTATGTTTTGGGTTTTAAAACATAAATAAAAGGCATTGTCATTTACAATACTAATAGCTTAAACTTGCAAATGCGAGACCTATAGCATTGCAATAAAGGGCCTTCTCGACCGCTTGTTAGATTGTAAATATCAGAAGAAGAGCACAGCCTGCGACGTCTTCAAAGTAGTGATAAATAGTGCAGTGAAGAAGATCTGTAAGTGTTGTAAATTACACAGACACAAAGTGTGAAGTGAGAGTTACATATGATCCAAGCTATAAACACTAACAAAGCGCTCCAACACCTTTTGCTCTGTGATTACACTGTCGCGGCTCAGGAGGAAGAACGGGAGGGGGGGTAGTTCCTGTCCACTCCGTGATTTGAGTGTTCAGTGTGGCATTGCGTAATGTCACTGCTATCTTTGGCCTAATAAAAAAACACTCCAGCTGTAGCTGTGGTATTGGTGGTGGTGATACTGGTATTGGTAGCAGTGGTGGTGGTATTGTTGGTGGGGTATTGGTGGTGGTGGCACTGACGGTGGTGGTATTGGTGGTGGTGGTATTGGTGGTGGTGGTAGTGGTATTGGCGGTGGTACTGGTGGTGGTAGTGGTATTAATGGTGGTATTGGTGGTGGTGCTATTGCTGGTGGTATTGGCAGCCGTGGTCCGTGCAGGTAACAGCAGTAGGGCGGTGGGGCCGGGTAAAGGGGGATGTCGAGGGACGATGCCGAGGGAAAATTAAATAAATAATTAATTTTCCCTCGGCATCGTCCCTCAAAACCCCCCTTACAGGGCCCCACCACCCCACCGCTGTTACCTGCACGGACCGCGGCTGCGTATTGGTAGTGGAATTGGTGGTGGTAGTATTGGTATTGGGGGGGTGGTATTGGTGGTGGTGGTATTGGTGGTGGTGGTAGTGGTATTGGTGGTGGTAGCATTGGTGGTGGTATTGGTATTTATGGTGGTGGTATTGGTGATGGTATTGGTGGTGGTGTTGGTGGTATTGGTGGTGGTATTGATGGTGATATTGGTGGCGGTGGTGGTATTGGTGGTGGTATTGGCGGTGGTGGTATTGGTGGTGGTGGTGGTGGTATTGGTGTCGGTATTGGTGTCGGTAGTGGTGGTGGTATTGGTGGTGGAGGTGGTATTGGTGGTGGTGGTATTGGTGGTGATGGTATTGGTGGTGGTGGTGGTATTGGTGATGGTGGTATTAGTGGTGGTATTAGTGGGGGTGGTATTGGTGGTGATAAAACAGGCTATTGAAAACAACCCATCAGGTGGCTTTAGTACAGATGACATGTAACACAGATGTGTTGTCAGCTTCAGCCCATTAGTACAGGATTATGTGCTACCTGAAATTCACATGACTTTCGCTAATCATTTCTAAATCCATTTTACTTGGGGGAGGGGGGGGGAGGGTTGAAACAGACACGAGATAATGCCAGGTTAAAGTGATTGAAAGCAGGCACCCGTGTTACGGGGCGGCTGTGCTGCTTAAAAAACACACGCGCGGTTTCAGCTTAAGCAGCGCATGTCCGGCCTGCAGTAAGAGAAACTCAATAAAGTAAATAGTGCTTACAGACTAAATAACAGGTCCCGTGTAACAACCGAAGTAAAAGGGCCAGTCGCCATGGGAGGGTACAAATGAAGACAAGGCCGTACTAAGGAGGGACTAACAAACCTATTAACGAATCCAAAGGCAGCATTTACGAAAGACAATGACACAAGCCAATGAAAAATATGGGAGGAGAGTGGGCGTGGCTTCTCTCCCATACTCTACTACAGCAGTCTCGCAGAGCGAGCAGCGCTAGGACCTAAAAATAATGTCTGTGATCATCATGCCCGGAAGGTGTGGGAGAGGGTGCTGTTTTAGGAATGATAGTATGAACTTGAAAATTTGCATCTAGATACCATGTTAATGCAAAAATTAAAATAACAATAAATAATACAACAGAAACAGCAATTAATTGCCTCTTCTTATTTGGTAAATCCTTCTGCGCAGTCCCTAGTATTTTCTGTCACTCCATATCAGTATCAGTGGTTGGTCGGTCGGCCAAAAGGATGCATCTCCAAATGGACCATATGCTGCAGAGTCCTTAATTTACTAATCTCAAGGCACAAGTTAGTCCATTAAGTGTGGCACTCCTGAGCACCTGACATTTGATGCTTGCTCTGTTCTAAGCACTTTCCTACCTAATTTTTCAATTTTTGTGGACGCATAGCAGGAGCGGTTGACCTTGAAGCTGGGGAACCGGGTTGAAGTCTCGGCAGGGACGCTCAACATCCTATGGTTCTGGGCGAATCACTTAATCTCCCCGTGCCTAACAAAATTAATGTGTCCATCTGTAATGCAACTGGTGCTCTTGTAAAGCACTCTGATACCTTCGGGTCGAGTTTGCGCTATATAAAACAAAAAAAATAAAAAAGTGTATTGTGAAACAGCAGGTGTGTCGACTGTTCGTGGGGTAGATGCACCCCAGCTATGGCACGAGTCGTCTCCTTCTAAAGGTGGCTCTCGCCAGAAGGGGGTGCTCTCTTGACGTTGGACAGATGAATCCAATTCTTGTGCCCGGTGCACAGCCAAAATATCGATTTTTAAATATGGACCTACATTAATATCGAGTTTTTAATATCGTAGGGACAGAATATCGACATCAAGAATATCGGTGACCAGAATATCGACCTGAAGGTAAGAAATATCGTTTTTGTTAATATCGAAGTTATTAATATCGATAGTAAAAATATCGATGTTAATAATATCGATGTTTATGTTTGTGTTATGTATTTTAGTATGTATTTTATATGTATGTGTTCCACATGTTTTGTTATGTTTTGTATTATTTTTTTAAATATATGTATTAATTGTTTAGAAGTTAGTAATTTTATTTAAAGTAAATTTTGCGTTTTAGTACCGTAGCGGGTTGTGGGTTTAAAGGGGAATAGGGTGGGAAGTAATTTAATTATAGTAAATTAATTCATAATTTTTAGAAATTATTAATTATTTTTAATTAAGTTTTGCATTTTAGTTCTGTAGCGGGTTGTGGGTTTATAGGGGAAGAGGATGGGAAGTAATTTAATTGGTACCATTGCATAAAGCCGGCTACACTTGCTTTCATATACCCGCAATTCCCAATGGGAGGGGTCGCCCTTCTGGGGGCCTGATCAGTTGGGTAAACATCACTCTTAATTGTCAAATCACCTCTCGATCTAGCTCGAGTCCATACATCTTGTGGCTAAGCATTACGGGGCCAAGGGGTGGAAGTACAATCAAACTCATTAATGTCTATGCGAGAGGGACACAAGGTGGCAGGCCCTCACCCACCATTTCAATACTGGAGGATTGCCTAGCCAACTGCCCACCCCAAGCCAGAGTGGTGGTTGCAGGTGATTTTAACTGCACCTTTGAGCCCCTGGCCACAGAAGATTTAGTGGGAACAGAAGAACACGACAACAGATGGGCAGTTCCTCAATTAGACCTTCCCCCAGTCAAGAAATGGACACAACAAGCGCTCCAACTTAATGTCAACACTATGGAGTATGGTTTGAGGGCAGCCAATGGTAGGTCAGTATCAGACAAACATGGTGCCAATACCTATAACAGAGTTACTTGTCCATCTCGGATTGATTATATCCTCCTTGACTTGAAGATGTGGGGGGAATTGGTTGATATGATTGTGGGTACCAGCATAGAGAGCGACCACAACCCCCTATGTCTAACTCTAAAACCCTTATGGGAGGCACCTTACTACCAGCCGAGCAACTTACCTCTGATAACCACCAGGGAGGTAGTTCCTTCTAACAGTAAATTTTTTTTGAAGTGGCAGAAGGTAATCCTGCATGATACAAAGATCACCGGTATTAAACGCGATCTAGCCGTAGGAACACTTAAGCTCCAGGCCGCCATACATAGTGCATCCCAACTGGTGGATGTTCCTAGGGCCCATTTGTATACTTTTAGCCGAATTGGCGCATATTTCCAAGTCCCCGCCACGAGAAAAAAAACCAGCAACAATACCAAGGACCCATATTCTTGGTTTACTAAAAACTGTCGGCAAAAAAGGTCCACTTTAGTTGCAGCAATTAAAGAGAAGAACCAGCCGTCAATAAAAGCTGCTAGAAAATCCTACAGGGCAGCCCAGCGTGAGGCAAAGACAGAATGGGATGAATCACGCTGGCAACAGCTCAAAGAAGCATGTTCATCCAAAAATACCAACCTGTTCTGGAAGTTGGTCACCTGGGGAAGTAGATCAGGTGCAAGCCCACTAGCAAATTACATCACTGGCCAGATATGGCATGACCACTTCAGACAGCTTTATTCAACGTCAGAGGTCACCCTTCCTGTGGAACTAGAGGACTTGAATGAGCCCCTTGAAGAAAACAAGTGTTTTAACCTATTTGAAATAGAAGAAGCAATCAGCAAAATAGTACCCTCCAAAGCAGCGGGCCCAGACGGCCTGCCAGGTGATCTTTTTCTGGCTGAACCAGCAAACTGGGCACGTTACATCTTACTCCTAGCAAATGCAATAGCTAATGGTGCTCCGGTTCCAGAGTCATGGAGGGCCGCCGAGGTGGTCCCAATTTTCAAAAAGGGTGCTAGGGACGACCCTTCCAATTATAGACCTATCAGCCTGATTGATGCTATGCAGAAGGTCTTTGGTCGAGTCCTCCTGCATAGGATACAGTCATGGGCTGAGGACGAAGCCATCCTCTCCCAGTACCAGGCTGGATTCAGATCTAAGACTGGGACGATGGATCAGGTGTTTAGACTCCTTATTTATTGGAAGGTAGTGGTGATAGGCAAAGGCAGTCTTTATCTCGCGTTTATCGACTTGAAGACTGCTTTTGACCTGGTCCCTAGATCAAAGCTGTGGACGACACTCAGAGAGATGGGCATGCCCCACCTTGTCCTTAATTTGCTGATTCGGCTACACGAGGGCAACTATGCCCAGGTTAGATGGGGGCCGCAAGGACAACTCACAGAGCGCATCCCTGTCAACAAAGGAGTTCGACAGGGCTGTGTTCTAGCCCCGACCCTATTTTCTTTATACGTGAATGGGGTGGTTAGTTTTCTCCAGGAGATTCCCTCGGACTCACCTACTCTGAGGGGAACCAAGGTTCCAACCTTGCTGTTCGCAGACGATACCCTGCTGATATCCAAGACCCCAGCAGGGTTACAACGCCTACTCAACAGATTCCAACTCTTCTGTGATAATCGGGGGTTGGTCATAAATAGTACGAAAACTAAATTTATGGCCTTTAACTGCCATAAGTCATACAGGCGTAGCCCCCAGTTGGATAGGGTACCCTTGGAAAAGGTCGACACCTTTGATTACCTAGGTGTCAGAATCTGACAAAATGTCTTGGAAGCCTCATTTAGCAAAGATGCTGCTAGGACATAAACGGGCGGCTGGAGTAATAGGAAAAGAACACAGTCTTTCACACACCAGGCCGGTGGCTCCTGCCCTGCAAGTCTACGATGCCAAGGCAGTTAGCTCTGCTCTTTACGGTGCAGAGATTTGGGGATTTGATAAGCTCGACGACCTCTGCAGATCCGAGCACAAATTCCTTAGAGACTTGGTGATGCTACCTAAAAATGTCCCTCTCACTCCCTTAATGCTGGATATGGGCAGGCGGTCAATTGGAGCTATAGCTATACTACGCCCATTACTATTCTGGGCCCGCATTAGACAGACTTCAGAGCTTCTCCCTTATGCCGAAGCCCTCGCTGAAGTCGTCCGTTTGGACACTGGCGGAAAGATAGGCTGGATTTCTAACGTTAAAAAACTGTTAACATCCATCGGCCTCCAAGCTTATTGGGATAGCCAGGAAACCCTGAGTAGAGACGTCCTCAAACGGCTCTATTGGGAATGGGTAGACCATCAGGAGAGTAGCAATTCTAATGTGGGCAAATTAACGAAAGAGTTTCTCATGCACAAACAAAAGAGATACCTCGAACCTTTTTTTGATATAATTCAGGTCCCTAGGGACAGGAAGTTGTACATACACTTCAGGTATGGAACTCTCCCTGTTCGCGAGGTGACTGTTAAGTGGCATTCGTGCAACGAGACCTCAAAAGGCTGTCCATGCTGCAATGCTCAGATAGAAAGTGTAGCACACCTAATGTTTGCCTGCCCAGCATATAAAAATTTGCGGGCTAAGTGGATAAGATCGATCTGTCAGCAATTAGGCACACGGGACTACCAGGTAGCCCTGCGCATCCTTAGGTCTGATCCCAGAACTCTTTTTGCTTGTTGCGTAGCAAAGTTTCTTGGTCAGGCATGACTCACTAGGTGGAAGGTCCTTTCGAGAGTGGCACACCCACAACCTGACTGAGGCTGCAACACACATGTGCGACGACCTTGAGCCTGCTTGACCGATTAAATTAAATCAAGTTAAATAATCTTCTCTCATGCACAAGCACTTTATTAGTTACTTTTTTTTACCCTATGGTAAATTTATAAAGTCCCAGCTAAATACCAGACATCCATTACACTTTGATGGTTTGGCAACAAGATGATATGCTATTTGTTTTTAATCTGTTGTTATTGTATATTTCTATTTGTCGTATTAATTGCTTGTTTTTACCTGACGAACGTTTCTTTTAACAAATTGATTACAACAATTGTTTTATTATGTCTAGGATCAAACAGACCATCATGATGCATTGTTCGCTCATATGATGTTTACGGTATTGCGTGATTGTACTTTTATATTTTCTTTTAAAAAAAATGTATTCCGATAGCTTTTATGACACTATCTGTCGAATAAAGCTTTACAACAACAACAACAATTTAATTGTAATTAAGGGGCACATTACGATACCCGGCGTAAAAAAATCCGCCAGGCATGGAAGCGGCAAAAATCCGCCCGCACACACCGCCTGAACACCGACCACGCCATTATGAGTACACAAACTGAAAACCGCCATCGGCGGAAAAATCATACAAAATACCGCCCGCCATCGTCCGAGTCGGAGTCAAACCGCCCGCCACGGACGGAAACACGCACGACAACACAAAACCGCCCGCCCACACGGCCGACACACCGCACGTGAAATTACGATCGCACCGCCATGAGCGCGGAAAAACAACAAAAATACCGCCCGCCAGCGCAAACAACGCCGATGAGAATCGACACGGCAGAAGCCATGGCGCCCACGTACCTGCACAGAAACCATCCGCACACAAAACCAATAGCACACAACATGGCCAACAAGTCCACACAGCAAAGCACGCACAAATACACAAGCACAGTACACATCCCGAAAACACCCCCCCGGACAAACAAAAAATACAAAGGCCAGAACCCCAGACACAACACACCTGAAAACAACAGACCATGAGGACACACCCACATAGGTGAGTACAAAAGCAGCACTCCCACAGACCACAACCCCTTGCTACATTGCAAACCAGAGAGGAGAGGACACAGTGACACAGCAAGGACAGCAGCACACCACAGAAACGCACACATCACAACCACCACCACCACCACCAAACACCGGCACCACAAACCCCCTGCACATTACACAACACACACCGCACCACCACCACAAACACCATGGCACCACAAAGGATGCCCAAGTTCACGCCCATGGAGCTGACGGTCATGGTTGACGAGATCATCAAGGTGTACCCACAAATCTATGGGAACATGGTCCAGCACACACCACTAGCCACCAGAAACAGAATGTGGACCCGGATCGTAGACCAGGTCAATGCAGTCGGGACCCTGCCCAGGAACAGAACCGAGATAAACAAACGTTGGAATGACGTAAAGAGCCTGGTCAAGAAGAAGGAGGGCAAAAACAGAGAGCTGGCTGCCGTCACTGGCGGAGGGAATCCCGCGCTCTTTAAGACCTTCAAAGCGTGGGAGGAGAAGGTGCGAGTCGTAATCCATCCGGAGATCCTCGCCGGATTAGCAGGGGGAGTGGAGGCTGGTAAGTACAAACTAATGTATACCAGCACACCGCTATGTACACACATGCGCAACCACCATGCCACAGCTCCCAGGGACAAACACCCCCATGTCCAGCACACAATACACAACACATCACACGCACATGCAACAGACACTACCACACACAGGCCAAACCGAACAACTGTAAGATGCGTGGGGACATGTGTACACTAAGCCAGCCACGTAACCACCAACAGGTCCACAAATATGCCAGAAGCGCCACAACGAGCACCCACCACACCCATGTGTCCGCCACAGCTGCACCAACTGACAAGTAACAGGTAAGTGGCAGGAACACAAAGTGCAGTGGGTCGGAGGGGGACAGCTGAAGTACAACACCCACCAGGCCCCCACTCCCACAGACCAGCAAGGTGGAGCACTCCCCACACCCATGTGTCAGGCACAGCTGCACCAACCGACAAGTAACAGGTAAGTGGCAGGAACACAAAGTGCAGTGGGTCGGAGGGGGACAGCCCAAGTACAACACACACCAGGCCCCAGTCCCACAGCACAGCAAGGAGGAGCATCCCCCACACCCCACACCCACGTGTCAGCCACCGCAGTGCACAACGACAGCCGAAAGGCAGACATCACGGTCCACAGCAATCGGTGTCAGTGGGTGTACAGCCACCCCCACGACCCACTACACCCCCCCACCCCCACAGACCTGCAACATGGAGCACCCCCGCTAAGAGCCATGTGGCATCCAGTACAGTGCACGCACGAACAACTTGCAGGTGGGAAACTGGACAGGGCTGGATTACTGGAGGCATGAGGACCATAACACCACCAACACATGGGACATGTCACGTAGCACACGAACACGCAGCACCGCCCACCGTCACGAACAAGTGAACAATGTGCACACGGACATGAACAGCAGACTCACACCCCACATGACCCATCACAGACATAGCAACACCCAAGGAGCCACGTCTGCATGCACAAGCCACACTGAATATAGTCCCACACGGCAGCCACTGTGCAACTCATCACACACAACCGAAACACCATTGAAGTCCTGTCCATGTAGCCCCTACTGCCTGTCAACCACACACCCCACAACTACGCCTATGTAAGACAAACAACACTAGACGCAACAGAGCGGAACAACAGAAATGCACACGAACACCACTGAACCCATCAAACACACAGACACACCATGCACATACAACATACCATCCATCCCATCCGTCAGCCCCAGTCTCATGAAAGGCATGTCATCCGCACAGCTGCCACACATACAGCAGTCACGCTAAGACACATGCCCATGACCAACCATGTGCCAGAAGTCAATTAAGCGCACGACACACTGTGAGCAACAACACACAACATGGGCCACACCCCCCGAGCACTGCAGTGATGCACATGGCACAGGGCAGCACGCACACCAAGGAGATGGGACAACTGCAATACGTTGGCTGGCACACAACTATCACTCACTCATAACGATGCGTCCAATGCCATGTCCAGTAACCACAACAGACAGCAAATATGCAGGGCATGTCAGGCATGCACACACCTCAGACCATGCACTGTCATGCTGCCACAACACATGTCACGTTCGGCACCCATGGCTCACAGCATGTACCCCAAAAGCATATACCCTCCCAAATGCGAATCTGGGGCATGGCCCCCATGTTGCCATATGCGTTCCTAAGCGTTCCATTTGAACTCCAAAAGCAAAGTACAAACCAGACCCAGGATGGGCCAGGAGCCCGCATACACCAGAGTCACAATGAGTAGGGGCAAAGCAACACACCCATCGGCATGGCCAATCCGTCCCATGCCACATGTGCACAGCACACAGTCCCATTGCCTAGCACACACACCTACAGATGCCACAGCCACACACTCGCCTCCGGGAAACCCATGTACGAGATTGCACGAACTGCCAATGTCAGACGACTAATACATACTTCGCCAGGTGCAACACAATAACAAATCTCATTCTCTCCACAGGTGACGAACTGCTGGACGCTGGGGATGGAGACAGCAGCCAGCACAGCCAGCCTACAAGCCCCCAACGAGGACACACGGATCTGGAGGATCTGTCCACCTCTTCGGACACGGACCACCAAGCTGGCCCATCTGGCGTGGCAGGGCCCAGCCGCTCCCCAGGACCCCTCCTACCCACCAACCCATCATCCAGGGATGCTGAACAGTCCCAGTCCCCTGCTGCCACTGTCGTTGCGGCCACACCCACGGTCATTGCGGCCACTACCACTGCCGCAACCGCCACCATCGCCGCACCGACCACCACCGCCTCCACCACCACCACGTCTTCGCTGGCACCAGCCCCAGCGCAGGTGGTGGCCCGGCCGACTGGATCCACCCTGGGAGCCACAGCGAGGACCGTGGTGAGCAATGTGGCTAGTGGGCAGGCCGGTGGCAGCAGGACTGGTAGGAGGAGCAGGGTCAGGGAAACGCCAGCCTCCCCTGGGAGCCATGCCCTGCCTCAAATGGACAGAGTCCTTGGGGCCTATGAAGAGGCCCAAGGACAATGGGCCAGGTCTGCTACTGACACGCGGGAGGTGCTGGGGGTGCTGAGGTCCATGGACGCCCATATGGGCCAATTCGTGTCCCGTATGGACCAACTCGTGGACCTCATGGGCCAGCTGGTGGTGGCGGTGGGGTCACAGGCAAGGCCAGCAACACCACCTCCGCCACCACCTGCTAGGGCGCAGGCTCGGGCAGCAGTGTCCACTTCCCCTGCGTCCACAGCCAGTGAGCACACCTCACCCACCACCAGCAGGTCGCCACCACACACCCCCCTCCCAAACGTGGAAGGGGCCGTCCGAAGAGGAAACAGATCTCCCGGGAGGACTTCGCACGCTCCAGTCGCAAGTGAGGCAGCCAGCCAGCCTTCCGCCAGCCTTCCTTGACCAGCCACTGCATTGACTTGCTCTACGATCCCACTCCACACAGCCATCTGGATGGCATGTGTGTGTTGGACTATGGACATAGAACCAGTGGGTACACCCTGATCATCACGCAGCCATGACCGACAGCTCATTGTCACTGCACGCACCACTTATGTCATCACCTTACACACAATCACATGTCACAGTTTGTAATAAATGCACCTTTTTCACTAACTGCTGTTTGTGCCCTGTGTCTTTATTGTACGGAATACAACGGCCACCTTGGGCGGAAAGGCACCTGATGCGTGGCATGGAAATGGAATCCGGAGGGCCTGTAGGGACCTAGGGGTGGGAGACAGAACAGGAGCACATTCAATGAGTGTGTCACACACCCATCACACAGTACATGTCAACAACTACAAGCAATGTACACACATCGCACAGAGCAATAGGGCACAATGCCACAGCCACCAACAGTGGCATACTACCCTGGCCATGGAGCGTTGACACACAGCACGCAGTGAACAAACGGCCACCCTGACACAGCACACACACACCTGCACAGATACAGCCACATCATCCGTCGTACATGGACACTCACCGTCAAGTGAAGTAGCGGGCGATGAGCTGCTGGCGCACATTCCCAGCTTCCTCCTCTCCGCTGTCCACCTCACTCGAGCTGTCCTGGTCTGCGGGCTGGGGCCCTGGTTGATCTCCGTCATCCACAATGAGGGGGATCTGCTTCCGAATGGCCAGATTGTGCAGCATGCAGCACGCCACCACTATCTGGCACACCTTCTGTGGGGAGTACGCCAGTGCACCCCCAGTGCGGTCCAGGCACCTGAACCTGGACTTGAGGAGGCCAAAGGTACGCTCGACCACACGTCTGGTCCTCCCATGTGCCTCATTGTATCGATCGTCTGCTGGGGTGCGAGGATTCCTCAATGGACTGAGCAGCCATGCCCCATTCGGATACGCAGAGTCACCTGGGTGTGAGGGACACAGAGAACCGTTGCTATTCCAACTGGACAGGGGACAGCATCGCACAACCAGCACGCTACACCACTCCACATACTCACCGACAATACAGCCACGATCCTGTTGCAGATTGGCCATCAGTCGTGGCAAGATGCTGTTGCGCATTATGTGTGCGTCATGGGCCGAGCCTGGAAACTTTGCACACACGTGGGTGATCACCATGTCCGCAAGGCACACCACTTGCACATTCAGGGAGTGCGTGTGCTTCCTGTTGCGGTACAGGTGCTCAGTGGCCTGTGGTGGAACAAGGCCAACATGAGTGCAGTCAATGGCTCCCACGACGTGTGGGATTCTGCCAAGGGCATAGAATGCACCCTTCACTGCCGCCAATTCACGAGCCCTGGGGAATCTGATGTACCGGTTCCGGTACAGCATCATGGCTGCCAGTACATCCCTCAGCACCTTGCTGAACATGGGCTGGGACATCCCTCCTCCACTGCCCACTGTGTGCTGGAATGACCCAGTGGCGAAGAAATGCATGGCGGCCATCACCTTAGCCGTGGGGGTGACAGCAGTCGGATACACCCTGCGGGGACGGAGATGGGGCTCTAACATGGCACACAGTCGATGCAGAGTTGGCCTGTCCAGCCGAAACTTCCTGATTACCTCTGTATCGTCCATGTCCGCCAGCAATTGGTATGGGCGGTCAATGTTCGGTCTCCGCCTGGGTAAAATGGCAGAGGACACATGTCAAAGCAACACGGCACATAGCAATTTCGCATACACATCACTGACATGACTGAGCAAGCACATGAGCCACAGCCCAGCTGTCAAGCTGGGACGGCACGGCCACAATACACTTACACAGGTCTCCCAACAATGGCAATGGCAAGTGAGACATACCACTGCCATGTGCATGCACATGGGGATCTAGGCCCCAATGACTTGCGGGGCGTGCTGATGGGGACTGACTGCATATTCGTCAAGCGGCAACGCCACGGCAACATGAGTGTCTGCTGAGCATGGTACTGCTTCCGAGGCTGGATGAGTATGGCACACGACGACGACGATGTGGGCACGGGCTGAGCGGCCAATACAAGTGGGACCTGTGGCACGAGGGGATATGAGACAGTAGTAGGTGTCAGCACTGCACCCTATGTACAGCACTGTACGGATCACAGCTCCCGAAACATTGACTGGTGTCCACATTGACAGCCCCATGCCAAGACGGCTGTGTGCTTGCAGTCACACGTCACAGGTGAGAGGTTACATTGCACGTGCCAGGTGGCAGTCGTACATAGTGGGAGCTGGCATGTGTGTGCATGTGTCTCCTGTTCAGGATCCACCAGATGGGCGCTGACTCTGTACTGACCATTGGACACAGCATGTTCCGTGGAAGGCTTGTGTGTGTGGGATGGTGGCACTGGATGTGCCTCCGTTGGGTGGGGGGCCATGCACAGGGCGGGTACGTCGATGATTGCGCATTGTTGGTCACGGTGGGTGCACCAGCTAAGATGTGTTGCCCTGTGTTCAATTCCTATGTCCGCATGATGATGGACTGTGGATGTGGGCAGACTACACATTGGTCGATGTGCTGTCTATATGCATGTGCCTTCACACCAGGCACAGCTGCCCCTGCACATGTGACCCCTGCTGGACTCGCTGCTGGGTCTGTGGAGCTGATGCACCTTCTGCGCGTGGGGCGGACAGCTCTCCTCACTTCCCTCATTGCGCATGTCATGTCTTTGCCGCAGGTGACATGGATCATGGAGGGCCCACATGTACGCGTGGGTAGGCTACACATGATTGTTCACTGGTCGCCACCCCCAGTCAGTGTTTCGAATGGGAAGGTTGTCGTGCTGGTGGTATGTTCGATGTGGCGGATGGGCGGGCCTAGGTGCGGGCTTACATTCCGGACATGGGGGGTAGTTGGATTGGCGACTAGTTGCAGTACACACGGGACACGTCTCTTCCTTTCCACATCTGGGTCATCCCTTGTACTAACTGACAGTGATACAGTCATCTTCGCCCCAGCCCTCATGTCCTCCCCTCGCCCCCCAATATGCATGCTCACCTGCGAGGCTAGCGCTTGCACAGGCAGCCCCAAGCTCGCACCAGAGAGGGCAAGGAGTGTATGTGTGGGTCCAGTTGCACGAGTGGGCTGTCTCAGGGTATGATGTGTGGCGGGACGCCGTCCACCTGCGTGGTGCCCCAAATGGAGACCCGGCCTGCATGGACTATGCATCACAGTCTTCGCCTTCCGGATCCGCCACCTGCGACACCCAGTGGCTGTGGCTGCCCTTGCGGCCATGCCGCGTCCGTCTGTGGCTGATGGCCCACACATTCACTCTTTGGCCTCTCTGGGGAGGGCTCAGGGGTGGTGGCGCACGCGCTTGCACTTAGTCGCAATGGCATGTGGCGTGGTTGGTATGATGGGCAATGGATGGGATGGTGCGAGCCACCTCCCGTGACGTCAGTGCTGCTCGTGCTGTGGTGCGTCCCCCTACACTTCCATTTGACTTTTTGCCATGCTGGACGTTGAGGTTCTATTGCCTGCGTGATATGACCAGGAGGAGCGCGAGGAGACCTCTCACACACCATGCTCCACTGCCATCCCGTGCCCTGTCTCGCCTGTGCGGATTGACTATGTTGGGGTTACACCTGGTCGACTGGGGCTGTGTGTGCCTTGTCAAGGGGCATGGCGGGCGCACAACAGGATCCAGCTCGTCCACAGAGGGTGGGCTGAGGTGCGCCTGGTACCGCTTTGTACGTGTGCCCGGCTGCTGTGCACACACGTGTTCACTCCCCCCGACAGGTGTCCTCTCACAATGCCCAGGGAAGCGGTGGTGTACTGTTCATGAGCCCTCCCAACACGGCGTGCTCCAACTTGGCATGTGCGCATCTACCCGTCGCACCCACCCACCTGAGCACTGCGTCCATACGACTTCACACGACACATGTGTGTCTTCCACAGTAGTGCTACTCATTTGCGTTGACATCCAATACCAGTGGACTACATGGTCATGTCACGACTGCCGTGTACTTCACATACTCTCATCCTCTCTCATTCGTACTTGTGAAATGAGTCAGCGGAGACAGTTCTGGTTTCAAACATTATATTGAGTCTTCTGTCCTCTGTGATGCAGTATAGTGGACACTACTGGCAGCGGAATACATATTGAGGATATACTGAGCATGATTACAAATGGGATAGGGTGTGGGGTTACATCTGCTTGGCCAAGGCTGTGCTAATGTACATTTACGTATAGCTGCGGAGCTGCGGACTTTGACACAGACGGTATACATGTAGCCTACCAGACCGCTCGGCATCATGGGCACAGTCCATCTCAGTTCCATGTGACAGGTTTGCTGCGGTTGTTCCTCATGCACGCGTGCATGTGAGATGACATCAGGGCATGTGCTTGCGTGCATGCAGCGGTGTGCCACTTGTTGTTGCACTGTGGTGGTTACTGGACATGTCACAGTCACTGGGGTCGTGTTGTTGTTGTATGCACTTGTCGTCCATGCAAAGGTCCTGGTATGGGATTCCCGGGGCGGGGGTGGGAGGGGTGCAGCACCCACAGACTCCAGGCGACCTATTCATGTCCACTGAGCGGTGTGTGTGTCCATGTGCGCTGGATCCATGTCGTGTCCTGGTTGTTCGTGTAGTTCCGTCCATGTGGGTGCGATGCACAGAGCCCATGCCACTGCCTCCCACGATGCATGCGGTGTTCCTGGATGTGATGGGGAACAGTGTGCATGTCCCGGTCATATCCGATGTCATGGCGATGTCGTTGATGGTGTGGTTACAGTTGCCGGTCGTTTGGTATGGCTGTTGTGGTGGTGACTGGCCAGTCCGTGCGGAAGCTGAGCATGGGTGCGGGGTTGGACTTCATAGGTCACTCGGGGAACCTGCGTTGTGGTCCGACGTATTTACAGGTTGTCAGGTATGCGATGCCGTCCAGCAGGGCTTCGATGTCATTGGTGGTGTCCATGTTTGCCAGCCAATGAAGCGGATGGTGGCTGTCAAGGTGTTGTTCGTAGGTTGTCCCTTGGAGGACCATGATGGGGCATGCTGGGTGACATTCGATGTAGCTGTTCTCGATGATCCGTCGTGTGGAGGCACAGTGGTTCCATTTCAGTGCGCGTGCGATGTTGGCCACATACGCCATGCCCCCATAGGCAGAGCAGGCCCTGTCGTGTGCGTCCAGAGGGAGGAGTAGTGGTAGCAGGTCCGCCTTCAGACATGCCGGGTTGGAGAGGCATATCTCGACGGGATGCTGGTAGGGACACCTCCGACAGTAGAAGACGGGCATGACGCAGCTGAACAATGTGATGCGGTAAGTCAGTCGGTAACTTACGTTCAGCAGGGACAGGAGATCGCATCCCAATGTATGGAACAGGTTGGTTTTGTACAGCTTGAGCTCTTCGGCGTAGTTGGGTAGGTGTGTTGCGGTTGCCATTTCGCAGCGGTTCGTAGAGGTGGCGTGCTCCGGCTGTGTGTGCAGTCTGCAATGTGCACGCTCCGGGGTTGCTGTGAGCTCTGTGTTGTCGTGGGGAGACAGGACTTGTGTTCTGTTTGCTTGTTTGGAGGACACGGGCCCTCTTCCCACATGCTTCTCAGACAGTTCAAGGTCGGTGCTGTGTGACTCCTTCCAATTAACTTGCATGTGGCCGACATGGGGGAGTGTTTTCTTCTTTCTTCCCCGTCCGTTGTGTGCTTCTGTGATATGCGCTATCTGCCGTGTGGTCGGTCTCCTCGGCATGCCTGTGTTGGTCTATTCTTGGACAATGGCTGTATTCACCGGCTTCTGTCGTAGGGCTGTGGTTTCGGAGTTGGAATGGAAGGTCATTCAGTGCTGTCTGCTCTCCCTTGTGTGGGCGGCAGCCTGCCTTTCCGCTCTGCGTTGGGCCTTGTGTGTGGATGTAATTCTTGGGCCACCTGTTGTCGGTCACCGGGCTCTTTGGTGTTCCGTTTCATGTGTCTTGTTCATATGTGCAGGGTGGTATGGGTTTTTCAGTGTGGTACTGGCGTTCCTCTTCCCGAAGGGGCCCTGCTTCTCCTAGTTGGTGTTGCCGCCGCTGTGTGCTTCGCCATGTTTGTTACACTGGGGTGTGTCCTGCTGTTGCGTGACTTCACTGACATGTGTGCGTCGGTTGTGTGGCGTTGGGTGTTGTCCGTGAATTGGGCGTTGGGTACATGTCTGTGGCCGGCCTGTCACGTGTCATGTGCGTTCGGGGTGGGGCTGGTGTGTGTGCTGCTTGGTTGTGTCCCTGTGTCTGTGTGCGACGCATGCATGGCGCTGCGGTTGGCCTCTGCGTTGTGCGCATGTGTGGCGGCGTCATCGGCGCTTTGGGGCCGTGACGGGGTGGTTGGTTCCTAGTCCCAGGTGGTGTGTACACATGTGTTCCGCGATGTTTGGATTTGGCCTGTGTGTCATATGTGGATGCAATGGTGGATGTGTAGTGTGCACGCGCTGGTGGGGGTTGTCCGCTTTTTCCGCCCTTGCACTGTGTGCGCTGTTTGCGTGCACTTGTTGTGTGTGTGCCTACCTGCGTCTCCGCGGTACGTTGCGTCCTTGGTGGTGCATCAGCAGAAGCATGGGAAGGGCCTGCAGTGCTGGATTCATGCCCGGGGTGCCGCTTCTTCGTTGTCCGTGCTCTGCGTCCGTGTTTCCGCCTCTCTTTCACGTGCGGTGTCTCTTTGTCGTGGGAGCAGTTTGTTTGCGGCATCGTAATTTATGCGCCGGGCGGGACGTGTTTCGTCGGACGGTGTGTGTCAGTTGTGCTGCGCCGCTACGTGTGCGGGCGCACTTTGATGGCGGACGGTGTTGCTGGCTTGCCGGCGGTGTTTGGCCTGCTTTTCGCATCGTAATTGGGCGGGCGTGTGGACTGCTGCGTGCCGGCGGTAACTGGTGGTTTTTGCATCCGCCAGCACGGCGGTTGTGCTTCCGCCCGCCATCGTAATGGGCCCCTAAGTCATTATTAATTTTTATTTATTGTTATTGATATTTAATTTATTGTTAATTAATTATTAATTGTTAATTAATTTTTATTAATTGTTTAATTGATAATTATATTAATTGCATACATTTTTTATTGGAGCGGGTTGTGAGTTTATAGGGGAATAGGGTGGGAAGTAATTTAATTGTAATTAAGTAATTATTAATTTTTATTTTTTGGTATTGATATTTAATTTGTTAATTAATTATTAATTGGTAATTAATTTTTATTAATTGATTAATTGATAATTATATTCATTGTATACATTTTTTATTGGAGCGGGTTGTGGGTTTATAGGGGAATAGGGTGGGAAGTAATTTAATTGTAATTAAGTAATTAATAATTTTTATTTTTTGGTATTGATAATTAATTTGTTTATTAATTATTAATTGGTAATTAATTTTGATTAATTAATTGATAAATATATTAATTGTGTTAATTTAGTTTAGGAGCGGGTTGTGTGTTTATAGGGGAATAGGGTGGGAAGTAATTTATTATAATGAAGTAATTATTTATTAATAATTATTGGTATTGATAATTAAATTATTGCTAATTAATTAATTGGTAATTAATTTTTATTAATTATTTATTGGTATTGATAATTATGTTATTGTTAATTAATTATTAATCGTTAATTAATGTTTATTAATTGATTAATTGATAATTATATTAATTGTGTTAAAGTTTATGTGGAGTGGGTTTTGTGTTTATTGGGGAATAGGGTGGGAAGAAATTTAATGTTATTAAAGTAATTATTAATTTTCATTTATTGGTATTTATAATTAATTTATTAATGAATCATTATTTAATTAAAACAATTATTTAATTGATAAGTATGTTATTTTTAACCCCTACGCTATCCAACACTTTCCCTACTGTTGCACTCTCTGGAGTGGGAATAGTAATTTTTACCCCTACGCTATCCAACACTTTCCCTACTGTTGCACTCTCTGGAGTTGGAATAGTAATTTTTACCCCTACGCTATCCAACACTTTCCCTACTGTTGCACTCACTGGAGTGAGAATAGTAATTTTTACCCTTACGCTATCCAACACTTTCCCTACTGTTGCACTCTCTGGAGTGGGAATAGTAATTTTTAGCCCTACGCTATCCAACACTTTCCCTACTGTTGCACTCTCTGGAGTGGGAATAGCAATTTTGACCCCTACGCTATCCAACACTTTCCCTACTGTTGCACTCTCTGGAGTTGAAATTGTAATTTTTACCTCTACGCTATCCAATACTTTCCCTACTGTGACTCTGGGCAATAGCTTGCTCAATCTTCCCGACGGCCCCCAGCGTCGGGATGCCTTCGGGTAGCTGTTCGCGCTTTACAAATACTGGATTTACATTTTTTACTCTTTGGAGTGGGAATAGTAATTTTTACCCCTACGCTATCCAACACTTTCCCTACTGTTGCACTCTTTGGAGTGGGAATAGTAATTTTTTTTCCCCCGCTATCCAATATTTTTCTGTATTGTTTTACTTAATGTTGTGTATAATTTATTTTACAAAAATTAAAAATATTGTAATTTTTTTAATTTGTTAAATATATTTTTAAAAATTTTAATATTATTATTTTTGTATGTGTATGTCTGTATTTATAATTTATAAAATATTTTTAACAATTTATAAGTTATTAAAATAATTATTTATGATTATTAAGTAAGTATATATTATATTTTAACTGTATATGTTTAATTTATTTTAACATTATATGTATCAGTTTTTATTTTTAAACATTTTTAAATAATTTTAACTGTTTCTTTTAATTATATGTATTATTTACTTTATTTTAGATTATTTTTTTAACATTTTAAAAAAACGATATTTTTGACATTGATTTTTTTTTCGATATTTGTGTACTTACCATGATGTAGATAGGATGTCGATATTCTTGACCGATATTTTTGTACCTCGATATTTTTGAGGTCGATATTTTGTCAGTGATTCCTTGTGCCCATCACACCGAACAGCTGTTTGCGTCAACAGCAGCACTTGTATTGGCCCCTTCCACCTGGGTTGCTAACTGTTCTTCCTTACGAAGTTCTTGGTCAGCACCTAGTCCCTGGGCCTTATGTCATGCGTCTCTCCCTCCAAGGGTGGGAACCAAGTGACTGTGACCTGTTGGCAGATAGCAAATAAGCTATGTCAGTTCTTTACAATAATCCAACAAAGCAGAATGCGATAAATCATGTAACTTAGATGGAGATGCAAATCCATGTACATTTGCCGGCCTTCCCATGACTACTTCAAATGGGCTCAACTTATTTTTTGCAGTGACTGTTGTTCTCATAGAAAATAATGCTAAGGACAGAGCCTCCACCCAACTCAGTTTAGTGGAAGCAAATATTTTAGACAATTTATTCTTCAATGTGGCATTACACCTTTATATTAGACCTGCAGCTTTTGAATGGAAAATCAAATGAAACGTCTGACTTATTCCTAGCCCTTTACAAACTAAATCCATTATTTCGTTACATAAGTGTACCCCATTGTCACTCCAAATACTTCTAAGCAAGCCAAATCTCGGGAAATATTCCTGTACTTTCCCAGTGCTCAAGGCGGTATTGTCTTTCAAGGGGAATGCTTCTACCTAATTACTGAAACGACATACCACAACCAATACATAATTCTTTCCATTACTGGGTTGCATCTGTATGAACTCCATTTGCAAACATTCAAAGGGATATTCGGGCATTCGAAAATGGCCAGGCGGTACAACAATTCCTTTCCCTACATTATGTTGGGCACAAATAATGCAGTTCCTACAGTAGTTAACAGCAATTTTTCTAATGTTACTGTTCTCCCAGATCTTTGATATAGCAAATACTATCCCACGTGCTTCAATATGTGCCGCGCCAAGTGCCATTTGAACCATTGGTAAAACAAACCTGTCAGGTAGTATCCATTTTTTATCTGGGTGCCCCTTCATCCATGCCCCAAAATGTGTGTTAAAAACATAACCCTTTTGTCGCCATGTCTTTTTCTCCTCCTCATCTGCTAATTCTAGCACTTATTTTACCTCTGCATAAAGATCAAACTCCTTCCCATCATCGTATGTCATTAATACCACATATGTAAGTGACTGTTCTGCTAGAGCAGTGTCTTTCGCTGACTGATCTGCGAAGGCATTTCCCTGTCCCACTTTTCTGTCTGCATTATATTTTACAATGGCTACCTTCTTTGGTAATGTAATAGCATTCAATAATCTGGTAATGAGATGCCCATGTTGTATTTTCACTCCGCTAGAGGTGATGAACCCTCTTTCAGCCCAGAGGTTGCCGAAATTATAAGCCACGCCAAAAGCATATTGACTGTCCGTGTAAATATTCACAACTAGTCCTTCCGACAACTCACATGCCCTAGTTAAAGCTATTAACTCAGCGGCCTGGGCTGACTGTTGTTCTATCGTACATGTTTCTATTACAGTATTATGAGTGACAATCGCATAGGCTGCAGAGGTAGTTCCATCCAGCTTCTTTAAACAGGAGCCGTCAACAAATGAGGTGCCATCAACAATTTGTATTGGTACATCCACCAGATCCACTCGACCCTTTGTTTCAGTTTCGGTAACAATCACGCAATCATGCTGTACCTCATCCTGTTTTAAAGGGAGAGGCAACAAAGTTGCTGGATTCATTGTATTACACCGTTCCAGAGTAACGTTAGCAGCCATTTATATTAGTTCATAATGGGTCAGTCTGGCATCAGTCAGGTGTTGAGTTTTCGTTTTATTCTAGAGAATATCAACTGAATGAGGAACATAGAACGTAACCTCGTGTCCAAGAATAATTGAATCTGCTATTTTTATTGCAGCAGCGGCTGCTGAAATGTTTCTTAGGCAGTTCGGTAGGCCTCTTCCTACTGGGTCCAATGTTGAGAAAAATGAGCACACGGTCTATTCTTCTCTCCATGTTTCTGTGTCAATATAGCCAAAGTGCAACCTTCCTTCTCATGCACAAACAAAGCAGAGCATTTAGTATAATCAGGTGTACCCAAAGCAGGTGCATTACAAAGAGCATTTTTTAAAACCATAAAGGTGCATTGGTGTGCTGCGCCCCATACAACTGGATCTTCCACTTTCTTGTGGGTCAGAGAAAACAATGGTTTCGCCAGTAAAGAGAAATTCGGTATCCATTGTCTGCAAAAAGAGACCATGCCCAAAAATGTGCAAACATCTTTCTGCATTCTAGGCTGCGGTATATTTTGGACTGCCCTCATTCTGTCAGGTGAAAACGTCCACCCCCCCCCCCTTTGACAGGAGGTGACCTAAATAGGTGACAATATTGCAATTTTGCTGGGGAAACTTTGTGTCCATGCAAAGCCAAAAATGTCAAAACATAATGCGTAGCCTTTTTGTAATGATCTTCAGAATCAGCTGTTATTAATAAATCATCAACAAATTGCAATAATGTTGTGCCCTGGAGAATTGTGCAATTTCCTAATTGCCTTTTTAGTGCCTGACTATAAATACTTGGGCTTTCAGTGTACCTTTGTGGTGCTCGACAAAAGATGTAGGACTTACCTGGTAAATTAAAACCAAACAGATACTATCTTTGTGTATGGGTATGCTAAAGAATGCATTCTTCAAATCTATCACTGTGAACCAACTAGCAGAGGGTGGTATAGAGGAAAACATTGCAGTGATGTCCAGCCCTACTGCATACTGGGGTTCAACTATTTTATTAATGGATCTCAAATAAACCACCATGCATTATTTAACCTGCCCTATTCTATCAACACGTTTCACCAAAGGCAAAATTGTACTGTTACACACGCTACCAGATACTTCACGTATTATATTTTTACTGAAAAGGTCAGTTATTACTTCCTTTAGTCCTTGCTCCTTCCCTTGATATTTTATATTGAGGTATATGTGGAAGTATGGCATTGGCTTTCAGTCTAATGTGTACAGGGTCAATGTTCATGCGGCCCATATCGCTTGGTCCTTTTGCCCATAAATTAGGATCAATATCTCGCAACTCTGATGGCAGGGTGTTGTTGTGAATGACGGAAAAATGTTTACTGAAAGCATCCTTCCTACAAGTCAGATAAACACCATCCAGTGTACCATATATTTGGGCATACATCATTTTAAGCGCTTTCAGCCATAACAAATACAATGTTATGTTATGTTATATTGTTATGTTATAATGATTTCTATAGCGCTCTAATACCCTTGGGTGTCTAGGCGCTACGGACTGCATACTGTAAAAAAAGGGGGACTAATATTTAAAAAGCCATGTTTTAAGATTTTTTCTGAACTCAAGTAGGGAGGAAATCCTCCTGAGGGCGAGCGGAAGTGAATTCCACAGCCTTATAGTGTTGTGTCTAAAACTCCTCCCTCCCCAGTTCATCATTCTAACTCTGGATGCAGACATCAGAAATCCATTAGTCGAACGTAAAACTCTGGTGGGGGAATACCAGTTAAAACAGTGCCATAAAAAACAAGGACCTTGTCTATAAAGTGCCTTGTGTGCTATACAAAGAGCCTTAAATTTCACACGTTGGGCGACTGGCAGCCAGTGCAATTCTCGGATTCCATCCCTAATAGATTGATGTTTAGGAACATCAAGTACCAATCTGGCCTCTGCATTTTGCACTGCCTGTAATCTTCTAAGTTGGTTCACCTGTAAGTTTATATATAAAGAATTGCAGTAATCCAACTTAGATAAAACCAAGGTGGATAAAACAATTTTCCTAGTATTTTTGGGAATAAAAGGAAGAATTTTCCGCACAGTTTTAATTGTCAGAAATGCGGAAGACACCACCTTTGAAACCTGGGATTTGAAATTAAGCTTATCATCTATTATAATTCCAAGATTTTTAACCTTTTCTACCGGTGTAGGAAGAGAGCCCAATGTGGTTGGCCACCAGGCAGGGGACCACTGAGGAGAAAGCTTTCCAAATAGTACCACCTCGGTTTTGTTCGAATTAAGCTTCAAGCAGTGTCTGTCCATCCAATTGCTCAGGGCGACCATGCAATCATGCAATTTGTTGGAGTGGTCAACATCCTTGTCTATGGTCGAGATGACCAACTGGGTATCGTCAGCGTACGAGGTTGGAACTAGGTCAAAGCTTCTGATCAAGGGTGCTAACTCGGACACATATATATTAAAAAGCGTGGGACTCAATGAAGAGCCCTGCGCGACCCCACAAGGCAAAATAAAGGATGTCGATTTAAAATTGCCTAATTGCACTGTCTGCGTTCTATCTGTTAAAAAAGATGTTAACAACGACAAAGCCTTTCCTCCCAGACCAATAGATCTCAGACGTTCTATCAATAAAGTGTGATCCACAGTATCAAACGCTGCGGTCAGGTCAAGGAGGATAAGAGCTGCTGATCCCCCACCATCTAATGCGGTGCGAATTTCCTCAGTGGTCTTAATCAAGGCTGTCTCGGTGCTGTGACCAGGCCGAAAGCCAAATTGGCTGTGATCCAGGACATTGTTATCTATAATATAAGTAGAGAGTTCACTATTTACAATTTTCTCAAAATTTTTTGCAGGCAACGGGAGTCTTGCAATCGGTCTGTAGTTGGCCGGATCTGCAGCATCAAGGCTGGGCTGTCAATACAAATGGCATACTTCTTGTAAGTGGACCTATAGTAAAATCTAATGAATTGGATATTGGGATTGTTACAACAGTGTTAGAGCATCCCACCGACCTATCTACCTTTCCAGAGAGAGAGACATGGGGGAGTAATCAGTGGGATATAGATGTATTGGTGGCACCAGTGTCTAAAAGAAACTTAGCTTCTTGTCCAGCAACAGTCATTTTGATGTATGGACCCGAAGGATCCGCCGGTATCGTAATTCACTCCCCTTCTCTTCCGGGCAACCCTATTGTTTCCATCCTGTCTTGAGGATGTACTATTGTCATTCACCTGTCTTCTACCCCTACCGCTTCCTCTGCCTTTTACATTCTGTGTTCCAGTGCCCTGTCCTTGGATCTGCATGGAGGGGCATTCATTCTTCCAATTCCCTCTTGGACACAATAGGTGCATGTATTGTAGCCTAATCCCATCCTCTGTTGCGCCAAAGTAGCTGAGCCAACCACTCTTCCACGTCCGCCACCCCTCATAAAGCTTCTGTGTGCTACCTCGTTCTGGGAATGCTTGTTGCATAAGTGCCTTCATCTTCAATTCTTTTAACTTATTGTCACTCCTTCCATTCTCTGCATTTCTTTTATTTTCGCAATAGCAGGCCATTGTCAATAATTCTGCTGAACTTTTTGCAGTCCAAGTGCTTTCATATGTTCGTATGGCCTCGCCAAATTCTAGTATCATATTGCTAACAAATTGATTGACAAAAATACGTTGTCTGCCCACTGTGGTGATATCCTGTACTATGCGATTTAAATACTTCTTCTAATCTAGAAACAAAGTCTGTCACTTCCTCACCCTCTTTCTGTTTACCTGCGGTCATCCTATCACAATCTACTTTTTCTCTCTGCAGTATTTCTTGCACCTTCTAATCAAATTCTGTGGCAGTTGCAATATGTTTTGGTGTGGCAAATCGCCTGCTCTCCTATTTTGGTCATCCTGCAGTAATTGTTGCCAGTTTATATTAAAGGCAGGATAATCTTGGTTCCTTAATTCTTGCCAAAGTTCTCTTGGTACCACATAACCAAACAGCATCTCTACTTCCTTCAATGTAATTGGGCCCATATTAGTAGCCTGTTCCAAGTTATCTTAAAATCCTTTAGGATCTCTACGTGGGTCAGGCATTTCCTTCGTCACTACCATTAGTTCTGTCTTAGTCCAGGAGGTGTGGACAAACTGTGCTACAGGATTTCCTGCAACACCAGGTGCAGGTTGTATGGGATGTATTTCTCTCATATGCAGGGCTTTGTCTTGCCAGTCTACCTCGTCCTCACTGTCAGTATCAGAGGTATACAGCTGACTTGTGTTCATTATGTTCCATATAAGTATTTTGGTACTGCAGAAAAAGTTTTCATCTGGGCAAAGATTCTACGTACTAAGTATTGTAAGCAGCCTTGCGTAATTAAAGAGAATCATCTCAGAATGACAATATCTACTTAACATAGAAGGCTGTGTGCACCAGATACTAACCTATATAAACGTGCTTATTTTGCTTCAGAAGATGGGCTATCTGTAATGTTTTCACCACAGTATGAACGGTGCAGGTAGTAGAATGTTTAACACCTTCAAATCTTGGTTATTTTTAGCGAATAGTGTGCTTTTGACAGCTGTTGCATAAAGTGTGCACTGTCCTTAGTAAATATTTTTTAATAGTCTGTGGTGTATTTCTTGTGAAAGTTTAAGTGTTTGCAAACAGTGCGGTATAAAGTAAGCTCTGTCCATAGATTAAGCACGGTTTACAGTACTCAGTCCTCTACTGATATCAACTTAATTTCTTAATGCAGGTTCGGTGTGTGTCAGGGGCTTGATAGAGATAAAAGCTATCTGTAGTAGGGCATTTGTTTTTAAATTGCCATTCACTATTTTAGCTTTCTCTGAGCAGTTGAATACAGATTTAACTCCATACTCAATGAGGTTTTCACATATATCTATGGTTGGTTGTTAATGTGAATTATGGTACGTGTAAAGCCATAGCAATTTATAAAGCAATATGCGGGAAAATGAAGCTTAGATGTCATCGATGATGTCAACTGAGATGTCATGAGTGATGTCATCTGAGAGGTCATGAGTGATGTCATAAATGTCATAGAACATGTCATGAGTGATGTCATATGTGAGGTCATAAGCAGTGCATGGCAGGGGCACAAGTTATAGTTAGTACAGCGAACTATAACTGGTGAATTTCTGTGTTATTTTTAGTTCAAAACGTTAATGTTCACACTGACAAATTCACCAAACTATACCGTTAATTTTTTTTAAGAACAAATTTTATTGATATTTTCTTTGTCCACATGATAATCGCCGACAATGATGTAATTATACAGGTAAACAGACATAATATCGAGTTTTTATTTTCGAAGTACAAAAATATCGAGTTGGAAATATCGAAGGGACAGAATATCGACATCAAGAATATCGGTGACCAGAATATCGACATGAAGGTAAGAAATATCTTTTTTTTTTAATATCGAAGTCAGTGGAGGGACATGGGAGTGGATTAAACATTTTCTGGAGAATAGATCCTTCCAGGTTCTACAACATCCTTTTAAATCCAGAGTCTGTCCTCTGTCTCAAGGGGTGCCTTAGGGTTCGGCTCTTAGCCCTACCCTATTTAATATCTATATGCGCCCCTTGGCAGATATTGTGTGGAGACATGGGTTAAAACTGGTGTCATACGCCGATGACACACAGTTGATCGTTACCCTGGAGCAAAAGGAGGCAGGAACGGCATCCGATTTCAAGGTCTGCCTGGGGGAGCTTGCCAACTGGATGAAGCTCAGCTGTCTGCAGCTGAATGCGGGAAAGACGGAGGTGATGGTAGTTGGTAAACAGCCCTCCCTAAGGTAACATTTGTGGTGGCCGGAGGAGCTGGGACCTACTCCGACCCCTAAGGCTAAGGTCAAGAATCTGGGAGTATGGTTCAACGACACCCTCTCCTATTCAGAGCAGATATCAGCTGTGGCTGGTGCCTGCTTTGGCATTCTTAAAATGCTGCGAAAAATCCTGGACCTACTCCCATTAGATGCCAAACGAACCATTGTACAGGCCCTTGTCACGTCCCGTCTAGATTATTGTAACATCTTGTACTTAGGGGTGACCGCAAAAAATCTGAACATCCTGCAGAAGGTTCAGAATGCTGCACCTCGGTTAATTCTGAACATTCCTAGGCGGGCCTCGGTGGGGGAGGCCTTGAGGAAATTACACTGGCTCCCCATACAGGCTAGAGTCACCTTTAAGGCCTTGTGTTTTGGCCACAGGATTTTCAATAAGAAGGTCCTAGCTTTTTGCACCCCCTTCTTACTGCATATTGACCTGCACGTTACCTAAGGTCCTTGGGCACGGCAAAGATGATTGTGCCTAAGGTGCGGACGGTACAGGCTGGAGGGAGCTCCTTTGGCTTCCTTGCGGCTAAGGCCTGGAATGACCTACCGGTTGACTTAAGGACGTGCCCGTCTGAGACCTTGTTCCGAAAAAAACTTAAAACGTGGCTCTTCCAGCACCCCCCTGGTGGCCGGAAGTAGGCCTCTGTAGCTGTTCTTCGGGGGACTTAGGCTGTAGGGAGGGTGGGTGGCTCAGGCCAGCTGTCAAGGCATTGTTGGTGTTCTAGCGTGGGGACACTCCGTTGGAGTAACCAGGCGCTCTATAAGCTGAATAATAATTATTAATATTTATTTTTTAGTATTTATAATTAATTAATTATTAATTGGTTATTAATTAATATAAATTAATTAATAGATAATTATATAAATTGTGTTATTTTTTTTAGGAGCGGGGTGTGGGTTTATAGGGGAATAGGGTGGGAAGTAATTTAATTATAATAAAGTAATTATTAATGTTTATTAGTATTTATAATTAATTTATTATTAATTAATTATTAATTGGTTATTAATTAATATTAATTAATTAATAGATAAATATATAAATTGTGTAATTTTTTGAGGAGCGGGTTGTGGGTTTATAGGGGACTAGGGTGGGAAATAATCTAATTATAATAAAGTAATTATTAATCATTATTTATTAGTATTTATAATTAATGTATTAATTAATTATTAATTGGTTATTAATTAATATTAATTAATAGATAATTGTAATAATTGTGTTATTTTTTTAGGAGCGGGTTGTTGGTTTATAGGGGAATAGGGTGGGAAGTCATTTAATTATAAGAAAGTAATTATTAATATTTATTAGTATTTATAAATAATTTATTATCAATTAATTAAACATTTGGTTATTAATTATTATTAATTAATTTATTGATAAATATATTAATTGTGTTTTTTTAGGAGCGGGTTGTGGGTTTATAGGGGAATAGGGTGGGAAGTAATTTAATTATAAAAGTAATTATTAATATTTATTAGTATTTATAAATAATTTATTAATAATTAATTATTAATTAGTTATTTATTTTTAATAATTATTTAATTGATAAGTATGCAAATTGTAACCCTCTGCTATCCAACACTTTCCCTACTGTTGCACTCACTGTAGTGGGAATAGTAATTTTTTACCCCTACGCTATCCAACACTTTCCCTACTGTTGCACTCACTGGAGTGGGAATAGTAATTTTTACCCCTACGCTATCCAACACTTTCCCTACTGTTGCACTCACTGGAGTGGGAATAGTAATTTTTACCCCTACGCTATCCAGCACTTTCCCTACTGTTGCACTCACTGGAGTGGGAATAGTGATTTTTACCCCTCCGCTATCCAACACTTTCCCAACTGTTGCACTCACTGGAGTGGGAATAGTAATTTTTACCCCTAAGCTATCCAACACTTTCCCTACTGTTGCACTCTGTGGAGTGGGAATAGTAATTTTTACCCCTACGCTATCCAACTCTTTCACTACTCTTGCACTCTCTGGAGTGGGAATAGTAATTTGTACCCCTCCGCTATCAAAAACTTTCCCTACTGTTGCACTCACTGGAGTGGGAATAGTAATTTTTACCCCTACGCTATCCAAAACCTTTCCTACTGTTGCACTCACTGGAGTGGGAATAGTAATTTTTACCCCTACGCTATCCAACACTTTCCCTACTGTT
The DNA here is from genome assembly GCA_963921515.1 of Calotriton arnoldi. NCBI lineage: Eukaryota > Metazoa > Chordata > Amphibia > Caudata > Salamandridae > Calotriton > Calotriton arnoldi. The sequence continues at coordinate 2,032,860 of CAWUFW010001866.1, read as the reverse complement.
GCACTCTCTGGAGTGGGAATAGTAATTTTTACCCCTACGCTAGCCAATATTTTCTCTACTGTTTTAGTTAATGTAGTGTAAAATGTATTTTCAAAAGATTAAAAATATTCTAATATTTTAATTAGTTATATATATTTTTTAATTTTAATTTATATTATTGGTGTATGTGTATATATATGTATTTATAATTTTTAATATGTTTTTTAACAATTTATAAGTTATTAAAATAATTATTTATAAGTATTATTAAGTAAGTATATATATATTTTATACATATATATGTTTAATTGATTTTTACATTATACGTATTACTTATAATTTTAAACATTTTTTAATATTTTTAACTATGTTTTTTTAGTTATATGTGTTATTTACTTTATGTTACATTATTTTTTATACATAAAAAAAAACAATATTCTTAACGATATTTTTAACAACGATATTTTTGTATCGATATTTTTGTACTTACCATTATGTAGATAGGACATTCTGGACATCGATATTCTGGCATCGATATTTCTGCAGCTCGATATTCTGACTGTCGATATTCTGTCAGTGATCCAATTATACAATATATGAAATGATATTGATCATCATGAGCTACATTATGTACTTTATATAAGGAGAAACCAACTATAATACAGAAAGAAAAACAAAATTATACATAATAAAAAAACTGCAGCATTATGAAACATTGAAGAATTGTCTCTGTTACATGTCCAGGGTATTAATAACAAATTATCTAATCTAGTCTCAGCTGACACAGAATAGCGATATGTGGACATAGATTTAATTGCGGGGCATGACCTCCTATACTGGGGATATGGGTGACGATGGCGGTGTCAAAATGATTCCTCTGTAATCTGCCCAGCGTTGCCATATACGTATATGTTTGTGTGGGCACCCACAGTCTTTAAAAACCGGCTCTTCCAACCCCATGCAGAAATCCAATCCATGCTTCCACGCAGTCAGTGGGGGCGGGGTGGATGCTTTCCATAGTCGGGCTATATCCCGTTTGGCGATAGTTAGGCCAAGAAACAGCAGATGTCGTTTATATCTGTTGCCCCCGATGTCTTCTGCTATGTGTAAGAGCGCCAGGAGTGGTGTATTTGGTATAGTCCATCCCAATACCTCAGCCAAGCAACTACATATACTCTTCCAAAATGTGTCTAGAATTGGGCATGACCATACTGTATGAATTAAAGTAGCTTCTTCCATTCCACAACGAAGACATTGCGGGGAAGCAATAAGGCCTGCTTTATAAAGTCGTGATCGGGTGAAGTATATTCTGTGTAGATATTTCAGCTGTATAAATCGCAGTCTCGAAGAGATGGCAGCCACACGGGGGGACTCCAGCGCCTCCCTCCAGTCATCATTGTCCAGAGGACCAAGGTCTGTTTGCCATGCTTCCCTGAGGGACTCCAATGTTGACGTCCTGTGGGTGACCAATGTTTGGTATATTTTAGAGATTTTATGGTCCATTAGGTCGCCCACGAGGAGCTTTCCCTCTAATGGATTGAATTCAGGAAGGACGGAGTTCTCTTTAAGATGGGGGTTGATGGCACAGCGAAACTGAAGATACCTGTAAAACTGGGAGTGCGGAATGGAATATTCGTTTTGAAGATCAGAGAAGGATTTGAGGGTTATGCCCTGAAGAACGTCAGCCAAAGTAGAGATGCCAATTCGGTCCCAACCCCGGAACCCCTGCAATCGCTGCACCTGGGGAAGAAGATGATTACACCACAGCGGGCCGCACCGGTCAATCAGTTCAGCCAGCCAATGCGACGGAGCGACTGGCGCCATAATACTATGACCACCTTGGTGGCCGGAGGAAGGTCCTGAATGCTAGCCCGATAAAAGTATTTATAAAGTGATGAGTCACCCAGAAGCCGTTGCTCCAGCGCATACGCCGGCTTGCCCTTGGGGGAGTACCACCAGTCGTTAAGCACCTGTAAATGGGAAGCAGCATAGTATGACAATGTCGGCTGTAGCAATGCCCCCGCAATAGGTAGAGAGGAAACAAGTCTGCAGCGCTATTCTGATCGTACCTCCGCCCCAAAGAAACTCATTAAGCATAGTATTCAGCTGCCTGAACCAAAGCTGTGGCATAATATAGGGGTGATTACGCAATTGATAAAGGAGTCGGGGGAGAGAAATGATTTTAAAAATAGCAGAGCGGCCGTACAAGGATAAGGATAAGCCTGCCAACGACTTGAGTTCCCTGGCAAAGACGGTGTCAATATTTCTTGATCTGGATATTTCTTGTCTGTCTGTCACAAAAACCCCCAAGTTTTTCAAGCCTTCACGGGTCTGGGAAAGATCTGAAGCCCAGCTATAATCGGAATCGAGGCAGCGCAGGGGCCACAAGATAGATTTATTAATGTTCATATATAGTCCGGAGGTTTCGCCAAATATTCGCATAATCTACAAAATGCGGGGGCCCGATCTTTGGGGGTCGGAAAGGTAAACAAGCATTTGCAATGCAATCGGTCTCGCTTTTGGGACCTTATGTGTATTTAGCTATGCAGCACATTAGCCTGGGTGCTGAAACATCTACTGTTCTTTAACATGGAGGGAAAGTAAGCACCAAACTGCGCGACACGCCAGGTATGGGAACACATGGAGAGAAACATTTCCTTTCAGCGGGAAATGGTATAGTGCAAAGCTCTGTTTTTAATATAAAATCAGGGCCTTCGGTGGTCATATCACTGAAAATACAAGATTTGAAAAAATATTGTCTACGGGTGCTGTTGGAAGACAATTTCGATGGACTGGGATCTAGAAAATGCTAAAGTGATTCTGGTATTTTACTGATGTCTGCTGGTCGTTTTCTATCAAGAAAGTTAAATAGAGGCAGTTGCCAGAAAAAATTTAAAAAAAGAAAGTCCCTCAGCAGAAAGCAATTCTGGTATTTCACTGACCTCTACTGGTCGTTTTCTATCAAGACAGTTAAATAGAGGCAGTTGAACAAGCAGAAAGCAAATCTGGTATTTTACTGCCCTCTACTGGTCGTTTTCTATCAAGACAGTTAAATAGAGGAAGTTGAACAAGCAGAAAGCAAATCTGGTATTTTACTGCCCTCTACTGGTCGTTTTCTATCAAGACAGTTAAATAGAGGAAGTTGAACAGAAAGAAAAGTCCCTAAGCAAAGGCGGAAGCAGACAAGTCCTAGGGCTGATCTCCAGAACCCACAAAGTACATACACATATAAGTATATACTAAAGTATATACAAGAGGTCTCGAATGCTCGACCCAAAAAGAACATCATCCGCGTAGAGTGCAATTCTATCAGAGACCTCTGTCGACCACTCGAAGCCCCTGATTAGGGCATCCATGCGCACCCAAGGAAAACAGGAGTGGAGATAATGGACAGCCTTCGCGCGTGCCGCGGGTGATGGGAAATGGGGCGGATACTCTGCCGGATATACGCACAGAGGCTGTTAATCCATTATATAACATTCGAATATAGGATAAAAATTTGGCGCCAAAATGAAGATGTTGAAATAGAATAAATAGATATGTCCAACTGACCAAATCGAACACGCGGTCAATATCGGCCAATAAAAGAGCCGCTGGGCGACCAAGACTGTCCACGGCAGCTATCGCAATATGGGTTCGACGAATGTTTTGCCTTGTGGCCCGTCGAGGCATGAATCCGGCCTGATCCGGGTGAATAAGGTCAGGGAGGTGCGTCAACAGTCTGGTAGCAAGCATCTTAGCTATAAGTTTTGCTTCAATGTTCAATAGAGATATAGGTCTGTAAGTAGCATGCAATTCCAGCGGGCGCCCTGGTTTGTGAAATACAACTATTTCTGCATGCCGCCAGGGGCATAAGTGTCGTCTCTGCCACCTCTAATATGGCCGTGAGGCAGTTTGGACCTAGTAGAGTTGTATAGGTCTTATAAAAATCACATGGGAAGCCATCCGGGCCTGGTGCTTTTCCCGAGTGGAAGTCTACTATAGCCTTGGTGAGTTTTTCTAATGTTAGTGGTGCATCGAGTGAGTCGCAAGCTTCGTCTGAGAGAGCTTGCGGGGGAAGATCTATAAAGAACTGGTCAATGACAGAGGCATCCAGGGCCTCCCGTGCTGTATAAAGGGACTGGTAATAATCCGCAAAACTATCTGCGAGTGCCTTTGGCTCAGTCACAACCGCCCCAGCCGAATCACGGATCCCCGGGAGTGGAACGTGTGTTTGTGCCTGTTGACAGAGTTTATATAAAAGTCGTCCAGTCTTATCGCCCCACTGATAGATTCTACTTTGTGTAGCAAGCCATACCATCCGCGCCTTGTCTATCAACGTGCTATGGTATTGTTGCTGAAGTAGGCGCACCTATCGGCGTGCTACGGCTCTGTCTGCACCTCGAGTCTGCTGCTCCATCATCATAATTTGTGCTTCTAATTGAATTAGCGATTGTCTATGAGTTTTGCGTGCTGCCGAGCAAAAGCTAATATCTATACCACGTAACATGGGCTTCATGGCTCCCCAGAGCGTGCACGCCGAGGTCACCGTCCCTTCATTATTAGAAAAATATTCTGTAAGTGAATGATGTAACTGGGTGCGATATGTTGAATTCTGTAAATTCCACGTCGAGAGCCGCCACCTGAAAGGAGGCCTATCTGGACCTATTAAAAGCTGAATGGAAATAGGTGAATGGTCCGACATTCCCCGAGGTAGGATCGCTGCCGTAGAAACCCTGTGGATAAACGTGCCTGGAATAAATATGTAATCTAATCTTGAATATGAAATATGGGTATGGGAAAAGAAGGTATAGCTAGCCCCAGTGGGGTTGTGTACCCGCCACGTATCTACCCAGCTTAGCATGTTTACTAGAGTCTGTAGTTTAGTGTCGGGGGTCCTTGTGGCCACTCCGGCTTGTCACCATCTATCCATGGTTGGGGATATGACGTTGTTCCAATCTCCCCCGATTATTGACAACCCTCCCGGCAAGTCGCCCCATACTCCCACTAGGTGATGAACGAACCCCTGACCGAGCGGGTGGGGCGGGGCGTATATACTACCAAGCAAAACTTCCTCCCCAGCGACCAACCCGTGTACAGAAATATATCGACCATGCGTATCGGACCATTTCTTTATCAATGTGAAAGGCACTCTTCGATGAATTAAAATAGCAACGGCTCTGGAACCCCTGGTGAACCCTGTATGAAAACATGGAGGAACCCATATCAGGCCAGACATGGGGCCACAGTGCCCAACATATGGGTCTCTTGCAACAAAAGGACATCAGCACCAATGTGTTTGGCCTGCCTAAGGACAGCCCCGCGTTTAATCTTGTCAAGCATGCCCCTGATATTCCAGCTGACTATATGAAGCTGCCCCGATGGGTGTACTATAGGTACTGTTGCTATTGTGTTGTGACAAGGTGAGTGATGGTGTCCAGTATACCTGGACAAAAATATACTAAGCTTCTGATCGCCGCACAACAATAATCTGAAACAATAAAACAACACCACCCATGAACATCAACCCTCCCCCAACCCACCCCAATACCTCATAACAGTAGAAGTATCTGTTGCTGAGAGTGAAACCACCCACCCCCAACGGGGGAGTGGGGTGTAGACTTGCCAATGGATCCCCATAGTCCCTTAACTATCCCAAGTCCTATAGGGGGGATGGGGCAGTCCCAGTGCGCTGGCCCAGTCTCCATCTGACATACGCTGGATAGAAAGTGCGATTTCTCCATGGACCTCTATGTAGATCTGGATCTATGGCATCACCGATATTTAGGCTTGGCTGTGTGGGGCCCGGATCTCAAGGCGACAAATCCGAATCTCTAGGCGGCGGGGAGTGTGGCTTGACAGATCGTCGCTCATCCATCCAGGCAAAGGCCTCCTCAGGGGTGTCAAATAAGATGGTACGAGAATTGAAGACCACCCTTAGACGGGCTGGATATAACAACATGTACGGGATTTTGAGATCTCGCAGCCGTGCCTTAGCGGCGATGAATGACTGGCGTTGTTGTTGGACCATTTTGGTGCAGTCCGGAAATATCATTATTCAGTGAGAATCAAATGTCAGATTCGTTTTGAGGCGGGCCTGCTGTAAGATCACGTCGCGGTCATGAAAATTTAAAAGTCGCGTGATTAGGGACCGTGGTCTGGCACCCGGCGGGGGTTTTGACTGCAGGGCCCTATGAGCATGTTCAATTACGAAGCACGTGGAAAGGAGGCCATCTGGGATGCATGAGGCAAGCCAGTCTGTGAGAAACTTCCCTGCGTCGTTGCCTTCGCAGCTTTCCGGAAAGCCCACGAAGCGTAAATTGTTTCTGCGAGCGCGTCATTCAGCATCCTCTACGCGCAGGGCCAGGCCCTTTGTCAGTTGCTCTAGGGACGTACCGTTATGTTGCAGTGTAGTTACTGCATCCTCTACACCAGAGACCCTAGTCTCAGCTTCAGTTATATGATCCACTGCATTGCACAGGTCCTGGCGCAGAAGTGTGACCTCCGGGCCCATCGCTCTGATCTGTGTTTCAAGGATCTGTCTGGATTGGGTAATGGCTTCTAGTAGGGCGACATTGTCCAGCAAACTCGAGGCGATGCCAGCTCCCTCCACGCCCTGCGTTGTTGTGGCCGCAAAGCAGTCAAGTGTACTTTGTCGCTGGCCGGTGCTCGATGCTTTCTCTTTGGACATGGTGGGCCAGAGATATTTGGGGATTCAGCCTGTCACTGCATGCCGCACCACCAGTTCCGCTGCACACCCGACCAGCTCCTACAAGCAAGGGGAGTCCTTACCTCCGCCGTTCGAATGCCCCAAGAAAAGAAAGTTTTGTTGTATACTCTGAGGCTCAACATGTAACTCGCACCCAGGCGGCTCCCAGAAAGTCCCTGCTGCACGTTGTTATCCCCCAGCGGTAGCGGCCAGGGGAGGGCCACGCCCGGCCACAAGCCGCTCCGAACACTAGTCCGGCCGCATCCGCAGCCGGGGGCACAGCTCCCCACCCCTACTGGGCGTCTTGTTTCCACCCTCCAGTGACCCCGCTACAGGTCAATTTAGGCACAGCCAGAAGGGCAGGGGCACACTGGACAGGCCCAACTGACCTCAGCAGCAGGCCCAGATGTCAACCGGGGGGGAAAGTACGGGTGTAGTCCCACATTCAGTTAGGCAGCAGGCCGGCCCGAGCTCCTGGGGATCAATCAGCCAATGACCGCCGGGTCAGGCCGCATCAGTGTCCACCGAGGTGTGTCCCAACACGCCGCAGGCCTCAGCCAAGCTCTACATACAGTCACTCACCCCCGTCGTCGCCTCGATCCTTTATAGGTGCAATCAAAGCGGCGGGGGCGCGGCACCACACCGCGCCACCAGGCAATCGGCGCCGCGGGCTCAGCAACGCCCCAGGCTCAGGCCGCAAGTGCAGGATCGGCCTCCAAGGATATGCCGGCACAACGTGGATCCAGGCCCAATACGCCAATCGCCCTGCCTCCGGGTCTATCAATCGCCTAGGTCAGGCCCGGATCTACACCGTAAGGTCGGGGCACTCTGACGACTCCACGGCGGGCCTGCAGATCTCGCAGGTCTCCGTTACGCCCCAGTCACTGACGTTCCCTCGCGGTCCTATCCGACCGCCGACACAGCCACAGCCGTGGGGCACGCTCGCACGACAGCGCCACCCCAGATCCTGTTATCTCCGGCCACGGGGACCTCTAAGCCGACTGCTCACGACCCCGGGCGACAACATCCACAGATGTCGCAGTGCAAAACACCGCACCCTCGCTCGGCTGTCGTCACATAGGTCGATAGCATCCCGGGCCACACCTTGAGCCCCGGAGTTGGATCGCCTGGTTCCTCTGACGTCCACCGCCCCCTGGCTGTCACCACAGTTGCCAAAAGAACGCGATGTCAGGTAGGATAATTCAGGATATAAGCTGGGCCTACGGAGCTCACTCAGAGCACGTCTGCCATGCTGGGAGTCTTGGCTCCGCCCCCCAACTATAACGTTAATTTAACCTTTGTTTTTTCCAGGGATTTTTTTTTTTTTTTTTTTAAAGTAAATTACTTATTTTGGTGAGTGTATGTTTGGTAAATGACTTTATAGTATATGTTGTGTTCTGACATTATTTTAGTAAAATGATTTTTTTTATTGTAACAAAACAGGATATGGTTCACAGCTTGCAAAATCTTCATAAAATGTGTGCGAGTATTAAAAAGATAAATTTTCTATAGAAATTATTTATTTGCTCAGTTATTGTAACTCTGATATCAAGACATGTCACCAGCAATCTTTTTGAGGTGACATTACTCTCACAAGGACAGCTGTGCATAGTAGGGTTTGTAGAGGGCCTGGCCCCTCTGCTGAGACCTCTCTCTGCAATGATGGGTGTGCACATTAGAGTATGGAGATGGACTGGCCTCTCCTTTTAGACCTCTCATATGACAGATATGAGAGCTCTCTCTGTAATGATGGTTGTGCATAGTACGGTGTGTGAAGGGAATGGGCTCTCCTTTCAGACCTCTATGTCAGATGATGGGTGTATGTAGTAGGGTGTTTGGATGAGACTTAACTCTACTCACAACTCTTCTCAAACCAATAAGCCTAAATAGTTGAGTCTGATAAACACCATCTCCTTCATACAGTAACAAGTGTGCACAGCAGAGTGTATTCAAACATTATCTACTCCTTTTTACCATTCACAATCCTGCGAGAGTCCCGAGTGGTCTTAAAAATTAGTTAAAAACAATATACATTTATTTTTTTCTTCACAGTAGGCATCCCTTAGACACCACCTCTCTAAATCTAGGTGGACAGCATGCCTTTCTGCAACCTCCTTATATACCTTTTTTATTTCATTTCCACAACACCTCCAATTTTTCGCAAGACTTGCCGGAGCCTCTCACTTCAATGAGAGCATGAAGGCTCACAGGAAAAATGGGCCTCTCAACCAATTACAGGGCACCATTTTTGATTTTATGATCTTGCAGGAGGCTCGCAGAACACTTGCAAGCCAGACTGTCAAAGTATACAATTATTTTTTTCCCTTAATTTCTCAAAAGGTACTGAATGGATTTACACCAAATCACAAAAAGCACAATCTGAAGACCAAGATCTAGCTTCCTGCCAAAATTGATGTAATTCTGTTAAGCTGTTTTTGCTAAAACCTGTTTTAAGGAAGTCTAAGGAAAAAGTATGGAGATTTTATGTTTTGGGACCCCCCTTTTTTTTCCTCGGCCCGCGCTGAACGGATCACCCCGAAACAAATTTGTCAAACGGAGCCAAAGTTTTTAGCAAACCAATAAATGTTTTGTCTATGGTGTATATATATATATATATATATATATATATATATATATATATACACACAGACACACACACTTAAAAAACCAAATGTTACAGGGACGTTATAGCTAAGCTCAGATTTCACTCATACAAAGCCATAGAAATCAGTTATACTTATCTTCCCCCGCAATGTACTGCTTCTGACTTCACATATTACATCACTCATGATGAGCCTCAGTCCCTAGGGATCCCATCCCCCTGGGGCCAAATTCAACAAAAGAGGAGTGGGACCTGGGGACCGATTCCCTGAACCACATTACGCCACGGGGATGCAATCTACTGGGGCCAAGTGAAACAAAAAAGGGGGTGAGGGCCACCCGGGCCCCCTTTTGGAGCCTTCTCGGGCACTGGTGACCCCAACCCCTGAGGCCTCTGTTCATTTCCATAGGAAACTTTAGACAAGGCTACAAACCGAACTGCTGAACGGAATTACACCAAATTTGGCAAAAACATAGGTCTTGGTTCAGAAAGTGACCTTTTTTTAAATTGTGTAAATCTGTTCAGTAGTTCCTGAGAAATTTATATATAAAAAAATATTAGTATCTGGTGGCCGCAGTGGATTCGTGAACCCTCCCGATCACGAGCTGACTTCTGACTGGCTGCCAACACTTTAATCAACAAAAAGGGGGACTAAGGGGCTTTTTATAGAGGTCCAACATAAATGCCCAGTCAGATACTACTATCTATAGGTATGTAGTTCCTCTTATAGTGGTGCCTAGGAGAAAAAGCAAGCCAAACCACCCTCGCTTGTAGTTACAAACTCGGTGGAGTAAGGTGTGGGAAGGAAAGTGGGGGAATTCCTTCTTTTGGAACTAGGGTCCTCACACACCCAGCAAGCTAGATGTCATGCTTCATCATATGGACCTGCTCCTCGTCGGGTCGGCGCTGCAATACCCAACGGGCACCCTTAAAGGGGCTCTTTAACGGAGATCTTTTGTTCCTTGCCGTACGATGAAGTGCGAGTGTGTGGGCCGAAGCGTGTAGATATTGTGCAGGGGTGATTAAAAGGAAGTAGGATAGTCCAAATAAGACTTTTATTCTGGCTGGCTATCCACTTCGTTAAAAATAAACAGAGTGGCAGCCTATCTAACTCAAAGGTTTAGTTAGGCTATGTTCAACTCTACAGGTCAACATGTTTCTTGCCTAATGGTCAGGTTGATCCGTGGCAATTCTTCAGGACCTACTCAGTGAATCTATCTACACAGTGTGATGGGGTCAAATACTACCTACCACATGTTCACACTAAGAGTCAAATTTACTGTAGTGTATTCCATTAACCTCTCTACAGTGAGGGAGTCACTCCAGTCGGTGCCAACACTTTAAACCAGGAAGTGTTGGCAGCCATCTTGTGACTCAGTTGAGCCGAGTCACAAGAAAAAAGGTGAAAAAAAACGATACAAAATAAGAAAAGGGGGCAGGGTAGAAACACCCTGCCCCCCTAGGCCTGCTCAGGGCCAAATAAAGCATATTTAAAAAAAAATTTAGGCGGGATTCGTGTACCGTACGCGAATCCCGCAGATCAAATAAAAAAAACGAAGCGCGGTCTTCCGCGCTTCGCTTCTTTTAAGCCCCCGGGTGGGCCAGGTCCCAGGGGCAATCCTTAATTATTATGCGGGGGCCCGCAGTGGCCCCCGCAGACCCGGGGCATTACCTTTGTTATGGGTGGGGGGGCCTCGTGGGCCCCCCAAAGCCCCGGGGATTGCCACCTCCCCGGGGCTTACATTTTTATAAAGAAGTGTGGGGGGGGGGCTCCCCACACTGCCCCGGGGACCACCACTTCCCCGGGGCTTCAAACATGCAGGGAGGGGGGCCCCGTGGCCCCCCTCCAGGAGCCTTCAATGGCCCTGGGGACCGATACCCCCCGGGGCCGGCTCCAGCAATGTCCCGGGGTGCCGACCCCCGGGACATTGTAGTTTGCTATGGCCGGGCGGGAGCACTGCTCCTGCCCTGCCATAGCAAACACTTCTTTGCTTCATGGAAGCGACCTGCTCTCGCTTCCATGAAGCAAAGCAGAACTGCTTTTGGGCAAAGGGAGCTGCATTTCTCTTTGCCCAAAAGCATGGCCGGCTCCCGCAGGAGGCGGGGAGCCGGCAGGGACCGCCAACTCGCCAGAGGCCCCGCCCCCTCCCTGCACCACTCTGCAAACGCACCTCCTGGCGAGTTCTCTGTTGGGGTATTAAGTCCACTTCAGTCCTAAGGGTCCTTAGGAGCGAACTAGCCCACCAGGTACCTCAAGTAAGCCCCACACAGTGGGATTGCTGAGAGGTGGTCCAAGGCCACGCCCCTTTTTACAACACTCTGTAAACACGCCTCTTGGCGCACTGCTGGTGGGGCGATGAGGTCCCCTTGTGTCCTGAGGACTTCAGGACTAAAGTGGACTTCATACCCCAAGCAGCAGTGCGCCAGGAGGCGCATTTGCAGAGTGGTGTAAAAAGGGGGCCTGACCTCTGACCACTCTCAGCAATCCAGCTGTGTGGGGCTTACTGGAGGTAACAGGAGGGCTAGTTGGCCCCTCGGGACCCTCAGGAGGCAAGGGGACTTCATCCCTAAACCAAGAGCGCCAGGAGGCGCGTTTGCAGAGTGGTGGAGAAAGGGGCATGGCCTGTGTCCACCACTCAGCAATCCCACTGTGTGGGGCTTACTGGAGGTAACAGGTAGGTTAGTTGGCCCCTAAGGACCCCCAGCAGCGAAGGGGACTTCAATCCCCATCCAAGAGCGCGCCAGGGAGCGCGTTTGCAGAGTGGTGGGCAAAGGGGGCGTGGCCTGCTATGAGAACTTAGCAATCCTGCTGTGTGGGGCTTACTGGAGGTAATAGGAGGGGTAGTTGGCCCCCAAGGATGTTCTTGGGGGCCAACTACCCCTCCTGTTACATCCAGTAAGTCCCACACAGTGGGATTGCTAAGAGGTCTTCGGAGGCCACGCCCCCTTTCTCCACCACCCTGTAAACACGCCTCCTGGCACACTACTAGTTGGGGGATTTAGTCCACTTTACTCCTGAGGGACTTTGGGGGCCAAGAAGCCCTCCTGGTACCTCCTGTAAGTCCTATGCAGCGGAATTCCAGAGGGCTAGTCGGAGGCCCAGCCCCCTTTCTCCACCACGTTGCAAACGCGACTACTAGTTAAAGATGCATTTGCAATGTAAAAGGTCTCGCATTTGCGAGAGTTAGAGCTATTGGCGTTGTAAATGTAAAAGTTTTTTACTAATAATTTTTGGAGTGGAGTGGATGTACGTTGTGTGTAGTGGAATTATGTGGTATGTTGTGCAGTGAAATTATGTAGATAGAAAGTATGTGGTATTTAGTGTATAGGAATGATGTAGAGTGTGATTATGTGTTATGGAGAGTAATTATGTGGTATGGTAGTCTGTGTTGTGGAGTGGTAACCTCAGGTTTAGTCTTCCTCATTTCCACAGAAGCTAAACTATAAACTCAATGAGGCAAAAAAAAGAAGGACCCACTGAGGAGCACTTCTGGACTTAGTCAGAGGTATGAGCAGGGCCACTAGAATATTGCGACTGTTCGGCTGCACCAATTTCCGCCTAATTATAAATTTTCCGCATTTGCCATAAAATCCATCATCTGCTGCATAATCTGCAGATTTAAAAAAAAAAAAAAAAACCTTGTTTCAAACTCAAACGGCTCAAACGTTACCAAAAATGCAGCAACAAGTGTTACAGCGCGGTGGAAGGCCCTTTGCAAAGCTGGAATGGTCACCTGTTACTTATTGCTAAATGTGGGTGTTAAATTGGTACTAATGGTACGAAAACCACTGTTGCTTCATTCAGTGCCTCTCTTGCCTTTCTGCACCTCTTGTTTCTTTCTGCAACTCTCTTTATTTAATTTATTTATTTGAGAGGTTTTATATATCGCTGGCTGGACCCGTGGGTATCAGAGCGCTTTACATGAGCGTTGATTGTTACAGAGAAGACAGTTGTTCAATAGAATAAAAAAACAAACGTCAGGATAAAGAAGAAAAACATTACAAATATGCAAAAAAGCATAGATTGTTACAGTACAACAGTTTTTCCATAGGAAACAGACATAGACGTCAGGATAAAAGACAATTTAAATTAACAAGTGGGTAAAAAGCTATTTAAATAGGGGCAGGGTTATCAAGAAAAGCTATTTGGCAAAGGGACAGGATAAAACTAACAAGAGATAAATTAACATGAGTAAAGGCTCTGATGTTAGTACCTCCAATTCCATCGACGTTAGTCCCTCCAATCGCATTGCACCCTGCCCTCCAACTCAATTAGCGCGGGCTAACTCCTGTCCCACCCTGACTATTACTGATGATGCTATGACGAAGGTTCTTTCTTGGAACATAGCGGGCCTAAGGTAAAAAAAGGGTGACATTTCCTGGGAAAATTTCCTTGCCACACACCACATTATTGCCCTACAAGAAACATGGGAGCCCACTGACCATTTCTATCTGGACGGATTCATATCATTCTGCAAACTTGCTACTCCATCAAAACATGGGTAGAGCCAGGGGGGGTCTTCTTTTAATGTTTAGTCTTAAATTTTCTTATAGTGCCAAGTTGATTAACTCTTGTTCGCCCCATGTTCTAGCTGTGGAATTGTCAGGGAAGAATTTACCAACCCTATTAGTGGTACATTTTTATAATTCTTTCACTAGAACTAACGAGATCGAGCATCTAATGGCACTAGAGGGTTTTTTGGCAAGCTATGGTGAAGGAACAGAAACCTACTATGATATATTAATTCTGGGAGATTTTAACACTCGCATCTGCCCCCTTAATTGTTCATCAATGCTGGAGGAGGAAGACGGCCTGCAGGGGCAAAATCACTTTGAACATACTCCGTCTGGCTCCTTCCTGGAAGGCCTCCTATCAGCTTACAACCTGAATTGCTTACAACAATCAGATAGGTCAGCATTGGTATCCACCTATGTGGGCCATGGCCGTCAAAGCATAATTGACCATATTCTGCTATCCTCCCCATTAACAACGGCCGTAAAGAGCCTAAGTGTCACCAGGAACTGCTTTAGCGACCATAATCCATTAATATTGGATCTTCACCTTCAAGCTGCCCTCAAGGGAAGGGTCACAAGTCAAGTTACTAATAAAAACATTAGCCTTAAAGACCAAGCACGTAGAGTGAAGTGGGAAAGGATCACCCCCGAAAGTTTTATTGATAATCTGTACACTACTCGTGCCTTGGAGTTCAAAGTGTGTCTAGATCAGGAATCTCATGCCAGATCCATTCTAGATGCCTTTGAACTAATTGCTAAACAGGTTGCTTCTAATCTATCCACTACGACCAGAGCAAGGTGTCCAAAACTAAAAAGGTGGTTTGACGATACCTGCGTGGCTACCCATAAGGAGCTCATGCAGGTCCTCAAGCACAAACCGAGGGAGGCAACATTAGTCAAGAATAGTAGGAAGGCCTACAAACTTGCAGTCCAGAGTAGGAAAAAACAGTTAAGGGAGATGGCCTGGGAGGAGCTTAGCCAAGCCAGTGTGCTGACCAATAGCTCTAAATTTTGGTCCGTTGTTAACAGCTCTCTTTTTGTCGACACACCAAATTCCAGTAGAGATTGCTTAGTTCCAGCAGAAAAATGGGTCCAGCACTTTGGTAAAGTTTACAGTGATGCCAACTCAGGGGACTCCGTGGACAAATCGTTCCCGGATTAGTAGGTTCCCCCCTTATTTTTAATATGGATGAAGTCTACAAAGCCATCATTTCAACCTCAGGTGGAAAGGCACCCGGCCCTGATGGAGTACCGGCTGACCTTTATAAGGCAGACCCAAAAGTCTGGGCTAAGATCTTAACACACGTCTTTAACGCAGCTTGTGTGTCCGGTTTTCCTCTATCATGGGAAAAGGCGGTGATTATCCCCATTTTTAAAAAGGGCGCAAGGGATGACCCGGCATGTTATAGTCCCCATCTCGCTCCTTGATTCTGCGGCTTAACCTCCAATATGGCTTCAGGCAGGGGAAAGGGACCTTGGATCAATGCCTCAACCTTCACTTGGTGATTGGAAAGTATACTGTTGCCAAGGGAGGGGACTTACACCTGGCTTTTATGGACCTAACCTCAGCCTTTGACCTTGTCAATAGGTCTAAGCTGTGGTTGATCCTTCACGACATGGGCCTAGATGCTGATTTGATCTCCTTTTTGGCTACCGCCCACGAAAACACAACGGCTGCGGTACGCTTTAATGAAGATGGGAGCCTGACTGACTCGTGGGCAGTAAGAAGAGGGGTTCGGCAGGGATGCATATTGGCTCCTTTGCTGTTCACCCTCTACATTAATAAATTGGGGGACTCCTTAACATCCTGTTGTAAAGATATTCCAAGAGCTGGCACTAAAATGATCCCCGCACTTCTGTACGCTGATGACGTGGTCTTAGTGTCCAGGACAGCAAGGGGGCTGCAACTACTTTTAAATTGTTTTATAGATTTTATGGACTCTCTGGATTTAATTACTAATTTTAAAAAATCGCATGCCATGACCATAGGCTCTCGGAAGGCGGCAAAGGCCAAATTCTACTGTAAGGGGGCCGAGTTAACAAAAGTGTCTACGTTCCCATACTTAGGAGTACTTTTCGATGACCAACGTTCCTGGTGCGCTCAACGCGCACAAAAAAAGAATGTTTTAGCCAGAGCAGCGGGGGCTACATTAGATTTTGCAAAAAGAATAGGGTCGAAGCCGTTTCCTGCGCTCCTGAAGGTCTATAATGCAAAGTGTATCCCCATGGCCACTTGCGGCAGCGACATCTGGGGCTATAAGGATGTGAAAGAAATTCAAGGGGCCGAGAATAACTTTATGCGCAAACTTCTCTCAGTCCCTGTAGCCACCCCAATTTTTAATCTACACGAGGAACTGGGAGCGGGTTATATCTCAGATTGCGGTTGCGCCGCTCTTACGTTGGTTGAGAATTTGGGCTCAACCGACCCCAAACCTAAATCAACTTATCATCCTAGATTGTCTAGCCCTGGAGAAGGCTTTACACATTCCCTGGCTGAAATATATTAAGGATCAGACCGAGAACCTTGGCTGCCCCGGTCTATTTTTGACCCCCATTCCTCTGGGCAAGACCGCTATTAGAGCTTTTAAACAGCAGTTTTTAGACAGACGCCAAGCTCTAAGGGAGGAGAATGAACTAATCAAACCCTCAGTGAGAAGGTTTGCTACACTGAGCCTGGGCTAGCAGATGCAACCATATCTATCATATGTAAACAAAGCTTACCATCTTTTTGTCCTGACGAGATTCCGATTGAATATGGTTCCTTGGTTACTGGCTTTTCCGAAAGCCTACTCCAAACCTGATTTATCAAAACCCTGTCCCTGCGACAACTTCTCTGAGCAAGACACTCTCCATCTAATGTTCTTCTGCGCTCATTACGATTCCTTGCGCAGGAAGTTCATCTTCCCCCTGCTCAGAGGTTGCAATTTTGTTCAAGTAAGGCTGGCTCTGATTTATTTACAAATGCTAGCCTCACCTATAGTCTGTGCCAGGGTGGCAAGTTTTTTAATTGGGGCTATTAGACACAGGAATAGGCTGCCGTCGAGCTAGCTTTTCTGGATACTGTGGCAGCGTAAATATGTTTCTTTGCTAAATAATGTAATATAATTTTGACGAGACGATAAGTTCGATCCCAAGATGCTGTCCTATTATTATTATCATCTTTTTAACGCACGGCCACCATGGAAAGTGAATGTAGGGCTACTTTACCATGCAATGTTGTAATTTATCATTTTTACTACTAGGATGAACTGTGTTACAATGGGCTGTCTTTTTATTCATGTATATTTCTCTCATGAATTTTATGATGATTTTGTTTTTAAACTGAATGTTTCTTTTTTACGATGGTTTGTATTTTAACAGGTTGTCATTTTAAAGAGGTGTGCTGCTTATGAATTTGGCGTTAACATGAGTTTTAGATCGATTGTTCCTCTGTGCCATGGATAAACTGTTAATTCAATTTTTGCATATGTTTGCACATAACTGTTACAAAGGCGGAAGACTGATTCCTTTGGTTAAATATTTAAGGTTTTTAAGATCATTGGAACATGATCTTTGTATAGGTTATTATGCTGTCTTATAGAAATGTTTTGCTGTGTACTTTTATGGCTTTAACCAGACGAATAAAGTTGATTTTGAGAGAGTAAAGGCTATCAAGCGAAACTGTTTTGGGACGATGACAATAACACAGTATACAGCTCATAGTTGAGTGCAGGGGGGACGTCAAAGTTCGAGGCTGGTTGGCGAGGAAGAAGGAAAAGATTGATAAGTATAGAAGGGGGAGAACAGTTTGGGGAGAAAGGAAGTAACGTCAGAGGGAGATTCAGAGGGGGGGGAGTCAGGAGGGCAGAGGAGTGGAACCAGATTGGTGGAGGCTTGTAGGAGGGGGCAGAGGCGAGGTTAAGGACCCCAATATTTGTTGAGAAGGTGCGATTTGAGGTCTTTTTTAAAGCTGAGGTAGGAGGGGTTACAGCGCAAATCTCTAGGGAGAGCATTCCAGATCATTGGGGCATTCCCGGAGAAAGACCGAAATTGCGTGGCTTTCTTTTTTAACAGAGGGAGGACAAGGAGTAGGGCATTAGTGCTTCTCATCGTACGGGAGCAGCCTGCTTTTTTTAGTTTGTTCGTAAGGTACAAGGGGGTTTGTTGGTGAAGAGCTTTGTGTGTTATGCATGCAGTCTTGTAGGAGGCTCTTCCTTCAACAGGTAGCCAATTGAGGGCCTTGGGGGAAGGGGAGATATGGTCAAAACGTTTGCAGTCCGTGATTAGCCTGGCAGCTAGGTTGAGCACGGATCTAAGGGGGGCAAGATGTACTTTGGGGGTACCAGAGAGGGTAGCGTTGCCGTAGTCAATTTTGGAGAGAACAAGTGATTGGACAACCCCTTTAAAGTCGTCAGCTGGAATGAAGGGTTTGATTTTTTTAAGATGTCGGAGAGTGAAGAGAGCTCCTTTAGCCGAGTTTTTTATGTGGTCATTAAGAGTAAGTTTGTTGTCAATAGTGAAACCAAGTGATTTTGCTGAGTTTGATAAGGAGAGCGAGCAGTTAAGAGCATTTAGGTCAGAGAGCCAGCTTTGGATGGGGAGCTGGTTGCTGTTAGAAGAGAAGAGAATGATTTCTGTTTTTTTGGGGTTAAGTTTGAGGTGGTTAGAGAAAAACCAGGATTGGATCTTCTTCAAGGAATTGTTAAGATGGAGAACATCCGAGTGGGATCTAATCTTGTAGTAAAGTTGCGTGTCATCGGCATAGAGGTGGTAGTTGATTCCTGCTTGTTTCAGAATAAGGGTAAGGGGTTCCATAAAGAGGTTAAAGAGAGAGGGGAGAGAATGGAGCCCTGAGGGACGCCTAGGGAGACAGGTGTAGGGTTAGAGAGGCAGTCAAGGATTTTGATTTGCTGTGTTCTGTGTTGGAGATAAGAGGAGAACCATTTGAGGACAAGACCATTAAGGCCAAATCGAGCTTTAAGTGAGTTAAGTAAGGAAGAATGGTTAACTGTATCAAATGCAGCAGAGAGGTCCAGGAGAATAAGTACGCAGGACTCACCATTGTCGAGTGACCAGTAGAGGTCATCGACGATATTAAGCATGGCGGTTTCTGTGCTGCATCCTTTTCTGAGCGATACCAAAGGGGATGATGGACGGAGCGTTAGAGCAAATCAAACACTCACCCCCAGTCAACTGATCTGGGTTTAATCCATCATCATTCTTTAGCTCACTCCACCACCCCAGTTCAGACATGGCCATATGCAAATCAGTCTGACCCTGTGCCTCATGGGAACAGTCCAGCCCGAACTGCCAAGCCATGTCTTCCCTGGACCGGAAACAAGCATCCTGGGACCGGTTTCGGGTTCAAAACCCTCATCAGCCAGGCTATCTTGAATCCAGTGGCAAAGTGAGCAAGGGACCCACGTCTGGGCATACCCTGCCAACTTAGGGCGAACAAAGCGATACCAAAGGGGATGATGGACGGAGCGTTAGAGCAAATCAAACACTCACCCCCAGTCAACTGATCTGGGTTTAATCCATCATCATTCTTTAGCTCACTCCACCACCCCAGTTCAGACATGGCCATATGCAAATCAGTCTGACCCTGTGCCTCATGGGAACAGTCCAGCCCGAACTGCCAAGCCATGTCTTCCCTGGACCGGAAACAAGCATCCTGGGACCGGTTTCGGGTTCAAAACCCTCATCAGCCAGGCTATCTTGAATCCAGTGGCAAAGTGAGCAAGGGACCCACGTCTGGGCATACCCTGCCAACTTAGGGCGAACAAAGCGATACCAAAGGGGATGATGGACGGAGCGTTAGAGCAAATCAAACACTCACCCCCAGTCAACTGATCTGGGTTTAATCCATCATCATTCGTTAGCTCACTCCACCACCCCAGTTCAGACATGGTCATATGCAAATCAGTCTGACCCTGTGCCTCATGGGAACAGTCCAGCCCGAATTGCCAAGCCATGTCTTCCCTGGACCGGAAACAAGCATCCTGGGACCGGTTTCGGGTTCAAAACCCTCATCAGCCAGGCTATCTTGAATCCAGTGGCAAAGTGAGCAAGGGACCCACGTCTGGGCATACCCTGCCAACTTAGGGCGAACAAAGCGATACCAAAGGGGATGATGGACGGAGAGTTAGAGCAAATCAAACACTCACCCCCAGTCAACTGATCTGGGTTTAATCCATCATCATTCGTTAGCTCACTCCACCACCCCAGTTCAGACATGGTCATATGCAAATCAGTCTGACCCTGTGCCTCATGGGAACAGTCCAGCCCGAACTGCCAAGCCATGTCTTCCCTGGACCGGAAACAAGCATCCTGGGACCGGCTTCGGGTTCAAAACCCTCATCAGCCAGGCTATCTTGAATCCAGTGGCAAAGTGAGCAAGGGACCCACGTCTGGGCATACCCTGCCAACTTAGGGTGAACAAAGCGATACCAAAGGGGATGATGGACGGAGCGTTAGAGCAAATCAAACACTCACCCCCAGTCAACTGATCTGGGTTTAATCCATCATCATTCTTTAGCTCACTCCACCACCCCAGTTCAGACATGGCCATATGCAAATCAGTCTGACCCTGTGCCTCATGGGAACAGTCCAGCCCGAACTGCCAAGCCATGTCTTCCCTGGACCGGAAATAAGAATCCTGGGACCGGTTTCGGGTTCAAAACCAGTAGTGCATAGCAGATCTTGATGCAAAGTACTATCTATCGAGAAATGCTTCTCTTCTGCACAGCCCATCTTTCTTCTGCTCCTTTAAATCTGATAAAGAGCTGATCATCTACCCAGTGGTCTTTGGTACGATCAATGTAAAAAGACAGCGCTCCTTTCGGATCCAGACAGTGGAGCCTCTTCTTTTTCTTGGAAGGATGAGGTGGAATTAACAATGTTGGCACTGTGATGTTTTGGCTGAAGTGGAATGGAGTCATCACCGTCAGTAGGAAGGAGGCGTGAGTCTGAAGAACGTGTTTGTCCGGGTAAAAGCTTAAAGCTCACTGACCTTCCTGGTCCCAGGATGCTTGTTTCCGGTCCAGGGAAGACATGGCTTGGCAGTTCGGGCTGGACTGTTCCCATGAGGCACAGGGTCAGACTGATTTGCATATGGCCATGTCTGAACTGGGGTGGTGGAGTGAGCTAAAGAATGATGATGGATTAAACCCAGATCAGTTGACTGGGGGTGGGTGTTTGATTTGCTCTAACGCTCCGTCCATCATCCCCTTTGGTATCGCATCCTTTTCTGAAGCCAGATTGCAAGGAGTCAAGAAGGGTAAAATTGCAGATGTGATTGTCCAATTGTCGGAGAGCACATTTTTCAAGGACGTTGGATAGCAGTGGGAGGTTTGAGATAGGGCGGCGATTATTGAGGTCATTTGGGTCCGCAGAGGGGTTTTTAAGAATGGGAGTGATTTGTCCTAATTGAAGAGAGTTGGAGACGCAACCGGTGGTAAAGGAGGTGTTGATGATAGTAGTCCAGTACGGGGCAATGATGTGCTTAAGATCTTGGACAAGGTTAGTGGGGAGGGAGTCTTTGGTGTGTGAGGTTGGCTTAAGTTTGGAAATGATGTTTAGGACTTCGTATTCAGTAACGGGGTGGAAATTATGCCAGGAGGCATTGTTTTTCAGCTGTACGTTGGAGAGGTTGAAATCAGGAAACGTTGAAGTGGGTCGGTGAGTTGGAGGATTAGGAGGAAGGGGCAGGGTCAACAGGGGAGGTAATCACTTCTCTTGCCTCTTTCAGCACTTCTCTTGCCTCTTTCTGCACCACTGTTGCCTCCTTCTGCACCTCACTAGCGTCTTTCTGCACCTCACTAGCTTCTTTCTGGACCCCTCTTGCCTCTTTCGGCAACCCTCTTCCCTCTTTCTGCACTTCTCTTGCCTCTTTCTGCACCCCTGTTCTGTCTTTCTTCACCTCTCTTGCCTGTTTTTGCACCTCTTGTGCCTTTCTGCACTTCTCTTGCCTCTTTCTGCAATTCTGTTGCTTCTTTCTGCACCTCTCTTGCTTCTTTCTGCAACCCTCTTGCCTTTCTGCACCCCTCTTGCTTCTTTCTGCACTTCTCTGGCCTCTTTCGGCACCTCTGTTGCTTCTTTCTGCACCTCTCTTGCTTCTTTCTGCAACCCTCTTGCCTCTTTCTGCACCCCTCTTGCTTCTTTCTGCACCACTCTTGCCTCTTTCTGCACTTCTTGCCTCTTTCTGCACTTCTTGCCTCTTTCTGCACCTCTGTTGCTTTTCTGCACTTCTTGCCTCTGCATTTCTGTTGCTTCTTTCTGCACCCCTCTTCCTTCTTTCTGCACTTCTCTTGCCTCTTTCTGCAGTTCTCTTGCCTCCTTCTGCACCTCTGTTGCATCTTTCAGCGATTCTCTTGCCTCTTTCTGCACTTCTCTAGCCTGTTTCTGCACCTTTCTAGCCTCTTTCAGTACATCACTTGCTTCTTTCTGCACCCATCTTCCCTCTTTCTCCACTTCCCTTGCCTCTTTCTGCACCTCTCCTGCCTCTTTCTGCAGTTCTCTTGCCTCCTTCTGCACCTCTGTTGCTTCTTTCAGCACTTTCCTTGCCTCTTTCTGCACTTCTCTTGCCTCTTTCTGCACCTCTGTTGCTTTTTTCTGCACTTCTCTTGCCTCTTTCTGCATTTCTGTTGCTTCTTTCTGCACTTCTCTTGCCTCTTTCTACATTGCCTATTTCTACATTTCTGTTGCTTCTTTCTGCACTTCTCTTGGCTCTTTCTGCACCCCTCTTGCCTCTTTCTGCACCTCTGTTGCTTCTTTCTGCACTTCTCTTGCTTCTTTCTGCATCTCTGTTGCTTCTTTCTGCACCCCTCTTGCCTCTGTGCACCCCTCTTGCCTCTTTCTGCACCTGTTGCTTCTTTCTGCACTTCTCTTGCTTCTTTCTGCACCTCTCATGCTTCTTTCTGCACCTCTCATGCTTCTTTCTGCACCCTTCATGCCTCTTTCTGCATCCCTCTTGCCTCTTTCTGCACCCCTCTTGCCTCTTTCTGCACCTCTTGCCTTTTTCTGCACCCCTGTTCCCTCTTTCTGCACCTCTCCTACCTGTTTCTGCACCTCTCTTCCCTCTTTCTGCACCTCTCTTGCCTCTTTCTGCAGTTCTCCGGCCTCTTTCTGCACCTCTGTTGCTACTTTCTGCACTTCTCTTGCCTCTTTATGCACCTCTGTTGGTTCTTTCTGCACCCCTCCTGCCTCTTTCTGCACCTCATTTGCCTTTTTCTGCACCTCTGTTGCTTCTTTCTGCACTGCTCTTGCTTCTTTCTGCTCCTCTCTTGCCTTTCTGCACCTATATTGCTTCTTTCTGCATCTCTCTTGCTTCTTTATGCACCTCTCTTGCTTCTTTCTGCACCTCTCTTGCTTCTTTCTGTACTTCTCTTGCCTCCGTCTGCACCTCTCTTGCCTCTTTCTGCACCTCTGTTGCTTTTCTGCACTTCTTGCCTCTGCATTTCCGTTGCTTCTTTCTGCACCCCTCTTCTTTCTTTCTGCATTTCTCTTGCCTCTTTCTGCACCTCTCCTGCCTCTTTCTGCAGTTCTCTTGCCCCTTCTGCACCTCTGTTGCTTCTTTCAGCAATTCTCCTGCCTCTTTCTGCACTTCTCTTTCCTGTTTCTGCACCTTTCTTGCCTCTTTCAGCACATCACTTGCTTCTTTCTGCACCCCCTTGCCTCTTTCTGCACCCATCTTCCTTCTTCCTGCACTTCCCTTGCCTGTTTCTGCACCTCTCCTGCCTCTTTCTGCAGTTCTCTTTCCTCTTTCTGCACCTCTGTTGCTTCTTTCAGCACGTCTCTTGCTTCTTTCTGCACCCCTCTTCCCTCTTTCTGCACCTCTCTTGCTTTTTCTGTACCTGTTTCCCTCTTTCTGCACCTCTCCTGCCTGTTTCTGCACCTCTCTTCCCTCTTTCTGCACTTCTATTCCCTCTTTCTGCACCTCTGTGGCTTTTTTCTGCACTTCTCTTGCCTCTTTCTGCATTTCTGTTGCTTCTTTCTGCACTTCTGTTGCATCTTTCTACATTTCTGTTGCTTCTTTCTGCACTTCTCTTGCTTCTTTCTGCACCCTCTCGCCTCTTTGTGCACCCCTCTTGCCTCTTTCTGTACCTGTTGCTTCTTTCTACACTTCTCTTGCTTCTTTCTGCACCTCTCGTGCTTCTTTCTGCACCCCTCTTGCCTCTTTCTGCACCCCTCTTCTTTCTTTCTGCACCTTGTCTTTTTCTGCACTTGTTCCCTCTTTCTGCACCTCTCCTACCTGTTTCTGCACCTCTTCCCTCTTTCTGCACTTTTCTTGCCTCTTTCTGCATTTCTGTTGCTTCTTTCTGCACTTCTGTTGCCTCTTTCTACATTTCTGTTGCTTCTTTCTGCACCTCTTGCCTCTTTCTGCACCCCTCTTGCCTCTTTCTGCAACTCTGTTGCTTCTTTCTGCACTTCTCTTGCTTCTTTCTGCACCTCTCGTGCTTTTTCTGCACCCCCTTTGCCTCCTTCTGCACCCCTCTTCCATCTTTCTGCACTTCTCTTACCTCTTTCTGCATTTCTGTTGCCTCTTTCTGCACTTCTCTTGCCTCTTTCTGCACCCCTCTTGCCTCTTTCTGCACCTATGTTGCTTCTTTCTGCACCTCTGTTGCTTCTTTCTGCACCTATGTTGCTTCTTTCTGCACCCCTCTGGCCTTTGTGCACCCCTCTTGCCTCTTTCTGCACTTCTCTTGCTTCTTTCAGCACGTCTCTTGCTTCTTTCTGCACCCCTCTTCCCTCTTTCTGCACCTCTCTTGCTTTTTCTGTACCTGTTTCCCTCTTTCTGCACCTCTCCTGCCTGTTTCTGCACCTCTCTTCCCTCTTTCTGCACTTCTATTCCCTCTTTCTGCACCTCTGTGGCTTTTTTCTGCACTTCTCTTGCCTCTTTCTGCATTTCTGTTGCTTCTTTCTGCACTTCTGTTGCATCTTTCTACATTTCTGTTGCTTCTTTCTGCACTTCTCTTGCTTCTTTCTGCACCCTCTCGCCTCTTTGTGCACCCCTCTTGCCTCTTTCTGTACCTGTTGCTTCTTTCTACACTTCTCTTGCTTCTTTCTGCACCTCTCGTGCTTCTTTCTGCACCCCTCTTGCCTCTTTCTGCACCCCTCTTCTTTCTTTCTGCACCTTTTGTCTTTTTCTGCACTTGTTCCCTCTTTCTGCACCTCTCCTACCTGTTTCTGCACCTCTTCCCTCTTTCTGCACTTTTCTTGCCTCTTTCTGCATTTCTGTTGCTTCTTTCTGCACTTCTGTTGCCTCTTTCTACATTTCTGTTGCTTTTTTCTGCACTTCTCTTGCCTCTTTCTGCACCCCTCTTGCCTCTTTCTGCAACTCTGTTGCTTCTTTCTGCACTTCTCTTGCTTCTTTCTGCACTTCTCGTGCTTTTTTCTGCACCCCCTTTGCCTCCTTCTGCACCCCTTTTCCATCTTTCTGCACTTCTCTTACCTCTTTCTACATTTCTGTTGCCTCTTTCTGCACTTCTCTTGCCTCTTTCTGCACCCCTCTTGCCTCTTTCTGCACCTATGTTGCTTCTTTCTGCACCTCTGTTGCTTCTTTCTGCACCTATGTTGCTTCTTTCTGCACCCCTCTCGCCTTTGTGCACCCCTCTTGCCTCTTTCTGCACTTCTCTTGCTTCTTTCTGCACCTCTCGTGCTTCTTTCTGCACCCCTCTTGCCTCTTTCTGCACCCCTCTTCCCTCTTTCTGCACTTCTCTTGCCTCTTTCTGCATTTCTGTTGCTTCTTTCTGCACTTCTCTTGCCTCTTTCTGCACCTCTGTTGCTTCTTTCTGCACTTCTCTTGCTTCTTTCTGCACCTCTTGCTTCTTTCTGCACCTCTCTTGCTTCTTTCTGTACTTCTCTTGCCTCCGACCGCACTTCTCTTGCCTCTTTCTGCACCTCTCTTGCCTCTTTCTGCAGCTGTTTGTTCTTTCTGCACCCTTCCTTCCTCTTTCTGCACCCCACTTCCCTCTTTCTGCACCTCTCTTGCCTTTTTCTGCACCTCTGTTGGTTCTTACTGCACCCCTCCTGCCTGTTTCTGCACCCCACTTCCCTCTTTCTGCACCTCTTGCCTTTTTCTGCACCCCTGTTCCCTTTTTCTGCACCTTTCTTGCCTGTTTCTGCACCTCTGTTGCTTTTTTTTGCACTTCTCTTGCCTCTTTCTGCATTTCTATTGCTTCTTTCTGCACTTCTCTTGCCTCTTTCTACATTTCTGTTGCTTCTTTCTGCACTTCTCTTGCCTCTTTCTGCACCCCTCTTGCCTCTTTCTGCACCTGTTGCCTCTTTCTTCACCCCTCCTGCCTTTCTGCACCCCACTTCCCTCTTTCTGCACCTCTCTTGCCTTTTTCTGCACCCCACTTCCCTCTTTCTGCACCTTTTGCTGCACCCCTGTTCCCTCTTTCTGCACCTCTCCTACCTGTTTCTGCACCTCTCTTCCCTCTTTCTGCACTTTTCTTGCCTCTTTCTGCATTTGTTGCTTCTTTCTGCACTTCGGTTGCCTCTTTCTACATTCCTGTTGCTTCTTTCTGCACTTCTCTTGCCTCTTTCTGCACCCTTCTTGCCTCTTTCTGCATCTCTGTTGCTTTTTTCTGCACTTCTCTTGCATCTTTCTGCACCCCCTTTGCCTCCATCTGCACCCCTCTTCCATCTTTCTGCACTTCTCTTGCCTCTTTCTGCATTTCTGTTGCTTCTTTCTGCGCTTCGGTTGCCTCTTTCTACATTTCTGTTGCTTCTTTCTGCACCTCTGTTGCTTCTTTCTGCACTTCTCTTGCTTCTTTCTGCACCCCTCTCGCCTCTTTGTGCACCCCTCTTGCCTTTGTGCACCCATCTTACCTCTTTCTGCACTTCTCTTGCTTCTTTCTGCACCCCTCTTCCCGCTTTCTGCACCTCTTGCCTTTTTCTGCACCCCTGTTCCCTCTTTCTGCACCTCTCCTACCTGTTTCTGCACCTCTCTTCCCTCTTTCTGCACTTCTCTTGCCTCTTTCTGCATTTCTGTTGCTTCATTCGGTACTTCTGTTGCCTCTTTCTACATTTCTGTTGCTTCTTTCTGCACTTCTCTTGCCTCTTTCTGCACCTCTGTTGCTTCTTTCTGCACTTCTCTTGCTTCTTTCTGCACCTCTTGTGCTTCTTTCTGCACCCCTTTGCCTCCTTCTGCACCCCTCTTCCATCTTTCTGCACTTCTCTTGCCTCTTTCTGCACCTCTGTTGGTTCTTTCTGCACTCTTCCTGCCTCTTTCTGCACCCCACTTCCCTCTTTCTGCACCTCTCGCCTTTTTCTGCACCTCTGTTGGTTCTTTCTGCACCCCTCCTGCCTGTTTCTGCACCTCTTCCCTCTTTCTGCACCTCTTGCCTTTTTCTGCACCCCTGTTCCCTCTTTCTGCACCTCTCTTGCCTGTTTCTGCACCTCTGTTGCTTTTTCTGCACTTCTCTTGCCTCTTTCTCCATTTCTGTTGCTTCTTTCTGCACTTCTCTTGCCTCTTTCTACATTTCTGTTGCTTCTTTCTGCACTTCTCTTGCCTCTTTCTGCACCCCACTTCCCTCTTTCTGCACCTCTCGTGCCTTTTTCTGCACCCCTCCTGCCTCTTTCTGCACCCCACTTCCCGCATCTCTGTTGGTTCTTTCTGCACCCCTCTCGCCTTTTTCTGCATCTCTGTTGCTTCTTTATGCACTTCTCTTGCTTCTTTCTGCACCACTCGTGCTTCTTTCTGCACCCCTCTTGCCTCTTTCTGCAACCCTCTTCCATCTTTCAGCACCTCTTGCCTTTTTCTGCACCCCTGTTCCCTCTTTCTGCACCTCTCCTACCTGTTTCTGCACCTCTCTTCCCTCTTTCTGCACTACTCCTGCCTCTTTCTGCATTTCTGTTGCTTCTTTCTGCACTTCTGTTGCCTCTTTCTACATTCAGTTGCTTCTTTCTGCACTTCTCTTGCCTCTTTCTGCACCCCTCTTGCCTCTTTCTGCACCTCTGTTGCTTTTTTCTGCACTTCTCTTGCTTCTTTCTGCACCTCTCGTGCTTCTTTCTGCACCCCTTTGCCTCCTTCTGCACCCCTCTTTCATCTTTCTGCACTTCTCTTGCCTCTTTCTGCACCCCTCTTGCCTCTTTCTGCACCTCTGTTGGTTCTTTCTGCACCCTTCCTGCCTCTTTCTGCACCCCACTTCCCTCTTTCTGCACCTCTCTTGCCTTTTTCTGCACCTCTGTTGGTTCTTTCTGCACCCCTCCTGCCTGTTTCTGCACCCCACTTCCCTCTTTCTGCACCTCTTGCCTTTTTCTGCACCCCTGTTCCCTCTTTCTGCACCTCTCCTACCTGTTTCTGCACCTCTCTTCCCTCTTTCTGCGCCTCTCTTGCCTCTTTCTGCAGTTCTCCGGCCTCTTTCTGCACCTCTGTTGCTTCTTTCTGCACTTCTGTTGCCTCTTTCTACATTCTGTTGCTTCTTTCTGAAGTTCTCTTGCCTCTTTCTGCATTTCTGTTGCTTCTTTCAGCACTTCTCTTGCCTCTTTCTACATTTCTGTTGCCTTTCTGCACTTCTCTTGCCTCTTCCTGCACCTGTTGCCTCTTTCTGCACCCCTCCTGCCTCTTTCTGCATTTCTGTTGCTTCTTTCTGCACTTCTGTTGACTCTTTCTACATTTCTGTTGCTTCTTTCTGCACTTCTCTTGCTTCTTTCTGCACCCCTTTTGCCTCTTTCTGCACCCCTCTTCCATCTTTCTGCACTTTTCTTGCCTCTTTCTGCACCTCTGTTGGTTCTTTCTGCGCCCCTCCTGCCTCTTTCTGTACCCCATTTCCCTCTTTCTGCACACCTCTTGCCTCTTTCTACACCTCTGTTGGTTCTTTCTGCACCCCTCCTGCCTATTTCTGCACCCCACTTCCCTCTTTCTGCACCTCCCTTGCCTTTTTCTGCACCCCTGTTCCCTCTTTCTGTACCTCTCTTGCCTCTTTCTGCACCTCTGTTGCCTCTTTCTGCACCTCTGTTGCTTCTTTCTGCACCTCTGTTGCTTCTTTCTGCACTTCTCTTGCTTCTTTCTGCACCTCTTGCTTCTTTCTGCACCTCTCTTGCTTCTTTCTGTACTTCTCTTGCCTCCGACCGCACTTCTCTTGCCTCTTTCTGCACCTCTCTTGCCTCTTTCTGCACCTCTGTTTGTTCTTTCTGCACCCTTCCTGCCTCTTTCTGCACCTCTCTTGCCTTTTTCTGCACCTCTGTTGGTTCTTACTGCACCCCTCCTGCCTGTTTCTGCACCCCACTTCCCTCTTTCTGCACCTCTTGCCTTTTTCTGCACCTCTCTTGCCTGTTTCTGCACCTCTGTTGCGTTTTTCTGCACTTCTCTTGCCTCTTTCTGCATTTCTGTTGCTTCTTTCTGCACTTCTCTTGCCTCTTTCTACATTTCTGTTGCTTCTTTCTGCACTTCTCTTGCCTCTTTCTGCACCCCTCTTGCCTCTTTCTGCACCTGTTGCCTCTTTCACCCCTCCTGCCTCTTTATGCACCCCACTTCCCTCTTTCTGCACCTCTCTTGCCTTTTTCTGCACCCCTCTTGCCTCTTTCTGCACCCCACTTCCCTCTTTCTGCACCTTTTGCCTTTTTCTGCACCCCTGTTCCCTCTTTCTGCACCTCTCCTACCTGTTTCTGCACCTCTCTTCCCTCTTTCTGCACTTTTCTTGCCTCTTTCTGCATTTCTGTTGCTTCTTTCTGCACTTCGGTTGCCTCTTTCTACATTCCTGTTGCTTCTTTCTGCACTTCTCTTGCCTCTTTCCGCACCCCTCTTGCCTCTTTTTGCACCTCTGTTGCTTCTTTCTGCACTTCTCTTGCTTCTTTCTGCACCTCTCGTGCTTCTTTCTGCACTTCTCTTGCTTCGTTTTGCACCTCTGTTGCTTCTTTCTGCACCCCTCTCGCCTCTTTGTGCACCCCTCTTGCCTTTGTGCACCCCTCTTACCGCTTTCTGCACTTCTCTTGTTTCTTTCTGCACCTCTCTTGCTTCTTTCTGCACCACTCTTGCCTCTTTCTGCACCCCTCTTCCCGCTTTCTGCACCTCTTGCCTTTTTCTGCACCCCTGTTCCCTCTTTCTGCACCTCTCCTACCTGTTTCTGCACCTCTCTTCCCTCTTTCTGCACTTCTCTTGCCTCTTTCTGCATTTCTGTTGCTTCATTCGGTACTTCTGTTGCCTCTTTCTACATTTCTGTTGCTTCTTTCTGCACTTCTCTTGCCTCTTTCTGCACCTCTGTTGCTTCTTTCTGCACTTCTCTTGCTTCTTTCTGCACCTCTTGTGCTTCTTTCTGCACCCCTTTGCCTCCTTCTGCACCCCTCTTCCATCTTTCTGCACTTCTCTTGCCTCTTTCTGCACCTCTGTTGGTTCTTTCTGCACTCTTCCTGCCTCTTTCTGCACCCCACTTCCCTCTTTCTGCACCTCTCGCCTTTTTCTGCACCTCTGTTGGTTCTTTCTGCACCCCTCCTGCCTGTTTCTGCACCTCTTCCCTCTTTCTGCACCTCTTGCCTTTTTCTGCACCCCTGTTCCCTCTTTCTGCACCTCTCTTGCCTGTTTCTGCACCTCTGTTGCTTTTTTCTGCACTTCTCTTGCCTCTTTCTCCATTTCTGTTGCTTCTTTCTGCACTTCTCTTGCCTCTTTCTACATTTCTGTTGCTTCTTTCTGCACTTCTCTTGCCTCTTTCTGCACCCCACTTCCCTCTTTCTGCACCTCTCGTGCCTTTTTCTGCACCCCTCCTGCCTCTTTCTGCACCCCACTTCCCGCATCTCTGTTGGTTCTTTCTGCACCCCTCTCGCCTTTTTCTGCATCTCTGTTGCTTCTTTATGCACTTCTCTTGCTTCTTTCTGCACCACTCGTGCTTCTTTCTGCACCCCTCTTGCCTCTTTCTGCAACCCTCTTCCATCTTTCAGCACCTCTTGCATTTTTCTGCACCCCTGTTCCCTCTTTCTGCACCTCTCCTACCTGTTTCTGCACCTCTCTTCCCTCTTTCTGCACTACTCCTGCCTCTTTCTGCATTTCTGTTGCTTCTTTCTGCACTTCTGTTGCCTCTTTCTACATTCAGTTGCTTCTTTCTGCACTTCTCTTGCCTCTTTCTGCACCCCTCTTGCCTCTTTCTGCACCTCTGTTGCTTTTTTCTGCACTTCTCTTGCTTCTTTCTGCACCTCTCGTGCTTCTTTCTGCACCCCCTTTGCCTCCTTCTGCACCCCTCTTTCATCTTTCTGCACTTCTCTTGCCTCTTTCTGCACCCCTCTTGCCTCTTTCTGCACCTCTGTTGGTTCTTTCTGCACCCTTCCTGCCTCTTTCTGCACCCCACTTCCCTCTTTCTGCACCTCTCTTGCCTTTTTCTGCACCTCTGTTGGTTCTTTCTGCACCCCTCCTGCCTGTTTCTGCACCCCACTTCCCTCTTTCTGCACCTCTTGCCTTTTTCTGCACCCCTGTTCCCTCTTTCTGCACCTCTCCTACCTGTTTCTGCACCTCTCTTCCCTCTTTCTGCGCCTCTCTTGCCTCTTTCTGCAGTTATCCGGCCTCTTTCTGCACCTCTGTTGCTTCTTTCTGCACTTCTGTTGCTTCTTTCTGAAGTTCTCTTGCCTCTTTCTGCATTTCTGTTGCTTCTTTCTGCACTTCTCTTGCCTCTGTCTACATTTCTGTTGCCTCTTTCTGCACTTCTGTTGCCTCTTTCTGCACTTCTCTTGCCTCTTTCTGCACCCCTCTTGCCTCTTTCTGCACCTGTTGCCTCTTTCTGCACCCCTCCTGCCTCTTTCTGCATTTCTGTTGCTTCTTTCTGCACTTCTGTTGACTCTTTCTACATTTCTGTTGCTTCTTTCTGCACTTATCTTGCCTCTTTCTGTACCCCTCTTGCCTCTTTCTGCACCTGTTGCTTCTTTCTGCACTTCTCTTGCTTCTTTCTGCACCTCTCGTGCTTCTTTCTAAACCCATTTTGCCTCTTTCTGCACCCCTCTTCCATCTTTCTGCACTTCTCTTGCCTCTTTCTGCACCTCTGTTGGTTCTTTCTGCGCCCCTCCTGCCTCTTTCTGTACCCCATTTCCCTCTTTCTGCACACCTCTTGCCTCTTTCTACACCTGTTGGTTCTTTCTGCACCCCTCCTGCCTATTTCTGCACCCCACTTCCCTCTTTCTGCACCTCCCTTGCCTTTTTCTGCACCCCTGTTCCCTCTTTCTGTACCTCTTTTGCCTGTTTCTGCACCTCTCTTGCCTCTTTCTGCACTTCTCTTGCCTCTTTCTGCATCTCTGTTGCTTTTTTCTGAACTTCTCTTGCCTCTTTCTGCACCCCTCTTGGGTCTTTCTGCACCCCTCTTGGGTCTTTCTGCACCTCTGTTGCTTCTTTCTGCACTTATCTTGCTTCTTTCTGCACCTTTCTTGCTTCTTTCTGTACCTCTATTGCTTCTTTCTGCACCTCTATTGCTTCTTTCTGCACCTCTGTTGCTTCTTTCTGCACTTCTCTTGTCTCCTTCTGCACCTCTGTTGCTTCTTCTGTACTTCTATTGCCTCTTTCTTTTTTTGTGTTATGATTCTTTATTAGTAATTTTAAAATAAAATAACATCTTAGGACTATCAGCATCGGCCACAAAACTTCAATGGCCATATTAGATATTACAACAGAAAAATTGCGTGGTACATGCCTCTTGAAGTTTAAAGAGAGTATTCAGGAAGAAGGTGGAAGGACGGGGGTGAGAGAAAGTGAGAGAGGAGAAAGGGGGGGAAGGGAGGGAAGGGAAAAGACATGCCTATTCCAGTATGTCAATTGTTAAACATGCCGTGTCGAAGTGTGTGAAAGAGAGGAGGGGAAAGGTATTGACGTACGGGTAACGGGTGGTTATGCTGTGTCTAAGCGCACTGGGGGCATATCAATACCTAAGCACAAGGGGGAGGATTATGCCCGGGACGTATAAACCCGTAAGGAGGTGTGACATGTGGTGTTCGAAAATGAAACGTCTCTGGCCTATATCAACTATGATAAGAAATATAAAGAAGGATAAATGCTCCGTTTTTGAAAGTTGTATTTGCCAAGCTGATGGCGTAATATAGGCACGGGAAGGGGGAGGATATTAAACTTCGTCTACTTATGATGAACCGACTCGTAATATTTGGTGGTGGTTTAGCCAGTACTAGTCTGTGGAGCCATGGTGGCAGGAAATCAGGGAGAAAGGGGAGGGAAATAAGGGGGGGGGGGGTTGGTGGAGAGGGAGGAGGAGGGGAAAAAGGGGTAGCAAGGATTAGTTTCATTGGGAAGGGCAGGAGTAGGGAGGGCTAGTTCGGGGGAATAGAAGAAGTAAAAGGGAGGGATAGGAGGAAGGGGGCTCATGAGTGTGGGTGTGTGATAGAATAAAGTAGAGTGGAGTAAGATGCTGTGATGTCTTGATGGAGTCATGTTGATTTTCTAAGTGGGCTTTCTGTCGCGGAGCAATCCTCACTGTCGCTCTCTATATGTAAAAAAAGGCGCCCATACCTGGAGAAAGAGGTCAGATTGATCCTGTAAATTGTATATGATTCATTCATCGGAGGCTGTGTGGATCATGGCCACCAACCAAGCCTCGTGAGACGGAGGAGTCGGCGACCTCCACTGACGCAGGATACATAGCTTAGCTGTGGCAAGTGCTGAATGGTAGAGTCGACGATGCGGTTTTGACAACTCTGGGGAACATCGCAGGTCATGTAGATGAATAGCAGCAGAAGGGAGCGGCAGACGCAAGGGCATAGTGGTGCACAGGGACTTGGCCACCTAAGACCAAAAGGATTGTACCAAGGGACATTTGCATATAATATGGGTCATATCGCAAGCCGTATTTGCGCATCTCCAGCAATTTCTGTACTTCTCTTGCCTCTTTCTGTACTCAAATGGGAAGCGCAAGCTGTTAAGTTTAAAGGTCTGCATGCTCTCCTGACTGAGGTATATGTCTACTTGTACAAATATACTCACATGTGTTATGCATCTGAAGATGGTAGATTAAAAAGTGGGTAGCTTCTCCTATAGGTGGTCAAATCTTCTCAGTTCTGCTCTTTCATTCGGTTGCACAGGCAGACATGTCTTATGTATATAGGTGTTATAGAGCCCCTCAAATATACTATTGAATACCCATGTGTCCTGTATTATGAGCATAAACAAATACATACACCTTTTTGTACACAAATTTACAGAGTATGCTGTTTGTAACACAGATATTCAAGTATTTGTATGTTTATTTTTATGTAACATGTCACTAGGTAAAAGCACAGACACACGGATGCATACCTTCAAACAGTGATACGGTTAGGATTGCTGTTTTACATTTGGTAGGCCTAACATTCTGAGCAGTCGATGAATAGTGAACCTTCAAGAAAAAAGTGAGGTTTAAGACATCTTGGGAGAAAGATTAGTGAGTAGGCTACTTTGTATGAGTCTGTAGAAAGGTACAATCCGAAGTAGGCCTCTTTCTGCACCTCTGTTGGTTCTTTCTGCACTTCTCTTGCTTCTTTCTGCACCTTTCTTCCTCTTTCTGGACTTCTGTTGCCTCTTTTTGCAATTCTCTTGCTTCTTTCTGCACCTTTCTTCCTTTTTCTGCACCTCTCTTGCCTCTTTCTGCACTTCTCTTGCTTCTTTCTGCACTTCTCTTGCTTCTTTCTGCTCCTTTCTTCCTCTTTCTGCACATGTCCTACCTATTGTATTGTAATTGCATTTGTATAGCGCTTACTACCCCTGACTAGGCGTCGAAGCGCTTTTTCGGCGAGTAGCACGCTACTCCGGGACCCATAGAGGATTAGTGTTGAATTAGTATAGTGAAACATGCAAGTAAATTTTAAGTGGTGGATATGTTAGTCAGTTATATGGATTCAGAAGGATAGCAGAAGGATAGAAGAGGAAAGAAGGTTTGTATTTATATAGCGCTTCTAACCCCTGATGGGGTGTTGAATTGCTTTTTTTGGCGAGTAGCACGCTACTCCGGAAACCCATAAAGGATTAGTGGTGAATTAGTATGGTGAAATATGAAAGTAATTTGAGTGGTGGATATTAGTCAGTTATTTGGAGTGAGAAGAATAGTGGAGGGATAGAAGGGAAAGAAAGGTTTGCATTCATATAGCGCCTGTTACCCCTGATGGGTGTTGAAGCGCTTTGTTGGTGAGTAGCACGCTACTCTGGAACCCATAAAGGATTAGTGGTGAATTAGTATAGTGGAATATGGAATTAGAGAAGTGAACATGCTAGTCTGTTATTTTGATTGAAAAGGATAGTGGAGGGATAGAAGAGTGAAGGATTTCTTTTTTAGTTCATAGCAGTAGGAGGAGGCTTTTGGATGAGTAAAAAGGGTTTTTGGAGGGGAAGAGTCAAAGGGAAGAGTTTAGAAAGGTTTGTTTTGGGGATCGGTACAGTAAAGGAGGTGTCAGAAGATGCAAGGAGGGGTAGAGTAGGAGAGAGTCAAGAAAGGGTTATTTTGGGGAACATAGTAGTGGTATGGTGTTTGGGATAAATGAGAGAGTGGGTGTAGAGGATATAGTGATAGATGTATAGGGTGAGATAGGGTAGTGAATTGGAAAGAGTTGTGTAGGAGAGTAGGATCTGCCTCTTATGTTGCCCCCACTTTTTTTCTGATGTTTACACTGGTTTCTGGCCATAGTCTGGCTGGGTCCCTGCTAATCAGGGCCCCAGCCTCTCTGTTCTCTCTAAACGACTTGGAGTGCACTCTAGGTGCACTAGTGATTGGATGCTGTGGTTCCTTATGAGTCCCTAGTATATGGTACCTTAGGTGCTAAGGGCATAGGTACTTCACAGGCCTACCAGGGGCTGCAGCATGTATTATGCCACCCCTGGGAAGCAGACTAAATCTGACACCACAGGCCTGCTACTGCAGCCTGGGTGAGGAAGTGCTAGCACCCCTCACTGAGATATAGGTCCCCTATATCTCGCCTACACACACATATAAACCTATCAGTCACCCCTAAGGCAGGCCCTATCAATCCTGAGGGCAGGGTGCTTGGCTTCTATGTGAGGGGGTGCCTCTGCCTGAGCAGGGCCCCTCTGCAGCTCTCAGAGTCCATTCTCTGGTGCTGTTTGTGGATGCGGTTAAACCATATACTTTTAAGTGCATTATATCCTCGCGGTAAAATGCTAACTTTGGAATGGCTGCATCGAAACATGTCGTGTTAGGTGTCAAACATCTTGGAATACTACCCCCGCCCCCGCCAGTCCTGGCGGCGGGGGTAGCATTCCACCCTTCTAGAGGGATAGACATGTACCTGCTGTGGAAACGCGGTAGAATCCTGCAGAGCCCTGGCATCACAAAATGGATGCCACCAGTCACAGACACTGGGCTGCCCTCCTGCTGATGACCAACACTCGCAGTGGAGGAAGCCCAACAATAGATATCCTGTCCCAAGGGGGTGTGACCACCTCCCAGACAGGGTTTAGTGTATTGGGGCTGGGTGGGTGCACTCTTAGAGTGCTTTGAAGTCCTGCACTGGGGAGCAGAAGGCTCCTCTGTGCATACCCCAGTTCAAACCGGCTCAGGGGCTACCTGCCCCTGCTCTGGCGCGAAACTGGACAAAGGGAAGTGGGTGTAGCCGCCCACTCCCCTGACCCTCCCATAGGTAGGGTCATAGAGCTAGTCCCTCCCTTTCTTTTAGTATAAGAGGGGGAACCTGTGCATTGCACCCTAGATTTCCCTGGACGACGCTCTGAAGAAGAATCCCGGACCTTCGACGTTCCACTACCTTTGGAAGACTGAAGAATCTCCCTTGGAGTCAAGGAGTGACTCCCCTGCTTGGCAGGCACCAAAAACTATAAACGACGGTCGCAAACTACGCCGCTCCCGCCGGAGTCCGAAGTCCCTGCAGCCCAAGAAGTGGATTTCCTGACTTCTCAAAGGCCATCGTGAGTCCCCAGCGAAGCTGAGGTCAGTGGACCCCAAGAGTGATGAGGAACCGCGACCCCTGGGTACCGTGCACTATTGTCGAGTGCAACCCCTTCACAACGTTCCACGAACTTGTGCTTTGGACCACGTGTGGTCCTAGCCTCCAGCAGGAATCCCTCCGAAGATCAGAGGCCTACCACGTCCCGAGTGACCGTGGGCCCCTGTGAGCGAATCCTCCCGAGGCGTCTTCGCGATCCCTTGCCAGCCGGCTTGTGGGTCCCCAGAAGACTTTCCTACAGAACCAAAGGGCTCCCCTGGTTGCTCCAGGCCTGCCCTGACTTACCCTCGCTGGGTGAGTCCCCCAGACCTTGCTGGTCTGCGCCATTGCCTCTTCACACTTTCCCCGAGACTTGCGGTTACCAAGGCTTGTTGGCTCCGATCGAGTCGCCGACACCGCAGTAAGCTGCAGACATCGTGGGACACACCGAATCCAGCTCCTGGTCGTCGTCGACGCCTCCTGGACCTCGTGGCTGAAGAGTCAAGGCACCCGCGAACGACCTGAATCTTGCGACGACGGTGGGCATCCATCTTCCTTGCCCCAAGTCACTGCCAAGTGACTTTGAACACTGTCCCCTCTGCTTTCAGGTCTTCCATCTTCTGAATCCAGGCTTGGATTCCTCCGGACACTTCTCCTGTCGCCGCAAGCAGCAAGTCTTCACTGGCTCCCATTGAAAACGACGCCGCGACCCGACACCAAAGAACACCTATGCACCCGGCTCCCCTGGGTGAGGTAACTTCAGCACTACGGTGCTCCTGTGGGTGTGGGCCCTAGAACTACTTACCCTGTAAGTGACTTGCTTGTAGCTTCCCTAGAAGTGTCCTAAAACTCTCCTTTTCTAAGTGCGACAATTGCGCTGACTCGTACAGGGTTCGCGTCTGTGTTAGACACACCGCGTCCATCTCCTTTGTAACACTATCCAGAACTGTGTCCTTCGACTCGTACTGAGTCCGATCGGTGTTCGCCTCGAACACAAGGGGCCTGTAACATTGAGATCTCCATTGCACTGACTCGCACAAGGTTCGCGTCTGTGTTAGACACAGCGCGTCCATCTCCCTTGCAACTCTATCTGTAACCGCGTCCTTCGACTCGTACAAGGACCGATCGGTGTGTTCGCCTCGAACACGCAAGGGACCTTTAACATTGAAATCTCAATCGCGTCTGAGCGCATAGACTCGCACAGGACTCGCACCGGTGCCAGGACACCGCGTCCGTCCCCTGTGGGTCTCCTACAACTACCTGGGGTGGTTCTTGGGGGTCCCTCGATTCTAGATGCTCTAGACCTAGGTCTAGTCAAACTAAGATTGTGATATTCGATTGTGCTAAACTTATTTTGATAACATTTGACTTGTACATATGTTCCTGACTTCTAATCTCATAAAGAGATTAGTAGAGAGTGTTTATTAATAAATACATATATATTTGATTTATATACCTGTGTGGTGTCTTTTCATTTGGTGATTCAAGAGATTGTGTTCTAAAACAAGCTGCTTTACATTCCTTCAAGACTTGGCCTGAAGGCTGCTCTCCACAGCTACCACTAGGATAGCTTTCTATAAAGGTTGTCTTAAACCTATCTACCATAAGAGTCGAATTGTTCTGGTGCAAGGTGTCCACTTTAATTAGTGAACAGCATATACCAGGCCAACTTCTCACATTGGTGGGCAGCGTGTGGGATTCCAGCTTGCTATTGTTTTACCAGAAGATCTCTATTTGAATTACTAATTGAAAACCACTATACGTACTTAAGGTACATATAAAGTCAAGGTTAGTATCAATAAGTTCTACTGAACTTAGAGCTGTGTGCCAAGGGATAGCACACCCTTTCTACAGCTCAAGCTAGTATCAGTAGGCCACAAACTAGTGTAGGTAGTACAACACTGCACAACACTAGAATGTCCTTAAAGGGTGGAACCAGTGGATCCACTCAGCCTCAGTATAAGGACATGGCATTCTCTGACTTGAGAGCCATGTGTGTTGAAAGACACCTGAAGCTAGGACAGAGTCCCTCCACACTACACCTGATAGATCTGCTGACAGCAGATGATCTTAGATTGGCTCTAGGAGCTAATGGGTCTGAATCAGTGAGTGGGTCAATTACAGTATCTGGGTCAGATGATGAAAATCAGAATGACCAAGACTCTGTGATTGAAGGGCCAGGCCTCAAGGGGCCTGAAAAGGACAGAGGAATTCTCCCTAAGAGAGCTGACAGAGTGGAGGAGAGGCATAGGTCCCCTTCCAGGGAATCTGACCACTCTTATCACTCTGGCAGAGAATTTGTCCACCAGAGGAACTCATACTTTCCCATAAGAGAGACCTCCTCTGAAAGAATGTGCAAACTGCTGCAGTATGAGGAAGCAAGAGTTGCCCTCAGAACCAAGCAGTTGGCACTGGATAGAGAAGCCCTGGAGATCCAGAGAGCTTCTGGAAGAGAGGGGTTAGAACCCCTTGGTGGCAGCAACGGTGTCCCTAGAGGCAGAGAATCTATTCCAGACCATAGGAACCTGAGCAAGGTTGTTCCTCCCTACCAGAGTGGGGATGATATCCACAAGTGGATAACTGCTATGGAGAGGGCCTGTAGAGTACAGCAGGTCCCCCAAAAGCAGTGGGCAGCAATCTTGTGGCTCTCCTTTTCAGACCAAGGTAGAGACAAGCTCCTCACTGTTAGAGAAGAGGATGCTGATGATTATGAAGTCCTGAAGAGTGCACTGATAGATGGGTTTGGCTTAACCACTGAGCAGTACAGGTTGAAGTTCAGAGACACCCAGAAGGCACAGACTCAGGACTGGACTGACTTTGTTGATTGTGCAACCAAGGCTCTGGAGGGTTGGCTGGTTGGCAGTAGGGTTACTGATTTCAAGGGATTGTATAATCTGATGATGAGAGAACAGATCCTTAATAATTGCCAGAACCAGTTGTTGCATCAATACCTGGTGGACTCAGATCTGACCTCTCCCCAAGAATTGGGAAAGAAGGCAGACAAATGGGTCAGAACCAGGGTGAGGCAGAAACCCCAGAACCAAGGGGGTGACACCAAGAAGCAAGATCCTAAGGGCTCTGAGAAAGGTGGGGATAAGTCAAAAGACCAGAAGTCTTCACAAGGGCCCCAAAAACCTGCATCTGGTGGGGAGTCACAATCCAACAAGGGAAAAGGCCAAAAGAAGCCCTGGTGCAAATTCTGTAAACAGAAAGGGCACTGGACTTCTGATTGTAACAAGTCCAAAGACCAAACCACCACCACTCCTGCCCCTAAGGCAACTGTTCCCCCTAGCTCAGCTACTGGTGGAGGTGGTACACAGAATAAGGGTGTAGTAGGGTTGACCCTGGGTTCTGAAGTGGACTCTGACCTAGTCAGAGTGCCCACTCAGGCAATGCTGATTTGTGAGGGAGACCTTAACATGTCCTTCCTAGTAAGTCCCAGTAATCTGAGCAAATACAAACAGCAGCCTGTAATAAATGGCAAACAGGCTTTGGCATTTAGGGACACAGGTGCTAGTGTCACCATGGTGGCAGAGGATCTTGTGGACCCTGGACAGATCATCCTGGGCGAAATGTACCAGGTGACCAAGCAATGTCAGGACCAACCATAGTCTGGCAGTTGTGAATTTCTCCTGGGGAGGGGTAACTGGCCTAAAGAAGGTTGTAGTCAGTGCAGACCTTTCTGTCGAATGTCTATTGGGCAATGATCTAGAGACTTCAGCCTGGTCTGAAGTAGAGTTATGGACTCATGCTGAGATGTTGGGCATCCCTGCAGAGGTATTTGCTGTGACCAGGTCACAAGCAAGAATGCATAACACTGAACCAGCTCTGGATCCTGGAACAATGGACCAGATGCTTCCCAAGAGGAGGAGCAGTAGGGTAAAGGCAGTGCCTTCCCCTCTGTCTCAGATCACAGATTCACCCCCAGAGGGAGGTGAAGCAGATCCTGAAGAAGGAACTGCCCCAGAGGGACTTGAGCCTGATCAGGTTGAGTTCTTGGGGGCAGGGGGCCCTTCTAGGGAAGATCTGAGTAAGGAGCAACAGTGCTGCCCCTCCCTTGAACCCCTCAGACAGCAGGCTGCTGCTGAGGCTGCTGGGAGTACTAGTGGGTCCCATAAAGTTTATTGGGATGAGGGACTCCTATATTCTGAGGGTAGAGATCCAGCCCCTGGAGCCACCAGGAGGATGGTAATACCTCAGAAGTTTAGGGGGTTCCTCTTGACCCTAGCACATGATATCCCTTTGGCAGGTCACTTGGGCCAAAACAAGACCTGGGACAGGCTTGTCCCACATTTTCATTGGCCACATATGTCAGAGGACACAAAGGAGTTTTGTCGCTCCTGTGTCACATGCCAAGCCAGTGGTAAGGCAGGTGGCACAACAAAGGCCCCTCTGATACCACTACCTGTGGTGGGGGTACCCTTTGAAAGGGTAGGGATTGACATTGTTGGTCCCCTTGACCCTCAAACTGCATCTGGGCACAGGTTTATCCTGGTGGTAGTGGATCATGCCACCAGGTACCCAGAAGCAATTCCCCTGAGGACCACCACAGCCCCTGTGGTGGCAAGAGCCCTCATTGGAGTTTTCTCCAGAGTGGGTTTTCCAAAGGAGGTCATTTCTGACAGAGGTACCAACTTCATGTCAGGATATCTGAAAGCAATGTGGAAGGAGTGTGGTGTGACTTATAAGTTCACCACCCCCTATCACCCACAATGCAATGGTTTAGTTGAACGTTTCAACAAAACCTTGAAAGGAATGATTAAAGGACTCCCAGAGAAGCTTAGGCGGAAATGGGACGACCTTCTTCCTTGCCTGTTGCTTGCATACAGAGAGGTTCCACAGAAGGGGGTTGGTTACAGCCCATTTGAGCTTCTGTTTGGGCATCCTGTAAGAGGTCCATTGTGTTTGGTAAAAGAGGGCTGGGAGTTACCTCTCAAGCCCCCAAACAGGATGTGATGGACTATGTACTTGGTCTCCGCTCCCGGA
The DNA here is from genome assembly GCA_963921515.1 of Calotriton arnoldi. NCBI lineage: Eukaryota > Metazoa > Chordata > Amphibia > Caudata > Salamandridae > Calotriton > Calotriton arnoldi. The sequence goes on along the minus strand of CAWUFW010001866.1, from coordinate 1,991,260 downwards.
TGGCTGAGTACATGAAAAAGGCAACCAAAAACCTGGAGGCCAGCCAAGAATTACAAAAAGCTTGGCATGACCAAAGGCTGTACTGACTGTATACCAGCCAGGACAGAAGGTGTGGGTATTGGAGCCTGTGGCCTCAGCAGCCCTCCAGGACAAGTGGAGTGGCCCCCATACAATAGTTGAACAGAAGGGAGAAGTCACCTACCTGGTGAATCTTGGAACTCCCAGGAGCCCCCTGAGGGTGCTCCATGTCAACAGATTAAAGCCATATGTTGACAGGGCTGACATGGGCTTGCTCATGGCAACTGATGAGGAACAGGAGGAGGAGAGTGACCCTCTCCCTGACCTGCTCTCTCAGAACCCTGATGATGGGTCAGTAGATGGTGTTGCTTTGGCAAGCAGCCTCACTGACCATCAGCAAACTGAGTGCAGACAAGTTCTGCAACAGTATAGACATATGTTTAGCCTGACCCCTAGTCAGACTTCCTGGTGCACCCATGAGGTGGACACTGGAGACAGTCTGCCTGTCAAGAATAAAATCTACAGGCAACCTGACCATGTCAGGGACTGTATCAGGACTGAAGTCCAGAAAATGTTGGAGCTAGGTGTAATTGAGCCTTCAGATAGCCCTTGGGCTAGCCCAGTAGTCCTGGTACCCAAGCCTCATACCCAGGGTGGTAAGAAAGAAATGAGGTTTTGTGTCGACTACAGAGGCCTCAATGCAGTCACTAGGACTGATGCCTATCCCATACCAAGGGCAGATGAGCTGATTGATACTTTGGCCTCAGCCAAGTATCTAAGCACGTTTGACCTGACAGCTGGCTACTGGCAGATCAGGTTAGCTGATGATGCAAAAGCCAAAACAGCATTTTCGACCACTGGTGGGCACTACCACTTCGTGGTGATGCCCTTTGGATTGAAAAATGCACCTGCCACTTTTCAGAGGTTGGTGAATAAAGTTCTGACAGGGATGGAAACTTATTGCTCAGCTTATCTAGATGATATTGCTGTCTTTAGTTCCTCCTGGCAGGATCACCTGTTCCACCTCAGGAATGTTTTGGAGGCCCTGCAGAAAGCAGGCCTCACTATCAAGGCCACTAAGTGCCAGATAGGGCAGAGTCAGGTTGTATAACTGGGCCACCTTGTTGGTGGAGGCCAGGTTCAGCCTTTACAGAGCAAAATCCAAACCATAATGGAATGGGTTGCTCCAACCACCCAGACACAGGTGAGAGCCTTCTTAGGCCTGACTGGGTACTATAGGAGGTTTGTCAAGGGATATGGATCTATAGTGACCCCTTGAATGATCTGACCTCAAAGAAAATGCCAAAAAGGTTTAGTGGACAGCTAGCTGTCAAAAGGCATTTGAAGACCTAAAGCAGGCCATGTGCACTGCCCCCATCTTACAGAGTCCAGACTACACCAAAAAGTTCATTGTCCAAACAGATGCTTCTGAGCTGGGTGTGGGAGCTGTACTGTCTCAACTGAATGATGAAGGTCAAGACCAGCCAGTAGCTTTTATTAGCAGAAGGCTGACCCCTAGAGAGAAACGTTGGTCAGCTATAGAGAGGGAGGCCTTTGCTGTGGTGTGGGCCCTGAAGAAGCTGAGGCCATACTTGTTTGGCACTCACTTCATAGTTCAGACTGACCACAAGCCCCTCCTATGGCTTAAACAGATGAAGGGTGAAAACCCAAAACTTTTGAGGTGGTCCATTTCCCTACAGGGGATGGACTATACAGTGGAACATAGACCTGGGACCCAACATGCCAATGCAGATGGACTCTCAAGGTATTTCCACTTTGAACACGAAGACTCAACTGGTCAAGGTTAGTTTAGTGTCCCTGCGTTTGGGGGGTTGTGTGAGGATCTGCCTCTTATGTTGCCCCCACTTTTTTCTGATGTTTACACTGGTTTCTGGCCATAGTCTGGCTGGGTCCCTGCTAATCAGGGCCCCAGCCTCTCTGTTCTCTCTAAACGACTTGGAGTGCACTCTAGGTGCACTAGTGATTGGATGCTGTGGTTCCTTATGAGTCCCTAGTATATGGTACCTTAGGTGCTAAGGGCATAGGTACTTCACAGGCCTACCAGGGGCTGCAGCATGTATTATGCCACCCCTGGGAAGCAGACTAAATCTGACACCACAGGCCTGCTACTGCAGCCTGGGTGAGGAAGTGCTAGCACCCCTCACTGAGATATAGGTCCCCTATATCTCGCCTACACACACATATAAACCTATCAGTCACCCCTAAGGCAGGCCCTATCAATCCTGAGGGCAGGGTGCTTGGCTTCTATGTGAGGGGGTGCCTCTGCCTGAGCAGGGCCCCTCTGCAGCTCTCAGAGTCCATTCTCTGGTGCTGTTTGTGGATGCGGTTAAACCATATACTTTTAAGTGCATTATATCCTCGCAGTAAAATGCTAACTTTGGAATGGCTGCATCGAAACATGTCGTGTTTGGTGTCAAACATCTTGGAATACTACCCCCCCGCCAGTCCTGGCGGCGGGGGTAGCATTCCACCCTTCTAGAGGGATAGACATGTACCTGCTGTGGAAACGCGGTAGAATCCTGCAGAGCCCTGGCATCACAAAATGGATGCCACCAGTCACAGACACTGGGCTGCCCTCCTGCTGATGACCAACACTCGCAGTGGAGGAAGCCCAACAATAGATATCCTGTCCCAAGGGGGTGTGACCACCTCCCAGACAGGGTTTAGTGTATTGGGGCTGGGTGGGTGCACTCTTAGAGTGCTTTGAAGTCCTGCACTGGGGGAGCAGAAGGCTCCTCTGTGCATACCCCAGTTCAAACCGGCTCAGGGGCTACCTGCCCCTGCTCTGGCGTGAAACTGGACAAAGGGAAGTGGGTGTAGCCGCCCACTCCCCTGACCCTCCCATAGGTAGGGTCATAGAGCTAGTCCCTCCCTTTCTTTTAGTATAAGAGGGGAACCTGTGCATTGCACCCTAGATTTCCCTGGACGACGCTCTGAAGAAGAATCCCGGACCTTCGACGTTCCACTACCTTTGGAAGACTGAAGAATCTCCCTTGGAGTCAAGGAGTGACTCCCCTGCTTGGCAGGCACCAAAAACTACAAACGACGGTCGCAAACTACGCCGCTCCCGCCGGAGTCCGAAGTCCCTGCAGCCCAAGAAGTGGATTTCCTGACTTCTCAAAGGCCATCGTGAGTCCCCAGCGAAGCTGAGGCCTGTGGACCCCAAGAGTGACGAGGAACCGCGACCCCTGGGTACCGTGCACTATTGTCGAGTGCAACCCCTTCACAACGTTCCACGAACTTGTGCTTTGGACCACGTGTGGTCCTAGCCTCCAGCAGGAATCCCTCCGAAGATCAGAGGCCTACCACGTCCCGAGTGACCGTGGGCCCCTGTGAGCGAATCCTCCAGAGGCGTCTTCGCGATCCCTTGCCAGCCGGCTTGTGGGTCCCCAGAAGACTTTCCTACAGAACCAAAGGGCTCCCCTGGTTGCTCCAGGCCTGCCCTGACTTACCCTCGCTGGGTGAGTCCCCCAGACCTTGCTGGTCTGCGCCATTGCCTCTTCACACTTTCCCCGAGACTTGCTGTTACCAAGGCTTGTTGGCTCCGATCGAGTCGCCGACACCGCAGTAAGCTGCAGACATCGTGGGACACACCGAATCCAGCTCCTGGTCGTCGTCGACGCCTCCTGGACCTCGTGGCTGAAGAGTCAAGGCACCCGTGAACGACCTGAATCTTGCGACGACGGTGGGCATCCATCTTCCTTGCCCCAAGTCACTGCCAAGTGATTTTGAACACTGTCCCTTCTGCTTTCAGGTCTTCCTTCTTCTGAATCCAGGCTTGGATTCCTCCGGACACTTCTCCTGTCGCCGCAAGCAGCAAGTCTTCACTGGCTCCCATTGAAAACGACGCCGCGACCCGACACCAAAGAACACCTATGCACCCGGCTCCCCTGGGTGAGGTAACTTCAGCACTACGGTGCTCCTGTGGGTGTGGGCCCTAGAACTACTTACCCTGTAAGTGACTTGCTTGTAGCTTCCCTAGAAGTGTCCTAAAACTCTCCTTTTCTAAGTGCGACAATTGCGCTGACTCGTACAGGGTTCGCGTCTGTGTTAGACACACCCCGTCCATCTCCTTTGTAACACTATCCAGAACTGTGTCCTTCGACTCGTACTGAGTCCGATCGGTGTTCGCCTCGAACACAAGGGGCCTGTAACATTGAGATCTCCATTGCACTGACTCGCACAAGGTTCGCGTCTGTGTTAGACACAGCGCGTCCATCTCCCTTGCAACTCTATCTGTAACCGCGTCCTTCGACTCGTACAAGGACCGATCGGTGTGTTCGCCTCGAACACGCAAGGGACCTTTAACATTGAAATCTCAATCGCGTCTGAGCGCATAGACTCGCACAGGACTCGCACCGGTGCCAGGACACCGCGTCCGTCCCCTGTGGGTCTTCTACAACTACCTGGGGTGGTTCTTGGGGGTCCCTCGATTCTAGATGCCCTAGACCTAGGTCTAGTCAAACTAAGATTGTGATATTCGATTGTGCTAAACTTATTTTGTTAACATTTGACTTGTACATATGTTCCTGACTTCTAATCTCATAAAGAGATTAGTAGAGAGTGTTTATTAATAAATACATATATATTTGATATATATACCTGTGTGGTGTCTTTTCATTTGGTGATTCAAGAGATTGTGTGGTAAAACAAGCTGCTTTACATTCCTTCAAGACTTAGCCTGAAGGCTGCTCTCCACAGCTACCACTAGGATAGCTTTCTATAAAGGTTGTCTTAAACCTATCTACCATAAGAGTCGAATTGTTCTGGTGCAAGGTGTCCACTTTAATTAGTGAACAGCATATACCAGGCCAACTTCTCACAAGTTAGTAGAAAGAAGTTTGAGATGAGTCAGAAAGTTGGGCTAGAAGATATATTGAGGGAAGTATAGGCTGAGAAATAGGGTAGTGCATTGGAAATTCTAAATTAGAAGAAAGTGATAAATATATAGATCCATAAGTACATTGAAAGTATATAGATGCATAAAGGAGGTAAGTATATGCAGATTAAAGATATTGATAGAGGTAGCAGATGAGAAATAGGGTAGTGCATTGGATATGCTTTTTCAGGAGAAAAGTAACAGACACATTAATTAATGGGAGGATGGGCAGCATTTCTGGCCCTGGCCAGTCTCGAACAGGCAACTGCCCTTGTCCTCTCCGCCCTTAGCCTCGACGCCCGGGCTGAGACGCCCTAACCCTGGCCTTTTATAGCCCTAGTAATCAGGTGACCCCATCAGCCATTGGGAACCCTAGCCCTAATACTATCCAATCACAACACTAGCCCTAAAAGCTAGAACCAATAGGAGATCAGGACCTTCCAGCCAATCTTAGCCCTATTCCAAGCACCCAATCAGTTCAAAAAAGCCCTGATCTCTACGTCCAATAGAGGCCCTAGCCCTACCAGTAGTCCCAACCCTAGTCCAAGCAACCAATGGGACAGGAAGCCCTAGTCCCTACTTCCAATAGAAAGCCTAACCCTACTCTTAGTCCCACACCTATTCCAGCAACCAATCACACCAGAAGCCCTAATCGCTACTTCCAATTAAAGGCTAAACCCTAGCCCTAGTTCCACCCTAGTCCCAACAACAAATAACACAGGAAGCCCTAGTCCCTACTTCCAATAGAAATCATAACCCTAGCCCTAGTCCCAACCCTACATTGATTGAATCACAGACCCAGAAACCAATTAAAACCCTCAAATACCCAACCAATGAGGACACTAACCCAATCCAGTAGAAACATCAGATACAACCACCAATCACTGTATACATGTACCAACCACTAGCAGACTATATAAGGTCCCAGCAACCTCAGACAAGGTTTGCTGGCCAGGGAGTTGGAAGCTGCTTCTCCGGTTCAGAATCTCCTAGGAGACAGACAGGCTCAATCCACACTTTGGACTACTGCAGGTAAAGGCCTCACAAACTTGAAATCTAACACTACTGTTTGAATACAACTTTACTCCCTCTCCTGGCCAAAAAACAAAGTGCACAGTCCCTATTAAACACAGTTTAAGCAGCTCACAGAAGCACCCTCTGATGTAGAATACCCCTGTTGCTGGGGGGGAGGCAGGGGGGGCTGGTTTCACTGGCTTGTTAACACAAAATGGTGGCTGGGGGTGCACTGTTTAACATACCGGTCTTAGCACAGAGCAAAGGAGAAATTTGGAGGGGAAACTGAATAGTCACCAGGAATGAGAGGGAAAAACTACAGGTTTTGGACTGCAAATCCCACAATTCAACACGTTAAATGGAAGCAATCATGGGCAGGAAAACCACAAGTTTAAAACACAAAACAGGTGATAAAATATGCAATCACAGGCAGGTTAAAACTACAATTTTAAACTGTAACAACCACAGGCAAAGACAGTAATCACAGAAAGGAATAATCGTTTTTTTAAACACTTTGGGGGGGGGGGAAGAGACAGCACGCGGCCCCCCTCCCAAAAATACAATAAAAAAAGAAGGCTGGCCAGGCCCCGGGGGATGGGGTCCCCGGGGCCATAATCCGCTTCATGCAGTCCCCCTCCCATAAAATAAAAAAAAATGAAAAAAGAAAAAAGTAACCGACAACTCGCCGGAGGCCCCGCCCCCTCCCTGCATGACTCTGCAAAAGCACCCCCTGGCGCGTTTTAAGTTGGGGAATTAAGTCCCCTTGAATACTGAGGGTCCCTGGGGGCCAACTAGCCCACCAGGTACCTCCAGTAAGCGCCACACAGCTGGATTGCAGAGAGGTGGTCCGAGGCCACGCCCCTTTTTACACCACTCTGCAAACGCGCCTCGTGGGGCACTGCTGGTGGGGCGATGAGGTCCTCTTGTGTCCTGCAGACCTCAGGACACAAGTGGACTTCATCCTCCGAGACTTAATTCCCCAACCCAGAACGCGCCAGGAGGTGCGTCTGCAGAGTGGTGGCGAAAGGGGGCGTGGCCTGGTATGAGAAGTTAGCAATCCTGCTGTGTGGGACTTACTGGAGGTAATAGGAGGGGTAGTTGGCCCCCAAGGTTGACGTTGGGGGCTAACTACCCCTCCTGTTACCTCCAGTAAATCCCACACAGTGGGATTGCTAAGAGGTGTTCGGAGCCCATGCTCACCTTTCTCCACCACTCTGCAAACGTGACTGCTATGTTATAGTTAGAAATTAGCATTTAAAAAACCTTAGAAATTCACTGAAAAAACCATTGGTTTTAGGGACGTTATAGTTAGAAATTAGCATTTAAAAAACCTTAGAAATTCACTTTAAAAACCATAGGTTTCAGGGACGTTATAGTTAGTTGGACATTTCACTCGTACAAAACCAGAGAAATTCGGCCGTTATTGTTAGTAGAGCTAACTATAACTCGCGCCCCCGCAATGCACTGCTGATGACGTCACATATTACATCACTCATGACATGCTCAGTAACATCACTGATGACATCTCAAATTACATCACTGATGACATCATCCAGTGACTGAGTGTTTCTAAAAAGTTCAAGAATGTTATATCTATATATGCCAAGGTATATTGAAGAATGATTGGTTGTCTGAGAACCTGTATGGGTGCCTGAGTGTGTGTGGGTGGGGGGGTGTGTGACTCCCTGCATGGATGTGTGAGTGGGTGATTCACTGGGTGTATGCGTTTAAGAGTGCGTGTGTTAGGGAGTGTATGGGTCAGTGAGTGTACATATAGCTGTGTTGGTGAGTGAATGGATATCTTAGTGGTATAAGTGTAAGTAACTACATATGTGAAAGGCTGTATTTGTGAGTGTTGGAGTATATAAGTGAGTATATGTGACAGTGAGTGATTGTGACAGTGGCTGCATGGATAAGTGTGTGCTTATGTCAGTAATTGTTGAAGACAGTACGTATCTGTATGAATAAGTGACGTGGTGTGTGTATAACTGTATAGGTGAGTAAATGGCAGTGTAATTAATTCTTTGGGTGACTGACTAGGTTTTTGAGTAACTCTTTGGGTGAGTGGCAGTGTGTGAGTGTCTATATGGGTGTATGAGTTGATATATCAGTGGCTGTATTGATGAATGACTGTGTGTATGAGTGACTGTATGGGTTAGTGGGTGGATGTGTGTGTAGACGTATGAATCACTGAGCGGGTATGTACTAACTGCTATTGGTCTGTCTATGGTTTCGATACTAGTAGTCTGTATTTTAGAGTGGGTGTATGAAAGGTTTTATTAGGGTGTGAGGAGGTGCTTCAGATGATCACGTGGATGATGTCATCAGTGATGTCACTGAGCATGTCATGAGTGATGTAATATGTGACGTCATCAGCAGTGCATTGCGGGGGCGCGAGTTATAGTTGGCTCTACTAACTATAACGGCCGAATTTCTCTGGTTTTGTACGAGTGAAATGTCCAACTAACTATAACGTCCCTGAAACCTATGGTTTTTTCAGTATATTTCTAAGGTTTTTTAAATGCTAATTTCTAACTATAACGTCCCTAAAACCTATGTTTTTTTCAGTGAATATATATATAGATAGATGCTTATAGTTAGGATCGTGTTTCCATAGGAAATGCATTTTTTGTGTTGCTAATAACTTTGGTGCAGTTTGTCGAATCTCCACAAAACTTTCCAAAAAAGCTCTTTTTTGGGGAGACCAAGAAAAAAGAAGGGGGGGGGCATAACACGTTTTCCCCATTCATTTTTTCAGGGGAACTTTAGATACAGCTTCACCCCAAACTGATGACCAGATGTACACCAAATTTGGCAGAAAGCTAGATCTTGGTGCAAAAAGAGTGCTTTTTGTGTTTTGTGGTGTAAAACCTATCAGTAGTTGTGGAGAAATTAAGGTTAAAATAATGTGTGTATATATCACGCTGCACAGGACTGATGGGGTCTCATCCTGAAACCTGATTGGGTGCCACCACCTGAACCAGGAAGTGGCGGTAGCCATCTTAGGACTCAAGATTCAGTTCTGAATCTTAAAAAATGCAAAAAACAAAAAGACATGGGGCAGGGTAGGGATACCCTGACCCCCTAGGCTTGGTGGTGAGGGAAAAGAGGGACACTAACTGGGGCCAAAAATGTATTTTTTTTAATTTTGCAGTGGATTTTATGGAGAATCTGCAAATCTGCTTGTTTTATTAAACCCTTTGGGGTGTGCCAGGGCCCAGGGTATGAGCATGGGTTTATTTGGGTAGGGGCGCCTGGCCCCCCTCCAGAGCCTAATAAGGCCCTGGTGACCCCATCCCCGGGGCCGAAATGCGTAAAATCGGCTAGGGGGTGGTACGCGCCCCCTCTCCCGAGCCTAGAAAGGCCCCGGGGACCTCATCCCCACTCCTGCGGCCTACTTAGGCGTGGGCCCCATGCTCGCTGTGCCACTGGTTTCAAGCTAGCCTGGCTGATGAGGGGTGATACGCCAAAACCAGTCCCAGGATGCTTGTTTGCGGTCCAGGGAGGACTCAGCTTGGCAGATCGGGCTGGACTGTTCCCAACTCCCTGGCCAGCAAACCTTGTCTGAGGTCGCTGGGACCTTATATAGTCTGCTAGTGGTTGGTACATGTGTACACTGATTGGTGGTTGTATCTGATGTTTCTATTGGATTAGGGTTAGTGTCCTCATTGGTTGGGTATTTGAGGGTTCTGATTGGTTTCTGGGTCTGTGATTCAATCAACGTAGGGTTGGGGCTAGGGTTAGTATTTCTATTGGAAGTAGGGACTAGGGCTTCCTGTGTTATTGGTTGTTGGGAGTAGGGTGGGACTAGGGCTAGGGTTAGGCCTTTAATTGGAAGTAGCGATTAGGGCTTCTGGTGTGATTGGTTGCTGGACTAGGTGTGGGACTAAGAGTAGGGTTAGGCTTTCTATTGGAAGTAGGGACTAGGCTTCCTGTGCCATTGGTTGCTTGGACTTGGGTTGGGACTACTGGTAGGGCTAGGTCCTCTACTGGACTTAGAGATCAGGGTTTTTGAAAGTTATTGGGTGCTTGGACTAGGGCTGAGATTGGCTGTAAGGTCCTGGTCTCCTATTGGTTCTAGATTTTAGGGCTAGTGTTGTGACTGGATAGGGTTAGGGCTAGGGTTCCCATTGGCTAAAGGGGTCACCTGATTACTAGGGCTATAAAGGGCTGAGGTTTAGGGCGTCTCGGCTAAGGGCAGAGAGGACAAGGGCAATTACCTGTTTGAGCCTGTTCGAGATAGGACGGGAGTAGGGCCAGAAATGCTGCCCATGTTCACATTCAGTAAGAGCCACCCCACACCATCCACAAACATAGTAACACATTCATACCAAATGTACACCACACACAACCCTATGCACGGACCAATGTACCAGCATGCACTACAAACCCAACCAAACCACATCTATACACCCTTCTATCCCAACTACCACACATACCCACCATCACCTACAAACAGTACACAACTCTATCCTATACCACTAACCAATCCACTCATCACTAACACAACCCCATTCAACACCATACATAACTACATCCCATCCAGACACACACTCCCAGCTCTAATTACACCTAACAGACCACCTTTTATCACTAACAAACATATATTCATCCTTCCATCATTTGTCCAACGAACACCCTCCTCTCCCTACTACCATAATAACACTAACACACAACACACACACTGCACACCACCACACTTTTTAACTCTTGAAACAAACCAGTCTAAGACAAACACTCTTACCTCTACTTCATTCCCTCCAACACACAACATACACTCTACTCATAAACACATCACCACCCCTCTACCTTACAACCTCCTCTCACAAACAATACTATACAACCAAATCCATTGCATGAAACAAATACACCAGCACCACTTTTCACTACTCCTCAAAAACAAAACATATCACACACACCAGCACAACAAGATCTTCAAAGCGCAACACCTCAAAATACTTACCATCACAAAATACAAACATACACCCACCTTTCAAACCACACAAAGGAACAAACTCCAATGCCAAGCTTTCTCTCTTCCACCACACCTAACACAGATACAGCAACACAGCAACTCTCTTCTAACCGCCTCTCATCCATTGGACAATTTAGAACCTTACTACATGACCCACATGCTGCACCACCACCCCTGACTCATACACCTTCCGCCATAAACACACGCAAACATAAGCGACGTGCCACACCTCACAACTTTGCTTCCCCATGTCTACTGCACAACAATGTTACACCACAAAAACAACACAGCACACCAACTCACTCTCAAACACCATCTCCACCACATACACACGCAGAGCCATCAAAATGCCTTCTTAGCATGCTGGATGAGGAACATGATACAGAACAGGTACACGATTGCTATCCTAATACAGCTAATACCAGCACTATAAACACACCTGCTACAAACCCACACAATACTGATCACTCTTCTACAAAACAAAGTCTCACTATCACCAAAGGCCATTCTCTAAACTGTCTACTAATAAATGCTCGATCCCTCTCTAAAAACAAACATCACATCTATGACCTTCTCACAGATGCAAAACCAGACATACTATTCATAACTGAATCATGGTTGGGAGATGATATGGCTCCAGTCCTGCATGAAGCCATTCCTCTAGGCTATCAAACGATCACCCAAAATCGTATAGGCAAAAGAGGAGGTGGTCTAGCTGTTGTGTTCAGGCAAACATTACATATCACTAAAGTTGATGACATCTCCATAAAGAATTGTGAGGCTCTTCTAACAAGATGCAATACTACACCGTCTTCATCCTGTAACTTCCTGCTCCTTTACAGACCTCCATCTAGCAAGGCGACATTCCCAGACGCACTTCTAGACACAGTTTCAAACCTGATAACAATACACTCCAACTTATGCATTCTGGGTGACCTCAACATTTGGTTTGACAAACCCAATATGACCCACCCAAAAACAATAATCACTGGCCTAGACGCACTGAACCTGCATCAGATTGTCCACAAACCCACACACATCGCTGGACATATCCTAGATGTCATTTTTGCTAATACTGAACTAGTTACCTTTCAAACTATAACTCCAGTCACATGGTCAGACCACCACTTGCTTGCTTTCCAACATGAAACAACACTAAGGGACTCACCTAAAACTAGCTTACATCCATCCACCTATCGGCCGTGGAACAAACTCAATTTGGAACACTTAGAAACACAACTAACATCAAGTACAAATGTGGAAACAATAACTTCTGTTCAAAATCTATATGAGTGGCTACAGGAAGCTTTTGACATCCTGATACCATACAAAACCACACAACAGCACAAAAGAAAAAAAGCGCCTTGGAGAAACATAGAAATAAAAGACATAAAACAACAAATTAGAAAGCTGCAACGTACCTGGCTCAAAACAAACGCCAAACAAGACAAACTTCACCTACAAAAAATTAATAGATTATACAAGTCAGCTATCAAAAAGCTAAGAAAAGGTACTATTCAGACAGAATTAAAAATGCTAAATGTGCAAATAAAGAATTCTATAAAATACTCAATGAATTTCGCAAACCAAATTGCCTAGAAGGAACTCATCCTGCTACTCAAGATTTCACAGACAAACTGGCAAATCATTACACAGACAAAGCAGACATATTGGACTCGTACTTAAAACAGAAACAAAGCACCAGCACTAACCCCTGTACAAAACAACAATCCAAGAATACTCTAACCCAGCCTCTCCGTTCCTTCCAACACATCTCACACAATGAATTTATGGACCTGGTCAAAGCAAGCAGGCAGGCCTGCCGGCAGCCCTTCTGACCCCTGTCCACCACAAACTTTCAAGACAATTCTTTTAACAACCTCTGCTGCCACTGCAGTAAGAAGAATCATCAACGATTCCTTAACTACCGGAATATTTCCAGAAGAACTAAAAATGTCATACATATGCCCTTTACTGAAGAAAACAAACTTGGACCCGCTGAACCCTGACAACTACAGACCCATTACAAATGGACCTTTCCTGGGCAAACTGATAGAAAGAGCAGCGTTCGCCCAGATGTCACAATTCATTGAAGAGAATGACATACTCTGACTTCCAAACAAGATTCCGTCCGGGAAGAGGCACTGAATCTGCCCTCCTTGCCATCTGGGATGACCGGAAGAATACAGTTGACCGCAGCGGGGTTGCTGCGCTACTCCTCTTGGACCTCTCAGCTGCCTTTGACACGGTTGACCATGACACTCTGAAACAAAGACTCTATGAAGCCGGCATAGAGGGAACTGCTCTAGACTGGATCGCGTCCTACCTTCAAAACAGAACTAAAGTCATCCATACCCCACCTTTCTCGTCCAAACCATACTCCACAAAAGCAGGGGTCCCTCAAGGTTCTATCATCTCGCCCATGCTTTTCAACATCTACATGAAGTCATTACCGGTACTGATCAATCAATTTCACCTCACGTGCTATAACTATGCAGATGACACGCAAATACTCCTTCAACTGGAATGCCCCAAAGACATTGAAAAATCCCCAATTTTCAGTTGTCTCAGGGCTGTGGATCAGTGGATGACTTGGAGCCATCTCAAACTGAATGCCTCAAAAACAGAAATACTCACGTGTGGCGATTGGAAACATTTCGACCCGCTTGCCGCCTGGCCTGATGAACTGGGATCACCACCTAAAGTATCGAAGGAAGTAAGAAACCTCGGAATGACCATGGACTCCAAGCTATCGATGAATGCCCAAGTAGACAAACTAGCAAGATCAAGCTTTGTCACTATAAAAACGCTGCGACGAATTTTCCCTCATTTGGGATTTCCACACAAGGTCCAAGCTACCATCTCCCTTGTTCTGTCCAAACTCGATTACGCCAATAGCCTCTACCACGGATCACCTTTAACGACCATGAAAAGACAACAACGGATTCAGAACTCGGCTGCCAGACTACTCTTACATATCAAACCGCGAGACCACATTTCACCTGCCTTGGTTACCGGTTGCCAGAAGATCCACGTTCAAGCTACTTTGTATCACCCACAAAGCAATACATGGAATGGGACCGCTCTTCATCAGGAATAAAATCACCAAACACATTCAACAAAGGAACCTACGCTCTAAAGGGGCATCTCGCCTCAAAATCCCAAGATACAAGAAAAAAACCATGGGTGGCACATCCTTCTCTGTTCAAGCAGCCAAACTATGGAACTCTTTACCCCCAACATAAGATCCACCGACAACCACCTTATCTTCAGAAAACTGCTCAAGAATTGGCTCTTCCCCACATAAGCACCATACGCAAACAGAAATTTACAGCATATTCCTCTGTATATAAGCATTTATTTTCAGTATAGATATGTACCTATCTTTGTGTATTGCTTTGTATAAACATGTAGAATAATTATGTTGTTGTAAGTAAATAAATAAATAAATAAAAATCATCTTTGGTCTACATGTACTTACTTCCATTGTGCATCTATGTACCTTCCATGTACTTGGATCTGTGTGTCTGTTATTTTTCTCCTGAAAAAGCATATCCAATGCACTACCCTATTTCTCATCCTGTACCTCTATCAATATCTTTAATCTATATATACTTACCTCCTTTATGCATCTATATACTTTCAATGTACTTATGGATCTATATATTTATCACTTTCTTCTAATTTAGCATTTCAAATGCACTACCCTATTTTCTCAGCCTAAACTTCTCTCAATATATCCTCTGGACCAACCTTCTGACTCATCTCAAACTTCTTTCTACTACTCTTTCCAATGCACTACCCTGTCTCTCATTTATCCCAAACCCCATACCACTACTATGATCCCCAAAATAACCCTTTCTAGACTCTCTCCTACTCTACCCCTCCTTGCATCATCTGACACCTCCTTTTACTATACCGATCCCCCAAAACAAACCTTTCTAAACTCTTCCCTCTGACTCTTCCCCTCAAAAACCCCTTTTTACTCATCCAAAAGCCTCCTCCAACTATGACCTCAAAACAAAAAAAAAATCTCACTCTAGTGTCCCTCCACTATCCTTTTCAATCAAAATAACAGACTAACATGTTCACTTCTCAAATTCCATATTCCACTATACTAATTCACCACTAATCCTTTATGGGTTCCAGAGTAGCGTGCTACTCGCCAATAAAGCGTTTCAACACCCATCAGGGTTACCAGCGCTATATAAATGCAAACCTTTTTCCCTTTTCTACCCCTCCCCAACCCTTCTCAATCCAAATAACTGACTAACATATCCACCACTCAAATTACTTTCATGTTTCGCCATACTAATTCAACAGTAATCCTTATGGGTTCCAGAGTAGCATGCTACTCGCCAACAAAGCGCTTCAAAACCCCATCAAGGGGTAACAAGCGCTATATAAATACAAACCTTTTTTTCCTCTTCTATCCTTCTGCTATCCTTCTGCTATCCTTCCGAATCCGAATAACTGACTAACCTATCCACCACTTAAAATTTACTTGCATGTTTCACTATACTAATTCAACACTAATCTTCTATGGGTCCCGGAGTAGTGTGCTACTCGCCGAAAAAGCGATTCGACGCCTCGTCAGGGGTAGTAAGCGCTATATAAATGCAATTACAATACAATACAATAAGGAGCAGGGTCAAGACTGATTTGCATATCTGGCTGGGTCCAAACTGTGGTGGCGTAGTGAGCAAAAGAACGATGGATTTAACCCAGATCTCTTGAATAGTGGTGAATGTTCGATTTATTCAGCATTCCGTCCATCATTTGTTGCTGCAGCATTAGCTATTAATCAGGCATGTTTCTTAAAATAACTTACACACATTGTTCAAATGAGCATAATGGCGTACGCTATTACAACAATGCTTATGATCATTCTGCAACTTAAACTGTTTGTGAGTCACAAATAGATTATACATTCTTCTTATATTATGTCTCAGAATTTTCATTGAACTTCTGGAAATAAATTTCTATAGCTTATCTGTATCTTATAAATATCCAGTTTATGTAAAAAGTGTTGATAATACTACATGAAAGTCTTTAATGTCAGCATGTGCACAGAAATCCACAGGTGCATAATTTACTGTAAACATAATCTTTACTTTTTCTCATATTTTGGGAACAGGACTTTGATCTAAGCTACAACCTTTTTGCAATGTTCGTCTGCATCTCACACTAGTTGTGTTAAGTCTTTTTTTTAACATATTTTATTGAGTTATCCAACATAGGTACATCCAACATAGTAACCATCTCCCCTTCACCCCACACCAGTTATGTGCACATCAATAGATGGGCCCCATCGAATCCTGTGACGTCCTCGCAGTACGCAGCACCAATACATGTTGGCCCTATTGGCCCATGAGACCTGCTGTGAAAGGATAATGTAAACACTGTCCTATCCGAAAGCAAAGGAAAACCAGTTGTGCTTTTCTTTATTTTATTTAAATAAAGCACTGTTTGCCTATAATTTACCCTACTGAATCAATCTGGTATCCGGATTACACTATTTATATTTCTTTGACGCACACATGTTCAAACTGTCAATGTATGGTGTTAATGTTTGTGGACCCTATACTTATTACTTTCTTTTCTAAAATGACTGAGCAGTTTATAGAATAATTTAAGGAGCAGTAGCTTAGATGAGGTCATCAGTGATGTAATTTGAGATGTCATCAGTGATGTCATCAATGATGAGATATAATATGCGAGGTCATAAGCAGTGCATGGCAGGAGTACAAGTTCTAGTTAGTTCACTGAACTATAACTGGTGAATTTCAGTGTTTCTTTTGTTTTTGAAGCATTAGTTGTAAATTCCTCCCAACATCCAACTATAACATTACTTTAACATCTTTTTTTTTTAGTAAAATATTAGGGCTGTTTAACGTAAGCTAAGATCGTATTACCATACCTAACTGTAAAGTCACTTTAACCTTTGTTTTTTACACTAAATGTCAGGGTTTTTTATGTTAGGGAAGGTTTTACTAGCATATCTGAATATAGCGTCTACTTAACCTTTGGTATATTCACTGGATTTCTAGGATTTTTTTAAACATATTCAGCCAACACCTCCACTGTGCTCAGCCTTCGGTCATTCGCAACTGGAGTTGACACAGGCCCACCCCCTGCTGGTGGCCAACCCACCGCAGCCTGCCCTCGGCGGTCAGCTAGCTGCTACTGCTCCCCTTCCTGCATTGCCTCCGTTCTCCGTCTGTGTGCCCCTGCCCCCAATTCCTGCTCTCTGTAGTAAGCTTGCAGCCTCTGCTCCCCTACTGCCTGCCCTCTGTTCTCTGTCTGCGTGCCGCAGCCACTCCTGCCTGCCTTCCGTGGTCAGCTTGCTGCCCCTGCCCCTTCCTCGCTGACCTCCGTGTTATGAACGCATGCTCCTGTCCCCTCTCACCTGCCCCCGTGGTCCGTGCCCTCCAGCCTCCTGGTCAGCTTGCTCCCCCACCTACTGCCATCCATTCTCCAAGTGCATGCTCTTGCCCTTCCCTCCTGCGCGCAATGATCACTGTGTAATCCCTGTCTATGCTGGCCTGCTCACTGTGGCCAGATGGCTGCCTCTGCCTCACTTCCACCTGCTCTCTATTCACCATCTGAGTGCCCCTGCTCCATCCCGTCAGCCCACTGCGGACAGCTTACTTCCAAAGCCTATGCCCCTGCTCTACATGGTCAGCTTTCTGCCACTACTCCTGCTCCTCTCCTCCCTGCCTTTCATTCTATGTGTGCAGGCTCCTGCCCTGCATGGTCAATTGTGCTGCCACTGCCCAAAGAGGCCTTTCCTCCATGGTAACCTTGCTGCCACTCCCCCCCCTCCTCCCTGTCTTCCATTGTCAGAGTCTGACTCTGCCTCCTCCCTCCTGAACTGTGTGATATTGTGTGCTGCCACTGTTCCTCCTGCTTGCACTCCGAGCTTTGGTAGCTGCCCTTGCCAATCCCCTCCCTGCCCTCTGTGGTCAGAGTCCATGCCCCCGCCCCTCAACTCCTGCCCTTGTTGTGTGTTTTACCTTCAGGGCCCACTGACTTTCTTTTTAGGTCTCGCCTGAGCCAGCGCATGCGCTGGTCTGGCGAGACATTTAGTAGTGGGTTTCAGAAATGCGACCACTTTTTTTTGTCCTGGCCTAGAGCATGCGAGTACGCGCACAGTAACGCGCGCATTCCTCGCATGCTCCAGGCCATCTGGCTTTCCTTTCCAACCCTCCTCCCCCTCCCCCACCACAGAGCGCGTCTAGCAGCCGCGCGGCCGTGTCACTTTCACGGCCGTGCGTCACTGGCTCTCCCACTCCTCCCCCTCCCCCACCACAGCGCGCGGCCAATGCTTGTTTATTTAGTCCCTTTTTGGATTGTATGTATCCCATGTGTATAAATGAAATGTCTTGTGAATACACGAAAAAAAACATTGCATTATACATGTAGCTTTCGTCAGTGAGTTACAGCTGTAGCATGCCGCATTTATTTAAAATAGAATTTTGTAAGGTTCTGAAATGTTCAGACTGTTGCCCCATTGCCAGTTTGGGGATCCTCGTATCAATCAGTCTGTTGTGTGTGTTCAGTAGAAGGGCACGCTGCTTAGCTTTCATCTGTGGATTGGTTCAAGGCCTCGCTGGCTTTCTAGCATCTGCGGGAGTGCAGTGGAAACAGCCTGAAGATGAGGGAATTCCTGGCACCGTAGAAAGTACACAGTGTACTGAGCTGGAAATCTTGCAGCGTTAGCACGTTTGGCAGTTTGGTGTAAAAACATGATGTTGTAAACTGGCTGGCTCTGGAGGTAATTTGGCTTTACTTTGTGGCACAGGATGCGTGTTGTAGATATTCATTTGTTGCACACACCAGGCCCAGGCATAGGACAAGCTCCCTGGCCCCATCATGTCAACTTTACGTTCCTCTGATTTCTTTTTCTTCCCATTAATGTTTATATGTCTTCCCCATTTCTTATTTGACCACTTCTTGGGTGTGCTGCACTTGGAGAGGTATCAAAGAGTACGGCAACTCATGCCAAGTTAGAGCGCCTTTGATTCTAGGACACAACTTGCTTTGTTTCTTGGAGTGCTTGTGTAAAACATTGATGATGGAAACGTCTGTCACGGCTCCTTTGCCAACATGATGGAGTGTTGGAGGTCTCAATGGATACCTTCCATAGATGTCTCTTTTTTTTCTTTTACATCTGCACAACTGCTTGTTTTGATTTTGGGTTTTTTGGATTGTGGCCAAGTCGCTTTTGCTTGGTTATGGACAGCCCACTCGGTTGCTTTGCAAGCTCTGTAGAACCTCCTGAAGTCACACAGTCCGTCCCGAGGACGTGCGGTGCTGATCAATTAAAGCACATAAGCATTGGGAGTCACCACAAGACAGGCAGGCTTTCATTACAGTTATATTGGGAGTCACTACTAAGCAAGAGGCAGCGCAGGTAAGTGTATGTAGTATACATTTGTGTGTGTGTGTGTATGCACCTATATATGTGTGTGTGTAAATGTACATATAATCACCAAAAAAACAAAGGTTACAGGGACGTTCTTCTTAGGCTGACATTTTACCCAAACAAAACCATAGAAATTCAGCAGTTATAGTTCAACTTATGTTGAGAAACTATAATTCATGGCCTAAAGTTACTTAACAGCATGAGTTAGTTTCTTCAGATAAGTAGAACTGCTGAATTTTTATCCTTTTTTTGTGGGTTAAACGCCAACCTCACTATAACATCCATGTAAAAGTTTTTTCCAGTGGATTTTTTTTTTTTTTAACATGAAGTAATTTATAATTACCGTATGTTAATAAACCCACCGCCGCGCACGGCCTAAGGCCGTGCGCAGTGGGCCTTGGCAGCAGGGTCTGAGCAACCTCTCCGCATCCACCACACGCCGCGCACGGTCAAAGGACATGCGTGGCGGAGGTTTGGTGTCTGAGTGGGTTTATTTTTTCCACAGTGGGTGTATTCGCCGAGGTAGATCCGAGATTTGGCTGAAAAAATTACAAAAGATGGGCAAACTTTTGCCCACATGTGGTCCCTCACAGAGACCCCTCCATGTGTCCTATAGGGTCAGGATACCTCTATCCTTATCCCTTATATTCTTTTTCATTTTTGTTCCCCACCTCCCCTGAAACTTTCCAAACAGCAGCTAAATTAACTTGATTACTAGTTTTGAAATGTGTGAAGATTCGTCAAACGGCGCCAAAGTTAATAGCAAAACAAACGCTTCGTCTATGGAAACAAGCATTGGCATAGCCAATAGGTCTCACCTTTGGGACCTTATAAGTATTTAATTATCCAGCACAATATCCTTGGTGGAACATCAACTGTTGCATGGCTAAACACTTATAATGCCCCAAAGGCGAGACCTATTGGCTATGCCAATGCTTGTTTTTTGTTAGCTTGGGTGCAAGTAAGTATCTGCTTTTGTTTTGCACACGTTACACATTTTATTTCTTCACTGTGATGTTATTTCAAAAATAAAGGGTGGGTGTTTTTGTATTCAGTTCAGCTGTGTGAGTCTGCACAAATCGCACAAGGTCAAACAAACAGAGTGTTTTTATTTTCCCAGTGATCGGTTAGCTACATAGCGCGCTTGATAGACACAACACTGGAATCCAGATGCTGTTTTTCATACAGCACCTCTAAATCATATACACGGAGTTGATCTTTGAAAGTCAGAGAAGGATTTCTTGCAGAGCTTGAAGGTCGTGCCCCTACCTCGCACACTTTGAGTTGCAGAACACCTAACCATTACAAGGTACGGTGGCCCGGCTGCAATTCCAGAGATCTCTTTAATTAATTACTGAGCTCACATATTATTTCCAAGTAAGGAGATGTATATCTTTTATCATGGTAGGGTTTTTCATTCTGTACGGCCTGTTATCCCTGTTCGGTATTCTATTGATTTATATATGTTTAATAATTGAGGAACACCAGCTTCATAGCAGAGCACGACAGAGTTAATAAATCTTATTTATAAACTTCCCTCATGTCTCTCTTTGTTTTATTGTGGATGATGCATGAGCGAGAAACGTGAACAGGACTGGTCTGTTTTCCCCGGGCCCCCTGAGGACTGGAGTGGTGTTCTGGGATACCAATTCACTTGTCTCTCTGGAAAGTTTAGGATAGTGACGTATTATGGGCTATTCTGGATTTGGGCTCACAGGTGCTAATGTGGTGTGTTGGCATAGTCCTCCCATTCTGAAGTCTTGTGGTCCCCGCATGATTCTGTTTCTTAGCAGAATCCCTGCAACATGGCACTGCCAACTGGTGTGGTTCGATATTATACAGGTCTCCTGAGTAGTGCTTGTGTACATCTACAATACCCCATACACCTCTTCTCGGAGACCTCCATGGTGTTGGGGATTAATCCTCCACAGGTTGATAGGTGATACCTAATTCTGTTGGTTTTTTCAGGCTTGTACTATTAAAAGGGTTACCCATTTTGTGTTGTGCTTTGTTACTATTTCTGTTTTAAATGGCTCAACTAGTTCCTATTCCTGTTAACTGAAGACCTGCAGTTCATGCACATGTTTTACAACACAGGCTTACTAATCAAGGCGGAGCTTTTATCTTTGTAGTACAATCTAATGATGCTTTTCGCTTTGAAGTATTTTACTCTTGGGTCGAATTTCCGGCTCTGGTTGTTAATACAAACACATTTCATACATACACTACACCTGCACCGCCTAACCAATACAGGACGTATGCACTTTTAGAGATCCCGTTGTCTCACTGGGAACATAATACTTGGTTCCTTGGCACCCTTCCCCATGTCAATACCCCTGTTCGCATAGGTCCCCTCGGTAATTGCCATTGGCTGGCTACATTCCTCACCCTGATGTGGTAAATCTCAATCTTCTACAAATATGTGGTCGCATAATGTTCTAATTAATTCAGTCTGATTTGCATACTATGAAGACACAGACAGAAGCACAAGTTTGCTAGCCAGGGCAAGCCCAGTTGCCCCCAGTACCAACCATAAGTCCTGTAATTGTTCATTCAGTTATGGGTAAAGTTACTACAAATCGTGAGGAAATTCCATTTTGGACAGCCCAAAAAGTAGATCAACTAGAAGCTGTGTTTCCCAATAAGGGACCACAAGACCAGCACAGAATATTGACTATGTGCTTACCCCATGGAATGGTTCCTGCCTTAGGTGACTAAAATTTGGGGTACAGTCTTTCCCGCTGTCTACACCATCGCTCCTGGAACACCGTCTATGGCGGTTTTACCAGACCTGTTAAAACAAATACAGAATGAACACGGGACAGCTCCTTCCCTGGATTTGGGAATGAAATTAATGGGAAATGTTCCCGTTGTTTCTTCCATGAGTCTGTCTAATATTAAGGATGAAGCAGCAGCACTGGCAATAACAGATGTCCACTCTGATCGCGCAAGCGGACCGTGAACGTGGGCTACCTATGATTACATCCTTAGGACGCAATAATTTGGGAATCAAACCTACTAAACCATCGCTTGCCAAACATAGTACTGACAAGAAAGCCAAATAAACCTATGAGTTTGTTAAAAAACCATGGGATAAATCAAGACAAACTTCTAAAGGGAAATCTTGTGGAGGTTCTCCACCCCCGGAGTCCTCTGAGAGGCATTACGATTTGTGTGATCGCACTAAAATCAAGACTCCAGACTGGTATCAGAGTTCTGATACACGTTCTCCTCGTTCCTTACAGGACTCATCTGAGAAGCGGTACGAGAGAGGAGGGTGATCTGAGCGCAGACCTTAACAGTATGCGACACCGAAAAGGGACTCAAAATTAAAAAGGAAGAGTCAGCTTCTCCATTTAAGATCAAATTTCAGAAAAAGAAAGTTGTGGCTATAACTGCTAGAAATGCCACAGACATTGAAGACCCTCCTCCTGAACAGTACATAGGCGGTAACTCTCCTCAACAGCGCAGCAGAGGTCACCATCGTTCGCCAGAATTTCAATGAGTTTCTGGCAGCTACACCAACGGACATTTTAGTTACAGTTGAAACCACAGATAGGCATGTAGTGCCTCCTGATAGACTATAGGATTTAAATATACAAATTGAAGGTGAAATCGAGAGCACCATTAAAGCAATATTCTGGGGAAATTTAACACTGTCTTACAACATCCTTTTAGCGGAGGTCGATGGTCCCCACCTATTGTATAAACCGCCCCACAAGGTGAGGATGTAATGCTTCCATTATTTTCTGCTCTTGTCCCTGATGAAGTCAAACAAGCAAATGCAGCAGGATGGGCTCTTGCACAAGCCCCAGAACTTTACTGCAATCTTGTCAGCTGGGATAAGGACTCTCCTTATCTTATCATACCCATACGGTACAGCCCACAAGTGCAACCACAGTATCCCATTAAATAGAATGCTAAAGTACAGGTTAGGGAAATGTGTCTCAGTTGGAGTACCAGGGCGTAATTGAACCCTGTGTCTCTCAAATGATTTTCAAAACCGGATCACTCATATTGGATAGTCTTAGATTATAGGCACTTAAACAGTTATTCACACACTTTTGCCATACAAAATACCCACAGTAAGGATTTAATAAAAATGTCTGTAAAAAATACAAAAACAACCTTGTGTTTAACCAACACATTTTTGGAGGTGCCAGAAGAGGTAGGGGGGAGCTCCTCCGGCCGGGCCTCCTCTTCCAACCCCCAGAAATTTCAGATGCTACGCTCCATCCAGTGGTAAGACCACAAGAAATTAGGAGGGTTTACCCCTCGAAAGGTCGTGGTGGTAAAGGATCCTTCCGAGGAGCCAGCAACGCACCAGGTGGCATCAACGGTAAGCGATATCCCTTCTTCCCTACAAGGGGTGGGGGAAAGCTACAGTGGTTCAGTCGGAATTGGGCATCCATAACAGAGGGCGCTTGGGTACTTCAGACTGTAAAGGGCTTTCACAGTTTTATGGCACACCCAGACAACACTCTCGTCCTAGTTCTTTGTTTTTTTCACAAGAAGGCACACGGGTGGCATACCAAGAGATTTCGGAGCTCCTAATAAAGGGGCAATTACATGTACAAGCCTTCATCCCAGAGGTTTTTTGAGCAATATTTTCCTAGTGGAAAAGAAAGACAAGTGATTCAGACCAGTCATATATCTGAAAGATTTCAATCGATGGGTGGTGTATCGCCACTTCAAAATGGAGAGCATTCACCTTCTATGGGATATTCTGCTGCCCAACGACTGGTTGGTAAGGCTCGACATAAAGGACGCCTACCTCACCATTCCCATTTTTCCTCCCCACAGACATTTCCTACAGTTCGAGTGGGACAACCAAATTTTAGAGTTCACCAAGGTGCCACAGCCGGCCATGGAACGGCTTCGTGCACGGGCAGTTCGACTAATAGTGCACCTGGACAACATTCTCCTAATGCACCAGGAAAAATCCACTTTACTCTCACAACTTCAGAAGACCCAAACTCTTCTGCAGGGACTCGGGCTCATAGTGAACGCTCAGAAATCGGAATTTATTCCAGCTCAACAAATGATTTGCTTGGGATTCAAAGTCGACACAGCGCAACAGTTCCTCCGCCTACCCCAGAAGAAGATACTTCTGATTCACAAGGAGTTGAGCAGAACAGTGGACAAGGAGAACATTTCCCTTCGTCATCCGGCCAGGGTTGTAGGCCTCCTGTCCTTGTCGATCCAAGCGATCTTCCCGGGGCCATTGTATTACTGGGCCCTGCAACGCCTGAAGGCGCGGCACCTCTGGAGAGGTCTGTTGTATGCACAGGAGGTGTCTCTGTCGCCGGGAGACCGGACAGAACTTCGTTGGTGGCTCGATCACATGCAGGCCTGGAATGGCAGAGCCATCTTCGGGTCAGCCCCGGAGTTGGTCATTGAGTCTGATGCCAGTCGGCTGTGGAGATATTTCCACAGGAGGACAGTGGTCAGAGTGTGAGGAGGCTCTGCACATAAACTGCCTGAAACTCCTCGCAGACTCCTTTGCGGTGAGGAGTCTAGCGGCTAGCAAGGTTTCTTGTGCCATACGACAGAAGATGGACAACATCTCGGCAGTGACATATATAAACCGCTTAGGGGGCAACAAGTCCAAGGAACTGGCGGATTTAGTCAGGGACTTCTGGAACTATTGTCTGGAGCACAAGTTGTCAGAAACGGCAGAGTACCTACCGGGGAGACTCAACCAGTCCGCAGATTGGCAATCCAGACATCTGAAGGATTACAGTGCATGGAAGTTGGATCCCTCTCTGTTCCAGAGAATCATGGTTCGGTGGGATCCTTGCCAGGTGGATATTTTTGCCTCGAGGCTCAACGACAAATGTCCCTGTTTTTCCAGTTGGCGTCCGGATCCTCTGGCGGAGGCAACAGATGCTTTTCTCCAGGATTGGAGTCAGTTTCGGGGGGTATGTGTTTCCTTCATTCTCAATGACAGCCAGACTCACGGCAATGGTCAGGCATCAGAAGGCAGAGGTGATCCAGGTGACATTGTTCTGGATGTCACAAGTATGGTATCCAATTCTTCTGGATTTTTCAATCCAACTACCCCTGACTCCTCAGCTTCTGACGGACCCTCATGGCAACTTGCACGATTTGGTTAAGGACAGAACTCTTCTGCTGATGAGTTGGAGGATTACAGGGGATGTTGGAAAGTCCTGGGCCTTTCGATGCAGGCTTCTTCCCTCATCAGAAGAGCTTGGGCATATTCTACCGTCAGATACGGTTCGGCATACTGTATGCGAAGGGATCTTGATCCCGTGAGGGCAGATGTAGTGCACGTTGTCAATTTCCTTTCTGAGTTGTTTGACAAGGGGTTGGCTTATCACACAATCAATGCATGCAGATGAGCAATTTCGGCAGGTCATGTGCCTATGCATGACGTCCTAATAGGAGAACGTCCTTTAGTCTGTCGTCTTTTGGGGGGTATTCGGTTATCCTTCACACCCAAACCGAAATATTACTCTCTGTGGGATATTAATGTTGTACTTCGAATGCTGCATTTGTGGCAGGATAATCAATATGTGTCACGGAAGGAGCTTACAGGTAAGTTAGCAATTTTGTTATGCCTCATTTCCTGTAAAAGAGTGTCTGATTTTCGTGCCCTCGACATTACAGCGTGTATGTTTACTCCAGAAGGAGTGTCATTTACTATTTTGCGTCGTACGGAGTCTAATACTAGGGTAGTTTATTACACTTCTTTTCCTGGTCATCCAAAGTTGTGTGTTGTCGGCTGCCAGAGGGCCTATGAAACCATGACAGGGGAGTATAGGCCACTGGGGGTGGCGCAATTATTAATTTCCCTCAAGAATCCTTTCAAGCCAGTCTCCACAACGACTATCGCCTGTTGGGTGACATGGGTCTTGCAGGAAGCAGGTATTGATACAACCTCCTTTGGGGTCCACTCTACTAGGGGTGCTATGGCCTCCAAAGCATTTGCCTTAGGGGGCTGTCTGGGGGATATTCTCAGAGCGGCCGATTGGTCTTCAGATTCTACTTTCAAGACCTTTTATTTCAAACCAATCACTCGCATGACTTCACTGGTTGTTAACCAGCTTTAAACTAGCATAATCTGAGCCTCCGGGTCCTCACATAGAATATAACATTTCCTATCTAACATGAAGGAAAGTTTTGATTCTATAAAGGACACGGAGGTGAGGATTATCCCTCCCAATTGGATACAATCTGCTTCCCTCCCTGTAGTCTGAGAAGTCTTCATTTGGATAAGTATGTTTGATTATGACCATTATAAGAATCTTCACAACGACCTTGTACCTTATTTAGGTTTAAAACATTACTTTGATTTACGTGCTATATGTTTCACTGGTTATGAATATCTGACTCTGTAGCAATATGTTAGAGGGGTACTTTGTTTTATACATAATTGTTGTTTGGAACTGTATGCGGGATATCTTGTGCATTTCTGTAGGATCAGACCAGAAACAAGAATTCTGAGAGGGAAACAGTTCATGATGCCTCGCTCGAAGAAATAGGAAGTGTTTTTCCTTGATGTTGGATATATAGGACTGACTATGGTTGTGTTGTTGAACTAAGCAAAGACTCTTGGGATTGGTAGGCTTTGAACAAAATATGTTTGTTTTTCATAAGGCTGCTGAGCAAAAATAAATGGAAGAGAAAGCATAAACCTCGCCTCCGTGTCCTTAATAGAATTGAAACTTTCCTATACGTTAACTAGGGAATTTTATATTCTCCAAGACATTGACCCTGATGCATTGTCTTACGTAGATGAGATCTACCTCACAGATCAGGAGTTAAACCAATATCTTGCAAGAGTAGATTGCATAATATTAGAATTTGCGGATGTTGGCTACAAATTCAATTTTAAGAAATCTAAAATTGCCTTTCTGAGTCTCCTGTTCCTAGGATATGAACTCAATCGTGAGGGTAAAAGCTTAGCGGCCCTTTTCTTGGAAAAGTGTGCACAGTTGCAAACTCCAAATACCTTAAGAAAATTACAATCCTTATAAGGATTCCTCAATTTTGGCAGGACTTATATTCCTGATTATGCTCAACGCATCAAACCTCCGTATGAACTAATCCACCCTGATTTTTCCAATTCTCATTGGACATCAGCTCACACGGACACACTCAGATCCTTACAATCTGATTTACTTGCCACACAACACTTGCATACACGTGTAAATACCACAAACTTGGTAATCCGAGTTTTATCAGGTGCAACTGGCTTCACTTATATCACCTTTAATGACAGTGAAACAGTACCCATAGCTTAAAAATCACATTCATATTCCAATGTGGAGATGCATCTTGCTTCCACTGGAAAAATACTGACTGCAGTGCAGATGGCTATTCTTAAGGAGCAGCCACTTGCACAAGGGAAACGCATTATTGTCATTACTCCTGTGCCCGTCTTAGAGGCCGTCACAAAAGCTAACGTTCCTAATGCTAAAGTCCTTCATCCAAGATGGATACAATGGGCAACATCCCTAACAGCTGTTGATGTTGTCTTTGACCAGTCTCTACAGACATAAGAGTTTTTGCAATCTGAGCATGTCTACCACATGCCCCCTTCGGTTTTACCTCTTGAACAGTATAAATATATTGTTTACACTGATTGTTCAGCTCAACCCGTTATAGGTTCTTTACAGCAATATTCGTCTGTATGCGCCACTGATCTTGTGTACTTTTGGATGGAAAATTCCAACCACAAAAAACTTGCACGCAGTCCTTAGGGGACTGCACTGTGCAGTTGGCCAAACTGAAAGCTTCGCTTCTTGCACTTGAACATATGGATACTGAATTCCTCACGCTGATCGTGTGTGATTCATATTACTGAGTACAAGCCTTTAATGATAATTTACATTATTGGCATCAGTGAAGTCTCAAAGATTCTAAAGGCAACACGATAAAGCATAAAACGCTTTGGGTTAAAGTTGCTGACCTCAAAGACAGGTCACCACAGACTCTTGTAATACATACACTGAGTCATCAGCGTGTAGGAGCACATGTTGAAGAAAATTCTTTGGCTGATAAAGCGGCCAAATCAGCAGTAGCGACTGGTACTGTTGCTGCAATTAGTCATTCTCAAACAAGAATAGACTCTGAGATCTTGGCTGCCGCCAATGCAAATAAAGATGGCACTCCTTTACCAAAGGGCTGCCTTTCTAAATACACTTATCACTTAATTGAACAAAACATTCCTTTTGTAACAATACCAGGTGTTGGCAATCGCTTGATTCCCAATCAGGACTGCAGACCAGCTTTAAAAGTTGCTGCACATGAAAGTGTTGCTTCTGCACATGCTGGTGTGGCGGCCACAATTTCCCTGCTACAGCAGCGATATTGGTGGCATGGCTTATATAAACAGGCCAAAAAATATGTCTTTTGTTGTGACATTTCTCAACAAATTAAAGCCTCCACCACAGCACTTCCACCACAGACACCCCTCATAATATCCCATCTGCCATTTAGCTGCATATATTTGGAACATTGTGGTCCTCTCATGTCGGACACTGCATTTAAATTAATTTTAGTTGCAGTAGATTCTTGCTCAAGGTTCCTCTGGGTTTGGCCACAACGTTCAGCTGACGCTCTGTTATTAAAGACTTGAGTCTTCATCGGTATATATGAGTGCCACACGTTCCACTCGGACCATGGCTCGGCCTTCGAATCGAAAGCATTTGTGGGATACTGTGGCTTCCCTGGGTGTGGGAGTGCAGTATTCCTCTCGGTATAGGCCCGAGGGCAGCCCTATTATGGAGAGGATTAACTGTGACATAAAGCAGTCCTTAACAGCTAGAGTATTAGGCACATGGCTCAGTTGGGTCCACCACCTTTATAGGGTTCAACAAGCTCTCAAACTCACTAAATGATCTCTGGGTGGCTGGACCCCATACAAAGTATTGTTTGGCATTAAAATTTACATCCCTGACCTTGACGGTCAAGACATTATGGCGTGAGCCACGCCATTTGACGTCAATGAACGATGTGCTGTCTTACAGGAACTACAAGGCTTCCGTGACACACAATCGAACGAGCAGCCGAAGGTGTCTAGCTCTGCAGAAATCAAGGACAAGCCAGGACCTTGTGGCTAGATTCCACAGATTGATGATCTGGTTCGAGAGAAGGTGGCGGTGAAGAAGGAATTTGGCCCATCCTACCGAGCACCAGTGACAGTCCTTGGTGTATAAGGCACAAGAACTGTAATTTTGCCACCGCTTTCTGGTTCCAAAGACAAACGATTTGCCTCAATTGAAAACATCAAGTTTCACAGGTGGCCGATTCTCAACAGTAGGCCTAGAGGATTCGTTGGTGGTTCCCTAACTCCTGTCGCCACCATTCACAAGATTCCTCTGCAGCCTTGAGCTGCACCGTGGCTGTTTCCCCCTGGCTGTGGGGGGCGGGCGGGGGTGGAGAATGCGCTTCAGTTGCTTCCAGCATCCGCCACATCTTCTACTTACTCAACTGCTGTGACTACTTCATTTTCTTCTGCGTCTCCTGCACAGGCGACAGATGAGGTCATCTACAATGACCCTGCTCCTGAGGATTCTACTCATTTTTTGTCTGAACCTCAGGCTCCTGTTTCTCAACTTACTGCTTCTGGGTAATATATGGATCAAGATGATTTTTCTTCAACTTCATCTGAAAGTTCAGTTTACACTCCTCCTACCTGGATCTGTGTTTTCTTTTCCTGACTGAAACACACTTATCTGGTCCCACCTTTGATATACGTGTTGATTACACTTTCATTGGTTTTTCTGTTCCTTTCGATTGAATTTGCGGTAGTTTGCTCATCAATGGCCATTATCTTCCGGAATGCTCTGGAGCAGAACTGGTTCGAGGGGTAATGGCCCCCCCATTCTTCTACCATAAGTTCAGGAGAGACTTGTGTCCTTAAGAAAATATCAGCTGTTCCAGTAACTGATGGAATTGTTTGGGATAAAGTTCCTTTCGATGTCTTTGTACCTACAGAGATCTATCACATTCCATATGTCTTCCGAGTTTCTATGGGTGATATCATTGTACCTGGGTTACATTCTGATGAATAGGATGTGGAAACTGTTAATTCTATTCTTTCTGAGCTGGGGTATTACAAAGAATTTGATTCTGAAGATATGCATATTAACACTGCTAATTATGGAGACATGTTTTGCTACATACATTATGGACATCATTTCCTGCATTGAGCTAGTGTTCCATGTACACCTTTTTAGTTATACACAATGTGAATATTGTCCCACTCACCCACAAGGGAGCTCTAAAATATACAAAAATAAATGTACATATTTTTCTGGTTATGACTCCTCTGACCCACAGTGTACTATTCCAAATTGGTTCCCTCTTAACTGAAGAAATATATGCTTATACACACTAAACTGATATATATATATTAATTTGTTTGCTGATCAATTAGCTGTAAAAGGCTACGGCGATTGAAAGGATACTATTGACCAGAAATCTATTTGGGATACTAAACCCTGGCAAGTTCAAGGAACTGATACCCTATTTTGAGCTTGTTTAATCCCAATGCAAATATTTTTTCTGAACTATACAGTCCAGCAGACGTGTCTTGGATTTACTAAAATTAAAGAATTAAATGACCCTAGTATTCCTTCCATTACCCAATTCGACAATTGTCAAAATGTAACAATTACTCTGAGGACCAGCTCAATGGTATGGTACAAAATGGTACATTCAATTCCACACTTTTAAGTACTGATGGGTGGCTATTGTGGCCAATAGACACAAACGGCTGTCATGCTCGTTTTCTGAATTCCCCTCTGGGGTTTAAGGCAAGCCAACCTGACCTTTGTTTTTCTCAGTCTAAACATTCAGGGGTGGTCCCCACCTATTCAGTGGGGAAATTGTGTCAACAATGGTTGGAACATTCTATACTGTCTGCAGTAAAACAACATCTGTCTCTTCTGTCTGAGGACATGGGGTTGTCTGATTTCTTGTTGGGTCTTGGATCCCTTCGTTCTAAAAGATTTATATATGCAGTATATAATGAAATTTGGAAATTGTCCCAAATGGAAGCTGCTGCATGGTTCTGACAAATTGATCAAGATAATTTGGATAAAGTGCTTGCTGTTGTTGATAATATTATAAACACCTTGCCTTCTCGTTTTTACAATTTGAACAATATTGTGTCATCTGTAATTGATATTGTACAAAGTGATATGTCATCATTGTATCATGGACAGAGTCAGCCTAGATCTATTATGAAGTTGAGCTGGACACTTCAAAAACTCAAAAGTGGGCGTATCCCCTGGTGTTATCTTGATGCTAGTCAGCTATTCTTGCCTTTTAATTTGACATGCAAACAGTTGATGGCAAAAAAAGATGTTACATACACAATGTTACATAGAGAAATTAGATAAACTCCCATTCACAACAGCGGAAACATCCTCTGCTGTTTGGTTGATACATGATGTAATATCTTTGTCAAGTTCAACATTTCAGTTTACAGCTTGCATTAAACAATTTCCTGTCTGTAGATATGAATCCCTAGGCAACAGCTTCATTCACGAATTATGGTAATCCCCATTTTCATATTGCTGTGAACGAGTCAAGAAAGAAGTATTTCTTACTGGAAAAGAGTGTGACTTGTCCGTCGGTCATTCACTTGTTTGCAAACATGTTACCATTTCCGGCACATGTAACGCATCAGTAGCGAATATGGCTTGTTTTTTTTAAAGTATACCAGCTCCCATTATCGTCCCTATAATTCAACCACTTTCAAATGGAAGCTATTTAATTTTAAACAATCAAAACTGTTGTGGAATGAAAGCTGGGATTCCATGTGTCGCATCAGTATCCCAGATAGTAACATGTTGCAACAACATCCTTTTCCCTCCCATTCAAAGCAGGTCTAATAGCTCTTTGTGGTCTAGCATTCCAACTTTGAAGGCAGAATTTAGCAAGCTAAGCAGACTCAAAGCACTATTGTTTCAACAAGATGTGGCTTTCACATCTGCTTGCGAAACATTCAAACTGCAAGTGGCGAGGACATCGAGTGAAATCGAGTCGTTATTAAACACTAACCTCCCACAACATTTCGGCGAGTTTTATACACTGAATATTTAATGCATCAAATACTGCCGGCATAGCACACTTTTTTTTAAGCATTTGGTTCTGGCCTGGTCAGATCCTGCCAAACAGTCTTTGGAATATTACCAGCTTTTAGCAATTCCTAATTTTCCAGTCTGTTTGAAGGCATCCCACTGGTGGTGTTCCTTGTTTGTATAAATAACCCAGTATTTGTAAAGCGCAAATAATTCACCCTTAAGGGTCTCAAGGCGCTGGGGGCCATTGGGGAGATTAAGTGAGCTATTGCCCAGAGTCACATGGTGCTGGGCTGAGCTGCCGTCGGTGCCAGGGATCGAACCGGGAACCACGTGTTTTGGAGTCAGCTGCCCTGGCCGCTGCGCCACACCTCTCCCTCACTCTCTCCTGTTTGTGGAATTTTGGTCCGAATTTTGCTTCTCTGCAATGGATGTTGCTTATGCCAGCCCACTCGAACTACCACCGATCCAGTTCTGCAGGGAGCGGATGCTTAAATATTTTGGGATCTACTTACTCCTGGCATTGGATATCAACTTGCTATCGTCATTCTGACCGGTTTGGTTTACCTGCATCCAACTTGTTTTCACTTTTGATTGTGTCCCTTTCAATGGGTACTCGATCTATGCCTTGCTCTATGCACATGGGCTCCTGTGGACAGAAACCTGTTGATCAGTCGCATAAAGTTCCATTTTTGGAGTTGTCCCTTGGGCTTGAGACTTCTTCAGAATCCAAGGTATGAACCATTTTGCCTCGAGGAGAAGGGTGCTGCTGCACCGGAATCAATGTACTCTGGCTCACATCACAATAACATGGATGCAGGTGGACAACCACCATCCTCAGCATCGGCTGATAAGGAGGATCATGTTTGTTCTTTTGAACTGGGCTGCTGTCCATCTTGCATTCCTTGCCTTTTCAACTGGTGGTGATGCTATGGATGTATCTGATTCATTCTGTATTGGCTATTTTTCAAAATTGTCCTTGTATATTTTCGGTTTATTGTGTGTTTTAGCAAGGCTTTGAATTTGCTTAGCTAGTCATTATATTTTTATTATGTTAGTCGTTGCTATTTCACTATCCAGATCGTGGAGGGGGAGTTGTGTGGTTTCCCTTCAGGGCTCACTGACTTTCCCTTATGTTAGATTGGGTGCAAGTAACTAGCTGCTTTTCATTTGCACGTTACACATTTTACTTCTTCACTGTGATGTCATTTCAGAAATAAAAGGTGCATTATTCTGTATTCAGTTCAGCTGTGTGAGACTCAGTCTACACAAATCGCACAAGGTAAAAAAAACACTGTGCTTTCATTTTTCCAGTGATCGGTTATCTACATAGCACGCTAGATAGACAAAACACTGGAATCCAGATGCTGTTTTTCACAGTGCACCTCTAAATCATATACACAGGAGTTGCTCTTTGAAAGTCAAAGATTGATTTCTTGCAGCGCATGAAGCTTGTGCCCCGTGTTCCTCTACCTCGCGCACTCTGTGATGCTGAACCCCTAACCATTACAGGCCTGACAAGTATCACGCATCACGTGTGACACTAACGCATTTCAGTGTGGTGTTCCGCATCACCGCACTGAAATGCTTTGTCACGCATTTTTAATGCCACAAAACTGGCTACGCCGCGGTGCTAGCGCGCCGGCTCTGCTGCTCCCAGCAGACGTGCCGCCAGCAGCTAGTGGCTCATAAACAGTTAAATATCTTCAATTCTTGTCTGCTCCCCAGCTCTGGCACTGAGAGTGCTGCTACAATGTTACAATCTGCGGCCTCAGTCGCGGCGCCGCGCGGGCAGCTGTCTGAGTCACTGTGACTGACACCACTGCCGATTTGAAACACCCGGAGCGGGGCCTGCCCTGAGCTGCATTAACAGTTTACTGGCTGTGGCGCGCCGTGTGTGTGCGTGGGGGGAGGTATTATTAATCCGGATGTGACCTCAGGAAGTGAGGTGCCAGAAGCGGCGGGGGACTAGTCGGAGTCAGTCGAGTGAAATCAAGTGCACTCGCCCCTGCAGTGCTGCCTGCCTCAGCCTGCTGCTGCTGGCTGCGCATAATTAATTAATATTACCAGGCAGCGGCGTTCGGACCGGGCGGCGGCGGGACGGCAGCATCGTCGACCCGGACCGCGCAGACTACACTCAGCATGATGGCCCGCCGCGGCGCTGCATCATGAGTGGCATGATCGCGGGAGCTGCGGGGAGTCTGCCAGAGTGACTGGTGGTGCCGGTCATCATCTGCTGTGCTGCAGTGCGGCCGTGACCCCGTGCGGCTCTCCGCCGCGGCCGCCGGACTAGACCGTGTCTGTGTGAGACAGTCAGTCTTGACAGAAGACCGGCGTTCAAGTAAGTAAAGTTACTTTTTAGTTTCGTACTAGTTTCCGCCACTGGGCAGGCGCTGCTGCCACTGACTTATAAGTAACTAGCCTCTGTGTCCTAACT
This sequence comes from Calotriton arnoldi, assembly GCA_963921515.1. Lineage (NCBI taxonomy): Eukaryota > Metazoa > Chordata > Amphibia > Caudata > Salamandridae > Calotriton > Calotriton arnoldi. The sequence continues at coordinate 1,956,430 of CAWUFW010001866.1, read as the reverse complement.
TTAGCACGAGCGCACGCACGCTGCAAATTATGAGATCTCAGATTTAATTTCAGACTCTGTAGACAGTAAAATCTGTAGGCAGGGCTGCTCTGTCTCGTCATCCTGAGTGTGAGGTTTATCTGCAAGATTACATCTGCCTTTCATCAGTTTAATCTGCAGGCCGAGCGGCAGGGCTGCTCTGTGAGTCATCCTTCTGAGGTCATTGGGCACCAGTACTAACTAAACTGAGAGGGTTTCGTTTATCTTCAGACAATTACGGACGGGTGGTGCGTGTTTTGCCAGGCCTCAGAGTCTGCTCTCTCTCATCCTATTATGGTTACATATTTGTTTAACTACCATCAGGTTACATTGGCACTAGCATTGGCACTAGTGCCCTTCCATTTCTGGTGCTTTCCAGTAGTTTTAAGATCTTCTTCGAGTTTCTTGTTGCTAAAATTGGTGTAATTTCTGATATTTATGTATATGTTTCCCTCGTCTTTGCTTGATTTTGCTCACTAGAAAGTGTCACTCATAGTTGTTGAATGTCACTCATAATTTCACAGAAATTATGAAAATGTCACACATAGCAATTTGAAACCTTGGCAGCTATGCCATTACAAAGTACGGGGGCCCGGCTGTAATTCCAGAGATCTTTTTAATTAATTACTGACTCACGTATTATTTACGAGTAGGGAGATTAGAGTAGAAAAGAATCTCTTATCATGGTAGGGTTTTTCATTCTGTACGGCCTGTTGGCCCTGTTCAGTATTCTGTTGATTTATATATGTCTAATAATTGCAGCACACCAGCTTCATAGCAAAGTACGACAGAGTTAATAAATCTTAAAAACTTTCCTTGTGTCTCTCTTTGTTTTATTGTGGATGATGCATGAGTGAGAAATGCATAAGGGACTGATCTGTTCTCCCGCGGCCCCCTGAGGACTGGAGTTGTGATCTGGTATACCAATTCATTTGACTCTCTAGAAAGGTTAGGAGAGTAAATGAGGTATTATGAGCGAGTCTGGATTTGGGCTCACAGGGTCTAATGTGGTGTGTTGACATAGTTCTCCCATTCTCTGAAGTCCTGTGGTCTAGGCATAATTCTGTTTCGCTTCAGAATCCCTGCAACACCCTTATTGGTCCAATATGCTACACTACCCCTCTCACTTGCCCTCCATGATTAGCTTGTTGTCCTTTCTCCCTCCTTCTGCCCTGCGTTGTTCGAGTCCATGCCCCACTGCCTCACTCCAGCCCTGTGTGGTCCTTGTGCTGCCACGTCCCCTCCCACCTGCTGTGTGTGGTTAGCTTGCAGTAGCAGCCCCCTTCCTCCAGCCCTCCATGGTCCATTGAGCTGCCACTGCCCCTCCTTCCTGCCCTGTGCAGTCCGTTGTGCTGCCCCTCCTTCTCCCGCCTGTCCAGCAGTTTATCCTGTCCCTGCTTCCTCCACCCTGCATTCCATCATCTGTGTCCATGCCCGTAGCCACTCCCACATGCCCTCCAGTTGGTTGTGCTGCCACTGTATCTCCTGCCTGACCTGTGTGGTCTGCTGTGCTGCCACTGCCCAACCTGCAAGTTCTGTTGTACTGTCACTGCCACCCCCCGCATGCCCTGTGTGGTCAGCCAGTTTGTGGCCTCTGTCCCCTCCCCTCTGCCCTCTGTTGTCCAAGTCTGTGCCCCTACCCTTGGTCTGGCCCCCATGGCCCATTGTGTTGACTGCACCTCACTTCTGCATTCCATGATCCACTGTGCTGCCACTCCCCTTCCACTTGCCTTGCATGGTCCGTTGTGCTGCCTTTGCCTCTCTCACATGACTTGCATGCTCATCTTGTTGTCCCTGCCCCCACTCCTCTGCCCTCCGTTATCCGAGTCCTTGCCCTTATCTCTTCCCTTCTGCACCCTCCTTCCTGCCCTTGTCATGTCCTTTAGGCTAGTCCTGTCATATATACACCTTTTTACATACATTGTCCCATCCACACAACAATAACGGTTCTGAACAGGTGACCTTTTTACCTAGTAGCTTGCTCCTGTCTCTTTGACACCAGGCTCTTGGTATTCTATCATCCCTATATCCCTGTACCTGACGTACATAAACATGTCCTCAGGCACGGCATAATTATTCTGTATAAGGGTCACCACTTTTTTTCATCCTTGGCCAACAGCCCGCTGTGCATGATCGCATTTGTTTGGAAAAAACATTTATGATTGTTTTCAAAACATATCGATTCTAGAAGAAACCCTGGAGTGACCACTCTAGTATATAAGACCCTTATTCCCCCCCCTACAAATCAGAGGAGAATTCCTTCCAAGCTGACACGGGGTCCTGCACGCTGAATCTTCGACACGCAGCGGTCTGACATCCCTTGCAGGGTGTCATCCTAGAAGCAGAGACGGGGTCCTTCATTCTCAACCATCAGGTGAGGGGGTGGTTTTTCCCTAGGGGATTCTTGGCTTCATATACGCATATACATGCTACACATACAGATCTAGGCTAGGTAAATAAATGCAAATTACTTCGGGCTCGCATTTTAGGAATATGCAAGTGCTACTGGTTTCATCTGAACTGCTTATGTTCATCTTATTAGCACTATGGTAGAAATGTATCTACTATTTACTATATTGGTACTTGCAATCTCTTTCGTTTCTTCTGTCTCCTGATTGTCGCAGCAAATATGTTTTACACAAGACTGACGCTGGACCAATAAATACTTATTGAAACATCCTAATCGCCATCCTGTGTTTTTCTGAGAATAAGTGAGCGAAAAGTACTGTACTGTTTTCCATGATCCCTGAGGAATCAGGGTTGTCATGTTCAGTGGTTGCCAAAAACTACCTACACCACTGTAAGATACAGGGGGGTGGTAGTGGCACTGTAGAGCTAGCTGGTCTAACGGCTGACATATCCTGTGGGGGTGTCCGGAAGCAGTTGGGACACCAAGCCCTCAGTTTAGGTCATCCAAAACGCGCAGGTCCTGGGGATTCCTAGGAACTACACGACACCCTCCATGGTCAGTTGTGCCACCACTGCCCCTCCTGTCTGTCCTGCGTGATCAGCTTGCTATCTTTGCCTCCTGTCTCCTGCCTCTATTGTCCGTGTGAATGCCCTTCCCACTTGCTCCTGCTCTCCATAATCTAGCCACCTCCCTTGCCCAGCATGGTCAGCTTCTTACCCCCGATTTATATTAGGACTAAAATCTGTTATCACCCTTAATGTGTTATCCTTTTTGTGAATTTCAAAAGCAGGCTTTCACTACAATGCATTCCAATAGGAACTATATGCCAGAGCACTATAATGGCTGTCACAGCATGTTGTCAATGGAATGGGTCCCTTTAGGACTCTCCTCGCCCCACATGTCGTTTGGGGTCAGAGTGTGGTCAATCTGCCCCCTTATATATTTTTTTAGTTCATCATGATAACACAGGGACCACGTCCCAAAGTCCTGTGACGGTTGCCAGAACATATTGTTCAGGTTGTGACCAACCATTAAGGACTGACTAATCCTTGTAAAGTAGCCAATCTAGCATATCTGGACACCAACTGTCAATATATCTATACATTTTGAGCTTTAATTTCTCAAAAACGGCTGAACAGATTTACACTAAATAAAAAAACACGCTCTTTGATTAAAGATCTAGCGTTCTACATAACTTGGTGCAATTCTGTTCAGCTGTTTATTTAGTATCGTTGTCTAAAATTCCCTACAGAAACTACATGAGGGGCAAGGGATTTGGACTCCCGTCTTTTTCTCAGTCCCAACTTAATGGATCACTCCAAAACTTAAGGGTAAGGAGCTGAAGAGGATGGACTTTTTTTTGGAGGACAGTTTCACGAATATTTGTCAAGCTGCACCAAAGTTATCAGTAAAACAAAAAATGATCTTCCTATTGAAACTCTGATCTACTTATAAACATACATTGGTGACTGTCACTGTGTTATAAATATATATTTGTATATATTAGAAATGGGGTTTCTGGTTGGCAGAGGTATGCACCTTGTCCAAGCAGGAACCACCACTCTAGTCAGGGTAAGCTAGATACACACTATGAGATAACCTGCGCTCACACTCTGGTAGCTTGGCACAGAGTAATCAGGCTTAGGTAAAGAGGCAATGTGTAAAGTATTTGTGCAACACACACAAAGTAACACAATGAAAACACCACAAAAGTACTCCACACAGGGTTAGAAAAATAGATTATATTTTTTTGAGTAAAACAAGATCAAAACAACAAAAATCCAATATGTAGAACCGGAGTTATGAATTTTCAAAGAATAATTCAAAATATAGTGCTTAGAGTCTTAAAGTGGCAACCTAGAATTCTGGTTGCGCTAGACCGGGGTAAATCCCAAGTTCAAGCCGACCGCGATGAAGCACAGGCCGGCTACAGGACTCACGCAGGTCCCACTGAAAAAGTACCTTGGGTGGATAAAGTGTCGACGTCGAATACCTGATGTGAGGAGCAGGAGGCGATGCATTGGCGTCGATCACTTGGATGTCGGCGATGTGTCGGTTCCGATCTGTGCAGTCGGCGAAGCTTTGTTAACGAACCCTTTTCGAATGCAGGTGATGCGTCGTCGTCGAGCCACGCAGTCCGTCGAAGCGATGTCCTTGAGCAGCAACTGCATCGGCGTCAAAGAAGATGCATCAGTTTCGATCAGTGCAAAGTTGTTGATGCTTGAGTTTTGTGGGTCAGCACAGAAAAAGCTCACTTTCAAGGGACCGGGACTGGACTGGCACCACTTAGCAGGACAGGATTCACAGACGGCAGAGTCCAGGTGATGTTGCAGGGTTGTAGGAAGTTTTGATGTCCCTGAGACTTCAGAACCGGGGGCAAGCCAGAAAGCCCTTGGAGTCACTCTGGGTTCAAGTGAGATGGGTCCAGTCCTTTCCTCAGCAGGGCAGAGGGTAGCAAGTAGCAGGCAACAGGCGGCACATCAGAGCAGAAAAGCTGTTCTTCCAGAGCAGCAGTCCGGCAGAGTGGCAGTCCTTGTAGCAGCATAGCAGTCTTTCTTCCTGGTAGAGTTCTTCACAGATCCCGCAGTGTACGGTCTTAGGTAGGGTCAGAGATCCAGTACTTATACCCAGTTGTGCCTTTGAAGTTGGGGTGACTTGAAAGAAGGGTCTTTGAAGTGCACAGAGATGATTTCTTCCCAGCCCTTGCTCCAGACTATCCGCAGAGGGTAATCAGCCCTTTGTGTAGTAACACAACACTGCATATCGAGTGTGTCAGTTCCCCCACCCTCCCTGCCCAGGAATACAGATGAGTAGTCAGACACACCTAACTTTCTCTGACGCCCGATTGAGGTGGGCGCAGACAGACGAAGAAAGTGACGCTGCCTTGCTTGAGGCAGTTCCCCCAGAGATAAGGGCCGCCCCAGATACTCCTGCTCCTGGTGCACAAGGTTCTGAGCCTCAATGCCCATCTGACCCCGAGTTTCTTCCCCTTTTTGTTGACGAGACACTGCCTGGCGCCACCAGGTACAATCTGCGGCCCCGAAAGAAGACGGTGCACCAGCAGGACAGTCCAGGAGTTAGGGAAGGACTTGAGCTTAGGGCGTAGGTGCCGTCCCCAATGTGCCTGTATTAGATTAGAGTGAGCTGCACTGGTGCACTGCCCTGGACACTGGACAGGATAGTTGAGGGTATTTGCCCAGGAGGGAGGGTGCCCTATCCTGAAAGAACAGGATTTGTTTTCCAGTAAGGGCTGCGATCGTGCAGCTCCTCCGTGGGAGTGCTTCATAGCACCATCGTTGATGAACAATAGGAGCCTACCGGCGAGGCTCTAAACGGACGCTGGGTTAGTTGTACCCCTTTGGTCGGTTGTATTTTTGTGGCTCCAATTCCTAAGGTTCTTTCTATGTACCCGTTTGGTCGTGCAGTCATGAGGGAGGAGCAGCCCTTAGTGGCCCCTCCACTACAGCAGAATGGTCCTGGGTGGTCTAGTTGGTCCACTGGGAGTAGGGTAGTGGTGGTAGTGTTCCTTCTCCTGGCAACGATAACACTATTTGGGGAGGTCTGGTACTTAGATGAACAACATCCCGTGCACACCTTGATAGGGACTACCCCGGCTCCAGCTGAGCATTCGTTTGTTACACTGGCCCCGCATAAAGAGAGACATAGACAGACTTATGCCCAAAATGCTTTTGTTCAGATGCTTCATCAGGTACACAGTACTACTAATGCCACGAATTGCTGGGTGTGTGGGCTACTTCCCTCAGTTATGCACAAAAATGATTTGCTAGTGTCATTGCCCCCGTCATATTTGGGTAGCTGTGAAGCCTGGCTTCAACTGCTCTCTATGGTATACATGCACTATTATGCTGACGCTATGAAAATGGTACAGGCTGATTACGAAGCGGTGTTGGAGTATATAGTGGTACACCAAGGATATACACCTGGGGCAGATGGCAAGGAGGGTACCCTGCACCCAGATGCTTGCATGAACGTTTTTGAGGCTAACGAAAATGTCACTTGGTTACGAAATGAAATGTTGGATTTCCAAGGATTCAATGTCACTGAATACTTTAAATGTTTCCAGGAACGCAATATCACTGAAGACAAAGCCATGCCTGTCCCTGTGATCAATGCAACAGCTAGTTTCTGTGTTGAAGGATCAGGGAACATTTCAGTAGGACAGAGCCATTGTAACTACACATACCGATGGAACACTACAAGTAGCCCACCTTTGCTTACACCTCCGAATGTATACTTCATCTGTGGGGAACAGGCTTATACATGGCTTCCTAGGGGATGGTCTGGCTGGTGTTATGTTTCCTTCCTCTTACCTCCCGTTTACATTGCACCGTCCAATTACCACAAGGATCATAAGCTACTGCGTAGGGATCTCCAGGTGCATCGATTTAAGAGAGTTATCAATCCAGACGATATTGAACAGACAGATACCTCCCTACAGTTACCAAAAAAGGGTAGACCCAAATTACGTCACTGGGACCTGGGTATCGAACAGTACATTATACAAAGTGGTCCCAATGCACATTTCATCCAAACCAAAATAGACCAAAATCAAAAATATAATTCAGGACAAACATGTACAGTAATCAATAATCAGTGTTATTTAATCACACTGATTATACATATAAATCATTATTCAAACAATATCATGAATACAGTGCCCCTAGGTGGGAAGGGGAGAGGGTGTGGGTATTCGTGATTGGAGTGAAGATAAAAGGGGGTGAATGGAGGGTATACAGTGCAAATCACATAAATCGTCACTTGGATAACATTAGGCTCATGTCTTAAGCCACAAATTCCACCATTAAATCAAGAGAAATAAATAGCCATGATCAATGATACAGCCACAGTGATAAATCGCTGTTGGTCAGAAACTGGCACTTAGTGCAGATGTCGACGTTTCGACCCCTAAAAAAAGTTGTAGGTTAGTGAATCCCTTACGGCGGGGTCTTCCTCAGGACGGGGGTAGAAGGAAAGGGGTACCTAGGGATGATAGAGCATAAAAATACCTTAGGGCTAAGAACATCATATGTAATCAAAAAGGGCTAATTATGTTGGGCCAAGGCTCCATTAATTACCATGTGGCCCCCTACACGGGGGGCTGATTGATCTGCGACGGGCGCGTAGGCTCCAAAATAAAGAGAGCAGGGACAGTCACCTGCAAGAGTAAGGAGCAGAGTGAGAAGGGCCCTTCCCTGGGTATAGTTAGTGGGATAAGGATTACAACAAATCGATCAGCTTACTTGCATTTAAATTGAATCCATCCAAGAAAGGGGGGGGACAAAGCCGGGTTACTCAGCTTGGTCCTGCATTGATTAAGGCTCTGAATAAAAAAGAGGGGGAGGGGGGAAATCTAATCAGGACCGAGAAACTAAAACAGATTAATATACAGTCAATGAATACACCGACACTAGGTGCGTCAACATCTGTTTGTAGAGAGGGGAGTGGGATTACCTGAAAAACTTCGTGGGTCGGACACAGGAGTGCTCCGTAGCTGTCACAACCTAGAATAGAATGAAAAGGGGGAGTCTGGTTGAGAAACCTGAACTCAACACTCTCAACATGCGCGGTTCATCGGATTAGGCCAAGCGTATTGAAAAACTCACCGCTGTGCGCGATACACGTCTCCGTCCATGCTAGTGGAACCGGAGCTCTGATCGCTGCTGCTTGAAATAGGCGGCTCGGCAGAGACCTGCACGTGCGTGACATCATCGAGCAGACGCTCGATGCATGTCAGATCTGTCAAAAATAATTAGTGTAACAGAAGACAGACTGCCGGCGGGGGCTGAGATGGTAAATACCAAGGGAAGTAGATTAGGTGCCGGAAAAGTCGCACGATCCATCTAGTGCGAACGATAACCAACTGTGGTCTAAAGCTGTGGTATTGGAATATCCATTGTGATCACAGTGGTTAAAGTTCCAAAAACTGAAAATGACTCGGAGACACAGTAAATGGTTGCAGTTTGAAAGTAAAAACAGTCGATAGACAATATCGAACCCGTAGGTCACAATCATATTAAAAACTGGGATAGAAAACAAAGGTGCATTATTACCGTGGAGCCCCGGAGGCATGTTGCAACAGATTGGTACCTACTCACAAATGGTGAAAATGCTTTGACAGTCACATACAAGTATATACACAAGGAATAACAATATATATGCATTGTTACACTTTATGTGAACCTGCAGGTTCAATAAAACAGGGATGTATTTACTCAAAACATAGAGGCACATATCCACTGATGATTTAAAGGGGGGAAGCTGCGTTGCAAATGTCCTACCTCTACAGATATAATGCATTTGACTGTGTATTGTGTAGCAACACCTGGGAAGATGGCACTCAATCAGGATCGCCGGGAGATCATTCTGGTGTGAGACAAACTGGTTGATTTAAATAAAAAAATAAAAAACCCGTGTTACAACTGTCCTTCCTATACATTTGTTATGCATTGGACTGTGGAGTGTGCAGCAGCATCTGGAAAGATGGCACTCAATCAGGGTAGCGGGGAAATCATTCTAGTGTGAGACAAGCTAATTGGGCATGACTGACTTCAGATTCATTCAGACCGTTTTGTATGGAGTCTAAAAGAGACATCCACTTACATTCCCTTAAATTGAGAATCATTCCAATGTTACCACCCCTGGGACCAAGAGAGGCTTTCTCAAGTACTAGCCACTGTAGCTCTTCTGGGCTGTGGTCCATAGTTCTGAAATGTTCGACCAGGGGCGCTCCCTGCACGCCACATCTTATTCGGCTACAGTGTTGTAGAATGCGTGCTTTTATTTTCTGTTGTGTTTGGCCTACATATATAAGACCACAAGGACACACGATACCATAGATCACACTGTTCGTGTTGCAGTTCGTGAAAGATTTCAAGTTAATCACATGATTTTTGTAAATGAACTGTTTCGTTTGAATAGTCGTTTGGCAAGCCTTGCATTGGCCACACTTGAAGTGGCCGAGCGTCGGAGGTAGGTTCCACAGAGATTGGATAGATGGCTCCTCAGGGGGTTCCAGAAAAGAGCGTACTATGTGATCCTTAACACTTTTGGCTTTCTTATATGAGTGCATCGGAGGATCGGTTTGCTCTATGTCATCAGAAATCAAGCCACAGTGTGTATTTATCACTTTCTTAATTGCATTACTTTGTGTGGAAAACGTGGTAACGCATATCATCCTTTGTGTTGGTCCAACTTTCTTCTCTTTGGGCGTCAGCAAGGTCTCCCGGGGGCTGTACCAGGACCTCTTCTGTGCTCTTTTGATCAACCTCTTCGGGTAACCCCTCTCCATAAGGCGGTTGCTCAGGTCCTCTGATTGGGCCGTGTAATCTGTTTTCTTGGAACAGTTCCTGCGAATCTGCAGGAACTGTCCGAACGGTAGATTATCTCTCAATCCCCTCGGGTGGTAGCTGTTATATCTCGAGGGAATTCCTCTCAGCCGGCTTGCGATATAGGGTGGTGTATAGTTTATTCTCCTCGCATCGTATAGTGATGTCTAATAAGTCAATTTCTCTAGGATCAGAATGAATTGTAAATTGGATGTCTTGGCTTCTTCCATTGAGCCAAGCATGAAAACTGCCAAGTTCTGCTGTGTCACCAGTCCAGATCATGAGTATATCGTCGATATACCTCATCCACATCGACACCTTTCCGATGTAAGGAGTGGACTCATTGAAGATGAAAGACTTTTCGAAGTGGTCCATGAAGATAATGGCCAGGTCGGGGCGAAGGCAGCCCCCATTGCCACTCCTTTCGTTTGTAGATAAAAATGATTCTGAAAAATGAAAAAGTTCTTCATCATGGCTATGCGCAACAGATCGATGATAAATTCAGTAGGAACCGCTGTGGGTGCAGGTCGTTGGTCCAGTACTTGGCCTATTACTTCAAGAGCAGATTGTTGTGGTATGCGTGTATAGAGGGACACGATGTCACAGGTCACCAAAAGTTGTTTGCTCGGATCAAAGGGACGCTGATCGACGAGGTTAATGGTTTGCATCGTGTCCCTTAGATACGCCTGTGTCGTCTCTGCTATTGGTTTGAGAAAATGGTCTATGTACCTGCATAGTGGTTCCAGCATTGATCCACACCCTGAAACGATGGGACGTCCTGGTGGGTTCTGTGTGTTCTTATGAATTTTGGGCAAGGTGTATATGGTAGGGATCCGTGGTTGTTTCTGATTCAGATATTGGAATTCAAGGTTGGTCAAGAATCCTTGCTCAAGGCCATCGGTGGTTAGGGTAAGAATTTCTTGGGCGAGATCCTTAGACGGGTCAGATCTTATCTTCATGTAACTCACTCCGTCCTGTAGTTGACTGAGAATCTTGGTCTTGTAGTTGGTTGCATCTTGGACCACAATGGCACCACCCTTATCCGCGGGCTTAATCACAATATCCTTGTTGTTCTTCAGTGACAGAAGGGCTTCCTTTTCAATCTTCGTGATGTTATATTTCGTATGCTTGTGCTCCTTGAGTATTTTGGAGACATCTCGCAAGACAACGCTCTCATAGGCTAGAATTTTATTAGTCATATTGTGGGCTGGTGGAACAAACGTTGAAGGGATCCTCAATCCCGTCTGTGATCCTGCCGGGGATGGTGGTGACTGTCTAAAGAAATACCTGAGACGGATTTTCCTAAAGAAACGATGTAATTCGGTTTGAATAGCAAATTCATTGGGGCGTGCAGTGGGCACAAAAGAGAGGCCCTTGCTGAGGATGCTGACTTCCTCATTTTTCAGTTCGTACGAGGAAATGTTGACTACAGGGTTCTGTGGTCTCCTTACCACCTGTAGGTCCTGCGGCGGGTTTGGATCTCCCCGTGGTTTTCCGGTTGGAAGCGGACTTGCTTCTGTGTTTTTCCACGTCCTCTCTCCCAGTTGCCGCTGGTCGCTTGCTGTCCTCGTTGTAGTCCTCTCGGCCAACTGCCACCCCTGCCCCTGGGTGGTCTCCATTGGCCTTCCCCTAAAAAAGGGGGGTAGGGTCCTTGGGGTGGATGCCAGTTGTCTTGGTACCCGTAGTCTGTACTTCAGGCTGTTCGTTATCACTGTCCGTGCTTTGAGGATGATTCGGAGAAAGTGGTGTAGTTCCTGCGTCCTCGGTAGCCTCCTCTGCCTCTATAATTGAAACGACCCTGGTTGTCTTGTTTGTAGTAGTCCTCCTGCAGGTAGGGGTATGTATTCTTTTTCTCGTAGTTCCGAATGTCCTTGGCTAGCTTCTCTAATTTCTTCGTCTGGGCATTGGTCTCAAAATCTTTGAGTGTCTTCCCCAAGCGTTCCAAGGCGTCCTTCGCATTAGTCAGTGTGGAGTCTCCTGCTATTTCACTTTTCAGAGTAGCAATTTCTCGCATGAGAACTTGCACTTGTTCCGCGGCTGTCTCTACTCCCAGCACCATCCAGTGCCGGGAGCAGTTATTGGCAACGAAGCTGAACCCCTCTTTAAATTTTGGTACATCCACAAAAATGGCTGGTTCGTTCCGCACTTGTAGGCCAACAGGTATTATATTAGCCTGTAGGTATTTCGTCAGCAAATGACCATGTAAGCGGGTCCGTACCAATTTCTTTTCAAGGCGCTCAAGTCGTGCAACCTTGTCATTTAAAGTAAAATCAATATTGGGGGTGGTGGGAGAAAGAAAAATGTTAGAAGGGTCCTGTAGTAGTTGATTAATATACTCTTCTGTGTAGGACAGAGTCTCGCTCTCTACCATGTTTAGCTATTGAATTAATCAAAAGTGTACCTCGCAGGTGTGCACCTGCTCAGAGATAGTTACCAAAAGAGGGTAGACCCAAATTACGTCACTGGGACCTGGGTATCGAACAGCACATTATACAAAGTGGTCCCAATGCACATTTCATCAAAACCAAAATAGACCAAAATCAAAAATATAATTCAGGACAAACATGTACAGTAATCAATAATCAGTGTTATTTAATCACACTGATTATACATATAAATCATTATTCAAACAATATCATGAATACAGTGCCCCTAGGTGGGAAGGGGAGAGGGTGTGGGTATTCGTGATTGGAGTGAAGATAAAAGGGGGTGAATGGAGGGTATACAGTGCAAATCACATAAATCGTCACTTGGATAACATTAGGCTCATGTCTTAAGCCACAAATTCCACAATAAAATCAAGAGAAATAAATAGCCATGATCAATGATACAGCCACAGTGATAAATCGCTGTTGGTCAGAAACTGGCAATTAGTGCAGATGTCGACGTTTCGACCCCTAAAAAAAGTTGTAGGTTAGTGAATCCCTTACGGCGGGGTCTTCCTCAGGACGGGGGTAGAAGGAAAGGGGTACCTAGGGATGATAGAGCATAAAAATACCTTAGGGCTAGGAACATCATATGTAATCAAAAAGGGCTAATTATGTTGGGCCAAGGCCCCATTAATTACCATGCGGCCCCCTACACGGGGGGCTGATTGATCTGCGTGGGCGCGTAGGCTCCAAAATAAAGAGAGCGGGGACAGTCACCTGCAAGAGTAAGGAGCATAGTGAGAAGGGCCCTTCCCTGGGTATAGTTAGTGGGATAAGGATTACAACAAATCGATCAGCTTACTTGCATTTAAATTGAATCCATCCAAGAAAGGGGGGGACAAAGCCGGGTTACTCAGCTTGGTCCTGTATTGATTAAGGCTCTGAATACAAAAGAGGGGGAGGGGGGAAATCTAATCAGGACCGAGAAACTAAAACAGATTAATATACAGTCAATGAATACACCGACACTAGGTGCGTCAAAATCGGTTTGTAGAGAGGGGAGTGGGATTACCTGAAAAGCATTGTGGGTCGGGCACAGGAGTGCTCCGTAGCTGTCACAACCTAGAATAGAATGAAAAGGGGGAGAGTCTGGTTGAGAAACCTGAACTCAACACTCTCAACATGCACGGTTCATCGGATTAGGCTAAGCGTATTGAAAAACTCACCGCTGTGCGCGATACACGTCTCCGTCCGTGCTAGTGGAACCGGAGCTCTGATCGCTGCTGCTTGAAATAGGCGGCTCGGCAGAGACCTGCACGTGCGTGACGTCATCGAGCAGACGCTCGATGGATGTCAGATCTGTCAAGAATAATTAGTGTAAGGGAAGACAGACTGCCGGCGGGGGCTGAGATGGTAAATACCAAGGGAAGTAGATTAGGTGCCGGAAAAGTCGCACGATCTATCTAGTGCGAACGATAACCAACTGTGGTCTAAAGCTGTGGTATTGGAATATCCATTGTGATTACAGTGGTTGAAGTTCCAAAAACGGAAAATGACTCGGAGGCACAGTAAATGGTTGCAGTTTGAAAGTAAAAACAGTCGATAGACAATATCGAACCCGTAGGTCACAATCATATTAAAAACTGGGATGTCCCTCTATACAAGCATACCACAACAATCTGCTCTTGAAGTAATAGGCCAAGTACTGGACCAACGACCTGCACCCACAGCGACTACTGAATTTATCATCGGTCTGTTGCGCATAGCCATGATGAAGAACTTTTTCATTTTTCAGAATCATTTTTATCTACAAACGAAAGGAGTGGCAATGGGGGCTGCCTTCGCCCCCGACCTGGCCATTATCTTCATGGACCACTTCGAAAAGTCTTTCATCTTCAATGAGTCCAATCCTTACATCGGAAAGGTGTCGATGTGGATGAGGTATTGTTGTATTCCGCTTTAGGTGTCCGTATATAGGTTTTCCTGAAACATGTCCTTATATAGGCACAATTCGCATTGCCCTTATATAGGCATAGAATCCCAGTCCTTATTTAGGCATCAGCCGTGCACTCCAAATACAGGCATGGTCACCGACATCTGTCCACCCTAACGTCACAACGAGTTCTTAGAAACCAGACCCTAAGCTCTCTGGAGTTCCCCTAGCACAGGATTATTGATTTCTCCAAGAACTCATCTATTATGTATGAACCGTTATACCTTAAGGGTTCATTCCTGACGTCTTCCTCTGTCCGACTTCACGTCAATGCTAACATTCCATGGCACCTATCAGGTATAAATATACCTTCCCTTGCCCAAGCAAGTTAGAGGAGACCTCGACTTCAGAGGAGCCCGTATCCCGGCCTGACGCACTGAGAAGACGCTGTCATTCCTGCACGCAGAAGAATCCAGCTTCCAGTGTTCTGACTCCCTTCGCGGGGTGTTAGAGTTCGAGTCCGGAAAGAGATTCCCACCTCTCTCATTCTCAAGGTATGGAGCTGACTAGAACCTAGAGGGACTCTTGGCATACTAGACTTAACATACTCTTAGTATACCATACTAGAGAATACTCCACCTACTTCTTACCTTTCCCTACACCTAGACTAGGTTAGGTACATTGGGGTAGAACTAGCTTAGAGACGCATCGTATGAGTACTCGCATTTTTAGCTCATGTTATTTATGTACGTGAATATATGCTAAAAGATAATGCTAGTGCAGTATTATTTATTTCTACTGATTACGCTGTACATTATTTATCTTGCATACTGTCTTGTGATCATAACAGCACATATCTCTTACACGAGAAACAAGACGATTCAATAAAACCTCTTTATTGAAACGCCCGTCTTTCCTTTCTGTGTAACTCTGTAGAAACTAAGCATGCACGATTGACTGAGTGAAACTGTTATCTATTGTTTCCACGACTCTGAGACGTGTTCCGATTCTAAAGGGAAACAAAGTGGTCATGTTTATGCGGTTGCCAGAAACTACTCCCTTCTTGTTCTCAAGGAGTTTCTAGTGGCCTCTGAGCTAGCTGGCACAAGTAATTAAGTTTAATATACTCGATAGGGACATACCGACCTCAGTCCTATGTCAAGCCTATAGGTTATATTATTCCAATGCGCAGAGCCTATTAGGGAAATAGGAACTACACTACATGGCGCCCAAACGTTTGGTAAGGCAGTAATTTAATGCTAGATACTGAGTAACTCAGTCGTGCTTTTCTCTCAGAGACCCCTACTCACATACTCCATAAGACGTCTGGAGTGGGTAGGGTTAAATATCCGCCAAAACTAAATAGGACAAAAAACCCTATATATTAGTTGTTTGGTTTGTTCAACGTTGAAGGATACAGTGTTCCAAAATATTGTGCACCTTATCTTTTGTTTCCTTGAAACTTGTTCTACATTTTTCAAAAAACAAATGTCCACATGCGGGGACAATGACACCGGGAACGGTGTAGCTGCGGCTGAACCAGTTGTAACAGCTTTTAACATTACAGGTTTAAATGAAACCGAGGAGGGTGTTATAGACATCCATCCAAACTTAAGAAGAGCCATCACTCTAAAACTTATAAAACATGGCCTACCACCAAGAGGCGGTAGAGCAGTTTTCGTGATAGAGGCACACGAATCTTTTCAGACAGAGGTATTCTATTCATGGATAGTATTCCCTGAATCAAATTCAGTAACAAAACTGTTTCACTTCTACAAAGAAGATGAACCACCAGAGGAATATATTCCTTTCGAGGATATTGAAATTCCACTAACATACCAGGAGCATCAGCTCTGGTTTAAAGGCGCCCTAATTTGGGGTGGTGGTTATTATTGTGTTTTGTTAATTTTTTGTTGTATTTTTGTTTAATTGTGGAACACCTCTAAGAACAGGCGGCCCTGTGGGGGACACCCTCTAGCGGACACGTTCTCTCTGCTTCCCGGGGGACTGGCACGCTACTCACGACTTCCACTACAAGGCATTTCCCCTGCCCCCCTTTCACTTAAACGCGGCCGGCCCAGATGGGTTGTAGGCGACATGCTGTGTTAATTGGGACGGTCTGCTTCGCACTGTGTCCTACCGCTATAACGTTGGACGGTGAGCCGGCCCGATGGGTTGTAGGCGCGTCATTACTGTATCTCTACTTGTGTTCCATCAATAAAAACAGATTTAATACTAAAGGCGCCCTAAAACATCACAGAAACATTACCAGGCTCGGTCCACTAGGTAGACCAGGAGCAACATGGCCGATTCTAGCCGGCTACACACCTCATCCTGACATCAATATAATGTCAGACGAGGAATTACTTACTCAACTTACAGAGTTAATAAAAATTTACAGACAATTAGTCCAATATGTCATGCGGACTTTCACAGTCCAACCACCATTAACCATTCCAAATCAAACCCCTCAACAGGGGAATACACTAAAAATTACACCACAGACTCTATACGCAGTCATGGGTAAAATGCCCACAAAACGTGAGCAAATTCCATTCTGGATAGCTCAAAAAATTACTCAAATAGAAGCAGTATTTCCTAATACTAGCCCTTATGAGAAACACAGAATCCTAACAATCTGTTTACCAATGGGGATCACACCACAACTGGAAGACTGCACCACTTGGGGCTCAGTCTTTGCTGCCATCTATACTAAAACACATGGTGTTCCGTCAATTGCAGTAATACCAGATGTCCTGAAACAAATTCAAAACGAATACGGGGCAGAGCCTGCTCTGAATTTAGGTATGAAATTACTGAAAAACTTCGACCAGGTCTCAACAATAATATTATCTAATATTAAAGGGGAGGCAGCAGCAGTGGCAATCCGCCAACGATTAAGGGAATTCGATGTTACAGAACATCAAACAGAACTACCCAGAATAATAGAACAATCTTATGCAGAATTAGGCAGAGATAGTTTGGGTGGAAGACCATTGAAGCCAAAACTATCTGAAAGTCCTGAGAAGGACTCTATTAAACAAACTCCTACATCTTCTAAAAAGAAGTGGGAAACTAATAAACAAAATTCAAACGAGAAACGTTCTCAATCCCGAGGTAGGTCTCCTCAAAAGGAGCCCTCTGAAAGGAGGTGTAACCTCAGGAATAGGGATAATTTGAAAAAACCTGACAGGTATCAAGATACTGATACACGTTCCTCTCGTACCTTTCAGATATCGTCACAGACATCGGAAAGAAGAGGACGGTCAGAACATAGAGAAGAACGTGTGAAATCGAAAGACGACAAACACGTTCAGAAAAATAAATCAAAACCTCAATTCTCAAAAAAGAAGGTAGCAGGTCTGAAGATCAGACATGCCGAGGATACTGAGAACACAACTCAAGAACGGAGAATGGGCTCAGACAATGCTGGACAGTGCGGCAGAAGTCACAATAGCTCGCCAGAACCTGAAGGAACTTCTGGAGATAGTGGACTTGAATGAGTACATCACAGTTGAGACTGTAGACACCAGGGTTAGTACTCCACAAAAGTTATATGAAATAACACTCCGAATGGAGGGAGACATACCAAGAAAGGTGAAAACGCTCTTTTGGGAAAAACTTTCAAGGGGTTATGATATACTTCTAGCAGAAAAAGACTGGCCACCACAATTTGTCAGGGAGTGCCCACATGGTGAGGACATCATTATGCCTGCCTTCTCCAACCATATTCCAATTCATCTAAAATATATTTATGCCAGGAAATGAGCAGTTGCCCAGGCCCCAGCATTATACAAAAATCATGAAGGATGGGATGAGGACTCACCTCACCATAAAATACGTCTAAAAAATGAACCTACTGCACAAAGGCAGTACCCAATAAAGCAAGAAGCTAAAAAACAGGTCAGGGAGATCTTAGTTCAACTTGAATACCAAGGGGTGATTGAAACATGCACCTCTTCAATGAACAATCCTTTGTTTCCTGTCTCCAAACCAGACAATACATATCGTCTAGTTTTGGATTAGACACTTAAACACTTGTTCTAAAACATTTGCAGTGCAAAATGCACATAGTACAGCATTAATGAATAACATTGTGCGTAAAAATATAAAACCACATTGGACATCTCAAATGGTTTCTTTTGTCAAAACATAGCACCTGAAAGCAGGTACTTAACAGCTTTCTCAATAATGGGGACACAGCGTCAATTTTGTCGACTCCCACAAGGGTTCAAGAACAGCCCGGGGTTATTCTCAGCGAGGGTAACGGAGTTACTACAAATCTATGATAATGAGGCATTGTCATATGTCGATGACATCTATCTGACTGACGATGACCTGGATAGGCACTTGAACAGGGTGAGTACCATTATATTGGGCTTCGCCTCTGAGGGCTATAAGTTCAACTTTAAAAAATCCAGAATTGCCCATCTCAATGTCCTTTTCCTAGGATATGAGCTTTCAAGTGAAGGAAAGAGCTTGGCAGCCAACTTTTTAGAAAGGTGTGCGCTGCTCCAACCTCCAAAAACGCTGAAAAATTTACAATCCATCCTGGGTTTCCTAAATTTTGGAAGAACTTACATTCTAAATTACACAGAAAGGGTTAAACCTCTCTACGCATTAATCAAACCTGATTTTTCAATCAAAAAATGGACACAGGAACACACAGAAATCTTGCGTTCACTCCAAGCTAACATGTTAGCAACAAATCACTTACAAACACGCGTAAGTCAACTCAACTTAGTGATCCGAATAATTTCGGGTCAATGCGGATTCACCTACTTAACATTTAATGAGGGTGAAAAAGTACCAATAGCATACAAATCACATTTGTATACACAAGCAGAAATGCGCTTCACTTCAACTGAAAAAATACTGACAGCAGTTCAAACCGCTGTAGCAAAAGAAAGAGCTCTAGCCCAAGGGAAACGCATTATTGTCGTAACCCCAGTACCGGCCTTAGAGGCGGTTACAAAAGCGAGCATTCCAAATGCTAAAGCATTACATCCTAGATGGATACAATGGGTTAATTCTCTTGCTGCAACAGATGTTGAATATGTTTTTGATCCTGATTTAAAAACACAAGCATTCCTGCAATATGAACATGAATGTCCTCTGCCCACTGAAATTCTGCCTCTCGATCAGTACGAATTCATAATTTACACTGACGGATCCGCACAACCCGCTACAGGGAGTAAGCAAGCTTACAGTGCAGCGTGCGCAATCGTTAAAGGTCGCATGCGCGATGGTAACTTCAGACCAATGGTCACTAAAACTCAATCGCTAGGAGATTGCACAGCTCAGCGAGCTGAACTACAAGCATTCAAACTGGCACTTGAAAGTACAGATCGCGAATTCCCCACACTCATAGTGTGCGATTCTTTCTACTGTGTTCAGTCGTATAATGAATATATACAAAATTGGCTTGAAAATGGGTTCAAAGATGCAAAAGGTGGCACAATAAAGCATAAAACGCTTTGGGAAGAAGTAGTTCAGTTAAAAAACGAACTACCAAAGGCTCACGTGATACATACACTGAGTCATCAACGTGATGGCGTTCACGTTGCAGGGAATTCATTGGCTGATGAAGCCGCAAAGGGGGCCGTTCAGACGGCTTCCTTAGCTGCGATCACTCGTTCAAAAACAAGAATAGACAGTGAGATAATGTTGGCTGTCAATGCTACGAGCAAAGGCAGTGGTGCAGCGTTACCAAAAAAGTTTCCACTCAAGTACTCTTATGTAATTGATGCGAACAACGTTCCTTTTGCTCGAATCCCTGGAGTGGGGGATAGGGTAATTCCAAACAAGGAACGTAGATTAGGACTAATCCTAGCAGCACATGAAGGGATAGCCTCTGCTCATGCAGGTGTTTCTGCAACAGTATCTTTACTAAAACAAAGATATTGGTGGCCTGGCATTAGGAAACAGACCAAAAACTATGTTTTGGAATGTGAAATATGCCAACAGATGAAAGTCTCCACAGTGAAACGTCCTGCGCAGACACCCCTGTTAATTTCAGACAAACCATTAGCTTGTGTTTACCTGGACCACTGCGGTCCCTTGCAAAGGGACGGTAAATATATAATGGTCGCAGTGGATTCTTGCTCTAGGTTCCTATGGATATGGCCTCAGCGCTCGGCTGACGCTCGAAGTGTTATAAAAGATTTGCGAGTCTTTATCGGCACATACGCAATAGGCACGCTACATTCTGACCAGGGCCCTGCGTTTAGCTCTCGGGCTTACAAAGAAGCCATGGCCAGTCTGGGCGTTGCATTGCGGTACTCCTCTCCGTTTCATCCTGAGGGAAATTCTGTTGTGGAAAGGAAAAACCGGGACATAAAGCAGTCTATAACAGCTAGGGTATTAGGTTCGGGTGATGGGTGGGTCAAACATCTTTATGGGGTCCAACGCTCATTAAATAATTTGCCAAGAAGTTCTCTAGGGGGGTCACTCCATATGAGGTCCTATTTGGGACAAGAATGTGGGTTCCTGATCTCGAATGTAAAGGCACAGTGGTGGAAAATAAACCCTTTGATATCAAAGATCGTTTGGCTGTTTTACAGGATCTAAATGAACTAAGATCGAAACAAAGCAACGTGTTCCTGCAGCCAACCACCACTGGGGAAAAACCGGCAGTCCCAGCAAGGCCTGTCTGGATCCCAAAAGTTGGGGATCTAGTCAGAGAGAAAATTGCGGACAAGAAGGAATTTGGACCTTCTTACAGACAACCAGTACCTGTCCTAGCCGTACACGGAACAAGAACAGTACTTCTGCCGCCCCTTGCTGGAAAAAAGGAGAAAAGATTTGTGTCCATCGACCTCATCAAACCACAGTATGTGGCCAATACTAAATAGTAGGCCTCGTGGACTCCGACCTAGTAGCAGACGCACTCCTCTCGCTACTATCCAAGAGGTTCAGACTGAAAGACTGATAACCATCAAGAATTCAGCAGTAACAGATGAAGGACTGAGCCACAATGCTATGGAACTCATCCCTCTTGAAACTCAAGTAACAGTTCGTCCAAATACACCTGTCTACACCAATGTAACAAGTGATCAACTGGTTCCAGCGATTTCAACAAATCCTGATGCAATTCCAACCATTGACAGAACTGCTTCTGGCTATTTCATTAACTTTGATACGTTTTCTGAGGATCTGAGTGAGCCTGAAACGACGCCAGCATCAAAAACTTTCAAACAGCAAGTACAAGACTTTTTTCATTTTCTGAGAAAGACTTATCTGGTTTCACCATGGATTGAACTATGGATTATTTCTGGAATATTTTTCTTTCTGCTTTGGCTAGCTTTGGTTAGGACTATCAGCGTGCTTATAAATGGCAGATACATCCGTTTGGACATTGAAAGTAAACATGTGAACTTACTTTTGAAACCACACAAATCATCCCATCGTGAAGCAAGAGACTTGTCAGCAGTGAACATCACAGCCGTTCCTATACAGGATGGTATAGTGTGGGACAAAACAGATTTCGATATCTTCGGCCCTACGGAACCTTTGAACATTCCACATTTATTTAAGATTTCACTAAGTGATTTTGTTTCATCCAGTACCTATTCGGTGTTTGGTGGTGTGCCATTAATTCTAGCACTTGTTGCAGGAATCCTATTTCTATTCCTACTATTACGCTATGGCAAGCCTATTCGCCAACATCACTCCGAGCGATGTGGAGAAAGCTCTCCTTGAACGAAAGTGCCGTGAGCGAATAGGACAGCTTTTGGGCTTGCCTCGTCTACGGGAACTTAATACAACGTGGTTCCTGTCACTCAGACCAATCTGGCAAGATTGCATCTTACCTGTTCTACGCTGCCTGTTTTGCGGTGAAGAATGCGTGCTAGACACCTGTCTAACACTCCCATCAGTCATGCCAACGGATATCGATACTCTGCTGGACCCGATAACGGCCCATGCTCTGTGTTGTCCCCAGAGGCTACCAATCCTGATGACGGCATTCATTGAGATCTCACAGACGCTTCCGACAGCTGCTGAGGTACGAGATGGATCAACAGGCACACAGGTAACAACGGACGCGAACATTGCATCTTCTGCTGAAGGCGATGTTTCTCATCTCTGTGCAGTTAACCTTCTGAACGAGATGTTCCAAATGTCACCAACTTCGGTAGACGATATTTTGGCTACGGAAATAGATGATCTCATGTTTACGCCTGACCCATACACTGACTTTGATTCGGCTCACAGTGTACCAGGGAAGCAATGAAATTTGGCCTTCATATTTTCATAACTTGGAACTTTTCCCAGAACTGAACTTTTTTATTTTTTTTATTTTTGAAATGACATGGCAAAAAACAATCTGCTTACAGTAGAACTCGTCTTATAAAATGGACTTCTTTGAATACTTCCAGGGACACAATGTCACCTTACTTGTCTAACATTTCATTTAATACCATGATATGCAATGGCTTTGATTTTTCAAAACTTATCAACCATTTCATCATATGTAAATTTTCTGTTTGTTCATTCATGTTGCATTTATTTCGATTATATGCTTAGAATGAAAAAGAAGAAATGCTTTAAATGTACAGTACCTATTGCATTCGACAGCTTATTTTAAACTTCTTTTAGAAATGTTTTTAGCAACATGTGGTACTCAATTTCATGGTTAGCACTTAATGTTTAGCATTTAGTATTATCGTTCATTCGAAAGTGGAGTGGGTGTTGTATTCCGCTTTAGGTGTCCGTATATAGGTTTTCCTGAAACATATCCTTATATAGGCACAATTCGCATTGCCCTTATATAGGCATAGAATCCCAGTCCTTATTTAGGCATCAGCCGTGCACTCCAAATACAGGCATGGTCACCGACATCCGTCCACCCTAACGTCACAACGAGTTCTTAGAAACCAGACCCTTAAGCTCTCTGGAGTTCCCCTAGCACAGGATTATTGATTTCTCCAAGAACTCATCTATTATGTATGAACCGTTATACCTTAAGGGTTCATTCCTGACGTATTCCTCTGTCCGACTTCACGTCAATGCTAACATTCCAAGGCACCTATCAGGTATAAATATACCTTCCCTTGCCCAAGCAAGTTAGAGGAGACCTCGACTTCAGAGGAGCCCGTATCCCGGCCTGACGCACTGAGAAGACGCTGTCATTCCTGCACGCAGAAGAATCCAGCTTCCAGTGTTCTGACTCCCTTCGCGGGGTGTTAGAGTTCGAGTCCGGAAAGAGATTCCCACCTCTCTCATTCTCAAGGTATGGAGCTGACTAGAACCTAGAGGGACTCTTGGCATACTAGTCTTAACATACTCTTAGTATACCATACTAGAGAATGCTCCACCCACTTCTTACCTTTCCCTACACCTAGACTAGGTTAGGTACATTGGGGTAGAACTAGCTTAGAGACGCATCGTATGAGTACTCGCATTTTTAGCTCATGTTATTTATGTACGTGAATATATGCTAAAAGATAATGCTAGCGCAGTATTATTTATTTCTACTGCTTACGCTGTACATTATTTATCTTGCATACTGTCTTGTGATCATAACAGCAAATATCTCTTACACGAGAAACAAGACTGTTCAATAAAACCTCTTTATTGAAACGCCCGTCTTTCCTTTCTGTGTAACTCTGTAGAAACTAAGCATGCACGATTGACTGAGTGAAACTGCTATCTATTGTTTCCATGACTCTGAGACGTGTTCCGATTCTAAAGGGAAACAAAGTGGTCATGTTTATGCGGTTGCCAGAAACTACTCCCTTCTTGTTCTCA
Organism: Calotriton arnoldi; assembly: GCA_963921515.1. Taxonomy (NCBI): domain Eukaryota; kingdom Metazoa; phylum Chordata; class Amphibia; order Caudata; family Salamandridae; genus Calotriton; species Calotriton arnoldi. The sequence continues at coordinate 1,932,604 of CAWUFW010001866.1, read as the reverse complement.
AGGAGTTTCTAGTGGCCTCTGAGCTAGCTGGCACAAGTAATTAAGTTTAATATACCCGATAGTGACATACCGACCTCAGTCCTATGTCAAGCCTATAGGTTATATTATTCCAATGCGCAGAGCCTATTAGGGAAATAGGAACTACACTACAGTATATCGACGATATACTCATGATCTGGACTGGTGACACAGCAGAACTTGGCAGTTTTCATGCTTGGCTCAATGGAAGAAGCCAAGACATCCAATTTACAATTCATTCTGATCCTAGAGAAATTGACTTTTTAGACATCACTATCCGATGCGAGGAGAATAAACTATACACCACCCCATATCGCAAGCCGGCTGAGAGTAATTCCCTCTTGAGATATAACAGCTACCACCCGAGGGGATTGAGAGATAATCTACCGTTCGGACAGTTCCTGCGGATTCGCAGGAACTGTTCCAAGAAAACAGATTACACGGCCCAATCAGAGGACCTGAGCAACCGCCTTATGGAGAGGGGTTACCCGAAGAGGTTGATCAAAAGAGCACAGAAGAGGGCCTGGTACAGCCCCCGGGAGACCTTGCTGACGCCCAAAGAGAAGAAAGTTGGACCAACACAAAGGATGATATGCGTTACCACGTTTTCCACACAAAGTAATGCAATTAAGAAAGTGATAAATAGACACTGGGGCTTGATTTCTGATGACATAGAGCAAACCGATCCTCCGATGCACTCATATAAGAAAGCCAAAAGTGTTAAGGATCACATAGTACGCTCTTTTCTGGAACCCCCTGAGGAGCCATCTATCCAATCTCTGTGGAACCTACCTCCGACGCTCGGCCACTTCAAGTGTGGCCAATGCAAGGCTTGCCAAACGACTATTCAAACGAAACAGTTCATTTACAAAAATCATGTGATTAACTTGAAATCTTTCACGAACTGCAACACGAACAATGTGATCTATGGTATCGTGTGTCCTTGTGGTCTTATATATGTAGGCCAAACACAACAGAAAATAAAAGCACGCATTCTACAACACTGTAGCCGAATAAGATGTGGCGTGCAGGGAGCGCCCCTGGTCGAACATTTCAGAACTATGGACCACAGCCCAGAAGAGCTACAGTGGCTAGTACTTGAGAAAGCCTCTCTTGGTCCCAGGGGTGGTAACATTGGAATGATTCTCAATTTAAGGGAATGTAAGTGGATGTCTCTTTTAGACTCCATACAAAACGGTAGCGCGCTATGCTCCTCATTCACTCCTTTTATTTGGGGCTCATTCTCACAGATGCTAGGTTAGCAGTACAATAAATAAAGTTATAAACAAATTTGTGGAAAGAGCCTGTATTAGGTGGGGCCGCTCCGTATATTGCTCCGCCTGGTGTACACCCACCCACCTGGTGTACACCCACTCCTCTGTGGGAAAATAAAGCATTATATCAAGAGTGTTAGGTAGGGGGGTGGACATGGTACTGCCCAGAGGCACATCTGCTCCACGGAGGTAACTTGAGAGTGGGCCGGGGTGGGGGGGGGGGGGGTTGGTGGGGAAGCGGGACGGTAATTTCAATTAAAAAAAAACTTACCTTCCTCCGGGTCACGCGCCTCCGCCTCAGCTCCTGCTGCACCTAGCCGGGTCTGCAACTTCCACCGGCAGCTTCCCTCCCTCTCCGCACCTATGCCAATCACAACGCTGCAATTGGTGCGGACGGCGCCCAGCCGGGCGCCTACGGGGAGGCCATTTTCTCTAGAGAAAATCCAGAGTGCGCATGACTGGTTTGGTCGGCCCCAGAGGGCCGACCAAACAGTCAGGGCCCACAACAGTGGGCAAGCCACTCCCCACTGCCCTCGAGCAGAACCGCCCACCCCAACCAGGCACTTCTGCTTTCTCGTAGTGCGAGAAGCAGAAACGTAAAATGGTAGTTTTACCATTTTATGTTTCTGCTTCTCGCACTGCGTGAAAGCAGTGGGGCGATGCCCTAACGGAGGAGCCGCCCCTGTGCTGTAGGTTATGGATGTATGAGTTATATTACAAAAATTTGAATAACTTTGGAAATGACAGAATGAGAGGAGGTTTTTTTGTGGACGAGTAATCAATTGGCCATCCAACATGTCCATTATATACTTTGAAACTAGTGGTTTGTTAAACTAGTGGTTTGTTAAACTCTGAACACAGGTGCCTGAAATTTTGTTTTCAGGAAGGTGACTAAACCACGCTTGAGCATGGTAGGTTTGTATTGCTGCTCACTAGGGAGAAACAAAAGAGGATGTCTGACCCATCTTAGTATCATACTGAGGGACGGCAAAGCCTTAACAGCCTCAATAGTATTCCAGATCCTTGGGGGCGTGGCCAAGCAGCCAAGATGGCGGACGCAATCTAGAGGAGCTCCGCGACCTGCCCCTATGATCCTGAATTTCCCCTGGGTATGAGAAGCCATCCACAAACAACCTGATGGCGAAAGTGCGCTAGAACGTCGGCGCTCCTGGCCGTGAGGAAAAAGTGTGTCGGCGGGAGTGTGAGTCGGCATATATCGAGGGCGAACTGTTGGCGGTGCCTGTAAAACACTCACCAGCAACCGATTACAAACAGGTTAAAAACAGAAGAACAGCAGGCGACAACGGACCTGCGAACGCAACTGCAGAGATCCAACCCTCAATGTACCCCACGGATAGCGATTTGACACAGAACCGGGAGCGCGGTTGTTGGCGGTGAAGATGGGGCGGGCCTGACCTGAGGCCTTGGCTGTCCCGGCCCAGCCACAGCGAGAACCCCTTAGAGGCCCGGAGTTCGGATCGGACCGGGGCTAAAAGGCATCCTGACACGGGCAGCGGCGCTGTGCCGCTTCGCCTCTCACTTCACCACTGCGACAGACAGGAGGTCTACAACGAATGGGAGGCAGTTCTGCGGTGTCGGCAAAGCAATCACCAGCGGCCGATTACAAGTAGGTGGAGGCCGGAAAACAACAGGCGGAAACGGGCCTGCGAGTGTACCTCAAGAGACCCGGCCTGCAACACACCCTGCGGGCGGCGATTTACTGCTGGGCTGGGAAAGCGATTGAAGGCGGTAAAGATGAGGCGGGACCTGATATGCGCCCTTAATCCTCGGCTGGCCCGACCCAACTGCAGCGAAAAGCCCCTGAGAGCCCCGGTGGCCAAATCGGGCCTGGGACATAAAGCATCCTGAGCCAGCCGGTGGCAGTGCATCGCGTCTCCGCCAGCCCCGTCAGAGAGACTGTGGAGGGACCCGGCGCGCCCTGCAGCGGCCTACATGTACCTGAGCAAGGGCACAGCACCTGATCGCAGAGGCAGCGTCCGAACACACAAAGGTGTATGAGGTGAGGAGTAGGGAGGGAAGAATTCTGGGGCCGGTTCGGGCACAGGCCTGGAGGTTGTGGTGTACTGGGAGGTATGAACTGAGATAAACAAACAAACAGAGAAGATGCGCCACTCTACCTAACTGCGGCACTAAGACGACACTAGATTAGCATCCACTAAAACTGAGAACAAACTCTCCTGGCACTGCTGCACAGAACCACGGCAGCGGAGAAGAGATTTCCGCGAGGTGCCCCAGATCTGAGAACAACTATTACATTCCATTGGACCTGTTGTACTGCAAGGAGCAGCTAGAGACCTATGCCGAGGAGTTGCCTGAAACCTCCCGCCCTAAAGATTTCTGGGCCCCGCTTACTGTGTATCTACTTACCAATCCTGTAATATGATAACTGATGTGCTTCCTTCCTCTGGTTGTGTCGTATGCAGGGTCTGTCATTTACTGTAAAATTGTAGTGCTTGAAGAAAAGCTCTGCTGAGGACATGATTACTGCTCAGTGCCCTGAGGTTAATAGGTTGGGGGTGGGGGGGTGTTGTTGGGGTTTATGTCGCTCTATGACCTAAAACCAATGCTTGTACCATCATTGATTCTATGCGTGCGATTGCCTCTTGTATGAGGTCCTGCTGTGTTTTTTTTAATGCAAACTGCTCAATAAACAAATTTTTTAAAAAACAAAAAACTATTACATTCCACCACCAACCCCTTGCGCTGAAAGAAACGCCACTGGCAGTCTAAGAAACAGTCAGGGCACCAAGAGAGAGCACAGTAGTAGCCCACGAGGGAAGAAGCTAAAGCTTTGGTACTTGTGACCCCGACTGCTACCAAACTACCTCATGGTATTGGACCACTGAACTGGAGACAAGGGTTAGGCACTTCTGAGACGTGGATGGGTCCCACCGGAACCTCATAAAGATACAATCACGTTGCCAACCCCACTGCAGTGACTGCAAAAGTGGCTACGAGAATACTGGTCTCAAGACACTATAAGGCAGACACGACCAAGCCGCAATCTGAGGAATAGCGTTCGCATGTATACAGTCGGGCAGCTAGCCATGGGTCACCTACAGTCGACCACGTCACAGACAGTACCCCAACCTGGTGCGGATGAGCTACCCCACACTGAAGTCATCACAGGCCCTGAGTCCTTACACCTAACATTAGCTGCCAAAATGGACACAGTGCTGAGCGCAGTTGAAAAACTCAGAATAACCCTCGACAAATTCGCAAGTCCCTGGAAGCGAAAATTGCCAAAGTCACAACAGATTTCACACTCTTGCCTGCAGATCATCGCAAGTTAGCTGAGAAAATGCAAACTAATGAGCTCAAGCTGACTGAGCTTTGCCCGTCCACATGTTCGAATGCCGCTACACTGCAGAGCTTGCTGGACAGAGTGAGCACCCTAGAAGAAAAGCTGGAAGATGCAGAGGGCCAATCGTGCCACAACAATGTCCGAGTGGTGGGTCTGCCGGAAGGTGAAGAGGGCCAAGACACAGATGCCTACACAGAGAACTGGCCAAAGGAGCTATTACCTGTGAACACGCTGTCCCCCCCAGTTTGTAGTAAAGCGTGCGCATAAAGTACCGGCTCGCAAACCACCTCCAGGCGCAAATCCCAGGCCGCTGCTGATTCGGCTACTGAACTACAGAGACAGAGAAACTGTCCTAAGAGAAACCTGCAAACTATCAGACATAAAAATACAAAATGAGCTCATCATGCTCGCTGACTAAAAGACCCAGGTGCAGAGGTGTAGGAGATCCTTCCAATCAGTGAAACGACGCCTGCGTGATCTGGATATGCGTTACTCCCTGCTGCTCCCGGCTCGGCTCCGAGTGACGACGAAGGGCACAACATACTTCTTTGATTCCCCATCGGATGCTTGGGACTGGCTGGAGGGTCTAGGACTGGCAACCGAGCACACATCACCAGATGAGCGAGACCACACTGGGACAGAGGCAACCGCAGAAGGGCCAAGACCAAAGGAGCGACTCAACTAATCACATCAAAAGTTGTCCCTGACCTGGAACAAATGATACTAGAACGACGCGAAGCTCTACAGGTAGCGGCGGCAATCAGTGACCAGATGCGCAGGGCAGACGAAGAAACAGAATCCACCAAATCAATAAACGAAGAAGACTCCGCCCGTTCATGGCCCGAGGGACCTGACTCACCGGCTCTACCGGTGGTGACTCCGCAAACCTCCGACTACATATTATAAGTAGGTGCTGAACAGTGGCTGATCAGGTGCAGACGCATGGACTTGGAGGAGAGTCCCGCCCTGGCTGGACTAGACGCTCTTACTGAACAGACGAGGACCAGTTTGCGTGACTGGGACACAATCAGAGGTGGCACCGAAGAGGGGCTGCCACGCCGCATGAGGTCTGAGGGTGCCATCCATCGCACACTTGACTATACAGGGCTCTCTCACTACAACACTAAAGGGGCACCTGAGAGCTGATACCACCATACACACGACCCCCAACAAGCACCAACACATTCGGTACTTACCATGACACGATGTTATAGTTTGGGAGGGCCCTCATTTTGGGTTCACTCTAATGAAGTTTCACATGTTGTAGTGCTGAACCCCATTTTTCTTTTTGTACCCACAAAGGGAGGAAACAACGCCCAAACCCCATGGAAACAATCATTCTCGCTGGACGAGGTAAAGCCAGGCCATATGTCACTCAGGAATGATACACGCATTCATAAACCCACATCATGGCACAGGCTAACATTATTACTTGGAACATGAGGGGCATACACGTGCCAGCAAGACGCTACTCCATATACTCATTCCTGCAATGTAGGGCCCCCAACATAGCACTCCTGCAGGAAACTCAGCTAACACAACCAGAGACAATCCACCTATGCCGACATTGGCGAGGACAGGTGTTTAACACCAATTTCTCCTCTCAGGCACGGGGAGCACTGACATGGGTCAGAGCGGGGACCCCCTTTGAAATGGAGGAGGTGTAAGCAGATGAGGGAGGCAGATATGTATTTGCAAGAGGCCGGTTAAATTACCAAACCATCTTGATCGGGTCCATATACGCCCCCAACACTGAACAGGCAGCATTCCTTCATCAGCTCCCAAGCGCCCCAGTCCCCTGGAGCGGGATCCCTTGACTACTGGGTAAAGACTTTAATTCTGTGCTTGATGCCACCTTGGACCGCTCATTCCCCCCTCTGACACACACTACTGCTTTATTGAATGCTCACGCGCTGAGCACCTGGCTCGCACACTGGTCCTTAACAGATGTGTGGTGCGCTCGTAACCGTGACACATGCATATACTCCTTCTACTCCTGCACACACGATCTACATGTCAGATTAGACCGCATTATAAGTTCACCTTCACTGTTACCCCTTGTCAGGCAGATCGATTACCTGGGGTGAACGCACTCCGATCACAATCCCCAACACATGCAACTTAGCTGGGACATAGGCCCACCACCAGTTCCTACCTGGCGCCTTCAGCCAGCAGCGCTAGAAGACCCGGCATTTCGCGCCTCTTTGGGAACTGCCACAGTGGAATACTTTGACGTTAATGCGGGCTTCATAAATAACACACTTCTTGAATGGGAGGCATTTAAGGTTACTATTAGGGGACACAGTATGAGACTCACGTGGAACATGCGCAAACAATTGACTGTAGACATAGGTAAGGTAGAGCGTGAGCTATTGCAACATGAAACCAGGGTGGCGTCCGGTGCGGGCGACATGCAGAGATTAGACGCGTGTCGTGCCGTACCCGATCAGAAGGAGGAGGAGGCCGATAACCTACTTCCCCCTCATGCCTCTCCCGTGTTTTATTTACAGTCGCCATGGAAACATTCGCCCGAAGATGTGCATGGCCCCTTTAACCTCCCTCTCTTCCGGGATTCCGTGCCGACCCATGTGACTTTGTCACATGATCCCGAGACCACGACGTGGACGTGAGGGCGGCCCTTCAAGAGGGAAGCACGGAAGACAAACGAGAGGCCCAGGAGTCCTTGGAGAACGCAACACCCAGACCGAGATTCCAAACCAGGAGAGACGCAGCTTCCAGCACCGTGACGTTCCTGCTTCACTGGAGGCCGAATGAGGTGGAAGGCCCGCCGTACTGGACCAAGGAGCACAGGACAATCGGAAGAGGGAGCAGGACCCTACCCGGTACCACGCTGAGGCCAGCCGCGCTCCTGGAGGAGCGTGGCTACCGCAGGTACGTGCTCGTGTCCAGGGCTGGTTCATAAGGGGGCGCCCAGCGGGGAGTGAGTCGGCTGCCCGGGCTGGGGACGGATAAGATCACAAAGCATGCGTCTGTTCGCAGCGTAGTGAATCCAGCGCTAGCGACACACACTTGGTGGTGGTAGAGGTGTACCTCCCTTACTCCTTTCCCTATTACGTTGTGGAACCGGCGTACACATCCACTGAAAAAGTGTTCTTTTTCTTTGTTTCTGTTCTCATGCCTCGAACGACCGTCACCCAGCACCAAACCCTGTTCATCAGATAACCAAAAGAAAGCCCTAGAAACCATGCTAGCTCCCTTCTCCCCCATATTTACTGATATTCCCAGGCGCACCTCGCTGGTAGAGCACTCCATACCTTCTACACCAGGGAAGGTCGTAAGACAGCGGCCATACCGTATCCCCGCCGCCCGTAGGAAAGCCATAGAGGAAGAAATCCAAAACATGCTCGCCATGGGAGTAATTCGACCCTCTCAGACCGAGTGGTCATCCCCTGTGGTTCTGGTACCGAAAGCAGATGGTTCAGTAAGGTTCTGCATTGATTTCAGGGCTGTGAACGCCATCACCAGATTCGATTCGTACCCCCTGCCCAGGGTCGACGAATTGATCGAACAGCTTGGTGAGGCCCAATACATTACGACTCTAGACCTCACCAAGGGATACTGGCAGGTCCCCCTGTCTCCCCAAGACCAGGCCAAAACAGCATTTACAACCCCCTCAGGGCTGTATGAATTCACAGTTCTTCCATTCAGTCTCCATAGGGCACTGGCCACATTTCAGAGGTCACGGATGTGGTGCTACGGGAACATCGGGGCTATGCCTCTGCCTATCTCGATGATATCGTGATATACAGCCCTGACTGGGAACAACACCTAACCCATTGCCAAAAGGTATTCAAAGGCCTCCAAACAGCAGGTCTCAATATAAATTCAAAGAAATCACGGGTGGGGTATCAGAAGGTCCGCTACTTAGGGTACCTCCTTGGGAACGGGGTCATAGAGCCACAACAAGAGAAGATTAAAGCTATCACCAATACCCCCTTCCCCACCACAAAAATGGACATCAGAGCATTCCTAGGACTTCTCGGGCACTACCGTAGGTTTGTGCCCCGTTATTCAGAAATAGCGTCCCCCCTAACCAATCTTCTGAAAAAGGGGGTCAGAGGAAAGGACCTCCTGTCTCCATCCACCCAAGGAGTCCAGGCCTTTCAGGAGTTGAAAAGCGCCATCACGTCCAGTCCTGTCCTGGTATCCCCTAACTTCGCAAAACCCTTCATCCTTCAGACTGATGCCTCTGACTCGGGTCTAGGGGCCGTACTCTCTCAACTGTCCGACGAGGGGCTTGAACTCCCAGTGGTGTTTATTAGCAGGAAACTATTTCCCCGCTAACAACATTACCCTGTCATCGAAAAGGAATGCCTGGCGGTCAAATGGGTGATTGACAAGTTACGCTATTTCCTGGAAGGTTCCCCCTTTGTCCTCTATACGGACCACGCCACCCTTTAGTGATTAAGTCGTAACAAAGGGAACAATCCCGTGTTCTCCGTTGGTTCCTCTCCCTCCAGCCCTTTTCGTTTGAAGTCCGCCATCGGAAGGGTGCCTCCAACGGAAATGCGGACTTCCTGTCCCGTATGGCCCAGTTCCCCGATCGTGAAGTGTCAGGGGGGTGATGTGCCGTGCCGTACCCGATCAGGAGGAGGAGGAGGCCGATAACCTACTTCCCCCTCATGCCTCTCCCTTGTTTTATTTACAGTCTCCATGGAAACATTCGCCCGAAGATGTGCATGGCCCCTTTAACCTCCCTCTCTTCCGGGATTTCGTGCCGACCCATGTGACGTTGTCACATGATCCCGAGACCAACGACGTGGACGTGAGGGTGGCCCTTCAAGAGGGAAGCGCGGAAGACAAACGAGAGGCCCAGGAGTCCTTGGAGAACGCAACACCCCCGACCGAGATTCCGAACCAGGAGAGACGCAGCTTCCAGCACCACAACGTTCCTGCTTCACTGGAGGCCGAACGAGGGGGAAGGCCCGCCGTACTGGACCAAGGAGCACAGGACAATCGGAAGAGGGAGCCGGACCCTACCAGGTACCACGCTGAGGCCAGCCGCGCTCCTGGAGGAGCGTGGCTACCGCAGGTACGTGCTCGTGTCCAGGGCTGGTTCATAAGGGGGCGCCCAGCGGGGAGTGAGTCGGCTGCCCGGGCTGGGGACGGATAAGACCACAAAGCATGCGTCTGTTCGCAGCGTAGTGAATCCAGCGCTAGCGACACACACTTGGTGGTGGTAGGGGTGTACCTCCCTCACTCCGTTCCCTATTACGTCGTGGAACCGGCGTATACATCCACGGAAAAAGTGTTCTTTTTCTTTGTTTCTGTTCTCATGCCTCGAACTACCTACCGCTGGAGTGAAGAAGAGGTTCTGCACCCCACCCTTCATCTGATGTAAAGACAGGAAGGAAGCTAAGTCACGATTTGTATGACACTTGCCTGAAACCTTAGAAATAAATTCTGTATTCTGCATCGTACCTCCTTCTGGCCTCTCATTGTAAATACCACAACGCGGTACGTTGAGAATATGTGGAACTACTAGAACGGTTGAGGTGCCAAAACTACGCTGCGCATTCAGCATGCACACATGCAGCATCAGCTAGACAGGGGAGACTGTTGGCGTGGCTTCTACACCTGGAGCAACCTCGACACCCCATACATGCAATACGCACAGCAGCGGGGCACACAGTATATATGCAGCATGAGATACATACGGAAATGACAAGACACTATACCACACTCTACAAATCTAACACCCAATACGACCAAGCGTGTGTGGACACCTTTCAAGACTCAGTGCGCCTGCCCATCATAACACCGGAGCAGCGCGAAACGGTGGATGCCCCGTTTGCCCCTGATGAGATCCGAGAAGCCACTGCAGCTCTGGTGATGGGTAAAACACCTTGCCCCGATGGACTACCTGCAGAATACTATAAAGCCTATGCAGTATCTCTGACCCCACACCTGCACGCCCTCTATACCACAGCCTTGGAGAGATTCGCTCTCCCCAAGCCACTAAATGAGACCCGCTTGGTCTCATTCCCTAAACCTGGCAGGGATCCAATAGAACTGGACTCATATCGTCCCTTAGCCCTACTAAATACAGATTTCAAAATATTAGCAAAATTACTGGCTGACCGGTTAGCAACTCTGGTCCCATCCCTAGTTCACGCTGACCAAAACAGGTTCGTACCGGCCCACAGCACCTCATTGAACTTGCGACGCTTCTTCAGGGTGGCCAAGTACTCAGTAGCTCAATGGCCCTACTCCGGCTGTCTAATGTTGGACCTAGAAAAGGCCTTTGACACCCTAGATTGGAGATACTTGTTTGCTGTGCTACAGCGTTATGGAACTGGGGGCGCCTTTCTCAACATGATCAAACTGTTATATAATGAACCGACGGTGAGAGTGCAGACAGGGTCTTACATCTCGGCCTCAATTAGAGTGAAGCAAGGGACCAGACAAGGATGCTCGTTATCCCCCGCTGCTGTTCTCGCTGGCCATTGAGCCCTTGGCAGCGGCCATTCAAGTGCAGGGGGTGAACTGGGGAATACCGTTGGGAGACGACACACATGCAATCTCACTGTATGCAGATGACCTCCTTATATACATCAAGGACATACAGTCCATTCCACCATCACTGGCACACACTTTGCAGGAGTTTGGCGCTCTGTCAGGGTTAAAAGTGAACGCGTAAAAGTCATGTCAATATCCGTTTGATAGAATGTGCCCCAACCCAAGATATACGCTCAATAATATTTACACAGAATGGCAGACAGACACATTTCAATACCTTGGGGTCAGAGTCTTCCATCAGCAAGAAGACTTATTTGACGGCAACCTGGGTAAGGCGATGACATATTCGCTCACAGATGTCGTTTTGGGGAGAACTCCCTCTGACGGTTACGGCCCATGTGTCCTTGATTAAAATGGTAGTTTTACTACAGCTTCTATACTACTTCAATAATCTATCCTTGTATATACCACCGCCCTTCTTCCGAACCCTCGAGGGAGCAATGAGGGGTTTAATCGGGGGAAATTCTCTTAATAGAGTGGCTTTTCGGAAACTCTACCTACCGACAAACCGAGGGGGAATGGCACTACTCAACCTAGAGCAGTATTATCTTGATGCACAACTGCAATGGGTGGCCCAGTGGCTCTCAGGGCATCAACTTCCCGACACAGTGACCATCTCCCCGCCCTGATCCCTCTGCGCCCTCCTTACTTTGTTCCACCCATGTAATAAAGAGAGGGCGCCAACCCCGCTACTGCTCAACATAGCACATCGCTGCTACCACAGGTGCTTATACATCACACGAAGCACAAAACTGTATGTACCTGCGTTACCGCTGCTGGGCACCCCCAGAGGGCACACAGCCATCATGTCATTGGAGTTACGCCATTGGGAAGAGGGGGGGGAGCCATGATATCGGAGACTTATATCGTGAAGGTGCCCTGATATCGTTTGCCTCGCTGGTCGAAGGGGATGGAATCCAACCGGGCCAGTTCCTATTACATCGAGCAATCATAGCAGCGCTGAGCAAACATTGGGGTTACATGACTCAGGAACCTCTGATGCATTTAACGATACAATACGTATATGTTATAGGGCAAGGCCAGCATCTCACAAAAGGGTTCGCCGCATCCCTTAGGCACCACACAGACATAGCACTAATGTCCTTGCAACAGAATTTGGAGGGGGGTCTTCGAGTCCCTTCACAGACTCTGAGTGGGCCACTGTATTAGACGCTCCTATTAGCAAACCGCGGAACATGCACTTCCGATCAATACAATATTACATAATGCAAAAAGCATATCTCACCCCGGGCAAAATGAATAAATACTTCAACCGAGCGAACGTTGGATGCCCGCGATGCCATTTCACAGACTCGGACCTACTGCACATGCTGTGGAGCTGTCCACGACTTGGAGAATACTGGATAACAGTAACTGATGCCCTGACCCGCTGCACGGAATATGCAATACCCCTAGAGTGGGAAACGTGCATCCTGCACATGTATCGCAGGAATAAAAGTCAAAAAGTGGCCTCTCACTTTATCGTACTAGGGCTAGTAGTGGCGAAACGACTGATCACAAAAGGGTGGAAGTCCCATGAACCCCCCCCAAAGAACTGGCTTGGAAACTATCCCTGCAGGTATGGGCTAAAGCGGATTGCAACATACTGGGACACGATTTTGTGAGACTTGCAGAGGCAAGGCGCTGACATTAACGACACATTGGCACCCATAACCATCACACAGCGAGAAGTAGATGACACGAGTTAATACGAAAGGTGTAGGGTTGAGACCCACAGCTAGATAACACCAGATGTGGACCTGGCACCATATACTTGCAGACCACGATAGGGAGGTGAACACGCGCCCATTGAAATCGGGAACTGGAAGGGTTGCTCCAGTTCGATTTAGATAACATATTGTTTTTCCTAGTTTTGTTTAAGTTGTCCCGAACATTACTACCCACCTCCCGAGTTGGCAGACCGTCCCACAACTCACGCACTAGCACAATACCGATGAGAAACCCCCACAGCTGATTCTCACCCGACAGCACGGATGGGGACCCAATGAACCACATGCAATGAGATACAATGACAGAGTGTTTGATATTCACAATGTAATTATTATGTGAAAATTAACTCCATGTTTAAGAGCTGAATCTATGTGCAACAAAGAGTGGAAGTAACCTAAACAAATGGAGAATTGTAATATGTCTGCTTTATTCATTTAAAAACTAATAAAACAGATTCAAACAAAAAAAAGTATTCCAGATCCTTAGGATATCCTCAACTTTTGTACACTCAGTGTCAGGAGACAACATGCACTAAAATGTATGGTGCCATGGCTGATCCTTGAAGACATGATATGGATACAAGACTACCTCACTTATTTGTCACAAGGCATAACACGGTGTGCAACATACGTGAGGAGCGGAATAAGATAGACTAGTCCGTCCTTGGACTAACCCTGTCATGTTGCTGGTATGCGCACAGAGTCTATTCAGGTCCTTTGTGTTGGATGTGGCCTATTGTGCCTAAGATCACCAATATTTGTTTATTGATGTTTGTTCTATTCAGATCTCAGGTATGTGTTTCTTACACAACACTACATAATAATCTAACAACCTATATCAGCTGTGTTGTTAATATATTTCTGATCGATATTAAACATTTGAAATTTATGCTTCTTTATTATGCAAACATCTTTTCTGGTTCTCATATTCTATTCTGGTTCTCATATTCTTTTCTATATTACCCCGCCCAGTTTATTGGTGCTTTTCACCCAGTATCATCTTTTATTCCTTGTTTCTTCTGTACTTATACATCACTACTTAATTTGTTAATCCGTTGCAATTAATTATTTCCATGTGTACCAAATATCAGATGTCATTCGTGATGTACTCGGCTAGCAACTAATATCCATGTATCAAAATTTGAGGTCTTATTTATGGTATCTTCTTTTCACTCTTCCTTTTGTTGACTCTGCTCAGCCCAAGTTCAACTTCTTGCCTTTACTCAGTGCCAGCTTTACAATCTTACCTATGTTCAGGCATGGGGGAGATAAGAATGAGGGAGAAGGGGCACCAAGCACAAAAAGAGAGGGGAGGCAAAACAAAAGGACCAGGAGGATTCCTTTCCATTTCGTTAGGGCCTCCGATCTGTTCAGCGACTTAACCACACATAAATTGCTTCTTCTGTTGTTTCTCATGCAGTTTGGAGCTTCACCTGCTTGGCCTACTTGAGCTGTGGTGTGCTTCTTCCTCTGAGAGTTACTGCAAGAATTGCTGCATGATCTCATCCCACCTGTGTGCTATGTCTTTTTTTCTCAACCCTCTTTTTTTCCCCTCTCTGTGCAGTACTGTACATTTAGCTTCTGTCAATTTGTCTCAGGGACTGTGTCCACTGATATAACAGTGGTACCTAGGGGGGGCTTCCAAGACATACCTATAGCTATTTTAACTAATAAGTGTTAGCTCTCATCCAGGGAGAAATATGATCACATCACTCCCATCCCAATGGAACTTCGTTGACTCTCCTTGCCGGCCAGCACTATCTACAAACCTAGCTGCATCATTTACAAAGCCATTACCACCAGCACTTCCGCTAATCTTACAGACATGCTCACCATCTCTGGTGGTTGTCTGCACACCTGCAGCCAGGACACCAGACTGCAGACTAAGAAGTGTAAAAAAAGAAATAACAAGGCAGCAAGCCTTTTCCATCTATCAACACATTATCTGGAAAAACATCCTCGTATACATCAGGATCCTCCCAACCGTGTACCAATTTAGGAAACAGTTGATGCACCTCCTTAAGAACACTGCATCAAAATGCATTAACAACTACAAACCATACCTCTTTTATCACTCGTTAACTTTATGCTTGCCTTTGACCTGTACAGCACTCCGTTTCCTTATAACTAGGCTTGCACTACAGAAATAGCACATAAATACAGTACCTTCCTATTACAGGGAATTGTCACATGAAATGAAAGAAACCTACATTTTCTTATATTATATCTGGGTTATTGTGAACAAGCTGTATCATATTTTATTAATTTTCCTTAAACGATCTATGTATGTAACTGAATTGTAGGTATTTAAATTGCCTATTTTCCAATACTTTGTCTAAACTCTAGTAATCGTAACCATTCTACCTCTTCAAGTTCACATCCGATGAATTGTCAAAAGGTTCCTCCTGTAGATAACCCTGCCTTTAAATTGATGACAGACCGAGGATTTTATGTGTGTGTTTGCTTAAAAGACAAGGTTCCCTCCCCCTGATGGCAATTTCTTGTGAAGTGGGGCATCTAGCTATACCATAATGATGTATTCTGCCCAATCCCAATATGTAGGACCCCTCTCTTGGTGTGCGAAGCTCAGTAGCCCACTCTAGAGGTGTGGCCTACATGCCCTGGAAAAACTGGTTTGACCAGTGTTCCCCTCTCTGTCCCCATCGCCAAGCTGTCTACTCTAACAAAGGAGCAGCCCCTGTCTACATGTGTTCACCATTTACTTTTCAAAGGAGACTCCCCTTTTGAAGCTTGCCTTTTGGCCCAACATCCCAGGTTACTTCCCACCAGGAGAAGGTAAACCTCCTCTAATGACAGGTCTCTATTGTTACCTAGCCTGAGAGACTTTGACACATTTCCCCAGGCTCATAGAAGAATGTCTCGTGGCTACCGTCAGAAAATATTTGAAAGGTAACTAGTTATATATTTGCAAAAATTACATCTAGGATGTGTCCAGCGATGTGTGTGGGTTTGTGGACGATCTGATGTAGGTTCAGTGCATCTAGGCCAGAGATGATTGTCTTCGGATGTGGAATTTTGGGTTTGTCAAACCAAATGTTTAGGTCACCCAGAATGCATAGGTTCGAGTGTAGTGTTATCAGGTTTGAAACTGTGTCTAGAAGCGTGTCTGGGAATGTTGCATTGCTAGGTGGAGGTCTGTAAAGGAGCAGGACGTTACAGGAGGAAGATGGGGTAGGGTTGCATCTGGTGAAGAGGGTCTCACAACCTTGTATGGAGACGTCATCAGCTTTAGTGATATTTAATATTTGCTTGCCTACAACAGCTAGGCCACTTCCTCTTTTACCAATACGATTTTGTGTGATAGATTGACAGCCTAGAGGAATGGCTTCATGCAGCACTGGAGCCATGTCATCTCCCAATCATGATTCAGTTATTAAGAGTAATTCAGGTTGTGAGTCAGTGAGAAGGTCGTAGATGTGATGCTTGTTTTTTTTTAGAGGGATTTTATTAGTTGGCAGTTTAGAGAATGTGCTTTGGTGATGGTGTGACTTTGTTTTGTAGAAGAGTGAGCAGTATTTTGTGGGCTTGTAGCAGGTGTGTCCTTAGTGGTGGTGTTATCTGTATGAATATAGCAATACTGTAGTTGTTCTGTATCGTATTCCTTGTCCAGCAGGCTAAGAAGGCATTTTGATCGGTATGCATGTGTAGGTGGTGGAGATGGTGTTTGAGAGTGAGTTGGTGAGCATGCGATGTTCTTGTAGAGTAGTCTTGTTGTGCAGTAGACATGGAGATGAGAAGTTGTGAAGAGTGGCATGTTGCTTATTTTGTTTGCGTCTGTTTAGGGTGGAGGGTGTATGAGTTAGAGGAGGTGGTGCAGCATGTGGGCCATGTTGTAAGGTTCTAAATTGTCCAATGGATGAGAGGCGGTTAAAAGAGAGTTGCTGTACATGTGTTAGGTGTGGGGCAAGAGAGAAAGCTTGGCAGGGAAGTTGGTTTAGGGTGTATATTTGTGTACTCAGGAAGTTGGGAGTGGGTTTATGTTTCTAGTTTGTGACGGAAAGTAGTATGAGGTGTGGTGTGTGTGGGATTTTGTTGTGCTGGGTGTGTGTCATGTTTTGTTTTCGAGGAGTAGTGAAAGGAGGTGAGCCCGTCATTGCATACCGCCACCAGGCACCAGCACTTTCCTGGGGACAGCCCCCAACAGCCTTTGCGGCAAACGCCGCCAACGCAAGTCACCCGCGCCAGGAGGCGCTAAAGGCAGCTCGGGGATCCCGCAGCACGGGGGCCCGTCATTGAATACCGCCACAAGGCACCAGCACGTTCCTGGGGACTTCAGCCCCCAGCAGCCTTCGCGGCAGGCGCCGCCAACACAAGTTACCCGCGCCAGGAGGTGCTAAAGGCAACTCGGGGCTCCCGCAGGGCGGGATCCCGTCATTGCATACCCCCACCAAGCACCAGCACTTTCCTGGGGACTTCGGCCGCCAACCATGTCACCCGCGCCAGGAGGCGCTAAAGGCAGCTCGGGGCGCCCGCAGCGCGGGAGCCCGTCATTGCATACCGCCATCAGGCACCAGCACTTTCCTGGGGACTTCAGCCCCCAACAGCCTTCGCGGCAGGCGCCGTCAATGCAAGTCACCCGCGCCAGGAGGCGCTAAAGGCAGCTCGGGGCTCCCGCAGCGCAGGACGTGTATGGGCATGCCCGGGCCACGCCCAGGCAAAGCCCGGGCCAAGGGCAGGCCTGTCTGCGCCCGTCAGAGCCCGGAAGAGGCGGGGCTGGGCCATCCCCCTGACAACGCACTTCAGCAGCCCCTGTCTCGACATTTATATCAACGTAAGGTACTGTGCATTTTTTTTTTGGGCAGCAGGATCCTGCCTTTCCAAGCCAGGTCATTTGCAGATTGTGCTGTACTGTTTATTTTTCTCCCTGGGTGCAGTGGCCGGGGGTAGTGATGGTAAAGCGCAAAAGTACGGAGGGAGGCTCAAAGGAAGCCTGTTCAAAAAAGGCAAAGAAGAAGACTCAGACACTAAGCTTGGTTGTGGGGGGAGGGGTGCTTGATCGCATTGATAACCTGTTATCGGAATGTGAGGGCCTCCTCGAACCAATCCCCACTGGCACTTCGTCTAAATCTACCGATGCACAGCCTTCTACTAGCTCCACACATCTTGGCCGTATACCAGCCACGTTCAAAAAGGTTGCGGGCAGGAATCAGGTACAGGACCAGGCTGACTTGCATCCTAAAGGGCTTGCTAGTGGGGTGGTAATGCATTGGAGACCGCAGTAGACCTGCCAACCTTCTCCTGCAGTAACAGCTTTCCCCCCTATTAGATAACGTTGAGCCAGAGGACCTGCCGTTCAGCCCGGGTAGTGTAGCACAAAAAGATAGCGTGCAGACAAATAAACGCCCAAATGCGGATGACATAGTAGCAATAACGCCAGTTTTGAATTTAAACAGTCTTGATGCCAGTTGCACAGGTAGCTTATCAAGTTGCACCCCCAATACAACAAACAAGGCACTCACACATAGATCGCTAGCATCACAAATAATGGACATAGTGCAGGAAATTAGAGCACTGATAGTAATTGTTGGTAGTCTTTCAGATTCCTTAAGTAAGGTGAACACAGATGTTCAATGCATTAAGAAACAACTGAAATCTCAAGTACTTTGCCCAAAAAGCGTCCAAGGGGGTATTGATTGTGAGAGCAAACAACTATCTGACCCTGTCCAACAAAACTCTGGGAGCCTAAGTAGAGAAAATCTAGTCCGGAGTTCCAAAGCTGATCCCGTAGACCCTAGACACTCTAGAGGGGTAGGACAACTCAGGACCGGTTTATGGCAACCCACTGATTTTAATAAGGTACATTCCTCTCTGCCATGCCCTGCCGATCAGCAGGTAAACCGGCCACAATCCTCATACAGTGCTGATATGATCCCAGATAGGAGACGAACAGTTTACATGGTCAATATATCAAGGCTTCCGCCTAGCTCACGCACAGAGGATGAGGGTTCCCTAATTAACAAATGTATCCATTGGATCCGTTGAGTGAGAGGAATGTCGGTCCATAATAAGAGAAGACATTACTGGGGCTAAAAGGCTTTCTTACCTGGGGGGTTCCTCAGATGCCATTGATGCCATAGCTCTCACTTTCTCGCATCATCCCCTTGTGGAAAATCTGGTGGCTTTTGACATCCGCACTCAACATCTCACCAAAACTAATACTCGTTTTAAATATAACCGCCCGGAGACGACTCCCGAAATGAACTTTGCTCACCACGTAGCATCCCAAAATAGCGGGTCATCACTGCTAGAGATAGACTGAAGGTCCCCTTTGCCTCCAGTTGCTAGTACTCAGGCCACTAATCCAGCACTTGTCAGCGAGCTCCCCGTACCCCATCAAGGACTAAATCCTCCCACAGAGACGAGCTGCCCCACCAGCGTAGTGAATGAGATAGATTGCATCTTAGAGAGTATAGCTCCAGGAGATGGGCCATTGTCAGAGGTACAAAGAACATCACATAGATTAGCGATTTTATCATGGAATGTTGCGGGGCTGAGGTCCAAGTGAGTCTCACCCGATTGGAATTCCTTTGTTGAAGATTTTGACATATGTGTTTTCCAAGAAACCTGGCTAGTAGAACCATTATATCACGTGGGGTATCTAAACTACTACATACCAGCCATCCAAGGTAGCAAAGGACGTCCTTCGGGGGGTCTCAAAATCTGGATTAGACCGGACATTGGCTTCAAGATACAGGCACTACCAACAGAGAGCAATGATATCCTTGCAATCCGATTGATGTGCGGTCCTTATGGCAATATTGACATTTACAATGTTTATGCGAGAGGACTCAGCGGGGGACGAATGTCAATCAATCAATCATGGGGTTTTAAGCGCACTACTCACCCGTGAGGGTCTCAAGGCGCGGGGGGGAGGGGGCAGCAGTTCCTTTCAGTTGAAGAGCCAGGTCTTGAGGGTCTTCCTGAAGGTGTCCAGGGAGGGGGCGTGTCTGATGTCCATAGGGAGCTCGTTCCAGGTCTTGGCCGCGATGTAGGAGAAGGCTCTTCCCCCTGTTCTAGCTCTGCGGATGCGCGTGGTTTCGGCGAGGGCGAGGTTGGTGGAGCGGAGGTTTCTTTTGGGTACGTGGAAGGCATTTCTCTCGTTGAGGTATTGGGGTCTTGCGTTGTGGAGGCATTTGTAGGCGTGGGTGAGTATCTTGAAAGTGACTCTCTTCTCGACAGGGAGCCAGTGGAGGTTCCGTAGGTGTTGGCTGATGTGCTCATGTTGGGGGATGCCGAAGACGAGTCTGGCTGCGGTGTTCTGTATCGTCTGGAGCTTGCGGAGTAGAGACTTGTTGATGCCGGCGTAGAGGGCGTTTCCGTAGTACAATCTGCTGGTTATGAGTGCGTGGGTGACTGTCTTCCTTGACTCAGAGGGGATCCATTTGAAAGTCTTTCGGAGGATGCGGAGGGTGTTGAAGCAGCTAGATGCGACGGCGGTAACTTGCTTGTTCATGGAGAGGGAGGACTCGAGTACGATGCCAAGGTTTCTGGCGTGGTGCGTGGGGGTCGGAGGGCTGCCGAGTGAGGTGGGCCACGAGGAGTTGTTCCATGCTGACGGGGTGGTTCCGAGTACGAGGACTTCTGTCTTCTCCGAGTTGAGCTTCAGGCAGCTGTTGCTCATCCAGGCCGCAGCGTCCTGCATTCGTTCCTGGAACTTGAGTCTGGTGGTGGTGGGGTCCTTGGTGAGGGAGAGGATGAGCTGGGTGTCGTCGGCGTAGGATACTATGCTGAGGCCGTGCTGTCTGAGCGGGTTCGGAGAGGAAGGGTGGCAGTCTTATTCTTTGGCTTCAAGCCGGTGAGGAACGAGCCGATCCAGTCAAGGTCGGTTCCTTGTATGCCGGCGTCGTGTAGTCTGGCGGCGAGTGTGCGGTGGGAGACGGTGTCTAATGCTGCCTAATGCTGCTGACAGGTCGAGTAGTATCAGGGCTGCGGTGTGTCCTTGGTCGAGGAGGGTGCGGATGTCGTCTGTGGCAGCGAGTAGGGTTGTCTCGGTGCTGTGGTTGCTGCAGAATCTGGATTGGGAGGGGTCGAGGATGGAGTTGTCTTCGATGAACTTTGTCAGCTGTGCGTGGACGGTCTTCTCAGCAACTTTTGCCGTGAAGGGGAGGAGAGAGATGGGCCTGAAGTTCTTGAGGTCCGTGGGATCTGCTGAGGGTTTCTTGAGCAGGGGTCTGACTTCTGCGCGTTTCCAGTCGTCGGGGAAGGAGCCGGTCGTGAAGGGGGCGTTGGTGGTGTGTCGTAATTCTGGTGCAATGGCGGTGGCGGCTCTGTGGTAGATGTGAGGTGGACAGAGGTCCGTGGGGGCCCCCCCGAGTGGATGCTTTTCATGGTCGAGGCGGTCTCTTCGGTCGTGACTGGTGTCCAGGAGGCGATGGTGGGCTGGCTGGTGTTGCTGGAGGGTGCGGTGGTAGCGGGGTCAGGTGTTTGGTCGTTGAAGTGTTCGTAAAGGTTCTTGATTTTCAGGTGGAAGTACGTTCCGAGTTTGTCGCAAAGGTCCTTGGAGGGGGTGATTACTATGGTTTCGCTGGCGGGTTTGGTGAATTCCTGGATGACGCTGAAGAGCTCCTTGGAGTTGCTGGTGTTGGCGAGGATTTTGTTGTGGATGAATGTTCGTTTGGTGGTTCTGATGTGTTGGTGGTATTCCATCATGGCGCTTTTGTAGGTGGTGTGGTTTTCGGGGGTCTTCTTGTTTCGTCAGTTCTTCTCGAGGCGTCTGCAGGTGCGTCTGGCTTTTTGCAGGTCAGTGGTGAACCAGGTGGCTTTCCTGTGGCGCTGTCTGTCGGAATTACGTAGCGGGGCGAGCTTGCCTGCGCATCTGGAGATCCAAGTGTGAAGTCCCCTGGCTGCGAGGTTGGCGTTGGTTGTGGCAGTGGGGGGGTCGTGGTTGAGGGTAGAGTTGAGCTGCTCCTCGGTGACTCTGATCCAGTATCTTCGCGGAGGGCGCGAAGTTGGTCTGGGTGGCTTGGGTTTGTTGATGAAGAAGTGTACGCAGTGGTGGTCAGTCCATGGGGGTTGCGTGGTGTGGCTGAAGTGGGTTCTGTTTCCCCCTGATTAGATGGGGTCGAGGGTGTGTCCTGCCTTCTGGGTGGGCGTGGTGACGAGTTGTTTCAGTCCGATGTTGGCGAGGTTGTCAAGGAGGGTGGTGGAGTTGTGGTCGCTGGGGTTGTCGAGGTGGAAGTTCAGGTCTCCGATGAGTATGTAGTCCATGGAGGCAAAGGCGTGGAGTGTGATGAGGTCGGTGATGGTGGAGGCGAAAGGGGCGTGAGGGCCGGGGGGTCTGTAGGCGAGGGTGCCGCAGAGTGTGGCGTTGGGGCTGGTCTGGACCTGGAAGTGCAGGTGTTCGGCGGCGGAGAAGGCGTTGCTCGAGGTGGAGAGGCGGAGGGAGTTTTTGTGCGCAATGGCAAGTCCTCCTCCCGGGTGGTTGGGGCGGTCCTTCCTCTGGATCTTGTATCCGTCCGGGATGGCGATGGCGGAGGAGGCGTTGGTTCAGGTTTCTGTTAAGAAGGCGACGTCTGGTGAGAGGGTGTCTAGGAGGTTCCAGATCTCGACGGCTTGTCTGTGCAGGGAGCGCACGTTGAGGAGGATGCACTTCAGGGCTTCGGTGGTGTTGGCGTCCGACGTGGGGGCGGCTGCCGTGGTGGTGCGGAGGGTGGTGAAGGTTCGGCGGCAGTGGCGGCAGGAGAATTGGCCGTGGGTTGTTGTCAGAGTGGACTGCTGGCAGTTGTTATTTCTTCCAGCGTTGAGTGCGAGGAGGGCGGCTGTGTCGTAGCGGTGGATGGTAGGAGATCCAGGGGTTCTGGCGCGGGTCACAGTCGGGTCGCGGACGGGCGCAGATGAGCTTGCCTTTGGCATGCCTTCGGCGTGCCTGTGGCGCGGCCGTGCAGCGGCTGCCATTAAATAGGGGGAGGGAGAGGGAAAGCGCAGCTGGCAGGCGGGAGCCGGAAGAGGCAAGAGGGGAGGAGCCGCGGGGACAGCAGCGGCAGGAAACAGGTGGCGGAGTGGGCACGGAAGACAAAAATACAGGGGCCCAGGAGAACCAGGCAAAAAAGAAAAAAAGAAAAAAACACAGTGCAGGGGCACAAGGAAAAAACGGGCACAAATACGGCACAATACAGGGCTCACAGAACGATACCTGCGAGGATCGGAGGAGAGCGGACTCAAACCCTGCTGATCAGGGCAGAGTCAGTCCCAGCAGAAGCGGCACACCAGCGGAGCTGCGGGGATGAGAGCAGGCCACTGACCAGGAGGTCAGAGGTCTTGCTCCGCTTCCCTCGCAGCGGCCGCCATTAAATAGTGGGAGGGGGAGGGAAAGCGCAGCTGGGAGGCGGGAAGAGGCAAGGGGGAGGGGCTGCGGGGCAGCAGCGGAGGGAAAAGGGTGGCGGAGTGGGCACGGAAGACAAAAATACAGGGGCCCAGGAGAACCAGGCAAAAAAGAAAAAAAACCACAGTGCAAGGGCACAAGAAAAAAAACGGGCACAGGCACAAACACGACACAATGCAGGGCTCACAGAACGATACCTGGGAGGATCGGAGGAGAGCGGATTGAACCCTGCTGATCAGGGCAGAGTCAGTCCCAGCAGAAGTGGCACACCAGCGGAGCTGCGGGGGTGAGAGCAGGCCACTGACCAGGAGGTCAGAGGTCTTGCTCCGCTACCCTCGCAGCAGCTGCCATTAAATAGGGGGAGGGGGAGGGAAAGCGCAGTTGGGAGCGGGAAAAGGCAAGGGGGGAGGGGCCGCCGGGGCAGCAGCGGCGGGAAACGGGTGGCGGAGTGGGCACAGAAGACAAAAATAAAGGGGCCCAGGAGAACCAGGCAAAAAAGAAGAAAAAAAAACACAGTGCAGGGGCACAAGAAAAAAACAGGCACAGGCACAAATACGGCACAATGCAGGGCTCACAGAACGATACCTGCGAGGATCGGAGGAGAGCGGACTCGAACCCTGCTGATTAGGGCAGAGTCAGTCCCTGACTGTTTCCGACCAGTCCCTGGTCGGAAACCATTTCTGGATTAGGTGAGCTTTTAGGCAAACTCTCCTGGGCTGCCTCTGTGGTCATAGCGGGGGACTTAAATACAACTTTTGAGCCCCTTGATTGTGGGGTATTCGATATAACGGGAGAGGAAGATGAGCAGTGTGGTATCCCACGCCTGGACATACCCCCAATCAAAAGATGGACAGAAGCAGCCATACAGATGAAGGCTTTAAGCCTAGAACATTGCATAAGGGCGGCCAATGGAAGAACGATCTCCGACAAGCAAGGGATCCATACGTTCAACAACGGTCACCACTCAAGCAGTATTGATTATTTGTTAATTAGCTTAAAACTCTGGCACACCCTAGCAGATATGGTTGTGACGGATAGAATGGAGAGTGATCACAACCCACTATGTTCCACGTTCACGTTTATGGAACTTCATGAACAATTACAAACCCACAATTCACTTATCACAGGTGATTTACAACCGACCAATGATATGCGGCGCTTAAAGTGGCCGATGATTATCGAGCGGCCTGAAATACTAGCAGCCATCAACAGCGATGTTAGGCACACTCTAATAGAGATGGAGACATCCCTTCGTAATCATC
The DNA here is from genome assembly GCA_963921515.1 of Calotriton arnoldi. NCBI lineage: Eukaryota > Metazoa > Chordata > Amphibia > Caudata > Salamandridae > Calotriton > Calotriton arnoldi. The sequence continues at coordinate 1,908,113 of CAWUFW010001866.1, read as the reverse complement.
AGCCGCCCAAAGAATTAACATCTTTGCACAATACCTTATTTTCAAAAATGCGTTCAGATTTCCAAAGACCCTATAGGCCTAAGGGGAATGGCACTCAGCCACGGCACCATTGGTACAATAAAGAGTGCAAACAAGCCCGAGGAGCCCTGGGGGAGGCAATTAGATCAGGAGACTTGACTAGAGGACATGCTACCAGGAAGCTCTATAAGAAAGTGATGTTGAATGCAAAAAGGTCTTGGGATGAGAAAAAAGATGGCAGGATTTAAAAGTAGCGAGCTGTGGGAGTAATATGCAACGCTTTTGGAGTCTGGTAAAATGGGGCACGGGGGGAGTTGCACAAAATCCCCAAAACCACGTGGATCCCAACATGTGGGTTAATCATTTTGTAGAACAGTACGCTGATAACGATACCGAGGAATGCGAGCCTTTTCAGACTCATTTTTATCTAACTGATAAAGTCTTTGACACAGCGGATGTAAGTGCTGCACTTAGCACAATTACTGCTGAAAGAGCACCAGGTATCGATAGTGTCCCTGCAGACATTCTTCTACAGGACAAGGCCAAATGGAGTGAGTACATAATGTTGCTAGTGAATGCTATTGCCCATGGTGCCCCTATTCTCCGGATACCTGGCGGGGGCGGAGATCATCTCGATATATAAAAAAAGGGGACAAATCCTTACCAGGGAACTATAGGCCGATATGCCTTATAGATTCTATTCAGAAAGTAGTGGCCCGACTTGTTTTAGTAAAAGCCCAAGATTTGATAGATGATAACGCCATCTTGAGCCCACTCCAGGCAGGCTTTCGGGCCTCTTAAGCACTATAGACCAAGTCTTCTGATTTTTATTGATTTATTGGCGGACGGTAGTTCTTGGAAAGGGCAGCATGTATGCTGCCTTTGTAGACCTGAAGTCAGCCTTCGACTTGGTCTCCCGTGAGAAATTGTGGAGGGTACGCCAGGAGCTTGGGATGCCTTCTGACTTACTCTCCCTAATTGTTCACCTTCACGAAGGAAACTTCGCTCAAATTCGGTGGGGGGCACAGGGGAGTAAGACTGCCCCATTTCCTGTTAAGAAGGGAGTACGCCAAGGCTGCGTCCTAGCAGCCACATTATTCTCACTATTTATAAATGGTATTGCCAATTTTTTATCTTCGACTTCTACAGATGCACCAGTTTGAGCAGGTAAAAAAATTCCAATCCTAATGTTTGCGGATGACACGCTTATAATTTCTAGGACACCAAGTGGGTTACAGCGTGCACTGCAAGGTTTTGAAGAATTTTGCTTATTACGGAGCCTAAAAATTAATGCTGCAAAAACAAAGTTCATGACCTTCAATCAGCATAGGTCGTTCAAGGGTAGTATGGTCATGGATGGGTTACCCCTGGAGCAGGTTGATGCATTCACTTACCTAGGTATCATTCTGCAGAAAGGACTGAGCTGGTGGCCACACATTGAGACCATGGTGTTAAAACACCAACAATTAGCCGGTGTTTTGACCAAGGAATTTAAAACATCATTGACTAAGCCCCTTACCCCGGTCTTGCAGATCTACAGCGCCAAGGTAGTGAGCTCAGCCCTGTATGGTGCTGAGTTATGGTGCTTTGATAAACTCACCCAATTAGCTGCATCAGAGAGTAGGTTTTTTCGAGGGATAACAAGTCTACCCCAAAGCACACCTATGCTCCCCTTGCGGCATGACATGGTAGATCTAGCAAGACTACGCCCCATCCTCTACTGGCGCAGAATCTGGTGTACGCCAGAACTGGCTACCTTTGCTGAAGGCCTTAGGGACATTATTGTGGCTGACCGCTTCCATAAAATTAGTTGGCTGCGCGACATTAGAAGTCTTTTAACTAGAAGGGGCTAGACGTCGCTCTGGGAATCCCCCAACAGCTCCCAGCATCCATCAAGGGTTTCAATCAAGCAAAGATACTGGGAATTGATCGAACAAGATGAGAATAGAAGAAGTGATGGTACAACACTGACAGGGAAGTTTTTACAAATAAAATTACGCCGAAGTCTTGAGCATTATTGGGATGCAATCTCGAAGCCCTTAGATCACAAACTGTATTTTCAGTTTAGAGTGGGCTGTTTACCTTTAAAGTCTTTCACTGTCAAATGGTCCACTACAGGCGATAATAAATGTCCAATCTGCACCGATCTGGAGGAAACCTACTCGTACGTGTTGTTTGTATGCCCCATCGTATGTCGCTCCCCGCAAAGTATGGTTGGCACAGACATGTAGGAACATGGGCACCAGTTCGTCCAGTGTAGCCAATGGAATTCTTTGTACTGACCCATCCCTTAGCTATGCAGTTCCAATGGCAAAGTTTTTAAGATGGATGTGGTTGATAGGATCCAAATTATTGCCTGCAAATAACCGAAATAACCAAATGTAGAAATACGTCATCTGTGGAAATGAAATATGCTCTTAATATTATGTTGGGATCTTTTAAGGTATTTTAAGTTCTTGTCATCAACTGATAACATTTTATGTATGTTTTCTATTACCAAGTCTCTGTTGCACTATAATATATCTTGATGCATTGATTTTACCCATCTATCTAATTGTAACTTAATGTTTTAATTGTGATATTATTGTTTCATGTATATAGCTTTTATGACATGTACTGTCGAATAAAGCTTATGTTGATGATGATGATGGTATTTGTTTTCTATGGAAAATTTGAATGTAAAGTATTGTTGGTGAGTGGAAGCTGAAAGGTAAATGGCTTGGTGGTGATGTGTTTTGGAAAAGAGTGAATGTGGTGTGTGAGAGGGGATGAACAAGAGTTAGGAGTATGTTAGATTTGACTGCTAAAAGAGGACATATGTGTGGTGCACTGGAGTGTAAGAGTAGTGTGGTTGTGTTCTTGTGGTAAAAAGAAGAGGAGGGTGCTGTTGGTTGAAAAGATGGTAGGCTGAGTATAGGTTTGTTGGTGAAAGAAAGGTGTCTGCTAGGAGTAATTAGAGCAGGGAGTGTGTGTCTGGATAGGACATAGTTGCGTATGGGGTGGATTTGCGTTGTGTTGGTGATGAGGGGATTAGTGAGTGGTATAGGATAGACTAGTGTTTTGTGTGTGGGTGACGGTGCCATTGTGTGGTAGTTGGGGTAGAAAGGTGTAAAGTTGTGGGGTTTTGTAGTGGGTGCTGAGACATTGAAATTTGTATAGAATTAGTTTGTAGTAAATGAGTAAAGTACATTTGCTGTGAGTGTGTTAATCTGGTTGTGGATATGGATTGGGTAGGGTGGGTGCTGGTGAATGAGGAAATGTGCAGCATCTCTGGCCCTAGGCCCGCACAGTCTCGAACAGGCCCAAACAGGCAGCTGCCCTTGTCCTCTTCGCCCTTAACCTCTCCACCTGGGCTGAGACGCCCTGAACCCTGACCTTAAATAGCCCTAGTGGTCAGGAGACCGCTTCAGCCAATGGGAACCCTAGCCAAATCACACCACTAGCTCTAAGCCCTATGACCAATAGGAGACCAAGCCCTTACAGTCAATCATAGCAACCAATCATAAACTAAACCCTAATCCCTATGTCCAACAGAAACCCTAGCCCTGGGAACCAATCAAAAACCCTAAAAATATCCGCCAATCATAACACGCTAAACCCTAAATCCAATAGAATCACTAACACAGGCACCAATCAGAACCATAGACTTATCAGCCAATCAGAACTACGAACCTTAAGCCCAATAGAAACACCAGATACAGCAGCCAATCAGAGCACTGATGTAACATCCAATAGCAGCTTATATAAGTGATGTGTGACCTCGGGCTCAGGCTTCTGTGCAGGGGGCTGGGAGCTGCTCCTCAATTCAGAATCTCCTTGGAGAAAGATAGGCTCAATCTACACTCTGGAGTTCTGCAGATAAGGGCCTAAACTAGGCCTCTAACATTACTGCTTTTCCCACACTTAAACAACTCACTCTCCTAGCCAAAAACGAGTGCTTCATACACTTTCCAAATACAGTTTAAAAACTAAGAGCAGATTACTGCAGTCTCATAGCACACTCTGCTTAGCTTCTGAGGTATAATATGTCTGTTTAATGGGGGGGGGTTATTTTGTTTCTCTCACTTGCTAAGACAAAAGGGGGCTGGGGGTGGATTGCTTACACACAGGTCTGAGAACAGATTAGGGGAGAAACCAGGAGAGAAAAGAAAGCAGCCGTTAAGATAAAAAGCCCATAAACAAACAAGTAAATTGAGGCAGTCAGGCGCAGGGGAAAACCACAGATTTTGAACCACAAATCCCACAATACAACAAGAAAATTGAGGCAGTCACGGGTAGATAAAACAGCAGCTATTAAACTACAAGGCCCACAAAGAGGTGAAAAAAAGGCACTCACGGGTAGAGGAAAATCGCTTCCAAAGTTTCAGATAGTAGACAGTACAAAGTCTGTCTTCTTACCGCCTCCTTGGTTCACTGCAATGTTGGGCACAGGGAAGCTGCAGCTAACAAAATGGAGGTAGCTGTTTTGGGGTTCACCCAACAAAACTTAAGTGGCCTGGGCAGGTGTGAGAGGAGGGCTCAGGGTTGCTTGGGAGCTAGAGAGCCACTCAGCAAGCTCAGGCTGCTGGGCTGGGAGCTGCTCCATGTAGGAAGCTGGCTTTGGATATACTATACTAAAATGAGGTATAGTGTGCACAGAGTCCAGTGGAACCCCAAAGGTTGGCAGAGGTAAAAGTAGATAGCATCTTACTCCTTATTTGTGGTAGTGTGGGCGAGCAGTAAGGCCTTATCAGATGGTAGTGCTAAGCATTTGTTGTACACACTCAGGGAAGAAATGATGTCACACACTCAAAGACTGAACTTAGACCAATTTGTTTGTAGCAAAAATATTATGTAGTTATTTTATTTCTAGAAGCAAGCCAAGCCTGAAGGTAAGTGAAATAATACTCTGCAAAATCTTATGCAGTGATTTACAGTTGAATGCAGGTTCAAATGCAGTTGGTTGAATTACAGGTAAGTCAACAGTTTGAAATTACTTTTCAGTTACTTTACAGATTACTGTGCATGTTACTTTTTAGATTACTTTTAACTTACTTTTGCTAATCAGTGTGATATGCCTAGATATCACACAGAGACATTCCTTAGACAAAGGTAAGTAATTCAATTTTAGTGCATTTGCAGTTTTTCAAAGTTTCATACTAACCAACTCCACACTTAGAAGAATTTTCAAGGAAAAGCAGTCAATACAATCCTATGGAAGGAATGAAGTTAACGGTTTGCAGGTAAGTACTTATTTGTGGGAGTTGGTATTCTGGTGTTAGTACCACGGTTCCCCCAGGGTTAAGGATGCACCCTCAAAGCACCCTCAGCGGCACTAGGGCGGCCGGGTGCAGAGTGCTGAGGCCCAATGTTTTCCAATGGGGGATAGGGGTCCTCCGGTTGGTAGCTGCTCACGAGCAGGCCACAAAGTTGTGGGAGCGGCAGCTCCTGGTGATAGGCTCAGGACGAAGGGGGATCCAAGTTAGCACCCAAAGTGCACGCGCAGCGGCGCCTGGGTGCAGGGTGCTGTTTTGGCATCGGGTGCCCTGTTGTTTTCAGTGTGCATTTTCCGGTTGCAACAAGGACTGCAGGCTTGGGGACGAAGATCTTCTGGAGGTGACCACCATTTTGAGAGGTAAGTTGGGATGCCTAGGGATGCTGGGACACCGTCGATTGGGCCACCCAAGGCCGTGGGATGTCAGATGCAGGGGTGTCTTTAGGCGTCAGGTTTTCTTACCAGCTCCAGTTGCGGTCAGAGGGATCCTCTAGAAAGGGGCTGCAGGCGTCGACTGGAGGCAGGTCAGAGATCATCAGATCTAAGGTCAGCATCGCCGGGGAGACCTCCTCGTGGTGTTGGCCCACTCATACTCGGGCCGTGGGCAACGGGCAGAGTGGGGCAGACTTGCAAATTTAGCCGGAGCCAGAGTCTGTGGGTGAGCAAATCCGGTGCTCACGGGACACAAAGTCTTGGTTTTGGAAGGCAGGGAAGGTTCTTCGGGTTCTTGAGGGCTGCTGGCTGCAGAACACACCGTGATTTCGCTGGAGCAGGTTCGAGGTGAGAACAGGCCGGTAGGGCTGGGGCCAAGTCAGTGGGCGTCCCCATGTTCTTAGTTCAGCATAGCTTCTTCGGTCATTCTTCTCGTCTTCTGGTTGGTTCTTGTCTGAGGAGGCATGGTTCAGGGTTGCCGCTTGTTAGAAATGGGGATCTCTAGTTGGCCGCGGCTGGCGCCGAGGTCCAAATAGGGATCCTTCTTCCTAAGTCAGAGTAAGGGGGCTACACCCTTTGATAACCCCTGCTCAACCCTGTGGTAACGTTGCACGAGCAGACAGGCCTATCTCAGAGGCAGTGTGTGAAGCATTTATGACCATACACAATAACACAGGAGAGACGCTACAAACGGACACCACAAGTAGTTATAGAAAAATAGTTATTTTTATATAGACTGAACACGAGGCTAAAAGCACTCAAGGAGCCACAATGCACACAATTACAGATTCACTTCAAAAGCAATAAAGGCACTCGAAACGGGGGTGGAACGGACTTAGTTCGGGGCCGGGGCCCACGCGACCCGGTGATGCACAATGTACCGGAGATGTAAAGGGGCACGGCACGCAGCCTCACAAGGAAGCCGCGGTGATGACAGGCGGACTCGCAGCGGCCACAGCTCCCGGCTGTAGCGGTCTGCAGCGTGCACTCACGATAATCCTGGGACGGGGCTTAAAGGCGGGCACCCAGCGGTACCCGCAGGTGGTAACAAGATCCTGAAAGTGGTGACTAGTGCGGGCACTCAATCAATCAATCATGTCACTTATAAAGCGCACTACATACCCGCGAGGGTCTCAAGGCGCTGGGGGAAGAGGGGGGTGGTGCTGCTACTGATTGAAGAGCCAGGTCTTGAGGAGTCTTCTGAAGGCCAGTAGGTCTTGGGTCTGTCGGAGGTTGGTGGGGAGGGTGTTCCAGGTCTTGGCGGCGAGGTGGGAGAAGGATCTGCCGCCGGCGGTCGTTTTCCGGATGCGGGGGACTGTGGCGAGGGCGAGGCTGGTCGAGCGGAGCTGGCGGGTGGGGGTGTAGAAGCTGAGTCGTCTGTTGAGGTAGGCTGGTCCGGAGTTGTGGAGTGCTTTGTGTGCGTGGGTGAGGAGCTTGAAGGTTATCCTCTTGTTGACAGGGAGCCAGTGCAGGTCTCTCAGGTGGGGTGTGATGTGGCTGCGTCGGGGGATGTTGAGGATAAGACGTGCAGAGGCGTTCTGGATGCGTTGCAGCCGTCTCAGGAGTTTAGCCGTCGTTCCTGCGTAGAGGGCGTTTCCGTAGTCCAGCCTGCTGGTGACGAGGGCCTGGGTGACTGTTTTTCTTGTTTCGGTGGGGATCCACTTGAAGATCCTGCGGAGCATTCGGAGGATGTTGAAGCAGGATGAGGAAACGGCGTTGACCTGCTTAGTCATGGAGAGGGTGGGGTCGAGGATGACCCCTAGGTTGCGTGCGTGGTCGGTGGGTGGCGGGGCTGTTCCCAGTGATGTTGGCCACCAGGAGTCGTCCCAGGCTGAAGGGTTGGAACCAAGGATGAGGACCTCCGTCTTGTCCGAGTTCAGCTTCAGGCGGCTGGTCCTCATCCATTCGGCGACGGCCTTCATTCCTTCGTGGAGGTGGGCTTTGGCGGTGTGAGGGTCTTTGGTGAGGGAGAGGATCAGCTGGGTGTCGTCGGCGTAGGAGATGATGTTGAGGTTGTGCTGACGGGCGACGTGGGCGAGGGGTGCCATGTAGATGTTGAACAGCGTTGGGCTGAGGGAGGAGCCTTGGTGGCCTTGGATCGGAAGGGGGCGAGGCGGACGCTTTGTGTTCTGCCGGAAAGGAAGGATGTGGTCCAGTCCAGGGCCTTCTCTTGGATCCCGGCGTCGTGAAGGCGTGTTCGTAGTGTGTGGTGGCAGACCGTGTCGAAGGCGGCTGATAGGTCCAGGAGGATGAGGGCTGCTGTTTCTCCGTTGTCTAGCAGGGTCCTGATGTCATCGGTGGCGGCGATGAGGCGGTTTCGGTGCTGTGGTTGCTGCGGAAGCCGGACTGGGAAGGGTCCAGGATGTTGTTCTCCTCGAGGTAGCGGGTCAGTTGTTTGTTGACGATTTTCTCGGTGACCTTCTCGGGGAACGGGAGCGAGAGATGGGTCGGAAGTTCTTGAGGTCCTTGGGGTCTGCCTTGGGTTTCTTGAGTAAGGCGGTGATCTCGGCGTGCTTCCAGCTTTCCGGGAAGGTTGCTGTCTCGAAGGAGATGTTGATTATTTTCCGGAGATGGGGCGCGATGGCTGTACTGGCTTTGTTGAAGATGTGGTGAGGGCACGGGTCTAGCGGTGAACCGGAGTGGATGGTGTTCATGATCTCGCTGGTGTCCTCGTCGTTGATGTTGGTCCAGGAGAGCAGGCGGTTGGTGGTTGTGGGGCAGTGGTCTCGGTGGTTGCCGGGCGGTCGTGGTGTTGAAGCTGTCGTGGATGTCGGCGATTTTGCGGTGGAAGGAGGTGGCCAGTGAGTCGCACAGGTCTTGCGACGGCTGGATGTCGTTGGTGTTGGAGCTGGGGTTGGAGAGTTCCTTCCACAATGTTGAAGAGCTCTTTGCTGTTGTGTGCGTTGTTGTCTAGGCGGTCTTTGAGTGAGGCCCTTTTGGCGGATCTGATGAGGTGATGGCACAGCGGCACAGCTCCTCAGCTGCAGCGGCCCACAATAGCGATAGCGATGATTCTCGTAGGACGGCAAATGCGGGCACTCAGCGGCACAGCTCCCCAGCTGCAGCGGCCCACGATAGCGATGATGTCCGTAGGATGGCAAATGCGGGCACTCAGCGGCACAGCTCCTCAGCTGCAGCGGCCCACAATAGCGATAGCGATGATTTTCGTAGGATGGCAAATGCGGGCACTCAGCGGCACAGCTCCTCAGCTGCAGCGGCCCACAATAGCGATAGCGATGATTTCCGTAGGATGGCATACGCGGGCACTCCGCGGCACAGCTCCTCAGCTGCAGCGGTCCGCGATAGCGATGATTTCCGTAGGATGGCAAATGCAGGCACTCCGCGGCACAGCTCCTCAGCTGTAGCGGCCCACAACAGCGATGATTTCCGTAGGATGGCAAATGCGGGCACTCAGCGGCACAGCTCCTCAGCTGCAGCGGCCCACAATAGCGATAGCGACTTTCAGCCCGCGTTCCCCGCAGTAGAACCAGAGGCTCTGGAATTCTCAACAGAGGCCTCACCTGCGGGTAGAATCTCCCTCAAATAGGAGTCCAGACGGCTGATAGGTGAAGTCTAATGTCCCTGAGACTTCAGCAGGAGGCGAGCTCAAATCAGGCCCTTGGGTAGTTGCTTCAGCAAGATGATGAGTCCTTTCCCTCTAGTTACACGGACAGAGGTTCGTCTTGGCATCCAGAAGTAACACCCTCGTGGGGGTTTTCGCGCACATCTTTATACCCCCCTCGCCTTTGTTCTCTCAAAAGTCACAAGTCACTGAACCCAGTCAGAACCAGTTTGGGGAGGTCCTGGGGGCACGTTGTTTACGAGGCGGCATCCTGCCCTTTAGGAGAGGGGTCTGCCATCAGACGCACCGTGGGAGGGGAGCCATCATTCACCTTGACAGGCGCAGCCCTGCTCAGATCAAAGGGTCACCCCTCCCCATACTCCAGCTGCAGATCCTCTACTCGACCCAGGTCGGGTTCAGCCTACCCTGTCCCTCCAAAACCAGACGGCCAATACACATAACAGCAGAGCACACTGGAAGACTTAGGCAAGAAAATACCCACTTTCCCAAAGTGGTGTTTTCAGACACAGAATATAGGAAATATCCCTCACTAAAAGATGTACTTTAATATTCTGAGCTCAGGCATACTAAATTCGACTTTCCACTTTACAAGCTGCTTCTGTGGGTGGCGCAATCAGCGCTGCAGGCCCACCAGCAGCATTCGGTCTACCAGCCCTGGGCACGCACGGTGCACTATACTAGAGACTAACAGGTAAACCAAATGAGCCAATTATGGGAACATCAATTCATACAGTCAATTTACCATAGGGAGCATTCGCGCTGTGGCACGGAATGGCCGTGGCACAGCGCCCAGAGCATCTAACACCAGCAAACACAGAGGAGACAAAAAGCGAGAAATGGAGGGGAGACCCACGCCAATGGTGCCAGGTCTAACACCGCTAAATACTAGATTATGGGGCGTTACAGGTAATTAAAGGTCGCGACCAATGGGTCCCTTCCTTGGGATGGGTACACCCCCTATTATGCCACCCTCCAGTTGGAGGGGGGCATACGCCTCTCTCTGGTTGCTGGGTCCCCCCATCTGCAAGATGGCGGGGACTGAAACTTGTGTTCACCTTGCCTCCCCCACATGAGGGGTGGGGTTGGCAAAGGTGGGCACACCTCCTTTCCTCACTTGGTTTTCCCACTGATTCGCCCGCACAAAGTTGGGGTCAGACCCAGTGGGGTCAGTTGCTGGAAGCACCAAATGGCTGGTGTAGCTCACAAAGGTGGCAAGCCTTTGAAGCTTCCCCTTCGTGGACCCTGCCTATCCTGGGGGAGGAGGCTTGGCACCTCGTCCCAGGATGTGCATTGTTTCAGATCCCCGAGAGCAGCAGGCTCTAGACCCAGGGGTCCAGAAACATGTCTGGTGGTGGCAACTGGTGAGCAGCCACTCAGCCAGGAGTTAGGTTGTTTTTCAGGGGGCATCTCTAAGATGCCGTCCGAGTCCATTTTTCATTAAATCCCACACTGGCATCAGTGTGGGTTTAATGTGCTGAGGAGTTTGATACCAAACTTCCCAGTTTTCAGTAAAGCCATTACGGTGCTGTGGATTTCGTAATGACAAACTCCCAGCACCATATACTCTTAATGGCATTACTGCACTTCTACAATGTCTAAGAATTGGTTTAGACACTGCCTGGGTACAGGGCTCATGCTCCTGTACCATCACCACTGGTATAGTGCACCCAGCTAGAGAGGTGGCTGACCTATACCAGGGCAGTGGGTTGTAGGCATGGCACAAAGGGATGTGTGCCATGTCGACTCTTCACTTTGTTCCGCACCAAAACACGCAGCCTGCAATGGCAGTGTGTGTGTGTGTGTGTGTAAAGGTACAGGGCCTCTAAGGGTGGAATAATAAGTGCTGCAGCCCTTAGAGGCCTTTCCTGGCCACAGTGCCCTTGGTACCTATGGTACCATTTACAAGGGACTGACGTTGCCTAAGAGTGCCAGTTGGATTTTGTATTAATGCAGTTTAGGGAAAGAACATAGGCCCTGGGTACCTGGTTGGCAGGAACCCAGGGCACACACAGTCAAAGTACATCTACAGTTTGGCAAAAGGTTGGGGCAACCATGCAAAAAGAGGGCATTTTCTTACACTCCACAATTCAGAATCTCCTTGGAGACAGACAGGCTCAATCCACACTCTGACGTTCTGCAAGTAAGGACGTAAACTAGGCCTATAACAATACCGCTTTCCCCACACTTAAACAACTCACTCTTCTAGCCAAAAACGAGTGCTACATACACTTTCCAAACACAGTTTAAACACTAAGAGCAGATTTCTGCAGTCTCAGAACTAGGTGCCCAATGAGTCCCTTCTTAGGCTAAAAGTGAAAATGTTCTGAAACACTCCATAATCCATTATCATCTTGCATCAATTTGTTGCATTGGTTGACTAACGTTAAATATAAATTAAAATATCTTGCTAGTTTAGTGGGTAGGTTTTCCATGACATTAAAAGCATTAATAAGGGGGGTGTGGCCAAGGAGGCCAACATGGCGGTCGCACTGTAGTGCAGCTCCGTGCTGAAACCACCTTTATCCGACCTTAATCCGGACTATCAACCGTTGTCCGTGAGCCAGGACGCGCTTAAGGCCCCTGAGCGAGGTGTGATACCCTTTCCTGCTCCCCCACGGCTTCTGTGGCGGACCCTGGGACCTGGTGTGGTCTTGGGCCAGAGACTGGCCTTGCTCCCGCGTGGTGTGCGGCAAAGTGCGGCCTGGGGGCTCCCTCCCTCTGGAGCTGTCCCTGTGACTCTGGCGGACACCGACTTGAGGCACTCCGGGGCCTGAAGGGACCTGCTGCAAACGCGCTGGGCTGCGGGACCGGCGCAAGCCCATGAGGTGTGCATCCTGCTCTGTGGCTGCCGGAACCCCACTGAGGAGATCCCTGAAGGCCAAGAAGGATTGGTGGTGGGCTGCCGCTTCCTGACTCAGCCCCGTCCACTGGCTGGAATGCAGCGGCTGCCTGGCTTTCTTCCCTGGTCGGCAGTGCGGCCGACCGACTTGGGTGAGACCCGTAAGTTCAACAAGTGCGTGCCCCGCTGTGTGTCGGCATCCTGGGGCATCTCACTCCTATGGGGCAGGGGGGGGTCGCCCGGCTGCGCACTTGTCCCCTGGGGATGGCCCCCTTGCCTACCTGTGTGCTGCTGCGGCGGACCTGGAGACGGTGAAGGACCACGACCTCCGTAGTTGGGACCCGCCTACCGTTGGGGACGCTGCTACCCCTGGCCCTGGCCGTGCTGGGGATCCAGTGCCAGAAGGGACTTGTTATCAGCGATGCTGCGCCGCAGGGGCGGTGAGGGCCCGTAAGGTGAGCGTCCTGCTGCATGGACGCTTCCCTGACGTGCTTTGCTTCGGTAATGGATCGCCTGTCTGCGGTCTCCCGGGGCCCCTCCCTGATGGAGTAGTATGGTGAGAATCTCTGGGGGACCGCGGACTGGGGGGGCCTAGAGTCGCAGTGCTTGCTTGCAGGCTGAGACGCTCCTGTTGCCCTGCATTCTCCTGTGCTGGGGGTTTGACCCTGGGTGAGAGGCACCTTTGAAGGGACTGAGGTGGTGCGGCCTGAGAAGATCGGGGCCCGCGCCTTGATACTCACTGACTACCTGCTGCGCCGCTCCCGGGCCCGCCCTTTATTCTCGCCTGCGTCACTGCCTGTGACTGGTTGGACCTCTCCCCCTGGGAGACATAGTGCTGGACTGACGGGAGGCTCCCCCCTGTGGGGGAGAACTTCATCTTGGGCTCCCACTGACTGGCTGCTATCACCTAGGATGTATCCCCACCACCACCATGCTCCTCTTGGCTTAACAGAGCACTCTACTTTACCCTTGCGGCTGGGATTGGGAGCGGTTCGCCAGGGTACTGCCCCCACCCCCCTGTCTTGCTTCTTCGCTGACGGCGGTCGGACCGCAGTCCAGTTTGACATTGCACCCCTAGTCTTGCCACTCATTGCCCTGTCACGATGGGTAAGGATAAAGCTTCCTGCACAGCGTAGACACAAAATAAAGTAGAGCAGTACACGACTGGCTGTTCCGGCGGTCCTCCAGGCCTGCCTGTTGGCGATGGGCCTCTTCCTTCGCTGGCGACCTCACAGTGATATTGCAAGCGATCCAGACCTCTCAGACAGCAGTGGAGAGCAAGATCGGTGAAGTTAGAATGGATGTGGCTTTGCTGAACCGAGACCTTCGTAATGCCACAGCACGACTCACGGAGGCTGAGTCCCGGATTTTCTCTGCAGAAGAACACATCTTCACTCTCAAAAAGCAGGTCTCCACACTACTCACGAACAGCGGATCTCCAAGGCGCGCTGAGGACACTGAAAACCGCTCTCGGCGTAATACCATCCGGCTGATTGGAGTCCCGGAGCCGGCAGAGGGTGACGACCCCCAACAAGTGGTGGACCGCGTGGAACGTTGGATCAAATCCTGGATGCCCACTACTTGCCTGTCCTTGTGGTTTGCCACTGAATGAGCTCATCAAGCTCTGGCCCCTAGGCCTCCACCTGAGGCTTCGCCCCGCCCCATCATAGCCCACATCCTCAATTACCGGGACAGGTATGCCATTCTGCAAGAGGCCCGACAACATCCCCATACCTCCAATACGGGGACACCAAAGTGCTCCTTTTTCTAGATTACACCCATGAGGTCCAGCAGTATCGGAGCTCGTACACAGAAGTGAAGCAAAAGTTGAGAGCCATAGGACTCCAATACCGTTTGCTCTTCCCAGCACATCTCCGTGTTATCCACCTCAACCCTCCTGACTCTGCCTGGCAGAGGCTCACGTAGGAACGCCCACTGCACAGCTGTGTCATCTCCCCCTTGCAACATCGGGAGATGCCCGGCATCCTGAGAGCACAGGTGCCGCCCAAGACGCGTAGACTGTGCACCAGTTCCAGGAGGGGGCACCCTCACCCGAGCAGTCCCCCCGACAGCATCCCCCATCTCGCTCATCAACAGGCCTCAAACCCAGCCGCTTGGGTGAGGACGAGGATGTGGCAACCGAGGGGCGGGCAGCCTTACTCCGGGATTCGAATACCATCAACACCGATTCTGACTTGTCCCGCAGCCCTGCTATTTGACTGACTGATCAATATTGGCTGCACTCCCTCTTGACTCTGGCCCTATCCTGTCAGCTTATTTGCTGCGGCGCAAGGACATTTCGACGGCCGCGACACTGTGACTCGTATCCTCGGATGCCTAGGTCTGCATCGGGCTTGGCGTTGTCAGCTAGAAGGGTCAATGCGGAGCCTGGAGGTGGCTCAGCCAGAATGTGGGGCTTGCAGTGCCCCGGAGTTTTGCCAAAGGAGGGGGCCTGACACTGGTGGCAGCACTCTGACATCGACTGTTGCTTTTCTCCCTTATCCATCATAATGATTACCTATCTTTCGCCTTGCCTCCCGGACCAGCCTGACAGTTGGAGGTTCTCTATCTGTCTGTATGATGATGGCTATGATCTTGTCTTAATGTCTTCTAATGCAATGATGGGGGTCCTCCCCCCTCCCCCCCTTTTAGGATGTAAATGACGTTGTGTTAATTGGTTTTTCTAACATACCTTTTATACAGGGTGACAGATGCTTCTAGGGTAGAAGTTTGGGGAGGGGTGGGGTTCCATTTCCGTACTGTTGTTGGTTGCTTTTGTCTACCTTCCTTTTTTCCTCTTTAGGTTTTGAAACGCACAATTGCTCTCCTCACATACGCAGTCCTGTGGTGGAATCCTTTCACAACACGCCCCTGGCACACTCATTAATATTCCCTGCTTCACACCCACATGACTTTTCGAGTCCTGTAGTGGAATGTTAATGGTCTGTTGGACCAAGCGAAGCGGGCGGCAGTCTTTACCTTTGTGAATCGACACCGCCCAGAGGTCCTGGTGTTGCAGGAAACCCATCTCATGGGGGAGCTTTGCCCCTTCTTAGCTTGCAAGGGATATGATAGAGTCTTTCATGCGCAGTACTCCCGGGGTCTCAGGGGAGTTGCTGTCCTTTTGCGACGCACCTTTCCTCTAGTGGTCAAATGTGTAACCCGTGACCCACAGGGATGCATTATCGCTTTGGAGGGCACCTTGGAAGGGCAAGCGGGCTTGCTGGTGTGTGTTTATGTACCACCCGCCTCGTTGTCGGCTGGTCTTCAGGACCTCTCTTGCCTGTCTTCCACACGGGCTCACGATAATATGGGGTGACTTTAACACAGTTCCCGACCCTGAATTGGATAGTTCTGGTGCCCCCACTGCATCCTGGGGGATTGGCGCCCGTCGTCTCACTGATTGGGCGACGACTTTGGGCTTCTGTGATGCCTGGAGATTCTGGCATCCCGATGTAGGCAGTTCACACACACCTCAGTGGCTCACCATACTCACTCTCGGATAGACCTTGCCTTCATTCTCACCCCGACTGCCAATTGTTGACTCAAGAGTCAGATTCTGCCCTGCGGCATTTCGGACCATTCCCCACTGCTCCTCCATCTTGGGCACCCTCCTATGGCTCAACGTCCATTGTGGCGCATAAACACCTGGTACTTCAAAGACAAGAAATTCACCAACTCCCTCAGGTCTGTGCTCCGAGTCTACTTTGATATTAATTAAGGCTCTGTCACCTGCGTAGAAACACTATGGGCCGTGAGTAAAGAAACACTGTGAGGCTCTGCCAAGAGCTATATCAGGGCTCAGGAGCGTGGTGCGCTTATTGCTTTGTTAGAGGCACGTGCCCTTCGCCTAGAGCACCAGTCAGGGTCTGACCACCAGTCTGATGCCTCTCGACAGCTGGGCCTCATCCGGGAAGATATTCGTCTGCACTCCCTTGAAGCAGCCAAACACCTCTGGCAGGCTACAACGTCTAGGATTTATGGTTGGGGGGGATAAAAACTGAAAATTACTTTATTGGCTGGTTTACCATCAACAGGCTGACAGGATAGTTCCTGAGATCCTCGATGACACTTGTCAGCCTCAGCAGTCCCTTCCTGCGAAAAGCCCAAACTTTTGCTCAGTATTATCAAACACTATACGCCAAGCCAGTGGATAGGGACGCGACTGCGCCCCTGCCCTTCCTCAACTCGATTCCTCTTCCTCCATTGCCTCTTCATGATGCTCGCCTGCTGGACGAGCCTTTAACGGCAGATGAGATCGGAGAAGCACTGTCCGGAATGGCGCTAGACAAAATGCCGGGCCTGGATGGCTTCCCCATGAAATATTACACCACGTTCAGGGAAGCGCATATCCCTTACCTTCTATTGCTGCATAAGGAGGCCTGTCAGGTTGGGTCTTTCCCGCAAGAGTTAGATTCGGCCACCATAGTAGTAATACCAAAGACGCAGCCCCCTCCACTTCATGTGCAGATTACTGCCCGATATCACTCCTTAACTGCGAAGTCAAAGTTTTTGCGGCAATGCAGGTCCTGCCTGGACTGGTGCAGCCCGACCAATGCAGCTTCATGCTGTCCCGGAACACGAGACACTGCATCCACCGGCTGCACGTGGTCCTGGCCCACCGTCATCAACTGCCTTCCGACCTAGACCTGCTCCCTATTGATTTTGAGAAGGCTTTCCACATGGTGGACTGGGACTACCTCCACTCAGTGTTGGCGTGCATCGGCTTAGGACCGCAATTCCGAAGCATGGCCAGGCTTCTTTACTCCAATCCCACCGCTCGAGTTCAGGTGAACGGGGTCCTCTCTGGCACATTTCCCAAACAGCGAGGGACTAGACTGGGCTGCCCCCCTGTCTCCCCTTTGGCTTGGCAATAGAGCCTCTGGCCAAGCTCATCCGTGCGGACCCCCACTATACTGGCTGGGTCTGGGGTAAGGGACATGAGGACCACATCGGACTGGTCTCCAGATAAAACCCTCCAAGTGGGTGCTGGTCCCTCTGGCACCTTTTAGGGACTGCTTCGATTGGCAAAAAGACAAATCCCCTCCGTCAGCTTAGTTTTAAGTATCTGGGCATCTGGGTTGCTTTGCACCCCGAACTCACCTGAGCCCTTAACCTCAAGCCCCTAGTTCGGAAAGCCAAGTCAGATCTTACTAGATGGCATGCCCTCCGCCTTAACGTCCTGGGGCGCATCGCCCTTTACATAATGATGATTCTTCAGCGATTTCATTATGACTTTCAAAACTTACCACCTCAATTATGGTTCTCTGCGTTGGACGGTGCGGCTATAACATTCCCGTGACGGGGCTCACGGCCACACATTGCATTTACACATTGTCAACGAGGCCTCTATGATGGAAGCTTGGACATGACCAACCTCTATCTCTATTACCTGTCTTCCCATCTCCTTGTCCTCCATGACTGCTTAAACAGGGGAAGGACTGACCCGGCCTATCGTCTGGAACTTGCACTGCTGGGCTTTTCCCATCTCCAGGCCATGCTCTATGGGTCTCCGCTTACCCTCTTGATGCCACTGGTGACCCGGGTGCTGTTCCTTGCGCGGAGGGCAGCCCTCCGTCACGTTCAGTGGTAAGACACACTTACGCAGCAAACGCCACTCTGGCATGGCACCTGGCTGAAGGAGGTGGCTGAGCTCAGCGGTTTTCACTCCTGGTATCTCATTGGTATTACACAGCTGGGTGATGTATGGTCGGGGAAGCATATGCTTTCCTTTCAGGACCTCCAACAGATGTACAGTCTCACGCGCACCCAGTTCTATAAGTACCTCCAGCTCAGACACGCTCTCCAAGCTCATTCCCTCCCTGCCGACGCACTCTCGGAGGTCAGTCCCCTAGAAGCTAAGTTAATTATGGGACATCTAGGCCGTGGCTGGATTTCTCATATCTATTGCACACTCATTGTCAATTCACCCGGCTCACTGCACCACCTTCGGACTCGGTGGGAGGGTTGGATAGGTCCCGTAGAGGATGAGGATTGGCGAGATGCCCTGATGGCCCCCCGTGAGCTCACCACCACCAGCATTAAGAGGGTTTGCGCCACACTTCTGCTTGTCCTCGACTCGGAACCGATGAAGCTGATTTCTATCACATGGTATGGACCGGTCACTCATCACTGGACAAGAGTGACCCGGGAGTTGTCGGAGGTGCTGGGATGGTCAGTTCCCCTTTCTCCCCTGATGATTCTTCTGGGGTGGGTTTGAAGGCATTGGGGGCTCGAGGGCTGAGAAAGCACTGTTGGGCACGGCCCTTCTGGTGGCAAAATGGGACATCGCTGCAAGTTGGGTGTCTCCTGGCTTACCCACCCTGTCAAAATGGAATCAGGGAGTGGACTGTTGGGCGTGGCATGAGCGTGTGGTCTTTAAAGCTCATGGATGCCCCCAGAAACAAGAGCGGGTGCTGGGGAAATGGCTGGGTCAATTGGCTTAACTAGATGTGGGTTTGTGTCAGTGGCTTCTTTTGTACGTTTGCTGCTCCTTGTATGGATTGCTTACCTCTCTCCGCAATGTAACTGTGTGTGCCATGTATTATGTTTCGCTACCCAGTAGGGCTAAAATTCAATAAAGTTTATTAAAAAAAAAAAGATTAATAGGTTATTAACTTAATGATGTTTGAACTTTGTTAAACTGATCCTGGGAGCAGATAAAGATTTTTTATTTAAATTTAATATTAATAAATCTGAAACAAGTAGTAATGTTCTCATTAGTTTTAGCTAGCACCAATTAGCCTAGAAATCCCAGTCTTTAGTTGTAGTCTGGTTGCATAAATAGTTTTTAAAAAACCCGGCTAGTCTGCCCATTACTAAGAGATAAACAGCTGGACTTTACTATATTGTAATAAATATATAATATAGAATAAATACATTATACACACACAATGTGTAAGTCCTCTGATATGTCTTTCAATGATCTCGAGCTAGTATTGCATAGAAAAAAGGTCTAACTGAATTTGTTCCCTTGATTCACAGTGTTGAATTAATTAATTTGCAGGATATTTAGCTTCTGTAAACAAATAAAAACGTTAGACACAGCATTTCATTTTCATTTGGTGCTGGTGAAAAGAAAAACATTTCACAATGACAGTACTGCGCTTTGACCGTCAAACTCAGCTCTTTACCAATACATTTTTACAAGTGTTTGAAACTAAACTGTAAACACAGAACCCTGTCAGCAAAATGTTACTCTATCCCACACTGCATTTTATGTTCTTTCTTTATATATGTCCTATTAAATCTATTCTATAGTTTCAATGTATGGAAAACATAAAACATTTTAGAATGCATTTTTAAAATGTCCTTATAAACATACTTTTATTTTACTTCTAACACAACGATTCCCAATTTGATCGATGCAGTTAATGAACATCTCACAAAGAAACCAAGGATAAAATAACTTGTGCATTATTTTGCAAGTAAACAGCTCATGTTCACAGGCTTTGTTACCTGTGCTTTTGTCCTGGGTTTCCATCATGTATTGGACTTTCTCTTGGCTTATTCCAACTGACAAATCTGAATGAAAATTGGAATCACCTGTAAAATTAAGATAGAAAGACATGTTTACCCTCTTGCACGAGGTAATCTTAGTTTGGATATTCGTTTCTATCGTAAGCCCTTCAAATACAATTAAAGCATTACTTTTTATCAATAAAAGGTTTTTTTTATTTGTGAAAACATAAAACTGTGGAGGGCAAAGTAATTAAAGGAGACATAAAAAAAGAACTTCTCTGCCCATTCCCTTGGTTTTACAGAGCTTGTAATATGGAACCAGAGCTCTCTAAATACTAATCCCCTTGGTGCAAAGCAAAGACCCACATTCTACATATCCATGAAACAGATACTATGCATTTTGAAACTGCTATCGAAAAAGCCCCAAAATGCTCAATGATTCAAGTAACTCGTAGGGAACTTAATGTTATCTCTTGGGCACGTTTGCAGGCTGCAGGCTTCCACGTGCTTGCATTTGGGGAAAAGCTAAAAATTGACAGACTGTGACACTGGCCATTTGACCGCCCACTTTAAAGCGGGCGGTCAAATGGCTAAATCTCTGACGGCCCTTACAAAGTAGGGTCTTCCACTGATGGTCTGCTCGACTCTAAATGAGGTGGGCTGACCTTTCAGTACACGGAAATTATACTCTGCTGCCTTTATGTTGAAATATCGTTTCCACCATACTCTAAACCAGGCCTAGATTTCTTAAATTGAATCTGTGGACTCGCATTACTAGTTATGAGAATTTTAGATGTTGCTATTGGACTAGGCTAGTTTTGTGTTCGCTTGACTCTATTTATGTAAGTTTGACTTGATTATGTGCAGCTTTATCATGCTTTGTAATGTTTTATGATGCTTTGTAATATTTGTTTGGCAGAGCAAGTCTAATAGGAAAACATTACTTCTCCTGTAAACATCTGTTTATAGTGTATAGTGCTGAGATTCACAAGCTCTGCCATACTCGTGCCATCTAGTGTTGGACTCTGACATTACAACTTGTTTTTCTTCAAAGAAACCTTGAGCCACGCGGCATGTGCTGTGATTCCACCCTTCATCCCCTTTCTTATGTGTAGAGTGCGCCCCTTGTGGGAGTGCAGAGAGTACACTTTTAGCTTTGCCATAGCAGGTCTGGATGCAATTGACAAATCCATCTTGCAATGCCCATCTTTAAAATGGAATGGCCTTTGTAGTGTTTTGCAAAAGCTATAAAGAGCTGGTTAGTTTTATGGGAGGATTTAGTTTGGTAAATGTAATGTGCTCCCTTAATGTATAAGGTGTGCAACGCCCTTTCTGCTACAGATTCTTGCTGAGGAAAGAATACAGGCAGCTCAACAGGCTGGTTAATGTAAAAAGATAAGCCTAGCTTGGTCATGGAAATTGGATTGTTCTGTCCTCGAGGACCGGAATGAATGATCCTTGAATGGTGAGTGCTTGTAACTCGTTGATGCACCTGAGCAAGGTTATGGGTATTAAAAAGACCACTTTCCATTAGAGAATCTGTAAGCGCAGAGGAGTTGAAAAAGCGGACCCATTAGCCTTGTAAGAACTACACAAGGTTCCACATTGGGGCTGGGGGTGTTCTAGGGGATATTACCCACAAGTCCCACAATAAATGCCCTGATCACTGAAAACTGCAGTGGGATGAGTGTTTCCTGTTCTGCAGGTTTACCACACTGCGACTAATTGGAGGCATATAGAGGTATATGTAAGACCTGCCTTCTGAAGATGTAAAAGGTAATAGAATATATTGTGAACCTTGACTCTGAAAGGTTATAGTGGATTATTCTCTTTCACTTGACTGCATAGTAGCTGCGTGTAGTGGACTTATGTGCCGCACACAATATATTCTTACACTCCTCAGAATTTGTCATGTCATGGTATGATGTTCAATTATGTGTTGTGAATTAGATATATGTGGTGTGTAGTGGAATTGTGTTGTGGAATTATCTGGTTTGGTGTGGAATTATGTGGTGTGGAATGGATTTGTTGGAGTTGAATAGTGTGGCGTTGAGTGAAATTATGTTGAGTGAAATTATGTGTCATGGTGTGGAGTGTATGTGGATTGTTATGTGGTATAATGGGATCCGGGTCTATTTAGAAAGAAGCTGAAAACATAGCTTTTGAATTAAACTGTGCTTGCTCCTGCCTAACCGTTCTGTAAGTGATGCGCTGGAACACTCCTTGGAGTAGCTGTGCCGTTAATAATAGAGTGTATTTATGTGGGGTGTATTTATGTGGTATTGAGTAGCGTGTAATTAGGTGGCGTTGAAATATGTGGTGTTGAATGGTATTATGTGGGGTGTAATTATGTTGCAAGGTGTGGAATTGTGTGGCGCTGAATTGTGTGTTGTTGAATTGTGTGGCGTTGTGTTGAATTATGTGGCACTGAATGCTTGTTGTCTATCTCACGGCGGGAGGATTGCTTTATACAACGAAGAGAGAAAAAATCTTCGAAGACACGGCGCGTGCAGTTAAAACACGCTGCTCCTAAATGATAATGGCTATGAGTGCACACGCCTACAATTAGCGTGGTAATTGACCCGCTTTAGAGAAACATTTTATTGAACCAATTTGAACGGCGAGCACAACTTGAAAAACTATCCTTCCAGTCGCCCCTTGCAGATTTAATCGTCCTGAAAACCGAGACATCCGATACCCGACTCAAGCACCACAAGTGCAGTAATTCCTATTTCAGGTTACACCGTGCTTTAGCCCTGATGAAAATCCTGTGATTAATCCTAGGGATTGGAAACGCGTCGGCAATTTCCACCTTTTGCCACAAAGGGCATTCAGAAAATTCTGTACCTCTGGAGAGGGCATACAATGTTAAATGTACCCCACAGAGTAGCATTTTTCTTCCCGTGTGGCTGCAGTTCCTTAAATCTTGCCTAACGATAGGGCCTTTAGGAATTGCCAAGCATAAGTTCTTTATACTAGTACACTGCTGGTGTAATTTTTTGAAATTTTGTAATTATATTCATCAATGTTGTAGATAATTTAGGATTGTAGAATTGTATTGTCACATTATTTTCACAAAGTACTTTTATGTATTTTATGTGTCGTGTATCTGAAATGTATTCAACTCAGACATGAACTAAATGTTTATACAAAATGTGTGTCAAATATGATAAATGAATGTGAGTTATACATTGAAAGCATAAGAACTAAATAGTCTTTGCTTTTATCCGCCTAAATAAATAGCGGTATAAAAATTGACAGCCAGGTTCCTTGTTCTTTTTCACAATTTGTTGTCTATCTACAGCAGTGCTGAGGGAGCAGCCTTCTGTCATCTTACCACCCTGAAACAGGCTAAAACAGTGTAAATAACATGCAGCAGTTCTTTCTGACCCACCTGCAAGAGCGTCCGAGTCTTGAGATGACTGCAGTTTAAGGCGGTTGGATTTATGTCTGCTTAGAAGTTTCAAAGTGGGGTCTGCTGGAGGAGTACGGCATGGGGATTAAAGGCAGCTTGAGGTCAAGATTTAAAACACATGCACACCTGAATGTTCGGAGAGCTGGCATGAAAACACAAATATGATTTCATTACTCAGCCTCTTTTGTGCTCCACCAAAGCGAAGAAAGGGAGACTACAAGTCCAGACGTAGCAATTGCCAAATCTATCTAAAAACAAGCATTGGCATAGCCAATAGGTCTCGCTTTTGGGACCTTATAAGTGATTAGCCATGCAACACTTGATGTTGTTTAATGAAGGATATTGTGCTGGATAACTAAACACTTATAATGTCCCAAAGGCGAGACCTATTGGCTATGCTTTGGGGGGCCTTATAAGTGTTTAGGTAGAGCTATTGACTTTGCTAATGTTTTTAGGCTGTTCTGTAGAGAAGTGTGGCTGCTGTGCAGCATGCTGAGAAGTTGAAATTAAAAAGTGTAAGAAGCACTGAGTGATGCTGTGGTGTCGTTGAGTGATGCTGTGCTGGCCCTGAGTTATTCAGCGGTGGCGTTGTGTGATGCTGTGCTGGCCCTGAGTGATGCTGTGGTGGCCCTGAGTGATGCTGTGGTGATACTGACTGATGCTCTGGTGATGCTGATTGATGCTGTGGCGCTGCAGAGTGATGCTGTGGTAGCGCATAGTGATGCTGTGGTGGTACTGAGTGATGCTGTGGTGTTCCTGAGTGATGCTGTGGTGGTGCTGAGTGATGCTGTGGTGAAGGTGATTGATCCTGTGGTGGCCCTGTGTGATGCTGTGGTAGTGCTGAGTGATGATGTGGTGGTGCTGACTGATGCTGTGGTGGTGCTGAGTGATGCTGTGGTGGTCCTGAGTGATGCTGTGGTGGTGCTGAGTGACGCTGTGGTGGTGCTGAGTGACGCTGTGGTGGCGTTGAGTGATCCTGTGCTGGCCCTGAGTGATGCTGTGTAGGCCCTGAGTGATGGTGTGGTGGCCCTGAGTGATGCTGTGGTGCTGCTGACTGATGCTGTTTGATGCTGTGACGCTGCTGAGTGATGCTGTGATGGTACTGAGTGATGCTGTGGTGTTCCTGAGTGATGTTGTGTTGGTGCTGAGTGATGTTGTGGTGAAGGTGAGTGATGCTGTGGTGGCGCTGAGTGATGATGTGGTGGCGCTGAGTGATGATGTGGTGGCGCTGAGTGATGATGTGGTGGCGCTGAGTGATGATGTGGTGGTGCTGACTGATGCTGTGGTGGTGCTGACTGATGCTGTGGTGGTGCTGACTGATGCTGTGGTGGTGCTGACTGATGCTGTGGTAGTGCTGACTGATGCTGTGGTGGTGCTGAGCGATGCTGTGCTGGCCCTGAGCGATGCTGTGGTGGTGCTGAGTGACGCTGTGGTGGTGCTGACTGATGCTGTGGTGGCGCTGAGTGATATTGTTGTGTCCCTGAGTGATGCTGTGGTGGTGATGAGTGATGCTGTGGTGGTGCTGAGTGATCCTGTGGTGTTGTTGAGTGATGCATTGTTGGCCCTGAGTGATGATGTGGTGTCGCTGAGTGATGCTGTGGTTGCGTAGAGCGATGCTGTGGTGGCGCTGAGTGATGCTGTTGTGGCCCTGAGTGATATTGTTGTGTGCTTGAGTGACGCTGTGGTGGTGCTGAGTGTTGCTGTAGTTGCGCTGAGTGATGTTGTGATGGTGCTGAGTGATGCTGTGGTGGTGCTGAGTGATGCTGTGGTGGTGCTGACTGATGCTGTGGTGGACCTGAGCGATGCTGTGGTGATGCTGTGGTGGTGCTGATTGATGCTGTGGTGGCACTGAGTGGTATTGTTGTGTCCCTGAGTGATGCTGTGGTGGTGCTGAGTGATGCTGTGGTGGTGATGAGTGATCCTGTGTTGTTGTTGATTGATGCAGTGTTGGCCCTGAGTGATGCTGTGGTGGTGCTGAGTGATGCTGTGGTGGTGCTGAGTGACGCTGTGGTGGTGCTGATTGATGCTGTGGTGGTGCTGAGTGATCCTGTGGTGGTCCTGAGTGATGCTGTGGTGGTGCTGAGTGACGCTGTGGTGGTGCTGAGCGACGCTGTGGTGGCGTTGAGTGATCCTGTGCTAGCCCCGAGTGATGCTGTGGTGGCCCTGAGTGATGCTGTGGTGATGCTGACTGATGCTGTGGTGATGCTGATTGCTGCTGTGGTGTTCCTGAGTGATGCAGTGGTGGTGCTGAGTGATGCTGTGGTGGTGCTGAGTGATGCTGTGGTGGTGCTGAGTGTTGCTGTGGTGGCGCTGAGTGATCCTGTGGTGGCCCTGAGTGATGCTGTGGTGGTACTGACTGATGCTCTGGTGATGCTGATTGATGCTGTGGCACTGCAGAGTGATGCTGTGGTAGCGCATAGTGATGCTGTGGTGGTACTGAGTGATGCTGTGGTGTGCCTGAGTGATGCAGTGGTGGTGCTGAGTGACGCTGTTGTGGTGCTGAGTGACGCTGTGGTGGCGTTGAGTGATCCTGTGCTAGCCCCGAGTGATGCTGTGGTGGCGCTGAGTGATGTTGTGGTGGTGCTGAGTGATGCTGTGGTTGTACTAAGTGATGCTGTGGTGTTCCTGAGTGATGCAGTGGTGGTGCTGAGTGATGCTGTGGTGGTACTGAGTGTTGCTGTGGTTGCGTAGAGCGATGCTGTGGTGGTGCTGAGTGATCCTGTGGTGGTCCTGAGTGATGCTGTGGTGATGCTGAGTGACGCTGTTGTGGTGCTGAGTGACGCTGTGGTGGGGTTGAGTGATCCTGTGCTAGCCCCGAGTGATGCTGTGGTGGCGCTGAGTGATGTTGTGGTGGTGCTGAGTGATGCTGTGGTTGTACTAAGTGATGCTGTGGTGTTCCTGAGTGATGCAGTGGTGGTGCTGAGTGATGCTGTGGTGGTGCTGAGTGTTGCTGTGGTTGCGTAGAGCGATGCTGTGGTGGCGCTGAGTGATGCTGTTGTGGCCCTGAGCGATATTGTTGTGTGCTTGAATGACGCTGTGGTGGTGCTGAGTGTTGCTGTAGTTGCGCTGAGTGGTGTTGTGGTGGCGCTGAGTGATGTTGTGGTGCCCCTGAGTGATGTTGTGGTGGTGCTGAGTGATGCTGTGGTAGTGCTGAGTGATGTTGTGGTTTCGCTGAGTGATGTTGTGGTTTCGCTGAGTGATGCTGTGGTAGCGCATAGTGATGCTGTGGTGGTGCCGAGTGATGCTGTGGTAGCGCATAGTGATGCTGTGGTGGTGCTGAGTGACGCTGTGGTGGTGCTGAGTGATGTTGTGTTGGTGCTGAGTGATGTTGTGGTGAAGGTGAGTGATGCTGTGGTGGCGCTGAGTGATGCTGTGTAGGCCCTGAGTGATGGTGTGGTGGCCCTGAGTGATGCTGTGGTGCTGCTGACTGATGCTGTGGTTATGCTGTTTGATGCTGTGACGCTGCTGAGTGATGCTGTGGTGGTACTGAGTGATGCTGTGGTGTTCCTGAGTGATGTTGTGTTGGTGCTGAGTGATGTTGTGGTGAAGGTGAGTGATGCTGTGGTGGCGCTGAGTGATGATGTGGTGGCGCTGAGTGATGCTGTGGTGGTGCTGACTGATGCTGTGGTGGCGCTGAGTGATATTGTTGTGTCCCTGAGTGATGCTGTCGTGGTGATGAGTGATGCTGTGGTGGTGCTGAGTGATCCTGTGGTGTTGTTGAGTGATGCATTGTTGGCCCTGAGTGATGATGTGGTGTCGCTGAGTGATGCTGTGGTTGCGTAGAGCGATGCTGTGGTGGCGCTGAGTGATGCTGTTGTGGACCTGAGTGATATTGTTGTGTGCTTGAGTGACGCTGTGGTGGTGCTGAGTGTTGCTGTAGTTGCGCTGAGTGATGTTGTGATGGTGCTGAGTGATGCTGTGGTGGTGCTGAGTGATGCTGTGGTGGTGTTGAGTGATGCTGTGGTGGCGCTGAGTGATGCTGTGGTGGTGCTGAGTGATGCTGTGGTGATGCTGAGTGATGCTTTGGTAGCGCATACTGATGCTGTGGTGGTACTGAGTGATGCTGTGGTGCTACTGAGTGATGCTGTGGTGACGCTGAGTGATGCTGTGGTGGCGCTGAGTGATGCTGTGGTGGCGCTGAGTGATGCTGTGGAGTTCCTGAGTGATGTTGTAGTGGTGCTGAGTGATGCTGTGGTGAAGGAGAGGGATGCTGTGGTGGCCCTGAGTGATGCTGTGGTGGTGCTGAGTGATGATGTGGTGGTGCTGAGTGATGATGTGGTGGTGCTGACTGATGCTGTGGTGGTGCTGACTGATGCTGTGGTAGTGCTGACTGATGCTGTGGTGGTGCTGAGTGATGCTGTGGTGGACCTGAGCGATGCTGTGGTGGTGCTGAGTGATGCTGTGGTGGTGCTGATTGATGCTGTGATGGCGCTGAGTGGTATTGTGTCCCTGAGTGATGCTGTGGTGGTGCTGAGTGATGCTGTGGTGGTGATGAGTGATCCTGTGTTGTTGTTGATTGATGCAGTGTTGGCCCTGAGTGATGCTGTGGTGGTGCTGAGTGATGCTGTTGTGGCGCTGAGTGATGTTGTGGTGGTGCTGAGTGATGTTGTGGTGGTGCTGAGTGATGCTGTGGTGGTGCTGAGTGATGCTGTGGTGATGCTGAGTGATGCTTTGGTAGCGCATACTGATGCTGTGGTGGTACTGAGTGATGCTGTGGTGCTACTGAGTGATGCTGTGGTGACGCTGAGTGATGCTGTGGTGACGCTGAGTGATGCTGTGGTGACGCTGAGTGATGCTGTGGTGGCGCTGAGTGATGCTGTGGAGTTCCTGAGTGATGTTGTAGTGGTGCTGAGTGATGCTGTTGTGGCCCTGAGTGATGCTGTGGTGGTGCTGAGTGATGATGTGGTGGTGCTGACTGATGCTGTGGTGGTGCTGACTGATGCTGTGGTGGTGCTGACTGATGCTGTGGTGGACCTGAGCGATGCTGTGGTGGTGCTGAGTGATGCTGTGGTGGTGCTGATTGATGCTGTGGTGGCACTGAGTGGTATTGTTGTGTCCCTGAGTGATGCTGTGGTGGTGCTGAGTGATGCTGTGGTGATGATGAGTGACCCTGTGTTGTTGTTGATTGATGCAGTGTTGGCCCTGAGTGATGCTGTGGTGGTGCTGAGTGACGCTGTGGTGGTGCTGATTGATGCTGTGGTGGTGCTGAGTGATCCTGTGGTGGCGTTGAGTGATCCTGTGCTAGCCCCGAGTGATGCTGTGGTGGCCCTGAGTGATGCTGTGGTCATGTTGTCTGATGCTGTGGTGATGCTGATTGCTGCTGTGGTGTTCCTGAGTGATGCAGTGGTGGTGCTGAGTGATGCTGTGGTGGTGCTGAGTGTTGCTGTGGTTGCGTAGAGCGATGCTGTGGTGGCGCTGAGTGATCCTGTGGTGGTCCTGAGTGATGCTGTGGTGGTCCTGAGTGATGCTGTGGTGGTGCTGAGTGATGCTGTTGTGGTGCTGAGTGACGCTGTGGTGGGGTTGAGTGATCCTGTGCTAGCCCCGAGTGATGCTGTGGTGGCGCTGAGTGATGTTGTGGTGGTGCTGAGTGATGCTGTGGTTGTACTAAGTGATGCTGTGGTGTTCCTGAGTGATGCAGTGGTGGTGCTGAGTGATGCTGTGGTGGTGCTGAGTGTTGCTGTGGTTGCGTAGAGCGATGCTGTGGTGGCGCTGAGTGATGCTGTTGTGGCCCTGAGCGATATTGTTGTGTGCTTGAATGACGCTGTGGTGGTGCTGAGTGTTGCTGTAGTTGCGCTGAGTGATGTTGTGGTGGCGCTGAGTGATGTTGTGGTGCCCCTGAGTGATGTTGTGGTGGTGCTGAGTGATGCTGTGGTGGTGCTGAGTGATGTTGTGGTTTCGCTGAGTGATGCTGTGGTAGCGCATAGTGATGCTGTGGTGGTGCTGAGTGATGCTGGGGTGGCGCATAGTGATGCTGTGGTGGTACTGAGTGATGCTGTGGTGGTGCTGAGTGACGCTGTGGTGGTGCTGAGTGACGCTGTGGTGGCGTTGAGTGATCCTGTGCTGGCCCTGAGTGATGCTGTGTAGGCCCTGAGTGATGCTGTGTAGGCCCTGAGTGATGGTGTGGTGGCCCTGAGTGATGCTGTGGTGCTGCTGACTGATGCTGTGGTGATGCTGTTTGATGCTGTGACGCTGCTGAGTGATGCTGTGGTGGTACTGAGTGATGCTGTGGTGTTCCTGAGTGATGTTGTGTTGGTGCTGAGTGATGTTGTGGTGAAGGTGAGTGATGCTGTGGTGGCGCTGAGTGATGATGTGGTGGTGCTGACTGATGCTGTGGTGGTGCTGACTGATGCTGTGGTAGTGCTGACTGATGCTGTGGTGGTGCTGAGCGATGCTATGCTGGCCCTGAGCGATGCTGTGGTGGTGCTGAGTGACGCTGTGGTGGTGCTGACTGATGCTGTGGTGGCGCTGAGTGATATTGTTGTGTCCCTGAGTGATGCTGTGGTGGTGATGAGTGATGCTGTGGTGGTGCTGAGTGATCCTGTGGTGTTGTTGAGTGATGCATTATTGGCCCTGAGTGATGATGTGGTGTCGCTGAGTGATGCTGTGGTGGTGCTGAGTGATGCTGTGGTGGTGCTGAGTGTTGCTGTGGTTGCGTAGAGTGATGCTGTTGTGGCCCTGAGTGATATTGTTGTGTCCCTGAGTGACGCTGTGGTGGTGCTGAGTGTTGCTGTAGTTGCGCTGAGTGATGTTGTGATGGTGCTGAGTGATGCTGTGGTGGTGCTGAGTGATGCTGTGGTGGTGTTGAGTGATGCTGTGGTGGCACTGAGTGATGCTGTGGTGGTGCTGAGTGATGCTGTGGTGATGCTGAGTGATGCTTTGGTAGCGCATACTGATGCTGTGGTGCTACTGAGTGATGCTGTGGTGCTACTGAGTGATGCTGTGGTGCTACTGAGTGATGCTGTGGAGTTCCTGAGTGATGTTGTAGTGGTGCTGAGTGATGCTGTGGTGAAGGAGAGTGATGCTGTGGTGGCCCTGAGTGATGCTGTGGTGGTGCTGAGTGATGCTGTGGTAGTGCTGACTGATGCTGTGGTAGTGCTGACTGATGCTGTGGTGGTGCTGAGTGATGCTGTGGTGGTGCTGAGTGATGATGTGGTGGTGCTGACTGATGCTGTGGTGGCGCTGAGTGATGCTGTGGTGGCGCTGAGTGATGCTGTGGAGTTCCTGAGTGATGTTGTAGTGGTGCTGAGTGATGCTGTGGTGAAGGAGAGTGATGCTGTGGTGGCCCTGAGTGATGCTGTGGTGGTGCTGAGTGATGATGTGGTGGTGCTGAGTGATGATGTGGTGGTGCTGAGTGATGATGTGGTGGTGCTGACTGATGCTGTGGTGGTGCTGACTGATGCTGTGGTGGTGCTGAGTGATGCTGTGGTGGACCTGAGCGATGCTGTGGTGGTGCTGAGTGATGCTGTGGTGGTGCTGATTGATGCTGTGATGGCGCTGAGTGGTATTGTTGTGGCGCTGAGTGATGCTGTGGTGGTGCTGAGTGATGCTGTGGTGGTGATGAGTGATCCTGTGTTGTTGTTGATTGATGCAGTGTTGGCCCTGAGTGATGCTGTGGTGGTGCTGAGTGATGCTGTTGTGGCGCTGAGTGATGTTGTGGTGGTGCTGAGTGATGCTGTGGTGGTGCTGAGTGATGCTGTGGTGATGCTGAGTGATGCTGTGGTGATGCTGAGTGATGCTTTGGTAGCGCATACTGATGCTGTGGTAGTACTGAGTGATGCTGTGGTGCTACTGAGTGATGCTGTGGTGACGCTGAGTGATGCTGTGGTGGCGCTGAGTGATGCTGTGGAGTTCCTGAGTGATGTTGTAGTGGTGCTGAGTGATGCTGTGGTGACCCTGAGTGATGCTGTGGTGGTGCTGAGTGATGATGTGGTGGTGCTGACTGATGCTGTGGTGGTGCTGAGTGATGCTGTGGTGGTGCTGATTGATGCTGTGGTGGCGCTGAGTGGTATTGTTGTGTCCCTGAGTGATGCTGTGGTGGTGCTGAGTGATGCTGTGGTGGTGATGAGTGATCCTGTGTTGTTGTTGATTGACGCAGTGTTGGCCCTGAGTGATGCTGTGGTGGTGCTGAGTGACGCTGTGGTGGTGCTGATTGATGCTGTGGTGGTGCGGAGTGATATTGTTGTGTCCCTGAGTGATGCTGTGGTGGTGCTGAGTGATGCTGTGGTGGTGCTGAGTGATCCTGTGGTGGTCCTGAGTGATGCTGTGGTGGTGCTGAGTGACGCTGTGGTGGTGCTGAGTGACGCTGTGGTGGCGTTGAGTGATCCTGTGCTAGCCCCGAGTGATGCTGTGGTGGCCCTGAGTGATGCTGTGGTGATGCTGACTGATGCTGTGGTGATGCTGATTGCTGCTGTGGTGTTCCTGAGTGATGCAGTGGTGATGCTGAGTGATGCTGTGGTGGTGCTGAGTGTTGCTGTGGTTGCGTAGAGCGATGCTGTGGTGGCGCTGAGTGATCCTGTGGTGGTCCTGAGTGATGCTGTGGTGGTGCTGAGTGACGCTGTTGTGGTGCTGAGTGACGCTGTGGTGGCGTTGAGTGATCCTGTGCTAGCCCCGAGTGATGCTGTGGTGGCGCTGAGTGATGTTGTGGTGGTGCTGAGTGATGCTGTGGTTGTACTAAGTGATGCTGTGGTGTTCCTGAGTGATGCAGTGGTGGTGCTGAGTGATGCTGTGGTGGTGCTGAGTGTTGCTGTGGTTGCGTAGAGCGATGCTGTGGTGGCGCTGAGTGATGCTGTTGTGGCCCTGAGCGATATTGTTGTGTGCTTGAATGACGCTGTGGTGGTGCTGAGTGTTGCTGTAGTTGCGCTGAGTGATGTTGTGGTGGCGCTGAGTGATGTTGTGGTGCCCCTGAGTGATGTTGTGGTGGTGCTGAGTGATGCTGTGGTGGTGCTGAGTGATGTTGTGGTTTCGCTGAGTGATGTTGTGGTTTCGCTGAGTGATGCTGTGGTAGCGCATAGTGATGATGTGGTGGTGCCGAGTGATGCTGTGGTGGCGCATAGTGATGCTGTGGTGGTGCTGAGTGACGCTGTGGTGGTGCTGAGTGATGTTGTGTTGGTGCTGAGTGATGTTGTGGTGAAGGTGAGTGATGCTGTGGTGGCGTTGAGTGATGCTGTGTAGGCCCTGAGTGATGGTGTGGTGGCCCTGAGTGATGCTGTGGTGCTGCTGACTGATGCTGTAGTAATGCTGTTTGATGCTGTGACGCTGCTGAGTGATGCTGTGGTGGTACTGAGTGATGCTGTGGTGTTCCTGAGTGATGTTGTGTTGGTGCTGAGTGATGTTGTGGTGAAGGTGAGTAATGCTGTGGTGGCGCTGAGTGATGATGTGGTGGCGCTGAGTGATGATGTGGTGGTGCTGACTGATGCTGTGGTGGTGCTGACTGATGCTGTGGTGGTGCTGAGCGATGCTGTGCTGGCCCTGAGCGATGCTGTGGTGGTGCTGAGTGATTTTGTGGTGTTGTTGAGTGATGCATTGTTGGCCCTGAGTGATGATGTGGTGTCGCTGAGTGATGCTGTCGTGGTGCTGAGTGATGCTGTGGTGGTGCTGAGTGTTGCTGTGGTTGCGTAGAGCGATGCTGTGGTGGCGCTGAGTGATGCTGTTGTGGCCCTGAGTGATATTGTTGTGTGCTTGAGTGACGCTGTGGTGGTGCTGAGTGTTGCTGTAGTTGCGCTGAGTGATGTTGTGATGGTGCTGAGTGATGCTGTGGTGGTGCTGAGTGATGCTGTGGTGGTGTTGAGTGATGCTGTGGTGGCGCTGAGTGATGCTGTGGTGGTGCTGAGTGATGCTGTGGTGGTGCTGAGTGATGCTTTGGTAGCGCATACTGATGCTGTGGTGGTACTGAGTGATGCTGTGGTGCTACTGAGTGATGCTGTGGTGACGCTGAGTGATGCTGTGGTGGCGCTGAGTGATGCTGTGGTGGCGCTGAGTGATGCTGTGGTGGCGCTGAGTGATGCTGTGGAGTTCCTGAGTGATGTTGTAGTGGTGCTGAGTGATGCTGTGGTGACGCTGAGTGATGCTGTGGTGGCGCTGAGTGATGCTGTGGAGTTCCTGAGTGATGTTGTAGTGGTGCTGAGTGATGCTGTGGTGGCCCTGAGTGATGCTGTGGTGGTGCTGAGTGATGATGTGGTGGTGCTGAGTGATGCTGTGGTGGTGCTGACTGATGCTGTGGTGGTGCGGAGTGATGCTGTGGTGGACCTGAGCGATGCTGTGGTGGTGCTGAGTGATGCTGTGGTGGTGCTGATTGATGCTGTGGTGGCGCTGAGTGGTATTGTTGTGTCCCTGAGTGATGCTGTGGTGGTGCTGAGTGATGCTGTGGTGGTGATGAGTGATCCTGTGTTGTTGTTGATTGATGCAGTGTTGGCCCTGAGTGATGCTGTGGTGGTGCTGAGTGATGCTGTTGTGGTGCTGAGTGATCCTGTGGTGGTCCTGAGTGATGCTGTGGTGGTGCTGAGTGACGCTGTGGTGGTGCTGAGTGACGCTGTGGTGGCGTTGAGTGATCCTGTGCTAGCCCCGAGTGATGCTGTGGTGGCCCTGAGTGATGCTGTGGTGATGCTGACTGATGCTGTGGTGATGCTGATTGCTGCTGTGGTGTTCCTGAGTGATGCAGTGGTGGTGCTGAGTGATGCTGTGGTGGTGCTGAGTGTTGCTGTGGTTGCTTAGAGCGATGCTGTGGTGGCGCTGAGTGATCCTGTGGTGGTCCTGAGTGATGCTGTGGTGGTGCTGAGTGACGCTGTTGTGGTGCTGAGTGACGCTGTGGTAGCGTTGAGTGATCCTGTGCTAGCCCCGAGTGATGCTGTGGTGGCGCTGAGTGATGTTGTGGTGGTGCTGAGTGATGCTGTGGTTGTACTAAGTGATGCTGTGGTGTTCCTGAGTGATGCAGTGGTGGTGCTGAGTGATGCTGTGGTGGTGCTGAGTGTTGCTGTGGTTGCGTAGAGCGATGCTGTGGTGTCGCTGAGTGATGCTGTTGTGGCCCTGAGCGATATTGTTGTGTGCTTGAATGACGCTGTGGTGGTGCGGAGTGTTGCTGTAGTTGCGCTGAGTGATGCTGTGGTGGCGCTGAGTGATGTTGTGGTGCCCCTGAGTGATGTTGTGGTGCCCCTGAGTGATGTTGTGGTGCCCCTGAGTGATGTTGTGGTGGTGCTGAGTGATGCTGTGGTGTTGCTGAGTGATGCTGTGGAGTTCCTGAGTGATGTTGTGATGGTGCTGAGTGATGCTGTGGTGAAGGAGAGTGATGCTGTTGTGGCCCTGAGTGATGCTGTGGTGGTGCTGAGTGATGATGTGGTGGTGCTGACTGATGTGGTGGTGCTGACTGATGCTGTGGTAGTGCTGAGCGATGCTGTGGTGGACCTGAGCGATGCTGTGGTGGTGCTGAGTGACGCTGTTGTGGTGCTGATTGATGCTGTGATGGCGCTGAGTGATATTGTTGTGTCCCTGAGTGATGCTGTGGTGGTGCTGAGTGATCATGTGTTGTTGAGTGATGCAGTGTTGGCCCTGAGTGATGATATGGTGTCGCTGAGTGCAGCTGTGGTGGTGCTGAGTGATGCTGTGGTGGTGCTGAGTGACGCTGTGGCGGTGCTGAGTGACGCTGTGGCGGTGCTGAGTGACGCTGTGGCGGTGCTGACTGATGATGTGGTGACGTTGAGTGATCCTGTGCTGGCCCTGAGTGATGCTGTGGTGGCCCTGAGTGATGCTGTGGTGATGCTGACTGATGCTGTGGTGATGCCGATTGATGTTGTGGCGCTGCAGAGTGATGCTGTGGTAGTACAGAGGGATGCTGTGGTGTTCCTGGGTGATGCTGTGGTGGTGCTGAGTGTTGCTGTGGTGGTGCTGAGTGTTGCTGTGATGGCGCTGAGTGATATTGTTGTGTCCCTGAGTGATGCTGTGGTGGTGATGAGTGATCCTGTGTTGTTGTTGAATGATGCAGTGTTGGCCCTGAGTGATGATGTGGTGTCGCTGAGTGCAGCTGTGGTGGTGCTGAGTGATGCTGTGGTGGTGCTGAGTGAAGCTGTGGCGCTGCTGACTGATGCTGTGGTGGCGTTGAGTGATCCTGTGCTGGTCCTGAGTGATGCTGTGGTGGCCCTGAGTGATGCTGACTGATGCTGTGGTGATGCTGATTGATGTTGTGGCGCTGCAGAGTGATGCTGTGGTAGTACTGAGTGATGCTGTGGTGTTCCTGAGTGATGCTGTGGTGGTGCTGAGTGTTGCTGTGGTTGCGTAGAGCGAGGCAGTGGTGGCACTGAGTGATGCTGTTGTGGCCCTGAGCGATATTGTTGTGTGCTTGAGTGACGCTGTGGTGGTGCTGAGTGTTGCTGTAGTTGCGCTGAGTGATGTTCTGGTGGCGCTGAGTGATGTTGTGGTGGTGCTGAGTGATGTTGTGGTGGTGCTGAGTGATGCTGTGGTGGTGCTGAGTGATGCTGTGGTGGTGCTGAGTGATGCTGTGGTGGTGCTGAGTGATGCTGTGGTGGTGCTGAGTGATGCTGTGGTGGTGCTGAGTGATGCTGTGGTGGTGCTGAGTGATGCTGTGGTGGTGCTGAGTGATGCTGTGGTGGTGCTGAGTGATGCTGTGGTGGCGCTGAGTGATGCTGTGGTGGCGCTGAGTGATGCTGTGGTAGCGCATAGTGATGCTGTGGTGGTGCTGAGTGATGCTGTGGTGGACTTGAGTGATGCTGTGGTGGTGCTGAGTGACGCTGTGGTGGTGCTGAGTGATGCTGTGGTGGTGCTGATTGATGCTGTGGTGGCGTTGAGTGATCCTGTGCTGGCCCTGAGTGATGCTGTGGTGGCCCTGAGTGATGTTGTGGTGATGCTGACTGATGCTGTGGTGATGCTGATTGATGCTTTGGCGCTGCAGAGTGATGCTGTGGTGGTAATGAGTGATGCTGTCGTGTTCCTGAGTGATGCTGTGGTGGTGCTGAGTGATGCTGTGGTGGTGCTGAGTGTTGCTGTGGTTGCGTAGAGCGATGCAGTGGTGGCGCTGAGTGATGCTGTTGTGGCCCTGAGCGATATTGTTGTGTGGTTGAGTGACGCTGTGGTGGTGCTGAGTGTTGCTGTAGTTGCGCTGAGTGATGATGTGGTGGCGCTGAGTGATGATGTGGTGGCGCTGAGTGATGTTGTGGTGTCCCTGAGTGATGTTGTGGTGGTGCTGAGTGATGTTGTGGTGGTGCTGAGTGATGCTGTGGTGGTGCTGAGTGATGCTGTGGTGGTGCTGAGTGATGCTGTGGTGGTGCTGAGTGATGCTGTGGTGGTGCTGAGTGATGCTGTGGTGGTGTTGAGTGATGTGGTGGTGTTGAGTGATGCTGTGGTGGTGTTGAGTGATGCTGTGGTGGTGCTGAGTGATGTTGTGGTGGTGCTGAGTGATGCTGTGGTGGCGCTGAGTGATGCTGTGGTAGCGCATAGTGATGCTGTGGTAGCGCATAGTGATGCTGTGGTGGTACTGAGTGATGCTGTTGTGGACCTGAGTGATGCTGTGGTGGTGCTGAGTGACGCTGTGGTGGTGCTGATTGATGCTGTGGCGGCGTTGAGTGATCCTGTGCTGGCCCTGAGTGATGCTGTGGTGGCCCTGAGTGATGCTGACTGATGCTGTGGTGATGCTGATTGATGTTGTGGCGCTGCAGAGTGATGCTGTGGTAGTACTGAGTGATGCTGTGGTGTTCCTGAGTGATGCTGTGGTGGTGCTGAGTGTTGCTGTGGTTACGTAGAGCGATGCAGTGGTGGCACTGAGTGATGCTGTTGTGGCGCTGAGTGATGTTGTGGTGTCCCTGAGTGATGTTGTGGTGGTGCTGAGTGATGTTGTGGTGGTGCTGAGTGATGCTGTGGTGGTGCTGAGTGATGCTGTGGTGGTGCTGAGTGATGCTGTGGTGGTGCTGAGTGATGCTGTGGTGGTGCTGAGTGATGCTGTGGTGGTGTTGAGTGATGTGGTGGTGATGAGTGATGCTGTGGTGGTGTTGAGTGATGCTGTGGTGGTGCTGAGTGATGTTGTGGTGGTGCTGAGTGATGCTGTGGTGGCGCTGAGTGATGCTGTGGTAGCGCATAGTGATGCTGTGGTAGCGCATAGTGATGCTGTGGTGGTACTGAGTGATGCTGTTGTGGACCTGAGTGATGCTGTGGTGGTGCTGAGTGACGCTGTGGTGGTGCTGATTGATGCTGTGGCGGCGTTGAGTGATCCTGTGCTGGCCCTGAGTGATGCTGTGGTGGCCCTGAGTGATGTTGTGGTGATGCTGACTGATGCTGTGGTGATGCTGATTGATGCTTTGGCGCTGCAGAGTGATGCTGTGGTAGTATTGAGTGATGCTGTGGTGTTCCTGAGTGATGCTGTGGTGGTGCTGAGTTACATACGACCTAATAACATCTGAAGTGAGCAGCATGTTATAAATTGGAGAAGTGACAAGAAAAGGGGATGATACAAACAGATGAAGTGGGATGGAATTAGAGAACGGGGGACCGAGGGAGAGAAAGGGGGGAAAAAAGAAAGAGAAAAAGAGAGAGAGAGATAGAGAGCAGGAGTTTGAGAAGAAAGGTGATAAAGAGAGCAGGAGAAAGAGTGAAAGGGAGTATGTGGGAAAATGTGAGTGAGACAGAAAGAGAAACAACAATATTTACACATGCTGAGGGCAACTTGATTTGTGTTAAAAAGATGGACATCGTAAAAATATAGGCCCATGATACCATAGGAAAAAGCCAACGCACAGCACGGTACTAATAAAACACAGTTGAAACGCACTCACATGCGCGTGAGAGGCAGGCGCTCACGTGGAGACGCGTTCTTGGTTACAAACAGCTCGTGAAACTTATAGCGGCAACGTTTTAAAACTTTTTTGCACTTTAAACAAAGGGATTACAACAAACGTGTGTTTAGTTTAGAAAAAAGTGCCTGTATTTTAGCCCACATTAACCGTAATATAACGCTGCGCTATAGAAGCCAGTGGAGGGTAGGGCTGGGGAGAGTCAATGGCTGCAGCGCTATCTAGCGTGAACCCAAACAGCCCATGTGTATTATAAAGGCACCAAAGAAGACGCAGCCTATAGGTGGGTAGGTGGATGTTGCTTAAATGTTAATGTATGTATGAGGCTGGAGCTGGTAGTAGCGAGAATAAAGTGCGAGAATAAAGTGTAAAGCAAACCCCAATGTTTCCCTTCCAATTTATAAGTTATAAATATTAAGTGGGAATGCGAGCAACCAAAACCCTGTGGGCTGGTGGGATTGTTGGAAGTTTTCTTTTAAAATAAATGTGTGGTATAAAAGAGAAAAAGCAGCGAGAGTGAAACGTAGTGTTAGTGTATACACGCTGTATTTTAGGTGAGACGTGGAACAAATTATAGCTTGTTTTTGGTGGTTGATTTTTTGTTTAAAAAACAGTTTAAGGGTAAATAGTTGTTTAAAAGAGAGCAAAAATACAGGAAAGTGGACGATTTTAGCTAAAGTTATTTACGTTGTATGTGGAGATATGGCCATATTGGTGGAAGCTTGTGAGGAACAAACCACAGACGGGAGAGGAGGATGGTAGAGACAGTGTCGTAGGAGGTGTGCTGTGTCTGCCTGCTGTTGATGTGGCGTCGCTGGTCTGGTTCCTGTAAAGCTTTGTCACAACAACTTGTTAATTGATGTTAATGGGAGCGCCTGAGGACTTCATAACATTTGTGTACAACTTTGGTGTAAGGTGACCCAAAGGTTATTGCAAGTGGAGGAAGTGTGCTTGTGTATGCCTGCATAAACTGTAAGCCAGTGGTGTTTCAAAAGCCTAAAGTAAAGGCAGGATGCTTAGTATATTAATACACGAAACATCCATTGGCAAAAAAGTGGTAACGCTGTAGTTTTTAAGTAGCAGTCAAGGCAGTGTGTTTAATGAGTAAAAAAAATGGGAACAAAACGTTTGAAATAAACCTAATTGCAGGTTGGCCAACTTAAATGTCGATGCTTAGAAGGTTAATGAACTAAGCTGAGTTTACATTGCGGTTGTTAAAAAGAGTGAGACAGAAAGAGAAACAACAATATTCACACATGAAATACGAAGGGGTGGGGTGGAGAGAGCGTAATATAACGGTGCGCTATAGTTTTTTTGCTTTCAGCGAGCTCGTGGGCGGCTGCGTTGATATTTCTGTATACATAAAGGCTTGTTCTGCTCCCCTCCATCCCCCTCCCTTGGCCGCCTGCTTGCTTTGTGTGTGAGTGAGAGGAACGGAGCAGGGCGAGGGAGAGCGAGAGAGAGAGAGTGAGAGTGCGTGAAAGGACCACATCTTGTAAATGGGGTAAATAAATGTGTGGCTTACCTGCCCTATCGCATGGTATATGTTTTGCAAGTAAAATTGCTTGTTGAGATACTTTTTACAATAAGCGTTCCGCCACACACCGGTAAAAATTAAGCCCCTGTATAGCATTTATTGTAGATAGATCTGCAAGTTACATACGCGCTAATAACATCTGAAGTGATCAGCATGTTATAAATTGGAGAAGGGAGAAGAAAAGGGGATGATACAAACAGATGAAGTGGGATGGAATTATAGAACGGGGGACCGAGGGAGAGAAAGGGGGGAAAAGAAATAAACAGAGAAAAAGAGAGAGAGAAAAAAAGAGAGAGAGAGAGAGAGCAGTAGTTTGAGAAGAAACGTGAGAAAGAGAGCAGGAGAAAGAGTGAAAGGGAGTATGTGGGAAAATGTGAGAGTGAGACAGAAAGAGAAAAACAATATTCACACATGAAATACGAAGGGGTGGGGGTGGAGAGAGCGTAATATAACGGTGCGCTATAGAAGCCAGTGGAGGGTAGGGCTGGGGCAGAGTCAATGCATTATTGTCGCAGAGTCTGTGTGATTTTTGTTTGAAAGGCGTTTATGCTGGGTGATAAGCGTTCCGCCACACACTGGTAAAAATTAAGCCCCTGTACAGCTTTCATTGTCGATAGATCTGCAAGTTACATATGCGCTAATAACATCTGAAGTGAGCAGCATGTTATAAATTGGAGAAGTGACAAGAAAAGGGGATGATACAAACAGATGAAGTGGGATGGAATTAGAGAACGGGGGACTGAGAGAGAAAGGGGGGAAAAAGAAAGAAAGAGAGAAAAAGAGAGAGAGAGATAGAGAGCAGGAGTTTGAGAAGAAACGTGAGAAAGAGAGCAGGAGAAAGAGTGAAAGGGAGTATGTGGGAAAATGTGAGATTGAGACAGAAAGAGGGAAAGAAAGATACAACAAGAGAGTGAATGTAACAGAAAGGCAGTGAGATAGAATGTATTGTATTGTATTGTATTGATACAACAAGAGAGTGAATGTAAGAGAAAGGCAGTGAGATAGAATGTGAAAGAGAGGAAGAGTTTGTGCGTGCTGTCCTAGCCCCCCTCCTTTGCGCTTTGTGCTATGTAAAATTTTTTGCATTGTTTTATTTTATCCTGATTTTTTGCTTTCAGCGATCTCGTGGGCGGCTGCGTTGATATTTCTGTATACATAAAGGCTTGTTCTGCTCCCCTCCCATCCCCCTCCCTTGGCCGCCTGCTTGCTTTGTGTGTGAGTGAGAGGAAGGGAGCAGGGCGAGGGAGAGAGAGTGAGAGTGCGTGAAAGGACCACATCTTGTAAATGGGGTAAATAAATGTTTGGTTTACCCGCCCTAACGCATGGTATATCTTTTGCAAGTAAAATTGCTTTTTGACATACTTTTCCGTAATAAGCGTTCCTCCACACACCTGTTAAAATTAAGCCCCTGTACAGCATTTATTGTAGATAGATTGGCAAGTTACATACGCGCTAATAACATGTGAAGTGATCAAAAGGTTATAAATTGGAGAAGGGGCAGAGTTAATGGCTGCAGCGGTAGCCAGCGTGAACACAAACAGCACAGTTGGGTAGACAGGTTTGTTGGCTTTGATCTTTGTTGCGCGTAGTGAAATGCATTTTTTGATTTTAGCGTTGCATTATTGTCGCAGAGCCTGTGTGATTTTATGGCTGAAAGGCGTTTATGCTGGGTGGCCGGCTCAGTTGTGACACGGGGTGCAGTCATTAGATCTGTGCAGCAAGTGCGCAACCCACCGTGCTATTTGTTTGGCGTGTTGTTTTGTACAGTGATCTAACAGGGTACCCAGCTTGCAGGACGTTATTTAACAGGAACGAATTGATTTATTGTGTTTACCTATGGTAGCGCTTCGCATAATGGTGTGATAATCTAAGCGCTTGAAAGTATGATCAGTGAATATTAACGTTTACAATTAGTATAAAAAGTTTGCAGGAGCCAATGTGCAGTGACTCCGGAACGGGAATTTACCTTTATTTTGCGGGGTTAATTTTACTCCTAACCATGCATGGCTTACTCCGTTAAAATATCTTGGCAAGCATGCAATAAATACAATTGCATATTAAACAGAAGCCTTCCCTGATACTGGAGAGAAACAAGAATATTCACACATGAAATAGGAAGGGGTGGGGGTTGAGAGCGCGGGAGAGGAGAGAGAGTGAGAGCGAGAGATTTTTAAATACCTACTATATGTAAGAGACACGTGAAGGTTGAACACGCAACAGACTTCTTAGCAAGAACTGCCGCGAATGCAAAAGAAGGTAAGGTTTGGGAAAATAGGCGGTAATGATTACCCCCTGCGCTGTTGCTGACAGCGCAGGGGGTAATGTGTGCTGTGTATGCCTGCATAAACTGTAAGCCAGTGGTGTTCCAAAAGCCTAAAGTAAAGGCAGGATGCTTAGTATATTAATACACGAAACATCCATTGGCAAAAAGTGGTAAAGCTGCAGTTTTTAAGCAGCAGTCAAGGCAGTGTGTTTAATGAATAAAAAAAGGGGAACAAAACGTTTGAAATAAACCTAATCGCAGGATAGATTTTTGCTTTCAGCATAAAGGATATTCAGAGTGGTAATGTCTCATGCAAGTGACTATTATTTCACTTGGAAGACCGAAATCAAAAGAAAAGTTAGGAATGTTTTTTTAATTGAAAGGCAGTATTTCGTTATTTATTAAATTGAGAGAGTGAGAAACGGAATTAGAGAGAGAGAGAGAGAACATTTAAACCTAGTTAGTGTGAGTTGCAACTAAGCAGAAAAAAAGACCTAAAAAAACAAAGCCTGTTTCCCTTGCGTGCGCGAGCAGGGGCACCATCTGTTTCCAAGTTAATTAGAAACATATGGTGCCAAAGCTCGTGCCCGCAAGTGAATCGCCAAACGTGCACGCGTTGCCATTGAAAGCAATGCAATGCGTGCACGTTTTGGCCTGAAAGCTGAATCGATAACTAAAGGTCCCCTCCTATGCAGCGCATGCGAGACCTAACAAACTATTGTGTCCTCTCATGAGGGCGTATTTAGTAAAAGCTTCACAGCAGCAGTCCCGGAAAATGTAAGCAGCCGCACCCAGACCTGTGGAAGTGCTTTAGTCTTTCTAAGCAACTTTGCTGATCCTGCTATACCATTTCTACCTGTATTCTTTCCAGAGAGGTGAAGGTGTTTA
Organism: Calotriton arnoldi; assembly: GCA_963921515.1. NCBI lineage: Eukaryota > Metazoa > Chordata > Amphibia > Caudata > Salamandridae > Calotriton > Calotriton arnoldi. The sequence goes on along the minus strand of CAWUFW010001866.1, from coordinate 1,865,634 downwards.
ACCTTTTTTTCTTCTCTGCGACATTTCCATTGCACTACTTAAGTCTATTGAACTTTTAAAGAAAGTTTTTATTGGGAAGATTTTAACTAGCTGTTAATGGGTGATTGATGTTATGCTTGCAGTTAGATGCTAAAGAAACAAGGACAGAAGCCCTCCGAAACGCTGCCCCTGCTGGCTCTACTCACGCTGCGTGTAACCCCCGCTGCCCCCCACCCTCTCTTCTCAGCACTGCATAGGAAACTCTGGAAAGGGATGCATTGGAGACCGCTTCGCGATAAAATGTGCGCCAATAAAATTTTGAAAAAATAGAACAAGCAGTGATGGGCGGGAGGTCGTGGGAGGACTTCAGTGCGTACAGAGTCAAAAGAAAAAGTACTGCGCCAAACCTACATTCATGCCAGAAGGAACCTGATCTATGTAACGGGGTGAGTCTCCAGAACAAAACAGCCAAAAGGGGGGCAAATTTGAATTATTCACCACAGGAACCAAAGGAATTTTGAAAGGTAGACAAAGTAACCAATGAAAAGCTGTGGGTGTGGTGAAAGCCCACAGAATAGATAACAGCACGTCGAGAGACAGCGCACGCTGTGCCTAGGCTCAAACTAAAAAGGAGGACTTAGGAAGGACTCATTTGGTAAAAGGCCAATTATTCAAAGCTTTCCTGAAGGAAAACAAGGTTTTGCACATTACATAAGGGTAACAGGAGGGCATTCCACAGCTTAATGGCTGCTACAGAGAAAGCTTTATCTCCCATCCGAGCCTATCGGAATGTAGGTACCTGGAAAGGAAGGCATCAGATGACTGGAGGGTATGACTTGAATGTAGCATTTGCATTTGTTTTTCTCCATAGGAAGCCAATGCAAAGGTGTTCAATGCCTCTCATGAGGGCAATCGCCAGGGATGAGCTAAAACTAATTTGGCAGCTGCTTTTGTAGATGCTGCAGTTTCATCAAAATTCCAGCCGAGGCTGTCAAAAACAGGATATTGCAATTGTCCAAATTACTTCGAATGGTCCCCTAGACTACTGTCCTGCGAGCTGGCATGGGGAGAAGAGGCAGGATTTTCCTCAATACCCTTAACAGCAGACAGCAAGAAGAGGATAAGTGATTGGCTTGTCTAACCAGGGTAGGGTGACCAAAATTTTAAAGCCAAAAACCGGGACATTTCACAAAAATAGCAGAAGGACTACATTTTTACTTCAAGCTGGCGCTTACAGAAAAGGCAGGAAAAACAAATAAAATGCAATTTTTAAACCAAGTAGCTTGCCTGTTAATTTAATTTCTTGAAACAATTGCTAACTATTCCCGCTTTGTAAAACATAAAAAAGAATCTCCCACCGTTTTCAGTCGACCCTCTTTAAAAACCGGGACATGAGGTAAATTTTCTGAAATCTGCCGGGACAGCTGGTGAAAAGCCAGGACCGTCCTGGCAAATCCGGGACGCCTGGTCACCCTAAACCAGGGAGAGATCAGTGTCCAAAAGGAACCCAAGGATTTTCACAGATTTTGTAGGTTTTGGCAGCAGAGGCTAGTCAGGTGGCCAGAAGTTCAAAGGATAAGATAGAGTGTGGGCACTTGTCAGTATCCAAGGCACAGAGGACAGTGAATGTATAAATCTGGGATCAATAGTTTGCCCCACACACAAGACATCCGAAGCATATTCCTTCTAGAATACATAAGAGGGGAAACTGAAGTAAGTTTCACCAGAAACTTAACTAGATAGTGATCTGACCATACCTGGGGGATGGTTTCTCCACACTGCACCAAGTCAACAGGGCCATAAATTATATCCAACATTTGGCCTTTCCGATGGGTGGGACGTCTTGCACCAAAGACCATTTTAAGTGCAATTAGGCGACATCAGCGTATTGGTGTAGCTGAATGAACTGGTCAGGGTTTTTTTTACTGATGCTTTTCCCCCCTCCCACTCATCCCATACATGGTGAGGCGAATGCCCCTTATTCTGGTTGCCCCAACTTGGACCAGACAGCCCTGGTACTCGATGCTCCTGGAGATGTCCATCAGTTCCCACAAGAAGCTACCCATCTAGCGGGGCCTTCTCACATAACAACATGGCCAAATGACATGACACACAATCCCACTCCACATAATTCCAATACTCTCAAAAACACATAGTACCACTGCACACAATGCCACATAATTACACTACACAAATCCATTCCACACCACACAATTCCACGCCACATAATGCCACAACTAACAATTCCAATACACACCACATATATCCACCCCACTCCATAACACATAGATAAGAGACATTTATATTTAGGTCAATAGCTCTAACTCTCTCTTTTTTTTAACACCCAAACACACAGATCGAGCTTAGCTCCTACCTATTTGTTTTTTTTCATCACCAAAAATGCAAAGCTATCCACACAGTTCCACGCCACACAATTCAATTCCACACATTTCCAATCCACACCACATAATTCGACACCAAACCACATAATACAACTCAACACAATTACACAACATACCACAGACATCCAATTCACATCAAACACTTCCGCACTGTGCCACAAAATTCAACAGCACACCACATAATTAAACTCCACTACATACCACTCCACAACAGAAAATACTATTCCACATAATTACACACCATAACACACAATCCCATTCCACATAATTCCAGTACACTCAATACCACATCATTACTATCCACATAATTCCACTCCACGCCATGCCACATAATTACAATACACAAAGCCACCCCACACAATTCCACAACTAACTAATCCAATCCAACCCATAAAATTCCACTACACACCACATTCATACACTCCATAACACATAGGTAAAAGACATTTCCATTTACAATGACATTAGTTCTAACTCCAACAAATGTGAGACCTATTGCATTTCCAATTGCAGGAAGATGTTTTTCAGCTTTCCATGCAAAAAGGTGATGGGGAAAAGTATGTTTGTTGACACATGCACACGAAGCAGAAAGATAAGAATATATGGGGTGCATCTAATATGATCAAAATACTTTATTTCCATGTGCGCAAGACTGCAGGTATTTCTTAAGATTGCTAGAGCAGTGTTTACCAAACTGGTGGGTCTCAAAAGTCCACGCAGTATATAAAGATCATTTAAATTCTGTATTTATCTTCTCACATTCGCTGCACTTCAAGAAAGAGGTCAAATGTCAGGCTATGGCTCCTGATAAAGTGCTATTTTTTTTACCATGAGAATTGGTGTTTACAATCTGTCACTTTGCAGTCAGAGAAAGAAAAGTAAACTGAATTATAGGACTATCTTATATGGGTACAAGTGTGTGAAAAGAAAGACTGTAGGAGGTCATTTTTTGTAACAAAACAAAATGTAAATGAACTGTACCATAATGACACTCTACTCAATACCAGATAAATACACCCCACATAAAACCACTCTATGCCTGTCCCCCCCCACCCTGTCTTGCTTCTTTTTCCTTCCCTGGTTCCCCTCGGCCCCCAATGGCTTCCCTTTCTATCCTTTCCCCCTTTTTTCTTCCTTTTCTCCTTCTCCCCCTTCCCACCCCTCTCCATCCTCCCCCTGCATTCCTTCTGCCTCCCTCCTTAGCCTCTACTGCATCCTTTTCCTTTCCCACCTCGCCCCTCTCCTTACCTCTCGTACCCCTCCCTCCGTCCCATTTACCCAAGCCTCTCCCTCCCTCCTCCTGGACACACAGGCTCACAGGTCTGCCGGACACACTCCCTCCTCAAAGGTAACCGACACTTCCACTTGTTCTGCCTGTTCCACCTTTTGTCAGAAGCCCCTCCCCATAGAAGTGGGCATGTGTATTACTTAAACTTATAATGGGGCGCTCTCCTCCCCCTTGTTGTGGCCCATACCTCCCTCCAGCCCTGCTGTCTGCAATACCCATCCCCTGGAGACACAATCCTGCCCTCCGCCACTCCTCTCCTCAGGGAATGCCTTCTCGCACCCCTCCCCCTCCACCCCCCACTCAAGGACCCTTGGCCCAATGGACCCTCAACACATATGCCCGCTGATGGACAGGCCGGCACTGGGGTGGTGGGTTATTCCTGGATATTAGTTTCATATGGACTTTGCTTACCTCCATACCCCTCCCCCCATTAGTGAACTGTACCGCATTGCATTGTTTAGTAATTCTATGCTCTGATTTCATAGTGTTCATGTTGCATGCCCTTGTTTCACTCAATTAAAAAATTACAACCCAAAAAAAACCACATAGTAACACCCCACTTAAACTCACTCCACAACATGCCAAATAATTCCAATCATCATTTTACTCAATGTCACACAGTTCCATACAATTCAATTCCACACATTTCATTCTGCACCACAAAATTCGACAACAAACCACATAATTGAACACAACACACCACATATATCGAAAAAAAACAAAGAATTCCACATCATGCCACAAAATTCAACCGCACACCACATAATTAAACTCCACTAAACACCACTCCACAACACAAAATACCTATCCACATAATTACACTCCACGCTCAATACCACATAACTACTATCCACATAATTCCACTGCACCCCCCATATGCTAATAATTATGTAGATTGTGCCAGAATAAGTATTATGTCATAGATGCCCTAAATGCTGAAAATTACATACACTGTACCAGACTTTTGCCAGTGATTGCATCTATATTCATGGCACCACACAGTATGGGCCCCACCTACCTGAACAGTCTCATCTCCTTCCACCACCACCCAAACACCTGCACTCCGCAGGACTCCTACTCTTACACATCTCACACATACAGAGAACCAGATCAGAAGGACAGGTATTCTTTTACATCGCTCCTAAAGCGTAAAACGACCTCCCACTCTACATCAGAGTCTCCTACTCTCTTCTTGAATTCTGAAAAACCTGGCTTTTCAATCAACCAATCTACCATAGGCAGAGCTAGGCACACATCTGCTCAATGACAGGATACCCTCACCTCAGTCTGCCGTCGGAATCTGGCATCTGTTCATTCTCCCTTAGTGTCCGTCCGCTGCTCGTGTTGTAATTCAGGTACTATTTTACAACCTTCCTCCTCCCGTTGTTTATGCCCCCCCCCACAACAAAAAAAGATTTAACTTTTTTTTTTAGAAAAGGCAGGAAGAAGTTGGCAGCATTGCAAGGACAAAGAAACTAGAAGACATTTTTTATGTTTATTATTTTTTTAATAGGGTTGTTCAGTTGTACTTGTCTGTTTGGTAATATATAAAGTAACAAAAATGCTTATAACACTTTTTTATTATAACTTCTCAACATGCTGCACAGCAGCCACAATGCTCTACAAAATATCTTAAATACATTGGCAAAGCCAATATCTCTGGCTAAACACTTATAAGGTCCCAAAGGCAAGACCTATTGGCTATGCCAATGCTTGTTGCTTCTTATCAGCGCTAGGACACCTGTGCACTTAATACAACTGGTAACATACCGTAACTTACACACCCTACTAAGGGTAAACAGATGACAAGATGTACTCTCACTGCTTAAAACGGCACCAATTGAAGTTCCTTCTAATCTACTGCAGATCATATGCCAAAAATTGATACAGATCTCATCTTGGAATCATCTAAGTTGGGGTACAACTCAGGACAGAACACTATGGTCAAGTCCTTTGGTTGGACGCTGGCCTCCTCACTCTCTCTTACAGCAAAACGCAGCAATCGGCCAACTTCCATCTCCACCAGTTTAGGAAGATCCAACGTCTTCTCTCCACCAGTCAATTAAGATCTGCACCTCATGCTCTGGTCATTTCGAGAATAGTCACAGAAAATGCCATTCTAGCAGGTCTATTAAGATCTGCACCTCACGCTCTGGTCATTTCGAGAATAGTCACAGAAAATGCCATTCTAGCAGGTCTTCTCACATCAACTATGGCTCTCCTCAAAGTCGTCTTTCAATATACAGCTAGGCTCATTGCTGAGAAAAAAAGATTTGAACATATTTCCCTGGTTTTGAATGAACTTCGCAAGCTACTACCGGAGGTGCAAGCCAAGTAAAACAAAACAAAAACAAAAAAAATCAGTGGCAATACCTCCAAAGCATTACATTTCAATAGATCAACTTACCTCTCTAACCTCCTCACACCATCTGGAGGCAAAAGACATTAAAAGATTTCATTAACACTGAAAACTCCAAAATTAAAATCTTTGCTTCGCTGGTGCGAGGGGAGTTTCTGGAATTCTTTGGCTCTACACCGAAGACACGCCCATTAAATCTTAACTTTCAATAAGGGCTTAAAGAATTACTTATTCAAGTCTAACCTCAGCAGATAGAAGCTACGCACCGCAGCGGTCTACTAGTAGCAATCGTCATCCTCGCCGCATGTAGGAAGCAATCTGGCATCTCTGCTTCCAGCCATGTTATCTTTGTTCACTTTTTTCTTTATTGATAGTTCTCTCCGTTTTCCACCTGTCCTCTGCTTTTGTTGCCATTTCCCCCTCCCCTTCTCCCCTCCCTTCCTAACCCCCTTATTTTTGAGCTCATGTAAGTTACATTTGGCTCTGTGTACAGCGCTTCAATTCCTGTCATGCTGATAAGGCTCTGCATAAAAACTTCAAATAAATAAATAGGGCACTGCCCATGGACTTTGGGCATGGACTTCTTGATGTGTCCTTCTCAACAGATTCGCAGGGTCATTTGTCCACCTGTAGGAAAGTGGAGTATTATGTAGTGATGCTTGTTAGGCTTCACTATGCAATGCTCTCACAATATCCCAAAGTTGGTCCTTGGATTCACAATAATAAATCCTTAGCTCAGTCCTGGTAGTGTGGCAAACAGCAGTCAGGCATTACTAGAGGAACATGTGTTAAGCATATCAGAGTACCAACATGGACGATAAATAATTGACATGACTCAAAGGAAATTTGACAACAATTTATAAAGATAAAGCATATTTGTATATTAATTTATGCACTAAAACAAGTACAATCGGGTACATATAACCGGAGTTATGGAGTTTAGAAAAAATAATAAGTCAGAGCAATTCACTACAGTACAAGTTTACTATTGCGGTCGATGGGAAAAACCACTAGTGACAATCAGTCATTTGCAGTTCGAATTACATGGCACCCACAGGGGAATTAGGTGATGCGGGTCCCAGGACCAAGCCACAACTCAGTTAAATTTTACCTGTCCCTAGAGGCCTGTGTGCAGAGTTGTCCTTGCTTTCCTTGGTGCTGAAGCAAGAGAAGCAGGAGAGCTGGGTTTAACGCTGAGACGGTGCTGGGGAGGAAACGAATGCACAAGTTTAGTTGAAGGTGCTACAGGGTTCCCTCTTGTTGCAGCGTAGATTAAAGATGGTGGTAACCAGACTGGTCACCAACAATCCTTGGGGGCGGTAAAGTCTGGTAGATGATACTTCGACGTCCGGAGGAAAACGGTAGCAGCCTGAAACTTGCTGGAGGTCAGGACTACGTTTCCCAAAGTGCACTGGACCATCTACTTTTGGGCAATCCTACGGAGGGGCTGATGGCCAGAGATTCTTTGGTTCCGGGAGTATATTTTCACTTGTGGGCTGCAGGGGACTAGTGCCACTAATCCAAGGGAGTCTGGAGTTGCCTTTGGCACTCAAAGGGGTCCCACTGTCTGGGGGAGACGGTCTTTGGTCCATGACATGTCGCAGTCGTGCAGTTGCAGGGTGCTTGCCACAGGTTATCGCGCCTTTGCTTTGTGCAGGTCCTGAAGTCGCAGACTTGGGTCTCTTCTTTGTCCTTGGTTACAAGTCTTCACTCATCTAAGGTTCTGGTGGCAGAGGTGCCCCTTAAACCCTAGCTTTTGGGGTGTTAGGGGTGTGAGTGCAAGTGGCCAATGGGCCGCTTGCCCCAGCGGCTACTCCACCGCTTATGTGACCATATCGGGGGTCGCCTTTCTACCCAGAACCCTCTATTCTGCCACTTCCAAAATAGCAGAAACTTTCCTCGGCTGTACAGACCAGGTAGCCCACCCTAGGGGGCGGGGCTAGCCTTCTAGGGGTGTACGCCTTCAGACTAATTTTCCTGCCTGCCTGGGGGCAAATGTGCCTGGGGGCAGGGGGAGGGTGGCTTCCTCCTTAGGAAGTCAGCCCGAGTGCATATCAGAGATGGTGCATGCTTTGAAGCTCACCACGTTGATGTGCCAATTCACTAGCCATCCTGTCAGGGAGGGAGGTGCTACCTCCTTCCCAGGCAAACCTTTGTTTCTGACCTCCTGCCAAGCAGTATGAACACTCCCAGGAGTCAGAGTCCCATCTTGGAGGTAGCAGCTGCAGGCTGCCAGCCAGGGCACAGGAAAGGCTGGGGCAACCAGGTGGGCAACATCTAAGGTAGCCAACTGGGTGCATGCCACATCAACCCTGACATCAGAATCATGTCAGGGGTGAGAAGGAACGTTGTTTGATACAAAACATGACCATATTCGGCATTAGCATAATAGAGCTGGCAAGATTGGGGGTGCCCGGGTGCCAGTCGATATTATCCTATGGACCACTGATCACTTATAGTAATCCTTAATGGAAAGAGGCTACTATGGGGACATATAAACTTGCACTTATGTATCTATACCTTTAATATAATGCACCTTGCCTTCTGGGCTTAGAAAGCCTGCCTTAGGTGACTGACATATATTAAAGATAGTGCTTTTACCTTGCCACTCATGTTGAGGGCACAGTTGAGTTGGAGCAGTTTGCACTGTTCCTGCAGTCTGACATCTGTTTACTTGGGCCACAAACAGTGCTTCAGGCCCTGGTGACCCCGTTAACTCCCATGCCCTGGGTACCCTTGGTACCATTTACTAAGGACTTATAAGGAGGTTAAAGGCCTTGCCAATTGGGAGTACCAATTTGCTTACATTGTGTTTTATTATTTATTTATTAGTTAAATTTGTAAGGCGCAACAGCTACCCAAAAAGGGTTTCCCGGCGCCATGGTGGACTGGCTGGAATGTTTGAGGCTTGGGGAGAATTATTGGTTAAACAACCAGGTCTTCAAGGTTTTATGGAAACGGGTATAAACTGTTTCTTGCCGGATAACTGAGGGGAGTGAGTTCCAAAGAGAGGGGCCGAGGTAGGCGAAAGATCTGCCTCCCATCCTGGATAGTTTGAATCTGGGTACGATGAAATTCTCATGGGTTGATGAGCGGAGGTGACGGGTAGGCACATAGGGGTTGACCAAAGATTGTAGGTACTGTGGTGCCTTGCCAGTCTTAATCTTAAACATGTAGCTCAGGGCTTTGAACTTAATCCGGTTCTCCACCCTGAGCCAATGAAGATTCTGTATGTGGCTGGAAATGGGAGAGGCTCTGGGGACCCTGCAGAGAAGTCTTGCCGCAGAGTTTTGTACCATTTTAGGAGACAGCACTGGTACCTGGCCAGCATGCTGCAGTGAACTTTCAGAGTCATAACCTTCTGCATTGGGGCAAAAAGGTGTGGGCGTGACCATACAAACAGGGCACTTTCCTACCCCACCCTCAGTAGATGTTCTGCTACAAGATGCGCTTCGTTGTGGATTTCCCGGAGCCAAATCTCTTGCGCTGAAGTGTGTACCCCCCTGCTCCTATATGTAATACATGGTTGCCATATCTGTATTTAAGGACACCACCGTGGACAAGCCTTAAGAAAGCTTTGTGGGCTGGGTGGGTGGCCATAAGCTACAGGCAGTTGATGTGTCAACCCTAATGGTGAGGGTCAAGGTGCCTTGGACAGTCATGTTGCCTAGATGTGTGCCTCACCCAGTGAGTGATATGCCGGTGGTAATAGCCACCTGCGGGAGATGGTCTAAGAAAGGCCTGCTGAGCAACAGATGGTTGCTTTTCCACAACTGTTGAGAGCGATGAATGCTGGCCTTTAGCAACACTAGATCTTTCTAATGACCATTGGCTTCTGACCATTGCCTTGCAAGACACTGTTGGAGTAGGAGCAGGTGTAATCGGACAAGTGGCACAACTGCTATGCACGATGACATCGTACCCAAGAGCTTCATTATGGTCCTTACAGTTAGCGGTAGAGTGGACTGAAAATGAAGCGCCTGCTGTTTGAATGCCATCATCCTCATCTAGTTGTGTTATGTTTTCCCTGAAATGGTTATCAATATCGGGACCAGGAAGGGCCTGATCTGTTTGGGTTGGAGGTGGGACATCTGTGTATTTAATGTGAACCATAGGTTGCTAAGCAGCGTAAGTGCCATCTGAGGGTGTTTTAGGCATTGTTGCCTGCTGCTGCACTTGATCAGACAGTCAGTGAGGTATGGGAAGTTCAGCACTACCAGCCACTTCGTGAAAACGCTTGGTGTCGTTGTGAATTCAAAAGGTAGTATTGTGAATTGGTGGCGTGATGGGTGGATAGGCATGTGGAACTATGCATTCTTGACAACATTCTGGTATGCCCACAGGTATTTTGCGTGATAGTTTAGTCAAAATTGGAAAGGTGTATGTTCCATCATACTCTTCCTGTATGCATTCTCTGTGGTAAGTTCTGTGGAATCGAGAAAGAGACGAATGAGTCGGAGACTGAGGCGTCAGTCACCAGGGCATCACAGGACGTTAACAACTCCCCCTAAGTTGTAGATTAATAGGATAGGATAGAAAGGTATAATGAAATATGATAGAGGCTAATCTAATCTTTGCTATGATTTATACAATACCTTTTGAATTGTTTATAGTATTTAATATCATTCAATTGCACATTGTTTGTAGATAAATGGTGTATAATAAACATATATTGGAAAATACCAACTACTGTGTGTGCATACTGATCTAGGGGTACGGGGCGGCTCAATACATATCACCTCAAATGAAAGATTCTGTGACTCTTAACATTTCTTACATACTGAAGAATAAATCAGTGGGAAAAGTGTTGAGTGATCTTTTAGAGAAAATAAAATCTAGCAGGTATCTCTCAGTTTCCTTTTGGGAGTTAGGGAATTTCAGATGGTGACCCATATAATTTGAGGGTTGTAACCAGCAGAGGGATGTATGATAAGAGGGGGTGTAAAGGAGAGAGAGCAAGAGAGATGTGGGATGAGGAGGAGGAACAGGGATGGGTAATGGAGGAAGAAGGAGTAGGACGAGGGATGAGGGATGATGAGAAGGGGTATGTGAAATGAGGGATAAAGGATGAGCTAGGAGGAAAAAAAACAATGTGTGTGATTGAGGAGGCAGAGGAAGTGGTATGAAAGAGGGGGACAATGTACAATGAGGGATAGAGCAGGATATGGATAATAAGGGATGGTTGAGAAAAAGGTTGAGGAGGATGTGATGGGGCGGATCTGGATGGAGGACGTTGTGGGGGGTGGTGGAGAATGTGTGATGAGAATGAGGGAAGTAAGATTTCATGTGGAATGAGGACGTGGGGTGTTAATTTGTGATAAATTATGATGACAGAGGTTCAGTAAGGATTAGGGAAAGAGAATGTGGGGTGAAAAGGAGGTTGTGTGATTAGTGTTGGAGGAGAAGGAGGATGTGAAGTGAGGGATTTGAAAGAAGGAAGTACAGTAATAAGGGACACTGGATGAGGTGTATTCGAGGAGGTGGGATGAAGGAGAATATGGGATGAATGATGTGGGGAAAGGATGGAGAGGGATATAGGATGTGAGGGGTGAGCAGGAGGAGGATTTGAGATGAGGGATGGAAGAGAATGAAGGGTGAGGATGTAGGAGGAGAATGATAAGTGATAAAAGATGCTGGATGAGACATAGGAGAGGAGATGGGATGAGGGAGGATGGAGAGGAGGAAGAGGGATGTAGGAAGTAGGATAGGTGATTAGGGAGAAGGAGGGAGTTGGTGGAGGAAGACGGATATGAGTGGAGAGGGGAGTGGCATATGGGATGTGGGAGGAGGAAAAGGGATAGGGAATAACTGAGGTGGGAAGGGATGTGAGATATGATGTGTGGGACAAGGCTGGAGGAAGAAAAAGGGGCAAGGATGTGGGATAAGGGTGGAGGGAGGAGGAATAAGGAGGAGTAGAGAGGTGTGTTGTATAGAATAAGGGAAGAGAAGGCACCAGGGGAGGAGAGGGATGAGGGATTGTGGGATGAGTGGGGAGGAAGTGGCGGAAGGGAAAAGATAAGACGTGAGAGGGATGAGGGGGGGAGGATGAGGAATGAGGTAGTGGAGTAAGTGGATGGAGAATGAGGATGTTGAAGGAAGGATGAGGAGAGTTGAATGGAGGAGAAGACTGAGGGAGGAGGCTGTTGGAATTGAGGATCAGGATAAAGGTTGTTGGATGCAGGAATATCAGGCAGGGTGAGAGAAGTGGGAGAAAAGGAGGGATGTGGGGTGGAACAGAAGGGATGAGATGGAGTAGGAGTGGTGAGGAGAAATGAGGAGGAGTAAGGAGGATGGAAGAGTGAGGAGGAAATGGTGGAAATGAGAATGACTGTTTGTTACTCAAGAGAAAGCCATTGCTGACCGATCCTCAATACCCATGAACACCAAGGTGTCACTCACTTGAGAAATGATGAGCACTGTGCCGTGTCAAATAATCATGACTCCCCAATGGTGGTTCTTTTTCTTCAGCTCTTAATGCAAAGATAGAGGTGGCAATGAGAGGACCTGTTGAGAAATTAAAACAGATCTAATGTAATGAACAATACCTTCAGTAGTGACAATACACAAAAAGGGAGTGAACTTGAAACATGCTGTCAGGAAAGAGTGCACTACATCACAAATTACTGTGACACACCTACATTTTAAGATGTTTTCCCAGGAGAAAATTGTTAGGCAAGGCTACTTATCCCCACCACATTATTATTTTTAGAATGGAAAGACTCCTGCATGGCTTTCGAAAGAATGCTATGCTGTCCGATGTTGTTTGCTGTTATCCAATGGGGCTGATGTACAAAGCACCGGGCTGTAAAATAGCTGCGGAGCTGTGCATCAATTGGTTTGTGACTCGAGGCTTCACTTTGCAATGCAAAGGATGTACTGAACAGACACAATACCAAGCAGACATAACTAACAACCTAGTGGCAACTAGATATCAGTAGCCACTCTGTAGTTATAGTTAGCATTGGCAGTGTTATACGGTTCCTACGAATTTAACAGGACTGTGTATTTGGTCAACAAAACTTTGCAATATAGAGACCAAGTCTACTCATATCATCAGTAAATATTGGTTCGGCTAGCTCACAGTACCGCATCTACACTCTTAAACCTCCAGAGTTATAGCTACTGTCGGTAACATCAAACATGACCACTCTAATTCCCAAGCAATTTGTGGAAACAAATCTAACCCTTTCATTCGTCACTTTTGCATGCTCAAATTTTTACAAAGAAAAGAGGCAATAATACATTTTCAAATGTTTAGTGAAAAGATCTAATCCTTGTAAATAAAACATGAACTGCAAATATTAGGCAGATGAAACACATCATTGTTATCATAATTATTAGAATGGTGAAAAATACAAACAATTCTACCATGTTAATTGTTTCTATTATGAATCCTATCTATCAATAAATATGACTTCCACTCGAATGAGAGCATAATGGAAGTATCCTTCTGACAGACCCAGATGGAATGATCATAACCTATACCTTGATGTAATGTGTCAGGTAGCTGGCCTCAGTCTTTTACCAAATACACACTGTCTGTGTTTGCAAGCCTGCACACATCTCTGTTTACACAGCAATCTTCCTTCTTAGGGTGAATGTAGGGGTCTGCAGGGCTGAATCTCATTCACAGAGCTCTGAAGCATTCATGATAACTCAGGTGTGAAGTGCCTCTCACCGACTTCAACACGGGCACAGTATATATAATTAAACACTGGCCTTATCGCATTCTGCTAGAGATGAAGAATAACAACGTTACTTTGTCTGAGGGAAAGAGTCATCTGCGGCCCTGGGACCAACAGTGCAAACTGCAGAACAACGTCTACTAAAAATAAATGCATCCATGGCACATTCTCGTGTTAGTGAAAAACTTGTGCAAACCACCATCCCATAAAGAGGCTAAGTTAAAGAGGAAAACTAAAATGGAGACTAAATATAATCTCTGTGGTCGGGAGACATGAATATATAAAAAATAGTAATAGCATTAGGTTTGTGTAAAATTCTTGCATTACCTAAAAATACTGTAAAAGCATGCAAAGTCAAAGCCCATAAAAACTGCCAATTAAAAACCATACAAAGGGGTAATTTACAAAAAGCCAATGAAAAAGGCTATGAGACATCCGATGAGGAGGACAGCATTTCCAAAATGTCCACAACATCCATGACCAGAGGATCAGTAGGGTCCAAAAAAGAACCCGCATCTGCAGACAGTACATCGAAAGAGGCCTGAATAGCATGATCCAAGTCACAAAGATAGTCATTACCAGCCCATTCAGCAGGTGCCGAAGGCAACAGTGGCAGGAGTTCAGCATCAGAAGAGTGCCTGGATGCCAGAATCCCTGAAGTTGAAGTAGTATCTGGCAATGGCGAAAGCGACCCATAATAGGCTTTTTGCAGCAAAGGAAGCAGCATCATTTGACTACATAGCCGATGCTACCGCAAAGTACGCACAAGCAGAACCATAGCTGCAAACTGCGACATAGCAATGCATAAGTCGAGCTCACACTTGAATGAGCACCAAAGACAGTATAACACAGGCTGCACTCTCTGAAGCCATACGGGGAGAGACAGAGACCAGTTCTCGTTCAGTTCCAGTGACAATGACTCTCCAAAATACTTTATCATGCGCTCATGACACAGAAAGACTTGTGGTATTTCAATTACCATTAGGCCTCATTGTGGGACATCTATTGCGGAGCAACAAACGCAGAACCAAATAAGCAACAAGGAGCAACAGCACAATCGGAATGCCTCCAAAAATGCTAGAAAATAAACAGTGTAAAAAAACCTGGAAAACTCCAAATACAATCTGGAACGGGGAAACCAGTCCAGACCCAATCTCATTAAAAGTCGCCATCTTGCGGAGCTGGAGCGGGACGTTCGGCCGATCCGACTGCGGCGCTGAATGCCTCGCCGTGAGCCGAGCTGTGGCGGAGATGCCCGCTGGAAGGACATCGGCGCTGGAGTGAGGTATTGGGGGAGCCGCAGGGAGGGAAGGATCGTCACACTCTCCCCGGTGTCCTGGGGCTGGCGCGGACCTCCCTCTCCGGCAAGCCCCCTACAACGGCTGCGAGACGGGCGGATGCTCTCCTATCGGCCCTGCCGTTGATCTGTACGCATGCATAGGAGCGGGCCCCGTAGGGACCGCGCAGCCGCGCCCAAAGACACACTACGGCTTTTGTGGGGTAGAGCTTGTACGCAACCCTAAGCTACAGTATGGTCTTGAAGTCCAGCAAACATAGACACGAGGTAGACAAAATGAGTGGGGGGACAGTGGGCGGACGCTGAGCTCACTTAAATCTCTTCCTTATGGCACCAAGCTGGGGTGCAATCTGCCAATTCTGTCAACTGGTAACCAGTTTTTCCCGCAATGTATCTCACTAAGTATCTCTTTAAGATGGCCGACAGATGATGAGCTCCGGCCGGGAGCCCCCCTGCCAGAGACTGACTTTTAGGCTTTATTCCCCCTGGAGCTGAGACCTGAGCAACATGGCTGATGCTCGGTGGAGCTGCTAGACAGCTATTGAGGAGATTGGCCCTGGTTTCCCCCTCGACCGTCACCTACCCAGCCGGACATTGGGCACAGTTCTTCCTCGTCTCCCTGCTATGGCTCCTTCCTCCCCTCCTTTCCTACGAACTCTCTCAACTTTGTTTTTGTTTACTGTACCTTACTACGCTATTGTAACTGATGTAATTTGTAACGCAATGATCCTCTGGTAAAGCGCTCTGATACCTCCGGGTCTAGCCAGCGCTATTTAAAACTTTTTAGATGTACCTTGTAATGCAACGATCCTCTGGTAAAGCGCTCTGATACCTCCGGGTCTAGCCAGCGCTATATAAACTTCTCAAATCAAATCAACTCAAAACTGGTTTTCCTGAACGCTGAGACCTGAGCAACATGGCTGATGCCCGGTGGAGCTGCTAGACAGCTATTGAGGAGATTGGCCCTGGTTTCCCCCTCGACCGTCACCTATCCAGCCGGACATTGGGCACAGTTCCTCCTCGTCTCCCTGCTATGACTCCTTCCTCCCCTCCCTCCTACGAATTCTCGCAACATTGTTTTTGTGTACTGTACCTTACTATGCTCTTGTAACTGATGTAACTTTTAACGCAACGATCCTAAATGTAAAGCGCTCTGATACCCTCTTGGGTCAAGTTCGCGCTATATAAAACTTTATATAAATAAATAAAATGGTGTGCCACTCCAGCTGTATTAGAAGCATTAAAAATAGGGTGTACAAGCTCACCGAAATGCTGTGGCAATTGAGTGTGCAAAAGAGACTGCACCTCTGACGAGGAACGTGCAACTTGGAGATCAAACGTTCCTCTGGCAGACATGAAAGCCACATCAGTTTCAACAATAAGGCTTTGAGTCTGCCAAACTTATCAAACTGTATTTCAGCTACAAGGACCTTGGGCCACAAAAAACGTCTTCAAAACTATGTGTAGGGGGATAGAGAACATGCATACAGCAAGTCACACCCCTGGAAAGAGTAACCAATTACAAGACACCTGGTTTCATCCCGCAACAACCGTGAACATTTCAAATTAGATAGCTTCCATTAGAAAGCAACAAAAATTGATTCTTGATCAATTGTACGGGAACCCCCTTCAAATATCAAGCTTAGTTAGCCATAGACGCATTACAAATTCCGTGAAGTTTAAGCTCTCTGCAGACCAATGAGTGGCCCAAGGAAGTTCCACACTCACATAGACTAACAAAAGCCGCTTTGTTTTTGTGCATGCATCTGTACTGAAAAGGAAGGAACCAAGCTGCATGTAAAAAAAGATGTATGCATCTGTACTGAAAAGGCAGGAACCAAGCTGCATGTAAAAAAATATGTACCCATCCCTTCATATCTGCCGACTTGAAAATGACAAAGACATGATATGAAATTAAATGTGGAGATCGGAAGGGAAATAAACCCATGGATCAACCAAATGGCAGGGTGAGTTTCAGCAACAAAAAAGGGAACTTTTTCGAAATGTTGGATATTAAGCAGAGTAGCTTTTTTTTAGCCATTATTTTTTTGCCTATGTGTCAAATTGAAAGGCAAAAATAACTCAGTTGCATTCAAATATTTCCATGGCACTCTATTTGACTTTAAAATTTGCAGAGTCCAATTCAATTGCAAAATCGATCTCAACTGACTCTGGCCATGTGGAAGCACAGACATGTCATTCTGTATGCTATTGAATGCAGATGAAGCAATATTATTCAATTGCTAAATATGAGTTGAGAATATATATAATCATGCCGTTATCAACAACAGCCAAAGCCTTTTCCAAAATTTCCTTATCAATTCCTAAACAGCTGCTTCTTGCTGTGAGAATATGCAAATTTCATTATACCTGGCTTATATAAAACATATAGTACGAGGCGATCTCGGACCCAATAAAAAATCTTGTAAATCCAAAATATCTGAAAGGAGGGATACGTGGTTTTTTCACTGCTGACAATGTTGAGTGTTACAACCATTACTTGCATAGTTTACCCACACTTTTTGCAGAGACAACCCCTGATTGTAAAGACTGAATAAACCAGGAGTCTGGCCTGTTTGCTTTAAACACAGTAGAAGAGTTAAAAAAACAAGCACTACAGCCATTGGTACCAACTGGCCATAATAACCACCCATCTGAACCAGAAAGTAAACAATTGTACGTTCCATTCTGAACCATATCATTAAGCTGTTCTGTGAAATTAGCAAACTGTTGCCAGTTATCAAACCGTGCAATAGAGAAAATGCTTGGTGTATTTAAATTTGTAAATCCAAGACATGTAGTCTGTTGTACTGTTATGTATAAAAAGATCATCTGTCGAGGGATTAGACATACCATAAATAAAGCATCAGTGCCCTGGACAAGCCAATTTCGTGTTCCCCAAACAGATTTGAGTTCAATATTATTTTTCCAATATTCATATCCCTGTATGGAGACTTGTGAAATAAACAAGTCAGAATAAATCAACTTTGTATGTGTGAGCATGCTCTTCTTCGCTGGGGAAGGTGTAAGCTGATGATATGAAACCGGGTCTTTAGGAACATGATTGGAAAAATAAGGGATCTTTTTCAAATATACACTTAAATACGAACAGGTGTAGTCAAACAGTGTTCCCACTATGTATAAATAAAAACAGCACATGCTGTACTAGCTTTGTGTAAATAATGATGAGCATAATGATGGAAACAAAACATTTCACCATAATTTGAACTGAAATACAAATCCTCATTTTTCAACTACTTGTAATTGTATTTATATAGCGCTTACTACCCCTGATGAGGCGAGTAACACGCTACTCCGAAACCCAAAGGTTTAGTCATGGATTAGTTTAGGGAAATATAAGTTGCTACTTTGACATGTGACTCCGTTAGTTTGATTGAATAGGATAAAGACAGGGATAGAGGAGAGTCTAAATAGTAATATTTGGGAGATCATGTTAGTTAGATGAAGTTTGGGGTTAGTCAAAGGAGGGATTGTAGGAGGGAATAGTCTAGAAAGGGTTACTGGGGAGATCATAGTAGTAAAATGAGGTTTGGGCTAGGTCAAGGAGGGATACAGGAGGGAAGAGTCTAGAAAGGGTTATACGGGACATCACAGTAGTAGACGGAGGTTTGGGGTGAGTGAAGGAGGGATAGAGGAGGGAAGAGTCAAGAAAGGATCTTAGGGAGATCATAGTAGTAGAATGAGTTTTGGAATGAGTCAGAGAGTGGAGGTAGAGGATATATTGAGAGAGATATAGGACGAGACAAAGTAGTGCATTGGAGGGAGTTGTAGAGTTTTTTGTGTGCTTTTTTTTTCTTTCTACAGTCGGAGTAAAGTAATAAAATATACAGATACATAACTACATAGTAAGGGTATACATGTATAAATGAAAATAATCAAGAGATATAAAATTGTATTGCATAAAGTTACATATGTACAAGACATTTAGACTTTCAGGTGTTGCTGTAGTAAACTAATTTATTTATGTTTATATGAATTTTGAATGTTATTTTATATTTTCCTTAATATTTCAATAGTGAAGCACTTATAGATACAATTGTTAAAATCATATTTACATATTGTGATAAATAAATAAAATAAACAGACACATAAGCATCTAATCAAATAATTTCTATGAAAACTACACAGACCTATATACTTGTTAAGCATAAAATAACGTATATATATATATATTCACTGAAAAAACCATAGGTTTCAGGCACGTTATAGTTAGAAATTAGCATTTAAAAAACCTTAGAAATTCACTTAAAAAACCATAGGTTTCAGGGACGTTATAGTTAGTTGGACATTTCTCTCGTACAAAACCATAGAAATTCCCCCGTTATAGTTAGTTCAGCTAACTATAACTCGCGCACCCGCAATGCACTTCTGATGACGTCACATATTACATCATTCATGACATGGTCAGTGACATCACTGATGACATCTCAAATGACATCACTAATGACATCACTGATGACATCATCCACGTGAAAATCTGATGCACCTCCTCACACTCTAATATAACCTTTGATACACCCACTGTAAAATACAGACTACCATTTTCGAAACCATCGACACACCAATACCGACACACCCAAAAAAATTACCTACTGGCGGTCGCCAGTAGGTAGTTATAGTTAGGACCTAGTTTCCATAGGAAAAGCGTTTTTTGATTTGCCAATAACTTTGGCGCCGTTTGACGAATCTTCACGAAATTTTCAAAACTAGTGGGGCGCTCCGGTCAGCTCCTGTCTTGAAAGTTTTGGGGTGATTCGTCGAGCGGAAGCCGAGAAAAAAGGGGGGTCCCAAAACGCGTTTTCCCCATGTTATTTTCCATAGGAAACTTTAGACAAAGCTACAGCCCGAACTGCTGAACGGAATTACACCAAATTTGGGAAAAAGGTAGATCTTGGTTCAGAAAGATCCCTTTTTGTTAAATGGTGTAAATCCGTTCAGTAGTTCCTGAGAAATTAAAGAAAGAAAAAGTTTCGATATCTGTGGCCGAGGAGGGTTCGCGAACCCTCCCGACCACGAGCTTCATTCTAATTGGCTGCCAACACTCCAAACCAGGAAGTGTTGGCAGCCATCTTGTGACTTCGGTAGAACCGAGTCATAAGAAAACAGTAGAAAAACATTAAAAAACAAGAAAAGGGGGCAGGGTAGAAACACCCTGACCCCCTAGGCCTGCTCAGGGGGTCCCACAAGGACCCCCAGGGCCAAAAAAAAGCATTTTAAAAAAAAATAATTTCGGTGGAAATCACGATGGGGTCGCGAATCCCGCCAAAATTATTTTTAAAAAACAAAGCGCGGGCTCCCGCGCTTCGTTTAAAAAAAGCCCCCGGGTGCACTGCCAATTTATTCGGGCCCCCGTAGCCCCGGGGACCGCCACCTCCCTGGGGCTGTGAAAAAAAATGCGTGGGGGGTCCCAATCCCCACCATGCTGCCCCGGGTACCGCCACCTCCCCGGGGCTGTGAAAAAAAAGCGTGGGGGGGGGTCCCAATCCCCCCCACGCTGCCCCGGGGACTGCCACCTCCCCGGGGCTCTTTCTTAAATTAAAAAACATGTGTGGGGGGGCTCGAGCCCCCCCACACGCCCCGGGGACCACCACCTCCCCGGGGCTTTTAAACTGAAGGGAGGGGGGCCGCGCGGCCCCCTCCTGGAGCCCTTGATGGCCTTGGGGACCGCCACCCCCAGGGCCGGCTCTTGCAGTGTCCCGGGTGCCCACCCCGGGACACTGCTGCTTGCAATGACAGGGCGGGAGCCGTGCGGCTCCGCCCTGTCATTGCAAACTCTGCTTTGCTTCGTTGAAGCGAGAGCAGGGAAACCTGCTCTCGCTTCAATGAAGCAAAGCAAGTTAGCTTTCCACAAGGGGAGCTGCATGTCAGCAGCTCCCCTTGTGGAAAAGCAATGCCGGCTCCCGCAGGAGGCGGGGAGCCTGCGGGACCGTGGGGGCATTGGGGCTCCCCACGGTCCCCAACGCTGAGGGCTTGCCCCGGGGATGGGGTCCCCGGGGCCACGCGGCCCTCCTCCCCAATAATAATTAAAAAAATAAGGAAAGGCCGGCCCCGGGGGATGGGGTCCCCGGGGCCATAATTGGCCTTAGGAGGGGGGCCACGCGGCCCCCCTCCAAATAAAAAAAATAAAATAAAACAAAATTCTGGCCATGCCCCGGGGATGGGGTCCCCGGGGCCATAATTGAGCCTTGGGAGGGGGCCACGCGGCCCCCTCCTTCAAAAAAATAAAATTATAAGTAAAAAAGAGGGTGGCCAGGCCTCGGGGGATGGGGTCCCCGGGGCCATAATCGGCCTCTGGAGGGGGCCACGCAGCCCCCCTCCCGTTTTTTTTTATTAAAAAAAAGGGGTCAGGCCCCAAAAATAGTAAAAGAAGGGGGGCCACACAGCCCCCCTTAAGAAAAAAAAAAAAAAAGCCGGCATCGCGCCGGAGGCCCCGCCCCCTTCCTGCAGCACTCTGCAAACGCGCCCCCTGGCGTGTTGTAAATTTGGGAATTAATTCCCCTTGAATAATGAGGGTCCCTGGGGGCCAACTAGCCAACCAGGTACCTCCAGTAAGCGCCACAGAGCTGCGTTGCAGAGAGGTGGTCCGAGGCCACGCCCCTTTTTACACCTCTCTGCAACGCAGCTCAGTGGCACTTAATGGAGGTACCTGGTGGCCTAGTTGGACCCCAGGGACCCTCAGGATTCAAGGGGACTTAATCCCCCAACTTAGAACGCGCCAGGGGCGCGTTTGCAGAGTGCTGCAGGGAGGGGTGGGGCCTGATATAACAAGTTAGCAATCCTGCTGTGTGGGACTTACTGGAGGCAATAAAAGGGTAGTTGGCCCCAAGGTTGACGCTGAGGGCTAACTATCCCTCCTGTTACTTCCGCTAAATCCCACACAGTGGGATTGCTAAAATGTGTATGAAGGCCACGCTCACCTTTCTCCACCACTCTGCAAACGCGACTGCTATGTTATAGTTAGAAATTAGCATTTAAAAAACCTTTGAAATTCACTGAAAAAACCATAGGTTTCAGGGACGTTATAGTTAGAAAATAGCATTTAAAAAACCATTGAAATTCACTGAAAAAACCATAGGTTTCAGGCACGTTATAGTTAGAAATGAGCATTTTTTTTTACCATAAGTAATACATACATTTGTTAAGCAGACCTAAACAATATCTACATATTTTCAAACCATAAGTAGTATATATGTTTGTACAACAAAATGCACATATATACATACATATAAATCAAATTGTACATATTTACAAGCACAGACATTTGCTGTACATTTGTGTTTGAGTTTTGTGGGCATGTAGGAAAAAGCCAGCTAATGAGAAGCCTTTTGTAGATAAGATTGCTATCTGTGCTCTTATGTTTGGGGGTAATGAATTCCATATTTTGGCTGCTTGAACAGAGAAAGATGTACCATCTATGTTTTTTTTCCCTGTATGCTGGTGTTTTGAAGTGCGGTGCCAATCTTGAGCGGAGATTCCTTTGTTGTATATATTTGATTATTTTATTCCTGCAAAAAAGCGGTCCTGTTCCATGTATTGCTTTGTGGGTGATACACATACTTGGGCATTCATTAATAATTTGAAGTCCATGGTAATTCCAAGGCTTCTTACTTCCTTTGATACTTTAGGAGGTGGTCCCAGATCGTCAGGCAGGCGCAGATTGGGTCATAATTTTTCATATCGCCACGTGTGAGTATTTCAGTTTTAGAAGCATTCAATTTGAGGTGGTTCCATGTCATCCACTGATCAACGGCTCTGAGGCCACTGAAGATTTTTGAATTTTCTAAGTCTTTGGGGCTTTCCAGTTTAAAAGGTATTTGTGTGTCATCTGCATAGTTATAGCATGTGAGCTGAAATTCATTGATCATTGCTGGTAATGATTTCAGGTATATGTGGAAAAGCATGGCGAGATGATGAAGGCTTGATGTACCCCTGCTTTTGTGAAGTATGATTTGGATGAGAAAGGGGGAGTATGAATGACATTTGTCCTGTTTAGAAGGTAAGATGTGATCCAGTCAAGAGCTGTCCCCTCTATGTCTGCCTCGTATAGTATTTGGATTTGAGTGTTGTGGTCATCTGTGTTGATTGCAGCTGAGATGTCCAAGAGAAGTAAGTAGTGCAGTGACCCTGTTCTGGTCTACTGTGTTTTTAAGGTCATCCCAGATGGCGATGAGGGCAGATTCAGTGCATCTTCCTGGACTGAATCCTGTTTGGAAGTCGGAAAGTATGGAGTTATCTTCAATGAACTGTGACAACTGGGCAAATGCAGCTCTTTCCATCAGTTTTGACCACGAAAGGTCCATTTGTAATCTGTCAGTAGTCGTCTGGGTCATGCGGGTCCAGGTTTGTTTTCTTTAATAATGGGTGTATGTAGGAAAGTGCCCCTTCTTGCATGGTTACCCCCCACTTTTTGCCTGACATCTGATGGAACCTGACCTGATGTGCCCTGGGTCCCTGCCAATCAGGTTCCCAGGACCTGTGGTCTTTCCCCAGACTGTACCTTTGTACCCACAACTGGCACATTTCTGGCCACAGGTAGGCCCTCTGTAAAAGGTACCACAGGTACCAAGGGCACTATAACCAGAGAAGGCCTCTAAGGGCTGAAGCACCTATTGTGCCACCCTTAGAGACCCTGTACCTAAACACCCACACACTGCCATTGCAGGCTGCGTGTTTTGGTGCAGAGAAAAGTGAAGAGTCGACATGGCACACATCTGTGTGTGCTATGCCCACAACCAGCTGCCTGAGGCCTAGGTAAGCCACCCCTCTAGCAGGGTGCACTAGCCCTCAGGTGAGGGTACAGTGGCATGAGCCCTGTACCCCTACTGAGTCTAAGTCCATTCTTAGACATTGTAAGTGTAGTAAAGCCATGAAGAATATATGGTCTGGGAGTTGGTCATTACGAACTTCTCAGCTCCATAATGGATTTACTACTACTGGGAAGTTTGGTAGCAAACTTCTCAGCACATTAAACCCACACTGATGCCAGTGTGAGATTAAATGTAAAATGCTCTGAGGGCACCTTAGAGATGCCCCCTGAAAAAGGACAAGCCCTGGTGTGGTTCCTGAATGGCTGCCTGCCATTTTCCACCACCAGACATGATTCTGGACCCCTGGGTAGAGAGCCTCCATCTCCGGGTCCAGTAACAAACCCCATCCTGGGCAGAGGTGTCATGCCTCCTCCCCCAGGATGAGCTGGGTTCACGAAGGGAAAGCTTTAAAGGCCTGCCGCCTTTGGAAGCCGTCCCTGCCTTTTGCTGCCCTCAGTAACTGGCTCCCACTGGTTCTGCCCCCTCCTCTGGGCGGGAGACTCGGCGGGAAAACCGAGCTACGAAGAGAGGTGTGCCCACCTTTGCCAACCCCACCCCTCAGGTGGGGGAGGTGAAGCACACATCTCAGTCCCCTCCATCTTGAAGATGAGGGGACTCAGCCAATTAGGGAGAGGCTCATGCCTCCTCCCACTGGAGGGTGACATAATAGGGGGTGTACCCACCCCCAAGGAAGGGACCCATTGGTCCCGACCTGCACACCTCTTTAAACGCCCCTAAATTTAGTATTGAGGGGCAACCCTGAACTTTGCCTCCTCAGATTCGAGGAAGAAAGAAGAAGGATTGAAGAGCCGTGCTGACCCTACTGCATTGGCCCCAGCACTAGCTGCCTGTCCCGACTCCAACCTGCCTATAACGAAGAAACTAGCGTGTCCAGCAGCCCCGCAGAGCCCGGAGGATCTGCCCTGCACTCACCTTACAGACTCTGTCTCCCGTGAGCACCGGATTTGCTCAACAAAGATTCCAAGACCAGAATCCGGATCCCGGCGACTTCGCGATTCTGCACCACTCTGCACCCGATGCCCACAGCCTGAGTTTGAGTGGCCCAACACCACGAGAAGGTCTCCCCAGTGATCCGGACCTAGGATCTGGTGATCCTCGACCTCCCTCAAGCTTCCAGACGACGCCTGCAGCCTCAACCTGAAGAGTCCTCCTGACCAGAGCTGGTAAAGAAACCCGATGCCAAAAGGCATCTCTGCACCCGGTGCCCCACGGCCTTGGGTGGCCCAACCGACGGTGTCCAGGCATCCCCCAAGAATCCAACTTACCTCTCCAGCCGGTGGTCACCTTCAGGAAGTCTCCCTGCTAGAGCCAGCAGCAACTTTGCCAAACCGAAGGTCTCCATTGGAAACCACAAGGCCCCCGACGTCTTCTTGGCACCCAGCACCCGGCCACCCCTGTGTCGCTGGTGATGCAGCTTTTGTGCCAAATGTTGGACCCTGCAGTTCTGACCTTAACCCCTGAAATTGTTTTCCCACACCCGAGTGGCCTGCTCGTAAGCAGTCCCTAACCGAAGGCCCCTTAGCCCCATTGGCTAACATTGGGCCACTGCACTCTGCACCCAGCCGCCCCAGTGGCGCTGGTGGTGCAACTTGAGTGCCTACCTAAACCTTGGGGAACCTTGGTCCTAACCCCCAAAACTCCCACTCGTGAGACGTTTACTTACCTGCGAAACTGATAAACATTTTTCTCCCATAGGAACCCATGTTATGAGTTTTGGGCCTAAAATGTTCTAAGTGTTGAACTGTTGTTTTGTATGGAGGAAAAAGTAATTATAACTTAAACCAAGAATAGTCTTATTTCCCTTGTATTGTAAGATTCCTCGATGTGGTATCTAGGCATACCACCCCAGGTAGTCAAAGTAACCTGAAAGTATTCTAAAAGTAATTATTGTGTAATGTAAACTGCTTTTTTGAACCAATACCAACCTGTAACTATTGCAAAGTCAACCACAACTGCATTTCCTTGTGAAGTCTTTCCTTTGAGAGTATATTTTACTTACCTGTGCCAAGTCCTGCTTGGTTCTAAAAATAAAACATAAGTATACCTTTTTTATACTTACCTAACTGGTCTGGATTCAGTCTCTGAGTGCGTGCTATCAGTCTTGATTGAGTGAATACAATATATGCTTACGCACCCTCTGGATTAGCCTAACTGCTCGCCCATACTACCACTAAAAGAGCTGTCAGTACTTACCTAATCTAGTCTCTTCTATACGTCTGGGGACTCCCTGTACTCTGTGCACACTATACCTTACTTTGGTATAGTATATACAGAGCCAGATTCCTACATTGTTGGCTCAGCTGTGGTATGTAAAGCCTTGCATTTATTGGACTAACTTAGTCAACCTCTGATCACATGACAAGAATCCAACAAGCATTTGCAATGCAATAGGTCTCGCATTTACGAGAGTTTGAGCTATTGACTTTGTAAATCACAATGCCTTTTTGTGTTGTTTTTAAAACGGATAAAAGGCATTGTCATTTACAAGAGCAGAAATAGCATCAGCAGCAGGATATTGACACTATCAGATGCACAGTAGTGACAGCATCAGATGGAGAGCCACACCAGTATCAGCAGTGACAGCATCAGCAGAAGTGTGAGCATCAGACGCACAGTGGTGACATCAGATGATAGCAATGACAGGATCAGCTGGAGAACAGTGACAGCATCTGCAGAAGGACGGTGACAGCATCAGCATGAGGGCACTGACAGCATCAGATGGGAAGAGACAGCACCAGCAACTGGTTGGCAACAGCATTAGAAAAAGAGCAATGCCATTATCAGATGAAGAGCAGTGACAGCATCGACAGAAGGGTGGTGACAGCATCAGATGCACAGTGGTGACACCTTCAGTGAGAGGGCGAAGACAATATGAGAAGAGGGCAGTGACAGTATCAGATGCACAGTGGTGACCGCATTAGTGAGAGTGCAATGACAGTATCAGCTGGAGAGTAGTGGCAGCGGGAGGGCGATGACAATATCAGCAGGAGGGCAGTGACCGCATCAGATGAACAGCAGAGACAGCATCAGCAGCAGGATAGTGACACTATTAGATGCACAGTAGTGACAGCATCAGATGGAGAGCAGTGACAGCATCAGCAGATGGGAGTTGTGAGCATCAGAAGCACAGTGCTGACAGCATCAGATGAGAGCAATGACAGGATCAGATGGAGAACAGTGACAACATCTGCAGAACGACAGTGACAGCATCAGTGAGAGTGTGATGATATACGAAGGAGGGCGATGACAGTATCAGATGAAGAGCAGAGACAGCAGTGTGAGGAGAGCAGTGACGGCAGGACAGCAATAGCAGGAGAGCAGTGACAGCAGAATCAGCAGGAGAGCAGTGACAGCAGTGTGAGGAGAGCAGTGACAGCAGTGTCAGCAGTGTGAGGAGAGCAGTGACGGCAGGACAGCAGTGACAGCAGCAGCAGGAGAAAGGTGACAGCAGAATCAGCAGGAGAGCAGTGACAGCAGCAGCAGGAGAGCAGTGACAGCAGCAGCAGGAGAGCAGTGATAGCAGTGAGAGCAGTGTGAAGAGAGCAGTGATAGCAGTGAGAAGAGAGCAGTGACAGCAGCGTGAGGAGAGCAATGACAGAAGTGGGAGGAGAGCAGTGACAGCAGCAGGAGAGCAGTGGTAGCAGCAGGCGAGCAGTAAAGAACAAGTTACTTACCTTCGGTAACGATATATCTGTAAGAGACATATATTAGTTATAGATTTCTTACCTTAAAATTACCACCAGGCATCAGACTGGATCCGGAGAATTTTTGTTCAGCAGTACCCCTGCGCGTTGGTAGGTGGCATCGGTCGACTGCTCGTTCGTCGTTAACGTTGTGATCGGCGGAATGACGTTGCGGTATCCATTTAGAAGTTGCCCCTGCGCGGTGACGTCAGTTCTTTACACGACATTCCACGCCAGAAGCGCAGAGCCATGCAAGACACTGACCACTGGTGCACAAAACTAGGGCCCTGAAAGGGAGTCCCTTACTCTAGAAGTCAGTTCGCAGAACGGGGAGGATGGGTGGGGCGGTAAGGAATCTATAACTAATATATGTCTCTTACAGATATATTGTTACCGAAGGTAAGTAACTTGTTCATCTGAAAGAGACTATTAGTTATAGATTCCTTACCTTAGAATAGATACCCCAGCAATACTAACCCCGGAGGTGGGTCTGCGAACCAAGTTCACACCAGAAAGTCCTAGAGAACTGAACGGCCAAAGAAGCAGTCTCTCCGGACTTGAAAATCCAGGCAGTAATGCTTAGTGAACGTGTGCAGAGATGCCCATGTGGCGGCCTGGCAGATGTCACCGAGGGGGACTCCACGTCCCAAAGCAGTAGTGGCTGCCGTCGCCCTGGTAGAATGGGCGAGCAGTCCTACCGGAGGCTCCTTTTTCGCTAAGGAGTAACAGATCTTGATGCAAAGGACGACCCATCGAGAGATAATCCGTTTTTGCACTGCCCGACCTTTCTTGGTGCCCACATAGCCAACAAAGAGTTGATCATCCACCCAGAATTGTTTTGTGCGATCAAGATAAAATGATAGCGCACGTTTTGGATCCAGATGGGGGGAGTCTCTCCTCCTCCTTAGAAGGATGCGGGGGCAGGAAGAAGGTGGGCAAAGTGATGGTCTGTCCTATGTGGAAAGAGGTAACCACTTTGGGAAGAAAAGAAGGTCTAGTTTGAAGGACAACCTTGTCCGGATGAACAGCAAGGAAAGGAGGTTTGGAAGAAAGAGCCTGGAACTCACTCACCCTGCAAGCAGAGGTGATGGCCACCAGAAAAGCAGTCTTCAAGGTCAAGAGTCTGAGAGGACAATTATGCAGTGGCTCAAAAGGAGCACACATAAGGTAAGATTCAAGTCCCACTTGGGCATTACGAAAGGAATAGGAGGAAAGAGGTGAGTAATGCCCTTAAGAAATCTATTTACAATAGGGGACTTCAAAAGAGAAGGCTGATCAGGAAGGCGAAGAAAGGCCGAAATGGTCGAAAGATAGCCTTTAAGGGTGCCCAGAGCAGAGCCCTGCTGGGCCAAAGAAAGAATGAAGAGAAGAACCTCTGAAAGAGGGGCAGAAAGGGGATCCACAGCCTTTGCTGTGCACCATGCCACAAATTTGTTCCACCTACAGGCGTATACCGTTTTATTGGAGGGAGGCCTGGCTGCCAAGATGACATTACAAACTTCGGGAGGAAGGTCAAAAGCTGACAACTGTCGCCGCTCAATCTCCACGCAAGGAGGTGGAGGCTGGACAGGTTCGGAAGGAGGACCGTCCCCTGTTGCTGCGACAGAAGATCCTCCCGAAGAGGCAGTCTGATCGGAGGATCGATGGCCATGCTCAAGAGCTCTGGGTACCAGACTCTTGGTGCCCAGACGGAGCTGTAGGAAAGTAGGATCTGCATCTTCTGGTTACCCCCACTTTTTGCTGGTGTCTCACTGTTTGTGGACTAGTCTGACTGGGATCCTGCTAATCAGGACCCCAGTCTATCTGCTTTCTCCCTTAAATGGCTATTTATGTACTTTAGGTACTCTCCAGATTGGAAACTGGGGTACCCTCATCAGTCCCTAGTATATGGTACACATGTACCCAGGGCATAGGTACCCCAGAGGCCTCCCATGGGCTGAAGCATGTATTATGCCACCCCTGAGAGGCCATTCAAAATGACACAACAGGCCTGCTACTGCAGCCTGTGTAAGCTGGTGCTTGCACCACTTACTTAGATATCGGTTCACTATATCTATCTACATCACTACACTTAAAACCTATCAGTCACCCCTATAGCAGGCCTTATCAATCCTGAAGGCAGGGTGCTGGGTTTTGTGTGAGAGGGTGCCCCTGCATGAGTAGGGCCCCTCTGCAGCCTTCGGAGACCATTCTCCGGGGTTGTCTGTGATACAGCCAGACATATAGGTAAAGGTGCATTATAACCTCGCGGTAAACGCTATCTTTAAAACGGCTGCGTAGAAACATGTCGTGTTTGGTGTCAAACACCTTGGAACCATACCTCCACACCAGTAACTGGTGTGGGAGGTATGATTCCACCCTTCAGAAGTAACGTTCATGGGTCACCGGTCTACCCGGTACCAGCTTTCTCGACCTGGGAAGCACAAAATGGACGCTGCCAGCCACAGACACATTTCTGCCCTCCTACTGCTGAGCCGAGCTCAAGCAGAGGAAGGCATGACAATAGGCATCCTGTCACAGGGAGGTGTAACCACCTCCCAGACAGGGTTTAGTGTATTGGGGCTGGGTGGGTGCACTCTGAGAGTGCCAGAAAGTCTGCACTGGGGGCACATTTGGTTTCCCTGTGCATAGTCCAGCTCAAACCAGTTCCAGGAGCCGTTGGCTCCTGCTTTGGCGCGAAACTGGACAAAGGACGTGGGTGTAGCCACCCCTCTGTCCTGCCCCTCCCCTAGGAGGGACCCCTGAATCTGTCCTACCCTCTCCCGTGGGTATAAAATGGGCTACCTGGCTACAGGACATTGGATTTTACCTGGACAAGATTCTACCAAGAAGAAACCAAGTACTTTGAATGTCTGCACACCGCTGGACGACTGAAGAATCTCCCTTGGAGTAAAGGAGTTACTCCCCTGCAGAAGAAGGCACCTAAGCGCATCTGACCGGCTTGCTGCTTCCGAGCTCCTGAGGACTCCGAAGATTTCAGCAACACAAGAGGTGGGTTTCCGAAGGTCCCGGAGGTCGATCTGCCCTCTCAGCAATTCTGAGGCCAGTACCCCTCGTGGGGACTGTGTGACCCGAACCCCTGTGCACCGCGTACATTTGCAGTTGCATATGCTTGTTGGCGATCCCCGAGCTTGTGCATTGGACTCCGTGTAGTCCTGACCCCGAGCAGTATTTGCACCAAAGAAATCCGGCCTCCTCGCACCGAGTGCTGGTGCTTTGCAAACTTGCTTGAGGTCTCCTCGCGACTCCTGGTCCGTTAGCCTGTGGGTCCTGGCGAGGGTCACCTTGTTGGTTCTTGGGCTTCCCTGGTTGCTCCAGACGTGCCCTGACTCTCCATTGCTTGGAGAGTCCCCTGGACCTTGCTGGTCCACACTGTAACCTGTTTGTCCTCCTGCGTGGGTTGCATTTGCCAAGGCTTGATTGGTGCTCCAGCCGGACACCGACTCCTCAGCATTCGACATCCTTCGTGGGACAGCTCACCTCCGGCTCCTGGTCGTCCTAGACATCGGTGGGCATTTGACTACCGAGCCCCTGGTCACCTGAAGTGATCTAGACTCTGTCCCCTCTGCTTTCAGGTTCCTTCCTTCCAGAATCCAGGCTTGGATTCCACCGGACACTTTTCACCTTCACGGCAGCAGTACTTCTTCCCGGCACTCCATTGAAAACGACGGAGGTTTCCGACACCACTTGACCCCTATGCACCCGGCTCCTCTGGGATAGGTAACTTGGGTACCTTGGTATCCACGGGTGGGTTGGCCTTAGAACCTCTTCATGTTCCAAAGGGTTTGCTTGAAGTCCTCCTAGAAGTGTCCTTAAACTGTAACTTTGCAACCGCGACTTTCCCATAGAGTTGTACGGAGCACGCGGTCGTGTTTCCTCACTGCACCCGTCCTCCGTGGGCTCCCTGTGTCACTACCTTGGGTGGTGCCTTGGTGTCCCAGCGATTCTACGTGCTCTAGGCACTGTGTCTAGTCAAGTCGTGATTGATATACCATTTTTTTAGTATATGGTTCGGTCTCCCCCTGAAGCCCGCTGTGTATTGTGCTACTTACAACTGTTCTATTGATCACGTATTGTGTGCTTATGCTCTATTCTCGTGTAGAAGATAGTAGAGAGTGTTATATTAATAAATACATATTTTTATATAACTACTGTGTGGTTCTCCTTTCATTTAGTCATTCAGGAGGTGATATTCTGGTAAAAAAAAGCTGCTTTACATTCCTTCAAGATTAAGCCTGAAGGCTGCTCTCCACAGCTACCACTAGGATAGCTTTCTAAAAGGTTATCTTTGACCTTGAACATCATAAGGGTCGTTTGGACTGGTGCAAGGTGCCCACTTTAATTAGTGGACAGCATATACCAGGCCAACTTCTCACAGGAGCCACAAGAATGACTTGGGCCCAGTCGCGCTTGATCTTCTTCAGCACTCTGGGCAGAAGTGGTATAGGCGGAAAGGCGTATAGAAGACCGCAATTCCACTTGCGATGAAAAGCGTCACCGAGCGAGTGCCGCCTTGGAAATTCCAACACGCAGAACTGCTGACATTGCTCGTTCTCTTCGGTGGCGAACAGATCTAACCAAGGCTCTCCCCACTGCTGAAAGAGACCTTGCACCACCTCTGAGTGAAGACGCCATTCGTGATCCATCATGCACCGGCAGCTGAGTTCATCCGCCCTGACGTTCAGGGAACCTGCCAGGTGGTGAACCGCCAGGGACATGCCCTGACGTTCCAGCCATGTCCAGAGGCGGAGAGCCTCTTGACATAGGGTCCACAACCCCACCCCGCCCTGTTTGTTGCAGTACCACATGGTGGTGGCGTTGTCCGTGAACACCTGCACTACTCTTTCTTTAACAGAAGGAAGGAATGCTTTCAGTGAAAGACAAATCGACCGGAGCTCCAACAGGTTGATGTGGAGCCCGGACTCAGCCGGAAACCAGAGGCTTCTGATCTCCGCCTCTCCCATGTGGCCGCCCCATCCCAGAAGTGACGCATCTGTCACCACTGTGAAGTCTGGTTGGGGAAGGGAGAGGGTTCTGCCGTTGACCCAATCCTGGTTCGTTAGCCACCACTGCAATTGGTCTGCAGTGCCCTCCGAGATCTGGACAACATCGGAAAGATTCCCCTGATGCTGCGCCCACTGGAACATCAGGTCCCACTGCAGAGCCCGCATATGCCACCTGGCATGATCCACCAGCAGGATGCAGGAGGCCATGAGGCCCAGCCGCCTCAAGGTCAATCTCACCGAAACCCAGCATAGAGGCTGAAACATCGGTATCATAGCCTGAATATCCCAGACTCGCTGCTCGGGAGGATAAGCCCGAAGCTGCGCTGTATCCAGAACTGCTCCGATGAAAATGAGCTTCTGAGAGGGAATCAGGTGCGACTTCGGCTTGTTGATAGTGAACCCCAGCGAATGCAGGAGGTCCACCATAGTCTGGAGGTGGGAGACGACAGCCTGGGGCGAGTTCGCCTTCAACAGCCAGTCGTCGAGGTAGGGGACGACTGGAACCCCTGATCTGCACAGATGAGCTGCGACCACCGCCATCACTTTTGTGAAAACCCGAGGGGCGCTGGTAAGGCCGAAGGGGAGCACGGTGAACTGAAAATGCTCGTGGCCTACCATGAACCGTAGGTAACGTCTGTGGGCTGGCAGGACGGGAATGTGGAAGTAAGCGTCCTGCAAGTCCAATGCTACCAACCAGTCTCCGTGGTCAAGGGCAGACAGGACCTGAGCCAATGTCAACATTTTGAACTTCTCCTTCCGGAGGAAGCGGTTGACGTCCCTGAGATCCAAGATAGGACGCAGGCCTTTGTCCTTCTTGGGCACCAGGAAGTAGTGGGAGTAACAACCACGACCTACTTCTGGGACAGGGACTTGCTCGATAGCTCCCTTGGCCAAGAGAGCCGTAACTTCCTGACGGAGAAGAGCCAAGTGATCCTACGACATGCGATGGAGTGTAGGTGGCATGGAGGGAGGGGCAGTCTCGAAGGTGAGGGAGTAGCCCCTTCGGACTATCTGCAAAACCGACCTGTCTGACGTGATGTTGTGCCAGTGGGGGAGGTGAGGGCGGATCCTGCCGCCCACTGGCAACTGGTGGCCCTGAAAGGTCGGACTAGGAAGGCTTAGAGGCTGCTGCAGAAGGGACACTGGTGGACGGGCCCGCCCACTGGCCCCCAGACCCACGAAATTGGGTCCCACGTCCTCGGCCACGCTGAGGCTGGGTAGCTTGCGCCGGCCTGTGGCCCTGGGTGGAACGCGGTGGGGCACCCCTTCCATAGCGGCGAAAGGGGCAAAAGGCAAACTGCACAGGATGAGAGGTGGCAGCGAGGCCCAAGGATCAAGCCGTAGCTCTAGAATCCTTAAAGCGCTCGAGCGCACTGTCAGCCTTGTCGCCAAACAGGCGACTGCCATCAAAGGGCATGTCCAAAAGAGTCGATTGGACATCCCCAGAAAAGCCAGTGGACCTCAGCTAGGCGTAGTGCCTTAGGGTTACTGACGTAGAAATCATTCTACCCAGCGAGTTGGCGGTGTCCAGCCCACATCGGATGGCAAACTTCGCTGCGTCTCTCCCCTCCGCGACCGCACGGGAGTGTGTGTCCCGGGCCTCCTCCGGGCACTGTGGCAGCACCTGCGCAACCGTGTCCCACACAGAGTGGGTGTAACGGCCCAAAAGCCATGCGGTGTTCACAGTCCTAAGCTGGCAGAAGAAAACATCTTCTTCCCAAGATGGTCCAGCTTCTTGGATACCCTATCTGGGGGAGCAGAAGGGAACGCGCCTTTGGAAGTTGAGGCTTGGACCAAGCTCTCGGGGGAAGGGTGTTGGGAGAGGAAAATTGGGGTGCCTGGGGCCGGGCGGTGGCATCTATCCACAGGAGCCACTGTGCTGGGCCTGGACCAAGTGCCCAGAAGGATGTCTGTGAGGGCCTCATTGAACGGCATTAGGGGCTTCGAAGAGGTCGCTGACGGCTGAAGCACCTCAGTCAGGAGATTAGTCCTGACTGCCACCGTAGGAAGCTCAAGGCCCAAGGCCTCAGCCGCCCCCGCAACACCAAAGCATAGGAGGCTCCCTCCTCCGTGGCCACGGTAGGGGGAGAAAGCATGCCAAGGTCTGGGGAGGTATCCAGACCACTGGCCTCACCCAACTCATCTCTCCAGTCCGGCTACTCAAGCTGGTCTGCCAAAGGGTCAACAGACTCCTCCCAGTCATCCTCACCCTCTTCTGGCTGCCACTCAGGGCGATAGGGAACACCAGGGTAGAACAGTGGTACAAAAGTACCGGTCAGAGCCGGTACCGGCGTCGGTCGATGCCGGTCCGGCTCCGTGTCCAAGCCAAGGGGGAGGCTGGGGTCGAGACCGGCCGGTACCGGCGTCGGAGGTGGAAGAGGCGCCGGCAGAGGTATCGGTGCCTGAGGAGGCATCGTTAGGTCGACCGGCATCGATCCGGATCCAGGCCTGGATCCCTGGCGGCCCTGCGGCGCTGAGGCTGGAGCCGCAGGCATCGAAGGCCTAGAGCCTCGAGCCGAGTCCGCGGGGCCTGAAGGCGCGCCTGCGGAGTCGGGCTGCCCAAAGATGGAGTGGAGAGCTTCGTAAAATGCACGAAGCTGGGC
This sequence comes from Calotriton arnoldi, assembly GCA_963921515.1. NCBI lineage: Eukaryota > Metazoa > Chordata > Amphibia > Caudata > Salamandridae > Calotriton > Calotriton arnoldi. Next base: position 1,830,483 of record CAWUFW010001866.1, on the reverse strand, counting down.
AGGACACGCTCCGGCTCCCGGGATGGGAGGGAAGCTCGGAGCCGTCCCAGAAGGCTCCGCGGGCGGAGCCGAAGGTTGACTACCTTCCGCATCCTGCGTCGCGTTGTCCGACGGACGGGGAGAAGACGAAGAGCGACGGTGCTTCTTCGCCTTCTTCTTGTGCTTCGACTTACCTGAAGATGAAGACTTCGATGAGGAGTGATGGTGGTGACTCTGCGACTGGTCCCGCGACCTCCCTCTCGACTGGGACCTCGAGCGGCGTGGAGCTGCCTGCCGGGCCTCAAGAAGCTTTCGGGACCGCTCCCGCAAAGACTTCGGGTTCATGACCCGACAGTCGGAGCACGACTTCGAGTCGTGGTCACTCTCCAGGCACCAGAGGCTCACGAGACGTGGGTCCGTGACCGACATCAACTTGTGACAGGAGTCACAGGGTTTGAAGCCGGTCCAGCGATGGGACATCCCTACGTGCACCAGGAGTTGAACGACTCGAAAAAGATGTCGACAAAAGTCGAAAAAGTGCTAATCAAAAAGTGACTAAGGGTACCGCTCTCTCCGGATCTGCGCTGGCTGGTGCGGAACAAGAAAGAATTGACGTCAGCGCGCAGGGGCAGCGTCTAGGTAGATACCGCGACGTCATTCTGGCGATCACGATGCCAACGACGAACGCGGAGTCGACCGACGCCACCTACCGACGCGCAGGGGTACTGTTGAAGAAAAATTCTCTGGATCCAGTCAGACGCCTGGGGGTAATTCTAAGGTAAGGAATCTATAACTAATAGTCTCTTTCAGATAGAAGTAGCAGTGACAGCAGTGTGAGGACAGCAGTGACAGCAGCAGCAGGGCAGTGACAGCAGCAGCAGGAGAGCAGTGACAGAAGTAGCAGGAGAGCAGTGACAGCAGTTTGAGGCCACAAGTGACAGCAGCAGGAGAGCAATGACAGCAGCAGCAGAGCAGCAACAGAAGTGTCAGCAGCAGACCAGTGACAGCAGCAGCAGGAGAGCATTGACAGCAATGTGAGAGCAGTGACAGCAGCATCAGCAAGAGAGCAGCAGCAGTGGGAGAGTAGTGACAGCAGCAACAGCAGGAGAGCAGTGACAGCATAGTCAGCAGGAGAGCAATGACAGGTGCATGAGGAGAGCAGTGACAGCAGTCACCAGGAGAGAAGTGACAGCAGTGAGGGGAGCAGTGACAGCAGCAGAGCAGTGACAGTAGAGTCAGCCGGAGAGCAGTGACAGCAGAGTCAGCAGGAGAGCAGTGACAGCATTAGGAAAGCAGTGACAGCAGTGTGAGGAGAGCTGTGACAGCAGCAGTAGAAGTGCATTGACAGCAGACTCACCAGGAAAGCAGTGACATCAGAGTCACCAGGAGAGCAGTGACAGTAGTGAGAGGAGAGCAGTGACAGCGGCAGCAGGAAAGCAGTGACAGCAGTGTGAGGATAGCAGTGACAGCAGCAGGAGAGGTGTGACAGCAGAGCAGCATTAGAGCAGTGACAGCGGCAGAAGAGCAGTGAAAGCAGTAGGAGAGCAGTGACAGCAGTGTGAGAAGAGCAGTGACAGCAGAGTCACCAGAGCAGTGACAGCATCAGCAGAAGAGCAGTGACAGTGGAGTCAGCATGTGAGCAGTGACAGCAGTATCACGAGAGCATTGACAGCAGAAGCAGGAAAGCAGTGACAGCAGGAGAGCAGTGACAGCAGAGCAGTGACAGCAGGAGAGCAATGACAGCAGTGTTAGGACAGCAGTGATAGCAGGAGCAGTGACAGCAGCGTGAGGACAGCAGTGCGAGCAGAGCAGTGACAGCAGGAAAGCAATGGCAGCAGCAGCAGGAGAGCAGTGACAGCAGCAGCAGGAGAGCAGTGACAGCAGCAGGAGAGCAGTGACAGCAGCGTGAGGACAGCAGTGACCGCAGCAGCAGGAAAGCAGGGACAGAAGCAGCAGGAGAGCAGTGACAGCAGTGATAGCAGAAGCATAGCAGTGACAGCAGTGTGAGGAGAGCAGTGACAGCAGCAGCCAGAGAGCAGTGAAAGCAGCAGCCAGAGAGCAGTGACAGCAGCAGAATAGCAGCAACAGAAGTGTCAGCAGGAGAGCATTGACAGCAGCAGGAGAGCATTGACAGCAGCGTGAGGAGAGCAGTGACAGCAGCATCAGCAGGAGAGCAGCAGCAGCGGGAGAGTAGTGACAGCAGCAACAGCAGGAGAGCAGTGACAGCATAGTCAGCAGGAGAGCAATGACAGGTGCATGAGGAGAGCAGTGACAGCAGTGTGAGGAGAGCTGTGACAGCAGCAGTAGAAGTGCATTGACAGCAGACTCACCAGGAAAGCAGTGACAGCAGAGTCACCAGGAGAGCAGTGACAGCATCAGGAAAGCAGTGACAGCAGTGTGAGGAGAGCTGTGACAGCAGCAGTAGAAGTGCATTGACAGCAGACTCACCAGGAAAGCAGTGACAGCAGAGTCACCAGGAGAGCAGTGACAGCATCAGGAAAGCAGTGACAGCAGTGTGAGGAGAGCTGTGACAGCAGCAGTAGTAGAAGTGCATTGACAGCAGACTCACCAGGAAAGCAGTGACAGCAGAGTCACCAGGAGAGCAGTGACAGCAGTGTGAGGAGAGCAGTGACAGCGGCAGCAGGAGAGCAGTGACAGCAGTGTGAGGATAGCAGTGACAGCAGCAGGAGAGGTGTGACAGCAGAGCAGCATTAGAGCAGTGACAGTGGCAGAAGAGCAGTGATAGCAGTAGGAGAGCAGTGACAGCAGTGTGAGGAGAGCAGTGACAGCAGAGTCACCAGTAGAGCAGCGACAGCATCAACAGAAGAGCAGTGACAGTGGAGTCAGCATGTGAGCAGTGACAGCAGTATCAGGAGAGCAGTGACAGCAGCAGCAGGAGAGCAGTGACAGCAGCAGGAGAGCAGTGACAGCAGAGTGAGGACAGCAGTGACCGCAGCAGCAGGAAAGCAGGGACAGAAGCAGCAGGAGAGCAGTGACAGCAGTGATAGCAGAAGCATAGCAGTGACAGCAGGGTGAGGAGAGCAGTGACAGCAGCAGCCAGAGAGCAGTGAAAGCAGCAGCCAGAGAGTAGTGACAGCAGTGTGAGGAGAGCAGTGACAGCAGCATCAGCAGGAGAGCAGTGACAGCAGAAGCTGCAGTGGCAGCAGAGTCAGCAGGAGAGCAGTGACAATAGCATGAGGAGAGCAGTGACAGCAGAGTGAGGAGAGCTGTGACAGCAGCATGAGAGCAGTGAAAGCAGCATCAGCAGGAGAGCAGTGACAGCAGCAGAGCAGTGACAGTAGAGTCAGCAGGAGAGTAGTGACAGTAGCATGAGGAGAGCAGTGTCAGCAGTCACCAGGAGAGCAGAGACAGCAGTGACAGTAGAGTCAGCAGGCGAGTAGTGACAGCAGCAAGGGAGCAGTGACAGCAGCTGCAAGGGAGCAGTGACAATGTGAGGAGAGCAGTGACAGCAACAGAGCAGAGAAGTGACACAGCAGCAGGAGAGCAGTAGCAGCAGCCTCAACAAGAGAGCTGTGACAGCAGAGTCACCAGGAGAGAAGTGACAGCAGTGTGAGGAGAGCTGTGACAGCAGTGTGAGGAGAGCAGTGACAGCAGCAGGAGAGCAGTGACAGCGGCAGCAGGAGAGCAGTGACACCGACAGAACAGCAGTAATAACAGCAGTAGGAGAGCAGTGACAGCAGTGTGAGGAGAGCAGTGACAGCAGAGTCACCAGGAGAGCAGTGACAGCAGAGTCACCAGGAGAGCAGTGATAGCATCAGCAGAAGAGAGTGACAGTGGAGTCAGCATGTGAGCAGTGACAGCAGCGTCATCAGGATAATGACAAAGCCAATGACAAATATGGGCAGAGAGTGGGCGGGGCTTCAAGTACATACTCCAATACAGCATGCCTCACAGAGCAGCGCATGCGCTGCCCAGGCTCGACCTAAATCTGCTCTAATTTGGGAGTGCTACTTTATGTTACAGTTAATTGAATCCGTATGAATGCAGCTATTGAAGAACATGTTTATGATGGCAGGTCAGTAAGAGGTGGTCAAATTAGCCCTCATCAGTCAGCACTATTGTCCAGTATTTACAGGGGGGACCCTTAAAATTGATCATGGAAAACCATAGACAGCTTCAGCACCGACACTGGACCAGCTACCCCATCTACTTCCAGACTATGTTGGGTTTGCTCACTGTACATAGGCCAGAAAGTAATACACACCACAAACACTGAGTGAGCAATAGAAGTGAAAAGAGAGAATTGAAATAGGCTTAGGGGCCCTTAAATAAAACAAGTTTTGGCAAAGGCAATAAATAGTTTTGGCCTTGACAAGGTGGTGCAATGGTTATTTTTTTTTGTTTATTGGAGGTAAAAAAGAAAATAAACATGCCATCACCTAAATGCGGTGGCCATATCTTTGCAATAAGATTTTTTTTTTTTAAACTAACTTTTGCATATGATTTTAACAGAACAGGACATGTGCTTTCTAACAGGCATGTGTACTTACAAAAGGTATACAAACTCGTTTTAGTTTTAATGCACCTCACGGTACAAAAAAGCTACTGTTGGCTTTATATTACTATAACCTGAAGGCTTTTTCTAAACACATATGGATGACATTAAAAGAACAAAAAATGATATAAAGAATGGAGAGAAAAAACGTATGGACAAAGTAAGCATTGTGGATGTGCACGTACGATCAAGCAAAATGGAGTCACTTACAGTGGAAAAGAGCCAGTGGCTGAAGAGGGCTGATCCATTGCCCCACATTGTATGCAGAAGCAACATGTAAATTAGAGTTGAACAGATCAATAGATGTAAAGGGCAGCCCCAAACTCTATCGATATACGTATATGTCTGTATTTTTAGGTCGAGCCTGAGCCAGCGCGCAAGCGCTGCTCTGGCGATGATCTGTTGTAGTACAGTATGGGAGAGAAGCCCCGCCCACTCCCCCGCCCATATTTTTCATTGGCTTGTGTCTTTGTCCTTCATAAATGCTGTATTCTGATTCCTAAATAGGCTTGTTAGTCCCTCTTTAGTACGGCCATGTCTTTATTTGTAACCTCCCATGGCTACTGGCCCCTTTACTTGGTTGTTACACGGTATGTGTACTATTTTCTTTATTGAGTTTCTCCTAGATTAGGCACGATGACGTGCTTTGCTTACATTCAGCAGGCCATGCCCGCTTTCACTTTCAAACCAGCCGGGACAATGGCAGTCGTTTGTTTGCAATGCTATAGGTCTCGCATTTAAATGCGAGACCTACTGCATTGCAAACATTATTTTTTCTTCTAATGTTCTTCTTGGCCTCCCCCATGTGTTACCGCCGCATACGAACCAACAACTCGCACACCATCGCGAGGAGGAACGGGTGGTTCTACTAGTTGCACATGAAAGGGTTGGCCCTCAGACTTGGGAAGCCGAGGACGTAAGGCGGCCTCACATACTACAACCCTCCCCCAAAGATCTATGAGATATATCATATGGGTGTCTCAGGAGTCCCTCGCCAACTTCCGCTGGGAGCCCTTCATCCTTCGTAACGCCACTGTCCCTCAAACAAGATAGATGGGTGCCATTCTCTTCCTGCCGATTTAACTACGGGACAAAGAGTCATGAAGAGTACACGCATATACTGAAGAAGCATTGCTTCTCTATAAGCCGATAATAACTAAGCGGGCGATCCCTCGCCACCTGAGGAGGAGCCATAGAGCTTGGCGTGGCTTGCCCACATCCCCCTCTCCCTGCCTAGCCCGCCCAAGCTGTGCTCACTCTAGTACAGGAGTGAGAGCTGAAGCCAAGAAGCCGTGTAGTGGACCTCGGTAATATGAAGCCTTTGCATAACCCCGCTGCTGTGAGCAACCCTCCAGGTAAAGTGAGAGCGGGGCAGCAGCCCACAAGCTGCGCCATGACCGGCCAATCCGAGCCGTCCTGAGGCCGCAGCACCCGCGCCATGAGCGCCTCCCTGCCACCAGAGCGCTTTCAGCTCTGAGATCTTTGCCTGTCGCTGCTCAGCACCGGCTTCTTCCTGTGCGACATGGCCGCTGACCTGTGGGTGGCAGGGAGCTACTTCAGCGAGGGCCACTACTACTGGGGCGGGCTGGTGTTGGCTCTGTTCGGCCTGTCTTCGGTCTCCGTGCAGCTCTTCAGCTGGGACTGGTACCGGGCGGATGAGCGGCAGCAAGAGGAGGTTGCGGAGGCGCCCGTCCAGGAAGACGAGGAGCCGGAGCGGTGCTTGTCGGACTTCACCTCGTACAGACTGCTATCCTCCCCGCGCTGTCGGACCTTCCTGCACGTATGTCAGCTGGGCTTCCTCCTCAGGTAGAGCCGCGCTGCGTGGGGCCGGGCTGATGGCGTAGTGCTTTCTAGGTATCTGTGGGTCCCTGTCTGTCAACTAATGTGACCGAGCACTTGCTTCTATGTTTCGATAGCCAGGGTGTTCTTGCTCATTAATTCCCTTAGTTCCTCGGGTGACAGTGGGTCCGGTAAAGTTATGGCACTTTGGTACTATTGCTCAATAAAACACATTTATTACCCAGGTAATTGGTTGAGAGCTGCAGGGGTGTGTAACATAGTGCCTTACCCTTCACGATGCACCAAAACACTGTGTGTGCGGGTAGCATGCTACTTTGTGGAATCCCAGTATAAGTGATTCAGGCAAGCATAACGTTTACTGTTAAATTGTGAGATTTCATTCAGTGTGAAGCGACATGCAGTAATTCTGCCATTTTTGCCAGTTCTATGTGTTGATGTTGATAACATATTTTGTGGCGTTTCGTAGTTACTTAACGGATATGAGAGCATTGAAAGTCCTCCCAAGAACCCAATCTATCTATCATAGTCACATGACATTATTGGCTTCTCTTTACTCTTGAAGACAGATGTCCTTCTTTCCCATTTTCACGTGGACACAAAGTTATTCGTAGTTTTGAAAATACCAGCCAGTTATCCACCAATTTGTATTGGAATAAACTGTAGACTGTAGATGTTTTAAAATAAGTCACATTTTCAGTCCCTAATTGCTGTTCCACATTCCATGCTTGTTCATTTTATATAATACATTATGGCGAAACAATGCTAGGGGCCCGGTTTGAAAGAACAAAACAATACCCAAAACAAATATAACAACAAATACAATATTTTCAAATACCCAAAATCAAGAGGCTCCTGAGAACACGCACAAACAATACACACAATTAAAAACCCTGCTACGTACAATTATATTGCAATAACTGTACACTTTTTATTATTATTTAAAACTCCTGAGGTAAAAAACACAAACAATTCAAATTTACAATTGTTTTTTTTTTTTTTAAAAGGAACACAAATTTTGTTTTTCCTTAAGTTTTGGGGAAGTTTGTTCTAAAACTTTACCGTTCGTATCTTTAGAGACTTACTTCAGAATGTATCCTGGTGATACTTTGGGAGAGGCATTTTGCAGTCACTGCGTGATCAAAGAAGGTTGATGCATTGATTGTAGGATAAAAGACTAGACTTGCATTGTGGTCCCTTCTTGTTCAAAGCCTTCCTGACAAGTCATAAGGACCCATATGCATGATTTGCTGGTCTATTGCCATCCAATGTAGCTTGGCCCTTTTTCTCTATACATGGATATTTTTAGTTTGAGCCTGGGCAGTGCATGCGCTGCTCTGTGAGCCATGCTGTATTGAAGTATGTCCTTGAAGCCCCGCCCACTCTCGGCCCATATTTGTCATTAGATTGTCTCATTGTCCTTCGTAAATGCTGGCTCTGATTCGCTATTAGGCTTGTTAGTCCCTCCTTAGTACCGCCTTGTCTTCATTTGTAACCTCTCATGAGGACTGGCCCTTTTACTTCGGTTGTTACACCATTGAAGTGAGAGCGCGGCATGGGGCGCTTTTAAAAACAAGCATTTGCAGTGCAATAGGTCTTGCATTTGCGGGAGTTTAAGCTATTAGCATTGTAAATGACAATGCCTTTTATTTATGTCTTAAAAACCAAAACATAACTAAAGGGCATTGTCCTTTACAATGCCAATAGCTCAAACTCACATAATTGCGAGACCTATTGCATTGCAAATGCTTGTTTTATTTAATAATTATTTTTGATTGCAGGAGGCTTGCGACCAGCTAAATATGCCTGTAGACCAGACATAAAAAAACAGTCCTACAACAGTATATGGAAGAATTGAGATGAGAGGAATGTGACTAGAGTGCACAGCAACCATTATGATATAATGGGGTAACCCACAATTGTCAAGGACCTGGGTAACGATTGGTATAGGAAACAATGGTCCTAGACTTCTTTGAAGTTACAATTCATTTATGAAAGACATTTCATTAGTCAAAGGGCATCAGGTACATATAGAGTTGGCATTTGTATCATTAATGTACCACCATTTTCTTTATAATGCAAACAAGTATATCCTCGAAAAACACAAAGGCACAAAATATCGCTCCAAAGGTGACCGTTTATTATTTAGTTATTTTTATAACAGATCACCATATTCAATGCTCCAAATAGAGAAAGAGGTTGCTCCAAGGGAGTGTGAAAAAGAAAAGTGCTCGTGTGGTAGGATAGATGTTAGACTTGGCCCTTTTTGGCAGGTTCACCTCTAAACTTTTTGCCTTAAGTTCTGACATGGTGTTGGTGGTTTTAGGCCTCTGGGCACTTTAGCACTGTGGTCCAGTGTAAAGTGCGTGCACTCTCTGTGTACATTTGGTGAAGTTGGCCTGCCCTCCCATAGGAATGCATTGGGGATAAGTGTGTCTGTGGTAATTCCTGGTATGAGAGGAGCGGGCGGGGCGAGTTTAGTATGTATGAACTCATGAGAATAAATGCTGCGCAAAGGTGTGCGCAGATTTATGATGACTGGTGGAGAAATGCCACTTTTAGAAGTTGGCATTTCTGTGTGCTATGTCTGCCTGCCTGATGTGAATTGCATGTCTGGCTTGTGAGTGACAGGGGCTGGGAGGTGTGTGCGGCTCCAGGAGGGGCAGGGTGAGTCAGCGCTGGGCTGAATAGGACCTCTGGGCTAAGAGTAGTGGGAGGGGTAATCCCCTGACTCGGAATAGGAAGGTGCCTGCCCTAGTGAATGCTGGCTCCGCCCCCTGTGGTGTGTCTGATCACCTAGCCCCCACCTGACAAAGGGGAAGAGGAGTTTCGAAAACAAAGTGCTCCAAATCCCCCCTGAACCAGTTGCATCTGGTTCTCCCATGCCCTGCACTTTAGACAAAGGAGAAAGGGTGTATAAAAGTAGGGGCTGTGACCCCAAGATGTTGTTCAGTTCTGTACTTTGGTGCTGATCCTGCTGGGGCGTGCTGCTGCTGGGGCCCAGGGGGGGCTGCCAGGAGGGCTTGCCTCCCTGGGCCCTGCATTGCCCCTCTAAGGACTTATTCTTTTTGCTGCAGGACCTTTGTCTGCTTCTAGCGCCTTGTGAGCGCTTGATTTTGGGAGAAGAGGAGCACGAGGGCTCCGCAGCGCGAAGCTGCAGGCTTTCCTGAGGGAATCCCGACGTGGGGATTCCCCCCTGATGGAGGAGAGTGAAGCGGGTGCCCACCCCGCGTTGGGAAGTGTTTGCGGGTGCCCACCCCGCGTTTTTGAGTCAATGGCGGGTGCCCACCCCGCTTATGTGCTGTTCTGGCGGGTGCCCACCCCGCCGGTACCTTTAACCGAAGCGGGAGCCCACCCCGCGTTTCACCGCCGCGGGCGGAGGCCGGAGAGGAAGTCAGGCAGCGCGATGCCTGGCGTGGGGCGAGACTTCCGCCTCACCAAAAGGAAGTCCCGCCCGCCGGAGACGCGAGAGAGGGAGAGTGCCGGCCGGAGCCTCGCGGGCTCCACAGTGAAGTCCCGGGTCCCAGGAGGGGGCCCGGGTGAAGAGGAGAGGCAAATTATTTTGACTGAAGGCGCATTTGATTATAACCATTTGGATTTATTTGCTCATTCGATAGTGGTGCAGCCCTGATTTAGTTTGTTAGCATACCATTTAGGTTCAGGCAACTTGCGAGAAAAAAGGCATACACATTTCCACCACCAACTACCACTCGTAAGGAAATATAGTGAATTTTGGCCAAATTAAAATCTACCTCAGGTACAAACGTAAGTAAAACAGGAAACTGCAACTAAAGGGAGGGCACTACTGGCTGTAAGGAAATACTTCGCTCACGTAATAAAATGTCGCACTTCGTTACACTGATGCAGCCTGTCTGCCACCATTCCTGTTTGCCCAGGTTTCATCAGGGCACATATCAGAATCTTTTTCCGGCTGTCATAGCACGTGGGCCGAAGAACTAACATGGAGGGTTTGTGTATGATATGCATTATTAATGAGAAAGCGCTTTCATTGAGGAGGAGCAGGCATCTAAACAGCTGCTGAGGTGCTGATCTCCTGGACTAGTTACTGATACTTACGCTCCACGACTCACGAAGATTAGATTAAGTATCAAGTGGTAGCATTTATAGCCCTTTCCTTTGTGCGTCTGCCATGTTTTCAGCTCGCCTCTTTTTGGTAGTCTGTCACTTTCCACTGGCCCGTCCCCTCTTGTGCCAGTCCTCGTGTTACAGCAAACAGAACCTTGCGAAACCAGAAGAAGCTGCCCCATTTGCTACGAGTTAGACAGGGCCAGGCCTCATGGGAGCTTACAAATAAAGACAAGGATGTACTAAGGAGGGACTAACAGGCCTAGTAAAATCAAAAGCAAGCATTTTAGAAGGACAATGACAAGCCAATGACAAATATGGGTGGGGCTTCCATTACATACTCCAAAACAGCATGGCTCGCAGAGCGGCGCATGCGCTGCCCAGGCTCAACCTAAATATTGACTTTAGTACAGCTCATTTTTTGAATTGACTATTTTTAAAAATTAAAAAAAAAATCCTGTTAGGGCCTTGTATTAAGTCCCCGTAGCAGGTCTTAGAGAAAGTAAAAGTCACTGAAGTTAGGGGGGGTACTTATAACTTTTGTGTGTAGGTCTTCAAAAAAGAACCCCACTTTAGAAAAATAATTAGCAACACAGGGAATGTGGCTGAGGAGCGCAACCTCACCCCTTACTCCAACCTAGGGGTTAGGGAGCAAAGGCTTCTCTGTAAGGCTAGACAAATAAGAACAGGGTCCAACCCTACCAGAATAGAACTCTTGGAGTTTCTGGCAGAGTATGAGAAGGACCACCCCTCCCCTGAGAAGGAAGACAAAGGGAGATGGGGAGGGTAGTGAAGTGGATGAGGTCTTTAACCATCAACCTCAACTACTTAGGGAGGGAGGGAACTTTGAGCTTCTCACCTCCAAGCCAGGGAGTAGAGGGACTAGAACGTCCAGAGGAAGGCTAGACTGTACAAAACAGTGAAGACAACTTCACTGAGGACAACTTTTTATCAAGGTTCACCAGGAGGCTAGAGACTAGGCTCTTAGCTCTAGAAAAAGAGAGAGAAGATATGGGCCTAGGTCTGATCAATGGTGGCAGCAATACTAAAAACCAAGAGAGAGAGGGATCCTATGATCCTAAAATCCCCAAAGGGATTGTCCCTAAATTTGAGGACGGTGATGATATCACCAAGTGTGGTGGACTATGTACTAGGCCTTCGTTCCAGGACGGCAGAGTACATGCAGAAAGCATCCAAACACCTTGAGGGCAGCCAGGAGCTCCAGAAGCTCTGGTATGACCAAAAATCTGCACTGGTAGAATTCAAACCAGGGAGGCAGGTGTGGGTTTTGGAGCCAGTGGCACCAAGGGCCCTCCAGGACAAATGGAGTGGCCTATACCCTATCCTAGAAAAAGAGAGTGAGGTCACCTACTTGGTAGACCTGGGCACTGGCAGGTCCCCCAAAAGTGTGATACATGTGAACCGCCTCAAACTCTATTGTGACAGGGCTGATGTAACCATGCTAATGGATACTGATGAGGTTCAGGAGACAGAGAGTGAACCTCTCCCTGACCTCCTCTCCTACAGCCCCCAAGATGGGTCAGTAGATGGAGTTGTCTACTCAGACACCCTCTCTGCCCAACAGCAAGCTGATTGCAGACAGGTTCTGCAACAGTATGCACAGCTCTTGTCCTTGACCCCTGGTCAGACTCCCTGGTGTACCCATGATGTGGACACTAGAGACAGCTTGCCTGTCAAAACAAAAATCTATCACCAGTCTGGCCAAGTCAAGGAAAGCATCAAGGCTGAAGTCAGCAAGATGCGGGAGTTGGGGGTCATTGAGCCTTCTGAGAGTCCCTGGGCCAGCCCAGTGGTCCTAGTCCCCAAACCTCACCCACAGGAAGGAAAGAGAGAGACAAGGTTTTGTGTGGACTACAGAGGCCTCAATGCTGTCACCAAGACCGATACACACCCCATCCCCAGAGCTGATGAACTGATAGGTAAGTTGGGGGCTGTCAAATATCTAAGTACCTTTGACTTAACTGCAGGGTACTGGCAGATTGGCATGGCCCCTGGAACAAAAGAAAAGACAGCATTCTCCACACATGATGGGCACTTCCACTTCACTGTGATGCCCTTTGGTCTAAAGATGGCCCTGCCACCTTCCAAATGTTGGTGAATCAAGTCCTTGCTGGGTTGGAAGGCTTTAGTGCAGCTTATCTTGATGATACTGCGGTGTTTAGCGCATCCTAGCAGGATCACTTGGTCCACCTGGTGAAGGTTTTACAGGCCCTGCAAGCTGCATGCCTAACTATAAAGGCATCCAAGTGCCAGATAGGGCAGTGAACTGTTGTGTACTTGGGCCACCTTGTAGGTGGAGGCCAAGTCCAACCCCTCCAACCCAAAATCAAGACAATTCTGGATTGGGAAACTCCAGCACCCCAGACACAAGTCAGGGTATTCCTTGTCTTGACTGGGTACTATAGGAAGTTAGTGAAGGGATATGGGTCCATTGTGACTGCCCTCACTGAACTCACCTCCCAACAAGATTCCTAAGAAAGAGAAATGGACAGCTGGCTTTCAAAAGGCTTTTGACACCATAAAAGAGGCAATGTGCTCAGCACCTATTCTCAAGGCACCAGATTACTCCAAGCAGTTCATTGTGCAGACTGATGCCTCTGAGCTAGGGATAGGGGCAGTCCTATCCCAGACAAATGATGATGGAAAAGACCAACCTGTTGCTTTCATAAGCAGAAGGCTACTCCACAGGGAGCAGCGTTGGAGTGCCATTGAGAGGGAGGCCTTTGCTCTGGTTTGGTCCCTGAAGAAGCTGAGACCATACCTGTTTGGTACTCACTTCCTAGTTCAAACTGACCACAGACCTCCCAGATGGCATACCAAAATTTTGAGGTGGTCCATAACCCTACAGGGGCAGGACTTCACAGTGGAACATAGACCTGGGACTGCCCATGCCAATGCAGATGGCCTTTCCAGATTTTTTCCACTTAGAAAACGAAGACTCTCTTGGGAAAAGTTAGCCTCATCCGCTTTTATTTGGGGGGTTGTGTAGGAAAGGGCCCCTTTTTGAATGGTTACCCCCCACTTTGTGCATGACATCTGATACAACCTGACATGATGTGCCCTGGGTCCCTGCCAATCAGGTTCCCAGGGCCTGTGTTCTTTCCCCAGACTGTACCTTTGTACCCACAATTGGCACATCTCTGGTCACAGGTAGGCCCCTTGTAAAAGGTACCATGGGTACCAAGGGCACCGTGACCAGGGAAGGCCACTAAGGGCTGCAGCACCTATTGTGCCACCCTTCGAGGCCCTGTACCTAAACACCCACACACTGCCATTGCAGGCTACGTGTTTTGGTGCAGAGAAAAGTGAAGAGTCGACATGGCACACATCCCTGTGTGCCATGCCTACAACCCACTGCCTGAGGCCTAGGTAAGCCACCCCTCTAGTAGGGTGAACTAGCCCTCAGGCGAGGGTACAGTGGAATGAGCCCTGAACCCCTACTGTGTCCAAGTCCATTCTTATGAAAATCAATAAAGGGTTCTGGCCCGTAATCAGTAAGGCTGGACCAATCTATAATCGATACAACGACACAACTGCCAATACTGATAATTCTTCACTACTTCACTCTTACCAATCACACGTGACACACAACGTGAATTGGAAAACATATAAATGTTTTTATTTTATTTTTATATTTTTTTACATTTTAAAGCATTATTTTCGAAAAGCAGTTCATGTTATTATTATCATGGACATTTAAAACGTTCATAGGACCACAAAAACAATACAACCATATAACACAAAGTGATTCAATTACACATAAAACACTACAATACATTTCATACTTAAAACATTTTGCATAGTGTGAGCAGGCTCGAATTCCAACAGACACTAAAGAAAAGAAAAGAGAAAGAATAGAAACCCAAGGGAAGTTTGAAAAAAATATATATACACCACGTTATTCAGATGCAACATAAACCCAGGGGGAAGAAGCTGGCCAAACAGTTTTATATTCAGGTCGTGCGAAAATCAATTTCATTAGTTGTCATGACACACTGTAGACCTGATGTAGCAATTTAACAAAAAATACTTGTTTGGACACAACAACACGGTCAACGCGTTTCAAACCCAAAAGTATTTTGGGGTTATCCTCAGGACCTGGAAAGTGAGCTTTATAGAATCTTTATTTTGGCACCACCTGTGCCACACGATACTTCCGTGACTACCATCATAACTACAAACCGATCTATTTTTGAAAAAAATCACTGGTGGACCTCTAACGATGTTCGAGAAGGAAGGAACTATCAAATCAGGCTCCGGCGATCAGCCTCTAGGAGCATTTCATGCCACGCTATCCTTCTATATTTTAACCGCGAAGCGAGTTTCTCAGTCTCCCGCTTTCTTGCTTATCGCCGTGTCCGATCGCCTGTACGTCTTGGAGCCCGTACGTCCTTCTTCCCCCTGGGTTTATGTTACATCTGAATAACGTGGTGTATATATATTTTTTTCAAACTTCCCTTGGGTTTCTATTCTTTCCCTTTTCTTTTCTTTAGTGTCTGTCTGCTCACACTATGCAAAATGTTTTAAGTATGAAATGTATTGTAGTGTTTTATGTGTAATTGAATCACTTTGTGTTATATGGTTGTATTGTTTTTGTGGTCCTATGAACATTTTAAATGTCCATGATAATAATAACATGAACTGCTTTTCGAAAATAATGCTTTAAAATGTCAAAAAATATAAAAATAAAATAAAAACATTTATATGTTTTCCAATTCACGTTGTGTGTCACGTGTGATTGGTAAGAGTGAAGTAGTGAAGAATTATCAGTATTGGCAGTTAAGTCCATTCTTAGACATTGTAAGTGTAGTAAAGCCATAAAGGGTATATGGTCTGGGAGTTGGTCATTACGAACTCCACAGCTCCATAATGGCTTTACTAAAACCTGGAAAGTTTGGTAGCAGACTTCTCAGCACATTAAACCCACAGTGATGCCAGTGTGGGATTTAATGTTAAATGCACTCAGAGGGCATCTTAGAGATGCCCCTAGAAAAACGACCAACCCTGGTGTGGTTCCTGAATGGCTGTCCACCATTTGCCACCACCAGACAGGTTACTGGACCCCTGGGTAGGGAGCGTCCCTTCTCTGGGTCCAGAAATATAGCCCATCCTGGGCAGAGGTGTCATGCCTCCTCCCCAAGATGTGCTGGGTCCAAGTAAGGGAAGCTTCAAAGGCCTGCCGCCTTTGGAAGCCGTCCCTGCCTTTTGCTGCCCTCAGCAACTGGCTCCCACTGGTTCTGCCCCCCACTCTGTATGGGTGAATCAGTGGGAAAACCAAGCTAGGAAGAGAGGTGTACCCACCTTTGGCAACCCCACCTCTCAGGTGGGGGAGGCAAGGTGAAGCAAACATCTCAGTCCCCGCCATCTTGAAGACCCCCTATTATGCCACTGGAGGGTGGCATAATAGGGGGTGTACCCACCCGAAGGAAGGGAACCATTCATCCCGACCTGCACAGCTCTTTAAACGCACCTAAACTTAGTATTTAGGGGCAACCCTGAACCTTGCCTCCTCAGATTCAAAGAAGAAAGAAGAAGGACCGAAGAGCCATTCTGACCCAGGAAGAAGAGGACACCTACTGCTTTGGCCCCAGCCCTACTGGACTGTCCCGACTCTGAACTGCCTACAGTGAAGAAACTGGTGTGGCAGCAGAAGTAGTTAAAAGAATGTTCTTGAAGATTTGTGGTGGACAAGGGTCAAAAGGGCAGCCGGCTGGCTTGCTTTAACCAGATCCATAAATTCACTTTGTGATAGTTGTCTGAATGAATGCAGAGTCTGTCATAGCCTACTTTTGGAGAGGACTGTTGGAAATGGATTAGAGCTGGTGGTTTTCCTTTTTTTTAAATTTTAAATAGGAGTCCAAAATGTCTGCTTTGGTTGTGTAATGATTTGCTAGTGTGTTAGTAAAATCTTGAGTCTTGGGATGAGTTCCTTCTGTGCATTTAGGGTTACGAAATTCTGTGAGAATTAAAAAAAATCTTTATTTGCGCATTAATCATTTTGAATTCTGTCTGAATAGTACCCTTTTTTTTTTTTTTACCTTTTTTTATTGTTGACTTGTATATTCTGTTAAGTTTGTGTAGGTAAAATTAGTCTTGATTACTATTTGTTTTGAGCTAGGTGTATTGCTGCTTTGAAATTTGTTTTTCTTTTTCAGTTCTGCATTCCTCCAAGGTGTTTTTTTTCTTTTGTCCTATTTTGTTATTCTTAGTGGTATTAGGATATCAAACGCTTCCTGGAACCAATCAAAGTTTTTGGATGGAATCTATAGTATCTAGATCTGTGTTCGAAGTTAGTTGTGTTTCTAAGTGTCCAAAATTGAGTTTGTTCTACGGTCCTTAAGTGAATGCATGCATTGTGGCCTTAGGTATGTTGATATGTGGTGTCTTGTGTGGGAAAGCTGCCAGATGATGGTCTGACCATGGGACTGGAGTAATCCTTTGAAATGTAACTAGTTCTGGATTTGCAAAAATGACAACTAGGAGGTGTCCAGCTATGTGTGTGGGTTTTTGGATGATCTGATGTAGGTTCAGTGTGTCTAGCCAGTGATAATAGTTCTTGGATGCGGTATACTGGGTTTGGCAAACAATATGTTTAGGTCACCAAGAATGCATAGGTTGGAGTGTAGTGTCATAAGATTTGAAACTGAGTCCAGAAATCTGTCTGAGAATGTTGCATTGCTAGCTAACCGTGGCCCTTTGGGTGGCGTGTCTGGGTCGGCGAGGGACCCTTGCCATGTCCTGCATTCCTCAACCCTCAGAGCCGATCGCTGCTGAATGCCGACAGGATTTGGCACGAAGAGGACGTGCCCGTGGGCAAAGCTGGGCCGCCGCCCGCCACAGCACCTAAGATGAGAGGGAAAACCTGCATGAGGTCTAGTTGCGGGCCCCCACTGTTCTGCGACCTAGAACGGGGTGCGGTTGGGAATCGGCAAAGGACCTGCAAGTGCTGAGTGCTGCTGTCCCCAACCCTCGGTAGTATCCGTAGATCATGAAGAATCATCAGACTAAGTTGAAGAACTTGAAAACGAAGATTTTATTTGTTGTAAGTATGTAACATCAAAAGAGCCATGGCCACCTCTGCCTGCCAGGATGAGAAGCCAGCAATGAACGGACTCTCGCCTAGCAACCAAAGATGGACATCCAACAAACCATGGAATTTGAAACTCCCACAACCTCGAGCTCCGATGGCCGCAGGAAGCAGGTCAGAGCGAGACTGACGAAAGTCCGCCTCCACGGCTTGATGACCCAGTGCTGTTGCTAGGAGACAACAGTCTGAAACTCCCAGAACCTCGAGCTCCGATGGCCGCAGGAAGCAAGAATACGGAACAAGAACACTGTTGCCAGGACACTGCCTTTTCAAGTACGATCTCCAAGGTGAGAGTCACGAGATGATGAACACAGAATTCAAACAATATCAAGTACGCGGGGCTCAACTGTTGATAGTAAAAAGTAATGTACCGTCAACAAGACCCCAATTTAAAACACGGCCCCCGGTACGAAGCAGCCGCAGCACAGATGCAGGGCTTCAACATAACCCATGTGCTGGTTCCAGTAAAATGATCCGCAGTAGAAATATGAAGTCGTTCACTAGAATTGCTGGCAGAACGTACCTTAGAACACAAAACGAAATGTGGAGTAGTCCTCTGAAATGTTGGCAGCACGCACTTCCGATGTCCAGCAGAGGTACATACCAAAGACGATTAAGGTCGTCAAGTCCAAAGTATTTATGCAAAGAAGAAGAGTATCCGCATAGAAAATTATCGGCCGGCCGGTGGCTCAATGTAAGGTCAAAAAGGGATCACCCCACTCCTGGTACCAAATGTAGTATCCGTAGATCATGAAGAATCATCAGACTAAGTTGAAGAACTTGAAAACGAAGATTTTATTTGTTTTAAGTATGTAACATCAAAAGAGCCACGGCCACCTCTGCCTGCCAGTATGAGACGACAGCAATAAACTGACTCTCACCTAGAAACCAAAGATGGACATTCCACAAACCATGGAATGAACACCACATCATAGTATTCCAATACTATGATGTGGTCAAAGCATATGCAATGACATAAAAGAAATACAATAATAAATACCAGCCCACTAAACCCTCCTGCCGCGCCCCACCTACTCGAGAGGCCTACGGACGTGCAGCCTGGGACTCCCTTCGGCGCAGCAGAGAGCCGGGTCCTCCTTCACACCGCCTGACTTGAGGTGAGTGCTGAGGCACACCGAGGGTGATCTCGAGGGGCTGCCCCCGAAATGAAAGCCAGTGGGGAGACTGCCATTACTTCCTGTTGGGTTTGCGGCGTTGTGCTGCACCTGAGTGGGGGACCGCCGCTTGTAGCCTGTACTCATGCCCCTGGCTCAGCACCATAATTGAGGTGCGGGGGGGCAGAGTTTGCTGCACGACGCCTCGCAGGCACAAACCGGAGCAACATCCTTGGGTGGGGGCACATGTCCTAGACCCTCCCCCTCGAGCCCCGCTACAATCGAGGCACGTGGTACGCCCTCTTACATCCTTCCAACTCCAGGTCGGAGACGTAATTTAAGTGCAGAGTGGAACACCTCTGCGGGGGGACCTGGCCTCGCTGCCTCATGACACTTGTCTGCCTCTTCTTTGCCTGACCCCACCCATAGCGGGGGGCTTCCTGCTGACCCTGTCAAGAGGTGGCCCTTTGTGGTACTTGGGTCCCCGGATCAGCACCTCAACCGAGGTGCGCACGGAGGGAGTGCCCCGCCGGGGGACCGCCCACAGCCGTCCTCAAGTCCAGTGCTGCCTTGTTGCCCGCCTTCCTGACCTTGCTTTCCTGTGGGACCCCAGGGGATCTGCAGAGGGCAACCCCTCACCGCTTTCGGTCTCGAACTCCCGCAGGGCGGCGCCTCGTCTTGTCTGCGGAGAGCACCCCGCCTAGACTGACTCCTTGGCATGCTCTGATGCGGGGGCATAACATTGTTTATTGAGCCAAGGGGGTCCTGGCGAGTGGTCACCAGCTGGCACTGAGGAATCACCCCCCAACCTATGGGGAGACTCCGTTCAAACACCAGGCCCCAGGCGCTGGCTCCTGCAAGATGACTCTACCTAGCCTCTGGTGCCCCGCAGACAAAGTGCTAGCTGCTATAGAGCACTCCAGGGTAACCATGGAGAACAGATTTGGGGCCCTAGCCACAGATCTTAACCTTCTCCGAGATGATCACAGTTAACTAGCGGACAGGGTTACAGATGGGGAGAAAACCTTCTCTGCTCTAAAGCCACTCACAAAAGACCATCAAGCAACCCTGCATGATCTTCAGAGGCGCGTAACGCAGTTGGAAAGCCGGGCAGACGACTTGGAAGACCAATCCCGGAGAAGCAACGTTTGGATTTTGGGACTATCGGAAGGTGCTGAGGGGTCGGACCCTATCACTTACCTGGAGGCCTTGTTCAGGTCTTTTACCCCAGCCTCAGACCTAACGTCCTTCTTCTCCCTTGAGAGGGCGCACCAAGTCCCAGCGCGCTTCCCACCTCCGGGTTTTTCTCCTTGGCCACTACTGCCGAAATTTCTTCACTTCAGAGAAGGAGATGCGGTATTGCGTGCTGCCAGACAGAGTGGACCTCTCCAGGTGGAGGATGTCTGAGGCTGGCTTAGTATATGGTGCTCACTTATTTAAGTGTAGCAACCTGCACTAATCCAGATAACCCTTATGGTGACTTTAGTGGTCTTAGATAACCTTAGAAAGCTCTCTAAGTGGTAGCTGTTGAGCGCAGCCTTCAGGCTTAGCCCAGAAGGAGTGTAAAGTAGCTGGTTTTACCAGTATTAATCATATAGTGTAGGTTAAGTGAAAAAGAACCACACAGTGTAGTTATAAAAATAGGTATTTATTATAAACACTCACTAATACATTGCAATATCTCCTACCCGGAGATATAATCACAATACACACAATACTTTAGTAATAGAACATGTAAGTAGCACAAATACTTCCCAGAAGACCCTGAAGAAACCCCGTGGAAGATGGAAGGTTGGAGAGTCACCCTACCCGTGGATACTCCGGGAACCAGGATACCTACACCAGACAAGCCAGGTGCATAGATGCGAAGTGACGTCGGAAACCGCCGTGGACCACAATGGAGGACTTCAGTGAAGATGCCACTGGCAAAGAAGGTGAAAGAGTCCGGTGGAACCCAAAGATGGATTCAAGATGAGAGTTACCTGCAAGCAGAGGGGGCAGAGTCTATGCCACTCAGGAGTGACCAGGAGGCACGGAAGACAAATGCCCACCGATGTCAGAGATGCAAGAGTTGACGGTGCCCTTAAAGCTGAAGCTGTGCAGACCAGGCGAAGCAGGGGAAGACCAAGAGCCGTTTAAAAGCTTTCCCACATCAGATGTCAAGAGCCAGGGGGTCGGTGTCTGTCGGGAGCACCAACAAGCCTTGGCAACGGCAACAAACATAGTATGCAAAAAAGGTGCGGTGTCGGGACCAGCAAGGTCCAAGCGACTCACCACGAGCAGGTAAGTCAGAGCCGGCCCAAGCAAGCAGGGGAGCCCACTGGAGCCAAAGAAGACCCTCAAGAGGACCCACGAGCCGAAGACACAGAAGTCGCAAGAGGACCTCGATCAGCTCACCGAAGGATGAAGGGCCACGGTGCAGAGGATGTGGTGCAGGCCAAGATCTTGGTTGCAAGAGATGCTTGAGGCTGGAGCTTCCTGGAGCTCGAAGAGCTCTGGTGAAGAGAATTAACAAGCCTTGGCAACGGCAAGTCGACGAGGTGCACAGGGGTACTGCTCCAGCGGATCAGACGAGGAATACTGGCTTCAAACTTGCTGTGAAGACAGTGCAGGCCTCGAGAGAGTTGCAGAACCACCACCTGTTTTGCTGAACCTTTCGGAGTCCATAGGATCTCAGGAACATCAGACCGGTCAGCTCGTTATGGTGTCTGCTGATGCAGGTAAGTGACTCCTTCACTTCAGGGGAGATTCCTTCGAGTGTCTTGGATGTCCACAGGCCTGTAGAAGAACCTGTATGGAGCACAGACAACGCAGAAGACTGGCAGGATGACGAGACGAGGAGCAGCAGGAGTCTGCCCAGTTGCAGTCTCGGTTCCTAAAGCGAAGTCCAATGAAGTCCAAAGTGCCCAGACGGTTGAAGATGAAGTGGTTTAGGATCTGAATCTTGTCCCATGAGGGATCCAAGGAACCACCCACAGGTAAGCCTTTAAGTACCCTAAGGAAAGGGTTGGGGCGATTCAGGGGTCCCTGGACAGTGGGGAGGATACTCCCATGTCCTTTGTCCAGTTTCGCGTCAGAGCGTTAGCCAACGGCTCCCTGAACTGGTTCCAACTGGAGTATGCAAGGAGGGCACAAATGTGCCCTTCAAAACAGTCTAGTGGCGCTGGCGAGCACCCCCACCCTGGCCCAATACCCGAAGTCCTGTCTGGGATGTGGTCACACCTCCTTATGACAGGAAACCTATTGTCCTGCCTTCCCCTGCTCGAGCTTGTCTCAGCAGCAGGAGGGCAGAATCGTGTCTCTGGTCGGCAGCAGCCATAGTTTGCTGTCTGGGTCTAGAAGACTGGTACCGGGAGCACTGAGGGCCTCCCAGATGAGCTTTACAGTGCACAACATGTTTGATGCCAAACACAACAGGGTTTGTTACAGCCAGTTTAGAGCTAGCCATCGCGTAATGACGCATGGCTACTCTATGTATCATAATGGCTGAGGCACTTACAACCCGGGAGAATGGACTACGTGGATTGTAGGGGTATCCTGCTCATGCAGGGGCTCCCTCACACTTATAACCAAGCACCCTGCCTTCAGGATTGAAAGGCCTGCCTTAGGGGTGACTTATTGGTTTTAAGTGAAGTGACCTCAGATATAAGAAATCTTATATCTGTCGTAAGAGGTGCTAGCACCAGCTTACACATGCTGCAATGGCAGGCCTGTAGTCACAATTTGAGTGGTCCCCATGGGTGGCATAATACATGCTTCAGCCCATGGTGGACCCCTGGTGTACCTATGCCCTGGGTACCTTAGTACCATATACTAAGGGTACACCAGTAGCCAATCTGGAGGTACCCAAGTACTCGCCATGTCCAATTTAGGGAGAAGCAAAGAGACTGAGGCCCTGATTAGCAGGATCCCAGTCAGACTAGTCAGTAAAACATAATGACACCAGGAAAAAGTGGGGGTGACCATGAAAGCAGATCCTACTTTCCTACACAACCCCCCCCAATGTAAGGAGATGTGGAAATAGCTGGAGATTCCATATGCATTGGCATGGTTACTCCCAGGTTTATGTTCCACTGAAAAGTCCATCCCCTTGTAGGGAAATGGACCACCTCAAAAGTTTAGGATTTTCACTCTTCATTTGTTCAAGCCATAAGAGGGGCTTATGGTCTGTCTGAACAAGGAAGTGAGTACCAAACAGGTATAGCCTCAACTTCTTCCAGGCCCAGACCACAGCAAAGGCCTTCCTCTCTATAGCTGACGAACGTTTCTCCCTGGGGGTCAACCTTCTGCTTATAATAGCTACATGAGGGGGCGTGGCCAAAATGGGGGGCGGCTAGGTTGTCTTTCCCGATCCCTCCGAGCCGTCGCCAACACAAGCCCTTTATATAGCCCACCGGCACGTCGCCCACGACCCTGAAACGGTGCCGCTGCTTGCGGAGATCAGGACGCTCGCCCACCTTCTTCCACCGCAAGATCGCCGACATCCACGACAGCTTCAGCACCCAGACAGCCCCCACCAAGATAGATACTCCAGACCCGCCGCACACCATCGACCATGACCCCCTGCCAGCCTGGGCCAGCGTGAACATCGATGACACCATCAAGACCATGGGCACAATACACTCCGGCTCCCCGTCAGACCCTTTCCCGCACCACATCTTCAACAAAGCCAGCAGCTCCATCGCACCCCCACCTGTGCAACGTGATCAATCTCTCCTTCGAGACCGCGACCTTCCCAGAGAGCTGGAAACACGCAGAGATCAACGCCCTACTCAAAAAACCCAAGGCGGACCCAAGAGACCTCAAGAACTTCCGGCCCATCTCCCTGCTTCCGTTCCCAGCCAAGGTCATCGAGAAGATCGTCAACAAACAGCTAACCCGATACCTAGAAGAAAACAGCATCCTGGACCCATCCCAATCGGGGTTCCGCAGCAACCACAGCACTGAGACTGCCCTCATCGCCGCCACCGACGACATCAGGACCCTGCTGGACAACGGTGAGACCGCAGCCCTCATCCTGCTGGACCTCTCCGCCGCCTTCGACACTGTCTGCCACCGCATTCTACGCGCACGCCTCCACGACGCAGGGGATCCGAGACAAGGCCCTGGAATGGACCACCTCCTTCCTCGATGGCAGAACCCAGAGAGTCCGCCTCCCACCTTTCCGATCCGAAGCCTCCGAGATCATCTGCGGCGTACCCCAGGGATCTTCCCTCAGCCCAACACTGTTCAACATCTACATGGCCCCGCTCGCACGCATCGCCAGACAGCACGACCTCAACATCATCTCCTACGCCGACGACACTCAACTGATCCTCTCCCTCACCAAGGACCCCCTCGCCGCCAAAGCCAATCTCCATGAAGGAATGAAGGCCGTCGCCGATTGGATGAAGATCAGCCGACTAAAGCTGAACACGGACAAGACGGAGGTCCTCATCCTCGGCCCCAACCCCTCAGCCTGGGACGACTCCTGGTGGCCAACGACGCTGGGAGCAGCCCCGACACCCACCGACCACGCACGCAACCTGGGAGTCATCCTCGACTCAACGCTCTCCATGGCCAGGCAAGTCAACGCAGTCTCCTCCTCCTGCTTCAACACCCTCTGCATGCTTCGCAAGATCTACAGGTGGATCCCGACAGACACAAGAAGAACAGTCACCCAGGCCCTCGTCAG
This sequence comes from Calotriton arnoldi, assembly GCA_963921515.1. Taxonomy (NCBI): domain Eukaryota; kingdom Metazoa; phylum Chordata; class Amphibia; order Caudata; family Salamandridae; genus Calotriton; species Calotriton arnoldi. Next base: position 1,806,208 of record CAWUFW010001866.1, on the reverse strand, counting down.
TAGCAGACTTGACTATGGGAACGCCTCTACGCGGGAGCCCCGGCCAAGCTCATCAAGCGACTGCAACACATACAAAACGCCTCCGCATGCCTGATCCTCGACGTACCACGCCACAGCCACATCACCCCCACCTGAGGAACCTGCACTGGCTCCCCGTCGACAGGAGGATCACCTTCAAACTCCTCATCCACGCACACAAGGCACTCCACAAAACTGGCCCAGCCTACCTCAACAGACGACTCTTCTTCTACGTCCCCAATCGCCAGCTCCGCTCCGCCGACCTCTCCTCGCCACCGTCCCTCGCATTCGAAGAACAACCACCGGCGGCAGATCCTTCTCACACCTCGCCGCCAAGACCTGGAACACCCTTCCACTAAGCCTACGACAGACCCAAGACCTGCTGACCTTCAGGAGGCTACTCAAGACCTGGCTGTTCGACCAGTAGCAGCACCCCCCCCTTCCCTCTCCCCAGCGCCTTGAGACCCTCGCGGGTAAGTAGTGCGCTCTACAAATTCTATGATTGATTGATTGGGAGAGGTCAGAAACGCGTAGCACCAGGACCCTGTGGACAGTCGGAGCGGGAGGCCCGAGACTTGAGTGCGGCCTACTGCATGGTGCCTGAGACACACCCGACCTCCGCAGCTCCCGCCTGTCAACAGAAAGCCAGCGACCTGCAGGAGAAGACCCCAGCTGCCACAGTAAGGTGTTGCTTGTGGAGCAGAGTGTCCCCCCACCTGTATTGCTGTGGGGGTCAGGCGATGAACGAGGCTGCCCAGTGAGCTAAGACTGGGATAGAGCAGGCCTAGCGGGAGACCCCCCCCTCGCCTGCATTGAGCCTGTGCAACTGCGACAGCCCTAGGCCCAGCGGGGCTTGGAGATCTGGGCCGTGCCGCGATTCGCCCTGCTGTCCACCCTGCGCTCTAGGACCCTGCAGCAGTGAGACTGCGCCATAGCAGCTGCGGGCCCTGAGCCGGAGAAGACGCTAAAGGCCCCATCCAAGGGGCTCCAGCACCGAGAGACGCATGACCAGTTAACGGGCCGGCATCCCTGAACCCCCACCAGTGACCCGCCGTGCTGCCGCTGCCTGAGGTCCGGATTCCCTCTGCGGGGGTGAGGTGGAGGGGGGCGGTTGCTGTGCAGATGAGGCACTCCAGTCCGGGAGAGTGGGTGAAAAGTGAGTGCGGCCCTCCGCGATTCCCCCTTCCGGCCTGGGCTAGGTAGTCCCCTGTTGCTTCGTTATTCAGTCAGGAGAAATACCCCAAGGGAACAGCAGGGCCCGAAGAAGAAAGGGACTCAGGCGCTCAGTCACGGCATCCCCCCACTAAGAAAAGCACTGCACCCCGGGCAAGCAGCCCCCGGCGCGATTGAACAGCATCAGTAGTCATGAGCTCATCATGCCGAAGCTGGTGGGGCCCTGATCTGCCTTGGGGGCTGTGCACAGTGAAAGCAAGCCTGGCGAAGCCCGCCCGACTCTGGGGGCCCGCCCACTGATCTATGAGGCCTACACTGCAATCACCTGTTCTAGAAGCTACTAGTGTCTACGCACCCAGGCCCCTATACTGAAGGGGAGGACTGGGCCACAGGGGCCCAGGGAACCAGCCCCTGGAGCGGGCGCAGTTCCTCTGGAAGAACCCACTTACAAAACCACAACATGGCAGTGAATAGAGCCAAGAAAGACCGCTCCCTAAAGGATATGTTTGGAAAGCAGGGGGGCACAGCTCAAGAGGACAAGCAAGCAGCACTGAGTAGTGACACTAGAACGGATCCAGACGGAGAGGGCCCGGTGACTAAAGCCTTCCTGGAGTCACTCTTTACCTCCTTACGAGGAGACTTGCAGGTCATGAAAGCTCAGCTGGCATCAGATCTCCGTGAGGTCCGGAGAGATATCGAGGAGGTGGATTACAGGGTGGCCGCCCTAGAGGACAGAGAAACGAGCCGAGGAGAAGAATTGGAATGGCGGCAGCAGGAGATTCTGCGACTCAAGGAGCAACACCTGGACCTCCAGGCACACAATGAAGATCTAGAGAACCGTTCAAGACAGAACAACATCCACATTAGGGGGGTGCCATTGAAAGCGGAGGGGTCTAGCCTCAGGGAATATGTCACTGGCCTCTTTCGCCATATCATGGGACAAGCAGATGACTGCTCTGAAGCTGGACCCGGCCCATCGGATCGGACCACCTAGAACAGGGAAAAGCCCCCCGTGGACATTCTGGTATGTGTGCACGATTTTCTAACAAAGGAAAACATCCTCAAGAAAGCAAGAGAAGCACACCCGATCCAAGAGGTCACTCGCCGGTGCTATACCAAGATCTCTCCCGGATCACCTTACAGAAACGCAGAGACTTTCGCCCAGTGACAGACCACCTACGGAAAGCCAACATCCCTTACTCATGGGGCCTCCGTTTTCGCATCATCTTCCGTCTCGAAGGAAACCTCCATCAAATCAGATCCCTCAGGGGAGGCCTGTGCCCTGCTTCAAATTGACGCACCCTGTGGCCCCCATGAGTGGTCCTCTTCCCCCAGCAATAAAAAGCTGAAACAGCCAGAATGGCGACATGTCAAGAAAGCCCTGACCAGAACGATACCGGACTGTTCTGCCGCGCATCCTCTACATTTTTCAGACCATTCCCCTGACCCCCCCACGTCGATCCTACGGAACCTACAGCGCGCCATCAATTGTTTCGTCTGGGGCGGCAAACAAACGCGCCTTAGCCTCCAATTCATCACTAGACCTAAAGTGGAGGGCGGTATGGGGCTACCCCTGATCTCTAGATACTTCCAGGCCTCACAACTACGCTTTATAATAGAATGGAACCGCCCACTCTCAGAGAAGCACTGGTCCTTTATGGATCAGACGATGGCGGGTGCAAACATATGGAGGGAAATATGGCTCCCTCATAAGCACAGAGCATGGGGGCTTTATTACTCTCTGGTAATGGCCACGACTTTAAAGATCTGGGACGCAGTAGCACTTCGATACAACCTCACAACATTTCCCTCAACGATGACGCCGATAGTAGATAACCCGGACTTCCCTCCTGGGTGCAATTCCAAGGTTTTTCAGCACTGGCGTGAAAAGGGCTGCAAACGAGTGGGCTCACTGTTCGATCCCAATGGGCTCATTCCCTTTGATCGGCTCCGGCGGGACTACTCGCTTTTAGCGTCTGACTTATTCCTGTTCACTCAGGTGAAACACTGGGTGTCCCCGCCAGACATAGGACCCGGAGCTTCCTGTCCACTGACCAGTTTAAAAAAATGCCTGATAAACAAAGAAGGCGACAAATGTATTGTGTCCGAGCTATATGCCTTTCTCTCAGCGAGCGCCAAACCCGCCAAATCCATGGGGCAGCTGCGGTGTGAAGAGGAGCTGGGGCGCACCCTGTATGACAAAGAATGGCAGGACATCCATTTCAGGACACACCACACCGCACACGATATGACGGGCATGGAGGCAGCTTATAAAATTCCTCCTATTGGTACCTAACACCGGTTCGTATACACAGTTAGAACAGAAATCACTTGGCGCTTTGCTGGCGGGGATGCAGACAAACTGGCTCCCTTCTCCATCTCCGCTGGAATTGTCCCAAGCTGGTCCGTTATTGTGAACATATCCAAAATGATACTGATCAAGCCTTCAACATGACCATCTAGTGCTTTCCAGCATACACAATCCTGTGTCTTCCCAATCCCCTGACCTTTCCCCTGCGTTCGCTCAGGGGCGGACAAATAGCTATAGCACTAAATGCCGCAAAACAGGTCTTATTAGCATGCTGGGGTGTTGTATTCCTCTTAGGGTGTCCATAAACGGGCTTTCCAGTATCATGTCCTTATATAGGCACAATTTGCCCTGCCCTTATATAGGCATAAATTCCCAGGCCTTATTTAGGCATTAAACCATGCACTCCAAATACAGGCATGGTGTTGGAAATGGCCCTTTTTGCAGGGTCACCCCTAAACTTTTTGCCTGCCTCCTGTATTTTTGCTGACCTGTTTCTGTTGGTTTTATGACTCTGGGCACTTTAGCACTGCTGTTCAGTGCTAAAGTGCATATGCTCTCCTTTGTAAATATGTATATATGAATTGGTATGTCCCTGATTGGCTTATTTGGTTTACCTGTTAGTCCCTAGTAGTGTGGCCTGTGTGTGCCCAGGGCTGGTAAACCAAATGCTGCTGGTGGGCCTGCAGCACTGATGTGTGCCACCCACAGAAGCAGCTTGTAAAGTGTGTCTCAGACCTGCCACTGCAGTGTCTGTGTGCAGTCCAGAACTGCCATCTTGGCTGTGAAGTGCACCCACTTCCCAGCCCCTGAACCTTCCCTTGGCATCCTGTAAGTCACCCCTATGGTAGGGTGCATTGTATGTGTGAGGTAGGACATGCCTTGGTGTGTGTAGCATGTCCTGGTAGTGAATTACACCCCATTTCGTTTTTCACTACTGTAAGGCTACCTGTTCCTCATAGGCTAGAATGGGCAGTTTGACTATTACATCCTATAGTCCTAACTGACCCCAGGAACATGGTAGAAAAACGAATTTAGTATGCCTGAGCTCAGAATATTAAAATACATCTTTTAGTGAAGTTTATTTTTATATTCTGTGTTTGAAAATACCACTTTTAGAAAGTAGGTATTTTCTTGCCTAAGCCTTCCAGTGTGCTCTGCTGTTATGTGTATTGGCTGTCTGGTTTTGGAGGGGCAGGGCAGGCTGAGTCAGACCTGGGTTGAATAGAGAGATCTGCATTTAGAGTATGGGGAGGGGTGGCTCCTTGACCTGAATAGGGCTGTGCCTGGCAAGGTGAATGCTGGCTCCACCTCCTACTGTGTGTCTGCTAGCAGACCCCCTCTTTCTGAAAGGAAGGATGCAGCCTGGTAAACAAAGTGCTCCAGGCCTGAGCAGAACTGGTTCTGGCTAGGTTCAGTGACTTGTAACTTCTGAGAACAAAGACTTTTGGGGTATAAATATCTGTGCTCAAACCCCTACAATTTGTATTGCTTTTGGATCTGGAGAGGAAACTCTGTCCGTGCCACTGGAGGAATCTGCAGGAAGTGACTGTCCTTGTGCTTTGTGTTGTTTCTTGCACTGGCCTGCAGCAGTGACCACTGGACCTTGAAGAAGAGGAAAAGGAACTTTTGAGAGAACTTTTATTTTTGTTACAGCAATTACCCAAGGGCTAGGAAAAGAGCTAGCCTCCTGCTGGAGTCTCAGGCACATCAGACTCCACCACCAACCTCCTGCTTCCTCCCTGCGAGGATTGCTATCTGCTGATGAGGCTCCTGTGAGTTCCAGGGCCTCTAGTTTGCTTCAGAGAAAAGAGTGCTGGAAATCGACGCTAACGCACCTTTGCGAGCCGCTGCAGCCGAGACGTGCTGGAAAAATCATCGCGCTGCTGTCGCCGAGCGCTCGCAACCCCTAAAGAAATCATCGCTTCAAGACATCGCATTGCGGACGCCGTGCATCCGCCATTTTCATCGCATCGCACCGGATTTCGTCGGTCCCTCGCGGAGCGCCATTTCTTCGCATCGCAGCACAACGCAACAGGCTCGTCGCATCGACTTCTCCCTCGCGGCAAGAAAGTCATCGCATCGGCGGCCTAGCGTGCAGAAGTTGGTCGCATCGTCTCCGCACGCATCAGCAGATCGGCGCATCATCCTCCCTTGCGGCAAGGATTTAACGCATCGCCGGCCTCGCGTGAGGAAAATCATCGCTACCACTTCTTTGCAACATTTTGTTGGTTTTGCTACTGAATTCAGGTACTTTGTGCGAGAAAGGGTTGCAGAGACCACTGCTTTGGATTTGAACCTTATTTTTGCAACCTCTGAACGAGAAAGGGTCGCAGAGACCCCTGCTTTGAATTTGAACCTTATTGTTGCAACCTCTGAACGAGAAAGGGTCGCAGAGACCCCTGCTTTGAATTTGAACCTTATTCTTGCAACCTTTGAACTATTTGTAACAGCCCTTCAACAGCAATCCTATTTTTGACAGTATTGTGGCTTCTACAGTTATTGGTCTTGTGATAAATCTACCAATATATAAAGATACTTATTTTTTTATAACTACTTGTGTGGTGTCCCTTTGTAGTGTTCCTCACTGTGTATGGTCATAGATGCTTCACACACTGCCTCTGAGATAAGCCTATCTGCTCGTGCTACGTTACCACAGGGTTGAGCAGGGGTATCAAGGAGGGTAGCCGTCTTACTCTGACTTGGGAAGAAGGGTCCCTACTTGGACAGTGGCCAGCCATTGCCAACTAGGGACCCCCATTTCTAACACATGGTCTCCGACATCCGTCCACCCTAACGTCACAACGAGTACATGAAGAACAGACCCTTAGGCTGCGGGAGTTTCCCTAGTCCAGGACTATTGATTTCTTCAAGGTCTCATATATTATGTATGAACCGTTATTCCTTAGGGGTTCATTCATGACGTCTTTCGCTGTCCGACTCACGTCAATACTAAACATTCCTAGGTACTCTCAGGTATAAATATACCTTCCCTAGCCCTTGTAAACTAGAGGAGACCTCGACTTCAGAGGAGCCCGTTTCCCGGCCTGACGCACTGAGAAGACGCTATCATCCCTGCACGCAGAGAGTCCAGCTTCCAGTGATCTGACTTCCCTTGCGGGGTGTTGGAGTTCGAGTCTGGCAAAGAGATTCCTACCTCTCTCATTCTTCAGGTATGGAGCAGACTAGAACCTAGAGGGACTCTTGGCATACTAGACTTAACATACTCTTAGTATACCATAGTAAGGAATACTCCACCTACTTCATACCTCTCCCTACACCTAAGTTAGGTTAGGCACATTGGGGTAGAACTAGCTTAGCAACGCATCGTATGAGTACTCGCATTTTTAGTCTGTGTTATTTATGTAACAGCATATGTACTAAAAGATAATGCTATCGCAGTATTATTTATTTCTACTGCTCACACTGTACATTATTTATCTCGCATACTGTCTTGTGATCGTAACAGCACATTTTACTTACACCAGAAACCAGACTGTTCAATAAATCTTTTATTGAAAACGCCCGTCTATTCATTTCTGTGTAACTTGGAGAAAACTAAGCATGCACGACTGAGCTGAGTGAAATAGTTATCTATTGTTTCCACGACTCTGGGACACGTTCTGATTCTAAAGGGAAACACAGTGGTCATGTCTTATGGCTGCCAGAAACTACTCCCTTCTTGTTGTCAAGGAGTTTCTAGTGGCCTCTGAGCTAGCTGGCACAAGTAATTAAGTTTAATATACTCGATAGGGAATACTGACCTTAGTCCTATGTCAAACCTATAGGATATATTATTCCAATGCGCAGAACCTATTAGGGAAATAGGAGCTACACTACATGGCGCCCAACGTTTGGTAAGGCGGTAATTCAACGTTAGATACTGAGTAACTCAGCCGTGCCTTTTTCTCTCAAGACCCCTACCCATATACTCCAAAAGACGTCTGGAGTGGGCAGGGTTTAGTATCCGCCACGGCTACATAGGGCAGTACCCTATATATTAGCTGTTTGGTTAGCTCAACGTTGAAGGATACAGTGTTCCAAAATATTGTGCACCTAATCTTTGTTTCCTTGAAACTTGTTTCTACATTTTTCAAACAACAAAATGCCTGACTCCGACAATGATGCCGGAAACGGTGGAGCTGCGGCTGACCCAGTCGTAACAGCTTTTAACATTACAGGTTTAAATGAAACCGAGGAGGGTGTCATAAACATCCATCCGAACTTAAGAAGAGCCATCACTCTAAAACTTATAAAACATGGCCTACCACCAAGAGGCGGTAGAGCAGTTCTCGTGATAGAGGCACACCGAATCCTTTCAGACAGAGGTATTCTATTCATGGGTAATATTTCCTGAATCAAATTCAGTAACACACGTTTCACTTCTACAAAGAAGATGAACCACCAGAGGAATACATTCCTTTCGAGGATATAGAAATTCCATTAACATACCAGGAGCATTAGCTCTGGTTTAAAGGCGCCCTAAAACATCACAAAAACATTACTAGGCTCGGTCCACTAGGTAGACCAGGAGCAACATGGCCGATTCTAGCCGGCTACACACCTCATCCTGACATTGAGGAGATGTCAGACGAGGACTTACTTACTCAACTCACAGAGTTAATAAAAATCTACAGACAATTGGTCCAATATGTCATGCGGACTTTTACAGTGCGACCACCATTGACATATCCAAATCCAACTCCCCAACAGGGGAATACACTAAAAATTACACCACAGACTCTATACGCAGTCATGGGTAAAATGCCCACAAAACGTGAGCAAATTCCATTCTGGATAGCTCAAAAAATTACTCAAATCGAAGCAGTATTTCCAAATACTAGCCCGCATGAGAAACACAGAATACTGACAATCAGTTTACCGATGGGGATCACACCACAACTGGAAGACTGCACCACTTGGGGCTCAGTCTTTGCTGCCATCTATACCAAAACACATGGCATTCCGTCAATTGCGGTAATACCTGATGTCCTGAAACAAATTCAAAACGAATACGGGGCAGAGCCTGCTCTAAATTTAGGTATGAAATTACAGAAAAATTTCGACGAGGTCTCAACAATAATATTTTCAAATATTAAAGGGGAGGCAGCAGCAGTGGCGATCCGCCAAAAATTAAGGGAATTTGATGTTACAGAACATCAAACAGAGCTACCCAGAATTATAGAACAATCTTATGCAGAATTAGGCAGAGATAGTTTGGGTGGAAGACCAGTGAAGCCGAAGCTATCTGAAAGTCCTGAGAAGGACTCAATTAAACAAACTCCTACATCTTCTAAAAAGAAGTGGGAGCCTACTAAACAAAAATCAAACGAGATACGTTCTCAATCCCGAGGTAGGTCTCCTCAAAAGGAGCCCTCTGAAAGGAGGTATAACCTCAGGAATAGGGATAATTTGAGAAAACCTGACAGGTATCAAGATACTGATACACGTTCCTCTCGTCCCTTTCAGATCTCATCACAGACTTCGGAAAGAAGAGGATGAACAGAACACAGAGAAGAACGCGTGAAATCGAAAGACGACAAACACGCTCCAAAAACTAAAGCAAAACCTCAATTCTCCAAAAAAGAAAGTAGCAGGTCTGAAAATCAGACATGCCGAGAATACTGAGAACACAACTCAAGAACGGAGAATGGGCTCAGACCATGCTGGACAGTGCAGCAGAAGTCACAATAGTTCACCAGAACCTGAAGGAACTTCTGGAGATAGTGGACTTGAATGAGTACATCACAGTAGAGACTGTAGACACCAGGGTTAGTACTCCACAAAAGTTATATGACATAACACTCCGGATGGAGGGAGACAAACCTAGACAGGTGAAAGCACTTTTTTGGGAAAGACTATCAAAGGGCTATGACATACTTCTAGCAGAAAAGGACTGGCCACCACAATTTGTCAGGGAGTGCCCACATGGCGAGGACATTATTATGCCTGCCTTCTCCAACCATATTGCAATTCATCTAAGATATACATATGCCAGGAAATGGGCAGTAGCCCAGGCCCCAGCATTATATAAAAATCATGTAGGATGGGATGAGGACTCACCTCAACATAAAATACATCTGAAACATGAACCAACTGCACAACGGCAGTACCCAATAAAGCAAGAAGCTAAAAAACAGGTCAGGGAGATCTTAGATCAACTTGAATACCAAGGGGTGATTGAATCATGCATCTCCTCAATGAACAATCCTTTGCTTCCTGTCTCCAAACCAGACAATACATATCGTCTAGTTTTGGACTACAGACACCTAAACACTTGTTCTAAAACTTTTGCAGTGCAAACTGCACATAGCACAGCATTAATGAATAACATTGTGTGTAAAAAATATAAAACCACATTAGACATCTCAAATGGTTTCTTTTGTCAAAACATAGCACCTGAAAGCAGGTACTTAACTGCATTCTCCATAATGGGGACCCAGCGTCACTTTTGTCGACTCCCACAAGGGTTCAAGAATAGCCCAGGTTTATTCTCAGCGAGGGTAACGGAGTTACTACAAATTTATGACAATGAGGCATTGTCCTATGTCGATGACATTTATCTGACAGACGATGACCTGGAAAAACACTTGAACAGGGTGAGCACCATTATACTGGGTTTCGCCTCTGAGGGCTACAAGTTCAACTTTAAAAAGTCCAGAATTGCCCATCTCAATGTCCTATTTCTAGGATATGAGCTTTCAAGTAAAGGCAAGAGCTTGGCAGCTAACTTTCTAGAGAAATGTGCGCTGCTCCAACATCCAAAAACGCTAAAAAACTTACAATCCATCCTGGGTTTCCTCAATTTTGGAAGAACATACATTTTAAATTACGCAGAAAGGGTTAAACCTCTCTACGCATTAATCAAACCTGATTTTTCGATCAGAAACTGGACACAGGAACACACAGAAATCTTGCGTTCACTCCAGGCTAACATGTTAGCAACAAATCACTTACAAACACGCGTAAGTCAACGCAATTTGGTGATCCGAATAATCTCGGGTCAATGCGGATTCACCTACTTAACTTTCAATGAGGGTGAGAAAATACCAATAGCATACAAATCTCATTTGTACACACAAGCGGAAATGCGCTTCAGTTCAACTGAAAAAATTCTGACAGCAGTTCAAACCGCTGTAGCAAAAGAAAGAGCCTTAGCCCAAGGGAAACGCATTATTGTCGTAACCCCAGTACCAGCTTTAGAAGCGGTCACAAAAGCGAGCATTCCAAATGCTAAAGCATTACATCCAAGATGGATACAATGGGTTAATTCTCTTGCTGCAACAGATGTTGAATATGTTTTTGATCCAGATTTAAAAACACAAGCATTCCTGCAATACGAACATGAATGTCCTCTGCCTACTGAAATTCTGCCTCTCGATCAGTACGAATTCATAATTTACACTGACGGATCCGCACAACCTGCAACAGGGAGTAAGCAAGCTTACAGTGCAGCGTGTGCAATCGTTAAAGGTCGCATGCGAAATGGCATCTTCAGACCTATGGTCACAAAAACGCAGTCTCTAGGAGATTGTACAGCTCAGCGAGCTGAACTACAAGCATTCAAACTGGCACTTGAAAGTACAGATCGAGAATTCCCCACACTAATAGTGTGCGATTCCTTTACTGTGTTCAGTCGTATAATGACTATATACAAAACTGGCTTGAAAATGGTTTCAAAGATGCGAAAGGTGGCACAATAAAGCACAAAATGCTTTGGGAACAAGTAGTTCAGTTGAAAAACAAACTACCAAAGGCTCACGTGATCCACACACTGAGTCATCAACGTGATGGCGTTCACGTTGCAGGGAATTCATTGGCTGATGAAGCCGCAAAGGGGGCTGTGCAAACGGCTTCCGTAGCTGCGATCACTCGTTCAAAAACAAAAATAGACGGTGAGATAATGTTGGCTGTCAATGCTTCAAGCAAAGGCAGCAGTGTAGCGTTACCAAAAAAGTTTCCACTCATGTACTCTTATGTAATTGATGCGAACAACGTTCCTTTTGCTCGAATCCCTGGAGTGGGGGATAGGGTAATTCCAAACAAGGAACGCAGATTAGGACTAATCCTAGCAGCACACGAAGGGATAGCTTCTGCCCATGCAGGTGTTTCAGCGACAGTATCTTTACTCAAGCAAAGATATTGGTGGCCTGGCATTCGGAAACAAACTAAAAACTATGTTTTAGAATGTGATATTTGCCAACAGATGAAAGTCTCAACAGTGAAACGTCCTGCACAGACACCCCTGTTAATTTCAGACAAACCATTAGCTTGTGTTTACCTGGACCACTGCGGTCCCTTGCAAAGGGACGGTAACTATAAATACATCATGGTTGCAGTGGATTCATGCTCTAGGTTCCTATGGTTATGGCCTCAGCGCACGCTCGAACTGTTATAAAAGATTTGCGAGTCTTTATCGGCATATACGCAATAGGCACGCGACATTCTTACCAAGGTCCTGCGTTTAGCTCTAGGGCTTAGAAAGAAGCCATGGCCAGTCTGGGCGTTGCATTGCGGTACTCCTCTCCATTCCATCCTGAGGGAAATTCGGTTGTGGAAAGGAAAACCGAGACATAAAGCAGTCTATAACAGCTAGAGTATTAGGTTCGGGTGACGGGTGGGTCAAACACCTTAGTGGGGTACAACGCTCTTTGAATAATCTGCCAAGAAGTTCTCTAGGGGGTCACTCCATATGAGGTCCTATTTGGGACAAGAATGTGGGTACCAGACCTTGAACACGTAGGCACAGTGGTGGAAAATAAACCCTTTGATATCAAAGATCGTTTGGCTGTTTTACAGGACTTAAACAAGTTAAGAACGAAACAAAGCAACGTATTCCTACAGCCAACCACCACTGGGGATCAACCGGCTGTCCCAGCAAGGCCTGTCTGGATTCCAAAAGTTGGGGATCTAGTCAGAGAAAAATTGCAGACAAGAAGGAATTTGGACCTTCTTACAGACAACCAGTACCTGTCCTAGCAGTTCAAGGAACAAGAACAGTACTTCTGCCGCCCCTTGCTGGAAGAAAGGAGAAAAGATTTGTGTCCATCGACCTGATCAAACCACAGTATGTGGCCAATACTAAACAGTAGGCCTCGTGGACTCCGACCTAGTAGCAGACGCACTCCTCTCGCTACTATCCAAGAGGTTCAGACTGAAAGACTGATAACCATCGATATTTCAGCAGTAACAGATGGAGGACTAAGCAACAACGCTATGGAACTCATCCCTCTTGAACACCAAGTAACAGTTCGTCCAAATACACCTGTCTACACCAACGTAACAAGTGATGAACTAGTTCCAGTGATTTCTACAATTCCTGATGCAATTCCAACAATTGACAGAACTGCTTCTGGCTATTTCATTAACTTTGATACGTTCTCAGAAGATCCGAGTGAACCTGAAACGACGCCAGTGTCATTGAAATTCAAGCAGCAAGTACAAGACTTTCTTCACTTTCTGAAAAAGACTTATTTGGTTTCTCCATGGATTGAACTCTGGATTACATCTGGACTTTTTGTTTTCCTGCTCTGGCTAGCTTTGGTAACAACTGTAAGCGTGCTTATAAGTGGCAGATATATCCATGTGAACACTGAAGGAAAAGACGTGAACGTACTTTTGAAACCTCATAAATCTTCCCATCGTGAAGCAAGAGACTTGTCATCAGTGAACATCACAGCTGTTCCTATACAGGATGGTATAGTGTGGGACAAAACAGATTTTGATATATTCGATCCAACGGAACAATTGAACATTCCACATTTGTTTAAAATTTCACTAAGTGATCTACTCTCTTCCAGTACCTATTCAGATGATTGGGACTTTGAGACTGTAAATGACATTATGTTTGACCTAGAAAAATCTGCTGCATTTTCTAAAAATGAATATTTAGAGGGTTCATCAGACTATGAACAACTGTATTGTTATAACCACTATGGTCATCATTATTTGCATAAATCTGCATATCCAAGAAATGTGTTTATGTTTAACCAATGGGAACATTGTCCTACACCACCTAAAGGTAGTTCAAAAACATTTGCTAGTAAATTTCCATATTTTTCAGGTTATAATACATCTGATCCAGAAATGTTTTACTATAAAAATGTAAACAAGACAGGACTGAAAATTATGTTAACAAATACAAAACAGATTTACTCTGCATTATTTAATGCCCAACTGTCTAGACAGGGTTTCGACTTTTGGAAAGACACAATAGACACCAAAACAGTCTGGGGTACTAAAGAATGGCAAGTGCAGGGGATAGAAGCTTTATTTAGAGCCTGTATCATCCCTGAACAAATAATGTTTTTGAATGAAACCATCCAACAAACATCTTGTCTTGGACTAGCCAAGATCAAAGAGATGAACACACCTTCTGTACCAGCACCTGCAAGAAATAACGATACACAGGCAGTGGTGACAGTTGACAATATACTACAACTCAACAGATCTAATCCTGATTGGAAAAAATGGTTGATCTGGCCCACAGACACGAATAACTGTCAGGAAAGATTCCTGAATAAAACTCAGGGCTTTACTATTAATAGGCCAGACCCAAGATACGTCCAAAGACAACATCCGGGGTAGTAACAACATACAGTGTAGGAAAATTATGCCTCGATTGGCTGCATAAGTCTACACTACAGGATGTGAAACAACACTTAACCTTACTTAAAAAGGACGCAGACCTTAGGGAATTCTTGCTTGGACCAAGAAAACAGAGTCAAAAACGTTTCATATATGCCGGCATTTATGCTGCTTATAATGAAGCTTGGAAAGTATCACAAATGGAGGCTGCATAACGAATACGTGAACTTGATCGTATTAATTTAGAGAAAACACTCTCTGTGGTCGACAATGGGTTAACAACTTTGTCCTCCAGAATATATTCATTGGATGGCATTGTATCCTCTGCTATCGACATTCTAGAACAAGATTTGGCGATGTTACAACAAGGCCAATCTCAATTACGTTCTATTATGTTATTAAGCTGGACGCTGCAATCTTTGCGAGCGGGCTATGTGACTTGGCGTTTCATCAACACAACGGCTCTGTTTGCAGAATACAATCTCACTGATAAACAGATCGAACTGGCACAAAGAGGAGCAAAGTATACAGTGCTGAGCATTGAAAAACTGGAAAAGTTACCATTCACAGTGGCAGAAAAACCAGCTACAGAATGGCTTATTCATGGCAAAATCACACTACCTGTGACTACTTTTCAGTTTCAGTATTGCCTCAGACAAATGCAAGCAGGCAAATATGAAAGGTTGGGTAAGGAATACATTAAGACATCTTGGGATTTACCGTACACATATAGATGTTGGAGTGGGGATCGTGAAGTGTTTTTGAGCGGTACACACTGTAAACGTGCACTGAGCGGTTCGCTTATATGTCAGGACATTTCCTTACACGGGGCTTGTAATGGTTCTGTGGCAAATTTGTCTTGCCATCAGCAGGGTACACCAGCTGCTGTGATTAATCCAACGTTTGGACAACTTTCTAATGGGAGTTACCTCATGTTGAATGATCAGAGTTGCTGCGGCATGCTGCCAGGCATCCCATATCTAGTAACGGTCAACTCCAGGGTCACTTGCTGTATGCAAGTATTGTTTGCCCCAATAGACACAGTCAGGGAGTCGCCTCTATGGCCTTCGCTGAACGTCTCTTTTTATAAGATTTGATACTTTGAGCAGAATGAAAGCCATGCTTTTACTGTAAACAGTGCCTTTGACCTCGGCCAAAGAAACCTATGATCTACAAATAGCAAGGACTTCGGCTGAGATACGGACTTTAATACGTACAAACTGCCCTATACATTTCGTAGAAATGATATCACGTATCTTCAACATGTCTGATACAACTGGAATTGTACATGTATTTAAGAGCATCTGCTCAGGTCTGTTAGCACCTTTCCAGGCAATACTCGGAATCATCCCGAACTTTGCACATTCGGTGTTTGGTGGCATACCATTAATTCTAGCACTTGTTGCCGGAATTCTATTTTCCTTCCTGCTATTGCGCTATGGCCAGCCTATTCGCAGACATCACTCCGAGCGAAATGGAGAAAGCTCTCCTTGAACGAAAGTGCTGTGAGCAAATAGTTGAGCTTTTGGGCATAAATCTTCTACGGGACCTTAATACCACATGGTTCCTGTCATTCAGACCAATCTGGCAAGATTGCATCTTACCTGTTCTACGATGCCTGCTATGCGGTGTAGAATGCGTGTTGGACACCTGTCTAACATTTCCATCAGCGACGCCAACGGATATCGATACTCTGCTGGACCAGATAACGGCCCATGCTATGTGTTGTCCCCAGAGGCTTCCTATCCTGATGTCAGCATTCATTGAGATCTCACAGACGCTTCCGGCTGCTGCTGAGGTACGAGAAAAATCTACAGGCACACAGGTAACAACGGACGCGAACTTTGCTGCGGCACCCTATGCTGGAAGCGAAGCTTCACATCTCTGTGCAATTAATCTGCTACACGAGGTGTTCCAACTGACACCAACTACAGTGGACGATGTTTTGTCTATAGAAGTAGATGATCTCATGTTTACACCAGACCCGTAAACTGACTCTGATTCAGCATACAGTGTTCCAGAGATGCAGTAACAATTTGGCCTTCATTTTTTCAAACCAACTTGGAACTCTACCAAAATTGAACTTTTTCCCATTTTTCGAATGAAAGACTTCAATCTGCTTAAAGTAGAACTAGCCTTATAGTACAGACTTGGCGGTACTTCCACAGACACTTAGTCATCTTGTGTGTCTCAAACAGTTCATTAATTTTCATGACATGAAATGACTTCGATTTTTTGAACAACTTATCGATCATTTCTTTGTCACATGTAAATATTACTGCTTCTTTAATTCCAAACGCATTTATTTTCGAACTTTATGCCTGAAATGAAAAGCATTTGCTTCAAATGTACAGTACCTTTTGCATTTTTTACTATGTTTGTTAAATGCTTTTAAGATTTTTTTTTTTAAAATATGCGGTACTCCATTTTATGTTTAGCATTTTAAATGTTTAGCATTTTAGTATTATCGTATACACTAAAGTGGAGTGGGTGTTGTATTCCTCTTAGGGTGTCCATAAACGGGCTTTCCAGTATCATGTCCTTATATAGGCACAATTCGCCCTGCCCTTATATAGGCATAAATTCCCAGGCCTTATTTAGGCATTAAACCATGCACTCCAAATACAGGCATGGTCTCCGACATCCGTCCACCCTAACGTCACAACGAGTACATGAAGAACAGACCCTTAGGCTGCGGGAGTTTCCTAGTCCAGGACTATTGATTTCTTCAAGGTCTCATATATTATGTATGAACTGTTATTCCTTAGGGGTTCATTCATGACGTCTTTCGCTGTCCGACTCACGTCAATACTAAACATTCCTAGGTACTCTCAGGTATAAATATACCTTCCCTAGCCCTTGTAAACTAGAGGAGACCTCGACTTCAGAGGAGCCCGTTTCCGGCCTGACGCACTGAGAAGACGCTATCATCCCTGCACGCAGAGAGTCCAGCTTCCAGTGATCTGACTTCCCTTGCGGGGTGTTGGAGTTCGAGTCTGGCAAAGAGATTCCTACCTCTCTCATTCTTCAGGTATGGAGCAGACTAGAACCTAGAGGGACTCTTGGCATACTAGGCTTAAACATACTCTTAGTATACCATAGTAAGGAATACTCCACCTACTTCATACCTCTCCCTACACCTAAGTTAGGTTAGGCACATTGGGGTAGACCTAGCTTAGCAACGCATTGTATGAGTACTCGCATTTTTAGTCTGTGTTATTTATGTAACAGCATATGTACTAAAAGATAATGCTATCGCATTATTATTTATTTCTACTGCTCACACTGTACATTATTTATCTTGCATACTGTCTTGTGATCGTAACAGCACATTTTACTTACACCAGAAACAAGACTGTTCAATAAATCTTTTATTGAAAACGCCCGTCTATTCCTTTCTGTGTAACTTGGAGAAAACTAAGCATGCACGACTGAGCTGAGTGAAATAGTTATCTATTGTTTCCACGACTCTGGGACACGTTCTGATTCTAAAGGGAAACACAGTGGTCATGTTTTGCGGCTGCCAGAAACTACTCCCTTCTTGTTGTCCAGGAGTTTCTAGTGGCCTCTGAGCTAGCTGGCACAAGTAATTAAGTTTAATATACTCGATAGGGACATACTGACCTTAGTCCTATGTCAAACCTATAGGATATATTATTCCAATGCGCAGAGCCTATTAGGGAAATAGGAGCTACACTACAGGGGTACGGAGGCGATTCCTGATCACACCGCTTGGCTGAGGAAACTATGGGTAGTACTGGCTATGGAGCGCATGTCAATGTTGATTGTTAACAGAGCAGATGACTATCCAGATTTATGGGCCCCGTTCATCATGATCCTAGCAAAGGAATTCAGAGAAGTGACTTGCCCCAAATACCTACAGATCCTGCGCTTAACGTCCCAAAAGCAAGGAGAGCCCATATAAGCCTACAGCTGCAAGAATGACGCTCCTATTCTTGACCCAGACCCCTCTTTCCCGGCAGACCTCGAGGCTAAAATCAAAGTGGTGCAGAAGAGAGTGGGGTGGGGGAGGGGGTGGGGTTTGTTGCTCCCCTTGTTGTTTAGTTCCTTTAACGATCACTCTTGGCCTCTCTGTATCTCAGACTTACCTCTCAGTTTATTCCAGATATAAAACTCATTAGGATGCACGCCGCCGGCCCCAGGGTTGTAGGCACACGGCCGTGTACTATCACGCACAAGTCAATTGCTGCCGGCCATTGAATATATGCGTAAGCTGTGTCATTGCTTGACTAATCTTAATAAAGAAAACTGTTCCATAAAAGCTACTGGTTGGTCCTGGCCCTCTGCATTAAGGTGTGACAAAACAGCTCCTACCCCTATCTCAGATGCATTTGTCTGGACAATGAAGGCTTTGGAGTAATCAGGACTTTGCAGAATGGGAGCAGTGCGCATGGCCTGCTTCAGGTCATCAAATACCTTTTGACAGCTAACTGTCCACTGAACTTTCTTAGGCATTCTCTTGGAGGTGAGATCATTAAGTGGAGTCACAATGGACCCATATCCCGTGACAAACCTCCTCTAGTACCCAGTTAGGCCCAAGAAAGCTCAGACCTGAGTCTGGGTAGTGGGAGCAACCCAGTCCATGATGGTCTGGATTTTGCTCTCCAATGGGTGAACTTGGCCCCCACCTACCAGGTGACCCGAGTATACAACCATGCTCCGTCCTATCTGGCACTTGGCGGCCTAGATAGTGAGGCCTGCCTTTTGCAGGGCCTCCAGAACATTTCTGAGGTGGACCAGGTGATCATCCCAGGTGGAGCTAAAGACAGCAATATCATCTAGACATGCTGCACTATAGGCTTCCAGACCTGTTAAGACATTGTTCACCAGCCTCTGAAATGTGGCTGGGGCATTTTTCAGACCAAAGGGCATCACAATAAATTGATAATGCACACTAGGGGTTGAAAATGTTGTTTTTGGCTTGGCATCCTTAGCTAGTCTGATTTGCCAGTAGCCAGCAGTCAGGTCAAATGTGCTCAGAAACTTGGCTGAGACCAAAGAATTTATCAGCTCATCCATCTGCCCTAGGAATAGGATGGGCAATAGTCCTAGTGACTGCATTGAGGCATCTGTAGTCCACACAAAACCCCATCTCTCTTTTGCCAACCTTGGTGTGAGGTTTTGGTACAAGGACTATTGGACAAGTTCTGTTGTGTAGTTCCTATAGTACCCATGCAGGACCTGCGCGTTTGGATAACATAAACCGTGGGCTTGGTGATAGACTGGCTCTGTGCACCCCCACCGCGTATGTTAGCCGGATTTGCATTAGCTAGCTCACAGTGCCACTAGAATCTCCTCTTATCGGGGAGAGATTAGTTTCTGGCAACCTTAGATCATGACAACCCAAATTCCTCAGAATCGTGGAAACAATGTACTACCTTTCGCTCAGTCACTCGTGCTTACTTATTCGGTTTGTCTCAGAGAGTTACACAGAATAAACAGTCGGGCGTTTCAATAAGTATTTATTGAACAGTTGTTATTCTAGTGTAAAATATATGTGCTGCGGCAACCAGCAGACAATAGCAGAGATATATTATCAGCAGTACGATAAAAGCAAAGGGATAGAACAGTTCTACCATATTGCAATAATCATGAATACATACATGAATATAAAAAGCATTATGAAAAGTGCGCGTACTCCTACGATGCCTAACTAGATGTACCTGAGTGCACCTAGCATATGTGTAGGTCTAAAAGCCTAAGAGCCAAGAATCCTTCTAGGATTTAGTCGAACCCCCATACCTGAATAGAGAGAGTGTGGGACCCCGTCCTGGTCTCGAGTTGGACACCCCGCAAGGGCTGTGTCAGACCGCTGTCAGCTGGAGCGACTGCATGCAGGAGCCTCAGCGTCTCTGGTCAGTGTGTCAGCATGGAAGTCTCGGTTCCCTCTGTCTTACCGGGGCAAGATGTGGTGTATTTATACCCTAAAGAGTCTCGGTCCTCAGTATGGATTGTATTGGTCTGTCGTTAGACTTGAGGAAGACGTCAGGGGTGAACTTTGTACATACATATTGTGCAGGTGGTGTATTCCTAGAGAGCCATGCATAATTGATGAGTACAGTGTGGGCCTGTGTTTGGGAAAAACCCTGCTGTATTCAAAACCACAGGATAGATAACATTCAGCCCTCAGAGCACGTTGTGTACTAGTAAGGACCGATGTAGGTGAAAGATCATGCCTATATAAGGAATCATGACTATAATAGGACATGTACAGTTATGACCATAATTGGGCATATGCGGCTATGACCATAATAGGGCAAGTATGACCATATTAGGGCAAATATGAATACGTCCATTTTAGGGCATATATGAACGGGTCTACATTAGGGCCTCTATACGGGACATAACAGTTCAAGACGATCCGAAGGCTCAATGACCCCTAATTATAGCATCTTTTGGACCTCAGTCCTGATGCAGTTTGAGATGGGCAGGCTCTCTGTAAAAAAAAATGATTTACAGGCAGACTGTCACATGTGTCCACTTCATGGGTACACCAGGTGGCTTCACTGGGTGTCAGAGAACATGTGTTTGTACTGATTGAGGACCTTCCTGCAATCAGCTTGCTGCTGGTCAGTGAGGCTGCCTGCCAAGGCTACTCCTTCAACTGACCCATCATCAGGGTTCTGAGAGAGATCAGGGAGAGGGTCACTCTCTTCCTCCTGTCCCTCATCAGTAGCCATGAGCAAACTCCTGTCAGCCCTGTCTACAAAAGGTTTCAGGCGATTCACATGAAGCACTTTGTGGGGACTTCTGGGAGTACCTAGGTCCACCAAGTAGGTGACCTCATCTTTTTTTCAAGGATGGTGTGGGCACCACTCCACTTGTCTTGGAGGGCTGCTGGGGCCACAGGCTTCAAAACCCACACTTTCTGTCCTGGCTGGCAAACAGACAGTACAGCCTTTGGGTAATGCCAAGGTTCCTGAAGCTCCTGGCTGGCTTCAAGGTTTTTACTTGACTTCTTCATATACTCAGCCATACGTGAACGCAGGCCAACAACATAGTCCACAATATCATGTTTAGGAGGTTTGAGAGGCTGCTCCAAGCCCTCCTTAACTTGACACAATGGACCCATAACTGGATGTCCAAACAGAAGTTCAAATGGGCTGTAGCCAACCCTCTTCTGTGGAACCTCTTTGAATGCAAAGAGAAGGCAGGGTAGTAAGACATCCAATATACCCTTTAGGGTCTTGTTGAACATTTGAACAAACCCATTGCACTGTGGATGGTAGGGTGTGATAAACTTATAGCTTAATCCACAATCTTTCCACATTGCAGTCATGTAACTATACATGAAGTTAGTACCTCTGTCTGTTAGGACCTCCTTAGGGAAGCCCACTCTGGAAAGGATTCCCAGGAGGGCCCTGGCCACTACAGGAGCTGTAGTGTTTCTAAGTGGAATTGCCTCTGGATACCTAGTGGCATGGTCCACCACCATTAGGATCTAACTGTGTCCAGATGCAGTTGGAGTCTTCAAGGGACCAACAATGTCAATCCCTACCCTCTCAAAGGGAACCCGAACCACTGGGAGTGGAATTAAGGGGGCCTTTGTAGTGCTACCTGACTTACCATTGGCTTGGCAAGTGACACAGGAGCGACAAAATTCCTTGGTGTCTTCAGACATATGGAGCCAGTGAAAATGAGGGACAATCCTGTCCTAGGTCTTGCTTTGCCCAAGATGTCCTGCAAGGGGAATGTCATGTGTCAGGGAGAGAAGAAAACCTCTGAACTTCTGCGGTATTACCAACCTCCTGTTAGCACCAGGCTTGGGGTCTCTACCTTCAGAAAGCAGGAGCCTATCTTCCCAAAATATCCTATGGGACCTACTGACATTCCCTGTTTCCTCAGCAGCAGCTTGCTGTCTGAGGGGTTCAAGAGAAGGGCAGGACTGCTGCTCCAAACTCAAGTCTGCCCTGGAAAGGCCCCCTGCCCCCAAGAACTCTGCCTGGATATGCCCAAGTTCTTCTGGGGCAGTTCCTTCACAGGGACTGAGATCATCTCCCTCAGGAGACTGATACTCACGGGGAGTTTAGAAGGAGGACAATTCCTTACCCTTCCTGTTCCTTCTCTTAGGAACAATCTGGTCCATTCGTTGATGGGTCCAGTGCTCCCTCAGAGCTGAGCTGTTTGGCCTGAGCCCTGATGACAGCAAAAGCACTGGCAGCGATGCCCATCGTCTCTTCAAGAGTCCTGAACTCCACTTTAGACCAGGCTGAAGTTTCTAGATCATTGCCCAACAGACAATCTACTGGTAGGTCTGGAGATACCATAACTCTTTTAGGGCCAGTTACCCCTCCCCAGCTGAGATTCACAACTGCCAAGGAATGATCAGCCCTGGCCTTGCTAGCGTTGGTTACTTGGTACATCTGACCAAGTATGACCTGTTCAGGGGACACAAGTTTCTCTGTCACCATTGTGACACTGGCCCCTGTATCCCTGTAAGCCATAGCTTCCTTTCCATTGATTAAAGGCTGTTGTCTGTACTTGCCCAAGTTAGTGGGACTGACTAGTAAGGTGGCAAGATCTATGCCACCATCACAGACAAGGACAGCCTGAGTTGGAGTTCTGACTAGGCCAGAACCCACCTCAGAACCCAAGGTTAACCCTACTAATCCCTTGATAACTGTACTACCACTTGTACTGGTGCTAGGGTCGGGTAGCAGTTGCCTTAGGGGCAGCGGAAGCAGAAGAGGGTTCCTTGGCCTTTGGACAATCAGCATCTCTTGTTCAATGGGTCTTTACCTTACATAAATAAAACCAAGGTTTCTTTTTACCTTTCTTGGAGTTTTGGGACTCACCCACAGATGCAAGTTTTTGGGGACCTTGAGAACACTCCTTTTCATCTTTGCCCTTTTCCCCACCCTTCTCTTGGGATTTAGAAGAATTCTTCTGTTCACCTCCACCACCATGGTATTTCTGCTTAACCCTGGTGCGGACCCATCAACAAATTGTAAAATCCCTCATAGTCCTGCACCTTGCTTCCATGAAGCCAGCCTTCCAGAGCCTTAAAAGCACTGTCAATGAAATCTACCTACTCTCGGGTGTGTGTCTTCTGTGTGTCTCTGAACTTAATCCTATACTGTTCAGTGGTTAAGACAAAACCATCTACAAAACCATCTAGAAGTGCACGCTTCAAGACTGAGTAATTGTCAGCATCCTCTTCTCTAACATCGAGGAGCTTGTCTCTACCTTTGTTAGCAAGGAGAGCCACAGGATAGCTGCCCACTGCCCTTGAGGGACGCTCTGAACTTTACAGGCCCTCTATAAAGCAGCGATCCATTTATGGATGTCATCCCCCTCCTGGTAAGCAGGGACTATCCTGCTCAGGTTCCTAGTACCAAGGGTATTTTCCCTGACTCTAGGGACACTACTGCTGCCACCATGGGACTCTAGTATCAAATTCTTTCTAGCCCTCTGAACTTCCAGGGTCTCGTTATCAAGGGCCAACTGTTCTTGCCTGAGCTTGAGTCTAACTCTCTCAAGTCTGATCAGGTTGGTATTCCCTCTCTAAAGAGTCCTCCCTCTTGCTAGAGATGGAGGTCCCCATGGAATGATCTGAAGCATTGCAATCGGCAGAGGGATACCTAGACCCCCTCTGCCTACTCTGAACCCTCCCAGGAGGAATAAAGGGGGACCTACTTCTAGGGACACCCTCTGTGCCATCTGCACTGGGGGATCTGAGTTCACCAAGGTGGAATCATCAGACTCCTCTTGGTCATGCCCCTCTTGGTCATGCCATCTTCTTGAGCATCCCCACCCACTTTGTCCTGATCCTCTCACCTGTCAGGGTTCTGGAGATCATCTATGATAAGCAGCTCTAAGATGCTTAGTGGTTGGGTTGCTACCTGTCTTTAACTTCCTAGAAGTACACAGGATCCTTAGTTCCTAGAACTTAAGACCACTGTATCTAGAAGACTGGGCCCCACTGAGGTCCAATATTAAAGACGTGGTGTCTAGGTACAGCATGGTGTTGCAACTACCTACCCTAGGGGAAACTAAACTCCCTAAGATTGGAGAAAGGGTTGTGCTAGAACCTTAACAACCAATCTAAAAGTTCAGTAGAGCTTACTTTGTCTATAAAATATTATATGTGCCTAATGCTAGTGATGGGTTTTTATTTAGATGTCACTTAGATTAGCTGGTAAAACAATGCAGACTTGAATCCCAATTGCTGCACACCAATGTAGGAGGCTGGCTTAGTATATGGTGCTCACTTATGTAAGTGTAGCACCCTGCACTAATGCAGACAACCCTTATGGTGATTTTAGAGGTCTTAGACATCCTTAGAAAGCTCTCTAAGTAGTATCTGTGGAGAGCAGCCTTCAGGCTTAGTCCAGAAGGAGTGTAAAGCAGCTTCAATCAATCAATCAGGGGCTTATAAAGCGCACTACTCACCCGTGAGGGTCTCAAGGCGCTGGGGGGGGGGGGGCGCAGCTCCGGATCAGTCGAAGAGCCAGGTCTTGAGGTCCTTCCTGAACGTGTGCAGGGTTGGGGAGCGTCTGATGTTCACCGGGAGCTCGTTCCAGGTCTTGGCTGCGATGTAGGAGAAAGCTCTCCCGCCTGCTGTGTCTGCGGATGCGAGGGACCTCTGCCAGAGCGAGGTCAGCGGAGCAGAGGTTCCTCTTGGGTACGTGGAAGGAGACTCTCTCGTTGAGGTATTTGGGTCCGATGTTGTTGAGGGATTTGTAGGTGTGGATGAGGAGCTTGAAGGTGACCCTCTTCTCGACGGGGAGCCAGTGGAGGTCTCAGTAGGTGTTGGGTCATGTGCTCGTGGCGTGGTGTTCCGAGGACGAGTCTGGCTGCAGCGTTCTGGATGGTTTGGAGTTTGTGTAGAAGAGTTCTGTTGATTCCGGCGTATAGGGCGTTGCCGTAGTCCAGTCTGCTGGTGATGAGCGCATGGGTGACGGTCCTTCTGCAATCGGGGGGGATGCATTTGAAGGTCTTGCGGAGGATGCGCAGGCAGTTGAAACTGGTGGAAGCGACGGCGTTGATCTGGCGGTTCATGGAGAGGGAGGCGTCGAGGATGATGCCGAGGTTTCGTTCGTGGTCTGTAGGGGTGGGTGGCTTGCGGAGGGCCACCAGGTGTTGTCCCAGGCGGAGGTGCAGGGGCCGAGAATGAGGACCTCTGTGTTCTCTGAGTTGAGCTTCAAGCAACTGTCTTTCATCCAGGCTGCGACGTCCTTCATTCCTTCGTGGAAGCAGAGTCTGGTGTCTTCGGGGTTCTTCGTGAGCGAGAGGATGAGCTGGGTGTCGTCGGCGTAGGATACTATGCTGAGCCCATGCTGTCTGATGATGGCGGCGAGGGGGGTCATGTAGATGTTGAAGAGCGTCGGGCTGAGCGACAATCCTTGGGGTACTCCGCAGTTGATGTCAGTTGGTTCGGAGAGGAAGGGAAAGAGTCTGATCCTCTGGGTTCTACCGAGAGGAAGGAGTGGATCCAGTCGAGGGCGGTTCCTTGTATCCCCGCGTCGTGAAGTCTGGCTGCGAGCGTGCGATGAGAGACGGTGTCGAAGGCTGCGGAGAGGTCTAGGAGGATGAGGGCCGCGGTGTGTCCCTGGTCGAGTAGTATGCGTATGTCGTCCGTTGCGGCAAGGAGGGCGGTCTCGGTGCTGTGGTTGCTGCGGAATCCAGATTGTGAGGCGTCAAGGATGGAGTTCTCTTCGATGAAGGCGGTCAGCTGGGCGTTTACGAGTCTCTCGGTGACTTTGGCTGCGAAGGGGAGGAGAGAGATGGGCCGGTAGTTTTTCAGGTCTGTTGGATCGGCCGTTGGCTTCTTGAGGAGGGGTTTAACTTCCGCCCGCTTCCAGTCTTCTGGGAAGGTGCCGGACCTGAAGGAGGCATTGATGGTCCGTCCTAGTTCGGGTGCGATGGCGGCCCTGTGGAATATGTGCGGTGGGCAGGGGTCCGTCGGGGCCCCTGAGTGGGTTTTCTTCATGGTCGTGGTGATGTGTTCGATGGTGGCGGGATTCCAGGTCGTGACGGTTGGCTTGTTCCGCGGTGGCGAGAGGGGGTGGTGTCCGGCGCCTGTTCGCTGAAGTTGTCGTAGAGGGCCTGGATCTTCCGATGGAAGTAGGAGCTGAGCTTGTCGCAGAGTTCCTGGGAGGGTGTGACGTCCGTGGCTTCGCTGGGGGGTTTGGTGAACTGCTGTATGACGTTGAAGAGTTCCTTGGCGTTAGCCGCGTTGGTCTCTTATGAAGGTCCGTTTGGTGTCTCTTATGTGCTGGTGGTATTCCTTCAGAGCGCTCCTGTGGTTGTTCTGTGCTTCAGTGGTTTTCTGGTTTCGCCAGGTTTTATCTAGGCGTCTGCAGGTGCGCCTGGCTTCTTGGAGTTCTGTGGTGAACCAGGCGGCCTTCAGAGGGCGTTGTTTGGCGGGGTGGCGGAGGGGTGCGAGCTTGTCGGCGCAGCAGGAGATTCAGCGGTGAAATTCTTTGGCTGCGGAGTTGGTGTCGGTCGTGGCGCTGGGGGGGTCTTGGAGGAGGGTGTTGTTGAGGTGTTCCTCTGTGACCTTGCTCCAGTTTCTTCGTGGCGGGGCGGGCTTGGGTGCGGTGGTGGTGTTGAAGGTGAAATGGACGCAGTGGTGGTCCGTCCAGTGGGGCTGGGTGGTGTGGCTGAATCGGATGTTAGTTCCTCCTGCAAAGATGGGGTCGAGGGTGTGTCCAGCTCTGTGAGTGGGCGTGTTGACCAGTGGCTTCAGTCCGAGGTTATCGAGGAGAGTGGTGGAGTCGGGGTCGTTGCGGTTGTCGAGGTGGAAGTTAAGGTCTCCGAGTAGAATGTAGTCCGTGGAGGTGATGGCATGGGGTGCGGTGAGCTCGGCGATGGTGGTCGTGGACTGGGTGCAAGGTCCCGGCGGTCTGTAGATGAGGGTGCCGCGTAGAGTGGTCCTCGGGCTGGTCTGGATCTGGAAGTGGAGGTGTTCTGTGTTGGAATGGGGGTCACTTGTGCTGGAGGTGGAGAGTCGGAGGGGGGTTTTGTGTGCGATGGCGAGTCCTCCTCCAGGGCGGTTCTTTCTCTGGATCTTGTAGCCGTCGGGGATGGCGGTGGCGATGTCGGGGCCGGAGGTGGTGTTGGTCCAAGTTTCCGTGAAGGAGGCTACGTCGGGCGAGAGGGTGTCGATAAGGTCCCAGATCTCTACGGCGTGTCGGTGCAGGGAGCGTACGTTGAGGAGGATGCATGTCAGGGTTTCGGCGGTGCGTGCATCGGGCGGGCCTTCGGCAGTAGTGGGGGCTTTGTCGATGGTGAAGGATCTACGGCAGGGTCTGCACGAGAACTGCCCGTGGGTGGTGTTCTGCGGTGATCTTTCGCAGTCGGTTCGTCTTCCGGGATTGAGTGTGTGGAGGCTGGCGGGTCGTAGCGGAGGGGCCTAGAATGACCAGGGTTCCTGGCGCTGGCCGCGTCGCGGACGGGCACAGACGGGCTTGCTTTAGGCGCGCCCGCTGCGCGCATCCGTTGCGCGACCGCACAGCAGTCTGCATTATGTAGGGGAGGGACGCTCAGCTGGGAGGCGGGAAACGGGCGAGGGCAGGGGCCGCGGGTCAGCAGCGGCGAGAATCAGGGAGAAGGGAACGGCGAGGGAGAGGGGCAGGGGTACAGTGAAAGCGCGAAAATGAGTAAGGAGCAGACGAAAACAAAAATACAACAATGCACAAAATGGGGAAGAGAAAAACAGTACAATCAGAGGTCAAATGGGGAAGAGAAAAAAACAGTACAATCAGAGGTCAAATGGGGAAGAGAAAAAAACAGTACAATCAGAGGTCAAATGCGGAAGAGAAAAAAAACAGTACAATCAGAGGTCAAATGGCGAAGAGAAAAAAAACAGTACAATCAGAGGTCAAATGGGGAAGAGAAAAAAAACAGTACAATAAGAGTCACCAAGTACAGATATGTTGCAGCGCGTACAATAAAACTATTCTCCTCCTAGGTCACTTATTGGTCAATCCAGGGGCAAACTATATTTTCTCACATCCACATGACGATGGGGCCCATAAACATCGCCTATCACACACGTACACACCTGGATTTCCTTTACACTTTTACGAAAATCTGTACTCCTAGGAGAAGCATGAGAACTAAATGGAAAACACCATTTATGTACCGCTGGAAAGAGCCGGGATATCTTATTACCTAAAACTATTGTTTTCTTTTCAGTTATTTCTTAAGATATTCCTGCTCATTGTTTTGTCGATGAATCATTCATGTAAGAAATTAGTTCATAGTGATTAAGACCAGCTAAATCACAATAACCATTTACTGGTGTCACAATCATTTAGTAAAATAACCACTGATCGTTTGATTTAAAGAATCTTAAATTTTATATAATTTTAAAAGCATGAGAAGGAATTTGACTTTTTATTCAATTATTCATTCATTATTAATTCAAATATTTATTAAGCATAATCCATTTTATTGCAGAAAGGAAATTTTTGTCATGAAGCAAACCCTAATTACCTGCCTACCTTCCTAATTTAGCCTAATGATTTCTAACCTAAGTTTAAGAATTAAAAATAACCTGATTCTCATACTCAACTGGAAAATTAAGACAGCAACAGAAACTTCAGCCTCGTCAGCATCAGCTACCTGCAACCTGTCTCATCTAACAGTCTTTCAGCATCTCCCGCTCAGTAATGGATCGATCAGGACCACCAAGCACAGGAAGCCACCAACACGACTCTCCAACTCCGATCGTGACTGTGACCCCCTCCCCACTAAGAGTAGGCCCTCTTATACCCTAATTCTAACTTTGCTAACTAATTGTTGCAACATTAATAACACGCTTTTCTTTCATTGGTCCATGCATGTCATCTTATTCATTCTTTTAATCAAGTTCTCTCGGATCCAACAGGTCCTTGTATCATTTCCTTTCTCACAGTTCAAGACATGTTTCCATCCGCTTCGATCAGTACATTTGTAACTTCTTTCGATACATTCGAGAACTCTGCAGGCATTGTCCTTTCTCTTAAAATGGTTTCCCACGGTTCTTTGCTGATCACCACGGCACACTATCAGTTCAATTAGATCACATCAGCCTTGACCATTCTCGCATCCTAGCCTCTCAGCAACATCACGAGGTTAGCTTTTCTCCAACTTTTCTCCCTTGTCACGTGTTTCCCCGCACTTGCGCACTCTCATTAACTGGCAGCCATTTTATATCGCCACTCGTTTATACTTAGAAGCACTATTTTGAAATAAACAAAACATAATTAAAATAGAGAAACATAGCCTTTCGCTTCCCTCCCGTCATCTACGTACTCCCAATTAGTTATTACCTAGCAGAAAGCAAACATTTAAGCTGTTCCTTACTTACCATCACTATTGTTTTTGCAACGACACGTTTATTTTCTATGAAGCACAAATCATGCATTTATTATAAATTAGTACGCATTTATTTTTATGTTATAATTAGACACACAGACATTCGTTAATAGATTATTCAGCACATACACTTGCGTATTACCCTTCCCCACGTACAATGTTGATTAATACATTTAAACGAACATTTTATTAATTATTTATAAAATTTGTTAGGGGTTAAAAAAATTTATTTTCTCTGCTCCATCAGATACCAATACCGCGATGCGGCAGGCGGGCAAAGAGCAGCCTCGAACACCCAGGCTGGGGGGGGCTCAGCGGCGGCGAAGGAGTGAGTGGAGCTGCCGGGGAGAGTGCAGGCCTGTGACCGAGGTCAAGGTCTTACAAGCGCTCCCCCGCAGCGGTCTGCATTATGTAGGGGAGGGGAGGGACGCTCAGCTGGGAGGCGGGAAACGGGCGAGGGCCGGGGCCGCGGGTCAGCAGCGGCGAGAATCAGGGAGAAGGGAACGGCGAGGGGAGGGAGAGGGGCAGGGGTACAGTGAAAGCGTGAAAATGAGTAAGGAGCAGACGAAAACAAAAATACAACAATGCACAAAATGGGGAAGAGAAAAATAGTACAATAAGAGGTCAAATGGGGAAGAGAAAAAAACAGTACAATCAGAGGTCAAATGGGGAAGAGAAAAAAAACAGTACAATCAGAGTCACCAAGTACAGACACCAATACTGCGATGCGGCAGGCGGGCAAAGAGCAGCCTCGAACACCCAGGCTGGTGGGGCTCAGCGGCGGCGAAGGAGTGAGTGGAGCTGCCGGGGAGAGTGCAGGCCTGTGACCGAGGTCAAGGTCTTACAAGCGCTCCCCCGCAGCGGTCTGCATTATGTAGGGGAGGGGAGGGACACTCAGCTGGGAGGCGGGAAACGGGCGAGGGCAGGGGCCGCGGGTCAGCAGCGGCGAGAATCAGGGAGAAGGGGAGGGAGAGGGGCAGGGGTGCAGTGAAAGCGCGAAAATGAGTAAGGAGCAGACGAAAACAAAAATACAACAATGCACAAAATGGGGAAGAGAAAAACAGTACAATCAGAGGTCAAATGGGGAAGAGAAAAAAAAAAACTGTACAATCAGAGTCACCAAGTACAGATACCAATACCGCGATGCGGCAGGCGGGCAAAGAGCAGCCTCGAACACCCAGGCTGGGGGGGCTCAGCGGCGGCGAAGGAGTGAGTGGAGCTGCCGGGGAGAGTGCAGTCCTGTGACCGAGGTCAAGGTCTTACCCAGTACTAATCATATAGTGTAGGTTAAGTGAAAAAGAACCACACAGTGTAGTTATAAAAATAGGTATTTATTATAAACACTCACTAACACATTGCAATATCTCCTACCCAGAGATATAATCACAATACACACAATACTTTAGTAATAGAACACGTAAGTAGCACAAATACACAGTGGTCTCCAGGGGGAGACCAAACCATATACTAATAAAGTGGAATGCGAACCATGACCTAAGTCGAGACTGGACCCAAGACTGGACCCAAGGAACCACCCAAGATAAGTACCCGGGGACCCCACTGAGGCCGTGTGCAGAGTGGGAACACGACTGCGTGCTCAATGCAAGTCAATGGATAAGTCGCAGTTGCTGTATTTAAGAAGAAGGACCCTTCCCATAAGACCCTGAAGAAACCCTGAGGAAGATGGAAGGTTAGAGAGTCACCCCATCCGCGGATACCCAGGGAACCAGGATACCTACACCAGGGAAGCCGGGTGCATAGGTGTAAAGTGATGTCGGAAACCACCATAGACCACAATGGAGGACTTCAGTTTAGATTCCGTTGGCGAAGAAGGTGAAAGAGTTCAGTGGAACCCAAAGGTGGACTCAAGATGAGAGGTACCTGCAAGCAGGGAGGACAGAGTCTATGCCACTCAGGAGTGACCAGGAGGCACGGAAGACGAATGCCCACTGACGTCGGAGATGCAGGAGAGTTGATGGTGCCCTTGAAACTGCAGCTTTGCGGACCAGGCGGCACGGGGAAAACCAGGAGTGGTTTACGAGCTGTCCCACTTCGGGTGTCGAGAGCCAGGTGCTCGGTGTCCCTCGGGAGCACCAACAAGCCTTGGCAACGGCAACGAACATAGCATGCAAAAAAGGTGCGGTATCGGGACCAGCAAGGTCCAAGTGACTCACCACGAGCAGGTAAGTCAGAGCAGGCCCTGAGCAAGCAGGGGAGCCCACTGGAGCCAAAGAAGACCCTCAAGAGGACCCACGGGCTGAAGGCACATGAGTCGCAGGAGGACCTTAGCAGCTCAGCAAAGGATGAAGGCCCACGGTGCAGAGAATGCGGTGCAGGCGAAGATCTTGGTTGCAAGCAATGCTTGAGGCTGGAGCTTCTTGGAGCCCGAAGATCTCTGGTGAAGACAATCAACAAGCCTTGGCAACGGCAAGTCGACGCGGTGCACAGGGGTACTGCTCCAGCGGTTCCGACGAGGGATACTGGTTTCAAACTTTCTTTGAGGGAGTTGCAGATCCACAACCTGTGTTGCTGAACCTTTCGAAGTCCGTAGGAGCTCAGGAACAGCAGACCAGTCAGCTTCGTTGTGGTGCCTGTAGATGCGGGGAAGTGACTCTTTCACTTCAAGGGAGATTCCTTCAAGTGTCTTGGATGCCCAAAGGCCTGTAGAAGAACCTGTATGGAGCACAGGCACAGACGACGTCGAAGACTGGCAGGAGGACAGGAGCAGCAGGAGTCTTCCCAGTTGCAGTCTCGGTTCCCAAAGCGAAGTCTGGCAAAGTCCAAAGTGCCCAGATGGTTGAAGATGAAGTGGTTTCGGATCTGAATCTTGTCCCACGACAAATCTAAGGGACCACCCACAGGTAAGCCCTTAAGTACCCTAAGGAAAGGGTTGGGACGATTCAGAGGTCCCTCCCACAGGAGGGGCTGGACAGTGAGGAGGATACCTCCATGTCCTTTGTCCAGTTTCACGCCAGAGTGGGAGCCAATGGCTCCCTGAACTGGTTCCAACTGGAGTATGCAATGAGGGCACCAAATGTGCCATTCAAAGCAGTCTACAGGCGCTGCTGGTAAGTGCCCCCACCCTGACCCAATACACTAGGTCCTGCCTGGGAGGTGGTCACACCTCCCTGTGACAGGAAACTTATTGTCCTGCCTTCCCCTGCTCGAGCTTGGCTCAGCAGCAGGAGGGAAGAATTGTGTCTCTGGTCGGCAGCAGCCACAGTTTGCTGTCCGGGTCTAGAAGACTGTTACAGGGAGCACTGAAGGTAATGACGTATGGCCACTCTATGTATCGTAATGGCTGAGGCGCTTAAAACGCGGGAGAATGGACTCCGTGGATTGTAGGGGTGCCCTGCTCATTCAGGGGCACCCTCAAACTTATAACTAAGCACCCTGCCTTCAGGATTGAAAGGCCTACCTTAGGGGTGACTTATAGGTTTTAAGTGCAGTGACCTCAGATATAAGGAATCTTTTATCTGTCGTAAGTGGTGCTAGCAACAGCTTACACAGGCTGCAATAGTAGGCCTGTAGTCACAATTTGAGTGGTCCCCCATGGGTGGCATAATACATGCTTCAGCCCATGGGGGACCCCTGGTGTCCCTATGCCCTGGGTACCTTAGTACCATATACTAGGGACTTACAAAGGTACACCAGTAGCCAATATGGGGGGTACCTACGTACAATCACTTAAAAGCAGATTATCAAAGATACAAATACATATGTATAAAAACACCATAAAATTCATGAAAATCAAGAATGCCTTATCATATGGACAGATACATATATTAGAGTATTAGAGGTCTCAAATTGACCTTGAGGAAAACATAATATCCATTTGGTGGAGCCAAACCTAACTCGGGACTGTAGTATACGCTCCCAAGATTCTGGGACCGGATCCAAGTAGGGCGTCACCCTCAGCAAAGTTTGTACTAGACAATATTCTCTCACAGAGGGCTTCATAAGTTCTCTACCCTCCCTCTGGACCCTCTGAATGAAAACGATCCCTAAGCCACCCTTTATCCTTCTTAGTAAGATCTGAAGGGCTCTCAAATATAGAAAGGAAGCCTGATATATTTGAGCCAAGGAATTCTATTTCCATGGGCACAATACAGACAATCTAAAATAATCTCCCTGTTTAAACTAACCTGCTCAATACACCAGAGTGAGCACCACAAGAGCAGGGGGTAAGTTTGAGCAGATACACAACATAGTCCAGGCCCAGTTCTTGATGGGTAACAAAATGAGATGTCAAGGGAACCCCAAGAATACGTCGACACACTATTTTCTTCAACTTGGATACAGCCCACATCCCTATAGCCTCCCATACCCCGCTCTGTAAGTTAAAATAGGGATACATTTCCTTCTACAGATCTCAAGGGGCAAATGGGCTTATTTCCTATGGAAGAAGTAAGGGAAATAATTGTGCCAACTGCTTGCAGAAAACATTTTTTTCTATTAGCAGCACAGGGGGCTCAAGTGCAGGAGCTATCAAACATTAGACCAAGGTAAGGAAACAGCCATTTTCTCAATATGCATCTCATTGATACTCATACAGTGGGTTTTCACATTTTTAGGGCCACAAACAATGATAAAGGTGTTAGAGAGATTTGTCTTTAAGTCAAGTTGTTTCATGTAGGAGACGAAAGAGGCAAACAATGAGCTAAGACCATTTGCCATACTAGCGAGCAACACAGCATCATCTGCATACAGAATTGCTGGAATGTGTGTGTGTGTGTGTGTGATATATATATATATATATATATATATATATATATATATATATATATATGACCTAGTTTTCATAGGAAAAGCATTTTTTGACTTTGATGTCGTTTGACCAATATGCATGAAATTTTGCCAAAAAAGTGTCACAGTGGGTACTATTGATTGAGAAAGTTTGGGGGTGATCCGTGCAGTGGGGACCAAGAATTTGGGGCGCGAAATAAGGTTGTGCTTGTAATGTTAACAGTCAGTAAAAAGGTGTCAGCTTGAGTCTAACACCAAATTTGGCAGGGATGTAGATGCCGGTTAAAGGAAATGCCTTTTGCTTATTTGGTGTAAATCCGTTCAGTAGTTTTTGAGAATTTTAAGTTTAAAATTATAGTGATATCTCTGGCCGCGGATATTTTGCGGTGGTTTCGCAAAGAATCGCGAATGCACGCGCCAACTGGAATGCTCCGATTGGCTGGTCGCAACCTGAATAGAAAGTTGCGGCCGCCATTTTATCTATCGAGAACGGTTCCCGGGGCTATAAATGTGTGTGAAATCCCACATAAGGGGTCAGGGTGGAGATACTCTGACCCCATGGTTAAGAAATGGAGGTGTTTGTTACACAAGGTATGTGTCCAAAATAGATTTTTTTAATTGTGCGCGATATTCGCGATGAGGCCGCGACCGCTAGCGCAACCCCCCATGTAGCGTCGCAGGGACGTCGCGACTATCGATGTCGTCGCGAATATTAGTGAATCATTAATGAGCAGTCTTATAGAGGTATTGAGATTCTGATAAAAGTTCTGAATAACCGCGGAATCAGAAAATAGGTCTGAAAGATGGTTTTAAATTAAACTTAATACAAAAATATGGGTTTAAACATTCTTTGAAAGAAGTATGTATATAGTAATATGTGTAGTGCAATGTTCAGAATGGATTTTTTTTACAAATTATTTTTGGCCATTAAATGTCTGCTTTTTTTTCCATTTTCGCGATGTATCCGCGGGGATCGCGACGTCGTCGCATAGATCCCCAAAAACGAAAGGAAAAAAAACCCTTTCGAAAAACACTTCACAATATTTCGGGTACTAGGGTGGTTCTGACAAGAGCCGTTGCATTGGTTGTGTGCTTTCACGGTCATGTGATATTCGCATTGAACGAAATAGTTGCGGTTACCGCAGTGAAGCGGAAATGCAAAATATACGTTTAAAGTAGTTTTGTTTAAAAATGGAAAGAAAAGCAGAACTTTCAATATTATAATAGTGAACAGATATACTAAACTCGTTCACAGTACCTCTACATATATATTTCAGAGTTGTTAAAAAACACGCGCTATACACAACTACCAACGTCATCGCGACTTCCTCTATCTTTGCGGAAACGCGAAAAAGCGTTTGGAGGCGACTAATCTGGAAACTCACTAGAAAAATGGGAGTCTAAAAAGTACACTAATAAACCTCTACTGTTAAATATACTGTAGAATAGGTCTCTATATATGTTTTATACTTTGTATAAACCACGCGCTCTTCGCGACTACCAACGTCATCGCGATGACTTCGGTAGTTGGAAATTCATTTTTTTTGAGAGAGAGAGGGTGGCTTTCTTTTTAAATTGATCATAGAAAGAAAAGTTAAAGGAATATCTACTACATATTTAGAGTGAAACTTTATTTAAAAATGTCTTTAAGTGTATTATGTGAGGTCATAAGCAGTGCATTGAGGGCGCGAGTTATAGTTAGCTCAGCTAACTATAACTTCTGAATTTCCCTGGTTCTGTACGAGTGAAATGTCAGCCTAACTATAACGTCGCTGTGACATTTGTTTTTTTGTGTGAATATATATCTATATATATATACACACACATACATATATAAATATCTATCTATATATATATATTACCTACTGGCGGTCGCCAGTAGGTAGTTATAGTTAGGACCTTGTTTCTATTCAAAAAGCGTTTTTTCTTTTGCCAATATCTTTGGTGCCGTTTGACGAATCTTCGCAAAATTTTCAAAACTAATGGGGCGTTCCGGTCAGCTCCTGTCTTGAACGTTTTGGGGTGATTCGTCAAGCGGGGCCGAGAGAAAAGGGGGGTCCCAAAATGCGTTTTCCCCATGTTAATTTCCATAGGAAACTTTAGACAAGGCTACAGCCCGAACTGCTGAACGGAATTACACCAAATTTGGCAAAAAGGTAGCTCTTGGTTCAGAAAGCGCCCTTTTTAGGTCTCGCCTGAGCCAGCGCGCATGCGCTGCACTGCGAGGCTTCTAGTAAGGGCTTCCATGTAACACATCTTTTCCTCATGTTTTTTTTTTTTTCCGGGCACGCATTTGATTGGCCATTTGCGTAAGGCTTCCACTAAAGGAAGCACGCAAATGGCCAAAGGCTCGTGTATGTCCCGCCTTATCTTGAAATGTTTCCTCCCACAGCCAATGGTTCTTGGGAGTGAGCAGGGGCGCACAGGCTGCCAGCTGGCTGCTGCTCGCTCCCGAGCTCCCTAGGACTGCACTCCTCCCCTCCCACTCCATCAGGCCATGCCGTGTCACATGACACTTCTGCCGCGGCTGCTGCTCGCTCCCGGTCTTGTTCTGTTATATGCTCTTTTTGCGCCTGGTAATGACTTGGCTCCTTAGTTTCACAGCCAGTATGCTTCGTGTCACTTTGCAGGTGACGCAGCAGATTTTTAGCAGGATGCAAGTTAGCAAGGGCAGAAAATTCAAGTTTTTGAGGGTAGTCACCCTGCCAAAGCATCTCACTCGTGACCTGGAGCGTCCACTGCCAATCCTGGAATAAAACCCACATATAGATCTCTCAGTGCAATCCTGAGCTGCGACGTCACACGCCATTGGAACTCCCGCGCAGCTCTGCCAAATAACAATACACCTCATTCTGACCAATGGTCACTGCGGAGGAAGTGAGATAATTTAACAATTTTAAGTGAATCCTGCTGCTGTCTAACTGCTGACCAGGGCGCCCCTTTGCTGTCTGTGCGCATTTATCTATCTGCACGTAGACATCTTCCTTCGGGTGTCTGCCCTCGCGCTCATCTCCTCTCGACCCCGCCTCCTGCCGGGCGCTCAATCACGTTTGCTCTCCAGCCCACCACTCGCCGTCTACCTCTTTACGTGATTAAATATATCCGTATTGCCTCACAGCATATTGCTTTCATGTAAATGTGGTTCTCCCAGTAATCTGCGCGCCCGTCGCTGCTGCATTAATTACGAGGAAGACGGCGGGTACTTGAGGATGGGAGGACGAGGTGCCCTCCCTCCTGGCTGCCCCCACATTCACTCTGCTTCGGCTTATGCAGCGTTTATTCCCTTCTTCTCCCTTCTCCAGAGGAGTCCTCAAATGTACGTTTTCGTTCGCGGGCCTTTTCCAATATGTTCAGTCTTTGTGTGAACGGTATTTCTTTGTTTGACTTTTAAGAAGCCGGGTTCATGGTGAATTTCTGCTGGCACGCTCAGTCTTTGATTAAAACAATTTGCAGGCTCACTTTGTGCTTTTCTAAAAGTATCTTTTATGTATTCAGTTTTGTGCCCTGCTTTTGCCAACAATGTAACTGTTTTTGCTCAGTTTTTTTGGGCTTTAAGTACAAGAGAGCCAGTGCACTTTTGTCATGAAACCACTGTGAACTCCCTAGCCAGTTTAAAATGTCTTTATTACGGTGTGTGTTTCTACTAAGCAAAAAAAATCTAAATAAATGGTCCGACCTATTGCATTGCAAATGCTGGTTGTTACTTTTTGTCCTGGCACTCCAAGAATGTTTCTTTTTGATAACGTCTTCCCTCACAATGCTTTGTGGGTGACTCGTGCTTCCTGCACTCGGCAGATAATTACTGCGCAAGTTCCGGGCTCTGCAGGGGGCACAGTGATTAGAGCTGCCTTAAAAGTTTCCAGAGGCGTCAGAAGCAGACCTGCTGGCTGAGACACTGTTTCATTTTTACAACATTTCGTCTTTCAGCCTGTTAATTTGTAAATGCATGAAGACAAGGGTTGATGGTAAGATTCTTCTTGTTTCTAATGCTATGGCCGGCTCTACCCCTCCCCCTCCTCCTATGTCCGGCCCATGGCTTGCAAGAGAAACAGGAAGAATCTTACCTTCCCCCTGTCTTCATGCATTTACAAATTAACAGGCTGGCGGAAGAAATGTTTCAAAAATGAAACAGACTCGCTGAGTAACCAAGAGGGTCTCAGCCAGCAGGTCTGCTTCTGACACCTCTGGAAAGGATTAACAGGACGGGGCCGCTTTCAGCTGCATGATATCTCTCAGAATAAAGGAGACTAGGAGAGACAGCGTCCCTGGCTCCACCCCGCCCCCTCCTCCAATGGCCCCGCCGGCAGAGCCCAAAAGGCAACAGAGGAGCAGAGCATTTAAAGCGCTCAGTGAGGCTTGCGCCTTTTTTTAAAGAAAACGTTTATAATTTCCAATGCAATGCATTTGCGAGAGTTTAAGCTATTGGCATTGAAAATGACAATGCCTTTTATTTATATTTTAAAAAACAAAACATAAATAAAAGGCACTGTCATTTACCATGCCAATAGCTCAAACTCGTTTTTTTTATTACCCGTCATTTTGTATTCACTGGCTTGTAGTTGCAAGCCTCGCTGTGTAATTGTGGGACTACAAGTCCCAGACTGCAAAGCTGTGTTTGGTGAAAGTCAGGCCTGGTTGGTGGTGTTACACATATTATGGGTCACTTACCACCTTTGCATCTCATCTCTTCCACCTGACACTTTCCTTCTCTCTCTTCCCGTCTGTTTTCCTCTACCTTTCTCTCTTCCTCCGTCTTCCCCTCCCCATTAATTGACTCTCTCTCTCCCACAGGATTTTCTCCACCCGTCTCTGTCTCACTCTTTATCCCCTACGACCACTCGCGTTTCCAATATACCCACTGTCATGATGAGGGTGGCCAGGCCATCAGTTTTCTTTTTCTTGGACTTGTTTTTTAACTTTTCTTGTTATTAGTGTGGCCTGCAAGTCCCAGCATGTGCTCTTGGCAAGATACCTGGATTCCTGAAACTCCGTATCTTGCCTTAGATGCATTGTACACCTGCCTCTCTCATTGTTTATATGTGTGATCGAACCACCAACCTCCCTTCTCGCTTACAGCTTTCTCCCCACCGTTTCTCCCAGTCTATCAGCCTCACTTTTTTATTACTAGCTGTGCAGCTCTCGCTCCACAGCATCTCGCTCCACAGCATCTCTTCCCCTCGCTCCAAGCTTTGTTCCTCTGTCAGCTGTTTTCTCCCTCTAATTATCCTGCTGCCTCTTCCACATTTCTCTCACTCACACTTATCCCTGTGGCTTCCCTTCCCTCTCTCTCTTTCTATCTCACCACTTGTTTCCTTCACTTTCTTAAGTCTCTTTTCTGCTCTCCCACACATCTCTTTCACTGTGATGTCCTCTCTCTCTCTTCTGGCTCACCCACCTGCCTGTCTCAGTCATAAACTTCTCCCACTTGCCTCCACCAGCTTTCTGACTCACATCCCCCCCACAACCCCTCTGCAGTGGTGTCATGCAAAATGATGGGCTACCTGCAGAGTGTGGCGAGTGCCCCCAAGACTTGTGTATCTTGGAGATTTATTAGGCCTTAGGCTAAACTGTTTTAGTGACAGAAGGGTGTGCACCCCTCCTCTCCCCCGTACAAGTGTAGTAGGCTCCTCTGTTACACCACTGCGGACTCCTTTCACTCTTCCCAAACTCAATCCCTCTCACTGTCCCACCTTTCTCGCCCACCTCTGTCTATCAGACCTGGCCTTCCCATAAATGTTTCCTGAGGCAAGGATGTATTCCTGAATCAAACTGCACAACCCAGTGTGTAGCAATTGTATAGTTCTTCAATCCCTAGTGGCACAGCACCCAGGATAATGTGCTGCATGGCTAAACACTTATAAGGTCCCAAAGGCGAGACCTATTGGCTATGCCAATGCTTGTTTTTAAATGGTGTAAATCCGTTCAGTAGTTTTTTAAATATTAAAGGAAAAAGACATTTATATATCTGGGCGGAGCCTAACCACACATCTCATCGTGAGATCTGATTGGCTGTCAGCACTTCATCCAAGACGTGTTGGCAGCCATCTTGGGACCAATATACATGATAGCACCCCATTAAAATGCATTGTAGTGAATGGAAGGTTTTGAGGGTCACCAAAAGGAGAACGTATAAAGGGTGATAAGACTTTAGTTACATTATAAATCATTTGTTGATGGTACCATACTAATTTTAGGAATTGTGGTGTGTTCTAAGGTGATTTTACCCTGTGAAAAAGCCTTCTGCTGGGATATCATGAATCATGTTTGAGAGAAAACTATTTTCTCATACTTTTCCCATAGAGGTTTGGAAGGTGATCTAGAAGCTAAAATGAGAGCATATTTTCTGTAAATTCACATAATCTTTCTCAGTCATGTGAGAATGAAGTCTGACATTCTCAGTAAAACATGTACATCCAACAAGGGCAGAGACTGTCAGTTGATTCCTTTGTGTTCTACTGCAGCTTCCCAGAGTGTTCTAAAGAACAACTAGAGTGCTAACAGTCTTACTTGTGACAAAAGTATGGCACACCTGAAGCCATCTTGATTGGAATAAAGTGGTAACACTTAAAACATTTAATTTAACAAGCATTTGCAATGCAATAGGTCTCGCATTTACGCGAGTTTAAGCTATTGGCATTGTAAACGACAATGCCTTTTATTTATGTTTTAAAACGAAAACAAAAATAAAGGCATTGTTATTTGCAATGTGAATAGCTCAAACTCAGCGTAAATGCGAGACCTATTGCATTGCAAATGCTTGTTCTTTCTCCAATACCCTTACACTTTTAATAAACCTTCATGGTTTCCATTTTAATTATTTCCAGTCTTCATTGTGAAGCCTAATGTGCTTTACGTCTAATTCTGAGGTGTTATTTGATATTAAATTTCCATATTGACCAAGTCCAGTTGTGGAGCAACAAACTCCTTAAAGGATTAACACCTCTCCCGGTTCATCAATAGTGTTTAAGATTGAAAACCACAGTATAAGCACTACATCTGTATCAAAGCAGTCTACATAACAGAAAGACGTATCTAAAGCATCGACAGCACACAGTCAAGTCATATGCATCTACTTTTTTTCCTTGCTTGAACTGTGTAAATATAATAAGTCCAGATACTCCCTGTGAAACGTGCTAACGTCCTCTTCAAATAGAAAACCCAAATACATATTATTTCTCTTCCCAGTACTCGAAGTATCTAATATCCCCAGAATATAGTCACATATCTCCTCATTAATCGAAGGTTAGTTAGCATTCCCGGGGGAGGGGTGGTCGCAGAGCAACATAAGAGCTAGCAAGCGAAGAACCACACCTGCACGCGTCCTCTAGAGCCTGGATAAGTGAAGAGTCTGTGGTTGGGCACCTGTAGCACACAATGTTCCTACCATTGGAAGCCTTACACCTCCAATAAACTAGCCACGGTCACCAACCGTCTACCAGCCCGTCGATGCTGTTGCTGTACGCGGGCATTAGTTGGGCTACCCCCTGTGTCAGCACATTGTGCAGTTGGTTTGGCTGTGACGCAGTAGACCCCCCTCTGCCTTCCC
The DNA here is from genome assembly GCA_963921515.1 of Calotriton arnoldi. Lineage (NCBI taxonomy): Eukaryota > Metazoa > Chordata > Amphibia > Caudata > Salamandridae > Calotriton > Calotriton arnoldi. The sequence goes on along the minus strand of CAWUFW010001866.1, from coordinate 1,764,503 downwards.
GCGGATCAGGCACTGAGGGCAGGGATTTCAACCGCTCGGGCTGGGGGTGAGTGTACAGCGGTTCCGCCCCCATCCCAGCAAGTGGCAGGTTCTAGGGAGGGTGCGTGACTTCTACCGTGCCAGCCGCTCGGACCCCAACCGCCACATCACAAGAATCGCGTGAGTCCCGGCGCGTGGCCGCTCCTCCCCGCCTCAAGCCCCGCCCACGGAATCCCTGCTGCCGGGGCGTGTGAGCGCCTGCACCCGTGGGAGCGGCTATGGAGGAAGAAGACAAGTTGATGTAAGAGATGATGCTGGCCATGGCAGAGATCCCTGTGAGTACCGCAGCACCTTGGGGAGGGAGGGTTGGGTGCGCCTGGCATGGGTAGGAACTCAAACGTTTTTCGTGCCAAGTTGGCCCTCAGCCTTCTTACAACCATTTGTCCCTCCCCCATAACTGCCTGTGATCTGCGGCATTGTGGATTGTGCCCTCAGGGAGCAGGGTCAGCCCTGCCTCCTCCGCAGTATTCCGCAGGATATTGTTTTCTTTCTGTCCTGGGGGATGATTTTAAGCAGCGGTGCGGTGGTAGATAAGCCTGTCAACTGCTTAGTTATCGGGTTGAAAACTGTAACGTGATGTGCATAAAATTCAATAGTTTATTTTGACGCAAAGTTATTGCGCTTTGGCAAAACTTGGTATCTTGAAATCACGGAAAATAAACTCTTGGTCCCCTTGCTGCCGGAAGTTCTATCAGTCGTGGTCTCTGTGCACGTGTCTGCCTCTTAAAAAAAAAAGTGCAAACACAGCTTCGTGCTTTTAAAACAAGCGCTCGCCAGGCAGCTGCTGTGATCTCTTGTCTTTATGGGGCCATGTGTTTTAGAAACACATGGCCCCATAAAATAAGAAAGTGCTTTGCGACAGACGCAAAGCAGGCCACCGAAGTCCGGCTCGGAGGCGAAAGGGCGTCTACAGAAAACCCTCATTTCAATGGCAGGCCACCGTTTAGCATAAACGGTGACGCCAGCCAATGGAAATGAGGGGCGGGGCTTAAAGCCCTCTTCTGAAAGTCCTCATCTACAATAAATCTCGCCGAGCGAGCTGCGCATGTGCGCAGCAACGCTAGGCGAGACCTAAAAAGGAACAAAATGAGGGGGTTCATTGTTCCATAGAAATTATGATTAGTGCTGCAGAAAGAAAAATTAGGGCACATTTTGAGTGACTTCTCAAATCCTCTTCTATTTCATTAAAAAATTCTGACATGCAGACTGAAACATGCACTTTCAATACCAGCAGCAGACTTCCCTGGTGAGCAGTAGCTTTACTACAGTAATCTAATGAGCAACTAGAGTGCTAACATTCTGAATTTATGGCAAATGTGTGACACATCTGAATGCCTTCTTGATGGAATCAAAGTAAAAAACTGAAAGTATTTACTACTGAGGAGACTGCAGTAAATGAGGAAATTAGGAAACTTCATAACAAATAAGTCTCCCAAGATGGCCACCAGAGACAAAAGAGCCCAAATGTAGCACAAATATCACCCAGATGTAGCCCACGTATAGCCCAATGACAGAAGTGTGCAAAACATGACAGAGCAACTAGAGCGCTAACAGTCTTACTTATGACAAAAGTATGGCACACCTGAAGCCATCTTGATTGGAATAAACTGGTAACACTTAAAACATTTAATTTAAAAAGGAACAAAAAGAGGGGGTTCATTTTGCCATAGAAATTATGATTAGTGCTGAAGAAAGAAAAATTAGGGCACATTTTGAGTGACTTCTCAAATCCTCTTCTATTTCATTAAAAAATTCTGACATGCAGACTGAAACATGCACTTTCAATACACTGCAGTAAATGAGGAAATTAGGAAACTTCATAACAAATAAATCTCCCAAGATGGCCACCAGAGACAAAAGAGCCCAAATGTAGCACAAATATCACCCAGATGTAGCCCACGTATAGCCCAATGACAGAAGTGTGCAAAACACTTTATTTTTTGTTTTTGCAGTTTTATATAGTGCAGACTGGTCAGGTATTGGAGTGCTTTACATGAGCATTGGTTACATCACACAAGGACAAATTCATGTTGGTTGTAGACATGGGGAGATTAAGTGATTTGACCAGAATCACAGAATGTCGAACTGAAGCAGAAACTCCAACCTGGTTCCCCAGTTGCAAAGTCTGCAGCTTTGGAAGTAATACCACATCCTCTCCCCTAAGTGCAACATTTAATCAAGTGGTCAACTGGATAAAAAAACATAAAGTTAACAAATAATTTAAAAGTGCTTTGTCGCTATTTGAAAACTCCGAAATTATATGTCTTCATTTTAGTTTTTTAGAGCACTAACCATAATTTCGATGCAAACAAGACCCTCTCATTTCTGTAATTTCTAAAGGAAATGCTCTAGGTATTACAGTTTTGATTACATCAAGATGACGTCAGGAGTGCCACACTTTAGTAATAAATATAGAATGTTAGCAATCTAGTTGTTCATTAGGATACTGTTGAGAGGCAGAGGCCAGGGGCACGGACTGAGAAAATTGAAGGCAGGTAGGAGGGTGCAGAGGCAACAATTTGACCACACTGGGCAGGCAGGAAGGGCAGTGGCAGCACAACAGACTATGGAGGTGTTATACTGCTGCTGCTCAGCCTGAGTGTCTGTGTGAGAGAATGTTGGTGAATGGAATATTCGTGTGTGTGAGTGTCAGTTGGAGATGGGCTGAGCAGCAGTGAGGCTGCTCCTGGTGGGGTTCTCCGTGTAACATCTTGCCTGAATAAAGAAACATGAAGATACCACCTGGAATGGACATTACTTTTATTACAACATATTTTGGCGACGATCTGGAAAAGAACCTGCGTGTTCCACCTGATGAACTATTGAAACTTACATCCTGAAGAAATTTCAAGGTGAAGAACCTCCTAAAGCTACAATTTACAGACTTAAAGCATACTGGCACCCCTGAGTGAGCCCCCCAGTGACCCCTACATCGGTCGCCCCAACTACCCTGTGCGAGTCCCTGCTCTACTTTCCTGCTCCCTCTCCTGCTTCTTAGGGACAGTTGTCCCCTCCCTGCCACTTTGGGGCAGTGTTTCTAGAAGTGCAGTTTCCCAGGTGAGCGTCCAGTTGTTTTCACCGCCTCCTTCTTCTGCTACCTGCCTGCCCTGCTGTTCTGGATCAGGTGTTCCCTGTACTGCTACTTTAGGAGAGTGCCTCCCTTTGCTGCCTGTTTGTCATCCTACCTGCCTGCCATGCTGCCTTGGAACTATTTTCTTTCTTGAAAAGCGAATGTGCCAGCTTTTATTGAACTTTAATTTTACCATTTTGCTGCCTTCCAAGTCTAAGTTTTACTTGTCACTACCAAGATTTAAAAAATTCCGCTGTGTGTCTACTGTACTGGAAACCCCTTATCCTGCCACAAGATCTCTGCAGCTGTATTTGTGTGCTGAGAGGAGGAGCTACACCGATAACTGGTTGACCTTTGTGGTCCTTGGTTTCCCCGGAGTAGCGGGTGTTTCGGTGTTTTGTACATATTGTTAAAACTCTCACAGTGAAGGCACCATTTATACTTTGGGGTTGATTGGACAGTTTTTTTCTTCTTTTATTTGCTGTCTTCGAGTTAACTGGCCAATTTTGTCTTTGACTTGTACAATTGTCAGTTTAACCGCTGCCTTAACTTTTTAAATTAATCAGCGCGTGTTTCCATGCACGCGATCTTACCTGCGTCCTCGAGCCTTCTCATTGAATTCACCATGTCACCATGCAGTCCTCTCACGTTCCGACTCTTCGCATTGGATCCCTGCTCCTGGACGCTGATTGCACAGATTTGCCGTGAGCCATCCGGCGGCACGTCTGAAAATGTGCTGCCATTTTAAGTTTGGCTTTCACCAATAGATTATGTGCAGTTCTCTGCACATTACGTGTTTTGCCAACGATGTTTTTTTTAAAAATAAAGTTCATTGGACTCGACGCTTGTATTTTTTATTCAACGGCATCTGATTGGTCCACTGGATCCTCGACATCGGATCGGTACAATCGATCCTCGTGCTTCACCGCAGGTACTGTTTTTAGTTTGGTAAACCTTCTGTCCCTCCTGCATTGGCCTGCGTCTTCGTGTTCTTCTGCGTGGTGCCTTGTGCTTGGACTGCCTCCTCCTGGTGTGTCCTCACGGGATAAGAAGGTACTGATTTTCCGCCATTTACTTTACTGGAGTTACTGTCCTCCCACATCAGGCTCTGCAGTTTCTCTCCAGGGCCTGCAACTTTGTTATCTTTTTTTTTCTCTCCTTTGCTTCGTCATTCCTAAAGAAGAGAAAGTCTGTAAGTCCTGTCTTAACAAGAATCGTCTTTGATGAAGGTACTGTGTTTTTTTTCTTTTGTTGTTCACTGCTCCACGTCGACGTCATCATATCTACTTGGCATTGTCTACTTGAGGAGCATTGTTTCAGAAGATTGACTGTACCGTCACGCACCTGTTAATTTGAACATTTATTTCTCAAGTGAATTTATTCTCTTCTGTTCTTTTCTTTACTCCGTGTGTCTTACCACCCAGACGCAGTTACGGTTTTCTTTATTGTGTCGTGACTGTATGCACTTTCATTTCTTTACTTGTCTATTCTGCTGAATGTTTTGCTTTATTACTAGTATATGCAGAGTGAACGTTACTTTCTTATTTTCGTTTCAGGACATTGCAGTGTTTTCTCCCACTCTACGTGGTTATGGGTTAGTGTGGTACAAGCATCAACTTTATGTTTGTGTGGAGTTTATGCTTGGTTCATGTTACATGCTATGCTACATTTTGCTAAGTTTGCTACCAAGTACGCCTTTGGTTACAGGATTTATCATGATTTGTGTCATGCGTTTTGCGTGCTTTTGCTCCTGGTATTGCTTTCTCCCACGTTACGTGGTTATGGAGTTAGTTTGGTATAAGCACCCACTGTTGTACGGATGTTTTGGTTCTGTGTGGAGTCCCTGCCACACATCACAACCTAACTTTATGTTTGGGTGGAGGTTATTGTTGGTGATCGGAGTGATATTTACTTGTTTTGTATGCCTACTTTATGTGCATTTACTTACGTGATTTCCAGGTTACTGCTTGCTTGCATATGTATTACTCCTTGGATTTCAAGGTTTCCTTGCTTGATTTGGGTTTTCCTCGCATGTCAGGGTTGCGTTGGGTGTTCCTTGGTTCTGTGTGAAGCCCTCTCCACACATCACACCTCAACTTGAGTTGTTGGGGGAAGTTTCTCTTATTATTGTGCTTGTTACTGTGTTCTGTGTGGTTATTTTCCACACCTGCTTACTGTTTTTTTAAAAATTATTATTGGTTAGTTTTCTTTCACACTTTTATTGTTGGTTCTCTTGTGCTTCTCGTGTTTGCCTGGCCAGCTTGCACGATCCTAGTAGTTGGGTTGGTCTGTGGTCTGTGGTGTGGGAGTGTTTGGGTTGTTTTGCGATAGAAAGGAGGATGGTGTGCATGAGTCTTTGTACTTGTGTTATGTTTCCCCCTCCTTTATCCATTTCTTTGCATGAATGTTCCATCTTTAATTTTTCATGCTATGCTTTAGTAAGTTGTCATTTCATGTATTCTTGCAATGTTTCTTATACCTTTTGATTCCCTTCTTTTCCATTACAAAGAAAGGGGATGTGTTATACTGCTGCTGCTCAGCCTGAGTGTCTGTGTGAGAGAATGTTGGTGAATGGAATGTTCATGTGTGTGAGTGTCAGTTGGAGATGGGCTGAGCAGCAGTGAGGCTGCTCCTGGTGGGGTTCTCTGTGTAACATCTTGCCTGAATAAAGAAACATGAAGATACCACCTGGAATGGACATTACTTTTTTTACAACAGGAGGGCAGTGGAAAGGGGGGCAGGGGCAACAAACCAACAATGCAGGACAGGCAAGAGAGGCTGTGGCAATATAATAGACCATTGTGGGCAGAAGGAAGAGGCAGTGGTAGTACAACCATACATGCCAACAGACCCAATTCAGCCAGGTAACGCCCAATGTTTTTAAGCCCAAATGGGCTTTATTTGATCTGTCTCCTGTCTACAATCTCCTCTTTTTCAAAGTAAGTCAATGGGGAAAATCAATACCCCAGTTTTTTTTCAAAATCTCCCTCTTACCAAGTTCAAAATGTTAGCAAGTATGGTACATTGGATCATGGAAGGCAGGAGGAATTGGGGTAGGGACATGGACTCGGATAACAGAGGACAGGAGGGACATGGACAGGTGCACCAAACTGAGCTTACAGGGCAGGCATCAGGGTTTGCAGCAGCACAATACACCACACAGTGCATGCAGGACAGGAGTGCAGCACAACAATCCATGGAAAGCAATAGGGAGGGGACAAGACCATGCACATGGACAACAGAGAACAGAGGGGAAAGAGGCAATGGCAGCTAGCTGACCATAATAGACAGACAGGAGAGAAAGCTGCAGCATAACGGACCATAAAGGGCAGGAGGTAGGGATCAGGGACATTACAATGGAACAGACAAGCCAGGAGGGAGGGAATAGGGGTCTGCACATGGAAAACAGAGGGCAGGGGGCAAGGGGGCAGGGCAGGAGCAGCAAGCTGACAATGGAGGTCAGGCAGGATGGGCACTAGAAGCAAGACACACCATGGAGAGCAACAGTGAGACTATAATGGCATACACACAGACCATGGAGGGAAGGTGGGAGGGGTCAGGGGCAGCTAGCTGACCACACAGGGGAAGGTGGGAGGGGCCGTGGCAGCACAGAAGACCATGCATGGCAAGCGGGAGGGTTAGTGCCAGCACAATGGCCATGATGGGCGAGAAAGAGGGGGCAGGTGCATGCAGAAAGGACCATGGAGGATAGAAGGGAGGGGTAGGAGCTGGGCACAGACAAGAGAGTTCAGGGGAAGGGGCCTCACAACAGACCACGCGGGGCAGGCAGGAGGAGCAGTTGCAGCACAACAGACCAGGGAGGGCAGAAGGGCGTGGCAGTAAAATGGACCATGGAGGACAGGAGGAAGGGGAAAGGGGCATGGAAGGTGGACAGGCAGGGTGGAGGTGGCAGGGACAGGTTACAGTCATCTGACAATGCTAGGCAGGTGGGAGGGGAGTGGCAGCTCAACAGAACACTCAGAGTAGATAGGAGGGGCAGGTCCATGGAACATGGTGGGCAAAAAGGATGGAGCAGGGGCATGCACACAGACATCGGAGGGAAGGGGAGTAGGGGCAGCAAGCTAAGCACAGAGGCTAAGCAGGAGGTCAATGATGGGGCATAGAATTGGGCAATGGAGGGCAGGAGGAGTGGACTGGGACATCATGCTAAATGAAGGGCAGTGGCAGCACATCAGACCATGCATGGCAGGAGGGAGAAGGCTAGTGCATGGATTCAGACAACAGAGGATAGGGAGGAGGTGAATGGGGCAGCAAGCTAACTGTTCAGAGAAGGCGGGAAGGCCAGTGGCAGAACAACGGCCACACAGGGCTGTAATGAGGGAGCAGGGGCATGGACTTGGACAATGGATGGCAAGGAGGAGGGGAGGCAGGAGCAGCAAGCTTGGGTGGGGGCAGCACAATGCCAGGCCCTGCTTCCAACCCCCCACCATCCATTGTGATAGGCATCTTACTTAACGTTAAAAAAAAACTAGAAATTCGCTGAAAAAAACAAAGATTACAGGGACGTTATAGTTAGACTCAGATTTCACTCGTACAAAACCAGTGAAATTCAGCAGTTATAGTTGCCTGAGCTAACTATAACTTACACCCCCGCAATGCACTGCTTATGACCTCAGACATTACATCATTCATGACATGGTCAGTGACATCACTCATGACATCTCAAATGAGCTGTGAATGGAACTATAATCGCTAGAACTTTATTTATGGATAGTGTGTGTATATTAACACCCCTTTTTTTTCTCTTTTCTTTCGTGTAAGAACCATTATAATACGCAGCATGCCCAGATCAATATGGCCGATAGCCTTTCACTTTAAAGTAATGTGTAGTCCATTGTTTATGTTGATGTTTGCAATCCTAAGTATGTTTATTATGAACAAGTCACGTTGACGAACATACAAGTACGGCGGTCACAGGGCATTGGCTGTATGGGTGGGTGAGTGTGTGTATGGCTGTGTTGGTGAGTGAATGGATGTCTCAGTGGTACATGTGTAAGTATCTACATATGTGAAAGGCAGTGTATGTGAGTTTTGAAGTATATAAATGACTATATGTGAGAGTGAGTGATTGTGATAGTGGCTGTATGGATGAGTGGGTGCTTGTATCAGTGATTGGAATCACCCACTCACACATCCATGCAGGGAGTCACACACCCCCCACCCACCCACACAGACACTCAGGCACCCATACAGATACTCAGAGAACCAATTAATAACCCATATAGACACTCATGTAGCTGCTCACTAACCCATGGAGGCGCTAACACACCAACTGACAGACTGATACAGACATTTACACAGTTTAATCACTAACCCATGCATTCACCAAGACACGTCAAATCACTCACTTATACAGTCAGTCACACACCTACTAAATTATCCATTCAGACACTTATACACCCACTCATTCTTCAATACACCTTGGCATATATATATATATATATAAAACATACTTACACTTTTCAGAAACGCAGTCACTGGATGATGTCATCAGTGATGTCATTTGAGATGTCATCAGTGATGTCACTGACCATGTCATGAATGATGTAATATGTGATGTCATCAGCAGTGCATTGCGGGGGCGCGAGTTATAGTTAGCTGAACTAACTATAACGGCCGAATTTCACTGGTTTTGTACGAGTGAAATGTCTAACTAACCATAACGTTATGCAGAAATCCAAAGTGTGGATTGAGCCTGTCTGTCTCCTAGGAGATTCTGGACAGGAGAAGCAGCCCCCCACCCCCAGGCCAGCAGGCCTAGGACTGGGGATTGGCTATTCAGCTCCCAGGCAACTCTGAGCCCTCCCTCACACCTGCCCAGGTCCCTTAAGGCTTTGCTGGGTGCACCCCAAATCATTCTCCTCCATCTTGTGAGTTGCAGCCTACCTGTGCCCCAGATTGCAGTGAGCAGAGTCCAGCAAGTGGTAAGGAGGCAGACTAGTGCTGTCTCTTCCCTCCTCCAAAAAGTTTTTAAAAAACGATTTTCCCTTTCTGTGATTACTGTCTTTGCCTGTGGTTGTTACAGTTTAAAAATGTAGTTTTAACCTGCCTGTGATTGTATATTTTATCACCTGTTTTGTGTGTTAAACTTGTGGTTTTCCTGCCCATGATTGCTTCCATTTAACGTGTTGAATTGTGGGATTTGCAGTCCAAACTCTGTAGTTTGTCGCTCTCATTCCTGGTGACTATTCAGTTTTCCCTCCAAATTTCTCCTTTGCTCTGTGCTAAGACCTGTATGTTAAACAGTGCACCCCCAGCCACCATTTTGTGTTATCAAGCCAGTGAAACCAGCCCCCCTGCCTCCCCCTCCAGCAACAGGGATTTTCTACATCAGAGGGTGCTTCTGTGAGCTGTTTTAAACTGTGTTTAATAGGGACTGTGCACTTCGTTTTTGGCCAGGAGAGGGAGTAAAGTTGTATTCAAACAGTATTGTTAGATTTCAAGTTTGTGAGGCCTTTACCTGCAGAAATCCAAAGTGTGGATTGAGCCTGTCTGTCTCCTAGGAGATTCTGGACAGGAAAAGCAGCCCCCACCCCACCCCCACCCCCAGGCCAGCAGGCCTAGGACTGAGGATTGGCTATTCAGCTCCCAGGCAACTCTGAGCCCTCCCCTCACACCTGCCCAGGTCCCTTAAGGCTTTGCTGGGTGCACCCCAAATCATTCTCCTCCATCTTGTGAGTTGCAGCCTACCTGTGCCCCAGATTGCAGTGAGCAGAGTCCAGCAAGTGGTAAGGAGGCAGACTAGTGCTGTCTCTTCCCTCCTCCAAAAGTTTTTAAAAAACGATTTTCCCTTTCTGTGATTACTGTCTTTGCCTGTGGTTGTTACAGTTTAAAAATGTAGTTTTAACCTGCCTGTGATTGTATATTTTATCACCTGTTTTGTGTGTTAAACTTGTGGTTTTCCTGCCCATGATTGCTTCCATTTAACGTGTTGAATTGTGGGATTTGCAGTCCAAACTCTGTAGTTTGTCGCTCTCATTCCTGGTGACTATTCAGTTTTCCCTCCAAATTTCTCCTTTGCTCTGTGCTAAGACCTGTATGTTAAACAGTGCACCCCAGCCACCATTTTGTGTTATCAAGCCAGTGAAACCAGCCCCCCTGCCTCCCCTCCAGCAACAGGGATTTTCTACATCAGAGGGTGCTTCTGTGAGCTGTTTAAACTGTGTTTAATAGGGACTGTGCACTTCGTTTTTTGGCCAGGAGAGGGAGTAAAGTTGTATTCAAACAGTATTGTTAGATTTCAAGTTTGTGAGGCCTTTACCTGCAGAAATCCAAAGTGTGGATTGAGCCTGTCTGTCTCCTAGGAGATTCTGGACAGGAGAAGCAGCTTCCAACTCCTGGGCAGCAAACCTTGTCTGAGGTTGCTGGGACCTTATATAGTCTGCTAGTGGCTGCTACATGAATACACTGATTGGTGGTTGTATCTGGTGTTTCTATTGGTTTGAGTTAGTGTCCTCATTGGTTGGGTATTTGAGGGTTCTGATTGGTTTCTGGATCTGTGATTCAATCAATGTAGGGTTGGGACTAGGGCTAGGGTTATGATTTCTATTGGAAGCAGGGACTAGGGCTTCCTGTTTTATTGGTTGTTGGGACTAAGGTGGAACTAGGACTAGGGTTAGGCCTTTAATTGGAAGTAGCGATTAGGGCTTCTGGTGTTATTGGTTGCTGGACTAGGTGTGGGACTAAGAGTAGGGTTAGGCTTTGGAAGTAGTGACTAGGGCTTCCCGTCCCATTGGTTGCTTGGACTAGGGTTGGGACTACTGGTAGGGCTAGGGCCTCTATTGGACATAGAGATCAGGGTTTTTTGAACTGATTGGATGCTTGGAGTAGGGCTAAGATTGGCTGTAAGGTCCTGATCTCCCTATTGGTTCTAGCTTTTAGGGCTAGTGTTGTGATTGGATAGTATTAGGGCTAGGGTTCCCATTGGCTGACGGGGTCACCTGATTACTAGGGGTATCAAAGGCCAGGGTTAGGGCGTCTCAGCCCGGGCGTCGAGGACAAGGGCAGAGAGGACAAGGGCGAGTGCCTGTTTGAGCCTGTTAAGGGCAGAGAGGACAAGGGTGAGTGCCTGTTTGAGCCTGTTAAGGGCAGAGAGGACAAGGGTGAGTGCCTGTTTGAGCCTGTTCGAGGCGGGCCCAGGGCCAGGAATGCTGCCCATCTTCCCATTAATTAATGTGTCTATTACTTTTCTCCTGAAAAAAGCAAATCTAATGCACTACCCTATTTCACATCCGCTACCTCTATCAATATTTTTAATCTGCATATACTTACCTCCTTTATGCATCTATATACTCTCAATGTACTTATGGATCTATATATTTATCACTTTCTTCTAATTTAGCATTTCCAATGCACTACCCTATTTCTCAGCCTATACTTCCCTCAATATATCTTCTAGCCCAACTTTTGACTCATCTCAAACTTCTTTCTACTACTTTGTCCAATTCACTACCCTATCTCACCCTATACATCTATCACTATATCCTCTACACCCACTCTCTCATTTATCGCAAACGCCATACCACTACTATGTTCCCCAAAATAACCCTTTCTTGACTCTCTCCTACTCTACCCCTCCTTGTATCTTCTGACACCTCCTTTACTGTACCAATGCCCAAGACAAACCTTTCTAAACTCTTCCCTCTGACTCTTCCCCTCCAAAAACCCTTTTTACTCATCAAAAGCCTCCTCCTACTGCTATGACCTACAAAAGAAATCCTTCACTCTTCTATCCCACAACTATCCTTTTCAATCAAAATAACAGACTAGCATGTTCACTTCACTAATTCCATATTCCACTATACTAATTCACCACTAATCCTTTATGGGTTCCAGAGTAGCGTGCTACTCGCCAACAAAGCGCTTCAACACCCACCAGGGGTAACAGGCGCTATATGAATGCAAACCTTTCTTTCCCTTCTATCCCTCCACTATCCTTCTCACTCCAAATAACTGACTAATATCCACCACTCAAATTACTTTCATATTTCACCACTCGCCCCAAAAAAAAAAGCAATTCAACACCCCATCAGGGGTTAGAAGCGCTATATATATGCAAACCTTTTTTCCCTCTTCTATCCCTCCGCTATCCTTCTGAATCCAAATAACTGACTAACATATCCACCACTTAAAATTTACTTGCATGTTTCACTATACTAATTCAACACTAATCCTCTATGGGTCCCGGAGTAGCGTGCTACTCGCCAAAAAGCGCTTCGACGCCTCGTCAGGGGTAGTAAGCGCTATACAAATGCAATTACAATACAATACAATACAATAACGTCCCTGAAACCTGTGGTTTTTTCAGTGAATTTGAAAGGTTTTTTAAATGCTAATTTCTAACTATAACGTCCCTGAAACCTATGGTTTTTTCAGTGAATATATATATATATCCTCAGGCACACCCATGGGGAACAATTCGCCACCCATGTACTTGAGTGGTGGCGTTTTATTGATGATGTGTGTGTAGATTGGCGAGGTTCTAAAGAATCTGCACAGGACTTTGTCAATGCCATCAATATCAATGATTTAAATCTTGAGTTTACAGCCACCATAAGTAATGAGAGGGTTGAGTTCCTAGATGTGGAGTTATATATTAAGAACAATACCATCCAGACAAAAAACTTCACAGAAAAAGTACAGCAGGGAACTCAATATTGCATGCGAGTAGTTCCCACCCCAGACACCTTATAAAAAGTATTCCGTATGGAGAATTTTTAAGAATTAAAAGAATTTGCAGTTCAAATACAGACCTTACACAATGTCAAGCAGAATCACTACAAAGATTTCAAGCACGGGGCTACAAAACAAAGGACCTACAAACAGCATTACTCAAAGCAAATAACACCAATAGAGCAATAGGGTCAACTAGCACAGTCCAGGATACAGTTTCCACTGAAGTTGAGAGAGAGGATAATCCACATAAAAGGGATGAAGTGGTTAGATTAATAACCACATATAGCCGCCACGAAAAACAAGTCAGGAGTATCATTAACAAGAATTGGCCAATACTTAGAACTGACATGACTTTCTCCAATTCTGCAAGAAGTACCGGCAATCACCTTCAGGAGGGCACCCTCCATGAGGGATGCATTGGTTAAAATCAGCCCTGAGGTACTTACTCCTAGGCATTGGCTCTCAAATAGGACAGGGTTTTTCAAGTGTAGCTCATGCAGAACATGTAAGTTCGGGGTCAACAAACAGGAATACACCGATGCATTTGGACACATCCCTTCTAAAATCAGTGGAATGTTCACTTGCAAAACCGATTTTGCGGTGTACGTACTAGAATGTTCCTGCCATCTACAGTACGTAGGCAGCACTAAGCTGCAGGTGTTTAATCGCATTTTGCAACACCTACGTGCGATAGTTAATTCTGACCCCAGTTACCCAGTTGCTCGGCATTTTAAGCTTGTTGATAAAAGTAATTTAAGTGATTTTAGCTACTTTGTAATAGATGCAGTACCAAGGTCAATAAGGGGCGGCAATAGGGAAAAGAAATTACGGCAGCTGGAGACACAATATATTTTACAACTTGATACTAAGATGCCAAATGGCCTTAATATGGGAGAGGATCTACATAATTTCTTGTAATTATGTTTATATGAGTTTGCATCTGTTTCCCTCCGTATAAATACTGCATTTGTTTCTTTCCGTACATAATAAGTAGATATTTGCAACTCCCAGCTTTTTATTCGATGGATTCTAGCCAGGTTTTAGCCCTATTTTTACCTGATTTTATCGGTTTTACTTGGTGTCGGTGGGGTTTTTATTTGGTGATTTTAATCGAATTGAGAAAGCTGTGAAGGACTACCCTAATTATTTAATTCTTGTAGTACTGTGAAAATATTGACATTTGGCCATATACAGGTCTAATGTATGCTTATTTGCACTGCTTATTTTGCACACTGGATTGACATTGTCTCTGCTCCCCATTAGATGTGTATTCAAGAATTGATTTGGCATTGTCTCTGATGTTCGGTTTTGTGCATCTGTGTACATAATATATTGCACTGGCACTTTATAATTATGGAAAGATGTTTACAGGCATAGCACGGCCAACCATTTACATTAATTTATTTATTAGTAGTTGTATCAACTATGATTAAATAGTTGGTTTACTTTTACTTTTATCACGAGCACCTTATAAGCACTTGCACTTTTTTGAATAATATTTGCACAATTATTTCGTCATGCACTCGACTTGCTCAACATTGAAAATCTGCTAGTAGGTGAATTACAGGTTTTTCCCTATGTACCATGCTCTAACAGCGGCAAAGGATACTATCGCATCTGGGCACTTGCCCTGTATATAACATGTATTATCGTGTGCTTATATTCTGTATGTCGATAGCTGCTAACTATTTATATCTATTTATGCTAAACATTTATATCTATTTATGATTATATATTTTTATCATGCAATTCAATTTCATGATATGTTTTGGTGAGATGGCTCAGTAGTAGTATGTTGTTGAGCTCTATTATACGAGTGGGAGGGATTGTTCTCTCGAGGTGTCGCTATATAATGATGTCACAGGTCCTGGCACGTCATGTGATCAAGACTGGGGAGACCTGGTCGAAACGCGTCATGCTGTGGATATTGCAATAAAGCACTGAAAAACTTGAAATACGTTGTGGTCCGTACCTGATTTTCCGTGAAGAGGAATTCGATTCAGGATTGTGGTTGTTATATATATATATATATATATATATATACACATACATATACACATATATATTATCTACTGGCGGTCGCCAGTAGATAGTTATAGTTAGGACCTATTATCCATAGGAAATCCGCGACATTCTATTTGAAATAACGTTGGCGCCGGTTGACGAATCTTCGCGAAAGTTTCCAACTTGTTGGGGCGCTCCGCTCCGCTCCTACCCTGAAAGTCTCGGGTTGATTCGTCAAGCGGGGGCCGAGAAAAAGGGGGTCCCAAAACGCGTTTTCCCCATTCATTTTTCCATAGGAACCTTTAGTCGCAGCTACAGCCCGAACTGCTGAGACGGAATTACACCAAATTTGGCAAAAGAGGTAGCCCTTGGTTCAGACTGGTGCCTTTTGCTTAAATGGTGTAAATCCGTTCAGTAGTTCCTGAGAAATTCACAAGTAAAGTCACATATATATCTATGGCCGAGTAGGGTCCGCGTACCCTCCCGATCCACGAGCTGCATGCTAATTGGCTGTCAGCTGGCTGTCAACATTCCATTCAGGAAGAGTTGGCAGCCATTTTGTCCCTCGGTAGAACCGAGGGACAGAAACAAGTGCGCAAAGCGCACAAAGGGAGCAGGGTAGAAACACCCTAACCCCTAGGCCTGCTCAGGGGTCCCACAAGGACCCCCTGGGCAAAAAAGCATTTAAAAAAAAAAAAAAAAAAATCGGCAGGATGCGCTCCTGCCGAAAAAAAAAAAAAATCGAAGCGCGGTCTCCCGCGCTTCGATGTTAATTTGCCCCCAGGTGGGCCAAGTCCCGGGGGCATGGTGGGGGGGGGTTAAATTTATGTATGGGGGCCTCTAAGAGCCCCCAAGCCCCGAGGACCGCCACCCCCGGGGCTTTAACATAAAATGGTGCGGGAGGGCTCTTTGCCCTCCCGCTGCCTCGAGGACCGCCACCTCCCCGGGGCTTCTGTTTTATATTTTTTAACCTGTGTGGGGGGCACCAGCCCCCCACACGCCCGGGACCGCCACCTCCCCGGGGCACTAAAAAGTAAAAATGGGGGTCCGTTTGGACCCCCAAAGCCCCGAGGAAAATGTGGGGGAGGGGGCGCGCGGCCCCCTCCTGGAGCCAGTGATGGCCCTGGGGACCGCCACCCCCAGGGCCGGCTCCTGCAGTGTCCCGGGGTGCCTACCCCGGGACACTGCTGTTTGCAATGACAGGACGGGAGCCTCGCGGCTCCGTCCTGTCATTGCAAACTTGCTTTGGATATTGGAAGAGAGCAGGAAGCCTGCTCTACAGCTATATCCAAAGCTGATTGCTTTCCACATGGGGAGCAGCATGTTAGCTGCTCCCCATGTGGAAAAGCAATGCCGGCTCGCGCAGGAGGGCGGGGAGCCGGCTGGGACTGTGGGGGATTGGGGACCCCCACAGTCCCCAACCAGAGGCCAGGCCCCGGGGATGGGGTCCCAGGGGCCTTAAATGGCCTGGAGGAGGGCCACGCAGCCCCCTCCAAATAAAAAATCGAGGCCATGCCCCGGGGGATGGGGTCCCCGGGGCCAATACAGGCCCAGGGAAGGGGGCCACGCGGCCCCCTTCCTGTTTTTTTTTTTTAAATTTAAAAAAAAATGCTCAGGCCCGGGGGATGGGGTCCCCGGGGCCAAAGTGGAGCAAGGGAAGGGGGCCACGCAGCCCCCTCCCATTAAAAAAACTAGAAAAAAAAAGCGACCGGCATCGTGCCGGAAGTCCCCCCCTCCCTGCAGTACTCTGCAAGCGCGCCCCCTGGCGCGTTTGCAGAGGAGACGATTCCCCTTGAATACTGGGGGTCCCTGGGGGCCAACTAGCCACCAGGAACCTCCAGTATGCGCCAGGGGCTGCGTTGCAGAGACGTGTACAGAGGCCACGCCCCTTTTTACACCTCTCTGCAACACAGCTCTGTGGCGCTTTTTGGAGGTATATGGTGGGCTAGTTGGACTCAAGGGGCCCTCAGGATTCAAGGGGACTTAATCCCCCAACTTAAAACGCGCCACGGGGCGCGTTTGCACAGTGGTGAAGGGAGGGGCGGGGCTTCAGGTGACATGTGTGCAAACAGGCCCCGTGGCGCGTTTTAAGATGGGGAATACATTCCTTTTCAATCCTGAGGGTCCCTAGGGGCCAACTAGCCCACCAGGTACCTCCAGTAAGCGCCACGGAGCTGCGTTGCAGAGTGTTGTAAAAGGGGCGTGGCCTCTGAACACCTCTCTGCAACGCAGCCCCTGGCGCATACTGGAGGTACCTGGTGGGCTAGTTGGCCCCTAGGGACCCTCGGGATTGAGGAGGAATTAATTGTCCAACTTAAAACGCGCCACAGGGCGTGTTTGCAGACATGTCACCTTACGCCCCACCCCCTTCCTTCACCATTGTGCAAATATTCCTCTAAAATCAGCCGAACTACGAATTCCGATTTACTCACCTGTTAGCAGGAGAGACCTCAGTGCTGCATCTTTGAGCCCAGTACTGATCCTGAAAAGTAATTCTAACCGTACTTACCAGTAACTTGAATTTCCTTCCATAGGATATCATTGCCTGCTTTTTGCTGAAAAAGTTTCTAAGTGTCGATTTTTGAAACATACAAATATTCCTCTAAAATCAGCCGAAATACGAATTTCGATTTACTCACCTGTTATCAGGAGAGACCTCATTGCTGCATCTTTCAGCCCAGTACTGGTCCTGAAAAGTAATTTTAACCGTACTTACCAGTAACTTGAATTTCCTTCCATAGGCTAACATTGACTGGTTTCACTTGGAAATTCTTCTAAGTGTGGAGTTTTGGAACTTTATAATATTCCTCTAAAATCAGCCGAAATACGAATTCCGATTTACTCACCTGTTATCAGGAGAGACCTCAGTGCTGCATCTTTCAGCCCAGTACTGATCCTGAAAAGTAATTTTAACCGTACTTACCAGTAACTTGAATTTCCTTCCATAGGATATCATTGCCTGCTTTTTGCTGAAAAAGTTTCTAAGTGTCGATTTTTGAAACATACAAATATTCCTCTAAAATCAGACGAAATACGAATTCCGATTTACTCACCTGTTATCAGGGAGAGAACCCAGTGCTGCATCTTTTAGCCCAGCACTGACCATGAAAAGTAATTCTAACCGTACTAACCAGTAGCTTGAATTTCCTTCCATAGGAATCCATTGTCTGGTTTTCAGCAGAAAAGTTTCAAAGTGTCGATTTTCACAAACTACAAATATTCCTTAAAAATCGCATGTGTGACTTAAACGCATTCTTTCAACTGTTTACAGGAGATGCACCAGTGCTGGTTCCAGGATCCACCACTGAGTAAGAAAAAGTAATGATAACACTACTTACCTGCTAAGTGAATTTCCTCCCATAGGATAACATTGGTGATTCTATATGAAAAAGTTTCAAAGTGTCAACTTTTTAAAATACAATAATATTCCTTAAAAATCACTACTGTAACCAAAACGCTTTTACTCAACTGTTTACAGGAGATGTCCCAGGACTGAATCTAGGATCCAGTCCTGTGGTTAGAAAAAGTAATCCATAAAGTAACTGATTGCATTTAACTAGAAATTCACATTGAGCTCAATGTTGCTTTGTTTTTGAAATTGTGTTGCCCATTGCAACAACTGTAACTACTGTACTTAAAAGTCTATTGCCTATTTGCAAAGTATTTAAACTAAAGTAATTCATTCTGAGAAAGTATATTTTGTAATGTAATGTATAATGTAATTACAATGTAATTTAAAAAATAAAATATCTAAATATAAATAGTTTAAAAAAATGTTGTAAATCAGTATCAAAAAAATAAATATAACAATTAATACATTTAAAAATTGTCATTTACAAAACCTTTGAAATTCACTGAAAAAACCATAGGTTTCAGACACGTTATAATTAGGAATTAGCATTTAAAAAACCTTTGAAATTCACTGAAAAACCATAGGTTTCAGACACGTTATAGTTAGGAATTAGCATTTAAAAAACCTTTGAAATTCACTGAAAAAACCATAGGTTTCAGGCACGTTATAGTTAGAAATTAGCATTGAAAAAACCTTAGAAATTCACTGAAAAAACCATAAGGTTTTAGGGACAGTTATAGTTAGTTGGACATTGCACTCGTACAAAACCCGTGAAATTCCCCCGTTATAGTTAGTTCAGGTAACTATAACTCGCGCCCCCGCAATGCACTGCTGATGACGTCACATATTACATCACTCATGACATGGTCAGTGACATCACTGATGACATCTCAAATGACATCACTGATGACATCATCCATGTGAGAATTTAATGCATCTCCTCACACCCTAATATAACCTTTGATACACCCACTCTAAATTACAGACTGCCATTCTCAAAACCATAGACACTCCAACACCAATAACTACATACCCACTCACTGATTCTTAGGTCTACACACACAAATCCACTCACTCACCCGTACAGTCACTCATACTTATGGTCACTCAGTACAGGACTATCATATGCACTCATACTCCTATATAGACACTCAAACACCGCCACTCATCCATAGACGTACTCACACACCCAGTCAGTCATGCAAATAATTAAACACACTGCCATTTACTCACCTATAGTTATACACACACCAGCTCACTTACTCATACAAATACTAGCACATTCTTACGCTCTTATACAATAAATGATACAAGCACACACTCATCCATACAGTCACTCTCACAATCACACACTCTCGCTTATAGCTATTTATATACTCCAACACACATATATACTGCCTTTCACATATGTAGTTACTCACACATGTACCACTGGGACATACATTCACTCACTAACACACTCTTACACACACTTACCCACCCATACAGTCTATCACAGATGCACTCTTGAAACCATCCACCCAGTGAATCACCCACTCACACATCTATGCACAGAGTCGCACACACCCCACCCACACAAACACTCAGGCACCCATACAGATACTCAGACAACCAATCAATAACTCATATAGACACTCATGTAGCTATTCACAAACCCATGCACCACTTACACAGCAACAGACAGACGGATACAGACATTCACCCAGTTTAGTCACTAACCCATGCATTCAGTAAGATACGTTTAATCACTCACTTATCGAGTTAGTCACGCACCTACTAAATCATCCATACAGACACTTATACACCCACTCATTCTTCAATACGCCTTTCCCTATATATATTAAAAATATTTAAACTTTACAGAAACACACAGTCACTGGATGATGTCATCAGTGATGTCATTTGAGATGTCATCAGTGATGTCATCAGTGATGTCACTGACCATGTCATGAGTGATGTAATATGTGACGTCATCAGCAGTGCATTGCTGGAGCGCGAGTTATAGTTACCTGAACTAACTATAACGGGGAATTTCACGGGTTTTGTACGAGTGCAATGTCCAACTAACTAGAACTGTCCCTAAAACCTTATGGTTTTTTCAGTGAATTTCTAAGGTTTTTTAAATGCTAATTTCTAACTATAACGTGCCTGAAACCTATGGTTTTTTCAGTGAATATATATATATACACATATACAAATATATATACATACATAAGTATATATATATATATATATATATATATATATATATATATATATATATATACACACATACATACATTACCTACTGGCGGTCGCCAGTAGGTAGTAGTTAGGACCTTGTTTCTATTCGAAAAGCGTTTTTTCTTTTGGCAATATCTTTGGCACCCGTTGACTAATCTTCACAAAATTTTCAAAACTAATGGGGCTCTCCGGTCAGCTCCTGTCTTCAAAGTTTCAGGGTGATTTGTCAAGCAGGGGCCGAGAAAAAAGGGTGGTCCCAAAACGTGTTTTCTCCATGTTAATTTCCATAGGAAACTTTAGACACGGCTACAGCCCTAACTGCTGAACGGAAGTACACCAAATTTAGCAGAAAGGTAGCTCTTGGCCCAGAGTGCACTCTTTGCTTTAAATGGTGTACATTCTTCAGTAGTTGCTGAGAAATTCATATTTAAAAAAATATTAGCATCTGGTGATCGCGGTGGATCCGCAAACCCTCCCGAGCTCGAGCTTGACTCTGATTGGCTGCCAATAATTCAAACCAGTAAGTGTTGGCAGCCATCTTGTGACTCGGTTGAACCAAGTCACAAGAAAAAAGGAGAGGGCCCAAAAAAGCTTCTTTTTTTTTTCCAGCGGGATACGCGTAGGGAGCGTAAATCCTGCCAAAACAAAATTAAAAAACAAAGCGCGGCCTCCCGCGCTTCGTTTCATTAAGCCCCCGGGTGGCCCAGGTCCCGGGGTCAATGCATAATTATTATGCGGGGGCCCACGGGGCCCTCCACCTCCCGGGGCTTTGTTAATAATATGTGGGGGCATGCGGCCGCACCGCAGCCCCGGGGACAGCCACCTCCCCGGGGCTTTAGATCAAAAATGCATGGGGGGGGGCTCCTGCCCCCCACGCTGCCCCAGGGACCACCAGTTCCCCGGGGCATTACTTTATTATGGGTGGGGGGGCCTCATGGGCCCCCCCAAGCCCAGGGGACTGCCACCTCCCCGGGGCTTCGATTTTTAAAAAGAAGTGTGGGGGGGTTCCTGCCCCCCCACACTGCCCAGGGGACTACCACTGCCCCGGGGCATACATAAATTAAGGGCGGGGGTCCATTGCGGACCCCCGGGGATCACCACCTCCCCAGGGCTACACACAAGATGGGAGGGGGCAACGCAGCCCCCCCTCCAGGAGCCCTTCATGGTCCTGGGGACCGCCACCCCCCAGGGCCAACTCCAGCAATGTCCCGGGGTGCCCACCCCCGGGACATTGCAGTTTGCTATGGCAGAGCGGGAGCACTGCTCCCGCCCTGCCATAGCAAACATCTGCTTCGCTTCATGGAAGAGAGAGCAGAAAAACTGCTCTCGATTTCATGAAGCGAAGCAGAATTGCTTTTTGGCAAAGGGAGCTGCATGTTAGCAGCTCCCTTTGACCAAAAGCAATGCCGGCTCCCGCAGGAGGTGGGAATTCGGCAGGGACCGCGGGGGCATTGGGGCTCCCCGCGGTCCCCACTAAGAGGCCAAGCCCCGGGGACGGGGTCCCAGGGCCCAAAATGGCCCTGGTAGGGGGGCCGCTCTGGCCCCCCTACTCTTTTTTTCAAGCAGCCCCCTCTCCTTTTATTTCTTTAAAAAATAATGGCCAGGCCCCGGGGATGGGGTCCCCAGCGACGATATCGGGCAATGTGGCTAGGAGGTATTATTTATTTTTTTCTTTCGTGATAAGGAGTCACGACTCTATTGCGGCTCTCAGTGCGGCCCTTCCGTGTAACGTCGCGGTGGATTCGCGGATCCACCTTAAATAAATAATTCAATGGTATATAATTCAGAAGGTAGTGTTCCATTTATGTAGTTTTTTTATAGAGCTACTGAGATTGAAGTTAATAATCTCATCACATTTGATAGAGTTAGACATAATATAAAAAAATGAAAATTAAAAGTAAAATTTGAAAAGTGTATTGTGTTGTAGTACATTGAATTCGTGCTTTTTAGGTTTCGCTTGAGCCAGCGCGCATGCGCTGCCCTGCGAGGCTTTTAGTAAGGGCTTTAAACTCTGAACGCACGCTCGTGCGAGTGCTTTCTTTTTTCATCACCCGCTATTGGCCTTTGCATGCGTTTTTCTAAGAAAGACAGCACGCAATTGGCCAAAGGCGGGTGCATGTCCCGCCTTCTCTCTCCCCTATCCTAGGGAGCTCGGGAGCAAGCAGCAGCACGGCCGGGTGCCAGCTGCATACCTCGCATTCCTTTCGCGGCCGCGTGGCCGCGCTTGTTCCTTCAGCTGCTAAAGCTTTCCTTATAAATCTGCCGCTCTTCCCTTTCCCCGCTCTCTGTCTCCCAGGCGAGTAACTGACAGAACTCCGTCCCAAACTTCCACTGCGGGGTGCTTGCAGCCCAGGTTCCCTTGGAAAGACGTGGCCCCCAGATTTCTGCAGCGACGCTCTCAGACGCACCGTTCTCTTGGTGTTATTTATTGCATGACGTTGTTGTGTTTAGCGCTCATACCGATGACGAGGCGCCGAACAGGTATATGACGGGAGCTTGTACAGCCACGCGGTGATCCCAAACTACTCCTACAAAGCATATGTAGGTTCTTTACAGACTGTCGTACTCACCCGCTCGTAGTTTGGAGTCCCTGTGCGTGCTCTAGGCGCTGTCCTGCGTCGAGGCGCTTGCCGCTCGACTCTAGCTCTCAGGAGTCGACTTGTTATAATTCATCATCACGCCTGACACACTTCGCCGAGATGCCAATTAGGGTCCACCGTCCAGATATAGGTCCCATCTGCGCCGCCTAGCCCTAGCTCAGCGCTGTCACGGCCATCTCTCGCAGGCGTGCTGAAGGGACCAGTAACAGCGTCTGGAGCTCTACGGAGGCGGCGGGAGCGGTGTCCACGCGCTCTCCTACGCCCCCACCTCCCCCACCTCTTTTTCGCTCCCTCGTTTCCTCCTGTTCCTTTCGATCCCTTGACCGCTCACTCCCTAGACCTACAATCTGTCACTCCTCCATTATTATCCTGATAATAGTAATTATTTTTAATCAATGGATTGATGTAATTATGTGCTTGTGTGTAGCGCTACAGATCATACGGGTGGCGTCACAGGGCATGCCCGTTACTGCGCCTGCCCCGAATCTGTGTAGTCTGCTGGCCAGGCATTCACATCTCAGCAAAAGCGTGAATTGGACTAGCATTCATTTGCGGTGTGCGTGCATACTATTGTGTGGTGGGCGATGGGCTTCGGGGTGGCGGCCGAAGGTACCACCTGTCAGCAAGACAGCTTGGTGGGTGACAGCACCTGCATACATGTATGTAGTGAGCGAGAGTTTGTTTCCCACCAATGATCGGTTCCCATTTCAGTAAAATGGCTCGGTTGAGAACGGCGCCTGCTGCAGAGATGAGTATGGGGGTAAGTGGAAGTGGTCGCAGGCCCTCATCTCAGTCAGTCGGCAGTGGAGTTCAGTTAGTGAGTGTGCCAACAGCGTAGAAGTATGTGTGGTGTCTTACCTGCAAGCCACAGGTTCTCATCTCGGCAAGAGTTCTCAGTAGGCAGGGCTTTAAGTGGGCAGGGTCCTGCCGGTGCTCACCACCGGCAGTTCTAAAAAGCAGGTGCCGAGACGGTCCCTATCGGGCTCTCCATTTTTGCCCTCACCCTCGGTGAACAGATAAATCTTAACTCTGCAGCAGAACCACCCTTCACTGCCTTTGAAGTAGCTTCAAAGAGACTCGTTTTAGTTCTTTCACAGTCTCATCATTTCAGTCCACCAGTCCTCCTGTGTAACCCCCCACGAGACTCTTCATCAGGTTTTGCCTTTGTGTGCTCATCCGCTTGAGATCCTGGCCCGTAATGCTACAGAATATCTCGAGAATCTGGTTGTACATTTTGAGCTCTTACCCTACAAACCTGGCCCCGCCTTCTTCAGTTTATGAACTCAGTTGCACTCGGCACTGCTTGTTGTTTTTGTGAATGGCTACCGCCCCGTAAATTAATTTGCTGCTCCCATAGCAGTCTGTTACACGCATCTGGGTTCAGCCTGTGATTTGCCTCACTGCGCACGTGGGTACTGTTTACTCATCATCCCGTGAGCTACAACTTGCTTCTGTTTTGGGGGTCTGTGTGCAGTATGAAAATCGACTTTATCTGCACCTGAAGGCCACCTTTTTATTAGTCCCTAAATTGCTGACTGGCTGTCCGTTATGAACATCTGGGTGCGACTTGTGAAATGGTCATCCATGCACCGGGGTAACGTTTCTGCCCCATTATGTGAACCGCTAATTGCATTGGGCACTGCTTGATCTGCGTTATGAACTGTTGTCAGCGCGGCCTTTGACACATTGATAGATCTGCACATGCTCTTCTCCCCCACCTACCTCTGCTAGAAGCTCACTGTGCAATGATCTGAATATACTTCTAGCACTCGAGCACAGCTCACAAGTATATGCTGCATACATGCAATATCAGCCCCTGGACCAGTCCCAGGCTCCCTCCACCTGCCCGTCCCTCTTTTTAGCTGCTCCTGCTGTAAGGAGTGCACCCGCAGAAGTCCAAGGTTCTGGCAACCGCACTTTGGACGATACTAGTGGTAGCATTGCGTTATACAACTGACGATGCTTGCCTTCATCGCTTCCTTGTATGCTCTGCAAGCTAGCTGAATCTGACCTACAGCCACTTGCGTGTACAACAGTTCTTTTTGTTGCAGCTTGGCAATGCTAAACCGTGAGCTGGGGTCTTATCCTAGAGCTGCTAGCTAGAGCCTGGGACGTTCCACTACGATACCAATCATGCTGATAAGTTTTCTTTGAGCAGAACACATAGTTTGCATTTGACTAAAGGGAAGATATACCAGGGCTATAGGAAAGGAACTCCTTCATGGGATCTTCGATGAGCCATATATGTCTTCTTGGAATACAGAGTAGGGCCTTGTTTCTAGAGGCCTTTGAAGCTTAGCCTACTTTTGTGTCAGCCTTGGACTGAGAATCCGTTCCGGAATGCTTACAGAAGAGGTATATACAAATACTCATGAAACTTTTCTAGTTAGCTAAGTAAGTAAAATGTTACTTGGAAGACTATGAGGTGGGCTGTTACTTAGCTGGTAAAAATGTTAGTACGTGATACACTCCACATGGGATACACTGCTTGCAAACTGCTTTGCCTAGTAACAATAACTGAGTTGTCTTGAAGATCACAGACTTATGGTCTTAGCTGTACACTCAAGTGATAATAGTGACATACCTAATCACTCCCTTTTCATTACAAATCTAAAAAAGCAGGGAGGCCATTGACCGTGCTGCTCCCCCAATCAGAACCTGTATAGCTTCCACTGACTCGGGAAAAACCCTCTGCAACGAACTTCGTTGACTTTAATTTCTGAGTCTGCCTCGAAAAAGCCAATTAATCATCAACGTTTTAATGTCCGTTTTAAATCACTACCGGGTTAGACACACAGAAGGACCCGACCCACTTGAAGCCCTGCCTACACCCCACATCTATGAGAAATGCTCCATCTGCATAGCTCACACCTCCTCTATTTCTTCTTCAGCACCCTCTTTTCACCCTCTCCGGCATGTACTTCCTTTTATCTCCTTCACCTCACCGTCCCCACACACCACAGGCACTCACTCACCTGTCCGCACTTCATTTTCTTTTATTTTCGCAGTGTCAGTGTTTCAGCTGCTGTGTACCTCTTTCCCACGCTTTCACATAGTATCACAATTCCAGTTGGGCCACATGACCATTCCTGTGTGCGATCTGCAGAGAGGCCAATGATTGGATGAGCATGTATTCTTAACTCCTTTATGACCCACAGAAGGGCGCTGTGAGAAACTCGCACTGCCTCCAGCCTCAACTGAACACTTATAAGGACCCAAAGGCGAGACCTATTGGCCATGCCAATGCTTGTTCTTTTTGGGAGTCGCGACGGGTTCGCGAATCCGAAAATATTTAAAAAGAGTATGTATGTTAAAACATTAATAAGATTCACTGTTGGATTACAGGTTGGCTCTAAAAAGAGCCATTGTCTATAATATAACTTTGTTTGAGCTACATGTAAGTGTGGATGCACAGCTTGAGGTTGTTGAGAAAACCTCTGTTTCCTTCATCTGTGAAATGAACTCCATCACTTCTGTAGATGTCATGCATATCAAAATGTATATTGTTGTTATAGATGGAGCCCATCCTATGATCTCTGAGGAAAGCAGAAACAGCTGTATTGACATTCTTTCTAGCTTTCTCAATCTGTGGATAGATTTGATTTGACCACTTCCGTTATTGTCTTAGCATATATTAGAATATACATAAACAGTTTGAGGCAAAAGCAACATCAATTGTGCAAAGGTATCCTTCATGAGCATTTCCAGCCCAACCCCAGTCAATGTGCCTAGGTCATTGCCACCACAGTGCACAATCATGAGGTCAGGGGGTTGAAGATGCAGAAAGGTTTTACCCAAAGGCATCAATTGGTGCCACTTTAGTCCTCTCTGTGCAAACCATTTAATATAAACATTTTGCAAACCTAGGTCTTTGTCAATACCTCTGTGTTCAGCATACCTTTTGCACCAGAAAACATAGCTGTGCCCTACAATCCATACTGTAAGCATCTTGAAGGATGGCTGGAAGGAATGAAAAGATGTCTGTAGCTCAGGTAGTCAGTTGGTGGAATGAGAGGTATCTAAAAAGGTGGAGAAGATGTTGTTTTTGAAAAAGCCGATAAGTGATTGGCTGTTCATTAACAATGTGCACTCAAAAATAGGATGCATGTTATTTTGCACAAGAAGCATGTTTC
Source organism: Calotriton arnoldi (assembly GCA_963921515.1). Classification (NCBI taxonomy): domain Eukaryota; kingdom Metazoa; phylum Chordata; class Amphibia; order Caudata; family Salamandridae; genus Calotriton; species Calotriton arnoldi. The sequence goes on along the minus strand of CAWUFW010001866.1, from coordinate 1,737,386 downwards.
TGATTGGTTATTTAAAAATGTTTGAAAGGTACAGTAGATAGGATAAGGTAATATTTTCCAAAAGTCAACCACACCTGCTATTTGCATTTGGAAGCTACTGTGCTGAACTTGAAAATAGGGTGAACTTGTGACCTGCCAGTTGAGTTGAATGTTGCAGAAACTGTTACTATGGAAACAGGCATTAAGCAGAGTGGGGGAAGGGTTGAAACTTAACTGTGGTATTAAAGTATGAAATCCTAATTTAAATATGTAATATGCTATTAAAGTTAGTTTTCCCAAATCAGTAGTATGTTCAGAAGTATTTTGTTGTTAAAAAATAATACTAGTATTATTGGAAATAGGTTTTAGAAACTCCCGTAAGGGTTTGCGGCTCCATCGCGATTCTACACTGTGGCACCGCAGTGGAGTTGTGACTCCAGAAAATTACAGAACCAGTTTGGGCGCTTTTAGAAGACAGTTAGAAAGGGTAAATATGTCTAACCAATAAAAATGTGTTTCACAATTTGAAATAATGTAGGAAGTAATTTGATTTGTTACTTACATTTATCTGTGTGGAGAAAGAGAGGGAATATTTGCCATTACTGATTTTATGTTGTTGAGAGTGGTGCATTGCATTTATTGTGTGCAAAAGTAAATCTTTTATGAATTTCTGATATTTCATATTCTGCAATACTATTTGAAAGGTCATTGCAAATTTGTAAGGTGTGTTATGTATTATGTAGTAGTGCTTCACTCTTTGTAGTGATATTTTTAGATTTAAAAAGCATTATTTTCGAAGTTTTGAAATTATTAGAGAAGTATTATGTTTGAAATATGTTACAAAATGTACAGATGAGTATTGTAGTTTGTTTTATTGTACTGAAATGATTGAAATAGTTTGTGCATAGTAATATGTGTACATTGGTAGATGGATTAGTGGTTATGGTAGTTTGAATCAGTTTGTGGAAATCTATAGTTGAAGTACGCTGTATAATTTTACGAGTCCCTTTGAATTGGGAAGTTCTGTCTGTCAAGTTTTAAGGTCTGCATGGTCTATTGGCTGAGGTATGTCTCTACATGTAGATGTATTTTCACACGAGTTATGCATCTGAATATGCTAGACCTATAAAACACAAGTATAGATCTATTTGTATGTTTGACTTATGTATGATGGTAGTAACAAAAGGCACAGACACATGTATGCATGTTTTTAGAAATATGGTGAGACTTACTACAGGGACATGAAAAGGGGTTGTGCTTTATATTACACTAGGGCCAACACTCTGAGTAGTTGCTGAATAGTGAAGCAGCAAAATAAAAGTGAGGTTTAAGACATGCTGGCAGAGGGATTAGTGATTAGGCTACTTCGTATGAGCCTGTGGAAAGGTACACTTGAAGTACGCCACATAAATGTAGGTGTCTGCTTGAAATGGGAAGTGCAGTCTGTCAAGTTGAAAGGACTGCACGGACTTGTGACTGAGGTATGTCTGTACTTGTACATGTATTTTCACACGTGTCATGTATCTGAAGATGCTAGACCTATAAAACACAGGTATACATCTATTTGTATGTTTCTTTTATGTTTGATGCAACTAGCAAATGGCACAGACACATAAATGCATGTTTTCAGGAATATGTTGAGACTTACAACAGTGACATGCGAAGGGTTGCTGCTTTATATTTGGCTAGACCCAACACTCCGAGTAGTCGCTGAATAGTGAAGCTGCAAGAGAAAAGTGAGGTTTAATACATGCTGGCAGAGGGATTAGTGATTAGGCTACTTTGTATGAGTCTGTGGAAAGGTACACTTAAAGTATGCCGTATAAATGTAGGTGCCTGCTTGAAATGGGAAGTGCAGTCTGTCAAGTTGAAAGGACTGCACGGACTTGTGACTGAGGTATGTCTCTACTTGTACATGTATTTTCTCATGTGTTATGCATCTCAAGATGCTAGACCTAGAAAACACAAGTATAGATCTATTTGTATGTTTGATGGTAGTAGCAAAAGGCACAGACACATGTATGCATGCTTTTAGGAATATGGTGAGACTTACTACAGGGAAATGCCACGGGGTCGTGCTTTATATTACACTAGGCCCAACACCGAGTAGTCGCTGAATAGTGAAGCTGCAAGATAAAAGTGAGGTTTAAGACATGCTGTCAGAGGGATTAGTGATTCGGTTACTTCGTATGAGTGTGTGGAAAGGTACACTTGAAGTACGCCGCATAAAGGTAGGTGTCTGTTTGAAATGGGAAGTGCAGTCTGTGAAGTTGAAAGGACAGCATGGTCTTGTGACTGAGGTATTTCTGTACTTGTACATGTATTTTCACACGTTATGCACCTGAAGATGCTAGACCTATAAAACACAGGTATACATCTATTTGTATGTTTCTTTTATGTTTGATGCCACTAGCAATAGGCACAGACACATGAATGCATGTTTTCAGGAATAGGGTGAGACTTACAACAGTGACATGCGAAGGGTTGCTGCTTTATATTTGGCTAGGCCCAACACCCTTGGCAGAGAAAAGTGAGGTTTAAGACATGTTGGCAGAGGGATTAGTGATTAGGCTATTGTATATGAGTTTGTGGAAAGGTATCATTGGAGTATTCCGTATAATTTTAGGTGTTTGCTTGGAATGGGAAGTACAGTTTGTCAAGTTTAAAGGTCTACATGGTCTTGTGACTGAGGTATGTGTCTACTTGGAAACGTATTCTCATATGTGTTATGCATCTCGACATGCTACATATGTGTAGTACAGGTATGCACTAAAAGGTGGAGACGCAAGCATGCATGTTTTCAAGAATATGGCGAGACTTACAACAGTAACATTGTAAAGATTGCTGTTTTAAATTTCTGGAGTTCTCTTGCTTCTTTCTGCAATTCTCTTGATACTTTCCGCATCCTTCTGGTCTGTTTCTGCACCTCTCTTGCTTCTTTGTGCACTTCTCTTGTTTCTTTCTGCACCGATTTTGCTTCTTTCTGCAGCCCTCTTTCCCCTTTGTGCAGCTCTTTTGCCTCTTTTTACACCTGTTACGTGTTTCTGCACTTGTCTTCTGTCTTTCTGCCCCTCACTTTCCTTTCTGTGCATGTCTTCATTTTTTATACACTGCTCTTTCCCCTTTGTGCACGTCTGTTGCTTCTTTCTGCACTTGTCTTATCTCTTTCTGCACCTCTCTTGGTTCTTTTGGCACTCATCTTATCTCTTTTAGCACCAATGTTGTCTCTTTCTGCATCCCTCTTCTCTCTTTGAGCATCTCTCTTTCCTCTTTCTGCACCGGTCTTGCTTCTTTTTGCACCCCTCTTGCCTTCTTGTGCACCCATCTTCCCTGTTTTGCACTTCTCTTGCCTGTTTCTGCATCTCTCGTCTCTTTGTTCACTTGTCTTGCGTGTTTGTGCACCTCTGTTGTTTGTGTATCCCTTATTGTCTCTTTGTACACCTGTGTTGCCTCTGTCTGTATTTCTCGCATTTTTTAGTAGCTGTGTTCTTTGTGTATTTATTTTTGGTGTTTCTAAACTTTCTTTTTCTTTCTCTCCCTTTCTTTGTCTTTCAGCACCTTTTTCCTCTTTATCCAGTTCTCTTACTTGTTTCTACACTTTTGTTTTTTTATTTGTAATAAAGAGAATAGCAATGTAATTGTAAGTAATTGATTACTAGCTAATAGGAATATTGATATATAATTAATTTAAAATTGTTAATTCATGTAACAAACTATTGAAACTGTTCTTTGTTTTTTAGAAAATTATATTGTTTGGATCACAAATTGAAGATGGCAAGAAAACATGAAAAGAGAAGACAACAAAAAAACAGATCTACTTAAACAAAAGTAAAAAGAGTGTATAAGAAAAAGACAAAAATGTTACCAAGGATAAAGTCTGTTCTGGTAAGAGCACTTAACAGTTTCTTAAAACAGTTGCAGAGAGATTAAAGAAAGAGAATAATAATGAAAGGAAAAAGGAAAGTTTACAACAAAGCACAAGGAGAAGAAGATTTTTAATGGTAAAAAAAACATTAGTTTTTGGAAAAACAACATGTTAAAAGAAGACAAAAACTATTTAAAGCGATACGTATACTAATGTTTCGAAGTAGAGTAATTCAAAATTTATTAAAACAGTGTAAAAAGTATAAAAGAAGATCAGCAGCGTAAAAGAAGTGGCAACACATTAAAAGTGTAGTAGAAACTGCTTTTGAATTGAAACGAAAATTATTTATATTAATGTTGAAGAGAATGAGAACATTGGACAAAACAATTGTGTTTATGAAGGAGAAAAGCAAAAGAAAAAGACTGGTTAATAGAAGTAACTTTTGTAAAACTTTTACTGGTGAATGGAAGCACACTTCCAGTACTGAGCCTTTCTTTAATGAAGAAAGCAATTTTCAACAGAACACATTAGTGCACGCAGGTGATACTAGTGGTCGATGCTATGAGATGAAAGATGGATGTCCCATTCCAAAAGAAAAAATGGTTGTTAGGAGTGTGGAAGAAGTAATAGCTGAAGAAGTTCAAGGGAAGCGTACACAAGTTCCTGTATAGAAGTGGGATTGTAGCAGTATTTGGAGTATTCAACAGGAATTTATTGACATATAGCAATTTTTTTTACGAGAGTATGCAAAAAAAAGTCTTAAACAGAAGATTAAGATGTTACAAGGACTAGATCCATGTAAAATAAGAAAATTTACTAAGTTGCAGGGTCATTCTCTGGCTTGTCTTTCATGAAAAGTGTGTAAAAGTACTTTTCATCATTTAAGAATGTTCGCAGTACTCAGAAATGCGGAAGTTAGTAAGGAGAGTTTACTATGTAAAAACTCCTGCATTATGTTTAAGTGAAATGAACACAGCTCTTTTGCAATGTTCAGTTTCAGATATACAAAAAGTTTGTGATGATATACAGTTTCGTTTTTGGTTCACAAGAGGAGTGTGGAGAAAATGAGAGCTTGATAAGTGTAGGTGTTGAAGAACATGGGAAAGACATTAGTATTGATGAGTTTGCAGAAGAAATTACAAAGTGTAAGACAGTTTCATGTGAAAAACCAAACTATGTTTGTATTTGTTGTCGACGTGCTCATTACAGAAGTCAAACTAGGAATGATGATTTCTATTTAAAAAGTGAAAAGGAAAACAATGATAAGTGGCAGCAATTTGGTGCTTATTTGTTGGTAGAAGGTCGGCTTGAGTTGGCTATGATTAAGTTATTTGTAAATATTGTTACAGCAAATTATAAGTCAGATTAGTTCCTTCATCTGGTCATCTAAAGGGCCACGGATAGCTTGGAAGAAGCTGAGAAGAAGGTTGGAGAAAGGGGGATTAGCTTTACCAGATTTGCTTTTTTACTCCTGGGCTTTCCTACTAAAGAATGGGAGAATGCTCTTGGACAGACCCATAAAATCAGAGATCGGCAAGCTGTTTGAGGTGATGTTGAAGAAAGAGAGGGGAGGGGAATGTGGCTTCATGTACAGGTATGCGATCCAAAATATTTTTAAAAAGTTAGGCTGAAGATTTTAGGGGGCATGGCGGAGACTTGGTATAAAATCAGGAAGGTTATAAAATTGCCATATTTCAGTCTGTTTGCCCCCATTTGGGGCGCTCCGGGCTCTCCAGAATGGACAAAGGATGCGTTGGCACTTCCATTAAGAGAGGCTGGAATATTAAGGTGGAAACATCTATTTCAAGAAGGCCATGTGATCTCATGGGAATGGTGTAACCAGGAAACGGGCCAAAGGGTCTCAAGATTTAAGCTTCTCCAGATTCAAAGCTGGTATCAGGCCATAGGCACAAAAATAGGAGAATATAACGAATTTGAGGAGAAACTGTTGTCGGGGGTCGTACCAAAGAAAGAAATCAATTTGTGGTATTGGTGGATGATCGAGATGGAGGATGGGGATTTCACCTTGCCGGATGATCTATGGGGAGGATGCTTGCCGGAGACCACGCTGGAAGATCAATGGCAAGTATCTATGTCTATGTTGTATAAAATAGTAAAACCTGCATACCTGAGGAGGAACCATCTTTTTACCATTCATAGGGCCTACTGGACCCCCCAAAGGTAATCCAAATTCGGGACAGGAGGTGATGTGGCATGTCCTAAATGTGGCAGAATGAAGGAAGATGATCTGCATATGTTTGTATTCTGCCCAAAGATCCAGTCATTTTGGGAGGCTGTGAGTAGTGTCCTGTCTAATTCCTTGAACTTACAAATCAAGGTAAACGTTTTACTAGTTATTTTTGGATGTTTGGACCCGCAACTTACAATCAATTGCCAGGTAGGTCGCTCCCCCGCCACACAGCTCCGCCTGTGGTGTCCTGCCCGCTGCTGCTGCTGGTAAGCTCGCCCCTCTGCCTGTGGCCTCGGTGCCCGGTTTCCTTCTGTTTCCCCTCGCTGCCCCCATTTTCCCTGTGTCCATTTTCCTTCTGTACCCCTCGCTGCCCCCATTGAACTGTGTCCTTTTTTTCCTTCTGTACCCCTCGCTGCCCCCATTGAACTGTGTCCTTTTTCCTTCTGTACCCTCGCTGCCCCCATTTTCACTGTGTCCATTTTCCTTCTGTACCCCTCGCTGCCCCCATTGAACTGTGTCCTTTTTTCCTTCTGTACCCCTCGCTGCCCCCATTTTCACTGTGTCCATTTTCCTTCTGTACCCCTCGCTGCCCCCATTGAACTGTGTCCTTTTTCCCTTCTGTTTCCCCTCGCTGCCCCCATTTTCCCTGTGTCCATTTTCCTTCTGTACCCCTCGCTGCCCCCACTGAACTGTGTCCTTTTTCCCTTCTGTTTCCCCTCGCTGCCCCCATTTTCCCTGTGTCCATTTTCCTTCTGTACCCCTCGCTGCCCCCACTGAACTGTGTCCTTTTTTCCTTCTGTTTCCCCTCGCTGCCCCCATTTTCCCTGTGTCCATTGTCCTTCTGTACCCCTCGCTGCCCCCACTGAACTGTGTCCTTTTTTCCTTCTGTTTCCCCTCGCTGCCCCCATTTTCCCTGTGTCCATTTTCCTTCTGTACCCCTCGCTGCCTCTCTCCACTCCCGCCGCTGCGTCCCCTGCGGCCCCGCCCCCCTGACTGCCCATTCGCTGCCCCTGCCTCCCGCATCCCAGCTGCTCCTCCCTCCCACCTCCCATATATGGCGGCCGCTGCGCGGCCGCGCCGCTGGCGCGCCGAAGGCAAGCCCGTCTGCGCCCGTCCGCGCCTGGACCGCGCCCGAACCCCTGGGCCGTGCGCCCCCCGCTCCAGCCTCGAGGACCGACGCCGCTACGATGCCACCACACTCCACGCTCTCAACCCTGGACGGACGCACAACTGCTTCAAGGCCGCCCCGAAACGCACCCATGGTCCCTTCACCTGCCGGAACTGCAGCTACACCAGCCTCAGAGCCACCGAAACGCCCGCCAAGAAGGACCTCAACCACCTCCGATGCATCCTACTGAACACCCGCTCCGCACGCAAACACGCCGTCGAGCTCTGGGACCTGCTCGACACATCATCACCAGACGTCGCCTTCCTGACAGAGACCTGGATGAACGACTCCTCCGCCCCCGACATCGCCATAGCCATCCCAGACGTCTATAAGATCACCCGCAGAGACCGCGTCAACGCAGTAGGAGGAGGAATCGCCATCGTCCACAAGAACACCATCAGGGTCTCGACCAGCACCGACGACACTCTCAGCACCGCTGAACACATGCACTTCCAGATCCACACGGACCCCAACACCACCCTTAGAGGCACCCTTGTCTACAGACCCCCTGGGCCCCGACCCCAGTTCAGCGACTCCATCGCCGACTTCATCAGCACGCACGCCCTGACCTCTACCGACTACATCCTCCTCGGAGACCTGAACTTTCACCTGGAGAACAACAACGACAGCAACTCCACCACCCTGATCGACAACCTCGCCAACCTCGGTCTGAGCCAGCTCGTCACAACACCGACCCATTCCGCCGGCCACACGCTTGACCCCATCTTCTCCTCAAGCCCCCACGTCTCCTTCAGCCACACCACGGAACTCCTCTGGACCGACCACCGCTGCATCCATTTCACCTTCCAGAAACCCACCACACACCACCGCACCCAACAGATCCCACGCCGCTGCTGGAGCAAAGTCACCGAAGACCAACTACGGGCAACCCTCGCTCTCAGCCCTCCCTCCGACCCATCCAACACCGACGACGCCGCCTGCAACCTCAGACGATGGATCGACGACTGTGCCAACACCCTCGCCCCGCTGAAAAAACTCACCTACAGTGACACCACCAAAAGAGCCAGCTGGTTCACCTCGGAACTCCTAGCTTCCAAGCGCACCTGCCGGAAACTAGAGAAGAAATGGCACAGTGATAAGACACCGGACAGCCACGCAGCCCACAAAGAAGCCATCCGTAACCACCACCACCTCATCAAGTCCGCCAAGAGAATCTCCTTCAAAGACCGCCTCGACAACAACGCACACAACAGCAAGGAGCTTTTCAACATTGTGAAGGAACTCTCCAACCCCAGCTCCAACACCAACGACATCCCGCCGTCGCAACCCCTGTGCGATTCCCTCGCCACCTTCTTCCACCGCAAGATCGCCGACATCCACGACAGCTTCAACACCTAGACAGCCCCAACTAAGATCGATGCACCAGACCCGCCGCACACCATCGACCACGACCCCCTGCCAGCCTGGGCCAGCGTGAACATTGAGGACACCATCAAGACCATGAGCACAATACACTCCGGCTCCCCGTCAGACCCTTTCCCGCACCACATCTTCAACAAAGCCAGCAGCTCCATCGCACCCCACCTGTGCAACATCATCAATCTCTCCTTCGAGACCGCGACCTTCCCAGAGAGCTGGAAACACGCAGAGATCAACGCCCTACTCAAAAAACCCAAGGCGGACCAGAGAGACCTCAAGAACTTCCGGCCCATCTCCCTGCTTCCGTTCCCAGCCTAGGTCATCGAGAAGATCGTCAACAAACAGCTAACCCGATACCTCGAAGAAAACAGCATCCTGGACCCATCCCAATCGGGGTTCCGCAGCAACCACAGCACTGAGACTGCCCTCATCGCCGCCACCGACGACATCAGGATCCTGCTGGACAACGGTGAGACCGCAGCCCTCATCCTGCTGGACCTCTCCGCCGCCTTCGACACTGTCTGCCACCGCACTCTACGCGCACGCCTCCACGACGCAGGGATCCGAGACAAGGCCCTGGAATGGGCCACCTCCTTCCTCACTGGCAGAACCCAGAGAGTCCGCCTCCCACCATTCCGATCCGAAGCCTCCGAGATCATCTGCGGCGTGCCCCAGGGATCGTCCCTCAGCCCAACACTGTTCAACATCTACATGGCCCCGCTCGCACGCATCGCCAGACAGCACGACCTCAACATAATCTCCTACGCCGACGACACTCAACTGATCCTCCCCCTCGCCGCCAAATCCAACCTCCATGAAGGAATGAAGGCCGTCGCCGATTGGATGAAGATCAGCCGACTAAAACTGAACACGGAGAAGACAGAGGTCCTCATCCTCGGCTCCAACCCCTCAGCCTGGGACGACTCCTGGTGGCCAACGACGCTGGGAGCAGCCCCGACACCCACCGACCACGCACGCAACCTGGGAGTCATCCTCGACTCAACGCTCTCCATGGCCAGGCAAGTCAACGCAGTCTCATCCTCCTGCTTCAACACCCTCCGCATGCTTCGCAAGATCTACAGGTGGATCCCGACAGACACAAGAAGAACAGTCACCCAGGCCCTCGTCAGTAGCAGACTTGACTATGGGAACGCCCTCTACGCAGGAGCCCCGGCCAAGCTCATCAAGCGACTGCAACGCATACAAAACGCCTCCGCACGCCTGATCCTCGATGTACCACGCCACAGCCACATCACCCCCCACCTGAGGAACCTGCACTGGCTCCCCGTCGACAGGAGAATCTCCTTCAAACTCCTCATCCACGCACACAAGGCACTCCACAAGACTGGCCCAGCCTACCTCAACAGACGACTCCTCTTCTACGTCCCCAACCGCCAACTCCGCTCCGCCGACCTCTCCCTCGCATTCGAAGAACTACCACCGGCGGCAGATCCTTCTCCCACCTCGCCGCCAAGACCTGGAACACCCTTCCACTAAGCCTACGACAGACCCAAGACCTGCTGACCTTCAGGAGGCTACTCAAGACCTGGTTGTTCGACCAGTAGCAGCACCCCCCCCTTTTTTCTCCCCAGCGCCTTGAGACCCTCGCGGGTAAGTAGCGCGCTTTACAAATTCTGTGATTGATTGATTGATTGAATGCAAAGCTAGTCTTTTATGCTATACTTTTGGCGCGCAGAGAGATTCTAAACAGTGGGTGTCACAGGCCCCTCCGAGCTGTGAGGACTGGTTAAACTCCGTGAGGAGTATGGCCAAGTTGGATATTTCAGACAAAGGAAAAAAAAAGGTATGAGTTTTGGATACCCCTCTTATGTTGGTGTGAGCAACAAGCAAGAGCTTTAGACCAGGGGTCCAATGATTAAGCCTTTCTCCACCTCGGCTGGCACCACCTTTTTTCAAACCGAGCAGGGTGGCTCGCAGAAATTGTGTGTGTAGTGGGATTAAAAGAGGAGGACACTCACAACCCAAGGGCGACAATATGTGAACCCTCTTCTTGTTCCTTCGTCAGCGAATGAGGTTTGGACACTCCAGTTGGAAACGCAAGTGGATTGGTGTGAACGAGGCAAATGAGGAAAAACAAAAAAAAACAAAAAAAATTATAAGAGAACAAAATGCCAGCTAGAGCTGTACATAACAACTTAAAGTTGGTAGCTATTCTTCCAGAACTGGCAAATTTGAATGCATAGGAGTCCATTCTTATCCAATCTGTGCACCCGTTTCAGGCTATAGTTCGTATGGAGCCTAAAACAGGTAAGCTGCCTTCAACAGATTTACAAAGAGGTCTGAAAGGAAGAGTTGTGTACTTACCTTTAGATTTTAAGAAAAATGTTGAAACTGTTGGTGTATACAGGGAGGAAAATGAGCCAGTAGTTATTCTAGTTAATGGTTTCCCAAGAAAGAGTCGAAAATTATGGCAAGAGTTTGTAGATGTTAATAAACTTCAAAAGGCTACATTATATCTGGTACAGAATAATATTTATTATAAGAATGTAAATGTTGATGTATAATCAAAAAGAACTGGCTCGTAGTTGAAGCATCAAATTTTGTGTTTTAGTGGGAAACCATTAGGTTTCTTAAGAAAACCCTCACCCAGCAACCTAGTTGGTGGCATGCTTCATCATCGGGTCCCACCCAAGGTGCCGAGTGCACCCTGGGTGTGCTACGATGCCTGAACTACAGCGGAGCGTTTTGTTTTTGTGTTGTGTGGTAACTATCTATAGGGTCCCTTTTACTAATTAATTTTTAATGGTGGGCCCTATGACAGGGTTAAAATTAAAGGGATGCGGATATGTGTAGAGTTTTAGGTTTAGACTCAGATATCCTAAGGTTAGGTCTACATGTTTCAGCCAGACTATGTCATATGCTGGCTTTCGTCAGGACCAGTGTGAAAATGTGTAAACCGGTCAAGGTTGAGTCTTCCAGGCCGGATTGCGAAAAAGTGACGCACGTGCTAAGGTGCGGTTAAAAAGTGGAGAGAAACTAGTTGTTTCCTCCTATTACTCCTTGGATTGGTGGTGCCGTAGTAATCTGAAAAGGAATTTAAAGACAACACAAACAGAAATACATAAAACATATAGTGATTTGAACATGATACTTGCATGCACTCACATGTGTCACACGCAGTGTCAGACTTGGTCTGTAGTCGATCTATGCGGTGGTGACAAAAATGTTACGCCCATGCGTGCATCGCGGTTTGTTATCTGGTTGTATGCGCTACTGTGAATATTCTACAGCGGCTAATATGCGGCATGGCGTATGGCTTCACAGTTATAAAATAATGCTTACTATGGTAGATTAGCCATTAACAACATAAATCCCGCAAGGGGGCAGTGCCTGTAGTCACACGCTGAAATCAGAAAGTATAGGGTTACTTGGAGAGTTCCCAGTTGCCGTTCTCGGCGTGTTGCGGTTCCCGGTATGTGAGCCCGGAAGCTCTACTTACTTCGTCAAGGTCCACTGCCCTCTGCTAGTACCTGTTGTGGCCTTGGCCTGGGATTCCGAGGGTGTTTGGCCACTTGGGAGACCCGCAATAAATGCGGAGTCTTCCAGGGCCCGTTTTTGGCGATCGCGTCATCACGCGGGGGCGTGGTTTCATGGAAATCGAGGAGAGACTACTCTGATTGCCTCAGTGTTGCAAGGACGTGCCCGCACTGACTGCTTGACACGAAAAAAAATTTGAGAAGACTGTATGCAAATAGTAATTTTGCTCAGTGTTGCAAGGGGGTGCCAGCGCGGACTGTTGGAGACCTGGTTGTTTATAGTAGTCAAAGAGTTTTTACGCAGACTTTCAGAGATGTGCAGGTACCTTATTTGATCTTATATGTTTCGGAATTCCTAAGAAAACAGGTGTGGACAAACATTCTGGGTGTTTGAGTAGTATTATTATTATAGAAATAGTTGGGTACGGGGGCCAGTAGGGATGAAGAATGATGTTTACCCCTTTGAGTGTTACTAGTTGGGGTTTATGTGCTCAGTATCATGTGTACAGCATTTAGGTAACACCTCACCCTGTGAAAGGTGTATTTGGGGTACTGAATTATTGCCTCAGACCTATGTCCGTGCATCTGAGTATCCCCAGTCAGGGTGTGGAATACTGTACCTCTTATAGCGTCTTGTAGAGAACCAAATATGTATTATTTAGTGCATTCCATGGGATGGTATCATTCAACCCATTTTTATGGGTTGAAAGTCGGTAGATCCAGCGTTGTTCCTTATGAAGTAGCAGGTTTTCCCCTGCCCCAGATGTGGCCTCGATCTGCTCCATGATGACCCATTGCATATCATTTGAGGTATGCCCTGTTTTAATAAAGTGATCGGTCATTCTGGTGGTGTTTCTGTTGCAGCGGATATTACTTCTGTGCTCTCCGATTCTGATTTTTATTTTTTTGCTGGTCATGCCGATGTATCGGAGACCGCATGAGCACTCAATCATGTATATGACATGTGTGGAGTTGCAGTTAGTGTGTTTCCTCAAGGACCATGTTTTGCCTGGTTCCAATTCCAAGGATTTCGTGGTTGTCGTTAGGTGGCATACGCTGCAGTTTCGGCAAGGGAAATGGCCTGACACACTGGGAAGGCCCCACGCGTTGAGGACAGAGGTGTCCCTTGATATAATGGTCTGTTTTGGGTGTGTGGAGATCAGGAGGTCTCTCAGACTGTCTGCTCGTTTGAACGAGAATAGTGGTTTCTCCCACTTCAGTTTCCAGGTTTGTAGGATTTCCAATGTTTATTAATGATTTTGGTCATTTTGTTTGAGATGGTGTTGTAAGTTGTTACGCAAGTCAGTGGAATTGTCGTGTCTGTTCACTGGTTCTCTTCCAACAGCGCCTCCCTGTTCTGGTTCCATGCTGTTTTTTTGGATGTGCCTATTATTTTTTTGGGGTAACCTCGGTTTCTTAGTTTCTCAGCTACGTTTTTCGATTGTTCTTGATAATCCTCCATGTTGCTGCAATTCCTTCTAATGCGCAGGAATTGGCCATACGGCAAGTTCGCACTGAGTGATCGTGGATGGAAGCTGTCAAATTTAAGGAGAGTATTTCTGGCTGTGGGTTTATAGAAGGTTGTTGTTTTCAAATTGCCCTCCTTTGCCTCAATGGTTAAGTCCAGAAAAGTGAGTTTCCTTTTATCCGCCGTGCTGGTGAAGCGCAAAAATGGGTCACAGCCATTAAGCCATGTTAGGAAGTTGGTAAGTGTCTCTTCTTGGCCTTCCCATATCATCAAGATGTCGTCGATGAAACAGCGCCAAAATCCGATGTGTTCTTTGAACGTGTTGTTGGTGTTCAAGATGTGTGTTTTTTCAAAGTTGTAAACGTAGATGCCCGCCACACTAGGGGCAAATGTGCTGCCCATAGATGTCCCATTTGTTTGTAGGAAAAAATCCCCTTCAAACTCAAAGTAATTGTCTTTGAGAGCAAGGGTTGCGCACTGCATTACAAATTCTTTGGGGGTGTTGAAATCCCATGTAGTCTCATCTAAGGTTTTGTTTATGACTCGTAAGGTATCATCCTGGGGGAGGCTGGTATATACGCTTTCTATATCAAGCCCAACTAGCAGGTTAAGTGGGTCAAAGGGTATATCCTTGATGAGATTAAGAAGATGTTTAGTGTCTTTAAGGTAGGTGGTTGACTTTTGTACCAACGCATTCAGAAAGAAATCCGAGAATCGCGATAGTGGTTCTAAGAGGGAGTTTATGCCGGACACGATCGGGCGGCCTGGTGGTGGTCTCGTGTTTTTATGTATCTTAGGCACCATATAAAAATATGGTATTTTGGCTTTTTTTGTAAAAGGAACTCTGCTTCTTGTTTGGAAATGTGGTTCCTTGTTTCTGCTTCTTCCACTAGGGTGTGGATTGTATTTTTCAGTGCCTCACACGGGTCCTCCTTTAGTTTTTTATAGTTTCTGCCATCGTCGAGTAGACGTCTGCACTCCTTTGTGTAGTCCTCTTTGTTATGTATGACTATTCCTCCGCCTTTGTCTGCTGATTTGATGGCGATTGAGTCATTATTTTTTAGTTTTCGCAGGGCTTCCTATTCCTTATTGTTCAGGTTGTTGAAGGTCTCATTTTCCTTGGTTTTTCTCTATTTCATTGAAGACTGCCTTTTCGAAGGCAATTAGCTCCACTGGTGTGGTGGATGGTGGAGAGCAGAAGGTGGATTTGATTCTTAATCCTGTGTCACTTGGACTCCCTGTGGTGTCAGTTGGTGACTGAGTTTCAAAGAACGCTTTAAGTTTAAAGTTTCTGAAAAACTCCGCCAGTTCGCAATGGAGTTTGAATTTGTCCAGGCGAGCAGTTGGTACAAAGCTGAGTCCTTTGTTGAGGACTCTCTCTTCTATCAGTGTGAGGACTGTTGAGGATAGATTGAATACAAGATTTTGTTCCTGACTGGTGTTTATCATGTTCTCTGTCCGCTCGGTCCCGGTTGGGGCTCCTTGGACTTGCTCCTGGTGTTCGCCCCCACTGGTCCTTCTTCCTCTCCCCAGTGTACCCATTGTCTGTCTCTTCTCCTGCCTCTCCCTAAAAAAGGCGGCCTTTGATTTTGTGTGAAGAAGTGCTGGGGAGCCGGGTGAAACTGGGGGTTCCATCCAAAAAATGGGTGTGGTTGATTAAATGGAGTGGGGGGAAAAAACTTTGGCCTTGGCTGGGAAAGGATTCCCACTGTTGTGGCCATTGGCGGGGCTTGCCCCTCCCTTGTTGTCTCGGGTTGCTGCCTGTGCCTGACCCGCTGCTCATTGAGGTATCGTTCCCCGAAATATCCAACAGGGTGTCCTGTTTATTGGGTGGGATATAGTCCTGTTCTGCATATGGGTAGGTTTTGGAGTACGAGAATCTCTTGAGATCTTTTGGGAATTTGGAGATTTTTGACTGTGTCAAGAATCCTTTGTGCTCGTTGACACAGTCAAAAATCTCCAAATTCCAATGTTGATGAACAGGTAATATGCTTAGAAGATGAAACAGAAATTTCAAGTGGCCAAATAGAAAAAGTGAATAAGTCTAGGAGTGAAGAGTTTTATGAACAGTATACTATACATCCTCTACATTCAAAAGAAGTGATAGGAAACAGTATTGAATTATTTCAAATGAAGGAAGTAAAGGGAACTCCCATGAGTGTATGGGAAAAAAGTTTAGAAGCTCGTTTTCCACAGTTGTTCTCCACTGGAGAAGGTGGACGATTTGATGAGCGAGCTGTACGGATTCCAGCTTCAGAATACCGCTCAACAAGATTGTACTCTGAAGATCCAAGATTTCGTCAGTGCATTCCATATATATTTCATCTTCTGTTTGAAAGTGATTTGTCTGCACTTTCATAGGCAGTGAACCACATATTAAAAACAGGAGTTCATCTTCCACATGTTTCAGCAAAAGAATTCATGGACAAAGTTCAACAAAGAGATTAAAATTTAGAATCACAGTTAATTAATTTGATGGCATGTCAACGTGGTACCAACGAATATTGGTTTCGTCGTCACGGTGAACTTAAATGTATGTTAAGAAACTTAGGTACACCTACATGGTTTGTAACACTTAGCTGTGCTGAATTTGCGTGGGAATATTTACTTGAATTTCAACGAGAAACAAACTCAAATGTAAAAATATTGAATTGAAGACACCAGGAGAACTCTGTTGCTTGGATCCTGTAAATGTCTGCAGGTATTTTAACCATAGGTTTCAAAGTATGAAGTCATTTATCTGCAATATAAATATTCCTCCTCTTGGAGAAGTTACTGACTGTTTTAGGCGAAAAGAGTACCAAGCCCACTGTATACTTGCCTAATCAAAATGTATGTCTTACTGTACTGTTTAATGCCACATGGTTGTATGTTTGGTTAAACATCTGAAGCGCTTCGTAATAACATGTATGTAATGTGCATACTTTCAATAAAAACTTCAAAAAAAAAAAGAGTACCAAGCCAGAGGTGCTCCTCATATACACATGCTATTATGGATCAAGAATGCTCCAAAATTTGGAACTGATACTGATCAAAGTGTTTTGTCTTTCATCGCACAGTATGTTACCTGTGCCATTCCAAGAGAAGGAGGAGAGAAAAGCTTGAGACAACAAGTTTTACGGTTTCAAAGTAATCGATGTGGAAAATACTGTCGACGTAAATACAAGTCTAAAGGGAAATTTTATACAAAATGTCGTTTTGGATTCCCACGTCCAATAATTTCTAAAGGAAGAGTAAATAGTTTTATGTCAGCAGTAAGGCATATAATAACTCGGATATCTCCGAAGAATACATACAACTTAAAAAGAACCGAAGATTCAAAGTATATTAATGACTACAATCCAGTGATTTTGAAAATGTGGAATGCAAACATGGATATTCAATATGTTGCAGATAATTCAATTGCTGTTGCACGTTATGTTACATCATATAACACCAAATCTGAAAAGACAGAGATGAAAGAAATGTGAGAAGAAATTTCACAGGAAAAGAGTCTTAGCAAGAAATAGTACAGCTTTAGCTTGAAAATGCTTTCCCATTGAGAGAGTGGATCCTATGAATGTTCGGATCGCTTGAGCTCTGCCAGTTTATATTCAAAGTCAAGAGGAATCATTTGGGTAAGTTTAGGTCTTGCCTCCACACGAAATAGAGTATTGAAAACATTACAAGAAATCGAATACTTAGCACTGAATGAACAAGAAAGTACAGATATTGTTAAAAACCTATATGTTGGATACATACTATCCCAAAAGGAGTCCACATCTGGAAAACCTATGTCTGTATGAAATACTTGAACATTACAGCTTTAAAAGAAAAGTTACAGAAAATATAAAAGAAGAAAAATATGCATTAATTGGATGTTTAGTAAAACATGCCAAAGGATATCTAATTAACCACAGAAAACTCAGTTGCGAAAGTCCAGATAAGAGGGAATTTTTCTATTTAGCACTCTTGCAACTGTTCAAGCCATGGCGTAGTGAAACGGAATTACTTGGAGATTTCGACTGCTATGAAGATTCTTTTAATGCATGTAAAGATAGCATTCAATGCACAATTTTCTCTACATATCTACAAATGCTAAATGATGAGATTGAACAAGAAAGTACTATTGCAGCTGAAATAGCTAGCGACACTTCTCAAGATAGTCAAAGTTCTGGTCCACTAAGTCAAGATCCACTGGGACAACTAATTATGGAAAATGAAGCAGCGATAGCCATGAATGAGGTAGAAACTGCAATGCAACAAGCACAACAGGATATTATTCCGCTGGAAAAGTTAGAACAACTAAATATTGAACAGAAAGAAATATATCTACAAGTGAAAGAACAGATACAACATGGTTTTCTACATGAAAAAAAAGAATGCCAATGTTCATCATGTAAACCTATTCTAATGTACATCAGTGGTCAAGCTGGAACAGGAAAAAGTTTCTTAATTAAAGTTTTGACCAGTTATCTACACAAAACTATAGAATCACATTTATCTCATGTTGTAACAGCTCCAACTGGATTAGCAGCACACAACATTAAAGGTATTACTTTACATAGATTACTTATGCTACCAGTTGAACATGATAATAAATTGGAATATCAGAAGCTGTCTGGAGAAGCTTGTTATGGAGTGTCAAGACTAGTGAAGAAAATGAAACTTTTATTCATTGATGAGGTGAGCATGGTCTCAAACTTAATGCTTGCCTTTGTACATTTGAGAATGCAACAGATTTTAAAAAACAGATTACAGTGTTCTGTTTGGAGGAAAACATTTAATTATATTCAGAGATCTACTACAACTAACTCCTGTAAAAGGACAACCTGTTTTTAAACACTTGTCCATGAAGACACTAAGAAATCTTTGGGAAGTATTGGAAATGTGAACATTTGGCTACATTTTGAATATAAAGAACTTATTAAGAATATGCGACAAGCAAGTGATGGAGATTGCGGAAATATTCTTCAAGACATAAGAATTGGTGTCTTGACGAAGCATGGTAAACAAGCTTTAGAAAGTCGGCTAATAAGGAACTTGTTTACAACTGGAAACACAGCAGCTGAAGTAATGTACAACATGCTTGGAGAAAAGCAGTCTATAGTTTGCCTAATGCCTACACTGCAAGAGTGTTCTACATTCAATCAAGAACTTTTGAAACTGGAAAAACAACAAATAGTGGAAATTGATGCTATTGATAACATTGAACACCTGGGAGTGACTATTCTTCTCACAGACAAACTACAGGCTAAATTGCATTCTTTGGAAAAGTCTGTATCTAAAACTGCAGGCTTAGAAAAGACTTTACATGTATATATAAACTGTCGGGTAATTTTATGGCGTAATTTGAATGTAGAAGAAGGTTTAGTAAACGGAGCAATGGGAAAAGTTGTTGATTTTGTAAAATTTCAGAACAGAGATGGAATAGAATTTTTGATTATAAAATTTGATCAGATTAAAGAGGTAAGACAGATTGGGCGTTCTGTTGTAGGTTTTTTGCTTGTAAAAGATTTGTATGTTCGAAGAAAACAGTTTCCTCTGTCTTTAGCATATGCAGTAACTATTCATAAATCTCAAGGTTTAAATATAGACAGTGCTTTTGTAAATATCGGAAGTACAGTGTTCAAAGTGGGAATGGCATACGTTGCATTATTTCGATTAAGAACATTGTCTGGTTTGTATTTGATAGATTTCGATGAGAAAAAGGTTAGTGCTGATACAAATTGTGTAAGAGAGTATAATCGTTAAAGACTTTAGGGGGCGTGGCCAAGATGGCGGAGAGCTAAGACGTGCTTTGTCTTCTCTCCTCCACCCGCCAACTTATTGCACCGGCCTCGGGCCCTATATCGCTCGTGAGACAGCTGAATCGCTCCCTACAGCACCCAGGTTCCCGTTACAACTCGCCAAAGTGCCCCCCCGGGTCTCTGCGACCACGTTCGAGGCTTCCGGCCCATGTTAGACCCGGGCGCCGGAGAGTGGCGTGAGGCGTCGGACGGCGCGGCTGTGGCGGTGAGGCCGGGGCCTTGAGTCCTTGGAGGCGGAGAGCATCGCCTGCCTGCAGCATCGGCCCCACCCAGGGGCGCCTCCCGCTACACCGGACCAACGGGCGGAGGCAGCCAGCGACGAGACTTTGAGCACCAGTTCGGACTGTGCAGCAGCCTCTTATGCGGGACCCGGGGCGCGCAGCGACCCTGCACGGGTGCCCCGGGGCCAGCGGACCAGGACATCGGGAGGTGCTCCGGCCTTCAGCTCTGCGGGACGCTCGGAGGAGTGGTAGTGGTGAGTCAAGCTATCGGCCCTACACCCTGTTGCAACCCTACCTCCCCGGGGCCTGCTAGCCATGCCTGGTTTACACTACGCTGCGCGGTGGGCTTCCCTGGATCCTGGGCCCCTGGCCGTGGCCCCCGCTCTACGCCCATAACACCAGGGTCTTCCACCTGCAACGCCGGCTGGCCCCGATACTCTCAACTCACCGCGTCCGCGGTGCGGGCGGTGATGGCGGCGGCCACACACTGGGCGCCATTTTGGGTGACGCGGCGGCCCTCTTTGCGAGCTCCGGAGAGCACCAAGATTCCACACAGGGGCGCCGAGTTCGGCGTGGTGTGGGGCGGGCCCTCGGGAGGCGCCTCGGCCTTCGGCCCCGCGGAGCACATTGGAGGGCTACGGTGGTGGGCCTTACTGCCGCCCTCGCCCCCCCCCCCTGCTGCGACTTTGCCTGCTCGAGGCCTCCTGGAGGCATTCAGACCACACTGAGCCACAGGGCGGACATCCTTCAGCACTGGGCCTCCAGCGGCGCACCCGGCCGAGGCCCACGGGGGGGGGCCTGTTGGAGCTGGCTGCGGGAGGCGTTGCTGGTCGGGCCCCCCTGCTTTTGGATCCTGGGACACACCATACCATCCGGCACTGACAACGCCGCCTTGCGCCCCTCGGTGCTGGGCTTGTGACAGCGGGCACTGTCTTATCGAAGGAGTTCTCCACCCGGTGACGGGCGTGGCGCCCTATGTCGGCCTAGCCTGGATCTCCCCCCCACGCCATTCTGCTATTCCCCCGGAGGTGGCAGTGTATGAATGAGTGACTTCTGGCCTTGCTTCCCTGCTTTCCTCTGGCTCACATCACAGCGTGCCACGACCCCCCCTGGGCCCCGACAGCATAGACACCCTAAACCCAGTAAGGGGCCAGACTGATCGTTGGTGGGTACGTTCTTCCATACCGAGCGTGGCTCCCTGTTGGCGCTCACAGATCCTACCCCTGGGAGATAGTGTGAATCCGTTGCATTGGCTGACGCTGTGTTGCAGTGACTCTCGCCCTAGCCCATCCCCTGGCTGCTGGAGCCAGTGACGCGGGGACGCTGAGTATGACATCCACCAGTGGTAGGAAAGACAAGTCGGCCACCAGAGAAAAATCACTTAAGGACTTATTTGCTAAAGCACAAGGAGGAGGGTCCGGGGATACGGAGCGGCCGAGCTCGACGGCGCAGATGGCGGCCTCCGCAGACACACCAGTGACACGGGCCTTTTTGGAATCCCTATTCGCTGCCCTGCGCGACGACCTTCAAACCGTGAAGCGTGATCTCACAGCAGAGATCAAAGACATCCGCAAGGATGTGGACGATATAGGGGAGAGGGTGGCGACCCTGGAAGACAGGGGCGACGCCCGGGACACCGAACTGGCGGCTATGCAGCAGGAGGTAATCCGAATACACGAGCAGCAGGTAGACGTGCAGTCTCACCTGGAGGACCTCGAGAATCGTTCCCGCCGCCACAACATCAGGATTCGAGGGGTGGGTACCAACAAAGAAGCTGGTGATAATCTTTACATATGTGCGAGTGCTCTTCAACCATATCCTGGGCAATCCACTGGACACTGATCTAAAGCTAGACCGTGCACACAGAGTAGGCCCACCCAGAGCAGCGACGGCACCACCAGCGGACATCTTGGTCTGTGTTCAGGACTTTCACACCAAGGAAGAAATCTTGCGTAAAGCCCGCTCGCTTCAGCAGATCTCCTTCCGCAACCAGACGCCCACCCTTTACCAAGATCTTGCAGCTATCACGCTCCAGAAACATAAGAACTTTCAGCCCATCACGGAGGCCCTCCGCCAACGCAATATCTCCTACTCCTGGGGACACCCGTTCCGCCTGGTATTCCGGCACGATGGTAAACTGTATCAGCTTCGCTTCCTGTCTGAAGCCAGCAAACTTCTGGGGATTACTCTCCCGGAGGATACGGACGAGGGTGAGCGCTCAGATCAGGGGTCCAACGATGGTAGACCGAAATGGCAGCAGCAGAGACGACAGCGCCGCATCAGTCATCCGGATCCCATGGTGGTCAAGAAGGAGCAACTGGCTGCCCTGGAAGCCCTGCCGGAAGCCTTGGCCAAGGCGTCAACCGGGTGACTGAACCTGGTTACTATGATGTATTCTTCCCTCAAGGCTTTGGGGGGTTGGAGGGGAGGGGGACTGGGCTGATATAGGCCACACGAACACCCAACTGACTTTTCCTCTGCTCATCCTTGGATGACGGACTATGACCGAATGTCGGATTCCTTTTGGCGCTTGTTGTGCTTTGTTGTCTTTTTTGTTTCAGGTATTTGGGGTCTTTATATTGTCTTTCTCTTTATTCACTTCTCCTCTTTCTCATCTATCTCAGGGGAGCCCCCGGTCCACAGGGTGCTACTATTCTTCTGTCCCCGCATTGGCGATGAGTGGAGTCCCTTATAGGCCCCACCCGGGTCCTTGCTCTGCAGGGGTTCTTGTTTGGCGTTGCTTCCCCCCCCCCCCCCGAGGTCACGATGCCGCCATCCCCAGTTAAAATCCTTACTCTCAATGTGAGAGGACTCAATAATCCCGTCAAACGAAGGGCACTCCTCTCTTATTTGGAGAGCACTGGAGCGGATATTTGCCTTCTTCAGGAGACACACTTGCTCCCTAAGGACTGTCACAGGCTCCGGTCCCGCACCTTCCCTACACAATTCTTTTCCTCTAGACCCACTAAGACAGCGGGAGTGGCTATTTTGGTTTCAAAGGGCTTTCAAGGGAGGGTGACACAGAAGGGGGTCGAAATCAAGGGCAGGCTTCTCACGTACCAATTTACCATAGGGGGACACACTCTGACGGTGGGGTCTATCTACGCACCTAACGATGGTCAAGAACGATTCCTACACAAGGCACTCACTGAGGCGACGGCCACTCAGGACCGACACATTTTGATAGGGGGAGACCTTAACTTGGTGTTTGATAACGATATGGATAGATCGGCGCAGCGCACTAGCCAGGTTGGCGCCCTCTCCCCTGCAGGGCTTACCAGACTGCGGAATCTAGGGCTGGCAGACCTGTGGAGACAACAACACCCTGAGTCACGGGAATTTTCATTTTACTCTAACGCACACAAAACATATGCCAGACTAGACTACTTTTTAGGTTCAAAGACTCTTCGGGACACCAGGCTTTCGGCTGACATACTAGTGGCGACCTTGTCTGATCACGCCCCAGTATTGGTTACTCTAGCTCTTCCACACATACAGCGACCTACCAGACACTGGCGGCTTCGGGACACTCTATTACACCGGCCGGACACAGTCGCTCAGATACAGCGAGCGCTCGATAATTATCTATCACACAACGATAACCCTGACACAGCCCTTTCCACGCGGTGGGAGGACCTCAAGGCAGTAATTAGGGGAGAAATCATAGCCATCTCTTCCGCTGACAATGCGGACCGTAAGAAGAAACGAGAGGAACTGACACAAAAAGTGCGAGAACTAGAACAGATGCACCAACGCACCGGGGCCCCACGCGTCTAGAGACAGCTGACCGCGGCTCGGGCGCAATTGGCTGCCCTAGACCGTGACAAGGCGGAATATGCCGCGATGCGCCTGCGACATTCCTTCTATGTTGGCGGAGATAAGTGTGGGCGACTGCTTGTACACAAACTTCGGGAAGCTCGGCAACGTGAAGGGGTACGGGAGATTAGGGATCACACAGGAGCACTGCGTTCGGACGACGCGGCTATCGCCGAGACTTTCCGCATATGCACAACTTTACGACGAGCAGCCCCTGGAGAGGGCAGATATTGATGCCTATCTTGCTCAGGCTCGCCTGCCCGTCCTAACGCCGGAACAGGCGACTCACATAGAAAGGGAGATCAGGCCAGAATAAGTCATATCCGCCATTGCTCGCTACGAGCTGGGCAAGTCGCCCGGCCCCGATGGTTACACCGCGGCCTTTTATAAGCAGTTCTGCTCCACGCTTACCCCTCTACTCACCCGGCTCTTTAACTCCTTCGCGACGCTCGGGGCGATCCCCTCCTCCATGTTAGAAGCGGCGATCGCCGTTCTCCCCAAGCCAGGAAAAGACAGGACGACCTGCGGGTCGTATCGGCCCATCTCGCTCTTAAATATTGACCTGAAGCTGTACACAGGGATCTTAGCCGCGCGGCTTGGCCCTTATATGCAGGGGCTTGTGGACCCCGACCAGCCTGGATTCATTCCACAGAGGCAAACGAGCGACAACACCAAGCGGGTCACGCATCTCATAGAAAAGGCCTCCCGCATCCCTGGAGCCTACATGCTCCTAACCATTGACGCGATCGGGTCCACTGCCCTATCTTGAGCAGGCATTGATACGCGTTGGCATAGGAGACAAAATGCGGACGCACATTTTTAACTGTTACCGCTTCCCTACAGCCACAGTACGAATCAATGGGCACACATCCACGCCGTTTCCTATCGGTAGGGGTATGAGGCAGGGGTGCCCTTTGTCGCCCTTGCTTTTTGCCCTCTACATGGAACCTATGGCGCAGAGGGTCAGGGACCATCCTCGGATCACGGGTATCCGCTTTGGAGGGGATACGCATACTATAAGTCTGTATGCAGACGATGTGCTGGTCACTCTCACGAACCCTTCGACCGTTTTGGGGACCTTTTTGGAGGAACTAGACTCCTTCGCGAGAGCCTCTGGCTTCAAGGTCAATCTGACGAAGTCCACGGCGCTGAATCTATCCTTGCCACCACAAGTGCGGGCGGACCTTCAGGCCCGACACCCCCTGCAATGGTCCGATGCGGCGGTCCCTTATTTGGGCTACAACTGGTTCCGACTTTGCAGGCCATGAGGAAGGTCAATTACTCCCTCCTTCACACACACATTCGCTCGGCGCTGCAGAGATGGAAACACTACCCGATCTCGTGGCTGGGACGCATCGCGGCCATTAAAATGACGATCCTCCCCAAAATTCTGTACCTTTTTCAGATGCTCCCCCTGCCACCCCCTACAGGCTGGCTACAAAGGGTACAGTCAGACCTTTCTCTTTTCATCTGGCAGGGGTGTAGGCCGAGAATGAAACGGTTGGTGAGCTTCCTCCCACCTCATGAGGTGGGCCTCGGAATTCTAGACCTTACGCTCTACTACAACGTTACGCAGCTTCGACACCTGGTCGAATGGAGCCGAGCTAAATCCGAGAAACACTGGCTCTTTCAGGACCGGCCAGTAGCCGGTACATCCCTCATGAAAATTCCCTTCCTCCCGAAACCTCACCGCCCACCCAATTTATACGCCTCACAGGTGACGCGAACAACCCTTAACGTCTGGGACCGGACCAACACACGACACGCCCTAACGACCTTCCCCTCCCCGCTTACCTCCCTCTTTGATAATACGGACTTTAGCCCCGGGATGGGTTTGCAGACCTTCCCGCTGTGGAGAGAAGCTGGCTGCCGAGCTTTAGGCCTACTATTTGACAAAGGCGATATTATCCCCTTCTCGCAACTTTGGACCGATTACGGCCTTCCTGAATCCGAACGAATGGCCTACCTACAGGTGCCACACTGGGCCATGCACCCTGATAACAGAGCGCAAGCGACTAGGCTTCTCACCCAATATGAACGGTGGCTCATCACACGGTCCTCGGACAAGAAGTTAATCTCGGACTTATACAAGCTGCTCTTGTCCAGATACACTCACACTTATCATGCTGGGCGCGCACGCTGGGAGGGACCTGGGGCGGAGCCTTACTTCCAAGGAATGGGAGGGTGCATGCCACAGAGCGCGCCACACAGCGACCCATGCCGGTCTAACCGAAACATTCACCAAGCTTGTATACTATTGGTTCTACACCCCGGAGCGACTACACCAGGTTGATGCTACACAAAGTCCTGACTGTTGGAGAGGGTGTGGGAAGAGGGGCACGCTGGTTCACCTTCTATGGGAATGCGAGCATCTCCAGGCTTACTGGACGCACATTCTCGACGAGGTCAAGTCAAGAATAACTTTATTCGGTTTGAATAACCATAAAAGTATAACATTCATACAAGATATACAAAATTACATGTCATATCGAATCAAATACGATAAAATGTTACATGACTCAAATACTCCTTGATTTATCTCAGAAATTTAAAATACGTGACTCTTAAATTCTAAAATTCTTAAAATCTAAAATTCTAAAAGGGAGACGCCAATTTTAATTACATTTCATACCGTTTTCTTATTAAAAAAGCAATCCTGATAAAATTTAGTACTACCGTACAGATTGCCTAGGTAGACAGGGATAATAATCTATTAAAACCTTCCTGGTAATTACTAGGGTGAGTTTTTCTTAAAAAGGAATAAGGAACCGGGCCCTAGGTTCCTTATACAAAGCACAGAATAGGGTAAAGTGCAAAGTGCTTTGTTGTGCTATATTATCACAAGGGCAAGGAATGAGATTATTGCACCATCCGGCCTGTTTAGGAAAGGCCACTAAAAAGTGCAATGTGCAAAGCCGAAATCTAGTCAGGTAAAATCTAAACTGCACATTCGTGGTAAAAGATAAATAAAATTGGGGATGTAAAAATAAGTGATCGATAAGAGGTTGCAACCCTGCTAGGCGCCGGCAATTATCACGCTCACCACAGTATGCATTTTTTATGGTCGATTTCATATTTGTATCTATACTAGTTGGATTGTCGTAATAATGCCCAAGACCTATTTCATTAAATTTTCTTTTTACATAGCCTAGCCATGGAATGGTCTCAGAATTGTCCAGCGCCATACAATCTTTGAGAATTTCTCTTGTTAGCTTTAGATCCTCTGACAACCAGACTTTGGCCCAGAGGATCAATGGGGCAATATTAATCCGATCAGTAATAAAGTCCACCCCTACCTCGGAGTGACAGAATGCTGTGGGAGCGCTATTTGGGATCATTAGCAATCTTTTAAAAACTTATTTTCTAACGTTTGTAGTTGCGTGCTTTTATAATGTCCCCATACTCCCGCCCCATAAGTGGCAATAGATAAACATTTTGATCTGTATAGGATTAACAATTCCGCCACTGGCTTATGGCCCAATTTGCACGCAAAGCGGAAGAGACCTTCCACAGCACGACTAGTATTCTGAACTCTGGATGTGATAAGATTTTCCCAGTTTAATTTATTATTAAAAACATTCCCCAGATAGTTCAAATTTGAGACCTTGTCGATTGTCTTGGCATTTACCGTAAACTTTCTTGATTTGGTATTATTAGGTCCGCAAACCATGATATAAGATTTAGTGAAATTGACCTTTAGATCCAGGCCTAACATAAAATTAGTAAAGATATTTAAAGACTTCTGTAAGCTGTTAGCGGTTAAAGCCATTAAAACCGTGTCGTCCGCGTATGACAACAACGGGATCGGCTTTCCCCCAATTCTTGGAAAATCTAGCTCCTGATCTTTCAAGGCGGATTCAAGGCCATTTGTATACAAAAGGAAGAGAAAGGGGGCCAATATGCAGCCCTGACGGACTCCTTCTGTTGACACAATGGGCCTCGTCCTTTCTCCACCTGGGCCAAAGCGTATGGCTACCGTGGTGGATGCGTGCAACCACCGCAATAAAGTGACAAGAGGTTCCTCGAAGCCCATTTCCCCCATCATTGCCCACAATTTGCCTCTGTTAACCGTATCGAAAGCACTGGACAAGTCCATAAAGGCAAGGTGTAACGAACCCTTCCTTGCCTTCATGTACTTGCCCATAATCAATGCCAGGTTTAGGCACTGTTCGTTTGTCCCCATGCCTCTTCGAAAGCCGTATTGAGTTTGGGATATCAGCTTTTTAGAGTCTGCCCAGGTATCAAGGCGGGCTAAAATCACCCTCCCCAGAACCTTGACCGTAGCGTCAATTAGGGAAATGGGCCTATAACAGGCCGGATCTTCCTTCTTTCCCTTTTTATACACAGGGACCACTATGGCCTCTTTCCATGACGTTGGTATGGGGCCGATTATTGCTGCTCTGAAAACATTTGTCAAAAGGGGTCCCCAAAGTTGGAGGTTACTTTTAAATAGGTCAAGGGGTACCCCATCCGGCCCTGCAGCTTTTAGATGTATCCCTTTTTTGAGGGCATCTTCCACCTCACTCACTGAGAGGGAGTTGCTCAAGTGAAGTGCAGATGTTAAATTTAGTGGGACCTCCTGGCTTGTTTCCTTGGTAGTGATGCCATTTGGGTTGAATATCTTAGTGTAGTGGGATTCCCACACATCCCCTGGTATTAATGAATCCATACCCCTTGAATCCTCTGAGAACAATGGGCGGTTTATTACCTGCCAGAAGCTTTTGGAATCTTTGAGTGCACTTGCTCTCTCAAGGTCCTCCCAGGCCATCTTTCTCAGATCCTGTTTCCTATCCGCAACTATGGTTTTATAGCGCTGCCTTGCGCTCTTAATTAAGGCTTTATCTCGTGGGTTCGTGTGTACTGCCTTCTTTAGATCCTTTTGAGCCCTTGTGCACTCAGCGCTAAACCATTTAGTACCCCTGGATTCCCTTGGTGCAGATGTGTTTGTTAGATTTCTAGATACGTCCCTACAAATTATCTGAAATCCTTGTATGACTGTTTCAGGGGAGAGTCATATTCAAGGCATTTCAAAATATCAGTTAAGTTCGCCTTGACTGTACTCTCCTCAAATTGTGGGGGATTGATCTTATTCCACTTCATTCTCACTCCTTGATTTGTATTATACTGCAGGGGGCGACCATCACCTTCAATCTCTTGGGCAACTGCATGTAGAGACACAGTAAGGGGGTTATGGTCGCTGGCGTTATTTAGCTCCACTCGCGGAGCTATCTACCAAAAAGGCAAAATTTCTAGTTATTAGCATAAAATCAATGATACTTTCCCTACCTCTACCCATATAGGTGGGATATTGGTGATCTGGGTTACTGACCTGGTTATCAACAATGAGCAAGTCATTCACAACAATTATAGCATTTATGGCGTCTCCCTGGGGAGTATGTATAAAATGTACTAGGGGTTGACCCTCAGTATCTGTTATCCCGCAGACTTTATCTGTGCTATACCTACATAAAGTGCAATTAAAATCCCCAACCCAGTAGATACACAGGGGCTGCCACTTCCCGGCGATCTTATCAATTTCCTCCTTAAGGTTTACAATAATGTCACTTCTGCTTGAGTCAAAAACATTATAGTACCAATTGATCAAAAGGGTCTTAACCTGGAACAAATTAGAAATCAAAATCAATTGATACCAAGGTGAATTACAAACAGACTTAACATTTATAGACCCATATTTAAGAGAGATCAGGGTCAACAGTCCTCCTTTCGCTCTTCCTGCGGGGGAGGCGATAGCATGCACATTAAAAGAACAATAACCATCTAAATCAATAATCTCCCTTGACCATGTCTCCTGGGTACAAATAATATCAAAGGCCTTTACGTAATTTAGCCACATTTCATCCTCTAGTTTAGAACGGATACCTGCGATATTCCAGGAGACCAGTTTAAGGGGTCTGGTTGTGCGTAACCTTCTAACTAGATCCTCCCTACTGCTAGCAATCGCGAAATCTGAGCTGGGTCCCCCCCTCCCTTGGTCAAGTAATGTAGAGGGGCCGGGAGGGTCATTCCCACTCAACCGCTTCTCAGTTATGCTAGGGGTATCAGATGATGTGTGTATATTATGGTCTATATGGTTTTGCCCCAGCCTAATCCCTTCTATTCTATTCGCTGGGCAATAGTTTTCCCTGGATAACCCTCCTGTCCTTATTTGCTTACATGAACTATGTGGGCCCAGTGGTAGTCAATCAATATCCGTTAATCCCGACAATACTTCAAATCGATTAGGGTGAGGCCATGTGGGGGGGTGAGGAGGGGAGATTCTGTTCAGGGGTCACGTGCAGGGCATAATGCCCCTTTGATGTGGCGGGTAGAAAAAGCCCAATGGACGGGCCTGTATGTACTCCACAGGGGAGTCTCTAAGATGGCTTAAGGCAAATTCCACCCATCTTTTGTTATTAAAATTCACGACCACGCAATCACCTTCAATATTTTTTTCCGTTTTCCCCAACCAGCTCACCCGTCTTGTCATTATAATATGCTCACTCCAGTTCACCTGGGAATGTATTCTACTAGCACACCAAAAAGCAGATTTATTGATAAGGCTCTGGCAACTTTCATTATGACCTTGGTGAGGATGTGGGACCCCTGTCAGGATCAACGAGTAAGGAGTACATTCTGGCGGGAGGTCTAAAACCATGTCTTTCTGGATTTGTTCCAGACATTTCTTAGGCCCTTTTACAAACCCATTACTCTTACTATGATCCCTTTCAGGATTCGGTGAGTTAAATTCTCTATAAGTGCTGTTGGCCCACCTATCATGACCTCCTGCCTGTATTTGCAGCCCTGGTGGTAGGGAGACTATCTGATTTTCACTGCCCTGGTGGGGACGTAATATATTAACTTCTGCACTTGTGTCTATTTGCCTATCTATGGCTAACCTTCT
This sequence comes from Calotriton arnoldi, assembly GCA_963921515.1. Lineage (NCBI taxonomy): Eukaryota > Metazoa > Chordata > Amphibia > Caudata > Salamandridae > Calotriton > Calotriton arnoldi. Next base: position 1,707,111 of record CAWUFW010001866.1, on the reverse strand, counting down.
CCTTTCAGTTACATTGGAGATGGCAGTTTCTCCCCTATCTATCTGGCATTTGCCCAGAGGGCCGCTTACATTAGGCCCAGTTTGATTCACGAAACACCCTAGAGAGGGCAAAAGTTGACCAAGCTGCTCTTCTATGCGGGACAATCGCAATAGTATCGGCTCTAATAAGTCTGCCACTACTTTCCCAAATTGAGCTGCCATTATGTCCAATTCGGGCAAAGTTTTGTGCTTTCCATCCCCTCCTCCCTCTCCCCCCCCCTCGAGGTTTTCCTGCGGAAACCACAGGATTTTGCTTGGGCCTCTTAACCCGGGGCAATTGACCCCGTGACCGCTGTTCAGTTCCCGTCAGGTCAGTGCGCTTTCTTTTCCCCCCAGCTGAAATTGGGTCACCCGTGCTTGACAATGTTGCAGTGTCCACATCTTTTTCCTCTCCACCCTGGGGACCCTGACTCAAGACGATGACTGTTGGTGAAAGTACAATTGGTGCAATTGGTGGATCCTCTTGACTAATGGGGGATTACAAATGTTGTTTGTTGATGGGTCTCTGCTGTTGTTAAGGGGCAGTCTGTGCAGGATGTATATCCAAGTTTCCAGCTACAGGTAAGGGAGCCAAAGATAGTCTACGCTCTGCCTGTGCGATTTCTTTGTTGAGTGCCCCCACAGCTTTTTGCAAGTAGCCATCTAATGTTGAATCTGTGCATTTTGCGGTGGGCGTAGGTTTCTTTCTCCCCATATCTCAACACTCGACCCGAAAAAATATAAGGACTTTTTGTGTTTTTCCGCAGGCCTTTCAGCCCCCACTCCTTACTTCTGTATCACCTCAGATGTAACCAAGAGATGTGGCCCGGCCCGGCCTCCTCCGGTCGCTGACGGGCGCAGACGGGCGCAGACGGGCCCGCCCTTGGCCCGGGCTTCGCCCGCGCGCGTCCCACGCTGCGGGAGCCGCGATTTCAATTTATGCGCCTCCGGGCGCAGCAGCCGTCGTCAGCGCCTCCAGGCGCGATGCGGGGCAGGCTGGAGGTTGGGGTCCCCCTGTGTAGATGGCGGCGGCGTTCCCGGCAACAGAGTGAGCGGTTCCGCGCGCTGCGGGAGCCGCGATTTCAACTTATGCGCCTCTGGGCGCAGCAGCCGTCGTCAGCGCCTCCAGGCGCGATGCGGGGCAGGCTGGAGGTTGGAGTCCCCCTGTGTAGATGGCGGCGGCGCTCCCGGCAACAGAGTGAGCGGTTCACGCGCTGCGGGAGCCGCGATTTCACTCTATGCGCCTCCGGGCGCAGCAGCCGCCGTCAGCGCCTCCAGGCGCGATGCGGGGCAGGCTGGAGGTTGGAGTCCCCCTGTGTAGATGGCGGCGGCGTTCCCGGCAACAGAGTGAGCGGTCCCGCGCTGCGGGAGCCGCGATTCTCAATCTATGCGCTCCGGGCGCAGCAGCCGTCGTCAGCGCCTCCAGGCGCGATGCGGGGCAGGCTGGAGGTTGGAGTCCCCTGTGTAGATGGCGGCGGCGCTCCCGGCAACAGAGTGAGCGGTTCGACGAGGTCAATAAATACCTGGACACGGAACTTCCTAGGCACCCCGCGTATGTCTTATTGGGAGTGCCAAACCCGCTCACTTACCCCTTGAGATCTAGACGAGGGAAGCAGATAGCCATAGCCCTAGGCACAGCCATCCAAAACATATTGATACATTGGAAGACCCCCCGCATCCCCGCACACACAGGGTGGTACCAGCGATTGTGGCATGTACTAGGCATGGAAAAGATTTCCCTTACCCTGGCTGGGAAAGGCTCCTCCTTCAGCGATCTCTGGCAGCCATTCCTCGCTTTGTTAGCTCCAGAGTTTCGGGAGTTGTACTGCCCGAAATATTTGCGCCTCTTGCACCTCACCACATCGGACTCCCCCACATAGATTACCCTGGCTTCATACACGACAACTCATTCCACGTAGCGCTGTTCCGAAGTACTGGATCGGGGGGGGCGGGGGTTCTTTCTATGCCTTTCTTCTTTTCCTTTCTTTCTCTTCTTCCTTTTGGGTGGCGGGCGGGAATGTATTTGGTATGTGTTGTTTTGGTATTTTCAATGCACCTACTAGCAGATCCGGTGGGCCCTGCGTGGCCCGTTCACGGCTCGTTTGTCTCTTGCATTGTTTAATAAAAAGATTTAAACCTAAAGAAGACTTTATACACCTGATTTAGGTGAATATCCCATACATGAGAAACATGTAGTGTGTCCAAAACGGAAATGTGTCAAACATTCAACTGAGGTTGAAAAAAAGAAAATAATAATAAGAGAAACTTAAAGGTGTAAAGAAAAAGAAAATGGAAACTGTTGATTTTTTTTGATTTTTTTATTTAAACAGACTTAATTGAGTTCTAAACAGACATTCAATAAGGCACATCAATATTGTAAATTGCGTACATTCAAGTGTACTCTTCAATGAACTTCAGGTACATATCCAAGGTGATCCAGAATGCCGTGCCAGTGGGCTAAAGCCCCTACCCTCGCTACCCACTTAATAAAAATATTACAGTTTACATCACATTCAGTCCTTCAGGGTCTCTGCTATTAGTCCGTAGAGTCACTGCACAACATTGTAAACGACTCCCAACTTTGACCCCTGCCCTCCCCACCCCCAGGCGTGTCACGTGCAACCATTCACTTATTGATCTGATCTGGGGATGTCCTGCTCTTTGCTCTGCTGGCTGCCATTATGGGTCTATACTGATGGCCTAACGGTGGAGGAGTAACTACCACTGCATACCTGCTCCGGTGTTCGGCATACAACAGGGTCTAAAGTGTGAGGCTAAACCTTCGCCATCAGGGGCCCCTCCTGCTGGGTCCTCTCCCCTCTCATCCTCCGGGTTCTTTAGCAATTCCACTAACGCTGCCCATGCCCTAGCTGTCTCCAGTGTCTTTTCGCTCCCTGTTTTTTTGGCTATTTGCAACCTGACTGCCCCCTCGCATTCTGCCTATTTTATGAATTCTTTTTTCCATCTGAGTATGTTAGGGCCACCCCTCGATTTCCAATGGCTAGTGATGTCCCATTTAGCTAAGACCAGTCCCAGAGCCAGGAACTTACTCGTCACCTTACTTTTTGGCCAAGTGGGGGAACCAGTGCAGCAGGCAATACCCAGGCGTTACTGCTATCTCCCTTTCAGTCACATCTGCCAATATTGTGGTTACCTCCTCACAGAAATCCCCCAGGTTCGGGCAGCTCCAGAACATGAGCAAGAATTCTGCTCCCTCCATGTTGCAGCGTGGGCAAGCTGCTGTTTGCGTATCAAAATATGTATTAATTTTGCCCAGAGTGAGGCAAGATCTGTGCAATATATATAGAAATGTACCAATTGGATCCTAGCATTTCTAGTGCTCTTCCATGCCCTTTCCACCAACTCCCCCCACACTTTCTCACCCATAGGTTCGCCTAAATCTGCTTCCCATTTTTTATGCAACTTAATCGGGGGGGTATCTCGTGCGTAAGACGCCTGTAAAAGCATGTGACCGCCTTAAAGGTTCCAGCCGCTGTTACCACATATTGGCACCCTGCAGATGTCTGATGTTCTGTGAGTCCCTCCTCCAGTGTTTCCGTATCGCTGCCGTGTGGAACAAGTAATCCCCCCCAGGTATGTCATATCTCTCCCGAAGGTCGTTGAATGGGATCAGGGTACACTCTTCATATAGGTCCCCCATTGCGGATATTCCCAGCTCTCCCCAGGCCTCCAGTCTGCACCAGTCACCCCCATGAGGCAGCGCCTCGCACATAACCAAAGGGATCTCCAGGGCATAAGGGCATTTAGTCTTAGCTCGTCGTAAGCTCCTATTCCAGCATTTGCGTGCTATTTTCAAGTCAGTGGGGATATTACGGTCCTGAATAGGGAGTCTCAGTATTACTCACGACAGCAGCCGCAGGCCTGGGGTCGCGTCTCCCTGGCCCTCTGTCCCTCTGAGTCTGCCTGCCACCCACTTCGTGAGCCACTGCAGCTGTGCCGCGAGGTAATAGCACTCAAAGTCGGGCACAGTCAAACCTCCCTCTGCTCTTGGCCTCATAAGGGTGGTGAGTGCTACTCTCCGCCTGCTGGTTCCACATATGAACGCCGACACCATTGTTTTTATTTGGCTAAACAGTCGCGCCGAGATCCAAACTGGCAGTGTTCTGAAATAATATAAAAGCCTTGGTAATGTCACCATCTTCAGGAGGGCGACCCGACCAGCTACCGATAGAGGGAGGGTCCCCCAGAAGTCAAAACTAATTTTGGTTCCCCTCAAAGCTCTCCCTACATTACCTTCTGTTGCATTCCGCTTTAGGTGTCCGTATATAGGTTTTCCTGAATCATGTCCTTATATAGGCACAATTCGCATTGCCCTTATATAGGCATAGAATCCCTGTCCTTATTTAGGCATTAACCGTGCACTCCACATACAGGAATGGTCACCGACATCCGTCCACCCTAACGTCACAACGAGTTCTTAGAAACCAGACCCTTAAGCTTCGGGAGTTCCCCTAGCACAGGACTATTGATTTCTCCAAGAACTCATCTATTATGTATGAACCGTTATACCTTAAGGGTTCATTCCTGACGTCTTTCTCTGTCCGACTTCACGTCAATGCTAACATTCCAAGACTCCTACCAGGTATAAATATACCTTCCCTTGCCCAAGCAAGTTAGAGGAGACCTCGACTTCAGAGGAGCCTGTATCCCGGCCTGACGCACTGAGAAGACGCTGTCATTCCTGCGCGCAGACGAATCCAGCTTCCAGTGTTCTGACTCCCTTCGCGGGGTGTTAGAGTTCCAGATCCGGCAAGAAATTCCCACCTCTCTCATTCTCAAGGTATGGAGCTGACTAGAACCTAGAGGGACTCTTGGCATACTTGGCGTACTATACTTAACATACTCTTAGTATACCAGACTAGAGAATACTCCACCTACTTTTACCTTTCCCTACACCTAGACTAGGTTAGGTACATTGGGGTAGAACTAGCTTAGAGACGCATCGTATGAGTACTCGCATTTTTAGCTCATGTTATTTATGTACGTGAATATATGCTAAAAGATAATGCTAGCGCAGTATTATTTATTTCTACTGCTTACACTGTACATTATTTATCTTGCATACTGTCTTGTGATCATAACAGCACATATCTCTTACACGAGAAACAAGACTGTTCAATAAAACCTTTTTATTGAAACGCCCGTCTTTCCTTTCTGTGTAACTCTGTAGAAACTAAGCATGCACGATTGACTGAGTGAAACTGTTATCTATTGTTTCCACGATTCTGAGACGTGTTCCGATTCTAAAGGGAAACAAAGTTGTCATGGTTTTCGGTTGCCAGAAACTACTCCCTTCTTGTTCTCAAGGAGTTTCTAGTGGCCTCTGAGCTAGCTGGCACAAGTAATTAAGTTTAATATACTCGATAGGGACATACCGACCTCAGTCCTATGTCAAGCCTATAGGTTATATTATTCCAATGCGCAGAGCCTATTAGGGAAATAGGAACTACACTACATGGCGCCCAAACGTTTGGTAAGGCAGTAATTTAACGCTAGATACTGAGTAACTCAGTCGTGCTTTTCTCAGAGACCCCTACTCACATACTCCATAAGACGTCTGGAGTGGGTAGGGTTAAATATCCGCCATAACTAAATAGGACAAAAAACCCTATATATTAGTTGTTTGGTTTGTTCAACGTTGAAGGATACAGTGTTCCAAAATATTGTGCACCTTATCTTTTGTTTCCTTGAAACTTGTTCTACATTTTTCAAAAAACAAATGTCCACACGGGACAATGCCACCGAAACCGGTGGAGCTACGGCTGACCCAGTAGTAACAGTTTTTAACTTTACAGGTTTAAATGAAACCGAGGAGGGTGTTATAGACATCCATCCAAACTTAAGAAGAGCCATCACTCTAAAACTTATAAAACACGGCCTACCACCAAGAGGCGGTAGAGCAGTTTTCGTGATAGAGGCACACAAATCTTTTCAGACAGAGGTATTCTATTCATGGATAATATTCCCTGAATCAAATTCAGTAACAAGACTGTTTCACTTCTACAAAGAAGATGAACCACCAGAGGAATATATTCCTTTCGAGGATATTGAAATTCCACTAACATACCAGGAGCATCAGCTCTGGTTTAAAGGCGCCCTAAAACATCACAAAAACATTACCAGGCTCGGTCCACTAGGTAGACCAGGAGCAACATGGCCGATTCTAGCCGGCTACACACCTCATCCTGACATTGAAGAGATGTCAGACGAGGAATTACTTACTCAACTTACAGAGTTAATAAAAATTTACAGACAATTGGTCCAATATGTCATGCAGACTTTCACAGTCCAACCACCATTAACCATTCCAAATCAAACTCCTCAACAGGGGAATACACTAAAAATTACACCACAGACTCTATACGCAGTCATGGGAAAAATGCCCACAAAACGTGAGCAAATTCCATTCTGGATAGCTCAAAAATTACTCAAATAGAAGCAGTATTTCCAAATACTAGCCCTTATGAGAAACACAGAATCCTAACAATCTGTTTACCAATGGGGATCACACCACAACTGGAAGACTGCACCACTTGGGGCTCAGTCTTTGCTGCCATCTATACTAAAACACATGGTATTCCGTCAATTGCAGTAATACCTGATGTCCTGAAACAAATTCAAAACGAATACGGGGCAGAGCCTGCTCTGAATTTAGGTATGAAATTACTGAAAAATTTCGACCAGGTCTCAACAATAATATTATCTAATATTAAAGGGGAGGCAGCAGCAGTGGCGATCCGCCAACGATTAAGGGAATTCGATGTTACAGAACATCAAACAGAACTACCCAGAATAATAGAACAATCTTATGCAGAATTAGGCAGAGATAGTTTGGGTGGAAGACCATTGAAGCCAAAACTATCTGAAAGTCCTGAGAAGGACTCTAATAAACAAACTCCTACATCTTCTAAAAAGAAGTGGGAAACTAATAAACAAAATTCAAACGAGAAACGTTCTCAATCCCGAGGTAGGTCTCCTCAAAGGAGCCCTCTGAAAGGAGGTATAACCTCAGGAATAGGGATAATTTGAAAAAGCCTGACAGGTATCAAGATACTGATACACGTTCCTCTCGTACCTTTCAGATATCGTCACAGACATCGGAAAGAAGAGGACGGTCAGAACATAGAGAAGAACGCGCGAAATCGAAAGACGACAAACACGTTCCGAAAAATAAATCTAAACCTCAATTCTCAAAAAAGAAGGTAGCAGGTCTGAAGGTCAGACATGCCGAGGATACTGAGAACACAACTCAAGAACGGAGAATGGGCTCAGACAATGCTGGACAGTGCGGCAGAGGTCACAATAGCTCGCCAGAACCTGAAGGAACTTCTGGAGATAGTGGACTTGAATGAGTACATTACAGTTGAGACTGTAGACACCAGGGTTAGTACTCCACAAAAGTTATATGAAATAACACTCCGGATGGAGGGAGACATACCAAGAAAGATGAAAGCACTCTTTTGGGAAAAACTTTCAAGGTGTTATGATATACTTCTAGCAGGAAAAGACTGGCCACCACAATTTGTCAGGGAGTGCCCACATGGTGAAGACATTATTATGCCTGCCTTCTCCAACCATATTCCAATTCACATAAAATATACTTATGCCAGGAAATGGGCAGTAGCCCAGGCCCCAGCATTATACAAAAATCATGTAGGATGGGATGAGGACTCACCTCACCATAAAATACATCTAAAAAATGAACCTACTGCACAAAGGCAGTACCCAATAAAGCAAGAAGCTAAAAAACAGGTCAGGGAGATCTTAGATCAACTTGAATACCAAGGGGTGATTGAAACATGCACCTCTTCAATGAACAATCCTTTGTTTCCTGTCTCCAAACCAGACAATACATATCGTCTAGTTTTGGATTACAGACACTTAAACACTTGTTCAAAAACATTTGCAGTGCAAAATGCACATAGTACAGCATTAATGAATAACATTGTGCGTAAAAATATAAAACCACATTGGATATCTCCAATGGTTTCTTTTGTCAAAACATAGCACCTGGAAGCAGGTACTTAACAGCTTTCTCAATAATGGGGAGCCAGCGTCAATTTTGTTGACTCCCACAAGGGTTCAAGAACAGCCCGGGGTTATTCTCAGCGAGGGTAACGGAGTTACTACAAATCTATGATAATGAGGCATTGTCCTATGTCGATGACATCTATCTGACAGACGATGACCTGGACAAACACTTGAACAGGGTGAGCACCATTATACTGGGCTTCGCCTCCGAGGGCTACAAATTCAACTTTAAAAAATCCAGAATTGCCCATCTCAATGTCCTTTTCCTAGGATATGAGCTTTCAAGTGAAGGAAAGAGCCTGGCAGCCAACTTTTTAGAAAGGTGTGCGCTGCTCCAACCTCCAAAAACGCTGAAAAATTTACAATCCATACTGGGTTTCCTAAATTTTGGAAGAACATACATTCTAAATTACGCAGAAAGGGTTAAACCTCTCTACGCATTAATCAAACCTGATTTTTCAATCAAAAATTGGACACAGGAACACACAGAAATCTTGCGTTCACTCCAAGCTAACATGTTAGCAACAAATCACTTACAAACACGCGTAAGTCAACGCAATTTAGTGATCCGAATAATTTCGGGTCAATGCGGATTCACCTACTTAACATTTAATGAGGGTGAAAAAGTACCAATTGCATACAAATCACATTTGTATACACAAGCAGAAATGCGCTTCACTTCAACTGAAAAAATACTGACAGCAGTTCAAACTGCAGTAGCAAAAGAAAGAGCTCTAGCCCAAGGGAAACGCATTATTGTCGTAACCCCAGTTCCGGCCTTAGAGGCGGTAACAAAAGCGAGCATTCCAAATGCTAAAGCATTACATCCTAGATGGATACAATGGGTTAATTCTCTTGCTGCAACAGATGTTGAATATGTTTTTGATCCTGATCTAAAAACACAAGCGTTCCTGCAATATGAACATGAATGTCCTCTGCCCACTGAGATTCTGCCTCTCGATCAGTACGAATTCATAATTTACACTGACGGATCCGCACAACCCGCAACAGGGAGTAAGCAAGCTTACAGTGCAGCGTGCGCAATCGTTAAAGGTCGCATGCGAGATGGCAACTTCAGACCTATGGTCACAAAAACCCAATCTCTAGGAGATTGTACAGCTCAGCGAGCTGAACTACAAGCATTCAAACTGGCACTTGAAAGTACAGATCGAGAATTCCCCACACTAATAGTGTGCGATTCTTTCTACTGTGTGCAGTCGTATAATGAATATATACAAACTTGGCTTGAAAATGGGTTCAAAGATGCAAAAGGTGGCACAATAAAGCATAAAACGCTTTGGGAACAAGTAGTTCAGTTAAAAAACGAACTACCAAAGGCTCACGTGATCCATACACTGAGTCATCAACGTGATGGCGTTCACGTTGCAGGGAATTCATTGGCTGACGAAGCCGCAAAGGGGCTGTTCAGACGGCTTCCGTAGCTGCGATCACTCGTTCAAAAACGAGAATAGACAGTGAGATAATGTTGGCTGTCAATGCTACGAGCAAAGGCAGTGGTGCAGCGTTACCAAAAAAGTTTCCACTCAAGTACTCTTATGTAATTGATGCGAACAACGTTCCTTTTGCTCGAATCCCTAGAGTGGGGGATAGGGTAATTCCAAACAAGGAACGTAGATTAGGACTAATCCTAGCAGCACACGAAGGGATAGCCTCTGCCCATGCAGGCATTTCTGCAACAGTATCTTTACTGAAACAAAGATATTGGTGGCCTGGCATTAGGAAACAGACCAAGAACTATGTACTGGAATGTGAAATATGCCAACAGATGAAAGCCTCCACAGTGAAACGTCCTGCGCAGACACCCTTGTTAATTTCAGACAAACCATTAGCTTGTGTTTACCTGGACCACTGCGGTCCCTTGCAAAGGGACGGTAACTATAAATATATAGTGGTCGCAGTGGATTCATGCTCTAGGTTCCTATGGATATGGCCTCAGCGCTCGGCTGACGCTCGAACTGTTATAAAAGATTTGCGAGTCTTTATCGGCACATACGCAATAGGCACGCTACATTCTGACCAGGGCCCTGCGTTTAGCTCTCAGGCTTACAAAGAAGCCATGGCCATTCTGGGCGTTGCATTGCGGTACTCCTCTCCGTTTCATCCTGAGGGAAATTCTGTTGTGGAAAGGAAAAACCGGGACATAAAGCAGTCTATAACAGCTAGGGTATTAGGTTCGGGTGATGGGTGGGTCAAACATCTATATGGGGTCCAACGCTCATTAAATAATTTGCCAAGAAGTTCTCTAGGGGGTCACTCCATATGAGGTCCTATTTGGGACAAGAATGTGGGTGCCAGATCTAGAATGTAGAGGCACAGTGGTGGAAAATAAACCCTTTGATATCAAAGATCGTTTGGCTGTTTTACAGGATCTAAATGAACTAAGATCGAAACAAAGCAACGTATTCCTGCAGCCAACCACCACTGGGGAAAACCGGCGGTCCCAGCAAGGCCTGTCTGGATTCCAAAAGTTGGGGATCTAGTCAGAGAGAAGATTGCGGACAAGAAGGAATTTGGACCTTCTTACAGACAATCAGTACCTGTCCTAGCCGTACACGGAACAAGAACAGTACTTCTGCCGCCCCTTGCTGGTAAAAAGGAGAAAAGATTTGTGTCCATCGACCTCATCAAACCACAGTATGTGGCCAATACTAAATAGTAGGCCTCGTGGACTCCGACCTAGTAGCAGACACACTCCTCTCGATACTATCCAAGAGGTTCAGACTGAAAGACTGATAACCATCGAGAATTCAGCAGTAACAGATGAAGGACTGAGCAACAATGCTATGGAACTCATCCCTCTTGAAACTCAAGTAACAGTTCGTCCAAATACACCTGTCTACACCAATGTAACAAGTGATCAACTGGTTCCAGCGATTTCTACAAATCCTGATGCAATTCCAACAATTGACAGAACTGCTTCTGGCTATTTCATTAACTTTGATACGTTTTCAGAGGATCCGAGTGAGCCTGAGACGTCGCCAGCATCATTAACTTTCAAACAGCAAGTACAAGACTTTCTTCATTTTCTGAAAAAGACTTATCTGGTTTCACCATGGATTGACCTATGGATTATTTCTGGAATATTTTTCTTTATGCTGTGGCTAGCTTTGGTTATGACTATGAGCGTGCTTATAAATGGCAGATATATCCATGTGAACACTGAAAGAAAAGAAGTGAACTTACTTTTGAAACCTCACAAATCATCCCATCGTGAAACAAGAGACTTGTCTGCAGTGAACATCACAGCCGTTCCTATACAGGATGGTATAGTGTGGGACAAAATGGATTTCGATATTTTTGGCCCTACTGAACATTTGAACATTCCACATTTATTTAAGATTTCACTAAGTGATTTTGTTTCATCCAGTACCTATTCTGATGATTGGGACTTTGAGACTGTAAATTACATGATGTTTGACCTAGAAAGGTCTGCTGCATTTTCTAATAATGAATATTTAGAGGGTTCATCAGACTATGAACAGCTGTATTGCTATAACCACTATGGTCATCATTTTTTGCATAAATCTGCAACACCTAGAAATGTGTTTATGTTTCACCAATGGGAGCATTGTCCAACACCACCAAAAGGTAGTTCAAAAACATTTGCTAAAAAGTTTCCATATTTTTCAGGATACAATACATCTGATCCAGAAACATTTTACCATAAAAATGTGAACAAAACAGGACTAAAAATTATGTTAACTAATACAAAACAGATTTACTCTGCAGCATTTATTGCCCAACTGTCTAGACATGGTTTCGATTTGTGGAAAGACACAATAGACACAAAATCTGTCTGGGGTACTAAAGATTGGTAAGTGCAGGGGATAGAAGCTTTGTTTAGAGCCTGTATCGTCCCTCAGCAAATAATGTTTTTGAATGACACTGTGCAACAAACGTCTTGCCTTGGTTTAGCCAAGATTAAAGACATGAAAACACCTTCTGTACCAACACCTGCCAGTAATAACAATACACAGGCAGCGGTTACAGTTGACACAATACTACAACTCAACAGAACAAATCCTGATTGGAGAAAATGGTTGATCTGGCCCACAGACACAAACAACTGTCAAGAGAGATTCCTGAATAAAACTCAGGGCTTTACTATTCATAGGCCAGACCCACGATATGTCCAAAGACAGCATCCGGGGGTAGTAACAACATACAGTGTAGGAAAATTATGCCTCGATTGGCTGCAAAAATCTACACTTAAGGATGTGAAACAACACTTATCTTTACTTAAAGAAGACGCAGACCTTAGGGAATTCTTGCTTGGACCAAGAAAACCGCGTCAAAAACGTTTCATATATGCCGGCATCTATGCTGCTTATAATGAAGCATGGAAGGTGTCACAGATGGAGGCCGCAGAACGAATACGTGAACTTGATCGTATTAACTTAGAGAAAACTCTCACTGTGGTCGACAATGGGTTAACAACTTTGTCCTCCAGAATTTATTCATTGGACAGTATTGTATCCTCTGCTATCGACATACTGGAACAAGATTTAGCCATGTTACAACAAGGCCAATCTCAGTTACGTTCTATTATGTTATTAAGCTGGACGCTGCAATCTTTGCGTGCGGGCTATGTGCCTTGGCGTTTTATCAACACGTCGGCTCTGTTTGCAGAATACAATCTAACTGATAAACAGATCAAACTGGCACAAAGGGGAGCAAAGTATACAGTACTGAGCATTGAAAAACTTGAGACATTACCATTCACAGTGGCAGAAAAACCAGCTACAGAATGGCTTATTCATGGCAAAATTAGTCTACCTGTGACTTCCTTTCAGTTTCAGTATTGCCTCAAACAGATGCAAGCAGGAAAATATGAAAGGTTGGGTAAAGAATACATTAAGACATCCTGGAATTTACCTTACACATATAGATGTTGGAGTGGGGATCGTGAAGTGTTTTTGAGCGGTACACACTGTGAAAGCGCACTAAGCGGTTCACTAATTTGTCAGGACATATCTTTACACGGGGCTTGTAATGGTTCTCTGGCAAATTTGTCCTGCCACCAGCAGGGTACACCAGCTGCTGTGATTAATCCAACGTTTGGCCAACTTTCTAATGGGAGTTACCTCATGTTGAATGATCAGAGTTGCTGTGGCATGTTGCCAGGCATCCCATATCTAGTAACGGTCAACTCCAGGGTCACTTGCTGTATGCAAGTATTGTTTGCCCCAATAGACAGTCAGGGAGTCGCCTTTGTGGCCTTCGTTGAATGTCTCTTTTATAAGATTTGATACTTTAAGCAGAATGAAAGCCATGCTTATACAACAAACAGTGCCTTTAACCTCGGCCAAAGAAACCTATGATCTACAAGTTGCAAGGACTTCGGCAGAGATACAGGCTTTAATTCGTACAAACTGCCCTATACATTTCGTAGAAATGATAGGACGTATCTTTAACATGTCTGATACAAGCGGAATTGTACATGTATTTAAGACCATCTGTTCCGGACTATTAGCACCTTTCCAGGCTGTCCTCGGAATCATCCCAAACTTCGCACATTCGGTGTTTGGTGGTGTGCCTTTAATTCTCGCACTTGTTGCAGGAATTCTATTTCTATTCCTCCTACTACGCTATAGCAAGCCTATTCGCCAACATCACTCCGAGCGATGTGGAGAAAGCTCTCCTTGAACGGAAATGCCGTGAGCGAATAGTACAGCTTTTGGGTATGCCTCGTATACGGGAACTTAATACAACGTGGTTCCTGTCATTCAGACCAATCTGGCAAGATTGCATCTTACCTGTTCTACGCTGCCTGTTTTGCGGTGAAGAATGCGTGCTAGACACCTGTCTAACACTCCCATTAGTCATGCCAACGGATATCGATACTCTGCTGGACCCGATAACGGCCCATACTCTGTGTTGTCCCCAGAGGCTACCAATCCTGATGACGGCATTCATTGCGATCTCACAGACGCTTCCGGCAGCTGCTGAGGTACGAGATGGATCAACAGGCACACAGGTAACAACGGACGCGAACATTGCATCTTCTCCTGAAGGCGATGTTTCTCATCTCTGTGCAATTAACCTTCTGAACGAGGTGTTCCAAATGTCACCAACTTTCGGTGGACGATATTTTGGCTACGGAAATAGATGATCTAATGTTTACGCCAGACCCATACACTGACTTTGATTCGGCTCACAGTGTACCAGGGCAACAATGAAATTTGGCCTTCATATTTTCAAAACTTGGAACCTTTCCCAGAAATTGAACTTTTTTCTTTTTAAAATTCTTTTTTTTTTTTTTTAAATGACATGGCAAATGAACAATCTGCTTACAGTAGAACTAGTCTTATAAAACGGACTTCTTTGAATACTTCCAGGGACACATTGTCACCTTACTTGTCTAACATTTCATTTAATTCCATGATATGCAATGGCTTTGATTTTTGAAAACTTATCGACCATTTCATCATATCTATATATTTCTGTTTATTCATTCATGTTGCATTTACTTCCATTATATGCTTAGAATGATAACGATGCTTTAAATGTACAGTACCTATTGCATTTCTACAGTTTTGAGCTTCTTTTAATATGCTTTTAGAAATGTTTTTAGCAATATGTGGTACTCAATTTTATGTTTAGCATTTAAATGTTTAGCGTTTAGTATTATCGTTCATTCGAAAGTGGAGTGGGTGTTGTATTCCGCTTTAGGTGTCCGTATATAGGTTTTCCTGAATCATGTCCTTATATAGGCACAATTCGCATTGCCCTTATATAGGCATAGAATCCCTGCCCTTATTTAGGCATTAACCGTGCACTCCAAATACAGGCATGGTCACCGACATCCGTTCACCCTAACGTCACAACGAGTTCTTAGAAACCAGACCCTTAAGCTTCGGGAGTTCCCCTAGCACAGGACTATTGATTTCTCCAAGAACTCATCTATTATGTATGAACCGTTATACCTTAAGGGTTCATTCCTGACGTCTTCCTCTGTCCGACTTCACGTCAATGCTAACATTCCAAGACACCTACCAGGTATAAATATACCTTCCCCAAGCAAGTTAGAGGAGACCTCGACTTCAGAAGAGCCCGTATCCCGGCCTGACGCACTGAGAAAACGCTGTCATTCCTACACGCAGACGAATCCAGCTTCCAGTGATCTGACTTCCCTTGCGGGGTGTTAGAGTTCCAGATCCGGCAAGAGATTCCCACCTCTCTCATTCTCAAGGTATGGAGCCGACTAGAACCTAGAGGGACTCTTGGCATACTTGGCGTACTATACTTAACATACTCTTAGTATACCAGACTAGAGAATACTACACCTACTTTTACCTTTCCCTACACCTAGACTAGGTTAGGTACATTGGGGTAGAACTAGCTTAGAGACGCATCGTATGAGTACTCGCATTTTTAGCTCATGTTATTTATGTACGTGAATATATGCTAAAAGATAATGCTAGCGCAGTATTATTTATTTCTACTGCTTACACTGTACATTATTTATCTTACATACTGTCTTGTGATCATAACAGCACATATCTCTTACACGAGAAACAAGACTGTTCAATAAAACCTTTTATTGAAACGCCCGTCTTTCCTTTCTGTGTAACTCTGTAGAAACTAAGCATGCACGATTGACTGAGTGAAACTGTTATCTATTGTTTCCACGATTCTGAGACGTGTTCCGATTCTAAAGGGAAACAAAGTTGTCATGTTTTTCGGTTGCCAGAAACTACTCCCTTCTTGTTCTCAAGGAGTTTCTAGTGGCCTCTGAGCTAGCTGGCACAAGTTATTAAGTTTAATATACTCGATAGGGACATACTGACCTCAGTCCTATGTCAAGCCTATACGTTATATTATTCCAATACGCAGAGCCTATTAGGGAAATAGGAACTACACTACACTTCCGCCTATATTTCTGCAATTGTCCGCCTAGCCTGCATTGCTAGGATATTGGCGATCTACAACTCTATCTAGCTTGTCGAAGCCTTACCGCTCCAGGCTTGATCCTATTCTGGTCCATCTCAACAGTCAATGGGTTAACAAGATAACAACTCCCCCTGCCCTCCTCCCCCACAAGCCCTGCCCACCCCCTCCCCGTCAGACATGTCGCTCTACCCCGCACCCCACTGCGTCGCGCCGTACTCCCTCTCCCAGACCATTCAGAACCACCGTGTCAGGAAGTAAGCATCCACTTAGGGGAATGCACTCATACCGTTCTCACTATCCAACATCCAAACCTCCTACTCAACAAAGGCATCGTTCCAGATCACAAGTACGGGTCCCCCCGTCAGAGGGTCAGTCATCGTCATCTGTCGGGCTCTTGAGCAAGACCACCATCGCTACCCATGTCCTAGCTGCGTCGAACAATTTGTCGTTATTGGTTCTCTGAGCCATTTGTAGTCTAAAAATCCCCTCACAGTCAGCCCACTTTATAAATTCTCGCAGCCATCGTGCAGCATTAGGTGCAGTGATCGCCTTCCAATGGCTAGTAATCTCTCTTTTAGCTAGGACTAATCCTAAATCTATAAATTTACTGGTAACCTTATTACGGGCAGTGTGGGGGAACCAGTGTATCAGACAAAAACCCGGGGTCTGCTGAATATCTCTATCTGTTACCTCCCCCAGTTTGGCCGTGACTTCCCCCCAAAACCCGTGTAGCAGTGGGCATTCCCAGAACATGTGTACAAATGTGGCATTTTCTAGTTTGCACCGTGGGCAGGCTGTGCGGGATCCGAAAAACTCGTTAATTTTGTGAGGGGTGAGATACGCCCGATGGAACACATAAAACTGTATTAGTTGAAATCTCGCGTTTCTAGAGCATTTCCACGCCCGTTCCAACAGCGCCTCCCACGGCTTTTCCCCTATAGGTGTCCCCAGGTCCGCTTCCCATTTAATGCGCAGCCCCTCTAATGGAGTTCTGAACCCCTGCGTAATTCGCCGATACAGACAGGTAACCGCCTTGACCGTCCCCGCTGAAGAGACTACATATTGGCAGGGGAAAGAGGTCGGCGGTTCCTCCATCCCATTCTTCCAATGTTTGCGAATGGCTGCCGTCAATGCCGCATGCAAGAGAAAGTCTTGCCTGGGTAGTTCATATCTTTCCATAAGGTCTTGGAAGGGTATAAGAGTACCATCTTCATAGAGGTCTCCAATATTGGAGATCCCCAGATCTCCCCAGTCCCGTAACCTCTGCCAATCCCCTCCATGCGGCAACGCCTCGCAAAGCCATAATGGAATCTCAGGGGCATATGAGGGGCCAGTCTTAATTCTCCTATTGACACGATTCCAGCATTGACGCACCACCCACAGGTCCCTCGGTACCTCCCTTTCGCGTAACGGCAGCTGGAGAAGAGTCCGAGAAAGCTGGCGGAGTCCCGGGTCCATGCCCCTTTGGTCCTCATCTGCACGCAGCCTCCCTGCCATCCACTTCGTGAACCATTTAAATTGGGCCGCGTGATAATATGCCTCAAAATCAGGGGCTGCAAACCCTCCCTCTTGCCTAGGGCGCATCATGGTGGTTAGCGCCACTCTACGTCTCCCAGAGCCCCATAAAAATCCCGTAGCCATGGTGTTTAGTTGGGTAAAATATTTTCTAGGTATCCATAGAGGCAGTGAGCCAAAATAGTAAAGTAGTCGGGGCAGGGTCACCATCTTTAGCAATGCCACTCTCCCCGCTACTGAGAGAGGTAGGGTCCCCCAAAAGTCAAAGTTGCTCCTGGTAGCTCTCAATGCCCGTCCAATATTGCCTTCGAACAAGTCAGAAGGCTCATGATCAATTCTGACTCCTAAATAAGGCAAGCAGCTGTTTTCCCATCGCACATCCAGTCCCTCTGGCGGTTCGTCTCTACCCCCACGGACCGGGAAAAGGCACGTCTTATTCCAGTTGACTCTGAGCCCCGCCGTCCGCCCTAGTCTGGCCAGCAATTCTCGGGCACCCTGTAACTCCTCATCAGCATTGGTGAGGAACATTAAAAGATCGTCTGCGTATAGGGCAATGTAGTGTGCCTGACCCATCACAGCCAGGCCCCTGTAATACCGCCCCGATCTTGCATGGATAGCAAGTGGCTCTATTGCCAGAGCGAACAGGAGGGGAGACAGCGGGCATCCCTGCCTCGTCCCCCTGCCCACGCTGCAGGCTTCTGATATCACTCCCCCCGTACAAACCCTGGCAGTCGAGAGGTTATACAGAATCCCCGTCCAAGCCACAAATCCCTCGCCCAATACAAATGCCCGCAAGACCCTGAACAGATATGGCCACTCGAGACTATCGAAGGCCTTTTCAATATCAATCGATAGAATGCACGCCTCTCCCCCCTCACCCACTGAGCCATGTACCAGTTGACACAGTCTGCGCACATTCATAGCCGTATTCCGGGAAGGATTAAACCCAGCCTGGTCCACATGCACAAGTGTAGTCATATGGGTCATCAATCGACTGGCCAGAACACTACTCAAGATCTTATAATCTAGGTTAAGCATAGCGAGAGGACGATAGGCGGTGCGATCCCACGTCGGCTTATCCAGTTTGAGGAGCGGTATGATTACTGCTTCTCTAGTTGAGCAAGGTAGGCAGCCATCTTGCTTTGATCTATTGTAGAGGGCTAGTAGATGGGGTGCCAACAGGTCCACATACGTGGTATAAAACTCAATCGGTAGCCCATCGGTGCCGGGGTTTTGTTCTTGGCCATACGCTTTATGGCTCCTCTGATCTCTCCTAACTCCACTGCCCGGCCTAAGATCTCTGCATCCTCCGCCTCAACCTGCGGGAGTTCTATGTCCAGGAATCCCTCCTCCTCCAGTACTCTGAGATCTAACCGACTTTGATACAGAGTAGTGTAGTATTCCAGAAACTGTGTGTTGATAGCCTGCTGCCCATAGTATGTTGTGCCATCATCGCCCCTCAGCTCTAAAATCGGTGTCCCTCTGCGCGCCGGGTTGGCCAGCCAAGCCAATAATGCCCCAGATTTGTCCCTCTCCGCGTGTGTCCGTGCCGTGTATGCCCTATGATCGAAACACCTTCACCGCTCTACCTGTGCCGCCATCTCTTCCCTGGCCGCCATGAGATCTCCCCCTTCCATCCTCCCGTTCGGGTCTATCTCTTTCTACCTCCCTGAGCCGTTGTTCTGCCTTCTGTACATCATTCAGTAAGGTTCGACGAACTCCCACCGCTTCCCCGATGCATCGACCTCGTATCACTACTTTAAATGCATCCCACTCATTATGGAGGCTAGTGGTCGTGTTGGTGTTGTTCTGAAAGTACTCCTCTATAGCAGTACCTATGGTGGTTCTAAAGACCTGATCTTCCAGTGTCTCCGGGCGAAGACGCCAACTGGGGATAGTGGACCTAATTCGAACCCAATTCAAGGACACCAGTAATGGATTGTGATCAGATATCGTCCTGGCTAAGTACTCACTCAGCGTGATCGCCATATGCACATCTGGGGAACAAGGGATAGAGTCCAGCCGTACATGCAGCTCATGTAGAGCTGAGAAATAAGAGTAGTCCCGTTCCCCCGGGTGCTGGGCCCGCCAAGTGTCCGTCAGTCCCCAGTGTCGTTGCCAGTCCCGTCGGGCTTCTGCAATCCTATGCGTGGGAGCGTCAGGGAGCGGTGGATGGGAGCGGTCTAGGGCCACCTCAGTAATGCAATTAAAGTCTCCCCCAGAAGTACAGGTCCCGTCAAGACCGTTGCCAATTTCTGCGATAACTGTGCAAAGAAAGCAGGTTGTTCGATGTTAGGAGCATATATACTTCCTATTGTAATATCCCGGCCATCAAGGCGCCCCACCACTATGGTGAATCGGCCTTCGGTGTCCATAATCTGTCTGACACACTGAAATGGCACCCCCGCCCGCACCCACACCAAAGTCCCTCTTGCAAAGGCCGAATATGTAGTATGAAACACCTGACCCCTCCAACGGCGTTGTAATGCTGCCCCTTCTGCCTTCGTCAAGTGGGTTTTCTGTAGCAATGCAATTTGCACTCCTCTTCTCACCAGGTAGGCATGTATTTTGTGCCGCCGGCCCATAGTGTGCATCCCCCTAACATTCCAGGTCATAATTTTGATTCCTACGGAGGTACCCATGGCTCCAATTCTAGGCTCTGACCCCAGAGAGTCCCCATAGCGACATGTCTGACCCCCTCCCGCCCGCCCCTATCTTCAAACTTTACCCAACTCCCATTCCCCAGGACAGGTACACAAAAACACGCCCCCATCCATACAAAGTCAATCATACAAAGAACCATAAAAAGAAGGTGGTGCATGGCTCGCATCCGTTCGCCCCAGAACTCCCCCGGTTCCCCCCGTTGTAGCTAATTCTCCCGTTGGGACCCCATAACTCATGTAGGCTCTCCCTCATTGTGTCGGTTGGGACTCTAGGCCCCGGAGTCACAAAAGGTATCCTACCATCTTGTGCCGCATATCCTCTGCAGTCCGATCACCCAAATAGCCCATCCGCTGTCTGCGGAGTAACGTCTGGAAGTTCAGTATCGGAGAGTCCCTGCGCACTGCTCGATCCCGAACTCTCCACTCCGGCCCTCTCGTTGTCCGTGTCGTTGCTAGTCGGACTGACTTCGCCATGACTAATGGCCGCCACTGGCAGGACTGCTCTGTCTCGTTCCTGGCGACGATCAGCAGGGGAGATGGGCCTCTGTACCGGTGACGAGGTGGACAGCCGAGCTCGAGGAGAGGTCGATTGTGGCGAGCGTTTGTCAGCACCACAACGGGTTTCCAACCAGTCCCAAGCAGCCTGCGGGGTGAGAAAGAAGTGCGTTTCCGACTCTGCAGTGACCCTAAGGCGGGCCGGGAACAGCATGGCGTAGGAGAGATGAAGCTGGCGTAATTTTCGTTTGACAGCCAAAAAGGAGGTTCTCTGCCGTTGTACTTCCCGAGTATAGTCTGGGAATATCATCACCTTACTGTTCCCGATCTGTAGATTCTGTTGCTCCCGGGCTCTCTGCAGTATGAAGTCGCGATCCCGATAATGCAGCAGTCGCACCAGCAATGGACGGGGCGGAGCCCCAGGCTTAGGCGGGCGTGCTGGAACCCTGTGCGCACGTTCCAGCGCATAGAAGGGGGATAGACCCTCCGGTGCCACCTCCGTTTTGAGCCAGGCTTCTAAGAACTGGACCGCATCAGCTCCCTCTTCACGCTCCGGAACGCCTACGATGCGGAGATTATTTCGCCTTGAGCGCCCTTCACTGTCCTCAGCTCTCATCTCCAGCACCTTGACCCTGTTCACCACTTCTTTCAGGGAGTCCCGTAGGTTGGCGACCGTGTCCGGTATGTCTTTCATGTTAGTTTCGTTGGTCGCTACTCTCTCTTTGAGTTTTCGGTGGTCATCCTTCAATAGGGTGAGATCCGATCCGATGGCGTCCATCCTCGCCTCAAGCGCTCTCGCGGCTATAATGGCCTGCATGATATCCCCTAATGAGGGGTCTCCGGATTGACCAGGCCCTCGCCCCCAGTGGCAGCGTCATCGTCGTCAGTATGCTGTTCCGACTCTTCCATCCGCAGGGCGTCAAAACCCTTTTTCCTGGATACTCTGCCCATCATGCAACCCGGTGGCGGCAGTAGTAAGTTGTGTGAGGGGGGTCTATGAGCTCCACCCTCCCCGGCTAGATGGTGTTGCAGCTTCACTCCCGCCGGAGTGGTGTCGCCCAGTCTTTGCCAAAAGTCTGCTGGGCAGATGGTCCCCCCTCGTAGGTTCCCCAAGGAGTCGCCCCAAGTGCCTCAAGTATACAGGAAGCGGACCCTCCAGGAGCAAGGACCCTCGCCGCTGTACAGGATCAGTATTGAGATAGGTCTGTTTCGTTCTCCCTACCGTAGACAGGACTCCTGGCCTGCTGCAGCGGTGTGGACGATGCCCAGCTACAACATCAGGGCGTATACATGCTTCTAGGGAAGTTGCATCTCATGTCCCCTTCAGCAGAGAGCCCCAGCTCTCCACGCTCCCGAGCGCAGGGCCTCTGCACTAACAGCAGCTCAGTCCTCAAAGTGGGCCTCCACAATCAGACACCGATCCGCTCCCATACTTATCGCAGTATCCAGATGGGCGCAATGAAGACCTGCTCAGTGCCTACAGGCATCCCCCGGTGGTGTTCCACTCAGCGCTCAGCGGGCATCTCCGGTCGTCAGGTGCCCTCGCCTCTGTCTGCTTGATCTTGTACCAGGGAGCACCACACCATCCAGGATCGCCCCGCTGGTCCCCTGGCCGTTCGCGCGCTTTGCGCCCCTACCACGCCACAGAGCCCACGCGCTCCCGTTCAGCCTCTGCACCGCTTACTGGGTCTGCACTCCACACCTAGGCATCAATGTCACAGGGTGCCGCCCCCTTGTCACTTCAGGCCAGCTAGCGCTCCGATTTACTCCAGGCCTCACCGCGGTGCAGTCGGTGTCCCGCGCACCGCCATTTTAAAGTCAGGCAGCCTCGGCCGGCCAGACGTGGGACATTCAATCGCTCCCGCCGCCCCTCGGTGCCACCGCTCACCGGGTCCTCAGGCAAGCCGCTTCCTCCTCCCGAACAGCTTCAATTGCGTTCGGAGATGCTCCCGGGACACCCACAGTCCGCAGCAGCCGTCCTCCTCACCAGACGTCCACTCTTCCGTGCGGGGCCGCCATTTTGGGTCTCGTTCAGGCGAGCTGCAGCGAGAGAGTAAAACTCAGTTTTCTTCTCTTCCTTCCTCGCTAATGCCCTGATCTTCCTCCCAAACGGGCACCGGATATTCCGCAACCGGTTGCGGTGTCGGGCCCCTTATAAGACAACAGGATCACTTAGTACGGAGGGCGGCCGCGGGGGAGCTCCGAGGACCACTTCTGACTACATCGGCGCCCAAGCCACGCCCCCTCCAGTCCATATCCCCCAATGTCTCGACTGGATCGTCAGCCCCGGCTCACATGCTGCATTTCTTCTGCCTGGTCAGTAGGGGTTATGCCCCCCGCATTCGCTTTCTCAGTGTTATGCCCATTCGGCGTCTCAATGCACCCCCGTTTCTCCATCTCAGCTTGCTCCGCTCATGCAATATCATCCGCCGTTTGGGGTGTGACTTCCGGCAATTCCGTGTCTGAGTCCTCGTTAGCGCTGGCAGCCAGCCACCCATCCGACCTGTCTGCTTCCAGCCCGCTCTTGCTCGACCTAGGGCTGGAGCCACCCTGGCTAAGTTCTGCAACTGCTTGCAGTGCTTTGGGCCTTTCGGATCTGACCTCCCTGGAGGACGACGCAGAAGTCGTGCTCTTACTCTTGTCTGTGGGCCTCTGTGTCAGGTCTGGTGAGGAATTACACCTTTAATGGCCTTGTCGGGAGTCCAACCACTCCCATGCTTCCTGTGGCGTAGTGAAAAACTGCACTCCTGCTTTATCAGCCACTCGTAGTCGTGCCGGGAACAGCATCGCATAGGGAATCTGCAGATGTCGTAGTTTCTTTTTGAGGGCAGGAAATGAGGCTCTTTGACGCTGCACCTCTCTGGTAAAGTCCGGGAAGATCATGATTTTACTGTTGTCCATCTGCAGGTCCTGCTTTTGACAGGCTTGGTGGAGTACATGATCCCGATCTATGAAATGAAGGAGTCGTGCCACTATTGGACGAGGAGGGGCTCCAGGTCTAGGTGGTCGGGCTGGGATTCTATGGGCTCTTTCCAGTGCATAGAAAGGGGAGAGCCCCTCCGGGGCTACTTTGGCTTTGATCCTCAAGGAATCATACCATGTCCGTGCCTTCCGCTTTTTCAGGTATTCCCACTACGTGTAGATTATTTCTACAGGATCTCCCCTCACTGTCCTCAGCCCGTACCTAAAGAACATCTTGGCCTCCACCGCACTGAGTGATTTTTGTAGAGTGGTCACCGCCTCAGGGAGATCAGTGAGTGTTTTTTCAGTGGTTGTCACGCGCTCCTTAAGTTTACGGTGATCATCCTTCAGTAGGCTGAGATCTGTCCCTATTGCATCGATTTTCGCCTCCAAGCCTCCCTGGAAGCCGTAATGGCCCGCATGATGTCCGTCAGAGTGGACCGCATGGCAGGAGCATCCTTTCCCGCCTCCACACTCTCATCGTCGTCGTCCGTTTGGGTTCCGGTGCCCCCCATGTTGAGGGCGCTATACCCCTTCCGCTTGGGTACTTTCCACATATCTCTCTAAGAGAACCTGTACTTACAGCGTCAGGCGAGCTTATCTACTCAGGTGGTGCTTGAACGGCTTCCACGGCCTCTCCGTGTCTCAATGGGCTGCTCTCCGTGCTGGCCTTTGGTGCGCCGCTCAGTGGAACAGCGTGGCCTCCTATGGCAGGCAGGGTCAAACTCCATGCGCGTCGGGTTCCTGGCCCATGGAACCTGCTGCCCCTCGATGGCTGCCTCCCTCGCACCCTTCTATTGGCCTCTATTGCTCTGGGCGAATTTCATTGTCTTCTCCTTGGCGCCCCCTCTCCTGCGCTCCTCACCTTCAGGGTCGCGTCTGGGGGTGCTGTGTCCAGTCTTCACACAGTCCACCGCCCGGTCGCTGGTGGTCGTGCTCGCTATATCCTGTCTACCAGGTTGTGTCTAAGGCCAACGTCCCTCAGGCCTTGTTCTCCAGGTCTCAACTGGGCCCAGGGTCAGCATGTACTGCTGGAGGCCCCTATCTGGGCGGGCGCCCCTGCTGCCCGCATCTCTTCTCCCGTGATGCCCCAGGTGGCCCGCTCCGACAAGGGCCGCCCCCGCTATTCTGTCACGTCTGCCGCAGGTCCCTCTGATATGCGGCTTCATTTACGGGCCTTCCGTGGCGAGGCGCCCAGCCTTGTTTACTGCTGCATCAGGTGCCAGGAAGTGGGGCACCTCCACTCAGCCTCCAGAGTCGCCCTGATGTCCGCTCGTTCCGGGGCCTCCGCTCGGCGCCTGGGTCCCCACCAGTGCGATCTCTACCCCCGCTCAGTCCGCCCTCTAGTCCGCGCCTCTCGGGGTTGTAAGGGTCCCAGCGGTGGCCGTCTCAGGTTGCTCGCTCAGGCTGAGGCAGCTCCCTCTGGTGCGTCGCCGTCGGAGCAGATGTCTCCGCCTCGCGGCAGGAGTCGCAGGGCTCACTTGAATTCCGCCATCAATCGCCCAGCGGCGTTCTCCGGTGCTTCGGTCGATAAAGCTTGGGGCACTATTCCGCTGCCATCAGAACTCCGCTCCTTACTGCAGCTATCGCTGCCGGTCGCCTCACTCGCTGTCCCCGGCTCAAAACGTCAGCAGTGTCCGCCCCTCCGCATCGCAGCCGCCATCTTGTTGCTCTCGGCACCGCTCCTCTCCGGGCGAAAAACTGACGTTTTCCCCTTAAAGCAGGGCCGTTGGGCAGATGTACCTTGAAGCGGCATGCTCTGGGGGTGTTCAGCCCCAGGGATTGCTAAAAATTATTGCGCCCGGGGCTCAGGAAAATTAACAACGGGGGATACGCCGGCCGAAGCTCCTGCCTACATCGGCACCAGGCCACGCCCCCCCCAAGAAAATGTAAACTGTTGATGACATTGTAGGATACCAGTTGGAAAATAGTTCATGGGAAATCATGAAAAAGATTCGGTTCATTACTACATCATGTATTTCAACAGTTGGTAACTGACAGAAGTAAAATTCATACGGATTCTGGCATTCAGTAACTTTTGGATATATGAATTGGTTCATTGACATTTACTCTCAATATACAACAAGATGCACAAGAATTTCTAATGCTTATGCTTGGAGTATTAGAACATGAAGGAATACAAATCGAAAACGTATTTGGACTAAGTTACAGATGGGATCATAAATATGAAGAGTGTTCATTTACTTCCACTACTGAAATACTAACAGAACGATTCATGTACTTGACGATACCAGACTGCAAATCAGTACCTTTTCACAAATTGATAAAAACAGCCAGTCAGGACATGAAATGTTCGCATTGTAGATCAGAGATGTTGTCTACATTACATATAGAAAGATTTGGAAAATATCAAATTTTAATGCTACAACGTTGTAGAGCAAATGGAAGAAAATTAGAAACCAAAATCAAAAATTTTAATCGAAGTCAAATATCTATTTCAGGAAAAACTTATATAGCAGCGGCTATTATTTTCCATGATGGACCTACTAAAACATGAGGACACTATACTGTGTATTTAAAGTGTAATGAAGGATGGACACATTGCAATAATGCCCACTTGGAATTCAAACCTATATTGCCTTATGAATTACCAAATTCATATTTGATATTTTTGAAGCCAAAGTATTGAATACATCATTCAGCCTATTAGGACGATGTGAACAGAAAGTAGACAGCACTGCAAACAATTAGTATTTATAATTAGTGTTTGGAATATTATTCGTGCTAATTGATATTGCATTTGGAAAATTGTGTTTAAAAGGAAATAGTTTATATATTTGTTGTGTATATTGTACCAGATGTAAATGAGAGTCTACAGTTTGACAAATGTATTTGACATAAATAATAGAGTTAATGTAGATGAAGCAAGTAATTAACAAACTGTACATAGAAAAACACATAGCTACACATATTGAACATAATGTTCTACGCTGATTTGTTTTTTTTGTCTACAATCAATTTGATTGTTTTTTACCCCGCTATTGAATGATGATACTACATTGAAATCACTGTGTCTGGTGAAGTTAAGTGGAATCTGAGAACAGCAAAAACGGGAAACTGAAAATGTTATGTAATTCTAAATTTATGTTGTGTTCTTAAAAATAAAATATCATAATTTCTGTAATATATTATCATTAAAGTACAAGTTACTTACCTTCGGTAACGCTTTTTCTGGTGGATACAGTATCTGCCTGTGGATTCCTCACCTAATGAATATCCCCTGCGCCAGCATTCCGCGGAAATTTTTCGTAGCTCTCCGCGCCGACGAGGTCGTCATGGCATCATGGCTCCGCACGCGGCTCCGCATGACGTCACCGGAGCCATAAGAACCCACGTCGGCGTGAGGACGTCAGTTCCACCCATTTGTTCCGTGCCACCGAGGCAAAACGGGCGAACCGACCATAGAGACAATGCATAACAAGTATACAGAACCACACAAATACACTTAGTGTATAATAAAATGAGAAAGCTTGAATTTCAAACAAGACAACAATAAAACAATAGAGGTAACAAGGTCTTGAGTATATGAAAATACATCAAATAACTAATACCTCAGCTTTTATGGTATAAAAGGTTGGACAACGGGGAGGTGGGTGGGTCAGTGAGGAATCCACAGGCAGATACTGTATCCACCAGAAAAAGCGTTACCGAAGGTAAGTAACTTGTTCTTCTGATGGATACATCTGCCTGTGGATTCCTCACCTAATGAATAGAATCCCACAGCAGTACCTCACCTGGAGGAGGGAGTCCACCCTTCTATACCAAAAAGTCCTGTAAAACAGAGCGAGCAAAATGGCCATCCCTCCTCACTTCGGAATCTAAGCAGTAGTGTTTCGCGAAAGTGTGGAGGGAGGCCCAAGTTGCCGCCTTACATATGTCCAACACAGTAACACCTCTAGACAAGGCAGAAGTAGATGATTTAGCCCTGGTAGAATGAGCTCTAATGCCTACAGGAGGCTCCTTACCAGCCAGGGAGTAGCATATCTTGATGCACAAGATGATCCACCTGGATAAAGTGCGCTTGTGCACTGCCTTGCCCTTCATGCGACCAGCATATCCAACAAAGAGCTGGTCATCTTGGCGAAAGTCCGTTGTTCTGTCCAAATAAAAGCTAATCGCTCTCTTTGGATCCAAACGATGAAGCCTCTCTTCCTCCTTGGATGGATGAGGGGGAGGATAGAAAGTAGGAAGGGTAATAGACTGACCTAGGTGGAAAGGAGTCACCACCTTAGGCAGAAAAGCAGCCCTGGTCCTAAGTACCAACCTTTCAGCATGTATGGTCAGAAAGCACAAGTTACTAACTTGTGTAACGATATATCTGTAAGAGACAGTAGTTAGTGACAGATTCCTTACCTTAGAATATCCCCAGGCGTCAGGCTGGATCCGGAAAGTTTTCTGCGTAGCAGTACCCTTGCGCGTCGGTAGGCGGCGTCGTGCGGCTCCGCGTCCGTCGTCGGCGTCGTGATCGCCGGGATGACGTCGCGGGCAGTACTTAGACGCCGCCCCTGCGCGCTAACGTCAGTTCTGTACACGACTTTCCGCGCCAGGAACGCAGAGCCATGCAAGAAGCTGACATAGGTGTCTGAAAAATACTAGGGCCCTGAAAGGGATGTCCTTAACCCTAGAAATCAGTTCGCAGAACGGGGAGGATGGGTGGGGCGGTAAGGAATCTGTCACTAACTACTGTCTCTTACAGATATATCGTTACACAAGTTAGTAACTTGTGCATCTGAAAGAGACGTTAGTGACAGATTCCTTACCTTAGAATAGATACCCCAGCAATACCAACCCCGGTGGTGGGTCTGCGAACAAAGATCAGACAAGGAAGTCTCGGAGAACAGAACGGCCAAAGAAGCCGTCCCTCCGGACTTGGCTGTCAAGGCAGTAATGCTTTGTAAACGTGTGCAGCGAGGCCCACGTAGCTGCCTGACAGATATCCTGCAGCGGAACTCCGCGGCCCAAAGCCGTGGTAGCAGCCGTTGCCCTGGTGGAATGGGCACGCAGCCCAACAGGAGGCTCCTTCTTAGCCAAAGAATAGCAGGCCTTGATGCACAAGGTAACCCAGTGGGAGATGGTTCGTTTGTGCACCGCCCGACCTTTTTTGGCGCCCACGTAGCCAACAAAGAGCTGGTCATCCACCCGGAATTGTTTTGTGCGGTCGATATAGAAGGAGAGCGCACGTTTTGTGTCCAGACGGTGGAGCCTCTCTTCCTCGCTGGAAGGATGCGGAGGCGGAAAGAAGGTAGGCAAAGTGATGGTCTGCCCAATGTGGAAGGCAGTAACCACCTTTGGCAAGAAGGACGGACGCGTCCTAAGAACAACCTTGTCTGGATGGACAGACAGAAAAGGAGGTTTGCATGATAGAGCCTGGAGCTCACTCACCCGCCGAGCGGAGGTGATGGCCACCAGAAAGGCTGTCTTCAGAGTCAGAAGACGAAGAGGACAGTTATGTAGAGGCTCAAAGGGAGCGCACATTAGAAAGGTAAGAACCAAGTTCAAGTCCCACTGAGGCATCACAAACGGAACAGGAGGGAAGAGGTGTGTAATGCCTTTTAAGAACCTGTTAACAACAGGGGACTTGAAAAGGGAGGGCTGATCAGGGAGCCTGAGGAAGGCCGAGATAGCACAGAGATAACCCTTGATGGTACCCAGGGCAGAACCCTGTTGGGCCAGAGAAAGAAGGAACAGAAGGACCTCAGAAAGAGGGGCAGAAAGGGGGTTCACAGCCTTTGCTGTGCACCATGCCACAAATTTGTTCCACCTGCAGGCGTATACCACCTTAGTGGAGGGACGCCTGGCTGCCAGAATCACATTACAAACTTCGGGAGGCAAGTCGAAAGGAATCAACTGCCGCCGCTCAATCTCCACGCTAGCAGGTGGAGGCTGGACAGGTTCGGGTGGAGGACCGTCCCCTGCTGCTGCGACAGAAGATCCTCCCGAAGAGGCAGACGGATCGGGGGATCTACGCTCATACTGAGTAGCACGGGATACCAAACTCTTCGAGCCCAGTCCGGAGCCACAAGAATGACTTGGGCCCGGTCGTGCCGAATCTTCTTCAACACTCTGGGTAGAAGTGGTATAGGCGGAAAGGCGTACAACAGACCGCAACTCCACTCGCGACGAAAAGCGTCGCCGAGCGAGTGACGCCTTGGAAATTCCAACGCGCAGAACTGATGACATTGCGCGTTCTCTTCGGTGGCGAATAGATCTAACCAAGGCTCTCCCCACTGTAGAAAGAGTCCTTGCGCCACTTCCGAGTGAAGACGCCATTCGTGATCCATCATGCACCTGCGGCTGAGTTCGTCCGCCCTGGCGTTCAGGGAACCTGCCAGGTGTTGAACCATCAGGAACATGCCCTGATGTTCCAGCCATGTCCAGAGGCGCAGAGCCTCCTGACAAAGGGTCCACGACCCCACCCCGCCTTGTTTGTTGCAGTACCACATGGCGGTGGTGTTGTCTGTGAACACCTGCACTACCTTCCCTTTGACAGAGGGAAGGAATGCCTTGAGTGCAAGTCGGATCGCCCGGAGCTCCAGAAGGTTGATATGGAGCCGGGATTCCGCCGGAGACCAGAGGCCTCTGATCTCCGCCTCTCCCATGTGACCGCCCCATCCCAGAAGGGACGCGTCCGTCACAACTGTGTGCTCTGGCTGGGGAAGGGAGAGGGATCTGCCCATGACCCATTGCTCGTCCGTGAGCCACCACTGCAACTGTTTTGCAGTCCCCTTCGAGATCTGGACGTGATCGGACAGGTTGCCCTGGTGCTGCGCCCACTGGAACTTCAGGTCCCACTCAGAGCCCGCATATGCCACCTGGCATGATTGACCAGCAGGATGCAGGAGGCCATGAGGCCCAGCAGCCTCAGGGTCATCCGTACCGAAACCCAGGATAAAGGCTGAAAGATCGGAATCATAGCCTGAATATCCCGGACTCGCCGTTCGGGAGGATAGGCCCGAAACTGCGTCGTGTCCAGAACTGCTCCGATGAAAAGGAGCTGTGGAGAAGGAATCAGATGCGACTTCGGCACATTGATGGAGAACCCCAGCGAGTGCAGGAGTTCGGCCGTAGTCTGGAGGTGGGAGACGACTGCCTGGGACGAGCCCGCCTTCAGCAGCCAGTCGTCGAGGTAGGGGAAGACTGAAACCCCAGCTCGGCGCAGATGAGCTGCGACCACCGCCATCACTTTCGTGAACACCCGAGGGGCACTGGTAAGGCCAAAGGGGAGCACGGTGAACTGAAAATGCTCGAGGCCTACCGTGAACCGTAGGTAACGCCGGTGGGCCGGCAGGACGGGGATGTGGAAATAAGCGTCCTGCAAGTCCAACGCTACCAACCAGTCTCCAGGGTCGAGGGCAGTCAAGACCTGAGCTAGGGTGAGCATCTTGAACTTCTCCTTCCAGAGGAAGCGATTGACGTTCCGGAGGTCCAAGATAGGACGCATGTCCTCCTTGTCCTTTTTGGGCACCAGAAAGTAGTGGGAGTAGCAACCACGTCCTACTTCTGGGGTCGGAACATGTTCGACGGCCCTCTTGGCCAAGAGGGCCGTGACTTCCTTCTGTAGAAGCACCAAGTGATCCCCTGACATGCGGTGGAATTGAGGTGGCATGGCTGGGGGTGGTCTCGAAGGGGAGGGAGTAGCCCCTTCGGACAATGTCCAAGACCCACCTGTCCGAGGTGATGGGACGCCAGTGGTGAAGGTGATGGCGGACCCTGCCCCCTACTGGCGTGCCGTGCACCTGAAAGGAGGGACTAGGAGGGCTTGGAGGCCGCGGACGGGTTGGAGGTGGTGGCCTGACCCGCACGCTGGTTGCCCGAACCGCCACGGCGGTATCCACGTCCTCGGCCGCGCGAAGGCGCTTGCTGCGCGGGCCGTTGGCCGGGCTGCTGACGTGACTGGGCGCCCCTCCCGTGGCCACGAAAGGGGCGAAAAGCAGATGTGAGCGGAGGGCGCACAACAGCAAGGCCCAAGGACTTTGCAGTAGCCCGCGAGTCCTTGAAACGCTCCAGCGCATGGTCTGCTTTTGATCCAAAAAGACCGACTCCATCAAAGGGCATGTCCATGAGTGTATTCTGGACATCACCCGAAAAACCAGTGGTCCTCAGCCAGGCGTGGCGACGCAGCGCCACCGTCGTTGCAAACGATCTGCCCAGCGAGTCGGCGGTATCAAGGCCACAACGTATGGTGTATTTAGCCGCATCTCGCCCTTCCGCAATGGCGCGGGTAAGCAGTGTCTGGACCTCCTCAGAACACTGCGGCAAAACAGTCGCCACCGAATCCCACAGGGAGTGGGTATATCGGCCCAAGAGGCAAGCGGTGTTAACGGACCGCAAGCCAGCACTGGAGGAAGAGAAAGCCTTCTTCCCAAAGTGATCCAGGCGCTTGGATTCCCTATCCGGAGGGGCGGTAGGGAAGGCGGTTTGGGAAGCAGAGGCTTGGACAACCAAGCTCTCAGGGGTGGGGTGTTGGGAGAGAAACAGGGGCGTTCCTATCCACAGGAGCCCCTGTGGTGGGCTTGGACCAGGCACCCAAAAGAACGTCAGTGAGTGCATCATTGAACGGCAGCACAGTCTCCGAAGAGGAGGCCGCCGGCTGAAGCACTTCTGTCAGGAGGTTAGTCCTGACGGCCACCGTAGGCAACTGGAGATTCAAGGCTCCAGCAGCCCTACGCAACACTGTTGCAAAATTAGCCCCCTCCTCTGTAGCCACGGGAGGAGACAGCATGCCAGAGTCAAGGGAGGTGTCCAGACCACTGGCATCCCCAAGTTCCTCAACCCAGTCCGGGTCAAACTCGCACTGTTGTGTGAGAGGGTCCTCAGACCCCTCCCAGCTCTCCTGGTCCTCCTCAGGTTCATAATATGGAGGAGGAGGGACATTAGGGACCCAAGGTCTCATCGGCGCCGGAACCGGCGTCGGGCGACGTCGGTCCGGCTCCATGTCCGGAGCCGGAGAGAGCCAGGGAACGACGCCGTCCGGAGCCCCGGACAGCGTCAGGAACGGCACCGGGGACATCGGCGTCGGCGGAGGCATGGTTAGGTCAACCGGCGTCGATGGGGGTCGCGGCACCACCGGAGCCGGGATCGAGGCCGGGGCCGGAGCCGAGGCCGGGATGAAGGCTGGTGGGACAGGCGATGCCGGGACCGGAGTCGACGGCAACGCCGGAGCAACCCCATCAGGGCCCGCGGGGCCCGAAGGCGCACCGGAGGGACCTTGAGGCCCGAAGAGGCGGGCCATGGCCGACAGGAACTCCTGTATTTGGGCCGGAGTCGCCCCGAACCCGGGAAGGACGGGTAATGCGGGGGTAACTCGACAGGCACGTCCGGGGCCGCGGGGGCGGTGCCGACAGGGACCTCAGCCGAGTCGCGAGACCGGCGAGGCGAAGTCTTAGAGCGATGATGCCGCTTAGACTACTTGTGCTTCGACTTACCGGAGGAGCGCGAAGACTTGGATTCCGACGAACGGCGGGGACTCCGCGTCCGGCCCCTCGACCTCTCCCGGGACCGGGGCTTGGTGCGGCGCGGAGCCGACTGCCGGACCTCGAGGAGCTTTCGAGACCGCTCTCGCAAAGCCTTCGGATGAAGTTTCCGGCAGTCAGGGCACGACTTCGTGTCGTGGTCTCGGCCGAGACAGAAGAGACACTCGAGATGCGGGTCCGTGATCGACATCATGCGACCACATTCCTCGCAGGGCTTAAAGCCGGGCATCCCTATGACACCTTAGGAGTCGTGAAGACTCGTTGAAGAAACAGTGAAAAAATTCACAAAAAAGGATAGTCAAAAAGTGACTAGGGCACTGCTCTTCCCGGATCTGCGCTTACTGGCGCGGAAAAAGAAGAACTGACGTCAGCGCGCAGGGGCGGCGTCTAAGTACTGCCCGCGACGTCATCCCGGCGATCACGACGCCGACGACGGACGCGGAGCCGCACACCGCCGCCTACCGACGCGCAAGGGTACTGCTACGCAGAAAACTTTCCGGATCCAGCCTGACGCCTGGGGATATTCTAAGGTAAGGAATCTGTCACTAACGTGTCTCTTTCAGATAGGAGGTTTACAGGAAAGAGCTTGGAGCTCACTCACCCTCCTAGCCGAAGTGATAGCCACCAGAAAGATCGTTTTAAAAGTCAAAAGTCTCAACGGACAACTATGCATAGGTTCGAACGTTGAACCCATTAAAAAAGACAACACCAGATTCAAATCCCACTGGGGCATAATAAAAGGAGTGGGAGGAAACATGTTTGTCAGCCCCTTAATAAATCTTAAGACTATAGGTGACTTAAATAAAGAAGGCTGATCAGGTAAACACAAAAATGCCGACAATGCCGACAGATATCCCTTAACAGTGGCCACAGCACAACCCTGCTGGGCCAAATGAAGGGAAAAACAAAGAACATCAGAAAGATGGGCTTTTAAGGGATCAATAGATTTCTCTCCGCACCACTTAACAAATTTAGACCACCTGTAAGAATAGACAGACTTGGTGGAGTGTCGCCTGGCCGATAGTATAACGTCCACCACGTCAGGCGGGAGAGAAAAAGAGTTCAAGTTGCCCCGTTCAATCTCCAGGCATGAAGGTGCAGGCTCTGGAGGTGGGGGTGTAGAACTTGCCCTTCCATCTGAGAGAGAAGGTCTACCCTGAGAGGGAGACGGAGCGGAGGGTACAACGAGAGGTGAAGAAGGTCCGTGAAACACACCCTTCTCGGCCAATCCGGGGCGATCAATATGACTTGGGCCCGGTCTTGGCGAATCTTCCTCAGAACCCGAGGAATCAAGGGTATGGGAGGAAACGCGTAAAGGAGTTGTGAACTCCAACTCAACTGAAACGCGTCCCCCAACGCTCCCTGCCTTGGAAACTGGAGACTGCAGAATGACGGGCAGTGCGCGTTCTCTAGAGTGGCAAACAGGTCCACCTGAGGAGTTCCCCACGTCCGGAAGATGTGTCGAACAACCTCTGGATGAAGCCTCCACTCGTGGTCGGCGGAGAACTGCCGACTGAGACTGTCCGCACGCACATTCAGCACCCCGGCCAGATGATTTGCCATCAAGCAAATACAATGGTCCTGAGCCCAGGACCAAAGCTGCAACGCCTCTCTGCAGAGACGGTACGAACCCACTCCTCCCTGCTTGTTGACATACCACATCGCAGCAGTTTTGTCCGTCAGGACCTGAACCGACTGACCGCGAAGGGAAGGGAGAAAGGCCTTGAGCGCCAAACGTATCGCCCGCAATTCCAGGAGGTTGATGTGAAACAACCTTTCCTCTGGAGACCAAAGACCCTTGATCTCCAGATCCCCCAGATGTGCACCCCACCCTAGGGTAGAGGCATCCGTTACCACTGTGGTCACTGATGGAGGAAAGTGGAAAGGCTTTCCTTGAGACAGATTGCCCTCCACTCTCCACCAAGACAGATCCGCTGCAGCTTCTCTGGAGATCCTCACAGACTCCCTGAGATCTCCGTTGTGCTGATACCACTGCCTGTGGAAACACCACTGGAGTGCCCTCATGTGCCAGCGTGCATTTATGACCAGCAGGATGCAGGAAGCGAACAGACCGAGCAGGCGAAGGACCTTCAGAACTGGAACAACCGCTCCATTGTGAAACAAAGGGATCATTTCCTGAATGTCGAGAATCCTTTGCGGAGGTGGAAAAGCTCGACACACAGTGGTGTCCAGTACTGCCCCTATAAATAGGTTGCGCTGAGAGGGCACCAGGTGAGACTTGGGTACATTTATTGAAAAACCCAATTTGTATAACAGCTGGGCTGTAACCTGCAAATGATGACTCACCATCTCCGGAGACTTTGCCTTTAACAGCCAGTCGTCCAGGTAGGGGAAAACTGGAATCCCCAACCTTCTGAGATGAGCTGCCACCACCGCCATTACCTTGGTGAAGACTCGAGGTGCGGTAGTAAGACCAAACGGAAGGACCGCAAACTGGTAGTGTTGCGACCCAACCGTGAAACGGAGATACTTCCTGTGTGACTTCAGGATGGGAATGTGGAAATACGCATCCTGCAAGTCGATGGACACCATCCAGTCCTCTTGTTGCAGCGCCTGAAGAACCTGCGCTAGAGTTAGCATCTTGAACCTCTCCTGTTTGAGAAACAGATTCAAGATTCTGAGGTCCAGGATGGGACGTAACCTGCCATCCTTCTTGGGGATCAGGAAATACCGGGAGTAACACCCCTGACCCCTCTCCTGCTCCGGAACCACCTCTATTGCACCTTTTTGTAGCAGGGTTAGAACCTCCTTCTGAAGGAGCAGTAAATGATCCTCTGTGCAAAACCCCTGACAAGGAGGGTAAGGCGGGGGAAATTCCCTGAAAGGAAGAGCCAACCCATTTTCTACAAGATCTAGAACCCAAAGGTCCGAAGTTATTAGTTTCCAATCTTGTAGAAAATGAGTAAGCCGACCTCCCACAGGACCCACATGATCCAGGATGGCGGATCTAGGGCTGCTTTGCTGCATTACCGGGAGGGGTTGGGGAGGTAGAAGAGGAGGAGGAAGAGGGATGTCGTCCAGCTCCACGAAAGCGACCTCTGCCTTTACCTCTGTAGGATTTATACAGAGGGTTTTGCTGTTGCTGTTGCTGCTGAGGCTGACGGGAACGAAAGGAAGATTTCCCAAACCCACGGTACCTTTTGTATCCATAGCCCCTTGACTGAGGCTGTAAACCCAAGGATTTCGCCGTGGCCTTGCAGTCCTTAAATCTCTGCAACGCAGAGTCAGCTTTTCCCCAAAAAGCTTGGAGCCGTCAAAGGGAAGATCCAAAAGAGCAGCTTGGACATCCGGTGAAAAACCCGAAGACCTCAACCATGCATGTCTCCTAGTAGCAACAGATGAGCCCATCACCCTTGCCACCGAATCTGCAGTGTCCAGTCCCGGCTGTATTACCTGGCGAGCAGCCGCTTGAGAGTCCGCCAAGACTTCATTCAAATTACCCCGATCCTCCTCAGATAATTTAGGGAGAATCCGCTTGGCAGAGTCCATGAGGGCGTGAATGTATCTGCCCAACAGACAAGTCGCGTTGGTGGATTTTAACGCCATACTAGCTGACGAAAAACTTTCTTTGCAGACTGCTCAAGTTTTTGAATCTCTGTCAGCTGGAGCTTGAGGAAATGAACCCACAGACTGCTTTGAGCATGAAGCTTGAACAACCAAACTCTGAGGTGACGGGTGAGAAGAAAGAAATTCAGGGTCCCCTGGTGCTGGTCTATATCTTCTAGAGACAGATCTAGAAACTGCCGGAGCAGTAAGGGGATTACTCCACACCTCCAGAATTGGCTCCGTCAGGGCATCATTGAAAGGCAAGAGGGCTCAACTACAGAGGAAGGAGAATGAAGAACCTCTGTGAGAAGATTTGGCTTGTATTCAGCCATTGGAAGCTGTAAATCCAACAGTTCAGCTGCCTTCCTAATCACGACATGATAAGGAGCAACATCCTTTGAAGGAGAAGCCTTCTGTGAAGCAAAATCCACTTCTGGTGACACATCCAAACCACTTGCCTCACACAAGTCTTCAAACAAGTCCTCAGACTCATGTAATTCACCTTCTTCCATGTCACCAGCCTGATACTGCTCCTCCTCAATTAACCTTTGAGCCTCTCTTCTAGACCGCATCCTCGGCTGCGGCGTCGACGGCGCCAACAGCGGCGTCGACGGCTCCGGCAGCGGCGTCGAAGGCGGATTCGTGACAGCATTCCGCACCGAACGAACTCGAGAAGAAAGGATGCCAGATGGAGCCGGGGACTGACCATACGGCGTCGACATCTTCGGCGCCGGAAACTGCCAAGACGGCGCCATCGGCAAATAAGGCATAAAGGGGGCCGGAGGGTAATGCTGCGGCACACCCAAATTAAATGCCAATGGGCCCATGGGACCCGAAGGTGCTCCAGAGGGGCAAGTGGCTCTGGCAAAAACGCCATACATTGCGTTCAAGAACTGCGATGGATCCGAACCTGGCGCCGGGAACGAAGGATACTGCGCCGGTTCCACCTCCGAAAGAGGAACCTCCGGAGACGGAGCCACTGGAGCCACAGGTGGAGCCACAGGAACAGCAGGAGTCACCTCATCCACTGGATTCGATGCACCATCCGGAGCCGGAGAATCCATCGACGCCGGAGACTGCGCCGGCGTGCCCACATAAGGAGACCGGACCGGAGACATCCGTGGAGACTCGGAAGGAGAAGGAGAAACAAAGTCTTTGACACGACGTCGAGGAGCCGGAGAAGGCGACTTCGAAGCTCGAGACTTCGACGAACGACGTCGAGACCCATGCCTCTTCTTCTTCTTGTGCCTTCTCTTCGATCCATGCGAAGTCGACGACTCCGACTTCGATCGTTTACGACCCCTTTTCTCCTTCCTCACCTTGGACATGTAGAGTTTAGCCTCTCTTTCCTTCAACGCCTTCGGGTTCATCTTCCTGCAAGAAGAGTAACCCTCGACGTCGTGATCACTCGAAAGACACCAAAGGCAGTCATCATGCGGGTCAGTGATCGACATGTGACCTCCACATTCCTTACAAGGCTTGAATCCTGACTTCCTTTGAGCAGACATGTCGAAAAGAGAAACAAATAAAGTCTCGAAACAAAGCAACAGTAGAAAGATAGGAGAGTCCCAGAAAATCCGTTAGCGTCGACAGCGCGGAAAAAAGGGAACTGACGTCATCACGCCGACCTGGTCTTCTTATGGCTCCGGTGACGTCATGCGGAGCCGCGTGCGGAGCCATGATGCCATGACGACCTCGTCGGCGCGGAGAGCTACGAAAAATTTCCACGGAATGCTGGCGCAGGGGATATTCATTAGGTGAGGAATCCACAGGCAGATGTATCCATCAGAATAATAGTTTTTCTTCTTCTTTATAGTAGGTACTGTTGAAGTTTGAAAAGAGTTGTAATGCTGTTTAGGAGAATACTACTCAAATACTTCTAGTGAGTAATGTATCTAAATTACTTAAAAGGTAAGAATACATAATATAATATGCATGATAAGGTTAAAAAACGTTTAACGTTCATTTATATGCTATTTGTTTCTAATATAAATAATGTTGATCCTTTACACTATTTGCAAACTATCATCATGTTGCTGATGTAATCAGCCAGGCAGTCATCCTTTCACGCAAACACTACCTGTGCTCTCATCTATTCTCTCTAGCATAACTCCTGCACTAATAGGATAAGGCATTATCCTTGCATTCTTCCTTTCGCCCAGCCACAACCCATGCACTCATCCAATCACCCAGGCACTACCCCTGTACTCATAAAATCACTCAGGGACTACTCTTGCACTCAACCTTTCACTCAGATACTACCCATGCACTCATCCATTCTCTCAGGTACTACACATGCACTCATGTAATTAACAGGGATTACTCTTGCACTCATCCTTTTACTCAGGCACTACCCATGCACTGATCTAAGCACCCAGGCATTACTCTTACACTCATGAAGTCACCCAGGCACTACCTATACACACATCTAATCACTCAGGCATTAACCATACATTCATGCAATCACCCAGGCACTACTCTTCCACTCAAACATTCACTCAGGCACTATCTGTGCACTCATTCTTTAACTCAGGCACTACCCATGCACTCATGCAATGACACAGGTATTATCCGTACACTTATACTTTCACTCAGGTACTTCTCATACACTCATCCAATCACTGAGGAACTACCCATTCACTCATGAAATCACACAGAAAACTTATCTTGCACTGAACCATTCACTCAGGTACTACTCATGCAATCATCCATTCTGTCTGGCACTACCCATGCACTCATCAACTGACCCAGGGACTACAGTTGGACTAATCCATTCACACAGGCACTACCCATGCACTCATCCGTTCCCTCAAGCACTACTCATACACTCATGCAATGACCCAGGCATTAGCCTTGTACTCGCACTTTCTCTCAGGTATTTCCATACACTCATACAATCACCCAGGCACTACCCCTGCACTCATGCAATCACCTAGGGACTACTCTTGCACTGGATTATTCACTCAGGCAGTACCCATGCACTCATTCATTGTCTCAGGCACTACCCATGCACTCATCCAATGACCCAGCCATTACTCTTACAGTCATCCTTTTACTCAGGCACTACCCATGCACTCATACAGTTAAGGATGCATTACCTATACACACATCCAATCAATCAGGCATTACTTACACAATTGTGCAATCACCCAGGCACTACTCTTGCACTCAACCATTCACTCAAGCACTACCCATGCACTCATCCATTCCTTCAGGTACTACCGATGCACTCATACAATGACCTAGGAATTACTCTTGCAGTCATCCTTGTACTCAGGCACTAGCCATGCACTGATCTAAGCAGCCAGATATTACTCTTGCACTCATGAATTCACTCAGGCAAAACCAATGCACTTATCCAATCACCCAAGCAGTACTCCTGCACTTATGCAATCACCCAGGCACTACTTATGCACTCACGCAATCAAGGAGGCAGTACCTATACACACATTCAATCAGGCATTACCTACACAGTCATGCAATCACCCAGGGACTACTCTTGCACACAACCATTCACTCAAGCACTGTCCAAGCACTCTTCCATTCACTCAGGCACTACATATGCACTCATGCAGGCACCACATTTGGAGTAATCCATTTACTCAGGCACTACTCATCCACTCATCTATTCCCTCAAGCACTACCCATGCACTCATGCAATGACCCAGGCATTAGCCTTGCACTCATACTTTCACTCAGGTATTTCCCATGCACTCATACAATCACCCAAGCACTACCCTTGCACTCATCCAATCACCCAGGCACTACCCCTGTTCTCATGCAATTACCAACACACTACCCATGTACTCATACAATCACTTAGGCACTACTCTTGCACAAACCCATTCACTCAGATACTACCCATGCATTCATCCATTTTCTCAGGTACTACACATGCACTCATGCAATGACCCAGGGATTACTGTTGCAGTCATTCTTTTACCCAGGCACTACCCATGCACTGATCTAAAAACCCACACATTACTCTTGCAGTCATGCAATCACCCAGGCAGTACCTCTGCACTTATGGAATCACCTAGGCACTGCCCATGTACTCATGCAATCACTCAGGAACTATTCTTGCACTCAACCATTCACTGAGGCCCTCCCATGCACTTATGCAATCAAGGAGGCACTACCTATACACACATCTAATCACTCAGGCATTAACCATACATACATGCAATCACCCAGGCACTACTCTTCCACTCAAACATTCACTCAGGCACTACCCATGCACTCATCTATTCACTCAGGCACTACTCATGCAATGACCCAGGCATTACCCTTACACTCATACTTTCACTCAGGTACTTCTCATACACTCATCCAATCACTCAGGCACTACCCCTGCGCTCATAGAATCACCCAGGCACTACCCATGCACTCATGGAATCACACAGAAAACTACTCTTGCACTCAACCATTCACTCAGGCGCTACTCGTGCACTCATCCATTCTCTCTGGCAGTACCCATGCACTCATCCAATGACCCAGGCACTAGAGTTGGACTAATTCATTCACTCAGGCACTACCTATGCACTCATCCATCCACTCAAGCACTACCCATACACTCATGCAATGACCCAGGCATTAGCCTTGCACTCATACTTTCTCTCAGGTATTTCCCATACACTCATACAATCACCCAGGCACTACTCTTGCACTAAATTATTCACTCAGGCACTACCCATGCACTCAATTTTCTCGGGCACAACCCATGCACTCATCCAATAACCCAGCCATTACTCTTAGAGTCATCCTTTTACTCAGACACTGCATATGCACTCATACAATTAAGGTGGAACTACCTATACACACATCCAATCAATCAGGCATTACCTACGCAATCGTCGTACAATCACCCAGGCACTACTTTTGCACTCAACGATTCACTCAGGCAATACCCATGCACTCATCCATTCCCTCAGGTACTACCAAAGGACTCATACAATGACCCGCAGTTTACTCTTGCGGTCATCCTTGTACTCAAGCACTAGCCATGCAGTGATCTAAGCAGGCAGATATTACTCTTGCGCACATGAATTCACTCAGGCACTACCAATGCACTTATCGAATCAGCCAGGCAGTACTCCTGCACTTATGCAATCACCCAGGCACTACCCATGCACTCATGGAGGCACTACCTATACACGCACCCAATTAATCAGGCATTACCTACGCAGTCATGGAATCACCCAGGCACTACTCTTGCACTCAACCATTCACTCAAGCACTATCCATGCTGTCATCCATTCACTCAAGTACTACCCATGCACTCATCTATTTTCTCAAGCACTATCCATGCACTCATGCAATGACCCAGGCATTAGCCTTGCACTCATACTTTCACTCAGGCATTTCCCATGCACTTATGCAATCACCCAGGCACTAC
Source organism: Calotriton arnoldi (assembly GCA_963921515.1). NCBI lineage: Eukaryota > Metazoa > Chordata > Amphibia > Caudata > Salamandridae > Calotriton > Calotriton arnoldi. The sequence goes on along the minus strand of CAWUFW010001866.1, from coordinate 1,665,037 downwards.
CCCTGCACTCATGCAATCACCCAGGTACTACCCCTGTACTCATGCAATCACCGACATACTACCCATATACTCAAATAATCACTCAGGCACTACTCTTGCGCTCAATCTTTCTCTCAGGCAGTACCCATGCACTCATCCAATGACCCAGGCATTACTCTTACAGTCATCCTTTTACCCATGCACTGATGTAATCACCCAGACATTACCCTTGGAGTCATAAACCCATCAGGCAGTACTTATGCACTCATCCAATAACCCAGACAGTACCTCTCCACTTATACATTCACCCAGTCACTACCCATGTATTCATGTAATCACTCAGGCACTACTCAAACTCAGCCATTCACTCAGACACTACCTATGCACTCTTTCAATGACCCAGGCATTAGCCTTGCACTCATACTTTCACTCACATACTTCTCACGCACTCATACAATCACACAGTGTAGGAAGAGGAGGATCTGCTTCTTATGGTTCTCCCCACTTTTTGCTTCATGTTACACTGTTTTCGACTAGTCTGACTGGGATCCTGCTAATCAGGACCCCAGTCTCCAGATTGGATACTGGGGTACCCTTATAAGTCCCTAGTATATGGTACCCATGTACCCAGGGCATAGGTACCCCAGAGGCCTCCCCTGGGCTGAAGCATGTATTATGCCACCCATGAGAGGCCATGCAAAATGGAACTACAGGTCTGCTACTGCAACCTGTGTAAGCTGGTGCTTGCACCACTTACTTTAGATATAGGTTCACTATATCTATTGGTCACTACACTTAAAACTTATAAGTCACCCCTATAGCAGGCCTTATCAATCCTGAAGGCAGGGCACTGGGTTTTATGTGAGAGGGTGGCCTTGATTTATCAGAGCCCCTCTGCAGCCTTCGGAGACCATTCTCCCGGGTTGTCTGTGACTCAGCTGGACATATAGGTAGAGGTGCATTATAACCTCGCGGTAAATGCTATCTCGAAAACGGCTCAATAGAAACATATTGTGTTTGGTATCAAACACCTTGGAATCATACCCCCACACCGGTAACCAGTGTGGGAGGTATGATTCCACCCCTCAGAAACGAGCTTTGTGAGGTCCCTGGTGTTCCCGGTACCAGCCTTCTAGTCCCGCGCAGCCCAAAATGGTTGCTGCCGACCAGAGACACATTTCTGTCCTCCCGCTGCTGAGCCAAGCTCGAGCAGGGGAAGGCAGAACAATAGGCATCCTGTTGCAGGGAGGTGTGACCACCTCCCGGACAGTATTTAGTGCATTAGGCCTGGGTGGGTGCACTTGCCAGCGACCGAAAGTCTGCACAAGGTGCACATTTGGTGTCCCTGTGCATAGTCCAGTTCAAACCAGTCCTGGGAGTCGTTGGCTCCTGCTCTGGCACGAAACTGGACAAAGGACATGGGAGTAACCTCCCCACTGTCCAAACCTTCCCCTGGGAGGGCCCCCTGAATCTGTTCAACCCTCTCCCGTGGGTACAAAAGGGCTTACCTGGCTGTTAGAACCTAGATTCGACGTGGACAAGATTCTGAACCAGAAAACACTGACCGTCTGGACTTCGCTGGACTTCGTTTGGGCCCGACTTCGTCTCCCACTCCGTCCAAAGCATCGTCTGTGCCCGTGCACCATACAGGCTCCGTGCAGGACCTGTGGAGCATCAAGGACAACCGAAGACATCTCCCTTGGAGTGAAGGAGTCACTCCCCTGCAACCGCAGGCACCACATCACGATTGACCGGTCTGCTGCTCCTGAGCTCCTACGGACTCCGAAGGTTCCAGCAACACAGGCGTGGGTTTCCAAGTCCCTCGAGGTCCGAGCTGCCCTCCCACCCAGTTTGAGGTCAGAATCCCTCGTGGGGGATGCATTACCCATACCCCTGTGGACGGTGTACTTTTGCAAGGGCATATGCTTGTTGGCGTTCCCAAAACAAGTGCACTGGGCTCCGAGTAGCCCCAACCTCTGGCATAATTTCCACAAAAGAACTTCGGCCTCCTCGCACTGAGTGCTCCGTGGGCCGCTGCTTTGTAAATCTGCTCGAGGTCCCCTCGCGACTCCTGTGCCTCCGGCCTGTGGGTCCTCTTGAGGGTCATCTTTGCTTTTCTTGGGCTCCCCTGGTTGCTCCAGGCTTGCCCTGACTCCCCTGTGTTTGGTGAGTCTTCTGGACCTTATTGGTCCGAACTGTAACCTTTCTTGACCATTTTCGTGGGTCAAGAACCCCTTCAATGCACCTGAAGCACCCAACATCGGTGGGCATTCGTCTACCGAGCCCCTGGTCACTCCTGAGTGCCCAGACTCTGTCCCCTCTGCTTTCAGGTACTACTAATCTAGAATCCACGCTTGGATTTCATCGGACACTTTTCTTCTTTCCCATAGTGGCATTTCCTTGAAGTCCTCCATTGAGATAGACGATGGTTTCCGAAACCACTTCAGCCCTATGCACCCCGCTTCCCTGGGATATGTAACTCTGGTACTACGGTATCCACAGGTGGGGTGACTCTTCAACCTCCTCTGATCTAAAGGGCTTCCTCGTAATCCACTGGGAAGGGTCCTTAAACTTTAAAATTGCAACCGCGACTCTCCCATAGAATAGTACGGCGCCCGTGGTCGTGTTTCCACACTGCACCCGTCCTCCATGGGGTCCCTACTTACTCACCTTGTGTGGTTCCTTGGGGTCCCAGCGATTTTACATCCTCTAGACACTGTCTTGACTCGAGCCGTGGTTCTTATACCAGTATTGTGTGATTTATGTATATCTGCGTGTAGCAGATACTGTGAGGTATTTAAAGTGTGTTATGATAATAAATACATATTTTTATAACTACTGTGTGGTTCTCCTTTCATTTAACCAATACAATAAGGTTGCATTCTGGTAAAATAAGCTGCTTAACATTCCTTCAAGACTAAGCCTGAAGGCTGCTCTCCACAGCTACCACTTGGATAGCTTTCTAAGGTTATCTTTGACCTCTTAAATCACCATAAGGGTTGTTTGGACTGGTGCAAGGTGCCCACTTTAATTAGTGGACAGCATATACCAGGCCAACATCTCACACACAGGCACTACCCATGTACTCATGCAATAACATGGGCACTACCCATGCACTCACCTAGGCACTACCTATGCACTCATCCATTCCCTCAAGCACAGCCATGCACTCATCCATTCACTCAGGTACTGCCAAAGCACTCATCTAATCATCCAGGCAATACACCTGCACTCGTAGAAACCCTCAGGCAGTACTGTTGCACTCATTGTTTCACTCTGGCAGTACCCATGCATTCATGCAATCACCCAGTCACTACACATATACTCATAAAATGACCCAGGCACTACGAATCCACTCATGCAATCATTCAAACACTACTCTTACACTCAACCATTAACACAGGGCTTACGCATACAGTCCGCCATTCACTCTGCCACTAATTATGCCCATATCAAATCACACAAGCACTATTCTTTCACTTATTCATTCACTTATGTATTATGCATGCGCTCATCCACTCACTGAGACCCTTCTTATACACAACTTTAACATTGATCATACACACATTCATACAAGCAATCACTTCCACTACATACAATTTTTCTATTTTTAACCAGTTTAGGTGGTTCCATTAGAACCTTTTTTTTTGGAACAATTTTTTTTTTGTTTTTTCTGATTCTTTTTATTTTTGGGGGTATTTTTCATTTTTTTAAAACAAAAAATAAAAGTGAAAAAGTCCAACTCTGCTGTTTCTTTTCAAACAAGAAACACAAGCAACAACAAAAAAATAAATTAACACTTGTGAGCTCTGATGAGTGTTTTGATGGCGTCAATGGAGAGCTCTCCAACACACAGAGTTGTTAAACATTTTCTACAGTGGATGCCAGCATCCGCCAACTCCGGAACAATGAGAGGTTGTGGAGTATTCAAGACAACCCCTGCAGATGTTGATGGTTGTGTTCCATCATTATTGGCTGCTTCTTCCCTTCTTCGGTGCTCCACCTCTCGTGCAAGACGAACAGGGTGCATTGTATCAAGATGGTTTTTCATGGAAGAAGTACCACATGAGTACTTCTTTTTTGATCCTCTTGAAAGGACTTTGTGACAAACTGTACGTCACCTTTACGTACGTTCACTTTCTTTTCACCTTCAGGCCCAGTGAAGAAAGCCCACACGATGCTTTCCCTCCTCTTCTTCACTGGCTCCTCCACCTCTTCCATCTCCTCCTCCTGCTCTTCAGGGAACGCAGATGCCATTTTTATTTGTAAAAATGAAAAACACCCCAAAAAAACTAAATTAACAGAGCCTACAAAACAGGTAGTCTTCAAGCCAGACACACCCAAAATAAAAGGACTGTAAGAGGTCTTGGTTCCACCCACCAACAAAATGAAAACCTCTTTAACCGATAAGAAGCTTTCTTTCTATGTGACATGGAGTCGCGTAGGGGTCGCGCACCCGTAAAATGTACTAAATGTAATATAAAGCTGTAAATTACTATTAGGATATTGTGTTTCAAAGTATTTCAATGAAAAGTCTTTATGCAAAACAGCTATTTAAAATTGAAACATTCATATTTCATACTTTTGAAATTACGCCGGAGTGACGTCTCCTACGTGATCCTGGAAATACATGACGGCAGGATTCGCGACCCCTACGCGTCTGGCGCGCAATGGTGCCGCGTACACAAAAATGTGCTTTAAACATCTTAAAAATATTGCATAAGAACACTAATACAAATTTTTAGGATTGGTTAATAAACCTCTTTGTTAAAGAAATATATTATTTCAGTGTAACTATGTATTTTAGAGTTACATTTGTGTAACTGATTCGCGCACCAAACGTGTAGATCCGCGTCCGGTACGCGATACCATTGCATCCACAAAAATCTGCTAAAAACATTTTAAAACAAATGTATAACTTCTTTATTACTATTTTTATGTACTCAGTAATAAACCTCTACGTCAAAAAAAATATTAATTTGTTCTAAATAGGTTTCTTAGAGTGATATTCGTATAACGGATCCGCTCACCCACCGTGTAGGGTCCCCTACGGTACGGGACCCTTTTTAAAAAAAATAAAAACTATATATATATATATTATTGCTCCTTTTCCTTGAATGAAAGAAATTCAGCACTCACGGGGGCGTTTGAAAATATTTATTTTCCCAGTATTAACAACAAACGCGTTTCGGCGGTCAGCCTTCCTCGGTGTTACTGGCACACCGGAAGCGACTCTATTTTATTTTTATTTATTTTTTTATTTTTTTATTTTACATCCTGGTCACTTGTGTATCACAATGGAAAAGGGACTAACGCAATACGCAAAATATAGCGCCATTTTGAAATGTTACACATACATATAAATTTAAATTTAAATTGCGTACACATAATTTATATACAATAAATATTGAATCACACTATGACAATTTATAATTTCATCAATGAATTGATTCGTTTCGGCTACTGTTGGATAAAACAGTCATATGTTTAGCTATCTTGCCGTGGATCGGCTATTATCCCCTCTTGCTGCGTCACGTGAATGTGACCAAAAGGGGGGAACTGCATAGTTATATTGATTTAACTATATACTCAATAAATATTGAACCACTATATGACATAATGTATCCTATTAATTAAAATACATGCCTTCATTACCATTCAAGGTTATATAGAATTCCTCAATCATTTCAACATATATTAGCCGATTAGTGCCTTAGTGTATTGTTCTCTTGCCGTGGATCGGCTTAAGTCCCTTATTATTGACCATTGTTATTTACACGTATCCTGTGACATGGATAATATGTAAGAGACATATTATTACTGCAACTGATACCAGCTGTATAACAGCCTAACAATTTTAATTTTTCATTTTTAGGAGCCCAAGTGTGACGCCAACTCCTCCCCACTATTTAATCCTTTTGGGAATTTTGTTCGCAAGTCTACAATATAACGTGCCTCCAACCTACGTAATCTCAAGATTCTATCGCCCCCTCTGATATTATCCGGGACATGGTCCAAACCATAGTACTGTGCCAGATTTCTATTGCTGGAATGTTTATCTGCAAAATGTCTTGCTACTGGATATGTTACATCTTTTTAGAGATTGCCCGTAAATGTTCTAATATCCTTATTTTGAGTGGGTGAATGGTACTACCAATGTATCGTAGCCCACAAGGACAAGTTAAACAGTATACAGAATACGTGGTATTGCATGTCATGAATCTTTTTATGAATCTATTTCTATTTATGTCCGGTATAGTGTAAGACAAAACTCTTTTGCTATTCGCACAGGCTTTACATTTCCCACATGGGTAAAACCCTCGCATTTCTTTCAAGGTACCCCTTTTCTGTATTACCTTGTCAAGATGACTGTGAACCAACATGTCCTTAAATGATCGGGCCTTTCTAAAAGTAACCATTGGGTAGACTGGAATATCATTACCAATAATACTATCTGTTTTTAAAATATGCAAAATTTGCAAAATTTTGTCTCACTAATAACATTTTTCTTTTTGAGGAGAATTTCTTTAAACAGATCTCAGGGACTGCGATGGGCACCTGCTTCGCCCCCAGCTATGCGAACTTGTTCGTTGGCTGGTGGGAGGAGCAGGTGTCCAGATCATATGAATGTGGATCATTGATGGGCAAAGTTATTGTGTGGTATCGTTACATAGACGATCTCTTTATAATATGGCAAGGAACATCAGAGTCAGCACATGAGTATATTAATGTCTTGAATACTAATCGATTAAATTTGCACTTCTCGGGCGCAGTTAGTTCAGTGGCAGTGAACTACCTGGACCTGAAGGTGTTTGTATCAGAGGGCAAATTAGACACAGCCTTATACCGTAAAACAACGGCGGGAAATTCTACTTTATTTGCGACAAGCAATCATCCACCCAAATTGATATATAGTATTCCGTATGGAGAGCTGTTAAGATTAAAACGGAATAGTTCCAGAGAATGTGATTTTGAAATGTCAGCTAAAGAGTGCATTGCTAGATTTGCTTTAAGAGGCTATGATAACACATTATTGGAAAAAACATTCAATAGAGTAAAAGGGATTTCTAGAGACCAATTACTGTGGAAAAGAACAAATAATATCCCCAATATTAACGAAGGGGGTAAGTTTAGGATGGTTACTACATATTCAGCGGAAGCAAACTATCTTAAACGGATGCTTAAGAAAAACTGGCATATTTTTAAAACAGATAGTATTATTGGTAATGATATTCCAGTCTACCCAATGGTTACTTTTAGAAAGGCCCGATCATTTAAGGACATGTTGGTTCACAGTCATCTTGACAAGGTAATACAGAAAAGGGGTACCTTGAAAGAAATGCGAGGGTTTTACCCATGTGGGAAATGTAAAGTCTGTGCGAATAGCAAAAGAGTTTTGTCTTACACTATACCGGACATAAATAGAAATAGATTCATAAAAAGATTCATGACATGCAATACCACGTATTCTGTATACTGTTTAACTTGTCCTTGTGGGCTACGATACATTGGTAGTACCATTCACCCACTCAAAATAAGGATATTAGAACATTTACGGGCAATCTCTAAAAAAGATGTAACATATCCAGTAGCAAGACATTTTGCAGATAAACATTCCAGCAATAGAAATCTGGCACAGTTATGGTTTGGACCATGTCCCGGATAATATCAGAGGGGGCGATAGAATCTTGAGATTACGTAGGTTGGAGTCACGTTATATTGTAGACTTGCGAACAAAATTCCCAAAAGGATTAAATAGTGGGGAGGAGTTGGCGTCACACTTGGGCTCCTAAAAATGAAAAATTAAAATTGTTAGGCTGTTATACAGCTGGTATCAGTTGCAGTAATAATATGTCTCTTACATATTATCCATGTCACAGGATACGTGTAAATAACAATGGTCAATAATAAGGGACTTAAGCCGATCCACGGCAAGAGAACAATACACTAAGGCACTAATCGGCTAATATATGTTGAAATGATTGAGGAATTCTATATAACCTTGAATGGTAATGAAGGCATGTATTTTAATTAATAGGATACATTATGTCATATAGTGGTTCAATATTTATTGAGTATATAGTTAAATCAATGTAACTATGCAGTTCCCCCCTTTTGGTCACATTCACGTGACGCAGCAAGAGGGGATAATAGCCGATCCACGGCAAGATAGCTAAACATATGACTGTTTTATCCAACAGTAGCCGAAACGAATCAATTCATTGATGAAATTATAAATTGTCATAGTGTGATTCAATATTTATTGTATATAAATTATGTGTACGCAATTTAAATTTAAATTTATATGTATGTGTAACATTTCAAAATGGCGCTATATTTTGCGTATTGCGTTAGTCCCTTTTCCATTGTGATACACAAGTGACCAGGATGTAAAATAAAAAAATAAAAAAATAAATAAAAATAAAATAGAGTCGCTTCCGGTGTGCCAGTAACACCGAGGAAGGCTGACCGCCGAAACGCGTTTGTTGTTAATACTGGGAAAATAAATATTTTCAAACGCCCCGTGAGTGCTGAATTTCTTTCATTCAAGGAAAAGGAGCAATAATAATTTGCGGAGTACACAGCCGCATACAAGCACCCGTCCGAGAGTGCTTCCCATGGAGGTGTAAAGTGAGCGTGTGATATATATATATATATGATAGTTATTATAAGAAAAGAACAAAACAACTTCCATACCATTAAAAGCAATAATACCAAATTTAATTTAGCAAAAAATACCTTAAAAAATATGCTAAACATTTTTTTTTTTCTTTTTGAATTGAAAATTCTGTTATATAATATCAAACTGTACAAAATGACAAACAAGAAAACAATGTTAATTCAAATAAATAACACTATAAATCTTTGATCAGCTATGTTATATATATTTTTATAAACTGATTAAAATGATTTTAAAACTTTATAGAACTACTTTAAAAAACTTAGGCAAAAAATAGTTACAAACATCTTTTCATAAATAAAATGATCTAAAAAACCTTAGAAATTCGTTGAAAAAATCATAGGTTTCAGGGACGATATAGTTAGGAATTAGCATTTAAAAACCCTTAGAAATTCATTGAAAAAAAACATAGGTTTCAGGGACGTTATAGTTAGGAATTAGCATTTAAAAAAACTTAGAAATTCACTGGAAAAAAAAAGGTTTCAGTTATGTTATAGTTAGGCTGACATTTTACTCATACAAAAGCAGAGAAATTCAGCCGTAATAGTAAGCTAACTATAACTCATGCCCCCGCAATGCACTGCTGATGACGTCACATATTACATCACACATGACATGGTCAGTGACATCACTGATGCCATCTCAAATGACATCACTGATGACATCATCCACTTCATATCTGATGCACCTCCTCACACCCTAATATAATCTTTGATACACCCACTCTAAAATACGGACTACCATTCTTGAAACTATAAGCACACCAATACCAGTTAGTACATACCCACTTACTGATTCATAGGTCTACACATTCATCCATCACGTAGCCATACAGTCACTCATTCACGCAGTGACTCATCAATACAGCCACTAATATATGTACTCATATACCCATACACTCACACACCACAACTCACCCATAGAATTACTCACACACCTAGTCAGTTACCCAAATAATCAATCAAACTGCCATTTACTCACCTATACAATTATACACACACCACCTCACTTATTCATACAGCTACTAACACACACTGACTCTCTTATACAATCACTGACACAAGCACACACTCATCCATAAAGCCACTCTCGCACTCACTCACTCACACATACAGTCACTTATATACTCCAACACTCACATATACTACCTTTCACATATGTAGTTACTCACACATATACCACTGAGACATCCATACTCACCAACACAGCCATACACACACTCGGACACCCATACAGCCCCTCACAACACGCACTCATGAACCCATACACCCTGTGATTCACCCACTCACACATCCATGCAGGGAGTCACCCACCCACACAGACACTCAGGCACCCATACAGATACTCAAACAACCAATCAATAATCCATATAGACACTCATGTAGCTACTCACCAAACCATGTAGCCACTTGCACACCAACTGAAAGACTGATACAGACATCCATACAGATTACTCACTCACCCATACATTCACTGGGACACGTATAATTACTCACAGTCAGTCACGCACCCACTGAATCATCCATACAGACACTCATACACCCATTCATTCTTCAATACACCTTGGCGTATATATATATATATATATATAATATTCTTAAACATTTTAGAACCACTCATACTCACTGGATGATGTCATCAGTGATGTCATTTGAGACGTCATAAGTGATGTCACTGACCATGTCACTTGTGATGTAATATGTGACGTCATAAGCAGTGTATTGCGGGGCCGTGAGTTATAGTTAGCTTAGCTAACTAGAACGGCTGAATTTCTCTGCTTTTATATGAGTAAGATGTCAGCCTAACTAGAACATAACTGAAACCTGTTTTTTCAGTGAATTTCTAAGTTTAAAAAAAATGCTAATTCCTAACTATAACATCCCCGTTAAGAAAGGTACTACTGCAGACATATCTAAGAAGCACCGCTCTACCTAATAAAATAGAAAAAAAACTTATACATCACAAATTTATATTAGACACAATACAGGGTGGCTCTTAAAAGATCCTTTGTTTGTTTTGGTAGGTAAACATATTTAAATAGGTTTGTGAAACCAAGTCTTCAGATTTATAAGGAAATGATGGTTTCCATAGGTTGTTACATGTTCACCATCAGGACTATATAGTGCTGCATTGGGCTATTTGATATCTAAATGAAAAATGTAAGATATTCCATGAGCTTGAAGGAATGCTGACACTGTCTTCGAGTCTTTTCAAGCAACATTTACACTAGACTACTTCCTCTTTTGTCTCTGACAAGTGTTAGAGAAGACAAAATGTGTGTTCAGAAACAGACATTAAGGTGGGAAATATCTCCTTTATCTCAATTTGAAGTCTAACTGATTGGCCTATATCATTGCCACCACAGTATATAACCATAAAGTCTTGATGGTCACATGCACTAACAGATGAAAGTATAGGGAGTAAATGATTCCATCTCAAACCTCTTTCACCAATCCATGTTATTTCTATTGCTTTCAAATCAAATTTGTTTAAAAAGCTGCTTTCTTGGCATGCTGCCGGTCGACAATATGAAACTGTGCCCAACACGGCAAACATGAACCATCTTGGATACGCACTGACATACGAAAATGTGGAACAGAGAGGCTGACAAATAAATAAATACAGAGTTAAATGATCAGTCATTAGGAAAGTAAATTACATCAACAACTTAATTTTGAAAGGCGAACAATTATTGGCTTAAATAGAAATTGGGCTACTAATGTAGCACAATACTACCTATAAATAAATTGAACTAGACAGCAGAAATTAATTTTTATAAGTATTACAAAGGCCTACGAAACACATTTCTGGTCACATAACAATGAAAACCAATAGAAAATTAGTTAGCAAATACAATTAAGAAGAAAAGCATTATGTGATTGGTTATTAACAGAAAGTGGGCTATAAACATTGCCCAATATTACTAAACACATTTCTGCTTACATGAGTATGAAAGTGAATAGAAAACTAGATAACAAATGCAATGAAAAAGTACAGACCACAGACAATCTCTCATGGACACATGCTTTATTCCCATGTACCTCTTCACTTCAGCGGGGCTTCTTACTGGACTTACAGATGGGTTATGCACTATGACATTGCTATAACTGACACCATGATCTGTAACCAGCATGATGTTTATTACCTATGATATCCGATACATATGTACTGTATTATACAATGAAATGCAAATAAAAACGATTTAAAAAAAAAAAAAAACAAATGCAATGAAAAAGTAAAGCATTGCGTGATAGCTTAATAACAGAAAATGGGCTATGAACAGGGCTCAATAATACTAAGTAACACCAACCACCAAATAACACTCTGGTGACTGCTGGAAAGCAATTCAGCTGTATTTCTTCAATATATTACAGAGAGATTGCATATTATACCTCATCACCTCCATCTATATATTGCTACATAACACAGGTAGTTATTTATGGAATACTGTTCGAAAAATAATATTGGGAAATGCATTAAAAAAAAATACATGTATAACGACAATCAATATTTTAACAATTGCTTCTCTATGTCTTTTCTAAAACTGATTTGCCCACATTCAACGATGCCTACAAAAGAATACCTAGAGAAGCAAAACAACTACACTACAGAGAGAGGAGATATAAAATAATTGAACAGATAGAAGGAGGACGCCTACAGAAAAACAATACTACTGATAAGACTACTCACAATGTTTCTGCTATTTCTATGCACCCTAACTGTAGTAGTAAAAGATTAATAGGAAGCAAGTGCCAAAGAGACCACAATTAACAGTTGGCCATTCCAACAAATAAAATGATGCCTATTCAAAAAAAGTTACACTTTCACAAGAAACTATTTCTGAAATCATGAATCAGATTTGCACTTGCTGCCTAACAACACATCAGACTTGCAAAACACACTGTTACACCGTGTCTCACATGATACTGGCTCACTTCACAATGGTCACCCGGTGAGGAGCAGATATCAAACTGTGGCAGACAAGGCGAGCTGGAAACCACTGAGTGAATTTCCAGCTCGTCTTTTGAGGCTGTAAGTAGCCAATGTCTATTAAGGGGTGTGAAAACACCACAGGACATTGGCAGCAGCCTTTAGTTTTTTTGCATTTTTGGAAGGGAAGAGGTGGTTGATGAGGGCAGGGGATGGACGCAGACAGGCTTCTCAGGTTTTTCTCAGCATAAAACCCCTCTCCCTCCAAGACACGCCCCTTGTCACACTGCATATATTATTTTCAAGTTGGCAGGTCTGCACATTATAAGAAGCAAGTAAAACCGATTGATCTGCTTGAAAAAAACAAAAATGAGCATAAATGGGTGTGGAGAAATCGAACTCTCTTTCTCTGTGTGGAAGAAAGATACAATGTGTGTGAATGCCATGTAATCTGCAATTACTGACTTGGCAAACTAGACCATAACTTCATGCCTTTATGAGGAATTCATAACAATTTTGGAAGTGTACCCAATTCCATCAGAACTACAGCAACAGAATTTATATGAAAGCATTTCAATTCAAACAGTGCATCATTTTCAAACCATTATTGGGATACAATCAAATCTGGAAAATTACTGCAACATGAATTAGCACTATAAGGAAAAGTTGGTTTTTTTCCATTAGATTTCAACAAAAACATAACCCCTTTTGGAATTGAATACACAATTGAGAAACCTTTAGTGGTTTTAGTTAATGGAGTACCTAAAAAAAAACATCTGGCAATAATTAATTAGAATAGAAAAAGTTCAGAAACCACTACAGTACCTTCAGAAAAAACAACATATTCTATACAAATCTGGACATTGCTAAATTCATCTTGTATACATACTTATCATTGGAAAAGAAAATCACACCACACAATCTGAGCAGATTACTGAGTAACAAGATGAACAAATATAGGAACGATATAGTGTACACCCACTACACTCCAGAGGCATGATGGGTGAGGCCTTAGAACTGCTATCAGATGAAGGAAGCTAGAGGAGAGCCTAATAGTGTCCGGGGACAAAACAGTAGAAGCAAGATGTTATCCACATTTATTCGTACTGGAAAAGGTGGATAATAGGATGATTGTACAGTCCACATTTCGGCATGTGAGTACTGAGCTACAAGATTATATATAGAGGATCCACACTTTAAACAAGATATTCCTTATATTGTCACACTATTATACAAAACTGAACTTTCAGTCACTTCTTATGCTATTGCACATGATATGCAAACTGGAAGCAAATGCTAATATTTCAGATATTAACTGCAAAACATCCACAGAATCATGTTCTTTGGATCCAGCCAATGTTTGCAGATATTTCAACCACACATTTGAAACTATGCTTCACTACTTAACCAACAAAAAGTAAAAAGAGTATCAAGTAAGAGATGCATCACAGATTCATATGCTTCTGTGGATCAAAGGTGTATCTAAGGTTGGATATGACTCGGATGACTCTGTTTTAAGTTTTATTCCACTTTATGTGACTTGTGACATCCCAAAAAAAAAGATCAAAACAATAACTATGTGAGAAAGTTCTATGCTCTCAATCACATCAGTGCGGGAAATACTGCTTAAGAAAATATAGAATCAAATCTAAATATTACTCAAAATGTTGCTTTGGATTCCCTAGACCAATTCTACACATAGAAAGTCAACACTTTAATATCATCTGTTAGAATGTGGTTACTGGGAAGTCACCACAGAACACTATCATAAAAGAACACAAGTATCACAGCGGATCAATGACTACAACCCTTTAATTCTACATATGTGGGATGCTAACATGGATATACATCTTGTTACTGATAACGCTACAGGGGTTGCACATTATGTTACTTCCTACATTACAACAGGGAAAAAACAGATATTAAGGAAGAATGGGAAGATAGATCTGCTGAGCAAACCTTAACTAAAAGATTATACAGATTTAGCCTACAAATGCTATCTTAACATAAGGTCAGTAGCTATGAAGCATGGGACTGCGTAAGTTCTTCAAGCTTATATGGTAAATCACATGTAATCGTGTGGCTTGGCTTAGACATCACAACAAAGAGTTCGGAAAACCTTACCCAAAACTAAATACCCTGAACATTTTGATCCCACGAACAAAGACATTATGAAAACAAATATGTTGGGACACATACTACCCAAAGAGTCCATTGTTAGAACAACTATCCTTCTATGAAGTTGCTCAGTTCTTCACATATAGAAATAATGTGGCACAATATAGCAACACTGGAAAATTTCGAGTTGAAGGTACTAATGCTTGCTTAATATGCCATGGTAAACCTACTCTTCCTAATCATCGTAAACTAAAGTGTGACACAAGAAAAAAAAGAATTCTACTACTTAGCACTTCTTCAACTATTTCAACTGTGGCGCAAAGGGAAAGAACTTAGAGGTCCGTTTCAGTCCTATGAAGATGCGTTTTAATGTTTATAAAATTGACATTGCATTGCCTGAATTTCAGACATACTTATAAATGTTGGATGAAGAAATAGAAGGAGGGAAAAATATAAATGCAGATACTCATCTACTAATAATACTTCACTTCCAGGACTGCTGACCCTCTTGGACAACCAGTTATTGAAACTGAACCTGCGATTGCCATGGGCGAGGTTCAAAATGCAATGGACCAAGCGAAAAAGGATGCAGATAATTTAGACTACTGCTTATGTGCAGAAAGTTATGTGCACTAATTTATCTTGTGTAGTTACTACTCCTACTGGTTTTGCTGCACATGACATCAAAGGGATTACCTTACATAGGGGCCGATTCCGATCTCGGTCGGAGGCGCACCCAATACCATTCGGTCGGGAAAAAAGCCATGCGAAAGCCAGTTTCCCGACCGATCCGTACAGCACACCGAACGAGCAAGTACGATGCGCACAACAGCAAAAATTCCGGCCGAGCCGTACTCACCCAAACCAGGTCCTGTTCTCCGACCGAGGCGAATCCGGAAACGCCGAATCGAGTCGCACGGAAGGGAAAATGCAGCCCCGTCCGGCCGGACAAGTACGATGCGCTTTCCGTACGCGCCGAACCCGTCGCTACGCACGGCACGTCAAAGCATCCGGGAGAGGCGCACATAAGCTCCGAATCGCGCCACAACACGATCCACGGCTACGAGACGAACACAGCACAGACGAGGACGACGCGAAGCGACGAGGACGAAGCGAAGCGACGAGGACGAAGCCAAGCGACGAGGACGACGCGAAGCAACGAGAAGGACGAACGACACGAACCAACCATGAATCCCTTCGTCCCGATCATACCAATATTCTACATCTACTACCGGAACAGGCACGGACGCGTACGGCGCAGAAGGTAAGTCAGACACCAACCACAAAACACATACAACACGTACACGACACATCACACACATACACTGGGAATCTGAATATACTTGCAACAGCAGCACCATAGGGGCGGGATGCCCATCACCAATGCCACATATGCACACAGGGGCCTGAATGCGCGCCACCACCCCAACCCAGGGGGGCTGGATGCCCACCACTACTACCACCCTCACCCAGGGGGGCTGGATGCCTACCACTACTACCACCCTCACCCAGGGGTGGCAGGATGCCTACCACTACTACCACCCTTAGCCAGGGTGGCAGGATGCCTACCACTACTACCACCCTTAGCCAGGGTGGCAGGATGCCTACCACTACTACCACCCTTAGCCAGGGTGGCAGGATGCCTACCACTACTACCACCCTTAGCCAGGGGGCAGGATGCCTACCACTACTACCACCCTTAGCCAGGGGGCAGGATGCCTACCACTACTACCACCCTTAGCCAGGGGGCAGGATGCCTACCACTACTACCACCCTTAGCCA
This sequence comes from Calotriton arnoldi, assembly GCA_963921515.1. Lineage (NCBI taxonomy): Eukaryota > Metazoa > Chordata > Amphibia > Caudata > Salamandridae > Calotriton > Calotriton arnoldi. The sequence goes on along the minus strand of CAWUFW010001866.1, from coordinate 1,648,548 downwards.
GGGGGCAGGATGCCTACCACTACTACCACCCCAACCCAGGGGGCTGGATGCCTACCACTACTACCACCCTTAGCCAGGGGGCAGGATGCCCACCACTACTACCACCCTCACCCACGGGGGGCAGGATGCCTACCACTACTACCACCCTTAGCCAGGGTGGCAGGATGCCTACCACTACTACCACCCTTAGCCAGGGGGCAGGATGCCTACCACTACTACCACCCCAACCCAGGGGGGCTGGATGCCTACCACTACTACCACCCTTAGCCAGGGGGGCTGGATGCCTACCACTACTACCACCCTTAGCCAGGGGGGCAGGATGCCCACCACTACTACCACCCTCACCCAGGGGGGCTGGATGCCTACCACTACTACCACCCTCACCCAGGGGTGGCAGGATGCCTACCACTACTACCACCCTTAGCCAGGGTGGCAGGATGCCTACCACTACTACCACCCTTAGCCAGGGGGGCAGGATGCCTACCACTACTACCACCCTTAGCCAGGGGGCAGGATGCCCACCACTACTACCACCCTTAGCCAGGGGGGCTGGATGCCTACCACTACTACCACCCTTAGCCAGGGGGCAGGATGCCCACCACTACTACCACCCTCACCCAGGGGGGCTGGATGCCTACCACTACTACCACCCTCACCCAGGGGTGGCAGGATGCCTACCACTACTACCACCCTTAGCCAGGGTGGCAGGATGCCTACCACTACTACCACCCTTAGCCAGGGGGCAGGATGCCTACCACTACTACCACCCTTAGCCAGGGGGGCAGGATGCCCACCACTACTACCACCCTTAGCCAGGGGGCTGGATGCCTACCACTACTACCACCCTTAGCCAGGGGGCAGGATGCCCACCACTACTACCACCCTCACCCAGGGGGGCTGGATGCCTACCACTACTACCACCCTCACCCAGGGGGGCAGGATGCCTACCACTACTACCACCCTCACCCAGGGGGGCAGGATGCCTACCACTACTACCACCCTTAGCCAGGGGGGCTGGATGCCTACCACTACTACCACCCTCACCCAGGGGGGCAGGATGCCTACCACTACTACCACCCTTAGCCAGGGGGGCTGGATGCCTACCACTACTACCACCCCAACCCAGGGGGGCTGGATGCCTACCACTACTACCACCCTTAGCCAGGGGGGCAGGATGCCCACCACTACTACCACCCTCACCCACGGGGGGCAGGATGCCTACCACTACTACCACCCTTAGCCAGGGGGCAGGATGCCCACCACTACTACCACCCTTAGCCAGGGGGCAGGATGCCCACCACTACTACCACCCTCACCCACGGGGGGCAGGATGCCCACCACTACTACCACCCTCACCCAGGGGGGCAGGATGCCTACCACTACTACCACCCTCACCCAGGGGGGCTGGATGCCTACCACTACTACCACCCCCACTCATAGGATGGACAATGCATGACACAACAAGCACACCACAACCTAGGGAATGCAAGATTAAGACATCCCCCCACCACCATGACAAGCGTGTGTAGGCTGTGTCAAATGCCTACAACACCGAACATGACTTTCAACATACAATGTGACCCCCTAGCACATGTGCCACACATATATGTGTGTGGCACCCACAATGCAAGCAGCCCATGACCATTGTGGCAATGGGGCCTAAACCCCCATCATCACAGTGACCAAAAGGTAAGTGTGGGGTCCATAGCTGAAGCACATTTTGACCATTGTGGCAATGGGGTCTAAACCCCCATCATCACAGTGACCAAAAGGCAAGTGTGGGGTCCATAGCTGAAGCACATTTTGACCATTGTGGCAATGGGGTCTACACCCTCATCATCACAGTGACCAAAAGGTAATTGTTGACAAAGAAAGAGCTGCAACTGCCAAACTGCATGGATCATTCCTGCTCACAGAACCAAAAACTCATCTGTGGCAAAGTAGTGTATGTGTCCCATTGCAACATAAATTGGGGGAGCCAAATACTGCAGTGCAAATGAAACATTCCTTTGGCCATGTGCAGACAAACAACACCCATGGGGGCTGAGACCGTCAACAGTCATCAATGACACAATGACAGAAGTGACCATCAGAATGCAGAACCACATATTTGCACCAATGGGCACACAAATGCAGATACCCTGTGGAGACAGCAGATGTGAGGTGAACAGATACCATACCATGGCAGCAATGGGACACACAAACCATGATCACTGTGCTGACCGATGACCTAGGAGTCCCAGGGACAGCAGGGGAAACACACCAAACAACATACAGCCAATGGCACACCCAAGATATGCCAATGCAGTGGTGCAGATGCACAAACACAAACAGGCAGACCAACACTGTCATCATACACAGCAGGTGAGGGGTGGGGGTGCCAGTGTCCCCAGGCAACCACACAACACATGAGGAGAGCTGAATACCAATCATACAGATGTGCATACACTGCCACACTAAGGTAACTCATGGATCCAAATCCCCTATGTGGGCAAGCAGGCATTGTCAGGTGAGAGGGAGCACAAAACACACATGTCACACAGGCACGTAGGAACAACAACTGACACAGCAAGTCACAGACACACCACAGCACCACCCCCAGGGCCCCCACAATGTGGTGACCCTGGGCTGAATAAAAATACCACTGTGATGACAAAGCTAAATGTCGTTCACACTATGAACCACAGTCAGGTGTCCTGAGCAACAAACTACCATCACACCTACACAAGCACAAATCAATCAGCATGGCCAGTAAGCCAAGGCCAACATGGAGGCAGGGGCCTAGCCGGGCAACAACTCTCATCTGCACACACTCAACACCACACCCCTCGACCTCCAACAATGTGCAGCAGTGAAGTACACATGCACTGGTGACATTGCACATGCACCCATGACTATTCCAGGGTGGTGGGTGGGAACCAAGGTGTAGAAACACATCACACATGGACACTCAACAAGACTCCTGAATGTCTGACACACTGCACACTACGCTGTACATGGACATGACGGCAATACCACACCGACCAATGGGATCCCAGCCACAGTCACACACCAATGAAGAAGCCAAGGTCACCCACAAAGAACACACATAGACAACAACCAACATTGCAGCCCGGACCCTGAGGAGTGCCAGCAGTCACACACACAACGTGTCACAATCACTGAAAGATAACACAAACTGGAAATCACATGACAGGGGCAAACAACAAGTGCCAAGGGGAAACCTGACTGTGACCCATCTGCGTCTGCACACAAACTCAGCCCTGACAGCAAACACACCTATGGGTGACACCCTGATGACCAGTAATGTGCCATGCACCCACATCACAGAGAACACAGGGAGAAGACTTTGGGGGAACATAGCTCAAGTCAGCAAGCATCACAAACAGGTACAACACTAGGGATCACAGCATGCGCAGATGAATGGAAGTGAACACACAGACATGCACATACAACACACACCTTGGGCGCAGGCAATGTCACACGTGTACACACTGCCATGAGGGGACTCCACTCCTGTGTGAGGAAAGCTGTGCCATATGTTGCCTCAGTAGGGCCCCATCATGTCAGCTGAGCACTTGGTCACACAATCAACAATTAGCACCAAATGAGGGCTCCCATCACATCAGCCTGGTCATGGATGTGCCAACGGAATCATCAGCACAGATCCAACACACTTGTATAGCAATGTTGCACTGACTACACGGATGAGTCCCTCCCCATTGATGCCCAAACCTGCATGTCCACTGGAGATGGCAACACGGTCAGGGAAGTAGACAAATGCAACGATGGCAGGCACAACAGATGTGCAGGGGTGGAAGCCACAGATATGAAATTGCCAATGTAAGTAGGAAACCCATTGCCAAATACTGAACACATGACACCCTCAGATGCTGCTATTGATGACATGGATACACCACATGATAGGACACATTCCCCCTGGACCACATGGGTTCCTGCACAGTAACACTTCATAATCATGAGACCAGATATCACCATCACTGCAGCAAGGGCATGGTTAGCTGCACCAACAACATGTACATCTGAAGCATGAGCACTAGAGAAAAGAAAGTTGCTTTATTCAGCATATGTGTTGAGGCCAAACGAAGTCCTGAAAAAAGAGCAAAGGCCAATGGCCAGTCCATTGTCAAAGTTCAAACAGGGTGACACTGGCAGATGTCACCCTACGCATGCCTGCACAATACCAGGGACAATCCACTAGGAGGGGCAACCGGGGGGCAGGCCAGGCACCGCAGGGACAGGATCAGGGCTCACCAGGGGGAGTCAGGGAAGGGGTGGTGGGTGCAGGAGAGCCACTGACAACTGCAGTGGAGGTGTCTGACATGGTGTGTGCCGGCACAACTGGGGGGCATGACACAGATGTCGTGGGTGCCGGCACAACTGCAGTGGACCCTGCAGATGGGGTGGACAGGTCCGCCACTGCAGTGCCCAAGTCAGACAGGGCGGTAGTGGACTCCACTGCAGTGCCTACCTCCAGGGGAGGAGAATGGGGAACAGGCAAGGTGGGTTGGACAGAGGGGGGGACACCCTCACCACATCAGTGGCACAGACAAGCGCAGCGGGGGTGTGGTGCTGGGAGAGCAAGTGGCAGGGGGAGAAGGCCGGAGCATCTTGGGGATGGTATATCTGTGGGTGGGGGAACCTGGGGCAGGGTGTGGTGGGGGCACCTGTGCAGTGGGGGCCTGAGGGATGGAGGACGGAGACCTTGTGCCTGAGCTGCAGGGTGGTGGCGGGGTCTTGCTCTTAGCACTCCGGGGGACTTGCGGGTGGGGGCCTCAGTCCGTCTGCGCCTGGGGGAGGGTGTCCGGGGGCGAGGGGCACTCTGCTCCGTGTGGGTGGGCTTCCTCTTCCCCCGGGATGCTGGAGCAGCTTCATCGGTGGGGAAGAGGCCGAGGTCACAGAGGAAGAGCTGCTGTGACTTTGGGGTTGCAGGTGAGGCAAGGGAGGGTGCTTTGGAGGGAGAGGGAACTGAGGACTGCGCAGTGCATGTGGATGCGTGTGTGTGTTCCAGGGCCCCATCCCCTGTGAGTCTGGCTTCAGTCCCCTGAATGTGCGTGCGTGTGCGTTTTGTCATTGGCGTGTGTGTCAGTGTGCTGGATGTGTGTGTGCTGGTGTGTGCCTGTGCCAGTGTGTGTGTGCCTGGGATGGGTAAGGTGCTGGGGAGTGTGGATGGAGCAGAGGCAGGAGGGGTGAGGGACCGTTTGAGGAGGGACACTGCTGCCGTCAGGGAGGAGTCCATGGACCTATTGCCCCTCTGTAGGTCAGACATGCCCGATGAGATGCCCTCCATGAACGACACCAGCTGAGTCAACAGCGCGGTGTGCGCATGGAGGACACTCAGCATGGCTGTCTGCCCTACATGGAGCTGGCGAAGGAGGTACACAGACTCCTCACTCAGGGCAGCAGGGGACACAGGGGCAGGGGGTGCGGTGCCTGGCCCAAAGGAGACACGCTCCCGGACATGGGAGCCTCCACGGACCTGGGGAATGGGAGCCGATGGGAGGGCGGTGGTGGTGCTGGTGGTGGCGGGGACAGCAACACTAGCTGGGGTGTGGTGGCTGCTGACACCCGCCTCCACAAGGGAGTCATCCTCCGAGTTGCTCTGGTCCTCAGCTGAGGTGGATGCTGCTGAGGACTCCTCGGTGTGGCTCCCCTCGCCCTCCGTGCCACTGGGTCCCTCCGACCACTCCTCGGCTGCTGACCCAGTCTGGCTCTCCGGCTCCTCCTGGTCCGTGGAGCTGTCCCCTTCCGTGGCCGTGGATGTATCTGCAAACAATGGGGAAACAGACAGACATCAGTCACCTGCACCAAACGCACACACCACTGTGAGCACAGCACATTACAGAGCAAGCCCTGGCATCATTAGTTGTACATTGCTAAAAGTGCCCTAATTGAACAGGAGAAGTCAATTGTCAGTCTGATGCCAAGCATGGCACTCACATCCCACATGGCCTTGCACCCATCTGTCTGGTGTCTGTTGGATTGCAACACCCCAGTGTTGACACATGCACCAAGTACACAGTAGTTGGACAGTGCAGAGGACACGGTGTGGACACATCACAGCTCTTGCCACTGAGTCAGTACAGGTTTACGGATGTAAGGGATGCCCAGAGTCAAATAGGAAATGCATGTGATGCATTCCAGCGACAGACACCATGATGCACCCATGTCCTGATAGCCAGCGCCACTATGGTGTGCATGTAGCACATGTCACTCCCCTGCAGGATCACCAATCAGTAGACACATGCCATGGCGGAGGCATGACTGCAAAGTCATACATCACTGTCTCAGTGATGTATGACTTTGCAGCCAGACAACAACACTCTGCACTGTGTCACAATAGTAGGTCATGGGGAATGCAAGTCCTGGAGCTGCACAAGTGCACATGTACATCCCCCCCACAACACATCCTCTTAACCCTCATCTGTCCAGGTCATACCTATTGGACATATGGGAGACCTGTGACACTACCCTCTGAACCTGAGCCCCTCACACTCTGCTGTGCATGGGGAACAGCTGCCTGAACTTCACATTTACATGCCCCAGTCTGCATGGGCAGCTGATCAGACACCTATGTGTCACACAAGTATCGTCTCCTATGGTCACATCTCCAGTGGCATGCTGAGCCCCTACCAAGAAACTCCACAGCAGTCCTGGCGACTAATCCACAGCACACTGACACAGAGGCAGACACCTGAGGGGTCAAATCACTGTGCACAATGTGTCCTCTGATACACGGGAGTGGGAGTACAGAGTGTATTGTATGGCCTGGAGTAGGCATGACTGTCCAGCCCCACATGAATGAGGGATGAGCCCTGGACTGTAGGCAGCTGGCTAAGTATGTGTGACACACGTCATATACATACTCCTGGGGCCCAAACATTGTTCCCACCCGCAGCATGGGTGTGTGCCAGGTACCCCAGCCACATGTGGTGGATCAGCTCAGCAATTGGACCACAGATCAAAGTAACACGCTGAATACATGTCAGAATACAGGCATTGTGTAAGCAATGGACCCACCCATGATGCCCACCACAGAGTCAGGGAAACAGATGCTGTCTCCCACCTTGAGTCAAGCAAACTGCAAGGACACAGTCCTAAGTGACAGAATTCCCTGCATGTAAGGGCCACACCTGGGTATCAGATGAGGAGTGGGCAGTGCACAATAGAGGGACATGGCTCCTGGACAACATGACTGCTGTACTGTGGCAGTTCAACCTGGCCCGAGGAGGGCACATAACATGTTAGACAGAGTACACAGTGCAGTCTTTGACTCACCCCCTCCTTGCTGCTCTCTGGCCTTCAGCTGCCCATCCAGGTCTGGAAAGACCACCGCCAGGATCCTGAGCATGTGGGGGGTCAGGGTCCGTGTTCCGCCCCTCCTGCGAGGAGGCGACAGCTTCAGCTGGACCCGTGCAATCCTCCGGGTCCAGCCCCGAAGGTCCTGCCACCTCTTTTGGCAGTTGCGGATCCGGCGCTTGTAGACCCCCACGGACCGGACAGCCCGGACGATGTCCTTCCATATCTCATGCTTCCGATGGGCAGAAGCCTGTCAGGATGACAAAGTGATAAGGCCATTACTACACATGCAACATATCCGTGCATGACACAGTTGCATATACATGTCGCAATCACAGGGGCACATGGTGTACCCAGGCAGTGCACGGCTGCCCATGGACAGTTTTCCAGAAGTCACTACATGGTATCATAGCATGGGGAGTAAAACCCTGTTCAGAAGCACTGTCACTGCACCATACCTGTCCAGTGCAAGTCACTACACACTATGGGGGGTGACAACTACTCAGTGAGCCTGCTAGCCAGTGGTGTGCTGACTCTCAGCCTTGCTAGTCAGACAAAATGCACATTCAGAAAGGCAGTGCACAGAACACTCACCTGCTCCCCTGGTGTCCCATACAGCTTGCTGTACTGTGGAAGTAGGCTGTCCAGCAGGGCCTGGTTCTCTTCAAGGCTGAAGGCTGGGGCTCTCTCCACAGTACGTGCCATTGCAGGGTCCAGAGGGGCAGAGACAGCAGCAGTGCAGTGGCAGATGTCGTCCTGGAGCATGTAGTGCAGGCAAGTGGGCTCTCAGGGGAACATGCAGCAATATATATGTGCTGGAGAGGCAGATACTGTCCCTTGTGTCCAAAGTGATAGGTCCAAGTCGTTTGCATCTTCTGAATCTGGCCAATCCATGGAATAGCAGCACCAAAACACGCCCACAGCATCCTTCAAAATTTCAACTTCATGACATACATGATTTTGCAACATTGTTGTGGGTGACCAACTGATTTTCCAGCAACCGACTCGTTCGAATATTCGAAAACGCGTCCGTTGCCAGGCAAGCCCATTGTCAATGGGTGCGCACCGATCGGTCCATTGAGGTACAACGCGCACAGGGGTACAACGCGTACCCGCACACATTGAAAGCAATGGGCCGGCCGGAGGCACCGATCGGTCCATTGCAGTACAACGCGCACAGGGGTACAACGCGTACCCGCACACATTGAATGCAATGGGCCGGCCGGAGGCACCGATCGGTCCATTGCAGTACAACGCGCACAGGGGTACAACGCGTACCCGCACACATTGAATGCAATGGGCCGGCCGGAGGCACCGATCGGTCCATTGCAGTACAACGCGCACAGGGGTACAACGCGTACCCGCACACATTGAATGCAATGGGCCGGCCGGAGGCACCGATCGGTCCATTGCAGTACAACGCGCACAGGGGTACAACGCGTACCCGCACACATTGAATGCAATGGGCCGGCCGGAGGCACCGATCGGTCCATTGCAGTACAACGCGCACAGGGGTACAACGCGTACCCGCACACATTGAATGCAATGGGCCGGCCGGAGGCACCGATCGGTCCATTGCAGTACAACGCGCACAGGGGTACAACGCGTACCCGCACACATTGAATGCAATGGGCCGGCCGGAGGCACCGATCGGTCCATTGCAGTACAACGCGCACAGGGGTACAACGCGTACCCGCACACATTGAATGCAATGGGCCGGCCGGAGGCACCGATCGGTCCATTGCAGTACAACGCGCACAGGGGTACAACGCGTACCCGCACACATTGAAAGCAATGGGCCGGCCGGAGGCACCGATCGGTCCATTGCAGTACAACGCGCACAGGGGTACAACGCGTACCCGCACACATTGAAAGCAATGGGCCGGCCGGAGGCACCGATCGGTCCATTGCTGTTCAACGCATCACTGTACATGTGACTGGCATATGTCAGCATGCCTGTCTCAGATGGACATATGCCAGCCACAGATAGCTCCCAGGGAGTGAGGGGCACACCTACATCACGACAGCCTGTCCAAACCTTATCATAAGGCATGTAAGGCTGCATTTCCTATTGTGTGTATGTTGGTGTACATGTTGTCCTGTGGGTGTCACCTGTGGGCAGCCACCCCCAGGCTGTGCACGTGTTAATGGGGACAGGATCCTGGGTGTTACGTGTACGTGACCACTGTGATGTGCAACTGTTCATATCTGTGCATGTGCCATGGTCACATTTCACAGTGGTGTTTGTGTATGTCATGTCACATACCCCGTGAGTCCCATGTGGGACGGTATGTTTGAGCCAGGGTGTCCCAGTGGCACAATAGTGATGGCCCTCCACAGTCTTTGTGCATGTAGTGTTTACAATGTCTCTGATTTCATGTGCACAATGGGAGACAGTCTCCACATCCACGTTGTGTGTGCATGGACTCTGATGTTGTGCGTGTGTGTCACAGACGTCCATGGCTCTCCTGCCATGGCAAGTGTGGCCACTACCTGTGGGGGTCATGTTTGTTTTGTTGTGGTGTACACATGATACTCCAGGTGATGCCAGTGTCCATGTGGCATTACAGGGTCCCTGGGAATGTGCCTGTCGTTGAGCTGTGGTGCCTGGGGCACATCTGTCCTCACATGTCACTGGGGGGTGACTGTGACACAGCATCATGATATCCAATGGGCCAACCTGGGACAAATTGATGCCACCTGTAGGACCGTGTTGACAGATGTTGGCCATGTATGTACCATACATGTCGTTCCGGTACTGCACACTTCATGTAGTTGTGCCTCATGATGATGTATGTTGGGATCTTGAGTGTGTTCAATGCCGCATATGTGGGGTGACTGACGATCTTGCTTACTTCTCCTCTGCACTGCAGGGCTCCTGCTGTCCATCGGCCATTCCCAGACCTGGCAACGATGGTGGAACGGGACAGCATCCGACGGTACCGCTTCACCAGGCAGCTGATTGAGGATTTTGCAGTGCAGTTGTCCCCACATTTGCAGCCTGGCCGTCCGTATCCTACAGCGCTGACCCCCAAGGTGAAGGTGATGGCAGCCCTACACTTCTTTGCCACCGGTACCTTCCAACATACTGTGGCGTCTGCTGGTGGGATGTCACAGACCATGTTCAGCCGTGTGCTCCGCGATTTCTTGGCGGCAATGTTGCTCTTCCTGAACCGGTACATCTATTTCCCTAGACTGCGACGACTCACTGACGTGAAGAGTGACTTTTATGCCCTGGGGAGGATGCCGCATGTCATTGGCTCCATTGATGGGACACATGTGGCTTTGGTACCACCACAGGCCCAGGAGCAGGCCTACAGGAACCGCAAGCACTACCACTCGGTCAATGCACTGGTGGTGTGTCTTGCAGACATGACCATCACACACGTGTGTGCCCGTTTCCCTGGTTCAGCACACGATGCCTTTGTGATGAGGAGTAGTCGCATCCCCAGGTTGATGGCACAGATGCAGAACCAGCGTGCCTGGCTTGTCGGTGTGTACTGACTTTGTGCCATTGTGTGTGATCTGATCTGTAGTATTCCGCCCACTTTTCCAAGTCAGCTGATGTGCACTTGTCTGTCCGTAGGTGACTCGGGATACCCCAACATGCCGTGGTTGCTGACACCCCTCAGGAACCCTGTGACACCTGCCCAGATGCGCTACAATGAGGCACATGGTCGGACCAGGAGAGTGATTGAGCGGACCTTTGGTCTCCTGAAGAGCCGCTTCCGCTGCCTGGACAAGACCGGAGGGTCCCTCCCATATGCCCCTGCGAAAGTGTGCAAGATTATCATCGTCTGCTGCATGCTCCACAACCTGGCAGTGCGGAAGGAGTTGCCTCTCATCCAGGATGACGATGACCAACATCCGCCACCTGTGGAGGATCCTGGCCTGGAACACGATGCCAGTGACGATGATGATGATGATGGTGATGGTGATGTCCGCACACAGCTCATCACCAACTTCTTTAGCTGAATGTGAGTATCCTGAGGTGTCATGTCAATGATGTGAGTTGGCATGATGTGTGGGTGGTGCTCTGGTGCTGTTGGAGTGTGTCCATGGGCTACTTGACTGGATGTGTGTTGCGATGTGTGGTGACAGGTGGGCTGTACTCCCCAACAGTGTTGACATGCTAACTTGGTTCTGGGTGGGTATCTTGTAACATGTATTGTGCATGAGTTTTGCTGTTCTGTCCTGTACTCCATTGCTTTTGACTGTGTGTCATTTCTGTCCTTCACAGGGTACTTTCAGATTCGTTTGGTCAACTGTGTCCACCGACAACGTGATTGCACATCCAGGCTGGTAGCTGTTGTGTCCCTACAGGTGATGTGCGCCACACCCATGGACTTCCTTCTGTCTACAGTTGTTGACTGTGTGCCCGCTACCAGGTGGGGTTACCTTGCATCTGTAGTGGTTACGGCATGTTGCTACTGTGTAATAAACCTGTGCTTCACTTAGTGATGTGCGTTGTCTGTGGTCACACATTTGACTGCCATTTGCTTACTGCACCTGTGGGCTACTTGACTACAACTGGGAATGGGTGTGGTGTCTGTGCATTGCACCGTCTTCCCTGGCAACATCAGTGTAGGCAATGAGTCAGATGGCCTAGGTGTGTATGTGTTGTGTAGCCCTGGTGGTGTGTCTCCCTCATATGTGTCACGTTGCCTGTACTCACATGCCTGTGTTGTCCTTGCTGTTGCAGTTCGCATACACAGTGTAATTTTGTTGTTCATCATCCCCATAACAGTACCCACGTTGGAATCACGACAGAGGCAAGTATGGTGTATTATTGTGTTTATTGTGATACATCTGTGATAATAGTGCATAGGATGGATTGTGCTGTACATGAATCTTGCAATCCCAAGTTCCTAGATGAATAGAAAGTCCAGGTAGACAGGATCCCCAGTATCGGGGCCACAGTTGTCTGACACATTGTTCCAACTTGTACTCCCCATGCAATGTGTGGGAGTAGTGTTGCCATCAACAGGGTGAACAGTCTGTGCACAAAGGCGAAAATCCAGAACAGGTTCAGGCTTCCTGGGAGTTGCGCTTGGCCATCAGCCTCTCACTTTCCCCTCCTCGGACGACCCCTCTTCTTGGGGGGGGGCCCTCAAGTGCAGGCTGCTGCGGTGCAGGGGACTCTCCGCCAGAGTCCTCCTCCCTCCCTGTGGCAGTTGCAGTTTGTTCGGTACCAGATGTTGTTGGCACACAGGGAGGTGTGGACTGGTTGCTGTTCATCTGGCGGAGGCATTGTAAAATGTCCCTGTGCACCGCCGTCATCTCATGTAGTACATCCCACTTGGACTCCACGCGGGTCATGTGGGAGTCCACACGTGACATGTGGGAGTCCACACGTGACATGTGTGACTCCACATGGGACATGTGGGAGTCCAAGCGGGCATGATGGGCAGCCTGCTGCTGTTTGATGTCTCTGAGGAGCCCCACTACCTGGCTGAGCTCTCCGGTGCTGGACTGGTACGCATCAGCTATGCGTACCAGTTGTGGGTCTTCATGCACACCAGCAACGTCTGCAAGCAGCGACCTCTGTCTCCCACCCCTCCCACCACCCCTGCTGACATGTGCAGTGTGTGCAGTTGCACGCACAGATAACCCTGGTCCACCTTGGGGGTTGGTGGTGGTGGTGGTGTCCATGGCCCCAGGTTGGTCCAGGGTCACTGCGCTGGTGTTGTTCCTTATTCTGTCCATGTCGGCAGGGATGGTATTCGTGGTGACAGTCGTTGGAGGGGTGGGTGCAGGGGGTGCAGCTGGTGGACCTGCTGGTGCTGCAGCTGGTGGTCCTGCTGGTGCAGCATGTTGACTTGCACCGGATGTGCCAGGTTGTTCTTCATCGTCCGAGGAGGACAGAGGCTGTACGACGCCAGTGAGCTCGGCATCCTCTTGAGCCTGGGACTGGGACTCCTCAGCGTCTGCTGCTGTGTCCCTATCATCACCTGTTTTTGGGAGACACAAACAATGTATGTCATGTTTCTGCAGGCATCAGTGGTTGACACACCTGACAGTTGTGACTGTGCCTCGGGGTGCGGGCCTGTACATTGTATTGTCCTAAGTCGTCACAGTCAGGGGTTGATATTGGTGTGGCACATTGTCCTGCATTATTTGGGCATTTCTATGTATTCTCTGGGGTGTGAACATGGTCTGCATTGATTGTGTTTGGTTGACAGCCAGACCTCCTTCCCACCCACCCACCCACCCAGTCAGTTATCCCACCATGGAACGTGCTTGCATTGCAGGGAGTGTAAGTTGTCTCTCAGGATGTCAGTCAGAGGTGTCCTGCTGTTTGTTGGTGCACAGTTGGCAGCAGGGCCTTGTGCTCCCCGCAGCAGTAGCCAGTGTCAGCCATCTTGTGAGTCCTTCTCCACTCCCTGTGATGTGAGCATGGTTCAGGGTGGTGTTGATGGGCCAGTTGTGAGGCTGAGCAATGTCTGTGACTACGACTCCCATCATGCTATTGCCTCCACCCCCTTCCCAGCATGCCCATGCTTCCTTCCTTTTGACTCTGCTTCCCTGTGGGGTGGGCTGGCTGTGCTGACAGGATGGCTGGGAGTGTTGTCCTGGCAGTTGTTTGGCTAAGAGTCCCAAGAGTGTCCCTGTGCTTCACACAACATAACCCAGGGTGGTGGTGCTTTGTGGGATCTTGTGTTAGGATGGAGGGCATTGCATTCTACCAGGTGGGTACTGTGGAGTTTGTGTTGGGGGGGGGTGTGAGGGGAGGTGCTGGTGACTATGGTCAGTGCTGCAAGTCCCCCTTCCCACCCAGCCAGCCGGATATCCCACCATGGAACGTGCTTGCATTGCAGGGAGTGTAAGTTGTCTCTCAGGATGTCAGTCAGTGGTGTCCTGCTGTTTGTTGGTGCACAGTTGGCAGCAGGGCCTTGTGCTCCCCACAGCAGTAGCCAGTGTCAGCCATCTTGTGAGTCCTTCTCCACTCCCTGTGATGTGAGCATGGTTCAGGGTGGTGTTGATGGGCCAGTTGTGAGGCTGAGCAATGTCTGTGACTACGACTCCCATCATGCTATTGCCTCCACCCCCTTCCCAGCATGCCCATGCTTCCTTCCTTTTGACTCTGCTTCCCTGTGGGGTGGGCTGGCTGTGCTGACAGGATGGCTGGGAGTGTTGTCCTGGCAGTTGTTTGGCTAAGAGTCCCAAGAGTGTCCCTGTGCTTCACACAACATAACCCAGGGTGGTGGTGCTTTGTGGGATCTTGTGTTAGGATGGAGGGCATTGCATTCTACCAGGTGGGTACTGTGGAGTTTGTGTTGGGGGGGGGGTGTGAGGGGAGGTGCTGGTGACTATGGTCAGTGCTGCAAGTCCCCCTTCCCACCCAGCCAGCCGGATATCCCACCATGGAACGTGCTTGCATTGCAGGGAGTGTAAGTTGTCTCTCAGGATGTCAGTCAGTGGTGTCCTGCTGTTTGTTGGTGCACAGTTGGCAGCAGGGCCTTGTGCTCCCCACAGCAGTAGCCAGTGTCAGCCATCTTGTGAGTCCTTCTCCACTCCCTGTGATGTGAGCATGGTTCAGGGTGGTGTTGATGGGCCAGTTGTGAGGCTGAGCAATGTCTGTGACTACGACTCCCATCATGCTATTGCCTCCACCCCCTTCCCAGCATGCCCATGCTTCCTTCCTTTTGACTCTGCTTCCCTGTGGGGTGGGCTGGCTGTGCTGACAGGATGGCTGGGAGTGTTGTCCTGGCAGTTGTTTGGCTAAGAGTCCCAAGAGTGTCCCTGTGCTTCACACAACATAACCCAGGGTGGTGGTGCTTTGTGGGATCTTGTGTTAGGATGGAGGGCATTGCATTCTACCAGGTGGGTACTGTGGAGTTTGTGTTGGGGGGGGGTGTGAGGGGAGGTGCTGGTGACTATGGTCAGTGCTGCAAGTCCCCCTTCCCACCCAGCCAGCCAGCCAGATATCCCACCATGGAACGTGCTTGCATTGCAGGGAGTGTAAGTTGTCTCTCAGGATGTCAGTCAGTGGTGTCCTGCTGTTTGTTGGTGCACAGTTGGCAGCAGAGCCTTGTGCTCCCCACAGCAGTAGCCAGTGTCAGCCATCTTGTGAGTCCTTCTCCACTCCCTGTGATGTGAGCATGGTTCAGGGTGGTGTTGATGGGACAGTTGTGGGGGGGGCAATATGTGTGAGTGCGACTCCCATGATGCTATTGGCTACACTGACTTGGCCAGCATACACAGAATTCCTTCCTTTGAGTGGTCTTCACTGTGTGTTGGTGTTGTTGTGGTGGCTACATGTGTGGATGTGTGTGTTAGTTCTATTTGTGCCACTGCCTAGCTGTAGTTGTGGTTGTGTTTGTACATGTGTTGGCACAGTTGGATGTGACTTTTTTGATGGCATGTGTTGTGTTTATCTGACTGACATACACATTTTGGGATGATTCTGTTCTAGTTGCTGTGTAATTGCTATGAGTGCATGGTTTGACTCTCCCCTTGACAGTGATGTGTGTGTTTTGTGGCAGTTTATTGTGTACATTTGTTGTGTACTCACCAGGCTCTGGGATGTCCTCTAGTCCATATACGCTCACTGGCGGAAGGATGGCCCGCACCTTCTCCTCCCAGGGCCTGAGGTATACTGGCTTGGCAGGAGGGCCACTGCCGGTGTATTGGCTCAGGTGGTAGTCTTTCTTGAGCAGCTCCCGGACCCTCCTGCGCACGTCATACCACCTGTTCTGGATGTCGGTCTTTGTGCGCCGACATGGTGATTGGGCGTTCACCCTGTTGATGATCCTCTCCCACATCTTGGTTTTCTGCGACATGGGGGTCTGTTGGACCAGAGTGCCAAACAGCTGTGGCTCCACCCTGAGGATCTCGTCTACCATGACTTCCAATTCACTATCTAGGAACTTGGGATTCTTCTTGGGGGGCATGGTGATGGGTGGTGATAGTGGGTGATGTGTGTGTTGGTGTGCAGGTGAGGGTGTGTGGGTGTGTGTTGTGCTGGGTGTATGTGAGGTAGGTATTTGTTGGTGTGCTGCTGGTGTGTGGCTTGTGTGAGGGATGAGCTGTGGGTGTGTGGTTGCTTTCTCTTGGGTGCTGGCAGTGGAATGGCATTTGCAAAGGCTCATGGTAGTGATTTGTGTCCTTTATATAGGTGGAGTTGTTGGTGTGTCTTTGTTCTCTGTCCCCACCCCCCCCAGTATTTATTGGCTTGGTAATTGCTTGTTTGGCCTTTTTTTGGTTGATTTTTCCTTTGTGCTGTTTGTGTATGTTGGAAACGTTCTTGTGACCGAGTCGGACCCTGCATTGGTCTCGTACGGTGTTTTCCGTTTCGTTCACGCTGTGTTTGTGCAGTTTTGTATGCTGCGTACGCGTCGGTCGCGGTGTATTGTGTTGCTTCGGCTCGGTTTTGTATGCGTGTCGGTCGTACGGCTTGTCCTCCGTCCGACTCGGTCGTGTTTTTCGCGCCTTGCATCGTACTTTGCAGGTTGGAGTTGGCGGGTACGATTCGGTCGGATTTGTTCCGGGTGCGTGTCGGTCGGTTGGATTCGCGTGTTTTTCCGGCCGGATTGCTATTTTCCGAGCGGGTCGGTCGGTCGGCTTGGTTTCCTGACGTGTCGGTCGGATTTATCGCGGCTTGCATCGTACTTGGCGTGTCGGGCGCCACTGGTACGTGTCGGTCGGTATTTTTTCCGGATCCGAGTCGGTCGGTGCTTTTTCCGGCCCGAATCGGAATCGACCCCATAGTCTGCTCTTTCTACCTGTGGAGCAGGATAACAAAGTAGAATACTTACGATTAAATAATGATACATGCCAAGAACTTGGTAGAGACCTTAAAAAATTAAAAGTTTTGATAATAGATGAAGTGAGCATGGTTTCCAACTTAATGTTGGCGTTCGTCATCTTCATATTCAGGAGGTACTGAAAATGTCTTATGATGTGCTATTTGGAGGCAAACATGTAATTGTGTTTGTAGACTTGCTACAACTAACACCTGTAAAACGTCAACCAATTTTCAACAACCTCTTACAGGACCAAGCACGGAATTAAGTGGGAAGCATAAGCAATAGAAACATTTTGTTGCATTTCAGAAACACAGAATTAACACAAGATATGAGGCAAGCGAACGAAGAATACACAAACATATTGAAAGACACAAATGAAGCAAAGCTTATGCGAAACACAAGCAAATTATTTCCTAACCTTCATTCACCTCTTGAAGTTATGCATTTTCTTCATTCACAATCAAAACACATGGTTTCTTTAATGCCAACTGTTGAAGAATGTGCTCAATTAAACTATCAAATGCTACATCTGGAAAAAGAAACAATTGTTCATCTTCCTTCTAAAGATAAAGAGGAGAATCATGGACTAAACATAACTGCAAGAGGCTGACTTAGTATATGGTGCACACTTATTTAAGTGAGGCACATTGCACTAATCCAGACAACCCTTATGGTGACTTTAGTGGTCTTTGATAACCTTTGAAAGGTCTCAAAGTGGAAGCTGGTGAGAGCAGCGTTCAGGCTTATCTTGAAGGAGTGTAAAGTAACTTGTTATACCATTTCAATCTTTAGTGTAAGTTAAATGAAAAAGAAACACTGTTTATATAAAAATTCTTCTATTTATTACACAACACTCATCAACACATTGGTATATCTCCTACCCAGAGATATCCACACAAGAACACTTCAAAAACAATCAGGTAAGTAGCACAAAATACAGTGGTCTCCAAGGGGAGACCATACCATATACTAAAAAAGTGGAATGCGAACTGCAAAGGAGAACGGGACTTGGACCTGAAGACCCAGAGGACCCGGGGACACAAGGTACCACCCAAGGAAAGTACCCAGGAAGCCCACGGAGGCTGTGTGCAGAGTGGAAACACAGCCGCATTTCCAACGGAAGTCAATGGAGAAGTCGTGGTTGCAGTTGCAGTTTTAAAGAAGAAGGACCCTTACCGGAGGACCCTGAAGAAACCCTTTAGATGACAGAGGGTTGGAGAGCCACCACACCCGTGGATGCCCCAGGAACCATGTTACCTGCACCAAGCTGCATAGGAGTGAAGTGACGTCGGAACCTGCCATAGATCGCAATGGGAGACTTCGAAGAAGATGCGTCTGGAAAAAACTGCGAAGGAGTCCAGTGGAATCCAAGAGTGGATTCTGGAAGTGAAGAACCTGCAAGCAGAGGGGACAGAGTCCATGCCATTCGGAGGTGACCAGGAGGCACGGAGCCACAATGCCCACAGATGTTGAGAGTTTCTGACGAGTCAACGGTGACCTTGTCGCTGCAGCTGTGAGGACCAGGCGATGCTGAGGAGGACCAGGAGACGTGCATGAGCTGCCCCACATCGGATGTCGGCGACTAGGTGGTGGGTGTCTGGTTGGAGCACCAACAAGCCTTGGTAGCTGCAACTGGCATGGAAGACGAAACAGAAGCAACGTTGGGACAAGCAAGGTCCAAGGGACTCACCAACAGCAGGAGAGTCAGAGCAGGCCAGAGCAAGCAAGGGAGCCCACTGAAGCAAGAGAAGACCCTCAGGAGGACCCACAGGCCAAAGACACAGGAGTCACAAAAGGACATCGAGCAGCTCACCAAAGATGGAGGCCAACGGTGCAGAGGATGCTGTGAGGACACTGATCTTGGAGGGAAGAGGTGCTGGTGGCTGGAGGTTCCGCAGCCGAAGATCTCTGGAGTGCAGAGCCAACAAGCCTTAGCAACGACAAGTTGACGCGGTGCACAGGGGTTTGGTCCCAGCGGTTCCGACGAGGGATACTGGCCTCATAATTGCAGAGCGGTCAGGGCAGGCCTCAAGGATGTTGCAGAACCACGACCTGTGTTGCTGAGCCTCAGGAAGTCCGTAGGACGACCGGAGCAGCAGACCGGTCAGCTTCGTTATGGTGCTTGCAGATGCAGGGAAGGGAAGGGACTCCCTCACTCCAAAGAAGATTTCGTCAGGGTGTCCCTGATGCCCACAGGTCTGTTTAAGAACCTGGAAAAAGCACAGACACAGACGACGAAGAAGACTTGAAGAACAGCGAGACCAGAAGCAGCGGGAATCTTTCTTGGTGCAATCTCGGTTCCAGGCGAAGTCCAAGTGTCCAGACAAGTGAAGAGCGATGTAGTTTCAGGGTTGAGTCTTGTCCCACAACGAATCTAAGGACCCACCCACAGGTAAGCCCTTAAGTACCCGAAGGAAAGGGTTGGAACAACTCGGGGGTCCCTCCCAGAGGAGGGGCTGTACAGAGGGGAGGATATTCTGAAGTCCTTTGTCCAGTTTCGCGCCAGAGCGGGAACCAAGGGTTCTTGAACTGGCTCAAACTGGATTATGCAAGGAGGGCACACAAATTGCCCTTCAAAGCAGTCGGGAGGCGTTGACAAGTGGCTCCACCTCAGCCCAATATACTAAGCCCTGATGGGAGGTAGTCACACTACCCTGACACAGGAAACCTATTGTTCTACCTTTCCATGCTCAAGCTCAGCTCCTCAGCAGGAGAGCAGAATCGTGTCTGTTGTCGGCAGCAGCACAAGCTTGCTGGCAGACCCTGAAAGGCTGTTACCGGGAGTACAGGGGGTCCCCTAAGCAGCCCACAGTACATGGGATCATACTTCCAACACTGGAATTGGTGTTGGGGTATGATTCCAACATGTTTGATACCAAACATGACCGGGTTTGGTGCAGCCACTATATAGTTAGACATCTCGTAATGACGGATGTCCACTATATATCTAAGGATGGCTGAACACACTTACAAAGCCTGGAGAATCGACTTCAGGGTTTGTAGGGGTGTCCTGCTCCCTCACACTAATAACCAAGCACCCTGCCCTCAGGACTGAAGAGCCTGCCATAGGGGTGACTTATAGGTTTAAAGTGCAGTGGACTCCGATATAAGGCAGCTTATATATAGCTCTGGCAGTACCCATGCATTCATGCAATCACCCAGACACTACATAGATACTCATACAATGACCCAGGCACTACGAATGCACTCATGCAATCATTCAAACACTACTCTTACACTCAACCATTCGCACAGCTCTTACGCATAGTCAGCCATTCACTTCGCGACTAATTATGCCCATATCAAATGAAACAAGCACTATTCTTTCACTTATTCATTCACTTATGTATTATGCATGCGCTCATCCACTCACTGACGCACTACTTATACAAAACTAACACTGATCATACACACATTCATACAAGCAATCACTTTCACTACATACAATTTTTCTATGTTTAACCAGTTTAGGTGGTTCCATTAGAATCTTTTTTGTTTTTTGGACCTATTTTTTTTCAGATTTTTTTTTTTGGGGTGTTTTTCATTTTTTTAAAACAAAAAAAAGTGAAAGAGTCCAACTCTGCTGTTTCTTTTCAAACAAGAAACACAAGCAACAACAAAAAAATAAAATTAACACTTGTGAGCTCTGATGAGTGTTTTGATGGCGTCAATGGAGAGCTCTCCAACACAGAGAGTTGTTAAACATTTTCCACAGTGGATGCCAGCATCCGCCAACTCTGGAACAATGAGAGGTTGTGGAGTATTCACGACAACCCCTGCAGATGTTGATGGTTGTGTTCCATCATTATTGGCTGCTTCTTCCCTTCTTCGGCGCTCCACCTCTCGTGCAAGACGAACAGCGTGCATTGTATCAAGATGTTTTTTCATGGAAGAAGTACCACATGAGTACTTCTTTTCTGATCCTCTTGAGAGGACTTTGTGACAAACTGTAGATGTCACCTTACGTGCGTTCACTTTCTTTTCCGCTTTCAGGCACAGTGAATAAAGCCCAAACGATGCTTTCCCTCCTCTTCTTCACTGGCTCCTCCACCTCTTCCATCTCCTCCTCCTACTCTTCAGGGAACGCTGATGCCATTTTTTTTTTTTTGCAAAAATGAAAAACACCCCCAAAAAAACAAAATTAACAGAGCCTACAAAACAGGTAGTCTTCAAGCCAGACACCAACAAAATGAAAACCTCTTTAACTAAAACTAAGCTTTCTTTCTATGTGACATGGAGTCGCGTAGGGGTCGCGCACCCGTCGCGCACCCGTAAAATGTACTAAATGTAATATAAAGCGGTAAATTACTATTAGGATATTGCGTTTCAAAGTATTTCAATGAAAAGTCTTTATGCAAAACAGATATTTAAACTTGAAACATTCATATTTCATACTTTTGAAATTACGCCGGAGTCGCGTCTCCTACGTGATCCTGGAAATACGTGACGGCAGGATTCGTGACCCCTACGCGTCTGGCGCCCAATGGTGAGCGTACACAAAAATGTGCTTTAAACATCTTAAAAATATTGCACAAGAACACTAATACACATTCTTAGGATTGATTAATAAACCTCTTTGTTAAAAAAATATATTATTTCAGTGAAAGTATGTATTTTAGGGTTACATTCGTGTAACGGATTCGCGCACCAAACGTGTAGCTCAGCATCCGGTACGCGATACTATCGCGTCCACAAAAATCTGTTTAAAACATTTTAAAACAAATTTATAACTTCTTTATTACTATTTTTATGTACTCAGTAATAGACCTCTACATCAAAAAAAATATTAATTTGTTCTAAATAGGTTTTTTAGAGTGATATTCGTATAACGGATCCGCGCACCCACCGCGTAGGGTCGCCTACGGTACGCGACCTTTTTAAAAAAAATATATATATATATATATAAAGAAGATAGTTATCATAATAAAAGAACAAAACAACTTCCATACCATTAAAAGCAATCATACCAAATTTAATTTAGCAAAAATACTTTAAAAAATATGCTAAACATTTTTTTTTCTTTTTCTTTTTGAATTGAAAATTCGTTATATAATATCACACTGTACAAATTTACAAACAAGAAAACAATGTTAATTCAAATAAATACTATAAATCTTTGATCAGCTATGTTATATATATTTTTAAAAACTGATTATAATTATTTTAAAACTTTATAGAAATACTTTAAAAAACTTAGACAAAAAATAGTTACAAACATCTTCTCATAAATAAAATAGTCTAAAAAACCTTAGAAATTTGTTGAAAAAAACCATAGGTTTCAGGGACGTTATAGTTAGGAATTAGCATTTAAAAAAACCTTTGAAATTCATTGAAAAAACCATAGGTTTCAGGGACGTTATAGTTAGGATTAGGATTTAAAAAACCTTAGAAATTCACTGAAAAAACCATAGGTTTCAAGGACGTTATAGTTAGGAATTACCATTTTAAAAAACTTAGAAATTCACTGAAAAAAACCAGAGGTTTCAGTTATGTTATAGTTAGGCTGACAGTTTACTCATACAAAAGTCGAGAAATTCAGCTGTTATATCATGCCCCCACAATGCACTGCTGATGACATCACATATTACATCATACATGACATGGTCAGTGACATCACTGATGACATCTCAAATGACATCACTGATGCCATCACTGATGACATCATCCACTTCATATCTGATGCACCTCCTCACACCCTAATATCTTTCATACACCCACTCTAAAATACAGACTACCATTCTTGAAACTATAAACACACCAATACCAGTTAGTACATACCCACTCACTGAATCATAGGTCTACATACTCATCCACTCACGTGCCCATACAGTCACTCATTCACGCAGTCACTCATCAATACAGCCACTAATTTATGCACTCATATACCCATACAGACACTCGCACATCCCCACTCACCCATAGATTTACTCACAAACCTAGTCAGTTACCCAAATATTCAATCACACTACCATTTACTCACCTGTACAGTTATACACACACCACCTCGCTTATTCATACAGCTACTAACACACACTGACTCTCTTATACAATCACTGACACAAGCAAACACTCATCCATACAGCCACTCTCACACTCACTCACACATAGTCACTTATATACTCCAACACTCACATATACTGCCTTTCACATATGTAGTTACTCACACATATACCACTGAAACATCCATACTCACCAACACAGCCATACACACACTCAGACACCCATACAGTCCCTCACAACACGCACTCATGAACCCATACACCCTGTGATTCACCCACTCACACATCCATGCAGGGAGTCACCCACCCACACAGACACTCAGGCACCCATACAGATACTCAAACAACCAATCAATAATCCATATAGACACTCATGTAGCTACTCACCAAACCATGTAGCCATTTACACACCAACTGAAAGACTGATACAGACATCCATACAGATTAGTCACTCACCCATACATTCACTGGGATACGTATAATTACTCACAGTCAGTCACGCGCCCACTGAATCATCCATACAGACTCTCATATACCCATTCATTCTTCAATACACTATGGCGTATATATATATATATATATATATATATATATATATAATATTCTTAAACTTTTTATAAACACTCATACTCACTGGATGATGTCATCAGTGATGTCATCAGTGATGTCATTTGAGATATCATCAGTGATGTCACTGGCCATGTCATGTGTGATGTAATATGTGACGTCATAAGCAGTGCATTCTGGGGGCGTGAGTTACAGTTAGCTTACCCAACTATAACGGCTGAATTTCTCTGCTTTTGTTTGAGTAAAATGTCAGCCTAACTATAACATAACTGAAACCTCTCTTTTTGTCAGTGAATTTCTAAGTTTTTTTAAATGCTAATTCCCACCGCTTTACCTAATAAAATAGAAAAAAAACATATACATAACAAATTTATATTAAACACAATACAGGGTGGCTCTTAAAAGAGCCTTTGTTGGTTTTGGTAGGTAAACATATTTAAATATGTTTGTGAAACCAAGTCTTCAGATCTATAAGGAAATGATGGTTTCCATAGGTTGTTACATGTTCACCATCAGGACGATTAGTGCTGCATTGGGATATTTGATATCTAAATGAAAAATGGAAGATATTCCATGAGCTTGAAGGAATCATGACACTGCTTTGTTGACCTGTCTTCGAGTCTTTTCAAGCAACATTTATACTAGACCACTTCCTCTTTTGTCTCTGACAAATGTTAGAGAAGACAAAATGTGTGTTCAGAAACAGACATTAGGGTGGGAAATATCTCCTTTATCTCAATTTGAAGTCTATCTGATTGGCCTATATCATTGCCACCACAGTATATAACCATAAAGTCTTGATGGTCACATGCACTAACAGATGAAAATATAGGGAGTAAATGATTCCATCTCAAACCTCTTTCACCAATCCATGTTATTTCTATTCCTTTCAAATCAAATTTGTTTAAAAAGCTGCTTTCTTGGCATGCTGTCTGGTCGACAATATGAAACTGTGCCCAACACAGCAAACATGAACCATCTTGGATACGCACTGACATACAAGAATGTGGAACAGAGAGGCTGACAAATAAATAAATACAGAGTTAGATGATCAGTCATTAGGAAAGTAAATTACATCAACAACTTAATTTTGAAAGGGGAACAATAATTGGCTTAAATAGAAATTGGGCTACTAATGTAGCACAATATTACCTAAAAATAAATTGAACTAGACTGCAGAAATTAATTTTCATAAATATTACAAAGGCATACGAAACACATTTCTGGTCACATGACAATGAAAACCAATAGAAAATTAGTTAAATACAATTAAGAAGAAAAGCATTATGTGATTGGTCATTAACAGAAAGTGGGCTATAAACATTGCCCAATATTACTAAACACATTTCTGCTTACATGAGTATGAAAGTGACTAGAAAACTAGATAACAAAGGCAATGGAAAAGTAAAGCATTACGTGATAGGTTAATAAGAGAAAATGGGCTATGAACAGGGCTCAATAATACTAAGTAACACCAACCACCAAATAACACTCTGTTGACTCCTGGAAAGCAGTTCAGCTGCATTTCTTCAATATATTACAGAGAGAGTGCATATTATACCTCATCACCTCCATCTATATATTGCTACATAACACAGGTAGTTATTTATGGAATACTGTTTGAAAAATAATATTGGGAAATAGATAAAAAAAATAATACATGTATAATGACAATCAATATTTTAACCATTGCTTCTTTATGTCATTTGTAAAACTGATTTGCCCACATTCAACAATGCCTACAAAAGAATACCTAGAGAAGCAAAACAACTGCACTACAGAGAGAGGATAGATAAAATAATTGAACAGATAGGAGGACGCCTACAGAAAAACAATACTACTGATAAGACTACTCACAATGTTTCTGCTATTTCTATGCACCCTAACTGTAGTAGTAAAAAGATTAATAGGAAGCAAGTGCCAAAGAGACCACAATTAACAGTTGGCCATTCCAACAAATAAAATGATGCCTATTCAAAAAAAAGTTACACTTTCACAAGAAACTATTTCTGAAATCATGAATCAGATTTGCACTTGCTGCCTAACAACACATCAGACTTGCAAAACACACTGTTACACCGTGTCTCACATGATACTGGCTAACTTCACAATGGTCACCCGGTGAGGAGCAGATATCAAACTGTGGCAGACAAGGCGAGCTGGAAACCACTGAGTGAATTTCCAGCTCGTCTTTTGAGGCTGTAAGTAGCCAATGTCTATTAAGGGGTGTGAAAACACCACAGGACATTGGCAGCAGCCTTTAGTTTTTTTGCATTTTTGGAAGGGAAGAGGTGGTTGATGAGGGCAGGGGATGGACGCAGACAGGCTTCTCAGGTTTTTCTCAGCATAAAACCCCTCTCCCTCCAAGACACGCCCCTTGTCACACTGCATATATTATTTTCAAGTTGGCAGGTCTGCACATTATAAGAAGCAAGTAAAACCGATTGATCTGCTTGAAAAAAACAAAAATGAGGATAAATGGGTGTGGAGAAATCGAACTCTTTCTCTGTGTGGAAGAAAGATACAATGTGTGTGAATGCCATGTAATCTGCAATTACTGACTTGGCAAACTAGACCATAACTTCATGCCTTTATGAGGAATTCATAACAATTTTGGTAGTGTACTCAATTCCATCCGAACTACAGCAACAGAATTTATATGAAAGCATTTCAATTCAAACAGTGCATCCTTTTCAAACCATTATTGGGATACAATCAAATCTGGAAAATTACCGCAACATGAATTAGCACTATAAGGAAACGTTAGTTTTCTTCTATTAGATTTCAACAAAAACATAACCACTTCTGGAATTGAATACACAATTGAGAAACCTTTAGTGGTTTTAGTTAATGGAGTACCTTAAAAAACAAAAAACATTTGGCAATAATTAATTAGAATAGAAAAAGTTCAGAGAGCACTACAGTACCTTCAGAAAAACAACATATTCTATACAAATCTGGACGTTGCTAAATTCATCTCGTATACATACTTATCATTTGGAAAAGAAAATCACACTGCACAATTTGAGCAGATTACTGAGTAACAAGATGAACAAATATAGGAACGTTCTAGTGTACGCCCACTACACTCCAGAGGCATGATGGGTGAGGCCTTAGAACTGTTATCAGATGAAGGAAGCTAGAGGAGAGCCTAATAGTGTCTGGGGACAAAACAGTAGAAGCAAGATGTTTATCCACATTTATTCGTACTGGAAAAGGTGGACAATAAGATGATTGTACAGTCCAGACTTCGGCATGTGAGTACTGAGCTACAAGATTATATATAGAGGATCCACGCTTTCAACAAGATATTCCTTATATTTTCACACTATTATACAAAACTGAACTTTCAGTTACTGCTTATGCTGTTGCACATGATATGCAAACCGGAAGCAAATGCTAATTTTTCAGATATTAACTGCAAAACATCCACAGAATCATGTTCTTTGGATCCAGCCAATGTTTGCAGATATTTCAACCACACATTTGAAGCTATGCTTTACTACTTAACCAACAAAAAGAAAAAAAAAGAGTATCAAGTAAGAGATGCATCACAGATCCAAATGCTTCTATGGATCAAAGATGTATCGAAGGTTGGATATGCCTCGGATGACTCTGTTTTAAGTTTTATTCCACATTATGTGACTTGTGAAATCTTAAAAAAAGATCAAAACAACTATGTGAGAAAGTTGTACGCTCTCAAACACATCAGTGCGGGAAATACTGCTTAAGAAAATATAGAATCAAATCTAAATATTACTCAAAATGTTGCTTTGGATTCCCTAGACCAATTCTACACATAGCAAGAGTCAACAATTTAATTTCATCTGTTAGACATGTGGTTAGTGGGACGTCACCACAAAACACTATCATAAAAGAATACAAGTATCACAACGGATCAATGACTGCAACCCTTTAATTCTACATATGTGGGATGCGAACATAAATATACAATCCATTACGGATAACGCTACAGCGGTTGCACATTATGTTACTTTCTACATTACAACAGGGAAAAAACAGATATTAAGGAAGTATGGGAAGATAGATCTGCTGAGCAAACCTTAACTAAAAGATTATACAGATTTAGCCTACAAATGCTATCTCAACATAAGGTCAGTAGCTATGAAGCATTGGACTGCGTAAGTTCCTCCAGCTTATATGGTAAATCACGTGTAATCGTGTGGCTTAGCTTAGGCTTATTACCAGTCATCACAACAAAGAGTTCTGAAAAGCTTACCCAAAACAAAATACCCAGAACATTTTGATCCCACGAACAAAGACATTATGAAAACAAATATGTTGGGACACATACTACCCAAAGAGAAGTTGATTATTAGAACAACTATCCCTCTATGAGGTTGCTCAGTTCTTCACATATAGAAATAATGTGGCACAATATAGCAACACTGGAAAATTTCGAGTTGAAGGTACCAATGGTTGCTTAATATGCCATGGTAAACCTACTCTTACTATTCATCGTAAACCAAAGTGTGACACAAGAATAAAAAAAATTCTACTACTTAGCACTTCTTCAACTATTTCAACTGTGGCGCAAAGGGAAAGTACTTAGAGGTCCCTTTCAGTCCTATGAAGATGCATTTAATGTTTATAAAATTGACATTGCATTGCCTGAATTTCAGACATACTTACAAATGTTGGATGAAGAAATAGAAGGAGGGAAAAATATAAATGCAGATACTCATCTACTAATAATACTTCACTTCCAGGACTGCTGAACCCTCTTGGACAACCAGTTATTGAAACTGAACCTGTGATTGCCATGGGCGAGGTTCAAAATGCAATGGACCAAGCGAAAAAGGATGCAGATAACTTAGACTACTGCTTATGTGCAGAAAGTTATGTGCTCTAATGTATCTTGTGTAGTTACTGCTCCTACTGGTTTAGCTGCACATGACATCAAAGGGATTACCTTACATAGTCTGCTCTTACTACCCGCGGAGCAGGATAACAAAGTAGAATACTTACAATTAAATAATGATACATGCCAAGAACTTGGTAGAGACCTTAAAAAATTAAAAGTTTTGATAATAGATGAAGTGAGCATGGTTTCCAACTTAATGTTGGCGTTCGTCATCTTCATATTCAGGAGGTACTGAAAATGTCTTATGATGTGCTATTTTGGAGGCAAACATGTAATTGTGTTTGTAGACTTGGTACAACTAACACCTGTAAAAGGTTAACCAATTTTCAACAACCTCTTACAGGACCAAACACGGAATTAAGTGGGAATATAAGCAATAGAAAAGTTTTGTTGCATTTCAGATACACAGAATTAACACAAGATATGAGGCAAGCGAACGAAGAATACACCAACATATTTAAAGACACAAATGAAGCAAAGATTATGCGAAACACAAGCAAATTATTTCCTAACCTTCATTCACCTCTAGAAGTTATGTATTTTCTTCTTTCACAATCAAAACACATTGTTTCTTTAATGTCAACTGTTGAAGAATGTGCTCAATTAAACTATCAAATGCTACATCTGGAAAAAGAAACAATTGTTCATCTTCCTTCTAAAGATAAAGAGGAGAATCATGGACTAAAGATAACTGTAAGAGACTGGCTTAGGATATGGTGCACACCTATTTAAGTGAGGCACCTTGCACTAATCCAGACAACCCTTATGGTGGTTTTAGTGGTCTTTGATAACCTTTGAAAGCTCTCAAAGTGGAAGCTGAAGAGAGCAGCTTTCAGGCTTATCTTGAAGTGGATGCCCCAGGAACCATGTTACCTGCACCAGGGAAGCTGGGTGCATAGGGGTGAAGTGACGTCGGAACCTGCCATAGACAGCAATGGGAGACTTCGAAGAAGATGCGTCTGGAAAAGACTGCGAAGGAGTCCAGTGGAATCCAAGAGTGGATTCTGGAAGTGAAGAACCTGCAAGCAGAGGGGAAAGAGTCTATGCCACTTGGAGGTGACCAGGAGGCACGAAGACACAATGCCCACCGATGTCGGGAGGTTCTGAAGAGTCGACGGTGACCTTGTCGCTGCAGCTGGGAGGACCAGGTGATGCTGAGGAGGACCAGGAGTCGTGCATAAGCTGTCCCACGTCGGATGTCGGCGACTAGCTGGTGGGTGTCTGGGGGAGCACCAACAAGCCTTGGTAGCTGCAACTGGCATGGAAGACGAAACAGAAGCAACGTTGGGACCAGCAAGGTCCAAGGGACTCACCAACAGCAGGAGAGTCAAAGCAGGCCAGAGCAAGCAAGGGAGCCCACTGAAGCAAGAGAAGACCCTCAGGAGGACCCACAGGCCAAAGCCACAGGAGTCGCAGGAGGACATCGAGCAGCTCACCAAAGATGGAGGCCAACGGTGCAGAGGATGCTGTGAGGACACTGATCTTGGAGGGAAGAGGTGCTGGAGGCTAGAGCTTCTGCAGCCCGAAGATCTCTGGAGTGCAGAGCCAACAAGCTTAGCAACGGCAAGTCGACGCGGTGCACAGGGGTTTGGTCTTAGCGGTTCCGACGAGGGATACTGGCCTCATAATTGCAGAGTGGTCAGGTCAGGCCTCAAGGAAGTTGCAGAACCACGACCTGTGTTGCTGAGCCTCGGTAAGTCCGTAGGACAACCGGAGCAGCAGACAGGTCAGCTTCGTTATGGTGCGTGCAGATGCAGGAAAGGGACTCCTTCACTCCAAAGAAGATTTCTTCGGGTGTCCTTGATGCCCACAGGTCTGTTGAAGAACCTGGAAAAAGCAGACACAGACGACGAAGAAGACTTGAAGAACAGCGAGACCAGGAGCAGCAGGAATCTTTCTTGGTGCAGTCTCGGTTCCAGTTGAAGTCCAAGTGTCCAGACAAGTGAAGAGCGACGTAGCTTAAGGGTTGAGTCTTGTCCCACAACGAATCTAAGGACCCACCCACAGGTAAGCCCTTAAGTACCCTAAGGAAACGGTTGGAACAACTAGGGGGTCCCTCCCAGAGGAGGGGCTGTACAGAGGGGAGGATACTCTGATGTCTTATGTCCAGTTTCGCGCCAGAGCGTTAACCAAGGGTTCTTGAACTGGCTCAAACTGGAGTATGCAAGGAGGGCACACAAATTGCCCTTCAAAGCAGTCTGGTGGCGTTGGCAAGTGCCCCCAACTCAGCCCAATATACGAAGTCCTGATGGGAGCTAGTCACACCTCCCTGAGTCAGGAAACCTATTGTTCTACCTTTCCCTGCTCAAGCTCAGCTCCGCAGCAGGAGAGCAGAATCGTGTCTGTTGTCGGCAGCAGCACAAGCTTGCTGGCAGACCCTGAAAGGCTGTTACCGGGAGTACAGGGGGGTCCCCTA
Source organism: Calotriton arnoldi (assembly GCA_963921515.1). Lineage (NCBI taxonomy): Eukaryota > Metazoa > Chordata > Amphibia > Caudata > Salamandridae > Calotriton > Calotriton arnoldi. Next base: position 1,617,612 of record CAWUFW010001866.1, on the reverse strand, counting down.
AGCATCCCCCAGCACCTGGGATCATACTCCCAACACTGTAATTGGTGTTGGGGTATGAATCCAACATGTTTGATACCAAAAATAACGGGTTCGGTGCAGCCACTATATAGTTAGACATCTCGTAATGACTGATGTCCACTATATGTCTAAAAATGGCTGACCGCACTTACAAAGCCTGGAGAATCGGCTTCGGGGTTTGTAGGGGTGTCCTGCTCCCTCACACTTATAACCAAGCACCCTGCCCTCAGGGCTGAAGAGCCTGCCACAGGGGTGACTTATATCGGAGTCCACTGCACTTTAAACCTATAAGGCAGCTTATATATAGCTCTGGCAGTACCCATGCATTCATGCAATCACCCAGACACTACACATATACTCATACAATGAACCAGGCACTACGAATGCACTCATGCAATCATTCAAACACTACTCTTACACTCAACCATTCGCACAGGTCTTACGCATACAGTCAGCCATTCACTCTGCCACTAATTATGCCCATATCAAATTAAACAAGCACTATTCTTTCACTTATTCATTCACTTATGTATTATGCATGCGCTCATCCACTCACTGAGGCACTACTTATACACAACTTTCACTACATACAATTTTTCTATTTTTAACCAGTTTAGGTGCTTCCATTAGAATCTTTTTTTTTTTTTGAACAATTTTTTTGTATTTTCAGATTATTATTTTTTGGGATATTTTCATTTTTTAAAACAAAAAATAAAAGTGAAAGAGTCCAACTCTACTGTTTCTTTTCAATGAAGAATCACAAGCAACAAAGCAAAAAAATTAACACTTGTGAGCTCTGATGAGTGTTTTGATGGCGTCAATGCAGAGCTCTTCAACACACTGAGGGGCCGATTCCGATCTCGGCCGGTAGTGCTCCGAATCGGATTCGGATTTACCGGATCCGATTCGGAGCCCTGTTTCCCGACCGAATCGTACGCGGGTCCGGCCGAGCGAGTACGATGCAGGCACCCGCGAAATCTCCGACCGACTCGAACGCGGCTTCAACACGCTCCGACCGACTCGCATGGACACGACTCGCACCGCGCTATGGAGACGTATCCCGGCCGGGTAAGTACGATGCGTGCCGCGAGCAGTCCGACCGACTCGCGCCGTCCGGCTCGAAAAAGCTGTCGGAGCCGGACTTTGGGGGTCCGCGTCGGACCCCCCTGTACGCGTAGGCGCGCGAGTCGCACACAGGGGGGACCCATGTGTGCATGTACGCCGCGATGCGCATCGACGCGTACCTGCTGTAGGGGGCGCCCTTGTCCGCCTCGCACCCATTGAGTCAATGGGAGCCCGCGTACGCGTTGTACGACCGGCTCCCATTGACTTCAATGGGAGTCCGACCGACTCGAGTCCGATGGCATGCGTGCGCATCGTACTCGTTCGGTCGGACTGCCAGAGTCCGATTCGGTCGGAAATCTCTCCGGGTCCGGCTCGGTCGGAGAGATTTCCGGCCCGAATCGGAATCGGCCCCAGAGTTGTTAAACATTTTCTACAGTAGATGCCAGCATCCGCCAACTCCGGAACAATGAGAGGTTGTGGAGTATTCAAGACAACCCCTGCAGATGTTGATGGTTGTGTTCCATCGTTATTGGATGCTTCTTCCCTTCTTCGGAGCTCCACCTCTCATGCAAGACGAACAGGGTGCATTGTATCACAATGTTTTTTCATGGAAGAAGTACCACATGAGTACTTCTTTTCTGATCCTCTTGAGAGGACTTTGTGACAAACTGTACATGTCACCTTACGTGCGTTCTTTTTCTTTTCCGCTTTCAGGCACAGTGAATAAAGACCACACAATGCTTTCCCTCCTCTTCTTCACTGGCTCCTCCACCTCTTCCGTCTCCTCCTCCTGCTCTTCAGGGAACGCTGATGCCATTTTTTTTTGCAAAAATGAAAAACACCCCAAAAAAAACAAAATTAACAGAGCCTACAAAACATGTAGTCTTCAAGCCAGACACACCCAAAATGAAAGGACTGTAACAGGTCTTGGTTCCACCCACCAACAAAATGAAAATCTCTTTAACCAATAAGAAGCTTTCTTTCTATGTGACATGGAGTCGTGTAGGGGTTGCGCATACGTCGCGCACCCGTAAAATGTACTAAATGTAATATAAAGCTGTAAATTACTATTAGGATATTGTGTTTCAAAGTATTTCAATGAAAAGTCTTTATGCAAAACAGATATTTAAACTTGAAACATTCATATTTCATACTTTTGAAATTATGCCAGAGTCGTGTCTCCTACGTGATCCCGGAAATACGTGACGGCAGGATTCGCGACCCCTACGAGTCTGGCGCCCAATGGTGCCGCGTACCCAAAAATGTGCTTTAAACATCTTAAAAATATTGCACAAGAACACTAATACACATTTTTAGGATTGATTAATAAACCTCTTTGTTAAAAATATATTATTTCAGTGAAAGTATGTATTTTAGGGTTACATTCGTGTAACGGATTCGCGCACCAAATGCGTTGATCCGCGTCCGGTACGCGATACTATCGCGTCCACAAAAATCTGTTAAACACATTTTAAAACAAATTTATAACTTCTTTATTACTATTTTTATGTACTCAGTAATAAACCTCTACGTAAAAAAAAATTAATTTGTTCTAAATATGTTTTTAGAGTGATATTTGTATAACGGATCCGCGCACCCACCGCGTAGGGTCGCCTACGGTACGCGACCCTTTTTTTTTTATTTAAAAAAAAAAAAATATATATATATATATATATATATATATATATATATATATATATATATAAAGAAGATAGTTATCATAAGAAAAGAACAAAACAACTTCCATACCATTAAAAGCAATCATACGAAATTTAATTTAGCAATAAATACTTAAAAAATATGCTAACATTTTTTTTAATTTTTATTTTTTAATTGAAAATTGTGTTATATATTTTTCACACTGCACAAGATTACAAACAAGAAAACAATGTTAATTCAAATAAATAACACTATAAATCTTTGATCAGCTATGTTACATATATTTTTAAAAACTGATTATAATTATTTTAAAACTTTATAGAAATACTTTAAAAAACAGACAAAAAATAGTTACAAACATCTTTTCATAAATAAAATGGTCTAAAAAAAAGCTTAGAAATTTGTTGAAAAAACCATAGGTTTCAGGGACGTTACAGTTAGGAATTAGCATTTAAAAAACCTTAGAAATTCATTGAAAAAACCATAGGTTTCAGGGACGTTATAGTTAGGAATTACCATTTAAAAAACCTTAGAAATTCACTGAAAAAACCATAGGTTTCAAGGACGTTATAGTTAGGAATTACCATTTTAAAAACTTCGAATTTCACTGAAAAAAACAGAGGTTTCAGTTATGTTATAGTTAGGCTGACATTTTACTCATACAAAAGCAGAGAAATTCAGCTATTATAGTTAGCTAAGCTAACTATAACTCACGCCGCCACAATGCACTGCTGATGAAGTCACATATTACATCATACATGACATGGTCAGTGACATCACTGATGACATCTCAAATGACATCACAGATGACATCATCCACTTCATATCTGATGCACCTCATCACACCCTAATATAATCTTTCATACACCCACTCTAAAATACAGACTACCATTCATGAAACTATAAACATACCAATACCAGTTAGTACATACCCACTCACTGATTCATAGGTCTACACACTCATCCATTCACGTACCCATACAGTCACTCATTCACGCAGTCACTCATCAATACAGCCACTAATTTATGCACTCATATACCCATACAGAGACACACACCACCACTCACCCATAGATTTACACACAAACCTAGTCAGTTACCCAAATAATGAATCACACTGCCATTTACTCACCTATACAGTTATACACACACCACCTCACTTATTCATACAGCTACTAACACACACTGACTCTCTTATACAATCACTGACACAAGCATACACTCATCCATACAGCCACTCTCACACTCACTCACACATACAGTCACTTATATACTCCAACACTCATATACTGCCTTGCACATATGTAGTTACTCACACATATACCACTGAGACATCCATACTCACCAACACAGCCATACACACACTCAGACACCCATACAGTCCCTCACAACACGCACTCATGAACCCATAACCCTGTGATTCACCCACTCACACATACATGGAGTCACCCACCCACACAGACACTCAGGCACCCATACAGATACTCAAACCAATCAATAATCTATATAGACACTCATGTAGCTACTCACCAAACCATGTAGCCATTTACACACCTTTAATCAAAGTGGAGGAACCGGGAGCTGTTGATGAGGTCCTGCACAACGCTCCTAATAGATATGTAAATCAAAAGAATGTGCAGTTCCTAAGGGGAGAGAGAGGGAGTGAACAGGTCTCTTATGGATTGCCCTCACACACCCCAAAGGATGTCATGCTTCATCATTGGGCTGTGCTCGTCCGGCCGGCACTGCAATGCCCGACGGGCTCCCGCGAAGGGGCTCTTTGCCGGAGATCTTTTAAGAGACGTTTGGTGAGTGAGGGTAAGTGGTCAAGGTAGTGAAGTGAGTGTGAGTTGTGGATTAAAATAGGTTTTAGTACTGCCCTATACGGAACAAATTTTATTCGTGGGTGTACTAACCTAACTAAAAATGCGTGAGCCCTGTCTGGAGTTAATGATCCTACAGGGTCTAGTATGTGTATGTGGTCGACATGTTTCTTGCCTTCTGCCCCTAACGGGTCAATCGGCAATTCTTCAGGACCAGTGTCTACTGGAGTCAAGTTCTCCTAAACTCTAACACTACCGCAAAGCAGGTGCTGAGTACCGTATTTGTCACCAGCGTTGCTTGCGATGTTCCAGGATTGAAGACCTGGATAGGTGAGACCTGAAAGAGATACAAACTATTAAAATTCCAGAACTTGGTCTGGAAAACGATAGTATCCACCAATGGTGCAGTGACTTACATGCGTGGGCTTGTTTTTGCCAAGAGGGATAATATCGGTGGATAAACTATTCGTGGGTAAAGATTAAAACAATTATGACTCTGTGCACATCACGTCATATTCAATAGGAACACACCATACGAACGAGTGTGCACATGTAGTGATGTGAAAAAACTATCGTGGGGACATAGTTTGTGCCGTTAAAACGTGGGCTTTGACCCGTTTCAAAGCGCTCACGGTATCTGTGGTAATCTGCTCTGAGCATGCAGCAGAATTCTAGCGCGTGGCTTGTTTTTTACCCCCCGTGTTCAGCGGCGTCGTGAGCTTATACCAATGGCGTGTTGTTAGCTATTTAGCGATATCCATTACATGCCATTAGTGCATTTTTTGGCACAACAACTCACCCCTGGTAATGAGGTCACAAACGGACGGGATAGCCGTGAGAGCACTTCGTTGCTCGACTCTGAAAAACAAATAACAAGGACCGGCGGGCAGCCGCAAGCGTTTACGCATAAGCAACGTCTTACCGGTATCTTGTTACAACACTCTCGATTGTTCGTGTAACTTTGATAGGTACTCACATATGGGGGGCGCGCAACTAGCGGAGCTCCTACCCCTGCTCTGGCTCCCGTGGCTCTGCCCTCCAGCGTTAAGGTATAAGTGTGATTCGTCATCGCGTACCGGCCAAGAAAACTAGACCGTAGCGGAGGGCGGCCATCTTGGGTGTATTTCTAATGGAACTTCATTTTCAATACAGCTTTATTGAAAAAGACTCGCGTGCGCTCTCTGCCCTCCAGCGTAAAGGTTTTAGTGTGTTTCGTTATAGAGTACCGGCCAGAAGGACTAGGTCGTAGCGGACGACGGCCATTCTTGGGGGTTAGATCTAATAGTGCTTCATTTTCAATACAGCTTTTTTGATAAACTTGCATGTGTGGTGTTTTAAGAAACCCTGAGAGTAGGTAAGTCGCCAACTACTATAAGGCGAAGGGTAAATTGTCCTGTTATACATGGCCATTTCAGGTGTAGCTATTACAATAAGCATATAAGGCAGTCTAGATGGTGTGAGTAACCTATTAATGCGAAGAGAGATGTAATGTTCCTCTTGACTCAGGAGTGTAATGTCGTTGGGCGCTAGAACAGACAGGAGTTCTGTTTTTTTGAGATACTGCGCAGTGCGCTACCCTTCTTAGCGGGTGCTCAGTGGCATAGGGGTAGGGACGACGGTCCCATGTGGGGAGCGAAGGCAACAGCTCAAGGGAGTTTATGCGTATGGAAGTACTGATTCGTGGGGTAGGATGTACCCCACAGGCAAGGTGTAAGGGGAGCCAGGGGGGTTAAGAGTTGTTCAATACCACCCATGGGATGTCATCATTGAGGCCCCTGGTATTGCTAGAAATTCTGAAAATCCATTTTTGCTCTTTTCTAAAAAGGGCTTCCTTGCTGATCAAAGGGTGTAATTCCAAAATGGTCCAACAAATGTCGTTGGCAGTGTGGTTACCTTCTGTATAGTGGGTGCACATCTTTGTATTGTTTCTCCTGCACCTGATGTTGCTGCGATGTTCCGAGATTCTGATTTTTACGGGGTGAGTTGTCATGCCCACATACATAAGATTGCAAGGACATGTGATTAAATATACACAATTGCGGGTGTTACAATTAGTGTGTGCCCTTTGATACCAGGTGAATGTGTCTGTAAAAGTAACCATTTTACTTGTTTTGGTCAATGGGCAGACAATGCACTGACCACATGGATAGTGGCCAGTGACCGGCGGTAAGTCCCAAAGTTGGTTTCTCATAGAGGGCTCTTTTTTTGGTCTTGTTCTGATTAGAAGGTTTTTTAGGTTATTGGTTCTCTTGAAGGCGAATCTCGGGGGATCTACTGTGGAGTCGCCTATGTTAAGGATCTTCCAATGCTTATTTATGATCTTTTTGATCATATTAGATTCAGGGGTGTATGTGGTGACACATGTTATTTGTTTAGTGTCATTTTTTTCCTTCGTCTGTAAAAGTGTCTCCCCGTTTGTATTGCGTGCCCTCTTACACGCAGTTTTGATGGTGTTTCTTGGATATTCCAGTCTAGCCAGATGGGTCGTAAGCTCAGAAGCCTGTGTTTTAAAATCTTCCAGCTTGCTGCAGTTACGTCTGAGTCTTAAATATTGCCCATAGGGCAGGTTGTCGCGTAGTGCTTTGGGATGGAAACTACTGAAAAGTAGCGGGCTATGACTATCAGTGTTTTTTTTATAAGTCCTTGTTTGCAAACCTGTGGTGGTACGACTTATTAAGAGATCCAGAAAAGGTATTTCCTGTTCTGAGGTGTTGGCAGTAAAGCGTAGGAAAGGGTTCAAACTGTTGACCCACGCAACGAACAAGGGTATTGTATTTAGGTCTCCTTTCCAGAAGACCAAGACGTCATCAATGTAGTGTCGCCAAAGGATGACATGGTCCTTGTACATCTTGGTGGCCGGCAAGATGTGTTTGGCCTCAAATCTGACATATAGAGACACGCCAGACTAGGGGCGAACGTGCTCCCCATGGAAGTCCCTTGGGTTTGATGGTAAATCAGCTCCTCAAATTGAAAGTAGTTTTCAGTTAGTGCAACATGTGCACATTCCATAATGAATGAGATAGGTGTAAGGGCTACCCATTCAGTAGAGCGTAGTATTTCCTCTTCTACCTCTAATGTGGCCAGTTGTGGAATGTTGGTGTAGAGGGCCTCCACATCCAGGGTTATTAAAGCATCCAGATGGGGGCCCTCTTTGTTTTGTAGTTCTATGATGTTCAGAACGTCTCTAGTGTCTTGTAGAAATGTTGGGGTCTCTTTTACTAGAGGCCTGAGGAAATGGTCGCAAAATCTCGACAGGGGTTCCAACACTGACCCGATCTGACACAATGGGCCTCCCTGGTGGTGGTAGGGTATCCTTGTGAATTTTTGGCAAGGTGTAGAAGTAAGGGATACGGGGGTTGTCGTTCATGAGGAATTCCGATTCATTTTTGGTAATCCATCCTTGTGTGAGGGCTTCCATTACTAAAGACCTGACTTTGATGGTAAGTCGTGTGGTCGGGTCTTCTCTCAGGGGGGTGTAGTATCTTCTGTCATTTAACTGCCGGAGGCACTCAGTTCTATAGTCCGTAGTGGGCATGATGACGATTGCTCCCCCTTTGTCTGCCTCCTTTATAGTGATAGATTTGTCATTGAACAGATTTTTAATGGCTTCTTTTTCCAGCTGTGAGGTGTTGTGGAAAGCTCCCTTGGTCTTCAACATCCTGATGTCCTTAAGGCCTTTTCAAAGGTCAGAACCTCAGGTGGCATCATTGCAGCAGTCGGTGTAAAGGTCGAGGGTTTGCGTAGTCCAGTGTCCCTAGGTGTGGACTCGGCTTGATCTGTAAAGAAACTCCTCAGACGGACCTTTCTAAAAAAGTCATGGATCTCACAGTGGGTTCTGAAATCATCCGGTCAGAGAGGTTCACAACTAGTTTTTCTTGCCTGTTTGGCTCCTGAGTTCCATCTGCAGTTGGTGCGGTTGGTCCTGCCATTGCACCTGCTTGTGTGAGTTGTTGCCTCCTCTTCTTTTTCCTCTTCCCCTGCAGATGGAACTCAGGAGCCAAACGGGCAAGAAAAACTAGTTGTGAACCTCTCTGACCGGATACTGAATGCGACGGAAGAAAAGGTCCTACAGAAGGGACTGGGGTTTGTACCCAAACCAGCCATAGATGATTTCAGAACCCACTGTGAGATCCATGACTTTTTTAGAAAGGTCCGTCTGAGGAGTTTCTTTACAGATCAAGCCGAGTCCGCACCTAGGGACACTGGACTACGCAAACCCTCAACCTTTACACCGACTGCTGCAATGATGCCACCTGAGGTTCTGACCTTTGAAAAGGCAGTCCTTAAGGACATCAGGATGTTGAAGACCAAGGGAGCTTTCCACAACACCTCACGACTGGAAAATGAAGCCATTAAAAATCTGTCCAATGACAAATCTATCACTATAAAGGAGGCAGACAAAGGGGGAGCAATCGTCATCATGTCCACTACGGACTATAGAACTGAGTGCCTCCGTCAGTTAAATGACAGAAGATACTACACCCCCCTGAGAGAAGACCCGACCACACGACTTACCATCAAAGTCAGGTCCTTAGTAATGGAAGCCCTCACACAAGGATGGATTACCAAAAATGAATCGGAATTCCTCATGAACGACAACCCCCGTATCCCTTACTTCTACACCTTGCCAAAAATTCACAAGGATACCCTACCACCACCAGGGAGGCCCATTGTGTCAGGGATCGGGTCAGTGTTGGAACACCTGTCGAGATTTTGCGACCATTTCCTCAGGCCTCTAGTAAAAGAGATCCCAACATTTCTACAAGACACTAGAGACGTTCTGAACATCATAGAACTACAAAACAAAGAGGGCCCCCATCTGGATGCTTTAATAACCCTGGATGTGGAGGCCCTCTACACCAACATTCCACAACTGGCCACATTAGAGGTAGTAGAGGAAATACTACGCTCTACTGAAAGGGTAGCCCCTACACCAATTTCATTCATTATGGAATGTGCACATGTTGCACTAACTGAAAACTACTTTCAATTTGAGGAGCTGATTTACCATCAAACCCAAGGGACTTCCATGGGGAGCACGTTCGCCCCTAGTCTGGCGTGTCTCTATATGTCGGACTTTGAGGCCAAACACATCATGCCGGCCACCAACATGTACAAGGACCATGTCGTGCTTTGGCGACGCTACATTAATGACGTCTTGGTCTTCTGGAAAGGAGACCTAAATACAATACCCTTGTTCGTTGCATGGGTCAACAGTTTGAACCCTTTCCTACGCTTTACTGCCAACACCTCAGAACAGGAAATATCTTTTCTGGATCTCTTAATAAGTCGTACCACCACAGGGTTGGAAACAAGGACTTATAAAAAACCGACTGATAGTCATAGCCCGCTACTTTTCAGTAGTTTCCATCCCAAAGCACTACGCGACAACCTGCCCTATGTTCAATATTTAAGACTCAGACGTAAATGCAGCAAGCTGGAAGAATTTAAAACACAGGCTTCTGAGCTTACGACCCATCTGGCTAGACGGGAATATCCAAGAAACACCATCAAAACTACGTGTAAGAGGGAACGCAATACAAACAGGGAGACACTTTTACAGACAAAGGAAAAAACTGACACTAAACAAATAACATGTGTCACCACATACACCCCTGAATCTAATATGATCAAAAAGATCATAAATAAGCATTGGAAGATCCTTAACATAGGCGACTCCACAGTAGCTCCCCCGAGATTCGCCTTCAAGAGAACTAATAACCTAAAAAACCTTCTAAACAGAACAAGACCAAAAAAAAGAGCCCCCTATGAGAAACCAACTTTGGGACTTACCGCCGGTCACTGGCCACTATCCATGTGGTCAGTGCGTAGTCTGCCCATTGACCAAAACAAGTAAAATGGTTACTTTTACAGACACATTCACCTGGTATCAAAGGGCACACACTAATTGTAACACCCGCAATTGTGTATATTTAATCACATGTCCTTGCAATCTTATGTATGTGGGCATGACAACTCGCCCCGTAAAAATCAGAATCTCGGAACATCGCAGCAACATCAGGTGCAGGAGAAACAATACAAAGATGTGCACCCACTATACAGAAGCTAACCACACTGCCAACGACATTTGTTGGACCATTTTGGAATCACACCCTTTGATCAGCAAGGAAGCCCTTTTTAGAAAAGAGCAAAAATGGATTTTCAGAATTTCTAGCAATACCAGGGGCCTCAATGATGACATCCCATGGGTGGTATTGAACAACTCTTAACCCCCCTGGCTCCCCTTACACCTTGCCTGTGGGGTACATCCTACCCCACGAATCAGTACTTCCATACGCATAAACTCCCTTGAGCTGTTGCCTTCGCTCCCCACATGGGACCGTCGTCCATATGCCACTGAGCACCCGCTAAGAAGGGTAGCGCACTGCGCAGTAGCTCAAAAAAACAGAACTCCTGTCTGTTCTAGCGCCCGACATTACACTCCTAAGTCAAGAGGAACATTACATCTCTCCTCGCATTAGTAGGTTACTCACACCATCTAGACTGCCTTATATGCTTATTGTAATAGCTACACCTGAAATGGCCATGTATACAAGGACAATTTACCCTTCACCTTATAGTAGTTGGCGACTTACCTACTCTCAGGGTTACTTAAAACACCACACACGCAAGTTTATCAAAAAAGCTGTATTGAAAATGAAGTACTATTAGATATAACCCCCAAGAATGGGCGTTGTCCGCTACGACCTAGTCCTTCTGGCCGGTACTCTATAACGAAACACACTAAAACCTTTACGCTGGAGGGCAGAGCGCACGCAAGTCTTTTTCAATAAAGCTGTATTGAAAATGAAGTTCCATTAGAAATACACCCAAGATGGCCGCCCTCCGCTACGGTCTAGTTTTCTTGGCCGGTACGCGATGACGAATCACACTTATACCTTAACGCTGGAGGGCAGAGCCACGGGAGCAGGGGTAGGAGCTCCGCTAGTTGCGCGCCTCCCATATGTGAGTACCTATCAAAGTTACACGAACAATCGAGAGTGTTGTAACAAGATACCGGTAAGACGTTGCTTATGCGTAAACGCTTGCGGCTGCCCGCCGGTCCTTGTTATTTGTTTTTCAGAGTCGAGCAACGAAGTGCTCTCACGGCTATCCCGTCCGTTTGTGACCTCATTACCAGGGGTGAGTTGTTGTGCCAAAAAATGCAATAATGGCATGTAATGGATATCGCTAAATAGCTAACAACACGCCATTGGTATAAGCTCACGACGCCGCTGAACACAGGGGGTAAAAAACAAGCCACGCGCTAGAATTCTGCTGCATGCTCAGAGCAGATTACCACAGATACCGTGAGCGCTTTGAAACGGGTCAAAGCCCACGTTTTAACGGCACAAACTATGTCCCCACGATAGTTTTTTCACATCACTACATGTGCACACTCGTTCGGATGGTGTGTTCCTATTGAATATGACGTGATGTGCACCGAGTCATAATTGTTTTAATCTTTACCCACGAATAGTTTATCCACCGATATTATCCCTCTTGGCGAAAACAAGCCCACGCATGTAAGTCACTTCACCATTGGTGGATATTATCGTTTTCCAGACCAAGTTCTGGAATTTTAATAGTTTGTATCTCTTTCAGGTCTCACCTATCCAGGTCTTCAATCCTGGAACATCGCAAGCAACGCTGGTGACAAATACGGTACTCAGCACCGGCTTTGCGGTAGTGTTAGAGTTTAGGAGAACTTGACTCCGGTAGACACTGGTCCTGAAGAATTGCCGATTGACCCGTTAGGGGCAGAAGGCAAGAAACATGTCGACCACATACACATACTAGACCCTGTAGGATCATTAACTCCGGACAGGGCTCACGCATTTTTAGTTAGGTTAGTACACCCCACGAATAAAATTTGTTCCGTATAGGGCAGTACTAAAACCTATTTCAATCCACAACTCACACTCAATTCACTACCTTGACCACTTACCCTCACTCACCAAACAGCTGTCTCTTAAAAGAGCTCCGGCAAAGAGCCCCTTCGCGGGAGCCCGTCGGGCATTGCAGTGCCGGCCCGACGAGGAGCACAGCCCAATGATGAAGCATGACATCCTTCGGGGTGTGTGAGGGCAATCCATAAGAGACCTGTTCACTCCCTCTCTCTCCCCTTAGGAACTGCACATTATTTTGATTTACGCCATTTACACACCAACTGAAAGACTGATACAGACATCCATACAGATTAGTCACTCAACCATACATTCACTAGGACACGCATAATTACTCACAGAGTCAGTCACGCACCCACTGAATCATCCATACAGACACTCAATACACGCATTCATTCTTCAATACACCTTGGTGTATATATATATACACCTTGGTGTGTGTGTATATATATATATATATATATATATATATATATATATAATATTCTTAAACGTTTTAGAAACACTCATACTCACTGAATGATGTCATCAGTGATGTCATCAGTGATGTCACTGACCATGTCATGTGTGATTTAATATGTGACTTCATAAGCAGTGCATTGCAGGGGCGTGAGTTACAGTTAGCTTAGCTAACTAGAACGGCTGAATTATCTCTGCTTTTGTATGAGTAAAATGTCAGCGTAACTATAACATAACTGAAACCTCTGTTTTTTCCAGTGAATTTCTACGTTTTTTAAATGCTAATTCCTAACTATAACGCCCCCGTTAAGAAAGGTACTACCGCAGACATATCTAAGAAGCACCGCTTTACCTAATAAAATAGAAAAAAAAGTATACATCACAAATTTATATTAGACACAATACAGGGTGGCTCTTAAAAGAGCCTTTGTTGGTTTTGGTAGGTAAACATATTTCAATATGTTTGTGAAACCAAGTCTTCTGATTTATAAGGAAATGATGGTTTCCATAGGTTGTTACATGTTCACCATCAGGACGATATAGTGCTGCATTGGGATATTTGATATCTAAATGAAAAATGGAAGATATTCCATGAGCTTGAAGGAATCATGACACTGTTTTGTTGACCTGTCTTCGACTCTTTTCAAGCAACATTTACACTAGACCACTTCCTCTTTTGTCTCTGACAAATGTTAGAGAAGACAAAATGTGTGTTCAGAAACAGACATTAGGGTGGGAAATATCTCCTTTATCTCAATTTGAAGTCTATCTGATTGGCCTATATCATTGCCACCATAGTATATAACCATAAAGTCTTGATGGTCACATGCACAGAAGAAAGCAGTAAAGAAGGAGTAAATGATTCCATCTCAAACCTCTTTCACCAATCCATGTTATTTCTATTCCTTTCAAATCAAATTTGTTTAAAAAGCTGCTTTCTTGGCATGCTGTCTGGTCAACAATATGAAACTGTGCCCAACATGGCAAACATGAACCATCTTGGATACGCAATGACATACAAGAATGTGGAACAGAGAGGCTGACAAATAAATAAATACAGAGTTAAATGATCAGTCATTAGGAAAGTAAATTACATCAACAACTTAATTTTGAAAGGCAAACAATTATTGGCTTAAATAGAAATTGGGCTACTAATGTAGCACAATACTACCTAAAAATAAATTTAACTAGACTGCAGAAATTAAATTTCATAAATATTACAAAAGGCATACGAAACACATTTCTGGTCACATGACAATGAAAATCAATAGAAAATTAGTTAACAAGTACAATTAAGAAGAAAAGCATTATGTGATTGGTTATTAACAGAAAGTGGGCTATAAACATTGCCCAATATTACTAAACACATTTCTGCTTACATGAGTATGAAAGTGAATAGAAAACTAGATAACAAATGCAATGAAAAAGTAAGTGGTAGGTTAATAACAGAAAATGGGCTATGAACAGGGCTCAATAATACTAAGTAACACCAACCACCAAATAACACTCTGGTGACTGCTGGAAAGCAATTCAGCTGCATTTCTTCAATATATTACAGAGAGATTGCATATTATACCTCATCACCTCCATCTATATATTTCTACATAACACAAGTAGTTATTTATGGAATACTGTTTGAAAAATAATATTGAGAAATACATAAACAAATACATGTATAACGACAATCAATATTTTAACCATTGCTTCTTTATGTCTTTTGTAAAACTGATTTGCTCACATTCAACAATGCCTACAAAAGAATACCTAGAGAAGCAAAACAACTGCACTACAGAGAGAGGAGGGATCAAATAATTGAACAGATAGGAGGAGGACGCCTACAGAAAAACAATACTACTGATAAGACTACTCACAATGTTTCTGCTATTTCTATGCACCCTAACTGTAGTAGTAAAAAGATTAATAGGAAGCAAGTGCCAAAGAGACCATAATTAACAGTTGGCTATTCCAACAAATAAAATGACGCCTATTCAAAAAAATATACACTTTCACAAGAAACTATTTCTGAAATCATGAATCAGATTTGCATTTGCTGCCTAACAACACATCAGACTTGCAAAACACATTGTTACACCGTGTCTCACATGATACTGGCTCACTTCACAATGGTCACCCGGTGAGGTGCAGATATCAAACTGTGGCAGACAAGGTGAGCTAGAAACCACTGAGCGAATTTCCAGCTCGTCTTTTGAGGCTGTAATTAGCCAGTGTCTATTAAGGGGTGTGAAAACACCCCAGGACATTGGCAGCAGCCTTTTGTTTTTTTGCATTTTTGGAAGGGAAGAGGAGGTCGATGAGGGCAGGGGATGGACGCAGACAGGCTTCTCAGGTATTTCTCGGCATAAAACCCCTCTCCGTCCAAGACACGCCCCTTGTCACACTGCAAATTTTATTTTCAAGTTTGCAGGTCTGCACATTATAAAAAGCTAGTAAAACCGATTGATCTGCTTGAAAAAAACAAAAATGAGGATAAATGGGCATGGAGAAATCCAACTCTCTTTCTCTGTGTGGAAGAAAGATACAATGTGTGTGAATGCCATGTAATCTGCAATTACTGACTTGGCAAACTAGACCATAACTTCATGCCTTCATGAGGAATTCATAACAATTTTGGAAGTGTACCCAATTCCATCAGAACTACAGCAACAGAATTTATATGAAAGCATTTCAATTCAAACAGTGATTCCTTTTCAAACCATTATTAGGATACAATCAAATCTGGAAACTTTCCGCAACATGAATTAGCACTATAAGGAAAAGTTTGTTTTCTTCCATTAGATTTCAACAAAAACATAACCACTTCTGGAATTGAATACACAAATGAGAAACCTTTAGTGGTTTTAGTTAATGGAGTACCTAAAAAAACAAAACTGCGCAATAATTAATTAGAATAGAAACATTTCACAAAGCACTACAGTACCTTCAGAAAAACAACATTCTATACAAATCTGGACATTGCTAAATTAATCTCGTATACATACTTATCATTTGGAAAAGAAAATCACACCGCACAATTTGAGCAGATTACTGAGTAACAAGATGAACAAATATAGGAATGTTATAGTGTACACCCACTACACTCCAGAGGCATGATGGGTGAGGCCTTAGAACTGTTATCAGATGAAGGAAGCTGAGTAGAGCCTAATAGTGTCTGGGGACAAAACAGTAGAAGCAAGATGTTATCCACATTTATTCGTACTGGAAAAGGTGGACAATAGGATGATCGTACAGTCCAGATTTCGGCATGTGAGTACTGAGCTACAAGATTATATATAGAGGATCCACGCTTTCAACAAGATATTCCTTATATTTTCACACTATTATACAAAACTGAACTTTCAGTCACTTCTTATGCTGTTGCACATGATATGCAAACCCGAAGCAAATGCTAATATTTCAGATATTAACTGCAAAACATCCACAGAATCATGTTCTTTGGATCCAGCCAATGTTTGCAGATATTTCAACCACACATTTGAAGCTATGCTTCACTACTTAACCAACAAAAAGAAAAAAAGTGTATCAAGTAAGAGATGCTTCACAGATCCATATGCTTCTTTGGATCAAAGATGTATCTAAGGTTGGATATGACTCGGATGACTCTGTTTTAAGTTTTATTCCACATTATGTGACTTGTGACATCCTAAAAAAAAGATCAAAACAACTATGTGAGAAAGTTGTACGCTCTCAATCACATCAGTGCGGAAAATACTGCTTAAGAAAATATAGAATCAAATCTAAATATTACTCAAAATGTTGCTTTGGATTCCCTAGACCAATTCTACACATAGGAAGAGTCAACAATTTAATTTCATCTGTTAGACATGTGGTTACTGGGAAGTCACCACAAAACACTATCATACAAGAACACAAGTATCACAACGGATCAATGACTGCAACCCTTTAATTCTACATATGTGGGATGCTAACATGGATATACAATCTGTTA
Organism: Calotriton arnoldi; assembly: GCA_963921515.1. Taxonomy (NCBI): domain Eukaryota; kingdom Metazoa; phylum Chordata; class Amphibia; order Caudata; family Salamandridae; genus Calotriton; species Calotriton arnoldi. The sequence continues at coordinate 1,600,714 of CAWUFW010001866.1, read as the reverse complement.
CTGATAACGCTACAGCGGTTGCACATTATGTTACTTTCTACATTACAAAAGGGAATAGATAGATATGCTGAGCAAACCTTAACTAAAAGATTATATAGATTTAGCCTACAAATGCTATCTCAACATAAGGTCAGTAACTATGAAGCATGGGACTGCGTAAGTTCCTCAAGCTTATATGGTAAATCACGTGTAATCGTGTGGCTTAGCTTAGGCTTATTATCATCACAACAAAGAGTTCTGAAAAGCTTACCCAAAACTAAATACCCGGAACATTTTGATCCCACGAACAAAGACAGTATGAAAACAAATATGTTGGGACACATACTACCCAAAGAGAAGTCCATTGTTAGAACAACTATCCCTCTATGAAGTTGCTCAGTTCTTCACATATAGAAATAATGTGGCACAATATAGCAACACTGGAAAATTTCGAGTTGAAGGTACCAATGGCTGCTTAATATGCCATGGTAAACCTACTGTTATTAATCATCGTAAACTAAAGTGTGACAAGAAAAAAAGAAATTCTACTACTTGGCACTTCTTCAACTATTTCAACTGTGGTGCAAAGGAAAGAACTTAGAGGTCCCTTTCAGTCCTATGAAGATGCATTTAATGTTTATAAAATTGACATTGCATTGCCTGAATTTCAGACATACTTACAAATGTTGGATGAAGAAATAGAAGGAGGGAAAAATATAAATGCAGATACTCATCTACTAATAATACTTCCACTTCCAGGACTGCTGACCCTCTTGGACAACCAGTTATTGAAACTGAACCTGTGATTGCCATGGGCGAGGTTCAAAATGCAATGGACCAAGCGAAAAAGGATGCAGATAATTTAGACTACTGCTTATGTGCAGAAAGTTATGTGCTCTAATGTATCTTGTGTAGTTACTGCTCCTACTGGTTTAGCTGCACATGACATCAAAGGGATTACCTTACATAGTCTGCTCTTACTACCTGTGGAGCAGGATAACAAAGTACAATACTTACGATTAAATAATGATACATGCCAAGAACTTGGTAGAGACCTAAAAAATTCAAAGTTTTGATAAAAGATGAAATGAGCATGGTTTCCAACTTAATGTTGGCGTTCGCCATCTGCATATTCAGGGGGTACTGAAAAATTCCTTATGATGGGCTATTTGGAGCAAACATGTAATTGTGTTTGTAGACTTGATACAACTAACACTTGTAAAAGGTCAACCAATTTTCAACAACCTCTTACAGGACCAAACACAGAATTAAGTGGGAAGTATAAGCAATAGAAAAGTTTTGTTGCATTTCAGATACACAGAATTAACACAAGATATGAGGCAAGCGCACGAAGAAAACACCAACATATTGAAAGACACAAATGAAGAAAAGATTATGCGAAACACAAGCAAATTATTTCCTAACCTTCATTCACCTCTTGAAGTTATGTATTTTCTTCTTTCACAATCAAAACACATTGTTTCTTTAATGCCAACTGTTGAAGAATGTGCTCAATTAAACTATCAAATGCTACATCTGGAAAAATAAACAATTGTTCATCTTCCTTCTAAAGATAAAGAGGAGAATCATAGACTAAACATAACTGTAAGAGGCTGGCTTACTATATGGTGCACACTTATTTAAGTGAGGCACCTTGCACTAATCCAGACAACACTTATGATGATTTTAGTGGTCTTGATAACCTTTGAAAGCTCTCAAAGTGGAAGCTGGGGAGAACAGCTTTCAGGCTTATCTTGAAGAAGTGTAAAGTAACTTGTTGTACCATTTCAACCTGTAGTGCAAGTTAAATGAAAAAGAAACAGTGTTTATATAAAAATACTTCTATTTATTACACAACACTCATCAACACATTGGTATATCTCCTACCCAGAGATATCAACACAAGAGCAATCAGGTAAGTAGCACAAAATACAGTGGCCTCCAGGGGGAGTAATAATTCACACAAAAAATGAGGGGTGAGGGTAACGGACTTGCCTACTCCGGACTCCCTGATAATACTTTCATACACCTGAAGGAGTAGGGAGTGATAAAAAATAGTGTCTCTATTCTTTGTGGTGGCACGTGCTGTGTGTCTTAATACTGCCCTCACTCACACAGTTGTGTGACATGCTTCATCATAGGGCTGCTACCAAACACCCCTGCGCAGCCAACGCCTGGGGTGGAGCAATAGGGTGGGGGAAGACAAACACAACATAAAATAAAAACAAGTCTAAAGTTACTGGGATCACCGGAAGTGAAAGTGCAGTGTAGGTTAAAACTAGCTCGGAGGTGTCACTGTGCCTATACTTTATTCCTGGACCCTCCGGCCAGGATTAAAAACGTGAAGGATGGTGGTGATTGGGAGATGTAATGTGCTCCTTACACCCCTCCTTACTGCCAAATTGTCGACATGTTTCGGCCGTGTGTATGCGCCCCTCGTTAGGGGTCACGCCGGCCTTCCTCAGGACTCTGCTGGTCCCAGAGTTTATATGTGTAGGTATCTCTCACCTCGTGTTCCGAGATGGGAGGGTGTCAGAACCACTCGTTCTGGCTCCAAGTTATCCCCTCGACTGTACTCTGTTGGTGTACTAAAATGGGGACAAGAGGACAGGAGACAACAGAACAAAACAAGCATTGGCATAGCCAATAGGTCTCGCTTTTGGGACCTTATAAGTATTTAGTTATGCAGCACAATATCCTTGGTGCAACTACATCAACTGTTGCATGGCTAAACACTTATAAGGTCCCAAAGCGAGACCTATTGGCTATGCCAATGTCATCATACATGCAGGACCTGTAACTTAAATTATTAGATTGAACTAAAATTATTGCCCAAGACCTGTAAAGCTGATGGAGATGTATTTATTGTTTTTATTTAATTATTCATTCATTTATTTGCCAATAAAGTAGCCTGATGGTGTTCAAACTGCAACTGACTGAATGAAATGTCTTTTGACTTAGAATTACTTTCTGTGGAGACATCTCTGTACTTTTCAAATAACCCATTTGAGGGTTGAAAACCTCAATTCAACTTAATTTTGTGAATGACAACTGACAGCTCCAGTCCAACAAGCACTCTCAGAGCCCTGCATTGAAGTGTAGGGGCTGTAAAAATCCAAGTGTTATGCAAAGTGTAGCAAATGAGCCACGCCCTTCGGCATAAGAATGGTGTACAAGTAGTGTGTGTCCAGTGGTGCACTGTGCAGCTCATTGTCAACTTGTATGAAAAAGTGCGACAATTCTCCTGCTGAACGGTTATTAGAGAGTCCCAAATGCAGTGGGAATGCTTTAAAAATGTTCGCTCACACGCTATGCAGCTGCCAACTTGGCTGCACCAGCTGGCTGTCAGGTGTTGGATTGGTTCCAGTATTTGGTTATTAGCAGATGGCCAGCTGGGGGGCAGAGGTGAGCAACGAGGCGGAAGCATGAAGGCTCCCGCTCTTGTAGTTACTGCTGGGGACATACAAAAGCCTGTTTACTCTTGGTGTGGTCTTACATGTATGTTGCCCTAAACTACCAAAGAGGACGTCGTTTGAGTAGCTTACCTCTCCTTACCCTCACAGGGAATTGTCATTTTGACTAAAATTACGCCAGTGACTTCACTGCTGATGTTTTCGGGAATGTTTTGAGTAACTTCCTTCCAAGGGACAGAACTTTGTTTGTAGCAGCTAAGAGTGTGGGGGCGGGGGGGGGGGAGATCTGGGCTGTGTCGGTGTGAGAGAGAGTGTAGAACATAGCTAAAAAAATAAGTGGGAGGGGTGGCGGGAGTACACGCGTGCACAGACAGGAAACAACACTTTCAGCTGGGCCTTGAAGAAGTAAACAAGTGGGAGGGGTGGGGGGAGTGCACACGCGCGCGCTAAGCAGCAGCTGGTGGAAAATGGTGATAAAGTAGGAAAAAAGTCACGTTCACCATGGTAAAATAGCAATGACAGGAACCAAAGGCTGTTCGCACGGAGGGAAGGGGGGGGGGGGGGGGAGCAAAACCATGAGGACAATTTTTGCTCCTCTGGGCCGTTGGCTGAGCGCCAAAGGTGTTGTCTGACTTCTGCCACTCAATATATCATCTTTTGTTTACTGTTAAAGGCAGTGGGCTGAACCAGCTGCGGAGCCTGCCGGCTTGACTGTCTGGGAGGTTGTTACGCTGGTCCCTAGTTTGCTGCTTCCTGCACTGATGCAGCGGGGGGAGGGGGGTCTGAACATATATAATGCAAGGCTTTGGGGGATGGAAGGATTGAGTAAGGGAGGGGAAGTTTAACAAAGTAGGCAAGAACAAGCAGGCTGTGGGCGGTGGCATCCAGCACAGGAGTGAAGGATGGCAAAAGAAACATACATAGTGGTGGGAGAGAAAAACACGAAGGGAGAGAAGGAGGGCAGAACAAGACGCACATGTTATTGGGAGAGACAGACGTCAGGGTGAGAAGTGCAGGGCCGGGCCCGAGGCTTTAAACTAGTGCGCTTCTATGAAAGTAATTGGAGTAAAATGTGAGATCACAGGGAGAAGCGCAGTTTAGCACTTTGGGACCACGTGTGTTTGTAGTAAGGGGAAATAATCTGTCCTGAAGTATTGAGGGAATCCAAGCTAATAGCGCTAGTGGCAAAAGACGGGCTTTACGGAAATGTTCACGCCGGCCCCTCCGGTTCGGCAAGGAGGAGACAGGAATCCAAAACAAAATGCTTTGGGGGTAGTGCGCGGCAATAAACAAAAGGGGTGGGGGCAAGATCTCCGTACCCCTAGTGTGCTAGTGCGGGGAAGCAAGAGCGAAGCGAGAGGGGTTTGGGGAGAGAAGAGAAGCCACATCTGCGACAGCCGGTTCCACATTTGTGTAATCCCCCACGTGTGCAAAAGAGAATCTAAAGATAGATACAAAAAAAACATTTTAACCATCCATTTATAATATTTCTACTCCTGTGTTATTGACATCAGAGAGGTGTTGCACTCTTGCAGATTTTTTCCTACGGGGAGGTCTGAAAGAAAATCGCTGATAATTAAATACCCATGCCATGGAATTCTCATAGGGCTCTCCAAGTGCGCTTTACTCTGATGTCAAAAGAGACGCCGCCGTCACAGGCGACAGCTCAGTGCAAATGAACATTAATAACAGCCCCACACAATCATGCCTAAATTAAGTTTTGCATTTTGAAGCTCCTACCGCAAACAAGCAACAACAAGCCAAAAAGACGCACGGCCGCGAGACGCGCTCTGTGGTGGGGGAGGGGGAGGAGCGGGAGAGCAAGTGAGAGGAAAGCCAGATGGCGCCTGAGCGATGCGAGGAATGCGCGTTACTGTGCACGTAACCGCACGCTCTAGGCCAGCAAAAGCTTGTGGTGGGATTTCTAAAGCCCACTCACTAAATGTCTCGCCAGACCAGCGCATGCGCTGGCTCAGGCGAGACCTAAAAAGGTGGGGTCAATAAAATTAGGTTCCCCTTCGTGGTTCTAAGTTTACAAAGACATAGTAGAAACATATGCTCCACCACACAATGGAGTAGATTCACCCCTATTGTGCTCCTCATTTAGGAGTCAAGCTAGTCGCTTGTAATTTACAATAAGTTTTATCCTACCCAAAGAGTAGGTGTAGATCAAAGCAACTTAATGCACCAAAGTACGATGTTGTACAATCGAACATGAGGTCTGTAGTGTGTCCTGACTTACCGAGTTTACCCCTAACCAATGCTAAAAATAGCGGGAGGCAAGGAGAGTCCCCCTGTAGTTACACTCTGGGGGAAGAAGAAGTTGGAAAGACAAAGAATAACATCGTCGTTGTTAATGATGATAGCAGCACATCCTGTTGGTTCTTAGAAGCATGTTAGTTATCACCTCTGTGGTAGTTGTTAGCATCGCTTGTCAAATAAGTGTCCCGTGATGGCCAAAATCCAGAATACATTGTGGTCAATGTTGTTTTAAATTACAACCAAAGTAGAGCTATTATGTACTATGACATGCATATGCCCGCTTAAGGTATTGTGCCTATTCAGTGCCCCGTAGTGGCCAAAATGCTGAATATACTGCGGTCAAAGTTGTTATTATTACAACCCGTTTCGAGCTGTTATGTACTTCGACATGCAGTTACCCCCCTCAAGGTATTGTGCCTATTAAGTGCCTCGCCCCTGGTAGTGGCTATGAGAGAAGCCCTTTCGATTATATGGCCCCGGGCGGGCGGAGCCCCCCCATATAAGTGCACATGCGGCTCGGGCTGCACCCGATTAAAGTGCCCCTCCGCCCCCAACTCCTTACTACTTCAAGGTGGGTACTCCTCCCGTAGACTGCTCGTCTGCTCCCGCCGTGTAGAGATACAGGAGAGCAGCGAGCGAGACCTCAATAAATGTCTTCCTGGTGTGAAGCGTTTCCGGTCACGTGTGCATCGTAATGACATGCATGCTGCCGGCGGCTTGGATTGAGGGACGCCTAGCGTCCTATTACTATGGAAACAAGACTTCGTTCCGTGGCTGGAAAAGACGCAATCCAATCCTTGTTGGTATTTATTTGGAGAATAATGTTGGCCATATATAGTGGGAGTGTGCTTTAAAAAAAAAAAAAAGAGGTTCAGATATATATTTTATTTGTAATCACACTAAAACAGGGGCTGTAAAAACTTTTTACAGACATGCCCTACTCGTCTCCGAGGGAATAATGGAAGGAATGGAGTACGGTGAGTTTTCTGCGGGGATTTGAACCTCAGATGGCCACCCGTTATGTGGGTTCATCCCAGAGTAGTGATGAGATGTCCACTATTTTCACTACCAGGGGAACCTTCTTCAATCAGCCACTCTGTATCTCTTGTTGCCGTACCTGGTGCTGGGGGTACCCTCAACACTGTAAGAGGTGTATTGGAGGGTAAAAATTACTGTGTCATGCCTATCAGGACACTATATATGAAAGGATGTTTTTCACCACCTATCATGTAATCTCATTCACGTGGGACCTTTAAATGGTAGAATATCTGTGCGCTCCCCATATATAGGCTAAGGGGACATCTATTATTATTATTATAAATGCAAAAGATTGTCCCAAGGGCCTATTAGTGGGGCCCCTACCTACTCAGGGCATGCTAAGGAATGTCGTCATTAAGACCCACTAAGTGGCTTTTCAGACGATATACCCATTTCTGCTCCCTAAGGAGGAGGGCCCTCGTCCTTTCTCCAGTGGCAGAGTTCAGAGCGGGTTTTTCAATTACCGTCCAAGTAAGATCATTGGTGGTATGGTGTTTTTCCAGATAGTGTGCTGTGAACTTAGTGTTAGATTTTAAACACCTTATTGTGCTGCGATGCTCCATAATCTGTGTCTTAACCTTCCTGCTGGTCATACCCACATATTGCTTGTGGCAAGGACAAGTAATAAGGTAGATCATGAAATCCGAGTTGCAGTTAGTCTGTGATCTCTGCTCCCATGGGTAGGTCAGTCCCACGTCTATTGTTTTTGTGTTTTTGGTGAGGTGACATACACTGCACGATCCACATCGCGAGTGCCCTTGTACCGGAGGTATTCCCCCTGGTATTGTGGTCCTTCTCTGCTGTGGTGTGGTTGTAGTTGGTCTTGTGTGTACCAAAAGATCTTTCAGGTTAGCACTCCTCTTGAAAGAAAACAGGGGCTTCTCTAGGTTCATACCATTTGAATTCAGTATACGCCAATGTTTTAGCACAGCCTGTTTTATCTGATGAGAGGCAGTGTTGAAGGTAGTGACACACACCGGTTTTTCAGTTGGTGGTGTGATGTTTTTCTCCAAAAGGTTTTCCCTGTTGGTGTTGGTCGCCCTCTTCCTGGCTCTAGCAATTGTGTGCGCAGGATATCCCCTTTGGGCAAGTTTTTTTGTGAGGAGTGTGGCCTCTCCCTTGAAGGTGGTTCTCTCAGTACAATTGCGCCTTAATCTGAAGAATTGTCCCACCGGCAGATTGTCCCTGAGGGATTTTGGGTGGAAGCTATCGTATGCTAGCAGAGAGTTCTTATCAGTTGTTTTGTGATAAACCTTGGTGTGGAGTCTCCCTCCTTTGGGTTCGATTACTAGGTCCAGAAAAGGTAACTCAGTCTTAGTTACTGTGGACGTGAAATGGAGTAGGGGGTTCCTGTTGAGCCAATCCAAGAACAGAGTGACAGATTGTATGTCTCCCTTCCATATCACCAGGACATCGTCAATATAGCGACGCCACAGTTGATGTTATCCGTCCAGGGGCACAGGGGATTGTATATTTCCGCCCATTCGAAAGCGCCCACATACAGACCCGCCAGGCTCGAGGCAAACGTGCTGCCGATCGAGGTCCCGTGGGTCTGCAGGTAAAGGGTGCCCTCGAACTCAAAAAGGTTTCTTGTCAGGGCTATCTCCGCTAGATTTAGGATGAAGGCTTGTGGAGTTTGGTATCTCCATTCGCCCTCGAAGAGGATCTCCTCCAGTACCCTCTGTGTCTCTCTCTGGGGAATGTTGGTGTACAGGGCCTCGATGTCTAGGCCTAGTAGGAAATCGCTGTCTGGGTTGAAATCTCTTTTATAAGATTACGGATATCCTGGGTGTCCTGTAGGTAGGCCGGTAGTTTTTGGACCAAAGGTTTCAAGTAAAAGTCACAAAATTGTGACAGTGGTTCGAGAATAGATCCGATGCCCAACATGATGGGTCTGCCGGGTGGGGGTCTGGTGGGTTTGTGGATTTTTGGCAGTATGTAGAAGTACGGCGTCTTCGGTTGGTCTCTAATGAGATAGTCTGCCTCATGTTTTGAAATCCAATCATTGACCAATCCCTCTTCCACCAGTGTTGCGATGTCCTTGGTTATCTCCGCCGTGGGGTCCCTGGGCAGGATCATATAGTTCTTTTCATCTGAGAGGAGGTGATGACATTCATTGGTGTAAGTTATTTTGTCCAAAATAACTATCGCTCCCCCTTTGTCCGCCGCTTTAATGATAATGGAGGGATTTTCTTTCAGTTCCTTAAGTGCCCCCTTCTCAATGTTGCTCAAGTTGGCATATGAGCATGTATCCCGTCTCCCCAGACTTTCAAGGTCGTGGATGACTGCTTGTTCAAATGTGCCTACCTCCTGTGGTAGCGTGGCAATATGTGGTGTAAATGTTCACTTTGGGCGTAGGGGTGTGTCCCCTGTGATGGTATTCCTTACTTTGGCGTCCTCGAAGAAGATCTTCAATCTCACGCTTCTGAAAAATGTGGCTAACTCTTGGCGTAATAGGAAATGGTCCAGCTGGTTAGTTAGAACGAAACCCAGACCCTTATTGAGGAGGTTCCCCTGGGGACCAGTGAGGATAGTAGAGGACAAGTTGACCACTAGTGATGTTCCCTGCTTGTTCCCGGCATCATGCTCTGGGCCATGCTCCTCGTCACTCGGTTCAACTCCTGGTCCTGTTCGTCCCAGGTCACTCTCTGCTGGCCCTTCTGTTTGCCTCTGTCCCTATCAATCAGGTAAATAGCACAAAATACAGTGGTCTCCAAGGGGAGACCATACCATATACTAAAAAAGTGGAATGCGAACTGCAAAGGAGAACGGGACATGGACCTGAAGACCCAGAGGACCCGGGGACACAAGGTACCACCCAAGGAAAGTACCCAGGAACCCCACGGAGGCTGTGTGCAGGGTGGAAACACAGCCGCATGTCCAACGGAAGTCAATGGAGAAGTCGCGGTTGCAGTTTTAAAGAAGAAGGACCCTTACCGGACGACCCTGAAGAAAGCCTTTAGATGATAGAGGGTTGGAGAGCCACCACACCCGTGGATGCCCCAGGAACCATGTTACCTGCACCAAGGAAGCTGGGTGCATAGGGGTAAAGTGACGTCGGAACCTGCCATAGACAGCAATGGGAGACTTCGAAGAAGATGCGTCTGGAAAAGACTGCGAAGGAGTCCAGTGGAATCCAAGAGTGGATTCTGGAAGTGAAGAGCCTGCAAGCAAAGGGGACAGAGTCTATGCCCCTCGGAGGTGACCAGGAGGCACGGAGACACAATGCCCACAGATGTCGGGAGGTTTTGAAGAGTCGACGGTGACCTTGTCGCTGCTGCTGTGAGGACCAGGCGACGCTGAGGAGGACCAGGAGTCATGCATGAGCTGTCCCACGTCGGATGTCGGCGACTAGGTGGTGGGTGTCTGGGGGCAGCACCAACAAGCCTTGGTAGCTGCAACTGGCATAGAAGACGAAACAGAAGCAACGTTGGGACCAGCAAGGTCCAAGGGACTCACCAACAGCAGGAGAGTCAGAGCAGGCCAGAGCAAGCAAGGGAGCCCACTAAAGCACGAGAAGACCCTCAGGAGGACCCACAGGCCAAAGGCACAGGAGTCGCAAGAGGACATTGAGCAGCTCACCAAAGATGGAGGCCAACGGTGCAGAGGACGCTGTGAGGACACTGATCTTGGAGGGAAGAGGTGCTGGAGGCTGGAGCTTCTGCAGCCCGAAGATCTCTGGAGTGCAGAGCCAACTAGCCTTAGCAACAGCAAGTTGACGTGGTGCACAGGGGTTTGGTCCCAGCGGTTCTGACGAGGGATACTGGCCTCATAATTGCAGAGCGGTCAGGTCAGGCCTCAAGGAAGTTGCAGAACCACGACCTGTGTTGCTGAGCCTCAGGAAGTCCGTAGGACGACCGGAGCAGCAGACCCGTCAGCTTCGTTATGGTGCTTGCAGATGCAGGGAAGGGACTCCTTCACTCCAAAGAAGATTTCTTTGGGTGTCCTTGATGCCCACAGGTCTGTTGAAGAACCTGGAAAAAGCACAGACACAGACGACGAAGAAGACTTGAAGAACAGCGAGACCAGGAGCAGCAGGAATCTTTCTTGGTGCAGTCTCGGTTCCAGTTGAAGTCCAAGTGTCCAGACAAGTGAAGAGCGACGTAGCTTAAGGGTTGAGTCTTGTCCCACAACGAATCTAAGGACCCACCCACAGGTAAGCCCTTAAGTACCCTAAGGAAACGGTTGGAACAACTAGGGGGTCCCTCCCAGAGGAGGGGCTGTACAGAGGGGAGGATACTCTGATGTCTTATGTCCAGTTTCGCGCCAGAGCGTTAACCAAGGGTTCTTGAACTGGCTCAAACTGGAGTGTGCAAGGAGGGCACACAAATTGCCCTTCAAAGCAGTCTGGTGGCGTTGGCAAGTGCCCCCAACTCAGCCCAATATACTAAGTCCTGATGGGAGGTAGTCACACCTCTCTGAGACAGGAAACCTATTGTTCTACCTTTCAATGCTCCGCAGAAGGAGAGCAGAATTGTGTCAGTTGTCGGCAGCAGCACAAGCTTGCTGGCAGACCCTGAAAGGCTGTTACCGGGAGTACAGGGGGGTCCCTTAAGCAGCCCCAAGTACATGGGATCATACTTCCAACACTGGAATTGGTGTTGGGGTATGATTCCAACATGTTTGGTATCAAACATGACCGGGTTCGGTGCAGCCACTATATAGTTAGACATCTCGTCAGACCCCCCAGATTATAGCGGCATAGATTTGGAAATTTAGCGGCACAAAAATGGAAATTTAGCGGCACAAATATGGAAATTTAGCGGCATTTTTGCGGCACTGTATTTTACTCATAATCATCCATTTTCAGCTTTAAAACAATGGAAACTGTTTTAGCAGAGTATTCCACTTTGAAATGGGCAACCTGGGATATGGAACAGAGGAAGCAGCCCACAGGTGAAGGCTGCTATCCCTTGGAAATGCAATCCTCCATTTGCTTAGCCCATTCCATTCCAGAATACATATTCTTCTTGCCAGCTCAGATACAGCAGCCATTTTGGAAATCACAGATGCATTCTTGCCTATTTGTTATAGGTTGCACACAGTTCCCACCTGCTTAGAATTGGTGGTAATTTGCATGTGCAAAACTGTGTTTTTCTTATGACTAATCGCTATTTGCAAATGCATTGACATAAGAATAGTGATTCGCTATAAACGATTTTTTAATAGCGAATCACTATTTTGAGCCTGATAACATACCAATTCATAATTAATTTGTATTGCTAAATTGATGACTGCAAATGATTTTCTTACATACAAAACTATTGCTTTTGCGACCGGTAACCAGTTTGTGACTGATTACTGAGTCGCACAAATGTAGTACACATGGCCTCATCTTATACTCTATTTTCCTCTATGTGCTGATGCAGTCACAGAGCTGTTATAGCTCACACCTCTCCCTCCCTCCTTCCTCATAAAAAATATACTAAGCTAGTACAATGTCCAATGGAATTCTATAGTTTCATGCACATCTACAGGTGATGTGAAATGGAGAGTGGAGCCAGGAAGGGCCAATGTTTAGCGTGGGGAGGTGCCACAGAGTCAAACGTAGGTCCAACTTTACAATTGACTGTTCAGTGTCAATCAGATTTGAGTGTGCAAGCAGCCTGCTCTGCTTAAGTATTGCAGGTACAAAGCCCATTTGTGAAGCTGCTAGAGGCATCCATTAAGGTGGCTAGTTACTGTTGTGGTACATCCAAATTGCACCCAAGACAAGAAGCTGTTCCTCAAAGCTGGCATTCTTAAAGAGGCAACTGCAAGCTGTACAGAATACAGTCTCTCCTTCACGGCCTCAACCATTGGAGACTTGCTGCAAGCATTCTGCAACCATGACTTTTCAGCACAAGAGCAAAATCTCACATTATCGCAGAGCAGCTGACATCTCGTGACCTGCTCTCTCGTGACCTGCTCTCGACTGCTGAATAACTGTTCCATTAGTTCCGATCTGGCAGGTCTTGAACAATATAGAGACTATGAGCTCCTGAGAGCCCAACCTCTTGCAAGCGACTAAGGACAGTATAATACACATGCACCAGTGAATTTAAAAATACTACTGCATCCTTGCTGAAATGCCAGGTTAAATTCCTATAATTGTATCCCTTGCTTTCCCAACATTACTCCACCCCACCCTACTAGAGACCCAAAGCCCCCCACAGCTTATCGTAGGTGCTAGAAACTGGTAATAGAAATTAATGTTACTTCTCAGGCTTACTTAATGTATTGAAACTGTTATTCTGTCTGTAGGTATTTTTTCTGCTTTGAACTAGGCATTTTAGCTTCACATAGCCCTCCAAGAGTAATTTGTTTTTAAAGTTTCACAGTGCTACCATCTGAAAGTCCGTGCCTGAAAACTAAGCTTGCAGTGGAACATGAGTTTTGCATATCCAGAGACAGCAACTATACTTGTTGCAAGGATTGTCTTTGGCTTCACAAGCTGCGTCTTACTAGCTGATAATGTTTGTGATTGTACATTTCATTATTTGTGTCTGGACTATTTAAGGTACAGTTGAGGCTAGCTAGCTCATGCATAAACTATTTTTTTCATATTTTACTCGAGATTTCGGGCTCCGTGTTTTATCAGCAATCCTGTATCTTCCTTGTAATTTTCTGTAATTGCTTATATACAGTGTTGGAGTATTTATGCCTTTCTATGAATTGGCATTGCACCAACAACCTGTTCTATTGTCATGTTGAGTGTTAAGTGTTAATCACCGCCTTCAGACCTCCACTCCCACCCATGACACAAGCAGCTGGTACTGAAGGAGGACCAATGCTCCTGTGCTACCCCACAGTACCCCCCCACCCTCCCAGGTACCGGAGCATCCTTTTGCTGCTGAGCTGCTTCAGCTTTTCCCTGCATTACTTAATTTTCGCGGGCACTTATGTAAAAATCGCAGCATTTTTACAAAAGTGCCGATTTTGCTGGCACTTTTGTAAAAATCGCGGCATTTTTACAAAAGTGCCGATTTCGCGGCAAACCGCGAAATCGCGGAATCCTGGAGGGTCTGTCTCGTAATGACGGATGTCCACTATATGTCTAAGGATGGCTGAACACACTTACAAAGCCTGGAGAATCGACTTCAGGGTTTGTAGGGGTGTCCTGCTCCCTCACACTTATAACCAAGCACCGTGCCCTCAGGACAGAAGAGCCTGCCATAGGGGTGACTTATAGGTTTAAAGTGCAGTGGACTCAGATATAAGGCAGCTTATATCTGTCGTGAGAGGTGCAAGCACCAACTCACACAGGGTGCAATGGCAGGCATGTAATCACAGTTTACGTGGACTCCCATAGGTGGCATAATACATGCTGCAGCCCATGGGAGACCCCTGGTCTACCTGTGCCCTGGGTACCTTAGTACCAAATACTAGGGACTTACAAGGGTACGCCAGTAGCCAATTGTGGAGGTACCAAAGTACTTACCATGTCAATTTAGGGGAGAAAGCATAGTTGCTGGGGTACTGATTAGTAGAATCCCAGTAGACTAGGTCAAAAACAGTGACACCAAGCAAAAAGTGGGGGTAACCATGAAAGCAGATCCTACTTTCCTACAATACCTATAAGCAAACATTAAATGACAAAAAACTGTTTCAAGTACAGCTGGATTGGAGAAAGATTTACAGCTATGTAAACATTGTGTAATTTTACATCAAAGTTTATATGTAGAAGAATGACTAGTAAATGGAACCACTAGACTTGGAGTGGACTTTGTGACGTCTGGAAAAAACATCAAGACATTGATATTATTGTGGTCAACTTTGATCACATATCACACAGCAAAAACAGATATCACGGTGCGCAGCAAGATTCTTACTTCTAAAATATTGATATATTCAAAGAGAACTGTTTCCTCTTTATTGGGCTTATGTGGTAACAATACACAAATCGCAAGGACTAAGCTTAGATTATGCATGGATACTGGCTCTACAATATTCAAAGAGGGAATGGCATACGTTGTTCTTTCTCACGTCAAAAAATGTACAGGATTGTAAATTACCGATTTCAATGAGACAAGAATTAATGCAGACAGTAGCTGTGTCACAGAATACAATGTTTTGCAAAGCAGATATGCTCCTCATCTTGGTGACTATCCCGTTTTTGTCAAACCTAAAATGTCTTTTAAAAGAAAAGCTGAAAAAAACTACAATGACATAGAAATACTGGAACTACCAACCCCACCCCCCCCCTCCCCCCCAAGAAAACAAAACACACGGAAATGACAGGACATCAGTTTCAAATTCTAAATGGTATAAATTGTTACAGCAATGTCATTGTCATTCTTATTTTATACCTACCGTCTGTCAAATAAATAATTCACCAGCATGTAGATTAACACTTCTGCAAAATCTTAATAAATGGCCATGAAAACATTCTATCACAAAACCACATATGCTACTTGTTGGAATTGGCCCTTTTTTCAGTGTCATCCCTGAACTTTTTGCCTTTCTCCTAGCCTTTTTTCTGACATGGTGTTGGTGGTTTTAGGACTCTGGGCACTTTAGCACTGCTGTTCAGTGTAAAGTGCGTGTTCTCTCTGTGGTAAACATGGTAAGATTAGGTCTACACCTGTTTGGCATATTTGATTTACCTGTCAGTCCCTTGCAAAGTGGTATCTCAGATACCCAGGGCCAGTAAATTAAATGCTACTGGTGGGCTTGCAGCGCTGATTGCGCCACCCACCAAAGTAGCCTTTCAAACCTGTCTCAGGCCTCTGCCATTGCAGGGCCTGTGCCCGCAGTGTTACTGCCGCTGTGATGTGGCTCCTAAAGTGTGTGCCACGTCTGTGATCCCCCTTTTACTGCATGTCAGTCACCCCTAAGGTAGGCCCTAGCTAGCCCTATGGGCAGGGTGCATTGTAGGTAAAAGGTAGGACATGTACCTTAAGTGCGTGACATGTCCTGGTAGTGACAAACAGCCATTTTGGTTTCTCACTGCTGTGAGGCTGCCCTCTCATAGGAATGCATTGGGGATTCCTGATAAGTGTTTCAGTGGTAATTCCTGATATGAGAGGAGCAGCGTGGTCAAGTTTGGTATGTTTGGAATAGTGATAATAAATGCTGCGTAATGGTGTGCGCAGATTTAGAATCACTATTTTAGAAATGCCACTTTTAGAAGTTGGCATTTCTGTGTGCTATGTGTCTGCCTGATGTGTATTGCATGTCTGGCTCTGGAGTGACAGGGGCTGGTGAGGTGTGTGGCTCCAGGGAGGGCAGGGTGAGTCAGCGCTAGGCTGAATAGGAGATCTGCATTTGGAGTAGTGGGAGGAGTAGTCCCCTGACCCTGAAGCACAAGTTACTAACTTGTGTAACGATATATCTGTAAGAGACAGTAGTTAGTGACAGATTCCTTACCTTAGAATATCCCCAGGCGTCAGGCTGGATCCGGAAAGTTTTGCGTAGCAGTACCCTTGCGCGTCGGTAGGCGGCGTCGTGCGGCCCCGCGTCAGTCGTCGGCATCGCCGGATGACGTCGCGGCCAGTACTTAGACGACGCCCCTGCGCGCTGACGTCAGTTCTGTACACAACTTTCCGCGCCAGGAACGCAGAGCCATGCAAGAAGCTGACATTGGTGTCTGAAAAAATACTAGGGCCCTGAAAGGTATGTCCTTAACCCTAGAAATCAGTTCGCAGAACGGGGAGGATGGGTGGGGCGGTAAGGAATCTGTCACTAACTACTGTCTCTTACAGATATATCGTTACACAAGTTAGTAACTTGGCACCTGAAAGAGACACGTTAGTGACAGATTCCTTACCTTAGAATAGATACCCCAGCAATACCAACCCCGGTGGTGGGTCTGCGAACAGATTCAGACAAGGAAGTCCCGGAGGACAGAGCGGCCAAAGAAGCCGTCCCTCCGGACTTGGCTGTCAAGGCAGTAATGCTTGGTAAATGTGTGCAGCGAGGCCCACGTAGCTGCCTGACATATATCCTGTAGCGGAACACCGCGGCCTAAAGCCGTGGTAGCAGCTGTCGCCCTGGTAGAATGGGCACGTAGCCCAACAGGGGGCTCCTTCTTAGCCAAAGAATAGCAGGCTTTGATACACAAGATGACCCAGCGGGAGATGGTCCTTTTGTGTACCGCCCGACCTTTTTTGGCGCCCACGTAGCCAACAAAGAGCTGGTCATCCACCCGGAACTGTTGTGTGCGGTTGAGGTAAAAGGAAAGCGCACGTTTTGGGTCCAGACGGTGGAGCCTCTCTTCCTCTCTGGAAGGATGCGGAGGCGGAAAGAAGGTGGGCAAAGTGATGGTCTGCCCAATGTGGAAGGCAGTAACCACCTTTGGCAAGAAGGACGGACGCGTCCGAAGAACAACCTTGTCTGGATGGACAGACAGAAAGGGGGGTTTGCACGAAAGAGCCTGGAGCTCACTCACCCGCCGAGCGGAGGTGATGGCCACCAGAAAGGCTGTCTTCAGAGTGAGAAGACGAAGAGGACAATTATGTAGAGGCTCAAAGGGAGCGCACAATAAAAAGGTAAGAACCAAGTTTAAGTCCCACTGAGGCATCACAAACGGAACAGGAGGGAAGAGGTGTGTAATGCCTTTAAGAAACCTGTTAACAACAGGGGACTTGAAAAGGGAGGGCTGATCAGGAAGCCTGAGGAAGGCCGAAATTGCACAAAGATAGCCCTTGATGGTACCCAGGGCAGAACCCTGTTGGGCCAGAGAAAGAAGGAACAGAAGAACCTCAGAAAGAGGGGCAGAAAGGGGATTCACAGCCTTTGCTGTGCACCATGCCACAAACTTGTTCCACCTGCAGGCGTATACCACCTTAGTGGAGGGACGCCTGGCTGCCAGAATCACATCACAAACTTCGGGAGGCAAGTCGAAAGGAATCAACTGCCGCCGCTCAATCTCCACGCAAGGAGGTGGAGACTGGACAGGTTCGGGTGGAGGACCGTCCCCTGCTGCTGCGACAGAAGATCCTCCCGAAGAGGCAGACGGATCGGGGGATCGACGCTCATACTGAGTAGCTCGGGTTACCAAACTCTTCGAGCCCAGTCCGGAGCCACAAGAATGACTTGGGCCCGGTCGCGCCGAATCTTCTTCAACA
Source organism: Calotriton arnoldi (assembly GCA_963921515.1). NCBI lineage: Eukaryota > Metazoa > Chordata > Amphibia > Caudata > Salamandridae > Calotriton > Calotriton arnoldi. Next base: position 1,582,974 of record CAWUFW010001866.1, on the reverse strand, counting down.
CTCTGGGTAGAAGTGGTATAGGCGGAAAGGCATACAACAGACCGCAACTTTACTCGCGACGAAAAGCGTCGCCGAGCGAGTGCCGCCTTGGAAATTCCAACGCGCAGAACTGATGACATTGCGCGTTCTCTTCGGTGGCGAATAGATCTAACCAAGGCTCTCCCCACTGTAGAAAGAGTCCTTGCGCCACCTCCGAGTGAAGACGCCATTCGTGATCCATCATGCACCTGCGGCTGAGTTCGTCCGCCCTGGCGTTCAGGGAACCTGCCAGGTGTTGAACCATCAGGAATATGCCCTGATGTTCCAGCCATGTCCAGAGACGCAGAGCCTCCTGACATAGGGTCCACGACCCCACCCCGCCTTGTTTGTTGCAGTACCACATGGCGGTGGTGTTGTCTGTGAACACCTGCACTACCGTCCCTTTGACAGAGGGAAGGAATGCCTTGAGTGCAAGTCGGATCGCCCGGAGCTCCAGAAGGTTGATATGGAGCCGGGACTCCGCCGGAGACCAGAGGCCTCTGATCTCCGCCTCTCCCATGTGACTGCCCCATCCCAGAAGGGAAGCGTCCGTCACAACTGTGTGCTCTGGCTGGGGAAGGGAGAGGGATCTGCCCATGACCCATTGCCGGTTCGAGAGCCACCACTGCAACTGCCGTGCAGTCCCCTCCGAGATCTGGACGTAATCGGACAGGTTCCCCTGATGCTGCGCCCACTGGAACTTCAGGTCCCACTGCAGAGCCCGCATATGCCATCTGGCATGATCGACCAGCAGGATGCAGGAGGCCATGAGGCCCAGCAGCCTCAGGGTCATCCGTACCGAAACCCAGGATAAAGGCTGAAAGATCGGAATCATAGCCTGAATATCCCGGACTCGCCGTTCGGGAGGATAGGCCCGAAACTGCGTCGTGTCCAGAACTGCTCCGATGAAAAGGAGCTGTGGAGAAGGAATCAGGTGCGACTTCGGCACGTTGATGGAGAACCCCAGCGAGTGCAGGAGTTCGGCCGTAGTCTGGAGGTGGGAGACGACTGCCTGGGACGAGCCCGCCTTCAGCAACCAGTCGTCGAGGTAGGGGAAGACTGGAACCCCTGCCCGGCGCAGATGAGCTGCGACCACCGCCATCACCTTTGTGAACACCCGAGGGGCGCTGGTAAGGCCAAAGGGGAGCACGGTGAACTGAAAATGCTCCAGGCCGACCGTGAACCGCAGGTAACGCCGGTGGGCCGGCAGGACGAGGATGTGAAAATATGCGTCCTGCAAGTCCAACGCTACCATCCAGTCTCCAGGGTCGAGGGCAGTCAAGACCTGAGCTAGGGTGAGCATCTTGAACTTCTCCTTCCGGAGGAAGCGATTGACGTTCCGGAGGTCCAAGATAGGACGCATGTCCTCCTTGTCCTTTTTGGGCACCAGAAAGTAGTGGGAGTAACAACCACGTCCTACTTCTGGGGTCGGAATGCGCTCGATGGCCCCCTTGGTCAAGAGGGCCGCAACTTCCTTTTGAAGAAGCACTAAATGATCCCCCGACATGCGGTGGCATTGAGGTGGCATGGCTGGGGGGGTAGTCTCGAAGGGGAGGCAGTAGCCCCTTCGGACAATGTCCAAGACCCACCTGTCCGATGTAATCGCACGCCAGTGGTGAAGGTGATGGCGGACCCTGCCCCCTACTGGCGTGCTGTGGACCTGAAAGGATGGACTAGGAGGGCTTGGAGGCCGCGGACGGGGCGGAGGTGGTGGCCTGACCCGCACGCTGGTTACCCGACCCGCCTCGGCGGGAGCCACGTCCACGGCCGCGCGAAGACACTTGCTGCGCGGGCCGGTGGCTGGGCAGCGGACGTGACTGGGCGCCCCTTCCGTGGCCACGAAAGGGGCGAAAAGCAGACTGTTGCGGAGGGCGCACAGTAGAAAGGCCCAGGGACTTGGCTGTAGCCCGTGAGTCCTTAAAGCGCTCCAGCGCATGGTCTGCCTTGTTGCCGAAAAGGCCGACACCATCAAAGGGCATGTCCATAAGCGTGTTTTGGACATCGCCCGAGAAACCAGTGGTCCTCAGCCAGGCGTGACGGCGCAGCGCCACTGTCGTCGCAAGCGATCTGCCTAGCGAGTCGGCGGTATCTAGGCCACATCGGATAGTATACTTCGCCGCATCCCTTCCTTCCGCAATGGCGCGGGAAAGCAGTGCCTGGACCTCCTCAAGACACTGGGGCAGAACCTGCGCCACCGAATCCCACAAGGAGTGGGTATATCGGCCCAAAAGGCAAGTGGTGTTGACGGACCGCAAGCCAGCACTGGTGGAAGAAAAAACCTTCTTCCCAAATTGGTCCAGTTTTTGGATTCCCTATCCGGGGGAGCGGTAGGGAAGGCGCTTTGGGAGGCGGAGGCTTGGACAACCAAGCTCTCAGGGGTGGGGTGTTGGGAAAGGAACAGGGGGTCGCCCGGAGCAGGGCGATGGCGCCGGGCTATGTTCCTATCCACAGGTGTGGTGGGCTTGGACCAGGTGCCCAAAAGAACGTCCGAAAGTGCCTCGTTGAACGGCAGCAGTGGCTCCGCAGAGGTAGCCGCCGGCTGAAGCACTTCCGTCAGGAGGTTAGTCCTGACAGCCACTGTAGGTAACTGGAGGTGCAGGACCTCAGCTGCCCTACGCAGCACCGTAGCAAAGTTTGCTCCCTCCTCCGTTGCCACGGAAGGAGGAGACAGCATGCCAATGTCTGGAGAGGTATCCAGACCACTGGCCTCCCCAAGTTCCTCAGCCCAGTCCTGATCGTACTCACATTGGGCAGTGAGAGGGTCCTCAGACCCCCTCCCAGGTCTCTTCGTCCTCCAAATCAGGTTCAATGTAAGGAGGAGGGACATGTGGGACCCAAGGTCCCAGCGGCGCCGGAGCCGGCGTCGATCGACGTCGGTCCGGCGCCAAGTCCGGATCCGGAGAGAACCTGGGGACGACGTCGCCCGGAGCCCCGGGCGGCGTCGTGAACGGCACCGGTGAGATCGACGCCGGTGGAGGTGTCGTTAGGTCAACGGGCGTCGATCGGGGTTGCGGCAGCACCGGAGCCGGGGCCGAGGCCGGGGCCGGGACCGGGGCTGGTGTCGCTGGCGGCGCCGGGACCGGAGTCGCCGGCGGCGCCGTAGGAACCCCACTAGGGCCCGCGGGGCCCGAAGGCGCACCGGGGGGACCTTGAGGCCCGAAGAGGCGGGCCATGGCCGACAGGAACTCCTGTATTTCGGCCGGAGTCGCCCCCGAACCCGGGAAGTGCGGGTAATGCGGCGGCGGCTCCACAGGCACTCCCGGCGCCGCGGGGACGGTGCCGACAGGACCCTCAGCCGAGTCGCGCGACTGGCGAGGGGAAGTCGTCGAGCGATGACGCTTCTTTGACTTCTTATGCTTCGACTTACCGGAGGAGTGCGAAGACTTTGACCCCGAAGAACGATGAGGACTCCGCGACCGGCCCCTCGACCTCTCTCTCGACCGGGGCTTGGCTTGGCGCGGAGCCGACTGCCGGACCTCGAGGAGCTTTCGAGACCGCTCTCGCAAAGCCTTCGGATGCAAGGCCCGACAGTCAGGGCACGACTTGGAGTCGTGGTCGCGCCCGAGGCAGTAGAGACAATCCTGATGCGGGTCCGTGATCGACATCATTCGACCACAGGCGCCGCATGGCTTGAAGCCGGGCATCCCTACCGACACCGTAGGAGTCGTAAGACTCGAGAAAACAATGACAAAAAGTCACAAAAAAATCAGTCAAAAATTGACTGGGGCACTGCTCTCTCCGGATCTGCGCTTACTGGCGCGGAAAAAGAAAGAACTGACGTCAGCGCGCAGGGGCGGCGTCTAAGTACTGGCCGCGACATCATCCGGCGATCCTGACGCCGACGACGGACGCAGAGCCGCACGACGCCGCCTACCGACGCGCAAGGGTACTGCTACGCAAAACTTTCCGGATCCAGCCTGACGCCTGGGGATATTCTAAGGTAAGGAATCTGTCACTAACGTGTCTCTTTCAGATTAGGTCTATGCCTGCCTAGGTGAACGCTGGCTCCGCCCCCCTGTGGTGTGTCTGCGGACCGAGCCCCATCTGACAAAGGAGGGTGGAAGCCTGGTAAACAGAGTGCTCCAATACCCCCCAGAACCAGTTGAGACTGGTTCCCCCAAGCCCTGTGCCAGGGCAGACAAAGAGAAATACAGTATATATACTGGGGCTGTGGCCCCATGAAGGTGTGCTTCCTTGTGCCGTCTGGGGGGCTACTGGTGCCTGCTGGGCCCCAGGAGGAACCGCCACGAGGGACTGCCTCCCTGCTGGAGGGCCCTGTGAGCTGGCCTGCCTGGGCCCAGCCTTTGCCCTGGAACTTTGGGATTCAAGCGCCTCGTGAGCGCTGCACCGTTTTTTTCCATGTGCTCCAGGATAGGGAGAGTGCTGGAGCTCTGCAGCGCTGGGCTGCAACTTGCTCAGCATTTTTGTGCTCCTCTGAGCGGGAGCCTACCTCGCATTTGTGCCTTTTGGAAGCGGGAGCCAACCCCGCACTTCTGGGAGAGGAGCCGCCGAGAGCAGAAGCCAGGCGCCTCTGCCTGACTGTGGGCGTGGCGAGGGCCGGAAGACAGGCAGAGGGAAGCCTGATCGCGGGCGGAGCTCTACTCAGGAAGCCGAGAGCCCCGCGGAGAACGAGCCCGGTGTTCAGAGAAGGACCGGAGCCCCTCGTGTTGCTGCAGAAGAGTGAGGTCGGGATCAGCAGAGCCGGAGCCTTGAGAGAAGGCCAGCGGTCGCAGAAAGAGACCGGAGCCTCGCGGGCTCCCGGCCGAAGCCCTGCAGATCCCAAAAAGGAGTCGGAAGAAGGCCCCAGTGAGTGGGGTCTGTGCGAGGCACAGTGGTTGCTGATTTCTGTCTCCCAGACAAGCGCCCCAGTGAAGGGGGCTCCAGAGGCACAGTGGTGCCAAAGCCAATTTCACAGCTGCACCGCAGGAGCGCGGACAGCTGCAACGTGGGGGTAATTTGGTTCCCTGAGTCCCGGAGTGGGACTTCGGAGGCACGGTAGTGCCAGTGCTTGTTTTCCCAGCTGCACCGCGAGAGCACGGGCAGTTGCAACGATGGGGGCATGTTTATTTTTATAACAAGGAAGGAGTGAGCTACACTCCCCCGCCCCAGTGCCTTGCGCACCTTGTCTTCGCTGCCAAGGCAGCCAGAGGGCCAGTGGAAGGTCCTATAATTGCGCCCTGACTTTGGGACAGAGGGCATTTGAGCCCCAGAGAAGGCCAGTTGGCCTGGGGTCATTTGGAGTACCTGTGTGTACTGGTAGGGTGCAAGGCCCTGAAGGAATGCATAATGAGATTATGCTGAAGGTGATGTATGCACCTGGGGAGTGTTACTACGGTGCACTCCTAAATGTGATTTATGCATAATGTGTTTATGCCTAATGTGATGCAGACATAATGCGTTTATGTTGCTAGTGATAATGCTTAGTCCAGTATTTTGCCAGTAGTTACTGGTTGTTTTATATTTGCTACTTGTGCTTTCTAATGGTTCTGACAGCGGCCCGATTGGCCCTGTCATGTATATAATCCACTGTGAATTTCTACCTGGTGCCAGTTGGCACAGTGTACATTGTGTGATTGTGATCTAATGTGTTTATGATAATACAAAGGGTATTTTTTTATAGAACCTTGTGTGGAGTTTCTTTGTGGTGTGCCTAGTCTGTCGCTGCTGTATGTGTGTGTTGCGCAAACGCTTTACACATTGCCTCCGGGATAAGCCTGACTGCTCGTGCCAAGCTACCAAGGGGGTGAGCAGGGGTTATCTTCGGCGTGTAACTCCCTTGCCCTGACTAGAGTGGTGGTTTCTGCCTGGCTGAGGCGCTTGCCCTAGCCAACCAGAAATCCCATTTCTAACACTACTCTAGAAGTGCTAGAAGAGATATGGTACATATGTGTAGAGGTGCTATTACATTTTTGGTCACTCAACAACAAGATGCTCAGGAATTCTGTATGGTGGTTCTGGAAAAAATAGCTACTGAAACTCACCCAAGTTGTAACCTCCTTGGTATGAGCTACTCTTGGGGATATGATTGCTTCCACTGCCTACATTCAAGCTCCACTGTCACACCTTTTGAAAGATTTGTAGATCTACCAATACCTGATTGGAAATGTATTCCATTTAAGATTTTAATATGTAATGCTGCGAAACAAAACTTATGTCCAAACTGTAATTCACAATTTGTCTCCACACTTAATTTAACACTGGTAACAAAATTTATCATTTTCATGATTAGAAGATACACTCTCAATAACAGAAAAATAAACTTTACTGCTTCCTAAATTTCAATTTTGAGGACGCACTCTTACTACTAGTGCCATTATTTTTCATCATGGAGAGACTGCCAGGAGACTACACAATCTACTTAAAGAACAACACAGGTTGGACAGAAGGTAATGATACTACTCTTACTTTTAAGCACAGACTGCCAAGAAAGACAGTTATCTTCTAAGTCTACATCAGAAGTTCTAATTTCGGTACTTGCGAGTTGTAGTTACATAATTCAGTAGATGTCATTATGTGGCCTGGCATGGTTGATGACATTTGTAAAAATCTGCTGTAAGTACTGGAGTCGTCTATGCTTTCACTTATATCATACTACTATGGTAGATATTTCAACAGCTGGACATGCACAGCATCTATGTTTTTTTTATAATCCAATTGATTTGTTTTCCCCCCAGTGTTTCATGAAGACTACTACCATATAATTATCTTGAACTATAAATATTCTAAATGATGATATACTAGCGTAACAGAAATGTTACCTATGTCAGAGAAACACAAAAAAAAGGAAAACAAGAAAGGATTGCATTTGAGTTCGGTTCATCACGTACAATCAGATGTCACTATAGTAGTCTATTATAAACTAACCATATTCAACCATTGCAGGTGTGAAACAGTTGCAAGGTGCCTTGAGAAAAAAAAAATTTGGCTCCTAGGGTCAACAACTTTCTTCTTCGGAAAAATAAAATGGAATGGAGATAAGGGGCATACACGTCCTGTTTTCTACAATTGGGAGAGTTTTAAGCCAATGAAATTCTATTTTACAAAGGCAAAATTACAATTAAATGAAATTTTCAAAAAACGAAAGTACCTATGCCCCTCTACAGTACTCAAGGTTACTCAACTTTATGACACACCACTCCACGACACGCAACTCGACTCTATGACACATCAGCCCACTTTACAGCACACCACTCTACAACATCCCAGTTCAAACTATGCCACTCCACTCTACGACCCTCCAATCTAACACACTGTACGATACCCCATTCTATGACACGCAACTCTACTGTATGCCATTCCACTAAACTCTACTCCTTCTATGCTAATACAGGACATTAGGCTCAACAAGACTCCATTCAATGACAGTCCAGTCAACGACAATCAACTGTATCTACGATACACAACTCCACTCTAAACCACTCCACTGTACGCCACTCTCTATAATAGTCTACTCCACTCCATGAGTCCACGCTCCTCCAATCTACGACACTGTACTCCACTCTAAGCCACTCTACAACACTCTACTCCACTCTGTAGCACTTTACGACACTGTAGTACACTCTATGCCACTCTACAAAACTCTACTCCAGTGTACAACTCTACGCTCCTCCACTCTACTATCTACTCTAACACAGTCTATTAAACTCCACTGTACAATGCTCCACTGTACAACACTCTCCTCCACTGTACCCTATGCCACTGCATTGCACTCAACTACAATGTGCAACACTGCACTCTAAGACTCAACTCATTCTGTAGCACTATACCACACTACACTTAATGGCACTCCTCTCAACAACATTCCAATTGACCAGACTCTACTTGACAACACTGCACTCTATGACATTCCACTGGACGAGGCTCCACTCCAATGTATGCCACTCTACTGCAAATACAATTAGATATCAACCTAGTACTATATCATAAATTTGCCATGTAGTATAAAGCCACCATAAAGTATATGTTTAATTTACCTTACACTTACCTTTTAACTCTATATTAATAAAAATATTGCATTTCTTACATCTGAAAAAAATATGGTTGGTACTGGTATAAGCTCTTTATATTATTTTAGATATTGGGTTAGTTCTGAAAATAACTTTTTTCATTTTATTTTTTCCAAAGGTTAACATGACCAACCAACAAAAAAAAGTCGTAAGAGAAAACAGGAGGTCAGGAAGGGCCACAAAAAAACAACAACAAAAAATAAACTAAGGGTGTTAAGGAGGACAGCGGTGAGCTATGGCCAGCTCATGATGGATAGTCATGTCTGTCTCGCAGGCAACAATCACTGTATTATGCGACTCACTGTACCAGAACAATTTGTATATATGGGTAATAACTAAAAAAAAATGTATTTATATGTATTACCCTCTAGGACGTGGGCCAGCCAGTCCCATCCTAGTTCAAAAAAGAAATTCTTTACCTTTAAAAAGAGGAGGAAAAACAGAAATCCCCTAGACTTGTGAAAGAGGCAAGAAGTGAAGGGGGGCGTGGCTAACCAGCCATGATGGCGGAGACACTCTTGAGAGGCTCCGTCCTATGGCCCACTAATCCGACGATTATCCTGCGCCTGCTGCAGTCATTGAAGCGCAGGAGCTGGCGGACAAAGTTCACACACCGCAAAAGACACACAATTGATGGACGGAATGCAGAACAAATCAAAACATTCACCCCCAGTCAAGAGATCTGGGTTAAATCCATCCTTTTGCTCACCATGCCACCCCAGTTTAGACCTGGCCATATGCAAATCAGTCTTGACCCTGTGCCTCATGGGAACAGTCCAGCCCGAACTGCCAAGCCAGGTCCTCCCTGGACCGGAAAAAAGCATCCTAGGATCGGTTTCAGGGTTTCACCCCTCTTCAGCCAGGATAGCTTGATTCCAGTGGCACAGTGAGCCCAGGACCCACGTCTGGGCATACCTGGCGCACTTAGGGCGAGAAAGCAAAAGACACACAATTGATGGGCGGAATGCTGAACAAATCAAAACATTCACCCCCAGTCAAGAGATCTGGGTTAAATCCATCATTCTTTTGCTCACCATGCCACCCCAGTTTAGACCTGGCCATATGCAAATCAGTCTTGACCCTGTGCCTCATGGGAACAGTCCAGCCCGAACTGCCAAGCCAGGTCCTCCCTGGACCGGAAACAAGCATCCTAGGACCGGTTTCGGGGTTTCACCCTCTTCAGCCAGGATAGCTTGATTCCAGTGGCACAGTGAGCCCAGGACCCACGTCTGGGCATACCTGGCGCACTTAGGGCGAGAAAGCAAAAGACACACAATTGATGGACGGAATGCAGAACAAATCAAAACATTCACCCTCAGTCAAGAGATCTGGGTTAAATCCATCATTCTTTTGCTCAACATGCCACCCCAGTTTAGACCTGGCCATATGCAAATCAGTCTTGACCCTGTGCCTCATGGGAACAGTCCAGCCCGAACTGCCAAGCCAGGTCCTCCCTGGACCGGAAGCAAGCATCCTTGTGTTTGCTTTGTTCGCCCTAAGTTGGCAGGGTATGCCCAGACGTGGGTCCCTTGCTCACTTTGCCACTGGATTCAAGCTAGCCTGGCTGATGAGGGCTGTTAGCCTGAAACCGGTCCCAGGATGCTTGCTTCCGGTCCAGGGGAGACATGGCCTGGCAGTTTGGGCTGGACTGTTCCCATGAGGCACAGGGTCAAGACTGATTTGCATATAGCTGTGTCTGAACTGGGGTGGCGAAGTGAGCTAAAGAACGATGATGGATTCAACTTAGATCTGTGACTGGGGGTGAGTGTCTGAAAAGTTTCAGCGCTCCGTCCATCATTTCCTTGTGTTTGCAAAGTTCACACACCGGCCAGCAAAGGTGGAGTGAAATTCGAGACTCCCAGAGCGCCCGAATTGCGGGGAGGCTTCGCGAGCGGAAGAGACAACCTGAACGAGAGCCGTGCTGAGAAGGGAGAGCGGACCCGCCGATGCAGACTCGCTGTGACTTGACACTGCTCAGCTCCAAAAGTGCCTGAGGAGTGGCGGGGCATCGACTGTGAAGGAGCCGAACACAGCGAAGTGGCATGATCAGCGGCAGCTGCGGCCGCACATAATATAACCCCGCTGGCGCAGATCGGAGGTGACGGGCATGGCCTCGCGATCCTGATACTCCAAGCGGACCCTAAGAAATGAGCTGAGCCTCGCATCGGCGGGACGCGATCCACAGTGGTGCCTGGCGGGGTGCTCCGGGGTAGGAGAAACGACGACACGCCTGACAACTGGCCCTTACCGGCAGTGGCTGGCTGCACCCTGCGGCGACTACCTCACAACGGCAGCAGCGCGAGGTCGGGAGTCGGGTGAGAGACTGCAGTGCGCAGTTTGAGGCCCTGATCTGAACTGAGTCGACTTCGATACCGCCAGACCGGAGAGCCTTCCACAAGCATAAAAAGCAACAATAAGGTACCGAGGCCACCCTGCGCTAGCCACCTCGCAACGCGGTAATTGAACCGGGGACCCCACTGAGACCCGGATGCTCATTAGACTGGCCAGCACCTGACTGCGCAAACCCCACTGTGTGCTCACCGACAGCCCAAGTACAAAGCAGCCTGGGGTAACGGCGCTGTCGCGGGTCACCCGGTGGCGAGACGACCCCCTGCTAATGGGACATCTTGTGGTGTAGGGGAACAAGCAGCAACGGGCGGCAACATAACTGAGAACTACGGCAAAAGCACAGCAAGCCTGTCCTAACCAGGGAACACTCACCTATACCGTAGATCTGCCAACACACCGAGCAAATTCCGGCCGCACACAGATACCAAGCACAGGACGCAGGCAGATTTACTGAGCAGAGGACACTGCGCCTCCTTCAGGCACTGCAGCCCCATCAGCCTATGAGTGGACTGCCCATTACCAGTCTCCCAAGATGGGCAGACAACGGACAGGTACGGATGCAACAGCCACACAGCCAGACCCAGCCCCGGGGCACCCTGGCCAGACACTTGAGTAACTGGAGACCTTGCAATCTTCCACACTGGAATCTAAAATAGATTCAGTACTTTAAGCGGTGGCGCAGATCGTAGTAACACTAGCACAAACCCGTACGTTCCTGGAAGGTTGCATTGATAAAATCACAACAGATTTTACGCTTCTGCATTCAGACCACAGGAAGCTAGCAGGGAAAGTCACTGACCTGGCGACAGAAATAGAGGAAGCCGTCCCGGTCACCAAGGCGTTGTCCACTGAAATGTGAGCACTTACGGCACGGTTGAATTCACTGGAGCGCAGGGTGGATGACGCGGAAGGCCGCTCCCACAGAAACAACATCCGCGTAGTGGGATTGCCGGAAGGCACGGAAGGTGAAGACGCAGTGGCTTATACGGAGACCTGGCTGAAGTCCCTGATGCCAACAGACTCACTATCCCCCTTCTTCGTCATAGAAAGAGCACACAGGGTGCCAACGGGTCGCCCATTACCGGGCGCAGGCCCCTGATCCTTCTTGCTCCGCCTGTTAAATTTCAAAGACAGAGATGCGATACTCAGAGAGGTCAGGAAGATAGACGCGGTCAAGGTGTATAACTCTCAGGTCCTCTTTTTCCCGGATTACGCCCTTGGTGTGCAAATACAACGTAATGCATTTCTAACAGTCAAGAGGCGAATGCGGGACTTAAACATAAAATACTCTCTCATATTCCCGGCTCGCCTCCGCGTGGTCATGGATGGATCAACTCATTTTTTCAATGAAGCAGAGGAAGCATGGGAATGGCTTGAAAGCATGGGACAACACACTGTACCAAGCCAAAGATGTACTGGCAAGGAAACAAATCCTAAGAACCGCGGGAGTCGTCGCAGGAGACATAAGTCGCGTGCTGAGGCAACTCCGAGTTCGCTGAAGGCGGCACCTCAATTGGAGCAAGTACTGAGGGAACAACAGGACGCTTTGCAAACGGCGGCGGCCATGAGGAGGAGGCAGGCAAGCAAAGATACGGACTCGTCCCCGGAGCGATCCCTGAGCGCAAACAGTTCTCTAGCCATGTGGCCAGCCACTGAGGACTCGCAGAGGCTCCCAGATGTAACGCCCTAGACTGCAGATGAACTAATGTGATCACCTGAAGCACATTCAGAGCACGCACGGATACACGCAAACATAAACACGTGAGACGCTCCACATGACATGCGCTGGGTCAATATGGGGTGCTGTATTTGATAAACTGGGACAGCACAGGCAGAGTCAATTTCATTTCTCTCCATCTTGCTGGGTAGTGAGACCCGCAACAATTATACGCCAAAGCAGCGCGCACAAAGACACACACAACACGGGCCTAACATTCAGACCCACCCGGCACAAGTCTTATCCCGCCCCCTGAGTTCAACCTACGCGACACACGAAGTCGCTTGTTGCCGTATGGCATTGTTTTTAGTTTGGGCAGACACCAGTTGTCCCTCTGCTCTTCCCCAGTTGAGTTACACAGGGTGCCCCCTCTCAAAGTCTCTCCGAGAGAACATGTGGCTAAGAATGCCTGTACAGCACCCCAAGAACATGATATGGTTGACACATTGCCGCCTGACCTCTGCCGCACCACACCACCTATGGCCCTCATTAGCTAGTGTCTGACACACATGCCACCCACCAACAAAGTCATCTGGAATGTTAGAGGGCTGCACACACTGGCCCGCACATACGAAATATATGCATACCTCAAGAGACACGCAGCAAATGTAGCGCTGTTACAAGAGACACATACACCACAACCGGAAATCCATAGGCTACAGCAGAGATGGAAGGGCCAAATACTAGCCACAGGCTACTCGTCCTATGCCAGGGGAGCCCTCATCTGGGTGAGACCAGGAACACTATTTACCCCAGAGGAGACTGAAATAGACAAACATGGCCGCTTTGTTCTAGTAAGAGGCCGTCTTAATGGAGGTCCGATAGTGTTGGGCTCCATATACGCCCCACAGATGAAAACACCTTCTGGCGCACACTAACAGAATTACTATCATGCTGGTGCGACGTGCCATGGTTGTTAGGTGGTGATTTTAACGCGGTACTAGACACCAGTATGAACAGATCCTTCCCCCCACTGACGCAAACATCAGCAACATCCAACGCCCGAAACCTGAGGGAGGGGCTACGTCATTGGGGGTTGGCAGACGCAAGGAGATCCCTACACCCACAAACACGCTTATATTCCCACTACTCTCACCCACATTGCTTACATGTTCTCATTGACCGATTTGTGGTAAGCTCACCAATTCTGGCGAAATGTTGCAGAGCCGACTATCTCGGCAGAACTCACTCTGACCACAGCCCACACATTTTACAATTCCAGGGAGACGATACAGGGCGCACCACTCGATTGTGGAGGCTGCAGCCTCTGGCGTTAGAGGATCCCCAATATAGGGAAGCAGTAAGCGCAGCAGTAGATACATACTTTGAAAAGAACATGGGCTCAGTCGCTGATGTGGGAGTACTATGGGATGCAGGCAAGGCAGTAGTTAGGGGGCAATGTCTGGGACTAAACTGGAGTGTTAGAAGACAGCTAGATCGCGAGATAAAAGATATCGAAGATTCCCTGACCAAGCTGGAAGCAGCCCTAGCACGAGGCGGTGACGTGCAACGAGCTCTAGACGTGCAGAGGGAAAAACATGCGGAAATACTAGAAAGGTTGCGCTGCTTAAACTATGAGGCACATGCAGGGCGCACCCATGCGGCAGCAGACAGGGTGGGCAGGTTGCTAGCAAGAATGATCAGGCAGGAGCATGCACAAACACCTATACTGCGACTGCAGTCCGCCACAGGACAGGTACTCACCAAGCAGTTTGACATCCACTGTGAATTTGCGTCCCACTACACCAGAGTATATAAATCCTGAATCTTTCCCACACCGGCAGACTATTTCTGTCCCCTCTGGACCTACACCAAGTGTCGGCAGAGCAAAGAGACGACCTGGATGCACCAGTCACGCTACTGGAGGTCCAGATGGCAATACGAGCATTGGCCACTGGCAAAGCGCCTGGACCTGACGGACTACCAGCCGAGTACTATAAGGCGTGTCAGCAGGCACTAGCCCCACAACTCCTCTTGGTATATCACAATGCACAAGAAACAGGGGTACTACCAGGCACACTTTGAGAGTCATTATTAGTGTTGTTACCTAAACCCAACAGAGACGCGGAATTGTTAGGCTCATATCGTCCGTTAGCACTATTGAACATAGATTACAAAGTGCTAGCTAAAATATTTGCAGACAGATTGGCTCCACTTGTGCCACATCTGGTCCATGCCGACCAAAATGAGTTCTTACCGGCCCGTTCCACGTCCCTAAATCTACAGCGTTTTTTCAGGGTAGCACACTACTCAAGAGAGAGTCGGGCACACTCTGGCTGCTTAGTACTAGACTTGGAAAAGGCGTTCGATACCCTAGAGTGGGGATTCCTTTTTGCTGCACTCCGGAAATATGGTCTAGGAGATGGGTTTCTAGGGCTAGTAAAATTACTTTATACGCAGCCCATGGCTAGAGTTAGAACGGGTCCGTATCTGTCTGAGCAGATTCCAATCGAACGGGGCACGCGACAGGGCTGCCCGCTCTCCCAGTTATTGTTTGCATTGGCCATTGAGCCATTAGCCGAGTCCCTGCGTGAGTCACAAGAGGAATGGGGTATCCCTCTGGGAGATGGGATACACGCGGTCTCATTGTATGCCGACGATCTTCTGATCTATCTCAGAGATGTCGGGATTTCATGCACGGCAATAGAAAAAACATTGTTAGATTTTACCTCTGTCTCAGGTCTCCGAGTGAACTGGGAAAAATCGTGTCTATACCCTTTTTCGGGATCCACACCAGACCCAAATCTGCTTCTTAGCATCATGCCAGTACACTGGCAACTAGCAACGTTCTAATACCTCGGGGTACTCATATACAGGGAACATGCGGACCTATTTGAGGGCAACCTGGTTCGAGCTGTTACAGCAATACGTGCACAAATGACCTTCTGGAGTACGCTACCCCTGACAGTTATGGGACGTATTGCACTTCTGAAAATGGTGGTGCTTCCACGTCTCCTTTCTCATTTCACAAACCTGCCAGTACATGTTCGACCAGTGTTTTTCAGTGGATTCGAATGCGATATGAGGCACTTCATATGGCATGGATCACGCAGCAGAGTAGCACTAACCAAAATGTACCCCTCGATTGATCAAGGGGGTCTTGCGGTACCTAATATGGAGCAATATTATCTAGCAGCACAGCTCCAGTGGGTAGCCAGATGGCTAAGTGCGCGACAATTAGAAGATACTGCCATGCTTGCAGCGGGATACACGCACTCCCAGATAGTAACGATATTCCATCCAGGCAGGAAGGGAAAGTCGCCTACCCAACTATTAGTGCACGTAGCTTACAAATGCTTCCGCCGCAGTTTAAGACTCACAAAAACGATCACTCCATATGCGCCATCACTCCCTATAGTTGGGACGCCTAGGAACTGCCGGGCCCTCACTGGCGTAGAACTCTCCCGATGGGAAGAAGTGGGAGTGCACACTCTAGGAGACCTTTACAGTGATGGCCACCTGCCACCGTTTGCGGTGCTCGCTGACGAATCCGGATTACCGCAGGGACAATTCTTATTACATGCAGCGGTGGTGCACACATTGCGCATGCTGTGGGGAGATATAACACAAGAGCCTGTCACCCACTTAACGCTGCAATATCTACACGAGCTGGGCACAGGCCAACATCTGACTAGATGGTTGGCAGACTCCCTACGTAGGCATACAGCACCGCCACTACTATCCCTCCGAGCCCACTGGGATGCCGACTTGCAGAGAGCTAGTACAGACCGGGAATGGGAGAACATTCTGGTAAGTCCCACACATGTCCCCCGAAACGCCAGATTCCGGCTCATTCAATATTACATATCAATTAATCAATCAGGGGTTTGTAAAGTGCGCTACTCACCCGTGAGGGTCTCAAGGCGCGGGGGGGTGCAGCTCCGGATCAATCAAAAAGCCAGGTCTTGAGGCTCTTCCTGAAGGTGTGCAGCGTGGGGGAGCATCTGATGTTGACTGGGAGCTCATTCCAGGTCTTTGCTGCGACGTAGGAGAAAGCTCTTCCGCCTGCTCTGGTTTTGTGGATGCGTGGGGTCTCTGCCAGGGCAAGGTCGGCTGAGCGGAGGTTCCTTTGGGTACATGGAAGGAGACTCTTTCGTTGAGGTATTTGGGTCCGATGTTGTGGAGGGATTTGTAGGCGTGGGTGAGTAGCTTGAAGGTTACTCTCTACTCGATGGGGAGCCAGTGGAGGCCTCGCAGGTGCTGGGTCATGTGCTCGTGTCGAGGGGTTCCGAGGACGAGTCTGGCTGCGGTGTTCTGGATGGTTTGGAGCTTGTGTAGCAGGGATTTGTTTATTCAGGCGTAGAGGGCGTTACCGTAGTCCAGTCTGCTGGTTATGAGTGCGTGGGTGACGGTCTTTCTGTGTTCTGGGGGGATCCACTTGAAGGTCTTGCGGAGGGAGTTGAAACAGGTGGGTGCGACGGCGTTGATCTGGCGGGTCAGGGTGAGGGAGGAGTCTAGAATGATGCCGAGGTTCCGGGCGTGGTCCGTTGGGGTGGGTGGGCTTCCGAGGGCAGGGGGCCACCAGGAGCTGTCCCAAGCGGTAGGGGAGGGTCCGAGTACGAGGACCTCAGTCTTCTCCGAGTTCAATTTTAGGCAGCTGCCGCTCATCCAGGCTGAGACGTCTTTCATACCTTCTTGGAAACTGAGTCTGGTGTCTTCGGGGTTCTTGGTGAGAGAGAGGATGAGCTGGGTGTCATCGGCGTACGATACTATGCTGAGCCCGTGCTGTCTGACGATGGCGGCGAGGGGGGCCATGTAGAAGTTGAAGAGCGTGGGGCTGAGCGAGGATCCTTGGGGTACTCCACAGTTGATATCGGTGGGTTCAGAGAGGAAGGGAGGGAGTTTGATCCTTTGGGTTCTGCCGGAGAGAAAGGAGCGGATCCAGTTGAGGGCGGTTCCCCGTATACCGGCATCGCAGAGCTTATTTAACACCAGCCAAAATAAATCACTACTTTAATCGAAATGATGCCGGATGTCCAAGATGCGATATGGTGGGAGCAGACCTACTACACATGCTGTGGACATGCAGGGTTATCCGAGCATACTGGGACACAGTCACCAAGCATCTGGCTCAATGTACAGAGCGCACCTTAGATTGGACATGGGAGACCTGCCTACTAGGTTTATATCAAAGGTCCAAAAAGCATAAAGTGACAAACCGTTATAAAGACTTGGGGCTCATAGTGGCCAAACGCCTGCTCACAAGGCGTTGGAAATCCCCTGAGCCCCCAGCCGCGAAGGCCTGTTTCCAATCACTTCTCTGCTGGGCACAAGCGGAAAGCATAGCACTCCACCGCGAAGACGCGGTGGGGATACGGAAACAGCCACGGGCAGCGCTATGGGACGTGATATTGTCAGATTTCCGTACACTGTGGCAGAACTACTCCGAAAATCCGGAAAACGTGTCTGAACACAATGAGGAGTAAGATTTAATTAATAGCATAGGGCGTATGACAAGCAGGCATGCCAGCAATAGACAGTGAGGTAGGCACTTAGGGGCTTACCACTCCCACAGCCTTAACATCTATCCAGACAAACTATCAACTATTCCAGAATTCAGAAAGCCAACACTGGAATGGGTGGGCAATAGATGGCGGTGGGAGGGGGGTGAGCGAAGGTGGCACAAACACAACGCGATAATGACGTCGAATTCTTGAGAGAGAATGCTGATTTAATTGATTGAAAATGCGAGAAGGGGTAACTGCATTGTTCTTTTGTTATATTAAGTTTATGTTACATACAGATTGAAATTGTTGGCAATAGACATCACAAATACTGCAAATATGTTAGGCATGACTTTGTAACTATTAATCGAGCTGAAGCATAGTAGATTCAAGCCCTGAAACATTTATAGCCAAACCTCGAAATGTCTTGTTGATGTATGGCCTAATATGTGTAAAGCAAAATATTTGAAATTTGAAAAGTTGAAAATTCAATAAACTAATTTGAACAAAAAAAAGAGGCAAGAAGTGAAAAAGCATGACCCAATTTGGGAATCCCAAAGGGGTGTAAATACTGCCCTCACCCACTCAATGAGTGGCATGCTTCATCATAGGGCCGTGGCGACTCACTCGTGTAGACCAACAAGAAAACCAAAAAGAATGTAGAAAAGAAACAAATCTTAGAATAGGGATCCCTCACGCAGAGAAAAATTCTAAAACTGCCTAAGTGGGTATCCGCTATCTTTATTATGGATCCCACTTGGCAGGATTAAAAAAGGTTCAAATTAAGGGTATATGGGAAAGTAACGACCCCATTCCCCTATCTGCCGTATCAACATGTTTCTGTCGTAAGTAGCCGCCCATAAGGGTCGATGGCAATCGTCAGGATATGGATCACTACAAAAGGTTCTAGATACGTACCCTCCTAGTCTTGTCACTATCTGGTAGGGCACTCATACGTGGCTATACTTGCCCTTTTTGTAGACACACACCGCCTGTGTACCCGAGTCTCATCAATGATGATCCTAACTCGGGGACAGAGTGGGAACCCCTTTCTGTAGTCACACTTACTTCAAGGTACGGGAGTCTCCTAATCAGCCACTCTTGTCCCTCCGACGGTGCTCTAATAATCACTGTATGGCAGAGCAGACAGTATGTTGCCATACTACCATACTGCTCCACAATTTCTCTTTCCTGTCTCAGCAGATGGACTGACACTGCGGTACCAGGAGCAGGTACAGATGCCGGGACAGGTGGACTGGGTGGTGGGGGAGGTCCTGCCGATACTAAGGAGGTTGAAGGAGTTGCAGTGTCAGAAGAAGTGGCTGCAGCCTCTTGCAACTCCTCCTCCCAACGCTGTTCGTCCTGCACCAATCTGGTAGAGTGCATTATCTCCAAGTGCTTGTACATTCCAGTCATTTAGAAAGAATACTGCTGTGCGGTCCCATGAGGGATTACCTTTTTTTTCCAAAGGTTACATGTTACGAATTTTGTATTAACTTGGTTTCTCCAGCTGGCAAGGAGAAAAACTGCCAGACAACAGACTCTTTCATCTTATTCCTGTGCTCCAAATCATGTTCCTCCTGTAGCATCATCTGCTCTTCCTGTTTTTACTACTCCTCATACACAACAGGGTCTACTTTGTCAGCCATTGGAGCATTGCAACAAGTGGAAGGTGGCTTGAAAGACCAGATATTCCTTCAAGAAAGGAATACACCCTTCATCTTTCAGGATCTGAATGTAAATGGGGAAAAGAGGTATAAAATTCCGAGGTACTATCGAGATTGTACTGCTGTAACTCCGAAATACAAAAAAAAGATTACATTTCATAAAATGAACATACTTGCAATCAAGTCTGGCTTCTACTGAAGGAAAGTGGAGTATTATGTGGTGATGCTAGTTAGAATCAAGATACTTAAAGATGTTTCTTGGATTCACAATATTAAATCCTTGGCTCAGTCCTGGTAGTGTGGCAAAGAACAGTCAGACTTTACTAGAGAAACATGTGTTAAGCATTTCAGAATACCAACATTGAACTCCAACACCAATTTATAAAAATAAGCAGATTTTTATATAAATTTAGATACCAAAACGAACACAATTGGATACATATAACCGGGGTTATTGATTTTATAATAAATCATAAATCAGTGCAATTCAATATTGTAAACTTTACTATTGCGGTCACTTGCAGGTCGAATAAGGTGGAACCCACAGAGGGTTAAGGTGATGAAGGCCCCAGGACCAAGCCACAAAATTCAGTTCAATTTTACCTGGCCCGAGAGGCCCGGATGCAGAGTTGTCCTGGCTATTCTTGGTGCTGAAGCGAGAGCCGCAGGAGAGCTGGGTTTAACGCTGAGATGGCGCTGGGGAGGAAACAGATGCAAAAGGTCGACAATGGAGCCACTGCTGTGGTCGGTTGAAGGTGCTGCAGGGGTCCCTCTTGTTGCAGCGTCGATTGAAGATGGTGGTAACTGGACTGGTCACCAACAATCCTTGGAGGTGGTAAGGTCAGCTTGATAATACTTTGACGTCCAGAAGAAAACTGTAACCACCTGAAACTTGATGGAGGTCAGGACTACATTTCCCACAATGCACTGGACCATATACTTTTGGATGATCCCTCGAAGGGCCCAATGGCTAGAGAGTCTTTGGTTCCAGGACGTTCTTTTTACCTACAGTTGCAGGGGACTAGTGCCAATGGTCCAAGGGAGTCTGGAGTTGCCTTTGGCTCTCAAAGGGGTCCCTCTGTCTAGAGGAACCGATCTTTGGTCCTAGAACTGCATGACTGAGTCGCAGTAGTGAAGTTCCAAGAGCGTTGTCACCGGTGCAGAGTATCCCGCCTTTGGTTTGTGTGGCTCCTGTTGTCGCAGACTCCGGTCACTTCTTTGTCTTTCTTTGCATCTTCACAGATCTGAGGTTCTGGTGTCAGGGGTGTCACATAAATCCTGCATTTCAGAGGCGGTGCTAGCTTTGAAGGTCACCGCCATGATGTTCCACTTCACTAGCCATCCTGTCAGGGAAGTAGGCGTCACTTCCTTCCCAGCCAGGCCTTTGTTTCTGCCTGCCAGGAGGTCAAATTTCTGTCTTGGTGGTGGCAGCTGCAGGCTGTCAGCCAGAGCACAGGAGAGGCTGGAGCAACCAGGTGGGCAACCTCTAAGGCAGCCACCTGGGTGCATGCCACATCAAACCCGACATTGGAATTATCTCAGGGGTGAGAAGGCATGTTGTTAGAAACCAAACATGACCATATTCGGCAGTACCACAATGGAACTGGCGACCTAGTGGTGTGTCAGTGTGCCAGCCGATGTTACACTATGGACCGCTAATCACTTATAGTAGTCCTTAATAAAAAGGGCTACTATAGGGACATATAAACTTGCATTTATATGTCCACACCTTTAATATACTGTACCCTGCCTCCTGGGCTTAGGAGGCCTACCTTAGGGGTGACTGATATATACTAAATAGTGCTTTGACTTTGCCACTCATGTTGGGGGCAAAGTCGAGTTGGAGCAGTTTGCACTGTTCCTGCAGTCTGCATTGGCAGGACTGCTGTCATCTGTCTACTTGGGTCTCTCAAGGTAGCACAATCAGTGCTTCAGGCCGTGGTGATCCATTTAACACCTATGTTGTGGGTACCCTTGGTACCATTTACTAGGGACTTGTAAGGGGGTTAAAGTCCTTGCCAATTGGAAGTTCCAATTTGCTTACATCGTTTTTAGGGAGAGAGCACTGACACTGGGGCCTGGGCACAGGCTTCAGTCCACTTTCAGTCATAACGATCAGCACTGGGGTAAAACGTGTGGGGGTGACCAAACGAAAAGGGCACTTTCCTACAGTTACAGCAGCCTTTGTGTGGTTTTAAATAAAAACATACTCCAAAACAAAAACAAAAAAGTAAACTATAATATCAATGTTTAATAGCAGCAATGGGCTATACACACATAGCCCAACAATACCAAATTAAATAACAGCCAACAACTATGGAGGCTATGATGACTGTCAGAAAGTAACACCAAATGGGCTATGAACACAGCCCAATATAACGAAATACCAGCAACAACCATAGGGATTGTGCTGGCTGCTGGAAACCAATACAGGTTCATTTCTTCTTCAAAGAAATAACAGATACTTGGAAAATTATGTCTCATCAAATCCATGTACATATGTTTCTACATAAAGCAGGTAATTTTCTGTATAAATCTTTATGCCTCTTTTGCAAAACAATGATCATTTTACTGTTATGTTACAAAAACATGTATTCATAAATTACAAAAACCTTAGAAATTCAATGAAAAAAAAACAAAGGTTAAAGCTTAGTTATAGTTAGGAAATCCTAAAGTTACAGTTATCACTTATAGTTATAACTAGTGCCCTGTCCGAAATGTCCTATAATTCGCACACCTACATATACACTAACAACATGCTAGCCACACTACATGAACTATAACTAGTGCCTTCTCCATCCAAAGATTATACGCTTACATCACTTATAGGACATTAAATAATAGTATTTAGAACACTCATTAAACCTCCAATTATATCGTTTACATATATATAATTTCTTTAGTATACAGAGTGTAATTTTACCTAATGCGACTAAAGCCTGGTGAATATCCTTCATCACATTCCTGTAGAGCTCCTTTTGCCATTCATGTAAAAGCTTCCACTCTACTTCAGAGAAACAGGCTGTCACATCCTGGAAACATACTGGTGCCTGAGAAAGAACGCAAATTGCATATAAGATACAAAGTTACAGTGAAATATCCGATGGGAAACAATAATTACAAGATCTTGTTTTTCGGCCTGGCCCTTTCCCTGGTTCATTCCCAAGTACCAGGTATAAATTACTAGTGTAAACAAGAACATGGGTAAACTGGAGCTTCATCTAGCATAAAACACTGACGTGGCTATCTATCTAGAGGACCTGGTTGCATGAAGGTAACACAGAGGCAAGCCATGATGCCAATACACAACATGCCCAAAATGACTGCCTCTGCCTGCAACCTTTCAAGTACGCTCTAATTAAAGCTCATGGAGTTACTAAACATTTATGACTGATGCTTTTGAGTGTCCATGCCGCAAGTTGAAGTAGCACTTAGCGCAAACACCTTTTATCACCGTATTATGACAGCAGGTTTATGGAGGTAGTAATAAGTGACAAACACTCTTAGACCTTCTTATAACTGTTATGGTGGCGATGTGTTCTGCTTTTTTTCCTGCTGCAGTTTTTTTCTGCTTATTGTGATTTGATGTTGCTGAGTTGTACTTTGTTGTGTTGTGTTCTATTTTGCTGTGTTATAATCAGTTAGGTTTTCATTGTTTTTTTTGTATGTTATTGTGCTTACTTTGGAGATGTCAACAAACGTAGCTGCATTTCCGGCTAAAAGCAGCAGATACTTGTAAAGTCCCTGTGATAACCATTTACCGCTGTATAACGTAGTTGAAATAACGCTCCTCCAGCTTTAAGACACCAATCAGACCAAAACTGTAGCAGAGATCACGCTTTAATTAGCAATTGCAGTGCTCACTTTTTATGTGGCCCATGTGCCTCATTTTGTGAAATCCAGAGTAACTCTTTCAGTTGGAGTACAATCCTCCATTTAAGTGGCCAGGAGAGCGTAATGTAACTTGTAACACTGTAATACAACTTATTTTAACACACCAGATTTACCAAATTTATTTATAACCCAACAGCCACAACACCAACTAAAAGCAAGTAGACAGGGATGCTATGCCCTTCTATCGCAAAAACAAAAACAGCAAAAAACTCTGGCGCTTATGAACTAGACACACCAGCTGGCTTAAAGTAATTATTCAGAGCCCGCCAATGGCACTTGTGTCTGTGCATGGAATCAAAATGTTTCAATATTTACTTATGAGGGGTATAGGTTTCAAATGACATCAAATGCTAAAATACTGATTTGTTTTCGTAAGTCTGTGGGTTAGCTAGGGTAATGTTAATCCTTAAAATGGCAACTGCTCTGTTAGAGGTGCACAATTGAGGCACGTAATCTGATGGCCGGTGATCTATGAAGGTTTTGGGTAGGTTGTGACAAGACCGAAACAGTATGACTGTTAACGCTGCACAATTTAGTTAAGGAGTCAATCTTTACTGAGGATATGTGAGAGTGCACCTTAATAGAAAACATAACAAGTTAAACCAGTATATCCAGCAAGAATGAATCCATCAATGGTAAATGTAGCGCATGATAACAATTACTTCACTGGTGTGTATCTCTAGAGGAACAAGTTACTTACCTTCAGTAACGCATTATTTAGAAGAGACAATATCTAGCTGCAGATTCCTTACCTTTGAATTTCCCAGGCGTCAGGCTGATGGGGAAACTTTTGCGTGAGCAGTACCCCAGCGCGCTGTCAGGTGGCTCCATTTGGCTCTGTGTGAGGTCGTTGGTGTCATTAGACTGGGTTATGGCGTTGCGGTCACCTTTATAGGCGCCACCCAGGCATGCGGACGTCAGTACTTTTCACTTTTGCACGCCAGAAGCGCAGAACCATGAAGTGACTGACTTGAATGTGTGTCACAACTAGGGCCCAGTAAAAGGGAACAACCTTAGCCCTAATAAATGAGTCCGCAGAGCGGGGAGGCATGGGTGGGTCTGTAAGGAATCTGCAGCTAGATATTGTCTCTACCAGAAAATGCGTTAACAAAGGTAAGGAACCTGTCCATCTGATAGAGACTTCTAGTTGCAGATTCCTTACCTTTGAATAGATACCCAAGTCATACCATTCTGGCAGTGGGCTGTGGACAGATTTCTTACATTAAGTAGTCCTTCAGGACTTAACAAGCAAAATACCCGTCCCTGCCGACCAGACTGCCCAGGCAATAGTGCTAGGCAAACCAGGGGGGGGGGTCGCGCTGGGGTTCACGCAGAGGAGGGGGTCATGCAGTGGGGAAGGGGGTCATGCAGTGGGGAAGGGGGTCATGCAGTGGGGAAGGGGGCGCGCAGAGGGGAAGGGGGGCACGCAGAGGGGAAGGGGGCGCGCAGAGGGGAAGGGGGCGCGCAGAGGGGAAGGGGGGCGCGCAGAGGGGAAGGGGCACGCAGAGGGGAAGGGGCACGCAGAGGGGGGGTCGGTGGGATGGCGGGGGACGCGGGGGATGGCGGGGGATATCGGGGAGGGTCGGGGAAGGGTAGCGCGGGGCATGGGTAAGAATGAAAAGGACGATAGTAGATAAAGAGGCAGACAGAGGGTCAAACGACCTTTCTGTACAATATTTTACAAACCTTTGCCAACAGCAGGCGTATACCATCTTAGTGGAGGGCCGCCTGGCCGCCAAAATAACCTCACACACTTCAGGAGGAAGGTCAAAACCTCAACTGTCGCCGTTCAATCTCCACGCATGGAGGCGGAGAGTTGACAGGTTCGGGTAGAGGACCCTCCCCTGTTGCTGCAACAGAAGATCCTCCCGAAGGGGCAGCCTGATCGGAGGATTGATGCTCATTTTCAGAAGCTCTGGATACCGGACTCTCCTTGTCCAGTCTGGACCCACAAGAATGACTTGGGCCCGGTCGCTCCTGATCTTCTTCAGAACCCTGGGCAGGAGTGGTATGGGCGGAAAGGTGTACAGCAGGCCTAAGCTCCACTCACAACGAAAAGTGCCGCCGAGCGATAGCTGCCTTGGAAACTCCAGCGTGCAGGATTGCTGACACTGCATGTTCTCTTCACTGATGAAAGATACCTTGTGCCACCTCCGACTGGAGACGCCATTCGTGATCTGTTAGGCATCGAAGGCTGAGTATGTCCGCCCTGGTGTTCAGAGAACCTGCCAGGTGTTGAACCACCGGGTTATGCCCTGCTGTTCCAGCCATGTCCAGAGACGCAGGGCCTCTCGACAAAAGGTCCACGACCCCACCCCGCCATGCTTGTTGCAGTACCACATGGAGGTGGTGGTGTCCGTGAACACCTGCACTAGCTTCGCCTTGACAGAGGGAAGAAACGCTTTCAATGCCCAAATCGCTCAGAGCTCCAACAGATTTATGTGGAGCCCCGATTCTGCCGGAGACCAGTGTACCCTGATCTCCACCTCTTCGAGATGGCAGCCCCACCCCAGAAGTGACGCATCTGTCACGACTCGGAGTTCTGGTTGGGGAGGGGAGAGGGGTCTGCCGTTGAATTAATCGCGGTTCGTCAACCCCCACTGCAGATCTCTCGCAGTTCCTTCCGAGATCCGGACCACGTCGGTGAGATTTCCTTGATGCTGTGCCCACTGGAACTTCAGGTTCCACTGCACAGCCCGCATATGCCACCTGGCATGCTTTACCAACAGGATGCCGGAGGCTATGAGGCTCAACAGCCTCAGAATCATTTTCACCGAAATCCAAGATAGAGGCTGAAACATCGGAATCATAACCTAAATATCCTGGACTCGCTGCTCAGGAGGATAAGCCTGAAACTGCACTGTGTCCAGAACGGCTACGATGAAAGGGAGCGTCTGAGAAGGAGTCAGGTGTAACTTCAGCACGTTCATAGAGAACCCCAGCGAATGCAGGAGGTCCGCCATAGTCTGAAGGTGGGAGACAACAGCCTGGGGCGAGGATGCCCTCAACAGCCAGTCGTCGAGGTAGGGGAAGACTGACACCCCTAACCTGCGCAGATGAGCTGCGACCACCGCCATCACCTTGGTGAACACCCGAGTGGCACTGGTAAGGCCAAAGGGGAGCACAGTAAACTGAAAGCGCTCGGGACCTACCTTGAACCGCAGGTAATGCCTGTGGCCCGGCAGGATGGGGATGTGAAAATACGCATCCTGCAGGTCCAACGCTACTATCCAGTCTTCTAGGTCTAGGGCGGACAAGACCTGAGCTAGAGTGAGCATCTTGAATATCTCCTTCTTGAGGAAGAGATTGACGGTCTGAAGATCTAAAATGGGCTGCAACCCTTTGTTCTTCTTCGGAATCAGAAAATAACAGGAATAACAACCACTGCCTATTTCTGAAACCGGGACCCTTTCTATAGCTCCCTCTTCCAATAGAGTTGTAACTTCCCCCTGGAGCCATTTCAGATGATCCTCCGTCAGCCGTTCCTGATTTGGCAGAATGGTAGGAGGGAAAGAAAGGAAAGCCATAGAATAGCCCTCCTGAATGATCTGCAAGACCCCCTTTTCTGATGTTATGGATCTCCAGTGGGGGAATTATGACAGATTATACCGCCAACTGGAATAGTGTGGTCTTGCAGATTCAGACTAGGAGTGCTTGGAGGCTGCGGCTGCCGGGGGCAGGGTGGCAGATGACTTCTGGCCTCCATTCCTGGGTCGGAATGTACCACGTCCCCGCACGGCTTTGGAAGTCTGCGTAGGATGGTGGCTTGGATAGGACTGGCACAGCTGGAAACCCCTTCTGTTGCCGCGAAAGGGGCGAAAAGTAGATTGGCCACGAGGAGTAGAGGAGAGGCCCAAGGATCTCTGGCTGTAGCTCGAGAGTCCTTGAACCTGACCAGGGACGAATCTGCATATTCCCCAAAAAGACGGGTTCCATCAAAGGGCATGTCCAACACATTGGTCTGGACATCACCCGAGAAGCCAGTTATCCTAAGCCAGGCGTGGCTCCTTAAGGCCACTGTCGTTAAAATCGACCTGCCCAGCAAATCTGTCATATCTAAGCCACACCTTATGGTGAATTTTGCTGCATCTCTCCGGTCCTTGACGCCTGGGAGACCACAGTCCGGGCCTCCTCCGGGACTTGTGGCAGCACTTGCGCAACCATCTGCCATCATTTTCATACGCCCACACGCCTCACACAGCAACCACACCGGCTGACGGAGTGTGTAGAAGTTGTGATTGAAAAACAACATATTCATAGTTGGGTAATGCAGACACGGATAAAACTGAGTTAGCTAAATTATTTAAGGTATTTTATATAAAATATTGCCTGCAAAAGAAATGCTGGCCAAATAAGATGCTCACTTTCACCAGCGAATAAGATGCTGGTCGAATAAGAAGCTAACTTCAGTCTCATCTCCATAAGGGAGCACAAATCAACCTAACTGCCACTGTTCCGAGGTGCTTTAAAAGGCAACACTTACGTCAACATTTCCCACAAATTCCTTGAGAGAACCCCAAAACAACAAAGAAAGTGGACTTCAAATCATATGCAGTTAAGGCCACTGAGCTTTAAAATTCTTTCTAAGGGACACAATATTCCCCCAACTCGCAGGCCAAATGGATTTGTGGCGCCGTGCAATATCATCTCAATTTCGGTTTTGAAAACCTAGCAGCAATCAGTGCTTAATTTGAGCCGGTGGCACTTAATTGTCAACTCTGGGATTTATGACAGCCAGCCACATGGTGGCGCTGTTTGTCTAATTTTGTGATGAACACAACAGTTGTTTAATAATTCTATATACATTAAAAATGACTATTACCCAAAGCTATACAAATAGCTTGGTAGGCAGGTATTAATTATTTTTAATTTAGAAAAAGCTGCAGTGCTTTCCTGACAAGGGCCCTGGCACTTATTTCTTTACAAATTAAGTACCGGTCCTACTCTTCCTTGTCACTGCACCTCAAGGCTTTAGAAGAGCTGTTCTATAAGTACTGGTAACTAGGGCAAGTGCGTCTAAAAGGGACAGATCTCACATTCCTCCTTTGACTGTACATCGAGTAACATGTTTGATATCAAAGAGTATCTGGAGTTGTGTTTGAGATGAAGTGTCCAGGGGTGTACAGGAAGCCTGTTGATTGGTGTCGCTTTGAACAAATTTGTACCAAGCGTATGCATTGCTGGGACTCGTAGTTATCGGAAAAGTTATGCATTGCTAAAAAAATAAAGAGATAGAGCATGTAAAAAATGCAGATCGGTTGGTAAACACAGACGTCACCTCTGAAAGCTGCCGCCCCTCCCCCTGCAAAACTCCCCCACTCTTCCCTTTTGTAGCAGTTTGCTCACCCTCTCTGTGTCTTGTTTAGACATTTTCACTTGTTCCAACGGTATTTCTCAGGTATAAAATATGTATCAGGTAACGACTCAGCACTGGCCGCGAAACACGCTTCAAAAACAGGTCTCACTATTCCATCCCGGGGACTGAAAGAACTGGAAGTGAATGGACGCCCATACCAAAACAAAATTACGCCTGCTCAGACACGAGATGCCGATCCATAGCGCATGCTCAAATTGCACACTAGAATTGTTGTGTTTCCGGTTCACGGAAGAGATGGAGCGTAACGCGGATAGAAATAGCGTTTATCTTTTCCTTTATACTAAACTTAGATGCATAGCTGCCGGTGTTGTGTAATTAAGGGTGCTGAAATTAGCTCATATTACATATTCGTTTATGGGCCATCTCCTACAGCTGGCTAAACATATTCATATTAGGTTTCCAGATGGAGAGTTCTTTTAGGAAGCACTAATAAAAAGTGATTTACAGTAAAATCTTTACTGAAATGTTATTCAAATTTATGTGCGCTAATATGTATGTGGTGTGTGAGCATATATTTGTGTTTGTGCGTCTGCGAAAAAGCATGTATGCCTTTGTACTACTTTCATAGGGAGCTTTGGAGGGCACACATGTTTGAATATCTACTTACTTTAGTTCAAGCACCTGCCTTTGCTTGTTTCTGTAAATGTCTGTGAGTGTGCCTTTGTCTTTCATGGCACGTTCCTGTGTGTTTGCATGTGTGCGTGTTTGTGGGTGCATTTGTGAGGGCATGCCTTATGTGGATGTGCTTGGGCACCTGCATGCTTTTGTTTTGTTTGTGTGAGTGTATGTGTGTGTGCCCTTATCTTCCACGGCAGGTCTCTGTGTTCATGTTTGTGTTTGCATCTGTGTGGGCATGGAATGTGAGTGCGTGTGGTTGCATGTATGCCTCTTGTACAGACTCGATTGCTGCAATGTATCTTTCAAAGTTAAGATATAAGATCCTACATTTTATTCTGAACTGCCCAGTTCTGGTAAATATGAGCAAATACAACAGTCTAAACAGTGTGAGTCTTATTTAAAGTTTTAAAATGGATGGAGACAAGCAGGTTCCTGCTCTCCTGAAAATGAGCTGTTCCACACAAAACCAAATGAGATGCATATTAAATATTTCATATGGAAATGATTTAGATGATTTGTATGAAAACAGTCGAAAAGGAGAGCTTTTTTATCAAGTATGTTAGTGGCTCTAGATGTTGTGCTCACAGAGTTTCTTGTGAAGTGATTGGCATTTAGCCATGAACTTGTAATGAGGGCCTTTCTGCTACCAAAGATTAACTCGTTTGTCCTGATTTTCACTCTCTGCCTTAAGTTTCTATGCGAAAGCCCTGCTCCTGTCGCACCTTCAGTGCCCCTCCACATGTGGGTCATAGAAGAGGTCCCCAGGCCAGCAAAGCCCAGCTATTTACAAGATGCGAGAGGAATGAGTGAGAAAACCCTTTCATGCTGCACAAAGCTTTCTCATGTTTCAGAATGGTGGGAGCAGATGTGAACCTGGACTTCCTTGGGCATGTGCAGAGTTAAGGAGTTGGGTGCTTTATGTGAAACTAGATATTCAAAGGTAGTGCTGCCTGTTGCAATCCGATTTGGTGGGCTAATGCACCTGCAAAAGAAACCTGTTTATAATAAACAAATAATGAATTAGAATCAAGTTGGAACTACTAAACCTTGTATCGTGGTGTCTGCACTATGAGAAGGCATTGTCCAAGTCAATTATTTTGGCTTACAACTGAAAGTACCTCTATGCTTTCATCCATGCAGTCACTCATCTGCACTCACATGAAAGTAGTCACTCTTTATCATACAGTCAAGCATCTGGCCTCACCTTACCAGCCTATGAAAACCTCATGGTCGGACAGTGCTCCACAGCTCATTCATCACAAGCCCAGAAGACTGACAAATGAGGAAGATGCTTGATGTGCGTGAGGCCTCACTTTGGGAACGACCTGGACCCTTTTTATGAGCAACCTGGTAAAGTGCCTTCAGTTCAGAAAACACCTTAGAACCTGCCTTTTCAGAGATGCATTCAATGTTCACCCTTTAAAACATAGTCAATATAAAAACCAGACAAAAATGTCCTCCAAGACCTTTTCCTAGGATGACCATTGATGTGTCTCCTATTGTGTACCATATCCCGGTGGTCCAATTCCTTTCATCACCATATAATTCTATTCCTTTCACCTTCTTTACTTCCATAGTGCTCTAAAGTAGTCATAGGGCAACATCTAAGAGCTTTGTAAAACTATTAAATGCATAAACAAATCTCTCCACTTTAGTTGCGCTTCCATACCGAAATAAAACTATAAATGTCCTATTTGTCATGCTTGCAGAGGGGCTCAGGGTCAGTAATTCAGTAGTTTGCTTGATTGGCCAACAAGTGTGGAACCTGCTTTGTCCATCCACAATTCCTTGCTGCCAGCCTGGTTGGATAGAGTTGGAACTGCGCTACCCACAGTCATCCATTCATGGTGGTCATGTGATGACTGCTCGTGTCACTTACATAGGCAGGCCAGTGCGGGAACAAGGAAAATACAGGTATTCCTGCTGGCCCTCCTCAAGCACTATAACATGTGACACCAATGTGTGCTGCCTCAGCCTTCCCAGAAGGTACAAGTGACTTACAGTCACTGACACTTGTCATCATCCCTAATGAGTGCCACCATCCATCATAACATTCACTCAGCACATCAAGGCTGAGCCCAAGTGCATGTCTGTGCAAGACCTGGCGAATGTCATGACTGGTCTGTTGGTGTTGAGTGGATAGGAAGCAAGCTGGCACACAGGCACCTAACGACTGACAGCAGAGCAGTACAAAACTAAATTCATCATTTTAAATTGGTGCTGATTTTACTACTGAACTAGTAGGCTGCATGGATTGGGCCTCCTCATGCACAGTGACAGTGCTCGGACAGGAAGAACAGAGGCGTCCCGATGACCACCAGCCTCGCCCTCGGCCATGGTGACCTGTGACCACTGCTGAGGGTGGTGTGTCATTAGCGCAAGAGATCGTCATGGCACAATTGGTGTGTCATTAGCGCATTAGCCAGTTGTACAGCGTATAGAGTTTAAGGCCTTGACAATTGCTTTCAGGGCCCTGAACGGCAGCGGTCCCAACTACATTAAAAAACGTATCCGCCCTTATCAGCAAAGGCGATTGTTACGCTCTAATTCACAGAACTTGCTGTGTGTTCCCCAATTTGCAAAGGCTCGTATTGGAGGAAGGGCCTTCTCAGTTGGAGGGACCAAATTGTGGAACTCACTTCCGGTCAGACTTCGGCATATACCGGAAGAAGGGGAGTTCAGGAAAGCTCTAAAAACATGGCTTTTTAGCCGGGACTAGTTAATTACGTTTTGGTTTGGAGATCTGTCACCCCTATGCTGCTGGATCATGCTAGCGCCGGGACACCTCTGTTTGAGGTAGCTGTTGCGCTCTATAAATGCTGATGTATTGTATTGTATTGTAAGAGATCGTCATGGCACATCTGCAGCAAGTGTTGCACCTGTTCAAGGCAGATTGCATCAGTCATAGTGGAGATGCAGATGCCCCATCTAAATCACGCAAAATTACCCTCAGGAAGAATGGTGCCAGCATATTGTTTTTTCTTTCCAAATGTGTCTTTTAGACATGTCCAGTTTCCGCTACTGCTGCACTGTTCAGGTAAATAGCATCCTTTGTTAGCACGCTCATTTTCAACGAGTGTTAATGTTAACCCATTAGCAGCGAGTAGCTTGTATTTGCCTTTGAAAGGCTATCTCTGTCCCCTCACCTACTTGGCTGGTGATGCCTTACAAGAAAAAAGTCAGTCAGGATGTAATTTTCCTTTTTGCATTTCACAAGTCTGCCAAGTAGCACTATGACATATGATACTATCAGCCATTCCTGGCTTTTCAGACCACAGCACTGTGGGCCTTGTAGTTTTCCTTTTTACACTTTCATTAAGGGCTCATAATCCTAGCAGTCAAATCGCTGCTGGCTAAAATGCTAGAATTGTCTGGCGTTTTTATACATGACCTTGAGCCACTTGTCAGCTATGTTTAAAAATAAAATCAAAGCGATCTAGATCAGTGGTTCTTAACCTGTGGTCCCAGGACCCCTGGGGGTCAGCGAGGCCAACTCAGGGGGTCCATGATTGTGTTACAAAATGAAATAATATTAAAATGAATACATTGAAAATAATAAAGTGTATACATAAAAGGAAGCAAAATTGAAATTGTAAAAGTTTATATTGATTGCGAATTAAACAAAATATTTCAATATTTGAGCATTTGTTTGGTATATGTTTGTTTTTGTATTTTTGTGCATTGTTTTGAGATTCAAATCATGAAAATTGCTTAGGCTGGGGGGACCCCATCTCCGATAATGACTCAGTTGGGGTCACCACATTCCAGTAATGATTCAGTGGGAGTCCACAGAAGTCAAAAGGTTATGAACCCCTTATCTAGATAACTTAAAAACAGTATGTTTCACTCATAAAACCAAAAGTAAATTCTGCTCACATATTTTGTGAGGGTTCACTCACATCATGCAGTAAAACAAGGATAGGCAATTTAAATCATTTTGGCCTTTGTGTAGTGGAAAGTATAATACTATGCTTCATAAAGCAATAAAGGTACCACATGGACAGCAGCAGCTCAAACTTTCCTAAATCTGGAAGGAACTGACATGATATCCCTTTATAGGTGGGGGGGTGGTGTTTCTGTGTTTTGATGCCACTTTATAATTTCGAGAAATTGTTGTAGTGACCATTTTTTGTAATGTATGAAGGGGTTCTTATGCCATGGGACTTTCAAGTTTTGTGTCTTTGCTACTTTGCAGGGCAGTTCTGCTTTGTGCGTCTATGTGGCGTACAATTCTATTGTGTAGTGCAGAGCAGGGGTTCTGGAGTCAGCTGTGGATGGACAGTGTAATGGCAGCCTTGCTGATTGTGTTCCAGTTTCACAGGGAGATCTGTGCATGTGTACATGTGTTGCGGGTTATGCATACTTTATCGGTCGGGCAGGTGCATGTTTTGTGTGGTTGCACAGTGAAACTTATCTTGGAGATCCGCTTATTGCATGCCCCGTCCCTGTTCTCTTCCATCATTCCATCTGTTTGCTTCCTCGCCGCACACTGGACCCTCTTCTGCTTGCCCCTCCACCCACTTGTTTTCATCTCTCTTTTAAAAAAAATATTTTTATTGCACATTTTCAATTAATACATACACCCTGAACCCACCCTCCTCCCCTGCCCCATACTCTCAGAGTTAATCACTATACATGAAGAGCATAATAAACCCCCATCCCTATAACCCAAAATACAATCTTTTCTGTTTTACCACAACATAGAGTTGGAGCAGACCAACCGGGCAGCAGATTTACCCCTAACTAAGTCATCTGTCCTACTTTAAAGTGCATTGTGCAAGAATAAACATTGACGATAAATAACATCCCTCCAAAAATACCAATAAAAGTTACAGACTCCCCCTCAACCTGAGGGTCTCATACCCCATTTGCATTCAATTTGTCCACAGGATATACAAACAATGGAGCAATCCTTATATACATATACAAATTCCTAACCGTCTTGCTATCCACACAATATAACCTTTAAAGCTAGCTTGGGTATTTTAAAAAGACAAAGAAAAGGCTATAGCCTGACCTCCTGGGTCTCCCACTGCCATATAGTAAATACAAATCCCCTCAAGAGCCCTTTACATATCTAGTTGTTTACCCAACCACTTAGGGGTGCCCAAATTTTACTTCCCCTATTCTTTGCTTGTCTGCCTTTCCTAGCATAAATAGCCTTCTCCAGATTGTGGCCCGCCAATAGCCGGCTCAACCACTGATGGAACGACAGGGGATTCGGATCTAGCCAGGCCAATGCTATAGTCAGTCTTAAAAAAACCATTGCCACTGCCAAAAAAGGTTCTGCCTTCAATAACCGTCCCTTTTTTTGAACTCCCAATAAAATAAGGCTTGAGGTCAGACTGACTTTTATCTCTAGTTTATATTCAAGAAAACGGGTGATTTCGTCTTTTAAAGGGCTTAGGGCACTACAAGTGGCAAACATATGCCCTATATCAGCACAAAACATGGAACAGCAAGGACAGTCCGTACCTCTGCCTCGCCCCATTTTGCTATCCTAGCGGGCGTGTAGTATAACATAAAGCAGGTCTTAAAGAATTGAGCTTGCAAATTAGCTGACATAAAAACGGATTACGAGAAATTAAGAGCTTCATAGAAATCCGAATCCGATATCAATACTTTCTCTTGCCATTTTAACACGAACTGTTCGAGATCATCTTTCATCTCTGAATTCAGAATATGATATAAATTCCCAATTCTGCTTTCACCTCGTTTTGTTATTTTCTCGACCAGCTCAACTCTACCAAAGCCCACTGAGCCACCCCTTTCGCTGCAGATAGTCCCTGACTTGCAGATATTTTAAAAAGTCTCTTTGGTTAATACCAAACTTATGTTTTAACTCCTCAAATGGACAATCCCAGTGGAGGAATAAAAAGCCCCTAGACTGTTGATACCTAATTGCGACCATCTTTGGATACACTGATCCCCCAAAATTAAGGGCAGATTTTCATTAGTCCGCAACGGTGTGTAAAAGTTCAATGTTCATATTTTCAGCAGTTTGCGTACACCGGCCCAGACTTTATAGGCACCCAAAATACACTTGAATCTAACTTTCTTGTAATAGGTAAACTCTAGTTGTCTCCAGAAGCAACCCTAGGCTTCATTACCAATCAATAACTCATATGTTCACGGCTTTGAAATTACTTTAAGAAATAATTCTGTCTCATGATTAGAATGTCATTGATATTACCACACGCCACTGTTTGTTTTGTTTAGGAAGATGTCTGCATTTTGTTTGTACATCATTGAAAATCAATAAACAAATTTAAAAAAAAAAAAAAAAACTCATATGTTGAAGGTATATCCTCTTGAGGCTTATTAATGTGCGGTTGTCCAAGTAATATAGAGCTATATTGCAACATAGTAGCCCAATAATACAATTTGAGGTTTGGTAATGCCCAACGTCCTTTTTCTTTTGGAAGTGAAAGGTATTTCAATGCCCTTCTAGGTTTGGAGTAGGCCCAAAAAAACCTTGAGAACACTGCCTCAAGCGTCATCAACCAATGGTTCGAGAATTCTAAAGGTATTGACCTAAACAAATAAAGAATTTTAGGGAAAATATAATTTTGATTAAATTACACCTCCCCACAATTGTAAGATGTAAATTGTCTAATCTGCCTAGATCTTTTTTCATCTTTCCTATGAGAGGGTCCAGATTGTCTTTAACTATTTCGTCTACCTCCGAGTTGATGCTAACACCCAAATAGACAGCTTTTTTTACCTCTCTTTTATCCACCATCGTTATCTTATCTTTTATCACCACTTGGGTCTTATCTTTATTCAACGAGTATCCGGAAACCTCCCCAAAGAGTACCTCCTCCCTTTCGATTGTTTTAAGGGCCATTTCAGGTTTAGGGGTCACCATGGCTATATTGTCTACATACGCTAAGATTTTGTTCTCGTACCCTTGTACTACCACTGGTGGAATTGCTGAATTTAGCTCTAATTTACATATCAGAGGGTCTATATACAGTGCAAACAGCAAGGGGGAAGAAGGGACACCCTTGCCGTGTCCCCGTGTGATCTCTATATTTTCCAGCAAATCACCTGAGACAAAATCTTTAGCTCCTGGTGTGTAATATAGGGCCATAACCGCTTGTATAAACTCTGCCTCAATGCCCATAATCTGCATCGTCTGCCAGAGAAAATGCCAGGAGACCCTATCAAAGGCTTTCCCTGCATCACAGTAAACTGATAATGCCTATCTGGGGTAGAAATGCATATCTGTCTTTGGCTCCGTAAGTCAGGCCTATCTGCCAGTATCCTGATGTAAGATCAAAGGTCTCACATATTTGGCTGCTCCTAACCTGTGAATAAATTTGTCTGCCCTAGGAATTGAGTGTCCATCTGTCTTGGTCACAGCATTGAGACCCCCTATAGTCCACACAAAACCTCATTTCTTTCATAGCACCCTGGGTATGAGGTTTGGGGACTAAGGCAACTGTGCTGGCTCACAGATGGCTCTATGACTCCCGATTCCAGCATCTTGCTTACTTCAGCTTTGATGCTCTCTTTCACGTGATTAGACTGCCTGTAAATAATGTTTTTGACAGGTAGGCTTTTACCAGTGTCCACATCATGGGTACACCAGCAAGTCTGACCAGGGGTCAAAGAGAAGAGCTCAGCAAACTCAGTCAAGACTTGCCTGCAATCAATATACTTTGAGAACAACACCTCCTTAGGGAAGCCCACTCTGGAGAAGACACGAATGAGGGCCCTAGCCACTCAGGGGCAGTTGTAGTCCTAAGGGGAATAGCCTCAAGATACCTGGTGGCATGATCAACTACCACCAGAATATATCTGTTCCCTGATGCTGTGGGAGGGTCAGGGGGACCAACGATGTCGATCTCTACCTTTTCAAAGGGGTTGGACAGGATGTCAGGGAGAGGTTCACTCTCTGATTCCTGATTCTCATCTGAGACCATAAGCATGGTCCTATTTGCCCTGTCATAGTAGGGTTTAAGGTGGTTTACATGGATAACCCTCTTGGGGTTCCTGCAAGAGCCAAGGTCCACTAAGTAGGTGACCTCTCCTTTTCTTTCTAGGATGGGATAGGGCCCACTCTGCTTTTCTTGGAGGACCCCAGGGGCCACAGGCTCCAATACCCACACCTTCTGCCGTGGTTGGAACTCCACCATAGCAGCCTGTTGGCTATACCATTGCTTCTGGAGCTCCTGGCTGGCCTCAAGGTTTTGGTTTGCTTTTTCCATGTATTAAGCCATCCGAGAGCGGAGGCAAAGTACATAGTCCACTATATAATGTTTGGGTTAATTGAGATGCTTCTCTCATCCTTCCTTCATAATGCACAATGGTCCCCTAACAGGATGACCAAACAGAAGTTCAAATGGGGAGAACCCCACTCACTTCTGTGGCACTTCCCTGTAGGCGAAAAGCAGGCATGGCAGTAGAACATCCCATCTCCTTCTGAGTTTTTCAGGGAGTACACCAATGTTACCTTTCACAGTCCTGTTGAATATTTCAACAAGGCCATTACACTATGGGTGGTAGGGGGCAGTGAACTTGTAAGTCATTCCACACTCCTTCCACTTGTGTTTTAGGTAGCCATCGAGTTTCATTGAAACAATCAGATGTTTTCGCTTGAACAGTCTATAAATGCACGTGTCGCATGATACACACTCCATAGTTAACAAGCACTTGTAGAGGCCTCAGTAACCAAATGAAGAATTTTCATAGACTTTCAGTCTTTCTACCAACATGTTTATTTTCCTATGGAGATTTTGCAAAAAAGGCTTAAAATGTTTATTTTAGCTTGAAAAGTGATGCTCTAAATTCAAGAGTCATATATACAAGCTAATGCATTGTTCGAGAGCATTCCATTTTTGACAATTTTTAGCATCTCATAGGTCCGCAGTCATCGAGTTTCATTGAAAAAAAGGCAGTAGTGTTCGCTTGGACACTATTAATGCACATGGTGTGTGATGCACACTACACAGTTAACAAGTTATTTTGGAGGATCTAAACTAACCAAATGAACCATTTTGATGGACTTTCATTTTTTCCTATAATAATGTCTTATTTCCTATGTTGATTAGGACAGTCTCTAAAACACGTTTTTTAGATCGAAAAATGATGATCTATACCCAAAAGTCTTATAACCTCAACAACTGCATCACTTGAGAGTAATACATTTTTGACACTTTTTAGTCA
Organism: Calotriton arnoldi; assembly: GCA_963921515.1. Taxonomy (NCBI): domain Eukaryota; kingdom Metazoa; phylum Chordata; class Amphibia; order Caudata; family Salamandridae; genus Calotriton; species Calotriton arnoldi. The sequence goes on along the minus strand of CAWUFW010001866.1, from coordinate 1,544,713 downwards.
TCTCATGGGTCTGTAGTCATCGAGTTTCATTGATAAAATCAGATGTTTTTGCCTGAACAGTCTATAAACGCACATGTTGTATGATGCACACTCCATAGTTGACAAGCACTTTTAGAGGCCTCAGTAACCAGATAAAGCATTACCATAGACTTTCAGTCTTTTCTACCTTCATCTGTTTTTCCCTATGGGAATTATGAAAAACGGGCTAAAAACGCATATTTTAGCTCGAAAAGTGATGATCTATATCCAAAAGTCATATATACTCAACAAATGCATCCTTTTAGAGCATTTAGGGGCATATTATCAAGAACGGCGTTAAAAATTATCGCCGGTTTAGCGGCAGAAAACTGCAGCTAAAGCGGCGATAATGGGCTTGATAATATGCCCTTGAGAATTCCAATAGAAGTCCATGTTCTGGTGTGAACATGGGCTTCTATTGGAATTCTCAAGAGCATATTATCAAGCCCTTTATCGCCAGTTTTCTGCCGCTAAACCGGCGATAATTTTAACGCCATTCTTGATAATATGCCCCTACATTTTTGACCCATTTTGGCATCTAATAGCTTCGCAGTCTAAGTTTCATTGAAAAAAAGTCAGAAGTTTTCGCTTGGACAGTCTATTAATGCACGTGGTGTGTGATGCACACTCCACAGTTAAATGAACCATTTTGATGGACTTTTATTTTTTCCTACAATTATGTCTTTTTCCCTATGGAGATTAGAAAAATGCTCCAAAACGTGTTTTTTTTAGGGAAAAACGGGCTAAAAACGCATATTTTAGCTCAAAAAGTGATGATCTATATGCAAAAGTCATATATACTCAACAAATGCATAGTTTGAGAGTATTCAATCAATCAAATAGTTTATTTCGGCATAAAATACCATAAAAGTTTCCCACATTCACAGTTTATCACCAGTATACAGTGTATAAAACTACAGAGGTAAACCTTGAGTGGATATCGGCGGGGATTAATAAAAGACAACATCCACAGATAAAAACTTGCAATGCATAAAATACATGAATACCCTGGTATTACGGTTAAAATTTCAAGATAAATAAATAAAAAAAATAGCCAGTGCAAATAGCATTAGCCCCGTCGTAGTTCCCTGGTCCTCAGACCGTGAAAAGTGCAAGTGCATACAGTACAGTGCAATAACACATTGAAGGTTCTATAGGATAAATAAGCTGTGAAAGATTAAAACTGAGCGATGGTTGAAAAAGTTAAAACAGTAAGGGGCATATTACCAAGGGCAGTATCGCCACTTTAGCGGCACTTTTTGCCGATAAAGCGGCGATATTTTTATCGCCCTATTAGCAAGCTGTCGCTAACAGATATTAGCGGCAGCTTAATGGCAATAGCGGCCGTTTTGTTGCCACTTTGCATGTCAGCGATAATTATCGCTAATGACATGCAAAGTAGGCGTTCCCAACTAAAAGCAACTGCAAACAGTCGCAAACACAACTTCCCCCTATTAGCAATGCCCGCGAGCGATAAAAAAGTCGCGCTAACCGCGATTATCGCTGGAATTTAACACCTGATAAAAACTTGACTTAACCATCTTGTCAATGGGAGGTGGATTGTAAGGTTAAGTCCTCACCTGCCTATTAGCAAGCTTTTCATTAGCGCAGTGAATTTATCGCTGGATTTCTCGCGCTATTGCTGGGTTTCGCCGCTATCGCTGGATTTTTTATCGCCTTGGAGATAAGCGTTGATAATAACGCGTTATCTCCACAATGAAATCCAGCGATAGCCGGCAATAAAAAAAACAGCGCTAAGCGCGCTTTGCGATAATTATCGCAAATCCTTGGTAATATGCCCCTAAGCTCTATATACATCCACCAAAGATAATCAGTTGGCGATTTTCAGCAAGACCTTCTGGAGGCCCACATCTTGCAGAGGAACTTAGCAACTGAGCAAACTAGAAGCAAGCTAGTGTCAGATTTTAGGATGCGCAGTGCAACTCTATGGCAACGGGTACCGAGACACTTACAAAGAGGGGCTAGCCATCTCGATCTTGGGGGTCTATAGAATGGACAAGCAAAGAATATATGGGCTATCGCCTCAACAGCTAAAGGACATCCTGGGCAAAACCCCAGAAGAGTGGGAGATTTTCTCCAGGAGGCTGTGAGCGAATTGACCAGAATCGAGCCAAATCTGAATTGCATGTAGAGCTTTCTCTCCAGCGGAACTGTTATAACCTCCAAATATTGCTCACATTTCCTTGTCAGTTTGATCTCAAGAAAATCCGATGCAAAACGGCCCCATTGGTGATGGATTAAGGAAGACTGGGCCACCCAATCCCAGTATTGTTTTTTAATTAGTGCCTTACTGGGAAGCAGTGCAGGATCCCTAACATCCCATAGACCCTCTGGCCCTATTGCAGTAAGCAGACTTTTCAAATTGTGGAACCAACCAATTTTCTTAGAACGATCAAGGACAATTACCTCAGATAGAGCAGCAGCATATGGGAGCAACTGGGGAGTGCTCCTAAGACGCAACCAAAACAAAAGGGGGCAAAGCTTAGCCTTCTCAGTGATGGAGGTTCTGCCCATGTCCAGCCTAAGAGGATGGAGGGGGGTACTCTGCTGGAGTGAAATCAGGGCTCTCAAAAATTTGTTCTCCATGGTTAGGAGGCCATCGAAGTTCTCAAACCCGCACAATTCAGCACCATAAAGTGCTGAGCCCACTGCCTTACAGTCATAAATGTGAAGCGGAGCTGCAATAGGTCTGCTAGAAGAGGTCTTGTGCTCCTTAATCAGGGCCCCAGTAATCTGTCTGTGATGCAGAATCTGCTTCACCATATGGGGCTTCCATGACTGATTATCAGAGAGGGTAATTCCCAAATACTCAAAGGTATTCACTCTCTCAAGCCCCCCCCCCCCCCAATGTAAGCATGCTATTAAAAGATTTGTGGGGATTAATCATTAGCAGATTCGTTTTTGAAGTATTAATTTCCAACCCACGCATGATACAAAAAGCCTCAAAGCGAGCCAGGAGCGTCTGTAGCCCACTCAGGGTTTTGGACACCAACAGCGTATCGCCGGCAAACAAAAGTGTTACTACTTTTGAACCCCCCCAAGGTGGAAGAGTCTGTAGGGATATCGGAGAGATATTGGACGACACCATTGACAAAAAGCGAAAAGAGTGTGGGGGCAAGTACACAACCCTGCCGGACCCCTTTTTTGGCTTCGGATCGGGTCTGTTAACTGTCCTTGGCTGCCCCAGCAAACTCTTGCATAGTTAGTCTCATGGAGGCGAATAGCTAGTGGTAGGATGTCAGGTGGAAGACCCATCTCGTTTAGGACAGACCATAGCTTATGTCTTGGGACCAGGTCAAAGGCGGACCTAAGATCAATAGAAGCAACGTAGAGGCTTCCCTGGCCTATGACTACTGTCTTCAATACCAATAGAAGGAAGCGAAATACCTGATCGATAGTACTGGTCTTTTGCCTGAACCCAGCCTGGAAGGGGGACAGAATATTAAAATTTCTATTCCAGGCCTGTATTTTCATAAGAAGGGTGTGGGCAAACATCTTCTGAACACCGTCTATCAAACTGATAGTATTCCATTTTTACAGGCCCCAAGGTAATCAAATGAACCATTTTCATTGACTTTCAGTTTTTTCCTACAATTGGGTCTTTTTCCCTATGGAGATTAGGACAAAGGCTCTAAAACTTGTTTTTTTAGCTCGAAAAGTGATGATTTATATCAAAAGTCTTATATACTCAAGAATGCATCATTTGAGAGCAATACATTTATGACACTTTTTAGCATCTCCTGGGTCTACAGTCATCGAGTTTCATTGAAAAAATCTGATGTTTTCGCTTGAACAGTCTATAAATGCACATGTTGTATGATGAACACTCCATAGTTAACAAGCACTTTTAGAGGCCTCAGAAACCAAATGAAGCATTTGCATAGACGTTCAGTCTTACCTGCCATCATATGTTTCTCACTATGGACATTATGAAAAAAGGGCTCTAAACGTTTATTTTAGCTTGAAAAAGGATGATCTATATCCAAAAGTGATACATACTAAATGTATGCATCGTTTGAGAGCAACACACTTTTGATACCTTTTAGGTATCTCATGTGTCCTTAAATCATCAAGTTTTTTGGACAAATACGGTGCATTGTTGCCCTTTTCCTGTGACGCAGGGCAGCGCAGCTGGGTAACTTGCTGCACTACCCTGCGCCACAAGTCCAGAAAAATATGCCCCTATTCACTATGAGTGTGCAACGAAACAAATTTGGATTATTCATGTGTTCAAGTGACACAATGTGAGTTTTCTGAAAAACTCGAGGATTGGGGACACGAGATGCCTAAATGGTATCAAAAATGCATTGCTCTCAAATGATGCATTCATCGACTATATAAAACGATTGGATTTGGATAATCACTTTTCAAACTAAAATACACGTTTTAGAGCCTTTTTCCTAATCTCCATAGGGCAAACACATGACTGTATGAAAAATTGTAAGTCCATGAAAATGGTTCATTTGGTTACTTTGGGGCCTCTAAAAGAGCTTGTTTGTTATCTGTGGAGTATGCATCAAACAACACGTGCATTAATAAACTTTTCTTCTGACTTTTTTCAATGAAACTCGAAGACTGCAAAGCTATAAGATGCCTTAAACGGTCAAAAATGGAATGCTCTAAAAGGATGCACTCATTGAATATATAAGATTGGGTATACATCATCACCTTTCAAGCTGATTTTAGAGCCTTTATAAAAATCTCCGTTTGGAAAATTATATGAGTGTAAGAAAGAGTGAAAGTCTTTGAAAATGGTTTATTTAGTTACTTTGCAGACTCAAAGTGCATATTCACTAGGAACAAACACAACGCAAACGTCTAAGTCATAGTTATGAAGCTACTAAAAAGACACTGCATGACTTTTAATAGGTTCACAAATATGGAGTAATGCAATGCAGTGCAAATCGCTGCGTTGACTTACTCTGCGCAGGGGGGAGTCATTCCATGGGCATTGCGGTGGGTGTTCCCACGCATCTCCCATGGTTTCTGACTCAGTCCCAAATTTACAAGGACTTTTAAACCTGACAATGTTTCAAAATCTTACGTCTCCCCTGATAAGGCGTAACAAGAAGAAATATGTTTATTTCTCTTTGTGTTTTTTGCTTTTTCCACGTTGCTGCATTCTGCAGCACACATAGAAAAAGGAAAACGCCTCCATGGATTGTTTTTGTCCAGGAAGGTACTCCTTTCTGCACAAAAACAATCCTGCCTGTAACACAGGCACAAGGGTGCCTAAGTTGGCGCTAGGCTGCAGACACGGTGCCAGCCCAGGGGGAAAAGGACAGGAATGCACAGCATTGGATAAATACGGTGCATTCCTGCCCTTTCGCTATGACGCAGTGCAGCGCAGTTAGGTAACTTGCTGCACTGCCCTGCGCCGCAATTCCAGAAAAACATGCTCCTTATTTACTATTAAGTGTGCAACAAAAATAATGTGGATTATTCCTGTGTTAAAGCGAAAAAATCTGATTTGTACCAAAAACTCAATGAGTGGACACAAGAGATGCCTAAAAGGTGTAAAAAATGTAAGGCTCTCAAATGATGCTTTCGTCGAGTATGTACTTTTGTATTTAGATCATCACTTTTCAAGCTAAAATACGTGTTTTAGAGCCTTTTTCATAATCTCCATAGGGAAAAACACCTGATGATAGGAAAGACTGAATGTCTACAAAAATGCTTTGATTGGTTACTTTAAGGCTTCAAACACCATGTGCAATAATAGACTTTTCAAGTGAAAACATCTGATTTTATCAATGATTTCCGATGACTGCGGACCTAATGTATGTCATATTATGTATATACAGTGAATAAATGCATTCTCTACAACAGCTGCAATATTTGTATCAATATGCTGTAAATAATGCAAATGTGTTGGTGTCCAGCACGTTCCTTCTTTAGAATAAAATAACAAGTCTCAAAACGCATGTCTTTCATTTCAAGGGCTACAGGGCTTATAACATGGCTGATGATGTGTTAAGGAAAATTTACTACGATAAAGGTGGGGTCAAAAGTTTTGGAAGTGCAGAAGCTTAGTTTAGAAAGGCGCAAGCTAAACAAGAGCCAGTAAATAGAAAGCTGGTGACGGAGTGGCTGTCTGCGGAAGAGGCATATTTTCTACATAAGAGCGCTAGGAAGCTTTTCAAGAGAAGGCCGACCATCGTTAATGCGAGAATAGATTATCAATGGCAGTCTTCTAGATCTATCTAGACACAATAATGGAGCGCAATACGTGCTAACGGTCATGGATGTATTGTCCAAATACGCCTTTGTAGAAGCGCTACGCAATAAGAGGGGAAACAGCGTCACTGCGGCCTTTAGCCATATTCAGCAAAGGCACAACCATTCAGGAACTGCAGACAGATGCAGGAAAATCATTTTTAAACAAACCGTTTCTGAACTTTTTAAAACAACACTTGATTCATCATTTTATAACACACTCGGAGGTCAAAGCCGCAGTTATAAGAATGTTTAAACAGAACTTTAAAATCTAAGATGGTGAGATATTTCACGACTTACAACACATACTTTATGTGGACGTATTGAACAAGTTACACACCTTCGGTAATGATGTATCTGTAAGAGACATATGTTGTTATAGATTCCTTACCTTTAGAATTACCCCCAGGCGTCAGACTGGATCCGGAGATTTTTTCTTTAGCAGTACCCCTGCACGTCAGTAGGTGGCGTCGGTCGACTCCGCATCCGTCGTTGGCATCGTGGTCGCCGGAATGACGTCACAGTGTCTACTTAGACGCCGCCCCTGTGCGCTGACATCAGTTCTGACACGACTTTCCACGCCAGAAGCGCAGAGCTATGTAAGACACTGACCACTGGTGCACATAACTAGGGCCCTGGAAGGGAGTCCCTATTCCTAGAAGTCAGTTTGCAGAACGGGGAGGATGGGCGGGGTGGTAAGGAATCTATAACTACATATGTCAAGTTCACACCAGAAAGTCCTGGAGAACAGAACGGCCAAGTAGCCGTCTCTCTGGACTTCGCTGTCCAGGCAATAATGTTTGGTGAACGTGTGCAGAGATGCCCACGTGGCCGCCTGACAGATGTTAAGGAGTGGGACTCCACTCCCCAAGGCAGTAGTAGCTGCCGTCGCCCTGGTGGAGTGGGCACGCAGTCCCACGGGGGCTTCCTTCTTTGCCAAGGAGTAGCAGATTTTAATGCATAGGACAACCCATTGAGAGATGGTGCGTTTTTGCATAGCCCGACCTTTCTTAGCCCCCACATATCCAATAAAGAGTTGATCGTCCACCCGGAAATCTTTTGTGCAGTCGAAATAGAAAGACAGCGCACGTTTTGGGTCCAGATGGTGGAGTCTCTCCTCCTCCTTGGAGGGGTGCAGAAGTGGGAAGAAGGTGGGCAAAGTGATGGTCTGTCCTATATGGAAAGAGGTAACCACTTTGGGAAGAAAAGAGGGCCTTGTGCTGAGGACTACTTTGTCCGGATGAACAGCAAGAAAAGGAGGTTTGGAAGACAAAGCCTGAAGCTCACTCACTCTGCGAGCAGAGGTGATGGCAACAAGGAAAGCTGTCTTCAGCGTGAGGAGCCTGAGAGGTCAGTTGTGAAGAGGCTCGAAGGGAGCGCACATAAGATAGGTTAAGACCAGGTTCAAGTCCCACTGGGGCATTATGAACGGAGAAGGAGGAAAGAGGTGAGTAATGCCCTTTAGAAATCTATTTACAATAGGGGACTTGAAAAGAGAAGGCTGATCAGGAAGGCGAAGAAAGGCAGATATGGCCGAAAGGTAGCCTTTAAGAGTGCCAAGGGCAGAGCCCTGCTGGGCCAAAGAAAGTATATACAAGAAAACCTCCGAAAGAGGGGCAGAAAGGGGATACACAGCCTTTGCTGTGCACCATGCCACAAACTTGTTCCATCTGCAGGCGTATACCGTTTTAGTGGAGGGACGCCTGGCTGCCAAGATGACATTACAGACTTCAGGAGGAAGGTCAAAAGCTGTCAAATGTCGCCGCTCAATCTCCACGTAAAGAGGTGGAGGCTGGACAGGTTAGGGTGGAGGACCCTCCCCTGCTGCTCCGATAGAAGATCCTCCTGAAGAGGCAGTCTGATCAGAGGATCGATGGCCATGCTCAAGAGCTCTGGGTACCAGACTCTTGGTGCCCAGTCCGGAGCCACAAGAATGACTTGGGCCCGGTTGCGCTTCATCTTCTTCAGCACTCTGGGCAGAAGTGGTACAGGCGGAAAGGCGTACAGGAGGCCGCAGTTCCACTCGCGACGAAAAGCGTCGCTGAGCGAGTACCGCCTTGGAAATTCCAACATGCAGAATTGCTGACAGTGGGCGTTCTCTTCAGTGGCGAACAGATCTAACCAAGGCTCTCCCCACCGCTGAAAGAGACCTTGCACCACCTCCGAGTGAAGACGCCATTCGTGATCCACCAGGCAGAGGCGGCTGAGTTTGTCCGCCCTGGTGTTCAGAGAACCTGCCAGGTGTTGAACCACAAGGGACATGCTCTGGTGTTCCAGCCATGTCCAGAGACGAAGACCCTCTTGACATAGGGTTCACAACCCCACCCCGCCCTGCTTGATGCAGTACCGCATGGCGGTGGTGTTGTCTGTGAACACCTGCACCACCTTCCCTGTGAGAGAAGGAAGGAATGCCTTCCGTGCCAGTCGAATCGCCCGGAGCTCCAGCTGGTTGATATAGAGCCCGGACTCCGCCGGAGACCAGACGCCTCTGATCTCCGCCTCTCCCAAATGGCCGCCCCATCCCAGGAGTGACGCATCTGTCACTACTGTGAGGTCTGGTTGGGGAAGGGAGAGGGATCTGCCTCTGACCCAAGTTTGGTTTGTTAGCCACCACTGCAGTTGACGCCCAGTCCCTTCCGAGATCTGGACGTTAGTCGGAAAGATCCTCCTGATGCTGCGCCCCACTGGAACTTCAGGTCCCACTGCAGAGCCCGCATATGCCATCTGGCATGATCCACCAGCAGGATGCAGGAGGCCATGAGGCCCAGCAGCCTCGGGGTCATTCTCACCGAAATCGGAATAAAGGCTGAAACATCGGGATCATAGCCCGAATATCCCGGACTCGCTGCTCGGGAGGATAAACCAGAAACTGCGCTGTAATCAGAACTGCTCCGATGAAAGGGAGCTCCTGAGAGGGAGTCAGATGTGACTTCGGCACGTTGATAGTGAACCCCAGCGGGTACAGGAGGTCCGCCGTAGTCTGGAGGTGGGAGACGACAGCCTGGGCGATCCCGCCTTCAACAGCCAGTCGTCGAGATAGGGGAAGACTGGAACCCCTAATCTGCGCAGATGAGCTGCGACCACTGCCATCACTTTCGTGAACACCCGAGGGGCAATGGTATAGCCAAAGGGGTGCACGGTAAACTGAAAATGCTCGTGGCCTACCCTGAACCGTAGGTAACGCCTAAGGGCTGGAAGGACGGGGATATGGACGTATGCGTCCTGCAAGTTCAATGCTACCATTCAGTCTCATGGGTCGAGGGCAGACAGGACCTGAGCCAACGTGAGCATCTTGAACTTCTCCTTCAGGGGGAAGCAGTTGAGGGCCCTGAGGTCTAAGATAGGACGCAGGCCTATCTTAGACCTCAGGGTACCAGAAAGTAGTGGGAGTAGCAACCACGACCTACTACTGGCACAGGGACCCTTTCGATAGCTCCCTTGGCCAAGAGAGCTGCAACTTCCTGGCGGAGGAGGACCAAGTGATCCTCCGACATGCGATGGAAGGATGGTGGCATGGAGGGAGAGGTAGTCATGATGGGGAAGGAGTAGCCCCTCCGGACTATCTGCAAAACCCACCTGTCCAACGTGATGTTTTGCCAGTGGGCGAGGTGACGGCGAATCCTGCCACCCACTGGCCTCTGGTGGCCCTGAAAGGTCGGACTAGGAGGGCTTGGAGGCTGCTTCAGGGGGGTTATGGGTGGACTGGCCTGCCCGCTGCCCCCAGACCCGCGTCGCTGTGTCCCACGTCCACGGCCACGCACAGGCTGGGCAGCTTGTGTGACCCGGTGGCTAGGCTGGGTCGAAAGTGGTGGGGCACCCCTTCCATAGCCACGAAAGGGCTGAAAAGCAGACTGCATGGGGTGAGAGGTTGCCGCGAGGCCCAAGTATCTGGCCGTAGCCCTAGATTCCTTGAAGCGCTCGAGCACCGAGTCCGCCTTGTCACCGAAAAGGCGACGGCCATCAAAAGGCATGTCCAGTAAGGTGGATTGGACATCCCCAGAGAAACCAGACGTCCTCAACCAGGCGTAGCGCCTCAAGGCTACTGACGTGGAAACCGTTCTGCCCAGAGAGTCGGCGGTATCCAGCCTACATCTGATGGTGAACTTAGCTGCGTCTCTACCCTCTGCCCCGCGCGAGTCAGAATGGCCCGGGCCTCCATCCGGGCACTGTGGCAGCACTTGCGTAACCGTATCCCACACTGTATGGGTATAACGGCCCAAGAGGCATGTGGTGTTCACCGACCGCAGCACTAAGCTGGCAGAAGAAAACATCTTCTTCCCAAGGTGGTCCAGCTTCTTGGATTCCCTATCTGGGGGAGCTGTTCGGAATGCGCCCTTAGAGGACAAGGCTTGGACCACCAAGCTCTCGGAGGTCAGGTGTTGGGAGAGGAAAAGTGGGTCGCCCGGGGCCGGGCGGTGGCGTCGGGCAATCATCCTGTCCACAGGAGCCCCGTGCTGGGCTTGGACCAAGTGCCCAGAAGGACTTCGGTGAGGGCTTCATTGAAAGGCAGAAGGGGCTCCACAGAGGTCGCTGCCGGTTGAAGCACCTCTGTCAGGAGATTAGTCCTGACTGCCACTGTAGGAAGCTCCAGGCCCAAGGCCTCAGCCGCCCTACGCAACACCAAGGTAGGGGTGGAGAGCATGCCAAGGTCTGGGGAGGTATCCAAACCACTGGCATCTCCCAGTTCCTCTCGCCAGTCCGGCTCTTTAAGCTGGTCAGCCAAAGGGTCCACAGACCCCTCCCAGTCCTCCTCACACGCCTCTGGTTGCCACTCAGGCCTGAAAGGAACACCAGGAATGATCAGAGGTACAAATGTACCTTCCGGCGCCGGTACAGAGGTCGATCGACGACGGTCAGGGGCACAACCGGCGCCGGGGGCATCGTCACTTGAATCGTCGCCAGAGAAGGTAACGTGAGGTCGACCGGCGTCGATCAGGATCCAGGCCTGGATCCTCGGGGGCCCTCTGGCGCCGGAGTCGGTGGCATCGAAGGCCCAGGACCCCCAGCCGAGTCTGCGGGGCCTGAAGACGCGTCAGCAGAGTCGGGCTACCCAAAGATGCCGTGAAGCGCTTCATAAAAAGCTTGAAGCTGGGTAGGGGACGCTCCGGCTCTGGGAAAAGGAGGGAAGCGTTGAGCCGTCCCAGGAGCAGGCTCCGAAGACGGAGTTGGAGAGCGACGATGCTCCGGGTCCCGCGTCGCGTCGGCCGACGGACGGGGCGAAGGCGAAGAGCGATGGTGCTTCTTTGCCTTCTTCTTGTGCTTCGACTTACCCGAGGAGTGCACAGACTTGGATGACGATTGGTGATGGTGGCTCCGCAACCAGTCCCGAGAACTTCCTCCCGACAGGGACCTCGATCGACGCAGAGCCGACTGCCGGGCCTCCAAAAGCTTTCAGGACCGCTCCCGCAAAGACTTTAGATTCATGGCCCGGCAGTCGGAGCATGACTTTGGGTCGTGGTCGCGCTGCAGGCACCAGAGGCACACGAGGTAGGGGTCCGTAACCGACATCAGACGGGTACAGGCCTCGCACGGTTTAAACCTGGTCCGATGATAGGACATCCCTCGTACACCAGGAGTCGACAGACTCAAAAAAGAAGTTGACAAAAGTCGAGAAAAAGTTAGTCAAAAAGCGACTAAGGGGTAGCTCTCTCGGGATCTGCGCTAGGCTGGCGCAGAAAAAGAAGAGAACTGACGTCAGCGTGCAGGGGCGGCGTCTAAGTAGACACCGCAACGTCATTCCGGCGACCACGACGCCAACGGCGGACATGGAGTCGACCGACGCCACCTACAGACGCGCAGGGGTACTGCTAAAGAAAAAATCTCCAGATCCAGTCTGACGCCTGGGGATAATTCTAAAGGTAAGGAATCTATGACTACAGTCTCTTTCAGATACAGATGTTTATAATGCCAACTACTACAGAACCATCAAAACAGCGGCAATTGCGGTAATACCGCAAAATTCTTTAGCAGTGTGGAGAACCGTGCATAGCTATTGGTTTGTAATCAAAGCAAAGAACAAGTTACTTACCTTCGGTAACGCATTATCTGGTAGAGACTCGATCTAGCTGCAGATTCCTTACCTTTGAATTTCCCAGGCATCAGGCTGGATCCGGAAACTTTTGCTGAGCAATACCCCTTGCGCGCAACGTCAGGTGGCTCCATTCGGCTCCGCAGGTAAACGGTAGCGTCTGTTATGATGTCGCGGTGTCTACATAGGCGCTACCAAGGTGCGCAGACGTCAGTGCTTTTCATATTTTCCACGTCAGAAGCGCAGACCCACGAAGTAACTGACGTAATCATGTGCAAAACTAGGGCCCTGAAAGGGGGAACAACCCTAGCCCTACAATATCAGTCCACAAACCCTGGAGGAATGGGTGGGGCTGTAAGGAATCTGCAGCTAGATAGAGTCTCTACCAGATAATGCGTTACCGAAGGTAAGCAACTTGTTCATCTGATAGAGACTTCTAGCTGCAGATTTCTTAACTTTGAATCAGATACCCGAGCCATACCATCCCGGCGGTGGGTTGCAGACTCGCATCCTAGACTAAAAAATCTTGCAGGACTGAACAGGCAAAATGTCCGTCCCTGCGTACTTGCCCATCAAGGCAGTAATGTTTTGCGAACGTGTGCAAAGATGCCCACGTCGCTGCCTAACATGTTTTGGACTGGGACACCCCGAGCCAAGGCCGTAGTTGCAGCCTTTCCCCTGGTGGAATGGGCCCTTAATCCCTCAGGGGGCTGCTTTTTTGCCAAGGCATAACAAATCTTGATGCAGTGAGAGATGGTCCTTTTCTGCACTGTCCTTCCCTTCTTTGCTCCCACGTATCCCACAAAGAGTTGGTCATCCACCTGGAACTCTTTTGTGCGGTCAAGGTAGAACAACAATGCTCTTTTTGGGCCCAGTCAGTGGAGACGCTCCTCTTCCTTAGAAGGATGCGGAGGAGCAAAGAAGGTGGGCACATTGATGGACTGACCCAGATGGAATGGGGTCACAACCTTTGGAAAAAAGGATGCCCTGGTGCGAAGCACCACTTTGTCCGGAAAGGACATAAGATAAGGAGGTGAGCTGGATAACGCCTGCAACTCACTCACCCTCTAGGCCAATGTAATCGCCACTAAGAAGGCTGTTTTGATGGTCATCAGCCGGGGGAGACAATTGTGCAAAAGCCCAAAGGGAGCACACATCAGGTAAGTGAGGACCAAATTTAGGTCCCACTGTGGCATAACAAAGGGCGTGGGTGGAAACAAATGAGCCAGCCCTTTTAGAAATCTATTTACAATAGGAGACTTGAAGAGAGAGGGCTGGTCTGGCAGCCGCAAAAAAGCAGACAGGTAATCCTTGAGAGTTCCCAAGGCAAAGTCCTTCTGGGCAAAGGTTAGAATGAATAAAAGGACAGTAGAAAGAGAAGCAGAAAGAGGGTCAATGGACCTTTCTGTACAGTGTAATACAAATTTCTGCCAACAGCAGGCATATACCGTCTTAGTGGAGGGCCGCCTGGCCACCAGAATAACGTTACAGACTTCGGGAGGAAGGTCAAAGGCTATCAACTGTCGCCGCTCAATCTACACGCATGGAGGTGTAGAGTTCACAGGTTCGGGTGGAGAACCCTCACCTGCTGCTGCGGCAGAAGATCCTCCTGAAGGGGCAGCCTGATCGGAGGATCGACACTCATTCTCAGAAGCTCTGGATACCAGACTCTCCTTGCTCAGTCCGGAGCCACAAGAATGACTTGGGCCCGGTCACTCCTGATCTTCTTCAGAACCCTGGGTAGGAGTGGTATGGTCGGAAAGGCATACAACAGGCCTTAACTCCACTCGCGACGAAAGGCGTTGCCGAGCGATAGCCGCCTTGGAAACTCCAGTGCACAGTACTGCTGACACTGAGCGTTCTCTTCTGAGGCGAACAAATCTAACCAAGGTTCTCCACATTGCTGAAAGAGACCTTGCGCCATCTCCGACTGGAGACGCCACTCGTGATCCGCTAGGCATGGACGGCGGAGTTTGTCCGCCCTGACGTTCAGAGAACCTGCCAGGTGTTGAACCACCAGGGTTATGCCCTGCTGTTCCAGCCATGCCCAGAGACTCAGAGCCTGTCGACAAAGGGTGCACGACCCCACCCCGCCCTGCTTGTTGCAGTACCACATGGCAGTGGTGTTGTCTGTGAACACCTGCACTAGCTTCCTTTTGACAGAGGGAAGAAATGCTTTCAATGCCAACCGAATCGCTCGGAGATCCAACAAATTTATGTGGCGCTCCGACTCCACGGGAGACCAGTGTCCCCTGATCTCCACCTCTCCCAGATGGCCACCCCATCCCAGAAGTGATGCATCTGTCATGACTGTGAGATCTGGTTGGGGAAGGGAGAAGGGTCTGCCGTTCACCCAATCGCAGTTCGTCAACCACCACTGCAGATCTTTCGCAGTTCCTTCCGAGATCTGAACCATGTCGGTGAAATTTCCCTGAGGCTGTGCCCATTGGAACTTCAAGTCCCACTGCAGAGCCCGCGTACGCTATCTTGCGTGTCTTACCAACAGGATGCAGGAGGCCATGAGGCCCAACAACCTCAGAGTCAGACTCACCGAAATCCAGGATAGAGGCTGAAATATCGGAATCATAGCCTGAATATCCTGGACTCGCTGCTCGGGAGGATAAGCCCAAAACTGCACTGTGTCCAGAATAGCTATGAGAAAGGGAGCGTCTGAGAAGGAGTCAGGTGTGACTTTGGCACGTTTATAGAGAACCACAGCAAATGCAGGAGGTTCGCTGTAGTCTGAAGGTGGGAGATGATTGCCTGGGACGAGGACGCCTTCAACAGCCAGTTGTCAAGGTAGGGGAGACCGACAGCCGTAACCTGAGCAGATGAGCTGCGACCACTGCCTTCACCTTGGTGAACACCCGAGGGGCACTGGTAAGGCCGAAGGGGAGCACGGTAAACTGAAAGTGCTTGCGGCCTACCTTGAACTGCAGGTAACGTGTGTGGCTCGGCAGGATGCGAATGTGAAAATACGCATCCTGCAGGTCTAACGCTACCATCCAGTCTTCCTGGTCTAGGGCAGACAAGACCTGAGCCAGAGTGAGCACTTTGAATTTCTCCTTTTTAAGGAAGAGATTGACGGTCCAAAGATCTAAAATGGGCCGTAGCCCCTTGTTCTTCTTTGGAATCAGAAAGTAGCGGAAATAACAGCCACAGCCTGCTTCTGAAACTGGGACCCTTTCTATAGCTCCCTTGGCCAAAAGAGCTGTAACTTCCTCTTGGAGCAACTCTAAATGATCCTCCGTCAGCCGTTGCTGACTTGGCAGAATAGTAGGAGGAAAAGAAAGGAAAGGTAGAGAATAGCCTTCCTGGACGATCTGCAAGACCCACTTGTCCGATGTTATGGATCTCTAGTGGGGTAGTTGATGACGAATTCTCCCACCAACTGGAGTAGTGTGGTCCCGCAGAATCAGCCTAGAGTGCTTGGAGGCTGCAGCTGCCGGGGGCAGTGTGGCAGACGACTTCTGGCCTCCATTCTGAGACCTGAATGCACCGCGTCCACGCACAGCTTGGGAAGTCTGTGCGGGATGGTGGCTGGGGTAGAGCTGACGCAGCTGGAAACCCCTTCTGTTGCTACGAAAGGGGCGAAAGGAAGACTGGCCACGAGGAGTGGAGGAAAGGCCGAAGGATCTGTCCGTAGCACAAGAGTCCTTGAACCTGACCAGGGCCGAGTCTGCCTTTTTCCCAAAAAGGTGGATTCCATTGAAGGGCATGTCCATCAAATTAGCTTGGACATCGCCCGAGAAGCCAGTGGTATGAAGCCAGGTGTGGCTCCTCAAGGCCACAGTCATTGAAATCGATCTACCCAGCGAATCGGTCATATCTGACCCACACCGTATGGCGAATTTTGCTGCATCCCTCCTGTCTTTGACAGCTTGGGAGAGCACAGCCCGGGCCTCCTCCGGGACTTGTAGCAGCACCTGCGCAACCGTCTCCCAAAGAGAATGGGTGAAACGGCCCAATAAGCATGCGGTAGTCACCTACCACAATGCAAGGCTGGAGGAAGAAAACAACTTCTTCCCAAGTGAATCCAACCTCTTGGATTCCCTATCCGGAGGGGCGGAAGGGAATGCACCTTGGGATGTAGAGGCCTGCACCACCAAACTCTCTGAGGTGGGGTGTTGACTGAGGAACTCCGGGTCGCCCTGAGCTAGGCGTTGGTGGCCCTGCAATCGTCCTATTCACAGGAGCCCCTGTGCTAGGTTTGGACCAAGTTCCTAGAAGGACATCCGTAAGTGCTTCGTTAAAGAGCAACAGGGGTTCGGAAGTGGAAGCCCCAGGTTGAAGCACATCATTCAGGAGATTAGTCCAGACTTGCACGGAGGGCAACTCCAGTCCGAGGATCTCAGCTGCCCTCTTTATCACCATGGCATAGGACGCTCCCTCCTCCCTAGCCACCGTAGGAGGTGAGAGCATGCCAGTATCTGGGGAAGTATCCAGACCACTGGCCTCCCCAAGTTCCCCATATCAGTCCAAATTCTCCTCAGAGACATCCTGGTTCTCAAGAGGGTCCCCAGACCCCTTCCATTCCTCTCATGAGCCTAGCACGTCTTCAAAGTGCTCTGGCGACAACATAGAACCTCTGGGTTCTTTCGACGTTGGAATCGACGCTGTTCCGGCTCTGTGTCGTCGGGGATGAGGATGCGGCTTGTGCCACCGACAGGCATCGGTGACGTCGCAGGCCCCGACTTCGGGTTCGACACTGAGGAAGATCGCGTTGGTACGACCGGCGTCAAATCGGATCAGGGATCGGATGCCTGTGGCCACACCGTGATTGTGGCCTGGAGCCAACAGCGTCAAACCCAATGGAGCCCCTTCCAACCCCGTGGGGCCCGAAGGCTCTCCAGCGGGGTTGTTCCACTCAAATACACGGCGCTTGGCCTCATAAAATTATTTTATTTGAGCGGGAGTCGCTCCAGCTCCCGGAAAGGGGGGAGGCGCGAAGTCGATTCTGGCTCCGGCTCCGCAGAGCTGTGCCTAGAGCGTCGGTGCTCCTTACCTCTCTCGACGATGGACGCCAGTTGAGGTGAAGATGAAGACTTCTCCTTGTTCTTCTTCCCCGAGTGTCCTGAGGACCTCGAATGGGAGGAAGAGGACTTAGGGCTCCGGGAGCAGTCCCACGACCTCCTCTTCTTCATCGAATGGGATTGTGACCTCCTCGGAGTCTCGCTCGACGATGTTGACTGCCGGGCCGTGAGTAACTTCATTGCTCGCTCCCTCAAGGTCTTCGGAGCCATCGCCCGACAGTCCGAACACGACTTCGTATCGTGGTCACGCTCGAGACACCAAAGACATACGCGGTGGGGATCAGTAACCGACATCATGCGGGAACAAGTCCCGCATGGTTTGAAACCTGTCTTCATCGAAGACATCCTTTGCACATGAAGTCAATTCCAAAAATTTCGACAAAAGTGGAGAAAAAGCCTGCCAAAAAGCGGCAGAAGGGTAGCTCTACCCGGATCGGCGCTTAACTGGCGCGGAAAGAAAAGAACTGACGTCCGCGCGCCTGGGTGGCGCCTATGTAGGCACTGGGACGTCATAACCGACGCTAATGATGACGTCACGCGGAGCCGAATGAAGCCACCCGACGTCACGCGCATGGGGTATTGCTCAGCAAAAGTTTCCGGATCCAGCCTCACGCCTGGGAAATTCAAAGGTAAGGAATCTGCAGCTAGAAGTCTCTATCAGATGAAAGCTCTTCTAAAAGAAGGTGATCTTATTAGGGTGTCTAGGTTGAAAAGGGTCTTTAAAAAAGGCTACCAACAGACTTTTAGCGATGTAATATTTACAACGGCGCAAGTAGAGCTTAAAGAAGTTATCTATATTTACTGCTTAAAAGATTACTATGGCAAAGAGGTTATGGGCAACTTTTACGCTCAGAGTCAGACGCTTGCAGTTTGTGCGGTCCTGAGTAGCACCGGTTCGAGCCTCTCTAGGAGCCTTGTCAGTTATCTGAGTCATGGTAGGAGATTCCCGAACTCGTCGAACAGGAATTCTGTAAGAAAGTGCCTCTTTTGACATGGTTAGCACCCACTTTATGCCTTATGTCTGATGTCATTTCAAATTGAAAGTGCACTGAGTCCCTGCCAACCAGGCTCCCAGTGCCAGATCTCTTTTCCACAACTGTAGCACAATTGGCACAACTTCAGCAACCCCTCTAAGTCCCTAGTAAATGGTACCTCTAATACCTAGGGCATTGGTGCTGAAGAGGGTCTACTGGGGCTGCAGCACCAATTGTGCCACCCCAGAGGCCTCTCACCAAGACCATGCAAACTGCCATTGCAGGCTGCGTGTCTTGGTGCAGAGAAAACCGAAGAGTCAACATGGCATGCTCACATACACTGCATGAGGTATAGGAAAGTCACCCATACCACAGGCCTTTTAGCCCTAAGGCAGGGTGCACTATACCCCATGTGTGGACATATCAGCATGAGCAGATACGACCCTATATTATCAAGTCCATTCTTGGATATTATAAGTACACAGGGAAGCCATAGAGAGCACATGGGCTGGATACTCGTCATTACGAGTTTCCTAGCTCCATGATGGTTTCAGTGTACCCTAAGATGTTTGATACAAAACATCTTATCCCAATAAATTCTCACTGATGCCAGTGTTGGATTTATTAATGAAAGCACCCAGGAGACCATTTGGAGGGTCTCCTGAAAACCTACCAAGCACTGGTGTGTTCTCTGACTATTCTTAGCCAGCCTGCCACCAACAGATGTGTTTATGACCTCATGGTATGAGGGCCTGCACTCTCAGAGGCCAGGAACAAAGTCTGCTCTGGGCGGAGGTGCTTCACACTGCCTTTGAAATGCAACCCAGGCAGCTCCAGATAGTGGAGGATGCCAACCCCCTTTCCTGCTCCACATTTGGCAGGAGGAAAGGCGGGAAAATTTGTTAAATTAGGACGTGGGTTCCCATTCAGCCTGCACCACCCCTAAGGTGGGGCAGGTAATGTGGAGACCACTTTTCATTTCCCTCCATCTGAAAGAAGGAATTAGCCAATTAGGGTCAGGTTAGTGCCCCTTCCTACATTGGCTACTACCTGTCACCTTCTTTAACACTCCTAAAATTAGTAATTAGGTGGTATCCCTGAACTCAGATTCAATGGACACAGAGAAGAAAAGGACCAAGAAGAGCTGCTGACCTGAAGACTGAAGCCCTGCTGCGGAAAATTGGCACCAAACCTTGCCTTCTACATAAGGACTTGACCATCGTGGTGTGCTGTCTCGACCTGCAACTGTGAGGCCTCTAAGAACCCCGGAGCTTCTCCAGCCTTCCGCAAATCGCCCAAGAACCCCCTTAGAATAGAGGTACTACTCCCCTGCAGTCCCCAGGCACTGAACCCGCGGAGTCCGGTTTGTCGACTTGCTGCTCCCTGGTGACTCTGATGCAACAAACTCACTAATACATTGGTATATCTCTTACCCAGAGATATCAACACAATACACACAATACTTCAAATTTAAACAGGTAAGTAAGCCCAAATACACAGTGGTCTCCAGGGGGAGACCAAACCATATACTAAAGAAGTGGCATGCGAATTGCGACCGAAGTCGGGACTTGGACCAGAAGACTCAGAAGAGCTGGGGACACAAGGAATCACCAAAGGTAAGGACCCAGGAACCCCACAGAGGCTGTGTGCAGAGTGGAAACACGGCTGCGTACTCAGTGCAAGTCAATGGGAAAGTCGTGGTTGCAGTTTTCAACAAGAAGGACCCTTCTCAGTGGACCCTGAAGAAACTCCGTGGAAGACAGAAGGTTGGAGAGTCACCCCACCCGTGGATACCCCAGGAACCAGGATACCTACACCAGGGAAGCCGGGTGCATAGGTGCGAACGGACTTCGGAAACCGCCGTAGACCACAATGGAGGATTTCAGGAAAGATGCTGCTGGCGAAGAAGGGGAAAGAGTCCGGTGGAATCCAAGGACTGATTCTTGAAGAGAAGAACCTGAAAGCAGAAGGGACAGAGTCTATGCCACTCGGAGGTGACCAGGAGGCACGGAAGACCAATGACCACCGATGACGAAAGATGCAGGAGTGATGACGGTGACCTTGTCGCTGCAGCTGTGAGGACCAGGCGATGCTTTGGAAGACCAGGAGCCATTTACGAGCTGTCCCACAGTGGGAGTCAAGAACCAGGGGGTGAGTGTCCGGCGGGAGCACCAACAAGCCTTGACAGCAACAACAGACATAGTAAATGAAAAAGGTTCAACGTTGGGACCAGCAAGGTCTATGGGACTCACCAAATGCAGGAGAGTCAGAGTAGGCCTCGAGCAAGCAGGGGAGCCCACTGAAGGCAAAGAAGACCCTCAACAGGCCCCACAGACCAAAGGCACAGGAGTCGCAAGAGGACCCCGAGCAGCTTGCCAAAGATGCATGCCCACAGTGCAGAGGATGTGGTGAGGACAAATTTCTTGGTAGGAAGAGATGCTGGAGGCTGGAGCTTCTTGTAGCCCAAGGATCTCTGGGGGACAGAGCCCACAAGCCTTGGCAACGACATGTCGACGCGGAGATAAGGGGTTCTGCTCCAGCTTCGTTGCGGTGTCTGCAGATGCAGGGAAGTGACTCCTTCACTCCAAGGAAGATTCCTTCAGGTGTCTTTGATGCCCACAGGCCTGGAGAGGAACCTGGATGAAGCACAGACACAGACAACGAAGAAAACTTGCAGAACAGCGAGACCAAAAGCAACAGGAGTCTTCCTTTGTGCAGTCTTGGTTCTAGGCGAAGTCCAAGGTGCCCAGACGGTTGAAGTTGAAGTGGTTTCTAGTTTGAATCTTGTCCCACAACGAATCTCAAGAGCCACTCACAGGTAAGCCCTTAAGTACCCTAGGGAAAGGGTTGGGACGATTCAAGGATCCCTCCCAGAGGAGGGGCTGGACAGAGGGGAGGATACTCCCATGTCCTGGCTCAAACTAGAGTATGCAAGGAGGGCACCAAATGTGCCCTTCAAAGCAGTCTGGTGTCGCTGGCAAGCGCCCCTACCCCGAATCAATACAATAAGTCCTGTCTGGGAGGTGGTCACACCTCCCTGTGGCGGGAAACCTATTGTCCTGCAGAAACGTGTCTGTGGTCAGCAGCAGCACTAGCTTGCTGTTAAACCCTGACAGGCTGGTACCAGGAATACAGGGGAGCACCATAGGGGAGCCCCCAATACATGGATTCCTACATCCAACACTGGAATCAGTGTTGGGGTAGGATTCCAACATGTTTGATACCAAACATGACCGGTTTCGGTGCAGCCAATATACAGTTAGACATCTCGTAATTGACTTGATGTCCACTATATGTGTTAAATGGCTGGCCGCACTTACAAAGCCTGGAGAATCGACTCCGGGGTTTGTAGGGGTGCCCTGCTCATGCAGGGGCACCCTCACACTTGTAACCAAGCACCCTGCCCTCAGGACTGAGGAGCCTGCCATAGGGGTGACTTATAGGTTTTACGTGTAGTGACCTCAGATATAAGGAAACTTATATCTGTGGTGAGAGGTGCAAGTCACAGTTTGAGTGGTCTCTCATGGGTGGCATAATACATGCTGCAGCCCATGGGAGACCCCTGGTGTACCTATGCCATGGGTAACAGAGTATACTATATACTAGGGACTTACAAGGGTACACCAGTAGCCAATTGTGGAGGTACCAAAGTACTTACCATTGTCAAATTTAGGGAGAGAGCACAGCGACTGGGGTCTTGATTATCAGGATCCCAGTCAGACTAGTCAGAAAACAGCATAACAACAGGAAACAGTGGGGGTAACAATGAAAGCAGGTATTACTTTCCTACACTGCCACTTTAGCTAGTCAGGTAGCTCAGCTACAGGGTCAGGTTGGCTGTAGGGTCCCTCCTAACCCGGGGTGGAGTAGGCATAGTGCTTCAACGTGAAGTTTCACGCAGTTGGAAAGCAACTCCGTTGAACTTCGCTACGCTCCGCGCCCTCCCCCCTCCCAAAATAATTAAAAGTAAGTAAAAGGCACTTACCTGCCCCGTGGCTGCCTCCTCCTCGACATCACCGCTCTCCTGCCTCCTCCTCGCCCTGCTTCTTCACTAATAACCCCTGCGTTGTATATTGTACTTACTTTTAATTATTTTGGGAGGGTGGAGGAGCCGGCTAGTCGTAGTTTTGCCTGAACTCCGCGTTCGCAACGGAACGGGGAGTAGGCAAAACTACGTAAACTCGGCTGGCGGAGCGTAGTTACCCGCCCGGGGTTAGTCCCTACCACTCCCTGTGCCCATGTTATGCGAGCACCCAGTTGAGTTCCCGTACTGCCCATAGTCCCTCTAAAAGTAACTACACCTGTCCCATTGGTCCCACCTGAGCACTTTATAGGAGACCCTACCCAGGTACAAACATCCAGCTACATTTCATGGTCCAACCCACTGCCCTCCCTGATGCCCAGTCCTGTATAGCATTCCTGGTTTCATATTTAGGAGGCGATGCAGCCGTGTGGGCAGTACCTTTAGTAAACCCCATATTGTAGAACAATTTCAAAATGGAATTCGAAAAAAAGATTTGACCGCCAGAGCATTTCCTGAATTGCAGACTGTAGGAAGGTGGAATCTGACTGCATGGTTGCCCCACTTTTTTCCTGGTGTTTTGCTGGTTTTCGACTTAGTTTGGCTGGGATCCTGCTATTCAGGACCCCAGCCTATCTGCTTTCCCTTAAATTGATTGTATGTACTTTAGGTACACTCCAGATTGGATTCTGGGGTACCCTTGTGAGTCCCTAGTATATGGTATACTATATACCCAGGGCATAGGTACCCCAGAGGCCTACCAGGGGCTGCAGCATGTATTGTGCCACCCCTGGGAAGCCTTTAAAATGACACAGCAGGTCTGCTACAGCAGCCTGTGTAAGGTGGTGTATCCACCCCTTACTGAGATATAGGTTCCCTATATCTCTCCATATCACTGCACATGTAAACCTATCAGTCACCCCTATGGCAGGCCTTTACAATCCTGAAGGCAGGGTGCTGGGTTTCATGTGAGAGCGGTGCTCATGCATGAGCAGAGCCCCTCTGCAGCTTTCGGAATCTTCATTCCGGGGTTGTTTGTGATGCAGCCAACCATATACTCTTAAGTGCATTATAACCTCGCGGTAAATGCTAACTTGAGAATGGCTGCATGGAAATATGTCGTGTTTGGTGTCAAACACCTTGGAATCATACCTCCACCCCAGTAACTGGGGTGGGAGGTATGATTCCCCCCTACTAGAGGGAGAAACATGGCACCACCGGTACACCCGGTACCAGCTTAACAGAACCCTGGCATCACAAAATGGATGCTGCAGCCACAGACACAAGTCTGCCCTCCTGCTGCTGGACGAAACTCCGGCAGGGGAGGCCTGGACAATAGGTTTTCTGTCACAGGGAGGTGTGACCACCTCCCAGACAGGCTTTAGTGTATTGGGGCTGGGTGGGTGCACTCTGAGAGTGCTTTGAAGTCTGCACTGGGGGCACATTTGGTGTCCCTGTGCATAGTCCAGCTCAAACCGGTTGCAGGGGCTACCAGCCCCTGCTCTGGCGCGAAACTGGACAAAGGAAATGGGTGTAGCCACCCCTCTTTCCTGACCCTCCCATAGGTGGGTCCCCAGAGTTTGTCCCACCCCTTCCTTGGGTATAAAGTAGGAACCCCTGACTACAGGACTTTGGATTACACCTGAACTAAACTCTGACACAGAAACCAAGTACTTCGACGATCTACACTACGCTGGATGACTGAAGAATCTCCCTTGGAGTAAACGAGTTACTCCCCTGCAAGGCCGGCACCTTTAACGCAACTGACCGGTTGGCATCTCCGAAGCTCCGACGGACTCCGAAGAATATTGCCACACAGGAGGTGGGTTTTCCGAGGTCTTAGAGGTCGATCTGTGCCCACAGCAAGTCTGAGGCCCATATCCCTCGTGGTGACCGTGCAACTCGAACCCCTGGGCACCGCGTCCATTTGCAGAAGCATCAGCTTTCCGGCGACCCCAGAGGCTGAGCTTTGGGTTACTTGTAGCCCTGACCCCGAGCAGTGATCACACCGAAGATTGCAGGCCTACATTCAACGAGTGTTCCGTGGGCCGCCATTTTGTGATTCCGCTCGAGGTCCCTTCGCGATCCCTGGTCCATTGACCTGTGGGTCCCCTAGAAGGCAACTCTAACTTTGATTGGGCTTGCCTGGTTGCTCCAGACGTGCCCTGACTCTCCAATCGCTTGGGGAGTCCCCAGGACCTTGCTGGTCCGCACAGAAGCATCTTTTCTCTTCCTGCGTGGGTTGCTGTTGTCAAGGCTTGTTGTGTTCCATCCGAGCACCGACACCCCAGCACTCGACATCCTTCGTGGGACAGCTCGAATCCGGCTCCTGGTCGTCCTTGACGTCTCCGGGACCCCGTGGCTGCAGAGTCAAGCTTCACCTCTTCGCACCTGAAGCACCCGACATCGGTGGGCATTCGATGGCTCCGCTCCTGGTCACTGGCTAGTGACCCAGACTCTGTCCCCTCTGCTTTCAGGTTCTTCACGTCTTCGATCCAGGCTTGGATCACACCGGACACTTTTCTCCTTCACGGCAGCAGCACTTTGCAGCAGATCGCCATTGAAATCAACGACGATTCCAGACACCATTTGACACCTATGCACCCGGCTTCTCTGGGTGAGGTAACTCGAGTACTACGGTGCTCCTGTGGGTGTTGGCCCTGGAATCCCTTAAGTCTAAAGGGGTTTGCTCAAAGTCCTCTTCTAAGTGTCCTTTGGCTTTAAAATTCCAACCGCGACTTTCCGCATAGAATCCACGGCGCTCGCGGCTGTGTTCTCACACTGCACACGTCCCCCGTGGGTCTCCTGTGTCACTACCTTGGGTGGTTCCTTGGGGTCCCAGCGATTCTACGTGCTCTAGGCACTGTGTCTAGTCAAGTCGTGGTTCTTATACCACTTTCTTAATATATGGTTTGGTCCCCCTGGGGCCCATTGTACATTGTGCTATTTACTGTCGTTTTAATACTGTGATATTGTGTATCTTGGACTCTAATCTCATAAAGAGATTAGTAGTTAGTGTTTAGAAATAAATACATATATTTTATATATATCTTGTGTGGTTCTCCTTTCATTTGGTCTTTCAAGAGGTTATAATCTGGTAAACCAAGCTGCTTTACACTCCTTCAAGACTTAGCCTGAAGGCTGCTCTCCATAGCTACCACTAGGATAGCTTTCAATAAAGGTTGTCTTTAAACCTATCATCAATAAGGGTCGTTTGGACTGGTGCAAGGTGCCCACTATAACTAGTGGACAGCATATGCCAGGCCAACTTCTCACATTGGTGTGCAGCGGGTGGGATTCAAGCTTGCTATTGCTTTACCAGATAATCTCTTTGAGTGACTAACTGAAAACCACTATAGGTACATAGGTACATATAAATCAAGTTTAGAATACAGTAAGTTCTACTGAACTTAGAGTTGTGTGTCAAGGGCTTAGCACACCCTTTCTACAACTCAAGAGAGTTTAGTAGGCCCCACTAGAGTAGGTAGGTGCATACACCACACCACACTAGTCATGTCTTCAAGGGCAGAAACCAGTGGGTCTCTCCCAACTAAGTATGACCATGCCTCATACCAAGAATTGAGGACTATGTGTGCCTCAAGGAAATTGAAGACAGGGAAAAGCCCAACCACCCAACATCTCATAAAGATGTTGCTTGAAGATGACCTCAGAAAGACCCCAGGGTCTGATGAGGTTGGCAAAGGGGTGGGGCAGCTGAAGAGGAAAGGCCAGGTAGTGAAAACTACTATGACCCAGACTCTGATGCTGGCCAGGGGGATCAAAATGATTCCAACCTGGAAAATCCAATTCTTCCTGAAGGTGAGGAAGGAGACCCCAGTGGGGCTCTCTTTACCCCACCTGGAAGGGTTAATAGGCTACCAAGAAGATTAAGATCTCCTTCTCAGGAATCTAATCATTCTGGTAAGTCCATAGGGAGCTCTGTTTCTCATAGGACTTCTTCTCATAAAAGGGCAGTCCTCTTATGAGGAAGAAGTGCCAACTGCTTGAGTATGAGAGAGCTAAGCTCAGAATCAAGAGAGAGCAATTGGCCTTAGACAGGGAATCCCTGGAGCTTCAGAGAGCTTCTCAAAAGTTGGGGCTAGAGCCCCATGGTGGCAGCAACAGTGTCCCTAGGAGTAGAGAAGAGACTCATCACCATAGGAACCTGAACAAGATTGTCCCTCCCTACCAGAGTGGGGATGACATCCACAAATGGATAACTGCACTGGAGAGGGCCTGTAAAGTACAGAGGGTCCCTCAGGAGCAGTGGGCAGCAATCTTGTGGCTCTCCTTTGCAGACAAAGGTAGAGACAAGCTCCTCACTGTAAGAGAAGAGGATGCTGATAATTATAAAGTCCTGAAGAGTGCTCTGATTGATGGGTTTGGCCTAACCACTGACCAATACAGGTTAAAGTTCAGAGACACCCAAAAGGCACAGACTCAGGACTGGGTTGACTTTGTAGATTATGCTACTAAGGCTCTGGAAGGTTGGATACATGGCAGCAAGGTGCATGACTTTTTAGGATTGTACAATTTGATTATGAGGGAGCAGATCCTTAATAATTGTCAAAACCAGCTTTTACACCTGCACCTGGTGGACTCTGATCTGACCTCTCCCCAAGAATTGGGAAAGAAGGCAGACAAATGGGTCAGAACCAGAGTAAAGCCAAAGAATCAGGGTGGTGACCAGAAGAAAGATTCTACCAAGTCCCAGGAGAAAGGTGGGGATAAATCCAAGGATAAATCCACTACAGGGCCCCAAAGTCCTCTCCTGGGGGTGGGTCCCAAACTCCTTCCTCCCCTGAAAAGAAACCCTATTGCCATAACTTGAAGCCTTGCCACTGGAAAAATGACCCCAGTTGCTCCCATGGCTGGCAATAAGGAAAATGTTCCTCCCAGCAATACTACCACTCCTCCTGGTACTACAAGTAGTAATCCCCCAGGTGGTAGTAATGCACCCAAAAGTTAGGTGCATTTGTAGTGGGGAACTGAGGTGGACCCCAGGTTATCAAGGTCCTCCTCACAGGCCTCCTTAGTCTGTGATGGTGGCATGGGATTTGCCACTTTTACTATGAGTCCCAATACTTTGGGCAAGTACAGACAGGAGCCCCTAATCAATGGTCAGAAGGCGTTGGCATTCAGGGACACAGGGGCTAGTGTCACCATGGTGACAGGGAAACTAGTCTCCCCTCAACAGCTTTTACCTGAGTTCAAGTACCAGGTGACCAACATTGATGGTATCAGAACAGATCATCCCATGGCCATCGTCAATCTCAGCTGGGGAGGGGTCACTGGCCCAAAGAGAGTGGCAGTGTCCCAAAACTTGCCTGTAGATTGCCTGTTGGGCAATGATCTGGAGGTTTCAGCCTGGGCTGAAGTTGAATACCAGGCCCATTTAAAAATGTTGGGCCTCTCTGAGAAGGTTGGTGGGGCTGTTAGGGCCTCAGCCCCATCCCAGGGAAATTTTGGAGAAGTGGAGCCTGAAAGAATGGCCCACTCTACTCCACAAGAGAGCAGAAGGGTTGAAGAACAGTCTTCTTCCCCCAGACAATAGGTAAGGGTCAGCCTCCTCAGGGAACTGATCCTACCCCTAGTGAAGGAACTGCCCCAGAGGTGGTCAAGGCCTGGCCTGGCAACACCTCTGATGGCAGGGGACCCTTCCAAGGTGGTACCCAGTCTGGAGCAGGTAACCTGCCCCTCTCTACCTTCCCTCTGTCAGCCCAGGGCTACAGAGGTCAGGGAGGTCAGTGGACCCCTAAGGGCTCCCTGTCCAGAGGAACCCCCTCATCCACAGAGTAGGGGCACCCAGTCTAGTAGCCCTAGCCAGGTGAAAATTCCTCAGCACACTGAGGGATCCCTCTTACCATTGTGTAGGGACCTCCCCAGATGGACTCTGTTGGGCAAAGGCAAACCTGGGACCAAGTGGTTCCAAACCTACCATGTCCCTCCATTGTTCCAACCAAAGGGACCCAACCCCCAGCTGTAGGCTGCCAGAGGTTGACCCTTAGGGCCAGATACGACTCATTCAAGGAAAGAAAGGCCTCCATGGTGACCAGTGATCTGAGGAAGCTGAGACCAACTTTATTAGGGCCTCACTTCTCTGCTCAGACACCCCACCAGCCTTTTACTTTGCCAAAACACACCACAGGTAGTAATTCCAAATGGTGGAGATCATCCAATACCCTTGGGGTTAGGAATTGCTTAGTGGACCATAAGACAGGGGGTAACCATGCTAGTGCAGGTTCTTCCTTATATGGCCACTTAGTCAATAAAGGCTCAACTGGACAAGGTTAGCCTTATCTCCTTTCGTTTGTGGGGGTTATGTAGGAAGGTGGAATCTGACTGCATGGTTGCCCCCACTTTTTTCCTGGTGTTTTGCTGGTTTTTTACTTAGTTTGGCTGGGATCCTGCTATTCAGGACCCCAGCCTATCTGCTTTCCCCTTAAATTGATTGTATGTACTTTAGGTACACTCCAGATTGGATTCTGGGGTACCCTTGTGAGTCCCTAGTATATGGTATACTATGTACCCAGGGCATAGGTACCCCAGAGGCCTACCAGGGGCTGCAGCATGTATTGTGCCACCCCTGGGAAGCCTTTTAAAATGACACAGCAGGTCTGCTACAGCAGCCTGTGTAAGGTGGTGTATCCACCCCTTACTGAGATATAGGTTCCCTATATCTCTCCATATCACTGCACATGTAAACCTATCAGTCACCCCTATGGCAGGCCTTTACAATCCTGAAGGCAGGGTGCTGGGTTTCATGTGAGACGGTGCTCATGCATGAGCAGAGCCCCTCTGCAGCTTTCGGAATCTTCATTCCGGGGTTGTTTGTGATGCAGCCAACCATATACTCTTAAGTGCATTATAACCTCGCGGTAAATGCTAACTTGAGAATGGCTGCATGGAAATATGTCGTGTTTGGTGTCAAACACTTTGGAATCATACCTCCACCCCAGTAACTGGGGTGGGAGGTATGATTCCCCCCTACTAGAGGGAGAAACATGGCACCACCGGTACACCCGGTACCAGCTTAACAGAACCCTGGCATCACAAAATGGATGCTGCAGCCACAGACACGAGTCTGCCCTCCTGCTGCTGGACGAAACTTCGGCAGGGGAGGCCTGGACAATAGGTTTTCTGTCACAGGGAGGTGTGACCACCTCCCAGACAGGCTTTAGTGTATTGGGGATGGGTGGGTGCACTCTGAGAGTGCTTTGAAGTCTGCACTGGGGGCACATTTGGTGTCCCTGTGCATAGTCCAGCTCAAACCGGTTGCAGGGGCTACCAGCCCCTGCTCTGGCGCGAAACTGGACAAAGGAAATGGGTGTAGCCACCCCTCTTTCCTGACCCTCCCATAGGTGGGTCCCCAGAGTTTGTCCCACCCCTTCCTTGGGTATAAAGTAGGAACCCCTGACTACAGGACTTTGGATTACACCTGGACTAAACTCTGACACAGAAACCAAGTACTTCGACGATCTACACTACGCTGGATGACTGAAGAATCTCCCTTGGAGTAAAGGAGTTACTCCCCTGCAAGGCAGGCACCTTTAACGCAACTGACCGGTTGGCATCTCCGAAGCTCCGACGGACTCTGAATAATATTGCCACACAGGAGGTGGGTTTTCCGAGGTCTTAGAGGTCGATCTGTGCCCACAGCAAGTCTGAGGCCCGTATCCCTCGTGGTGACCATGCAACCCGAACCCCTGGGCACTGCGTCCATTTGCAGAAGCATCAGCTTTCCGGCGACCCCTGAGGCTGCGCTTTGGGTTACTTGTAGCCCTGACCCCGAGCAGTGATCACACTGAAGATTGCAGGCCTACACTCAACGAGTGTTCCGTGGGCCGCCATTTTGTGATTCCGCTCGAGGTCCCTTCGCGATCCCTGGTCCGTTGACCTGTGGGTCCCCAAGAAGGCAACTCTAACTTTGATTGGGCTTCCCTGGTTGCTCCAGACGTGCCCTGACTCTCCATCGCTTGGGGAGTCCCCAGGACCTTGCTGGTCCGCACAGAAGCATCTTTTCTCTTCCTGCGTGGGTTGCTGTTGCCAAGGCTTGTTGTGTTCCATCCGAGCACCGACACCCCAGCACTCGACATCCTTCGTGGGACAGCTCGAATCCGGCTCCTGGTCGTCCTTGACGTCTCCGGGACCCCGTGGCTGCAGTCAAGCTTCACCTCTTCGCACCTGAAGCACCCGACATCGGTGGGCATTCGATTGCTCCGCTCCTGGTCACTGGCTAGTGACCCATACTCTGTCCCCTCTGCTTTCAGGTTCTTCACATCTTCGATCCAGGCTTGGATCACACCGGACACTTTCCTCCTTCACGGCAGCAGCACTTTGCAGCAGATCGCCATTGAAATCAACGACGATTCCCGACACCATTTGACACCTATGCACCCGGCTTCCCTGGGTGAGGTAACTCGAGTACTACGGTGCTCCCGTGGGTGTTGGCCCTAGAACCCCTTAAGCTAAAGGGGTTTGCTCAAAGTCCTCTTCTAAGTGTCCTTTTGCTTTAAAATTCCAACCGCGACTTTCCTCATAGAATCCTACGGCGCTTGCGGCAGTGTTCTCACACTGCACACGTCCCCCGTGGGTTTCCTGTGTCACTACCTTGGGTGGTTCCTTGGGGTCCCAGCGATTCTACGTGCTCTAGGCACTGTGTCTAGTCAAGTCGTGGTTCTTATACCACTTTCTTAATATATGGTTTGGTCCCCCCCTGGGGGCCTAGTGTATGTTGTGCTATTTACTGTCGTTTTAATACTGTGATATTGTGTATCTTGGACTCTAATCTCATAAAGAGATTAGTAGTTAGTGTTTAGAAATAAATACATATATTTTATATATATCTTGTGTGGTTCTCCTTTCATTTGTTCATTCAAGAGGTTATAATCTGGTAAACCAAGCTGCTTTACCCTCCTTCAAGACTTAGCCTGAAGGCTGCTCTCCATAGCTACCACTAGGATAGCTTTCAATAAAGGTTGTCTTTAAACCTATCATCAATAAGGGTCGTTTGGACTGGTGCAAGGTGCCCACTATAACTAGTTGACAGCATATGCCAGGCCAACTTCTCACACAGACAGAGAGCTTTTAGAATTACGCAGGGAAGTAAAGACTTGATAGTATATTTAACTAATTTCAATTGTCTCATTTCCGAGACCAATTTGCCTAAGGAAAAATGAGCCACCCTGTTCTATCAAGGCCTATGAGATTAACTGAAGGATCTAGCGGCTCAAGTAGATCCACAGCCTAAGTATTGTGAGGATTTAATCGCACTTATCTTAAAACTAGACAACCGGCCTATTGATCGCAAAGGCGATAGGAAAAGACCAGATTTCTGCACTTATGCTCGGCCCAAAGAAAAGGACAATAGTGTTCCTATGGAGTCCAGGGAACCAATGGAAATTGGCGGGTTTCGGAAACCAGTCACCCAGGAGGAACAAAATCTATGTCAAAGAAGCGGTCTGTGTTTACACTGTCAGAGAATGTCTCACTCATCCAAAAACATCAATAAATACACCACCTTTGGCCCAGACCCCAAACAAGAACTTGGGAATCTAATGTGCTCAGGGAACAAGCAGGAGAGTCCCTCAAGCCCAGTGCAAGAATCTCCTGATCAATCCATAACCAATACGTTACAGACGTCTGCGCCCCATTCATCTTTGAATGAGCAGTTAACAGTGGGCGACATTGTCTGACAAGTGGTTGTTATGATAAGACTCTGGGGCCACAGGCAACTTTATTGATGCGATCTATTGTTCCAAACTAAAGATTCCAATCCTCAGAAAGAAAAAGCAAGAAACAGTTAGAGCTGTTGATGAAGCATTCCTAAATGCAGGATTAATTACGCATCACACTACTGTCATAGAAATGCTTTGTGACCAAGACTACAACAAACACTAGGAACATATACAATTTGATGTAACCGCTGCCCCCCAGTTTGGAACTATTGCAGGTATGCCCTGGCTAGCAGAACATAATACGCACATAGACTGGGCCAAAAGCTTCTAATGGAGAAAGACCCACAATAGACCAAAGTCACCTAATCACCATGGCCGCAGAAAAAGACAGAGTTGTCCAAAAAATGTGACTTTTTCCAGGATGTATTTAGTGCCAACAGTGCTGAGACTTGGCCACCCCATGGCATGTACAACTGCCAAATGGATCTGGTTCCAGGAGCTGAGATACCATGCTGCATGATTTATGCAATGACAAAACAGGAGAACCAACATTTGTGAGAATATCTGGACAAGTACCTACAAAATGGGTTTATCCTCACCCTCATTCTTTGTCCCCTAGGACAATGGAGAGCTACGACTGTGCATTGACTACAGGGCCTTGAATAACATTACAATAAAAAACAGATACCCCCTACCACTCTTCTCAGTTCTGCTTGATAAGGTGCAAACAGCTACAATCTACACCAAATTTGATCTCCGTGGAGCTTAACATTTGGCCTAGGGATGAGTGGAAAACGGCCTTTCACACCCATTATGGGTTATTCAAATACTGCATGATGCCGTTTGGTTTAAGCAATGCCCCAGTGGCATTTCAGTTCTTTGTCAATGAAGTTCTGCATTAATATCTAGAACAATTTGTTATTGTCTACATCTACGATAACCTCACCTACTCCAACTCCTTAGAAGAACATGTGGAACATGTTAAAACTATCTTTACCACACTGAGACAACATGGGGCTTTCTGTAAATTAGCAAAATGCAAATTTCACACCTCTGAAGTAGAGTTCTTGGGATTTATTCTTATCCACCATGGAATCACTAAGGCAGAACGCAGGATCCAGGCTATCAAGGACTGGCCAACACATCGGTCTGTGAAAGACATCCATTGTTTCCTGGGTTTTGCAAATTTCTACAGTTGATTTATTGAACAGTCCTCTGTTAGCCACCTCCCTCACAAGGCTGCTCTGAAAAGGGGAGAGGTTTCTATGGACCCAGGAAACAGACCAGGCTTTTTAATGGATAAAAACTGCTTTCACTACAGCTCTTATCCTGAAAAATCCAGATACCATACAACCCTTCATAGTAGAAGCAGATGCCGCAGAGGATGAAATAGAAGTGGTTATCTCACAGAGGGATTTGGACACCAGCCAGTTACATCCAGTAGCTTATCTATCAAAAAGACTGTTCCCAGCCGAGCACTGAGCAAAATTATACCATGGCTGAGAAAGAGTTATTGGCTATATGTCTAGCTTTCAAGGAGTGGTGCCACTTTTTACTGGGAACCAAGTACCCAATCACCATCTTTACCGATCATTGAAATTTACAGTTTTTGCACTGTGCACGCGCATTAATCCCAAGACGACTGCGATGGACATTGTTCTTTGCAGAATTTGATTTTGTCGTCACGTTTTGGCCTGAGAGCTCGAATAACAAGGCTGATGCCCTGTCGAGGCAAGACACTACCACTGCCAAGACTCAGGCAGACCCACCTCCAATGATACCTCAGGAACAAGTTATAGGTTCAATAACCTTAGATATTTCCTTCAGTAAAATAAAACAAGCAATGTCAGCTCCTAGAATAACCAAGTTCGAAGACAGAGACAAGCTTCACTTTATAATAGACTATCTTCCTTTTCAGGATATCAGTCTCTATGTTACTACTAAGAGACTTCAACACCCTGTGCTATAATGGTGCCATGATCAACCTTTGGCTGGACATCTGGGCCAGACGAGGACACTAGAATTGCTTAGTAGGAAATCCCGGTGGCTGAGTTGGAGAAAGGATGTCATTCAGTATATTTGCGGATGTGATGTTTGTAACAGAGCCAAATCTGATAGATCCAAAAGAACAAGTTACTTACCTTCGGTAATGCCTTAACTGGTAGAGAATTGATCTAGCTGCAGATTTCTTACCTTTGAACTTTTAGGCGTCAGGCTGGATCCAGAAGATATAAGCACAAAAGGTGGGAGAGGCATTGAATCCTAGGCAAAATATCATAGGGTTTAAATCCCAAGCAAGAAGAAGACTGCGATGACAGAAATAGTAGTCCTTTCACAATGATGCTGTTATAGGTTCTTTTTATTCAATATTTAAAACACAGCAGCCACGAAAAGGCTGCTGTGTTTTAAATATTGAATAAAAGAACCTATAACTATCATTGTGAAAGACTACTGTTTCTGTCATCGCAATCTTCTTCTTGCGTGGATTTAAACCTATGATATTTGCCTAGGATTAATGCCTCTCCCACCTTTTATGCTTATATATTGTATTTGAAACCAATTGTGGGTGGCTGGTTTCGGGAGGTGGGCATTGACTATCTGCAAACTATATGCAACCTTGTTAGGACTGTAAAAACATTGGTAGTAGATGCAGCGAGATATACCCTGCCACCGTGTCTGTATGTAGTGGATCCAGAAGATTTTTGATAGCAGTACCCCTGCGCGCCGGTAGGTGGCGCCGGTGACTCGGCATGATGTTGCAGGCGTCGAATTCGTTGTGACATCCGCGTCATCTATATAGGCGCCACCTAGGTGCGCTGACGTCAGTACTTTTCATGGCTTTCCACGCCAGAAGTGCGTAGCCATAAAGTGACTGACCATGGTGTGTTAAAAAAGAACTAGTGCCCTGAAGGGAAACAGCCCTGACTCTAAAACTAATCTGCAGTGCGGAGAGGATGGGTGGGTCAGTAAGGAATCCGCAGCTAGATCACTGTCTCTACCAGATAAGGCGTTACCAAAGGTATGTAACTTGTCCATCTGATAGAGACATTTAGCAGCAGATTCCTTACCTTTGAACACATACCCAAGCAATACCATCCTGGGAGGAGGGTCTGCAGAGAAGCTTAAAACCAAGAAGTCCTCCAGATCAGAATGGCCAAAAAGGCCCTCTCTGCGGATCTGATTATCCAGGCATAATGCTTGGCGAACGTGTGCAGAGATGCCCACGTAGCTGTCTGGCAAATGTCATGGATTGGAACACCACGCTGAAGAGCCGTAGTGGCTGTCTTTGCCCTGGTAGAATGGGCCCTAAGGCCTTCAGGAGGCTGTTTCTTCGCCAAGCCACAACATATTTTATTGCACAGGGTGACCCAATGTGATATGGTCCTCTTCTGAACAGCACATCCCTTCTTTACTCCAACGTACCCCACAAAAAGCTGATCGTCCACCTGGAACTTTTTAGTGCGGTCAAGGTAGAAAGACAGCGCTCTTTTTTGGATCCAGACGCTGGAGAAGCCCTTCTTCAGAAGGATGCGGAGGAGCAAAGAAGGTGGGCAAGGTGACAGATTGACCCATGTGAAAAGGTGTTACTACCTTGGGTAGAAAGGGAGCCCTAGTTCGGAGCACTTCTTTGTCCGGAAAGACGGTCAGGTAAGGAGGCTGAGATGACAAAGCCTGCAGTTCGCTCACCCCCCTGGCAGAAGGTATTATGACTAAAAAGGATGTTTTGATAGTGAGCAGCCGAAGGGGACAGGTATGCAAAGGTTCAAACAGTGCGCACATCACGAAAGTGAGAACCAAATTAAGGTCCCACTGGGGCATAATTAAAGGTGAAAGAGGAAACAAGTGAGTGAGCCCCTTCAGAAATATCTGTACAAGAGATTTAAAAAGCGATGGTTTGAATGTCAACCTCAGAAAGCAGACAGGGCCAAAAGATAGCCTTTCAGGGTGCCCAGAGCAGAGCCTTGCTGGGCTAGAGAAAGAATGAACAGAAGAATGTCTGAGAGGGAAGCAGATAAGGGGTCAACAGACTCTACAGAATTTACAAAATCTTTGCCATCAGCAGGCATATACCGACTTTGTGGAGGGACGCCTGGATGCTGGGATAACTTCACAGACTTCAGCAGGAAGGTCAAATGCTGTCAACTGTTGTTGCTCAATCTCCACATAAGGAGGTGGAGAGTGGAAAGGTTCGGGTGAAGAACCCTCCCCTGCTACTGCGACAGAAGTTCCTCCCTAAGTGGCAGCCTGATCGGAGGATCGATGCTCATGTGCAGAAGCTCGGGATACCAGACTCTCCGAGCCCAGTCCGGAGCCACAAGGATGACTTGGGCTCGGTCTCTCCTGATCTTCTTGAGCACTCTGGGCAGGAGTGGTATGGGCGGAAAGGAGTACAGAAGGCCTGTGCTCCACTCATGACAAAAAGCGTAGACGAGCGAGAGCTGCCTTGGAAATGCTAACGTGCAAAACTGCTGACATTGCACGTTCTCTCCGGAGGTAAACAGATCTAACCAAGGCTCTCTCCACTGTTGAAAGAGACCTTGCACCACCTCCAGATGGAGACGGCACTCATGATCCCCAAGGCACCGACGGCTGAGTTCATCTGCTCTGGCGTTCAGAGAACCGGCCAGCTGAACCACCCAAAAAATGCCCTGTTGTTCCAGCCAAGTCCAGAGATGCAGGGCCTCTTGGCAGAGGGTCCATGACCCCACTCTGCCCTGTTTGTTGCAGTACCACATGGCTGTAGTTTTGTCTGTGAACACTTGAACTAGCCTTCCCTTGAGGGATAGTAAGAAGGCTTTCAGTGCCAATCGGATCACACGAAGCTCCAGAAGGTTGATATGGAGCCTGGCTTCCGCCGGAGACCAGATTCTTCTGATCTCCACCTCTCGTAGATGGCCGCCCCATCCCCAAAGTGACGCGTCCATCACTACTGTGAGATCTGGTTAGGGAAGGGTGAGCGGTCTGCCTCTGACCCAATCGCTGTTTGTCAGCCACCACCACAGGTCGTTCGCATTGCCCTCCGATATCTGGACCAGGTCAGTGTGATTTCCTTGATGCTGTGCCCATTGGAACTTCAAGTCCCCCTGCAGAGCCCACATGTGCCATCTGGCATGATCCACAAGCAGGATGCAGGAGGCCATGAGGCCCAACATCCTCAGAGTCATTCTCACTGAAATCCACGATAGAGGCTGAAACATCGGTATCATAGCCTGAATATCCTGGACTCGCCGCTCGGAGGATAAGCCCGAAACTGCACCATGTCCAGAACTGCTCTGACGAAAGGGAGCATCTGAGAGGGAGTCAGGTGTGACTTCAGCACGTTGATAGTGAACCCCAGCAAACCTCTCTATAGCTCCCTTGGCTAAGAGAGTTTTGACTTCCTCACGGAGTAGGGCAAGGTGATTCTCCATCATCCAATTGTAAGTTGGAGGCAACACCCACCTGTCCGAGGTGATATCCCACCAGTGGTGGAGGTGATGGCGTATCCTGCCACCAACTGGACGGCCATGATCCGGAGGGATCAGACTAGGAAGGTTTTGCAGTGGAGGAGGGGGTTTGTGGCTTGTCCTGACTTCTGGCCACCCGACCAGTGAGGTCGAGGTGAACCGCGTCCACGGCCTCGCAGAGATTGTTGGACTTGCGGGGTCCTCTGGCTGGAATAGGGTTGGCACAGTTGGAAGCCCCTACCGTAGCCACAAAAGGGGTGAAAGGCAGACAAAGGCCGGCATGAAGTGGAGAGGCCCAAGGACTTGGCCGCAGCCCGTGAGTCCTTGAAGTGCTCAAGCGCTGCATCTGCCTCATCTCCGAAGAGACAGGAGCCACCAAAGGGCATGTACATGAGGTTAGCATTGGCATCCCTCGAAAAGTCAGATGTCCTCAGCCAGGCCTGGCACCTAACGGCCACCGTCTAGGAAATCGCTCTGCCTAGCGAGTCTATTGTGTCTAAGCCACATCGTTTGGCAAACTTTGCTGCATCTCTCCCATCTGTATTAGCTTGGAAGAGGAGAGCCCCGTCCTACTCCGAGACTCTGGGCAGCACTTGCACAACCGTACCCCATAGCAAATGGGAGTAACAGCCCAAGAGGCATGCAGTGTTTACTGACCGCAATGCTAGGCTGGTGGAAGAAAAGATCATCTTACCAAAGCTGTCCAGCCTTTTGGATTCCCTGTCTGGGGTGCGGAAGGGAACACACCATGTGAAGCGGAGGCTTGGACCACCGAGCTCTATAAGTTGGGATGAGTGGAGAGGAAAGCTTGGTCACCCTCTGCAGGGTGGTAGAGGTGGGCCATAACTCTATTCACAGGAGCCCTGTGCTGGGCTTGGACCAGGTGTCCAGTGGAACATCAGTCAAGGCCTTGTTGAAAGGCAGTAAGGGTTCCGAGGTAGAGACACCAGGCTACATGGCCTTCATCATGACCTTAGTCTTGACCGCAACTATAGGAAGCTGCAGGTCCAAGACCTCGGCAGCCCTACGCATCACCATTGCAAAAAAAGCCCTCTCCTCCATAGCGAGGTTAGGAGGAGACAGCATGCCAGAATCTGGGGAGGTGTCCAGGCCGCTGGCATCACCCAGGTCCTCATACCAGTCCAGTTCTTGGTTTGGTTGCTGGATTTCTAAGGGTTCCTGCTGCCCCTCCCAATCATCATTATCCATTCCAAGTCCTTCAGAATAGGGCAGAGTGTACAGCATGGAGCCGTATGGCTCCATTTGCACCGGCCTCGGCGTCAGTGGACGCCCAGCTGGCTCCATGTCATTGGGAATGACGATTTGGAGGCGCCTCTGGTGGGCACCGGCGATGCCGAGGATTTCGACGTCGGATGCGGTACTGGGGAAGGTTGACGTGGTACGACCGGCACCTGTCCATATCCCTGAACGGATCCAAGAGGTGGCAGTGGCAACGGGGCCAGAGGCCCAGAACCCATGGGGTCTCCTTCTGCTAGTCCTGTGGGGGCCCGAAGGCACGCCGGCAGGGTCAGGCCACCCAAATATGCCGGACATTCAGTCATATCATCATAATAATCTTTATTCGATTTTATAGATAAAATCACAAAAGACAAATCATTTCATTTAAAAACAATACATAAAATAACAGTATCATAGTCAATCATGTTTAAAAACTCCCACCAGAAAGTGCACCAGAAAAGAGCGGGTAAAAGGTGAATTCAACAACTGTAAAAAAAGTAAGGCTGGCTTAACTTGGTCAAAATTAAGCGGTGATAAAATTGGGCGTATAAAATTGTGGCGCAGGTAACTATATTTTGGGCAGAACATAACCATATGTAATGTGTCATTAATCGACACATTGTCTCAGTTGCAGGGGGGCAGATCTGTGTATTTGAAACAACCCAGATTAAAAGGGACCAGTCGGTGAAATAAGTTTAACCTAAAAGGGGTCAGCAATCAGCGTTGATAGCGGGGTATGTTCCAGGTCAGATAAGGTTCAATGTTACGGACTGTTTTCACCAACAGCGTGAGTCGCATGGAGTGGTTTGTTAGGGCAACATCTTCGTGTACTGACCTGAGCTTTTCCATAAATGCAGACTCGACCCATTTTCCATCGGCACGAGTTATGTTTGTGGTGTTAACAAACGTATCCGGCCTCCCTATAGCCCGCAAGCTACCTGCCACGTACGCCAGCCATGGGATCTGTAGGGGCTTGTCTAGCTGTAGGCTGTCTTGCAGGATCAATCTACTAAAACCCAACTCCTCCTTTGTCCAGATCGTATTCCAAAGTTTTAGTGGGTTAATCGAAGCCAATCAGCTAAGTAATCCATTCCTAGTTCTTCGTGGACGATTTCGTAAGGTGTGCTTTGGCCAACGCCCAGGAGACTCCTTAAGAACTTATTTTCTACAACTTGAAGTGGAGCAACCTGGCCGTATCCCCAGATTCCGCTGCCATAACACACTAAGGGGATACATTTTGCCCTGTAGATCTCCAGAACCGATTGGATGTGGGTGTGCCCCAATCGGCGGGAAAAATCCCTGACACCAAATATAGCCCTGCTAAAAGAGGAAACATTTTGATTAATGAGCGAGTGCCAGTTAAGCTCAGAATCCAGTTGAATCCCCAGGTACTTGAACGTATCCACCCTTCTGATGTGCTGGCCATCTAAAACATATTTCATTGTTTTGATTTTTGATGGGCAAGGTTCATGACATGTGATTTAGAAAAATTAGTGGATAGGTCAAGGCTATTCATAAAATTAATAAAAAGGGAGAGAAGCTTATTTAGGCTTTTAGCAGTACGGGCCATTAAAACTGTGTCGTCCGCATATAATAAGGCAGGAATGGGACGGCCACCAACTCTGGGGACATCAACACCCGCAACAGTCAAGACCTGCTCTAAGCTGTTAATATAAAATATAAATAGAAAGGGAGCTAAAATGCAACCCTGCCGTACCCCTCTCTGCAGTTTAAAGTGCTCTGTGCATTCCCCATTGGGGCCAAACCTAACGCTAGCGGAGAGGCCGTTGTGCAAGTCACGCAAAAATTAATTAAAACTATATCAACATCCATCTGTTCCATCATCGACCAGAGTTTAGAGCGGTTAACTCTATCAAAGGCCGAGCTAAGGCCCAAGAAGGCCAGATGGATGGCCCCCTTCATAGCCTTAGTATACTTGCAGGTTAAAAGATAGAGGTTCAAGGTCTGTTCTATTGTTCCCCGACCTGGGCGAAACCCGTACTGAAGGTCAGACAAAAAGCCTCGCTCCTCGGCCCACTCCGTGAGGCGGTTAAAAAAAATCCTGCCAATAATTTTCACCTCCGAGTCTATAAGGGAAAAGGGTCTGAAACAGGCCGGGTCTGATCTGTTGCCGTTTTTAAAGACAGGAACTATTATAGACTGGGGCCATGGAGAAGGAAGATCACTAGAAGCAGCAGAATTTAAATGCAGTGTCAATATCGGGGCCCACAAATGTATACAATCTTTGTATAGGTCACCAGGCACCCCATCAGGCCCTGGTGCCTTATTTGAGGGCAACTGGTAAATGGCAGCTCTGACCTCCGAGAGGCTAAAGGTTAAATTACACTCTGTCTGCAGGCTCCAACTCGTCATCAAGGCTATAAATGGCCTTGAAGTGATCCACCCGGGCCTGAGATGGGATGGTACATGCGTGCTTGGTAAGATGGTCTTCCTGAACCAGGGACAAGTTGATGACACCCCAGAAGGCTGTGCTATTGCGCTGCTGACTTGCGATCACCAACTTGTCCCAGGTTTCTGCTTTGCTTTGGGCTTTACGTTCTTTAAAGGCTTTCTTAAAGGCTGCCCTGGCCTTCTTGACCTTTGCCTGACAGCAGGGCTTATCATGCAAAAGATTCCACAGGTCCTTATGGGCTCTAGAGCATTGTCTATCAAACCATCTAACCACACAGGTGGTAGGCGAGGCAACGACTTTAAGGAGTGCAGACTTAATAAACCTGCAGATGTTGGTAAATGACACCAGGATCCTCTGTGGTGGCTCTGCATCTGCCAGACAGGTCTGAAAATCCGCATGACACAAAACAATCAGGTTTTGAGCAAAGGCCAATGGAACAATGCTGCCCACTTTATCCTACGCCCCTGATCAGCCAGTGCAATGGGTGCCTGATAAGCGAGTGTAGAGCTCACCACTTTATTGTCCCAATAAAATGAAGCGGTTAATGGGTTAAGGTCCCTCAAATGATGTAGTAAAACCTCAAAGTCTAAAAGTGTGGCAAGCAGACGACCGGAGACAAATATATAATCAATCACACTACAATGCCCTCCCCCCTCAAAGGTGGGCATGTAAGCCTCCACTGGATCAAGTTTGCTCACCAATAAGTTCACCAGATTAAACTCAGAGATAAGGCTATTAGCCGCTTCCCCTTGATGTGTGTGTTTAAAATGTGCCTGGCTTACAAAAGGCCCCTCAAAATCAGATTCTTGATTATTAAAACAGGAATGGCAAGGGTGCAGGTTAAAATCTCCCACCAACATTATTATGGATGGTAAAGGGGGTTCTGACAAAAAGAAATCATCCATAAAACATTTAAGACTAGCAATCGCTTCTGTTTCATCTTTCGGAGAAACTGCATTATAAAAAGGAGTAGTCTATGTTTGTTGGGAAATATTAGAAGGGTGCCCAAGAAAGTTTTACATTTAGAATTTATCACCTGGACTTTACAGTTATATTCTAATTTAATTAGGGTGGTGAAGCCACCACTCGCACGCCCACTAGAGAAGCGGGTGGCTAGAACTGAGTGGGAGGAATAGCCATCAAGGAACAAACAACCCTTGGTGTCCCATGTTTCCTGTAGACAGATCAGACCAAAGTTCTTCAGCATATCCAGCCAATCACCATCAGAAAGTTTACTCTGGACCCCGGCTATTTCCAACAGATGACCTTAATAGAGTCTTGAATCACAGTCACTGGATCCTCAGTTGGGATGGCAGGGGTCTGAGGGTCTGTGATCGGGGTAGAATCCAGTCAATCTGGGCCATCAAGCTCACTCAGTGGGAGAAAACGGTTGCTCAGTAACAGCAGAGTGGTATTAGGTAAGGCTTCGGGATTTACAGGGCAACCCCATGGCTTTCCATGTTGCAAAGTCGAATGTCTCGAGCCCCCAACATTGGGGTTATAGGGGGGGGTAGAAAAAGCCCAATGGGAGAGCTGTTATACGGTCTAAGGGGGCGCCCCTCGAGCCTAAGGCTTGAAAAATTAAGCCCGCCTCCAGGGGGTTGTTGAAGTTCACTATAATGCAATCTCTCTTCACCATTTTCCGGGATTGGCCTATCCAAACCACCCTACCGACCATTATAATTTTCTCTGTCAACATCTGTGTGGGGGGATAAGAGGCGTCGGTCCTGGTTGCCAGCCAGTGGACAGTCTTGTTTTTAAGTTGATCAAAGTTTTCCTCTGCCCCCCCTCCTCAAAGGGGGCACGTCCACCAGCACGATGACATAGGGTGTGGCCACCGGGGGCAGCTGAATAATGGTATTCGAGGGGCAATATGATGACTGTGATTTTAGCGATGTAGCGGAGGCGGACAGATCAGTATTACTCTGGCTTCCTTGCTGGAATGCTGTACCGGGCACTTGCCGCCCAGAGTTAGCCATCGTAAACCTCGGCACATCAAATAAGTTGGGAGTATTGGGTCGCAAAGTCGATTGCGATGGAACTGCCGGCAAGACCTGGGCCTGAACTTGAACTTGGGCCTGAGGTATGACTCCCACCCTTCTATTAACAGTGACATCACGGAGGAGAGTACTGAGGCCTGTATTTGGAAAAGGGTGCTGGAGATCGGAGAACTGACTGCTTATACTTAGATATAGAGTGTCCACTGACCCCTTCATTGATCCGACCTGTTTGCTCAAGCGCAGAAATCCGGGTGTCAAACGCATTTAGGGCTGAGGTGACCTTCACTTCAAAGGCTTTAAAGGACGCCAAAAGACTGTCAGCAGGGTTATCCTTCACCGTGGCTACGAGATGATCCGCTAAAGGAGCAGATGGAGCATTACCGCGCTCTGGAATAATCTTCCTGCTCGATTTGCTAGATACGAGCAACCCCGGGATAGAATTTTTGCGTCTAGTTCCCAGTTTATGCGTTTTGGCTGGGCATTTCGATACAGAGTCCCTTGATGTGGGCAGTGGATCTGGAACAATAGAAGAGCTAGCTGTGAGGCCATGCGCAATAGAGAGGGGGACAGGAGGAGGACTGGCTATATAGTTGTTTGGATCAGCCAGCCCCCCAATCATGGTCCTTACCACTTGGTTCTTGGGGATGTGGTTTGATTGTTCTCAGCCAGCTCTATTTCAGCACTGTTAATCTCCTGCGATAAAACTCCCACTGCCTGGTTCAGAAAGGACAAGATTGACGTGCTGGCTCTTGATCGTTTATCACCCCCATTAGTTGTTTCCGCCTTTCTTTTTCCCATGCTCAGAGTTCACTAAGGTGTGGGAGAATAAACCAGAGGGATAGCAAACAATGCAGGGAGATAATAATATGCATAGTCACTCACCACCTGCAGAGTGCGCCAGTATCCTGAAGGCCGAAAGAAAGGAGGGTGTCCCAGCCTGGCCTCTTTCGGACTATGACGGGCTAATTTAGTCATAACATTCTTTTAGTTGGCCCCGAAAAGGGAGGGAAATGTGGAGCCAACTCAGACACCTGCTCCACGGAGCAGGACCTCGAACGAAGAGACTCCTCCGTCTCGTCAAGCGATAAACGGGGCGAAGTCGAAGCACGCTTCGAC
Source organism: Calotriton arnoldi (assembly GCA_963921515.1). Lineage (NCBI taxonomy): Eukaryota > Metazoa > Chordata > Amphibia > Caudata > Salamandridae > Calotriton > Calotriton arnoldi. The sequence continues at coordinate 1,500,510 of CAWUFW010001866.1, read as the reverse complement.
TTCTTGTGCTTCTTATGGTGCTTCTTACCTGACCACGATGACTTTGACTGAGAGGAAGAAGACTCTGACCCCGTCAGAGCGGTGCTCGGACCTTCCTCTCAACCAGGAGCGAGATCGATGAGGCGACCTCAGTGGCACCATACGCCGGGCTGTGATTAACTTTAGGGACTGTTCCCTGAAAGCTTTCGGCGCCATGGCCTGGCAGTCAGACCACGACTTCGGGTCGTGGTCGCGCTCCAGGCACCAAATACACACCAGATAGGGGTCCGTATCTGACATGGTGCGATGACTGGCCATGCGCGGTTTAAACCCGAGGTGTTCTTGCTGGACATCCTATACACCAAAAGGATTCGACAGAAAGTCGAAAAAAGTCTGTCAAAAAGTGACAGGGAGTAGCTCTCTTCGTTGGATCTGTGCTGGCTGGCGCGGAAAGAAAATAACTGACGTCAGCATGCCGAGGTGGCACCTATATAGATGAAGCGAACATCATGACGACGACGCATCGGACGCCTATGACGTCACGCGGAGTCGACCGACGCCACCTATCGGCGTGTAAGGGTGCCGCTATCAAAAATCTTCCGGATCCATCCTGACACCTGGAAGCTCAAAGGTAAGGAGTCTGTGCTAGATGTCTCTGTCAGATAAACAAGGATATCTTCAACCACTTTCCACTCCCTGTCGGGTTTGGGAAGACATCTCTCAGGACTTTATCACAGCTCTGCCAGAAGAACAGAGCAAAGAACACATCCTAGTAGTTGTGGACAGACTTTCCAAGATGGCTCATTTCATAGCATGTTCAGGACAAAGGGCCAGATGTAGGTAAAATCAGTTTAGCGAGTCCTTAATAGCGATTTTTAGGGAATCGCTATTAGGACTCGTAAATGCTATGTAGGTAGGAATCTCAATAATTTTAGTGATTCCTACACATTTCACTATTGCGACTCGCAAATTGCGAGTCGCAAATAAGAGAATGGCTTCCCATTCATTCCTATGGGCCAAGAGGCCCATAGGAATGAATGAAGAATGCTGTGCACTAATTTGCGAGTACCCAGTAGGTACTCGCAAATTGCACTACGCTAATTTCAAGGGTGCAAGGGTTCCAAAGGACACCCTGTTGCACCCTGAATTGTGCATGTGTGCACTTGTGGCGCCACATACATGCCCTAAGGGCATGTATGTGTGCCACATAGCACTTGAAATAAGCAAAAAGTGCTTTTTAAAGGAAAATCGCAACTTACCACCAACTTCAAGTTGGTGGTAATTTCTGCGATTCCTTAAAACAATATCGCAATTTGCGATGCCTACTAGCATAGCATTTAGGGAATCGCGCATTGCGATTCTCTAAATGCTTGTGCAAAATAAGGAATCGCAATTTTGCAATTCCTTATTTTGCAAGTAAGATATTTGACTTACCTACATAGCACACAGCTAAATTGCGATCGCAAACGCTGATATTCTGCGAATTTCAGCGTTTGCGATCATATTCGCTTGCTAGCATCTGGCCCATAGTGCGCCTCCACGGGGTGCCGCAAACTATCACTTTAGATCAAAGCACACATCTAGATGTTGGTATGCTGGTAGAAATCAAGTTTATTTAGCCAATTGTCCATAAAACATTCTAAAAACACATTTGACAGTTAAAATCAATAATTGAACCCCATCTTGACTACCCAACGCCCCTTCCCACTACAGTTCCTCATTAAAACTCTGTTTGACAGACCGTAAGAAACTAGCAATTCCAACTACCACATCTAAATAACGCATTTCTGATAACAGCTACACAGCTTTCCTCCTATGGACAGTATCATATTTAAAAATCAAAGGTCTGAAAAACTTAATACAGTTTGAAAGATAAAAAACACAGTCCATAAGTATATGCAGTAGAGAGCAATTTATATTCAGGAGGCAGGGGCAGAGACTGCTGTTATCCTGAACCCTGGCCCAACATGGGCGGGATCAGTGGATTGGGTTACATCCCACCCTGACCCTTAATATTTCATTCCGCAGCCCAGGGTCTGTTAACTGTAAGGGGTATTTAAAAACAGTGTCCTGGCCTAGAGTACAGATTGAGAAACTAATAGATGGTTTCTTACTCAAATAGGACAGGTCATTAGTTTCATAAACAAAACTGCAGATACTTTTAATGCCTGCTTGCCTCGGAAGGGGGGCCAGGATGTGATTGTACCACTGTCTGAATGGAGGTTTTCATAACAGTCAATCTAATTCTTACTTCCTTTGCCCACCTTCTTTAACTACTTTGAATCTCATCCCAGCACAATTTGGAGACTTTAGACACCTCATCACCCTCTGAAAGGATATTGAAATATCTTAGGGCCCGAGTGAAGGCCAGCAGATTCCAGGAGACCAGATTGAACTCTCTCCTTAAGGCCTGAACAATGGTACTTGGAGGGAGTGATAGAAGGCTTCTGAGAACTGCCCCTTCTAATCGGTCCCATTCATAAGCGGGATCAAGGGAAAAGACCTCTTCTCCATACAGACCCTGCGGAGGTATGTACCCTGCGGAGGTATCTTCCCTTCGTAGGCCCTTAGTAGTGGAATATGGGATAGCCCCCCAAATTTACTGTTAAATCCTGACAGGCAACTGGCCTGCAAAGGTGCCCTTTTGCTTGGCACAGTTCCAATGCGTGCCCCAGTTCAAGTTCCTCCTAAAAGTCAAGCCCAAATATTTATACCGGTCGACTTGCTCCACCTCCCGAGTGTCTAGGTACCAGCTAATTATTTTACTTTTTTCCCTGAAAACCAAAATCTTGGTCTTTTCCAGATAAATGTGAAGCTGGTTCTGCTTGCTTTAGGTTTCTAGGGCATTTAATTTCCTCTGCAGGCCAACAGGGGTACAGTCCAGTAATACCAGATTGTAGAAAAGTAGGATCTGCTTTTACGGTTACTCCCACTTTCGCTTGATGAAAGCTGTTTGACTAGTCTGACTAGGATCTTGCTAATTAGGACCCCAGTCTCTGTGCTTTCTCCCGTAAATTGGTTTACTTAGGTACATCCCAGATTGGACACTGGTGTAACCTTAACAGTTCCTAGTATATGGTACTAAGGTACCTAGGGCATAGGTACACCAGGGGTCACCAATGGGCTGAAGCATGTATTATGCCACCCATGGGAGACCTCTCAATTTGTAACTACAGGCCTGCCATTGCAGCCTGTGTCAGATGGTACTAGCACCACTTCTGAAAGATATAGGTTTCCCTATATCTAAGGTCACTGCACTTAAAACCTATAAGTCACGCCTAAAGCAGGCCTTTCAATCCTAAAGGCAGGATGCTCGGTTCTAAGTGTGAGGGTGCCCCTGCATGAGCAGGACACCTCTACAGCCTACGGAGTCCATTCTCCCGGGTTGTAAGTGAGACAGCCCTATAACATATAGAGGGCCACTGCGTCATTACGCGATTACCATCTCTAAACTGGCTGTAACGAACCTTGTCATGTTTGGTATCAAACATGTTAGCACCGTAAAGCTCCTTTGGAAGGCCCCTGGTGCTCCCGGTACCAGTCTTTCATACCCAGACAGCAAGCTAGGGCTGCTACTGGCCAGAGACACGTTTCTGCCCTCCTGCTGCTGAGTCAAGCACAGGCTGGGAAAGGCAGAACAATAGGTATCCTGTCACAGGGAGGTGTGACCACCTCCCAGACAGGGTAAAGTGTATTGGGGCAGGGTGGGGGCGCTTGCCAGCACCACATAGTCTGCGTGCAGGGTAAACTTGGTGCCCTCTATGCATAGTCCAGTTCAAACCAGTTCAGGGAGCCGTTGGCTCCCGCTCTGGCGTGAAACTGGACAAGGGACAGGGGAGTATCCTCCCCCTTGTCCAGCCCCTCCTTAGGGAGGGACCCGTGAATCGTCCCAACCCTTTCCTTAGGGTATTTAAGGGCTTACCAGTGGGTCGGTCCCTAGATTCGTCGTGGGACAAGATTAATTTCAGACACCACTTCTTCGACCGTCTGGGCACTCTGGCCTTCGCTGGACTACGCTCTGGGCATCAAAGCTGCAACTGGGAAGACTCCTGCTGCTCCTGATTTTGATGCCCTGCGCGTCTGCTGCAACATCCGTGCCTGTGCAGCATACAGGAACCTTCCAAGGCCTGTGGGCATCCAAGACACCTGAAGGAATCTCCCTTGAAGTGAAGTCACTTTCCCGCATCTGCAGGCACCGCAACTAAGCTGACGGGTCTGCTGATCCTGGGCTCATATGGACTCCGAAAGGCTCAGTAACACAGGTGGTGGTTCTTCACCTCCCAAGAGGCCTGCCCTGTCCTCTCACCAAGTTTGAGGCCAGTATCCCTCATCGAAGCGGCAGGAACCGAATCCCTGTGCACCGCGTCAACTTGCAGTTGCAAAGGCTTGTTGGCCTCCTTCCACCAAGATCTTTGGGCTCCAAGTAGCCCCAACCTCAAGCATCTCCAGTGACCAAGATCTTTGTCCTCACCGCATCACTTGCATCGTGGGCCTGCATCTTTGGTGAGCTGCTCGAGGTCCTCTTGCAACTCCAGTGCCTCCGGCCTGTGGGTCCTCTTGAGGGTCATCTTTGAATTCGTTGGGCTTCCCTGATTGCTCGGGCCGGCCATGACTCTCCTGCTTGTGGTGAGTCTCCTGGTCCTTGCTGGTCCCGACATTGTACCTTCTTCAACTTCCACATTGGTTGCAGTTGCCAAGGCTTGTTAGTGCTCCCACCAGACACTGACCCCTCAACTCTCGACATCCGACATGGGACAGTTCGTGTACAGCTCCTGGTCTTCCACAGTGTCGCCTGGTCCACACAGCTGCAGTTTCAAGGTCACAGTCAGCTCTCTCGCAACACTTGACATCGGTGGGCATTCATCTTCCGTGTCTCCTGGTCACTCCTGTGTGGCATAGACTCTGTCACCTCTGCTTGCAGGTTCTTCGCAACTTGAATTCACCTTTGGGTTCCACCGGACACTTTCACCTTATCCAGCAGCGGCATCTTTCTGAAGTCCTCCATTGAGTTTGACGGTGGTTTCTGACGCCATTTCACACCTATGCACCCGGCTTCCTTGTTGTAGGTATCCTGGTTCCTAAGATATCCATGGGTGGAGTGGCTCTCTAACCTTCTGTCTTCCACAGGATTTCTTCAGGGTCCACTGGGAAGGGTCCTTCTTCGTTAAAATTGCAACCGCGAGTCATCTAATGACTTGTATTGATCCCGCAGTCGTGTTGCCACTCTGCACATGGCCTCCGTGGGGCTCCTGGTTACTTACCTTGGGTGGTTTCTTGGGTCCCCAGCACTTCTACGTCTTCTGGGTATAGTCTTCACTTGAGTCGTGGTCCGCATACCACTATTTTAGTATATGGTTTGGTCTCCCCCTGGTGACCACTGTGTATTACGTGCTACTTACCTATTTCTATTGAAAAGTATTGTGTGCATTGTGTATATCTCCAGCTAGGAGACATCTGTATGTGTTAGTGTCTTATAATAAATACATATTTTTATAAATACACTGTGGTTCTTTTTCACTTAATCTATACCTTTAAGATTATGTTGTGGTAAAACAAGCTGCTTTACACTCCTTCGGGACTAAGCCTGAAGGCTGCTCTCCACACCTACCACTTAGAGAGCTTTCTAAGGTTGTCTAAGACCAATAAAATCACCATAAGGGTTGTCTGGACTGGTGCAAGGTGCCCACTTACATAAGTGTACACCATATACCAAGCCAGCTTCTCACACAGATCGTCTGCATAAAGCAGACAATCAATGTGCTGTTTCCTGACTTTAGGGGAAAAAGACTGGGATTGGGGGAAAAAAGGTGAGAAGATCGGCTAAATATAGACTGAAGGGCAGGGGTGCTAAAACGCACCTCTGCCGAAGGCCATTCTCAAAGGAAATTCTTTGAGATAATCGGCCCGACTTGTCTAACTCCACCTGAGCCCAATTGGCAGAATGCAAGGATTGGAGTAAACTACGGAGGTTTGATGGGAAATTCCAGGAGGCAAGTTTTCCCCATAAGATGTCCCTATCCACAGAATCAAAGGCTATCCTGAAGTCGACAAAACAGCAGCACAGCCCTTGATTTACTTCCAGGGCTTTCTGAATAATGGCCCATAACGCAAAACAGTGATCTGTGGTGGAGTGGCCCAGAATTGGGATTCTCTTAGTTTCAATAACCCAGTCTTCCAGTTTAGATAATTTTAGAGAAGATCTTTAATGAAATATCTGAAAGGCTAGTAAGCCTATAATGTGTGGGGTCTGTACCACTCCCTTTGTTTAAATAGATTTTACTATAGACCCTTTCCATAATGGAGGGTGAAGGCCGAACAAAGCAATCCAACTGAACAAAGATGAGTAGACCGTGGCCCACCAGACGCTGTTCGACTTAATTATTACTGCTGGAATGGTATCGGTACCAGTGGCTCGGGAGAGCTTTACTCTCTCAGTGACTGCTCTTACCTCCTTTATTCAGAACCAAGTAAGGGGGAGTTTTTGTCCAAAGGTTCCCTTAGGTCTATCTGGAACAGAAGGTCCCCTATATAAATCTGTCAAATAGGTAGCCCACTGATCTTCCGGAATCATGAATAGAAGGGTACCCCTGTTTAGAGCACTGGGCTCATTGACCTTTGCCCCGAACTTTTGCTGATCTTTGGAGAGAATAATATCCTGCATCTCATCCCACTTACTGTGGTAGAAGGCAGCTTTTTTTGTCTGCACAAGAGATTTATATTGTAAGTTAAGCTTAACCAGCTCCTGGGAGGCTAACGTACCTGGGTGATGCCTGGCACTCCTGGCTCTCCATCTCACCAATAGCTTCAGCTCTTGGCAAGCAGAATCAAACCAGCCCCCCCCCTTAAAACGGGGGTCTACACACAATCTCTTCTCTCTTATGTTTACTGTGATACAGCCCAGAACTTGGTGTACAATTTTATTGTATCACACAATGATATTATCAACACAGATAATGAGGATATCAATCTTCTCATTTAGTTGGAAGGCGGCTAGATGTTGGAGATGAATGATCTAAGCATGTTGAAAGCCTCCGCGGATAGGACACCCTTAGAGGCAGTACTCTCTCAGTGGTCACTGGCTCGCACAGGCTTAGAACTGCTGAAATTGCCCAGTGGTCACTACCCTATTTTGCCACTTCAAAATTCATAAAAAGATTGAAGTGCCAAAAGGACGTGAATATATAGTCAATAGGGCCTGAAGAGAGGCCCTGCCGGAAAGTTGCTGCTGCTGGCATATCATTTTTATATCGTCCGTTTAGATAAACCAAACCAGGATTCGCCAGCCATTGGCTCAGCACTTTAGCCTCCTTTTTAATAACACCAGGAGGAAATTGCGCTGGAGGCATGTTATAAGATTCCAGAGCTTCCTCCAGCTGTAAGTCCAACTGTACAGGAAAAAGACGGGCATTAACATCTCTAGCCATTATTATGACTGCTTCCAGGTATTTTGCTACCAGATGCTGGAAGGAGAGTTCAAATGATTCCAGCCAGCCTTTTATTCGCCGGTGGTCTTCTTTATGAATATAGACATTTATAAGAAGGAATAATCTATGAATGTTATTGCTCAAGCCCATTTCAACCACAGAAAGCTGCAGACCACTTGACACGTTTATAACCTCCAATGAATTATTAATCACCTTGGTAGATATAAGGGTTAGGACACCTGCGGATGCTCTCCCCCACCCCTGATCCGGCCTTTACTGTTCAATACTGTAATTTCTTCTACTGTCTGGTCCTCTCTCAACCAGGACTCCTGCAGGCACACCAAATGAAAGGGTTTCAAACTTCCGTCCAGTTCACCACTGTTCCTAAAGCGTTTGAACCCTTCGGATATTTTAACTCAGGATTCTCAGGCTTGGAGAGGACCCCTCGCTCTAGGGGGAACTAGGCCTGGTATTCCAGTCGCCATCCTCCAAGAGGTGCTGTAAGGGAGAGAACCTATTACTCTGGCCCCATACTGATTGCTCAGGCTGCGTGAGTGGTCTATCATTTACTATAACCACTCTTAGATTTTTGAGCGACTGGCTGCCTTGCCATAAACTTGCAGGCCTTGAGAGCGGTTTGTAACTTATAAATCGCTTCCACTGGGTGGCAGATATTCTACCATGAATATTTAAAACAGCAGGTGGAATAGGGCCCCGGCTGAGAAACAGGTGGGATGCGGGTCCTTCTGGGAGGGCAGAATGTTTGTAGTACTACCTTAGCTAGATCCTCTACTGCCTTGAGAAATAGCTGCGCAATACAGGGCGAAATAAAATAAAAGAGACTCTAGAAACTTCTCTACCTTGTTCACCATGCTGAAACCCAACTGAAGTTAAATCCAACCAAGATATCCCTGAGAGGGAGGGGATTTGATTAAATATTTGGAGGATTTTTGAGCGGTTCAAAGGCCGTAGTTTCTTTGCTTTTTTTTCCCTCGGCAAATAAAATCCAGCAATAGCTCTGAGGACGCCAACTCAAGGCTGGGGGGGGAGATTGTGGACCAGAGAAGGGTTCTTTGGAAGATTTATTAAGAATCGGGGGCTTAAACACCTTACTTCGAGATATTAGATCTTTATTATTTAAAGTGGAGCTGACATTTAAGGGTAAAAGAATGGAATCTGAACTAGTTTTAATACCAGATTTTGTTTTTGATTCTGCCTTTTTATAAGTGGATGAGTCTACGGATCTACCAACGGGGGCCTCAAGTATTGATCTTGGGAGCAAGCACCCTTGCAGTCTTTTCCCTTCATACTCAAAGCCTTCTTTTTGCCTGCACATGGAGTATGGGACCTTAAAAATCTATTCCGAGTGCTGGCCCTCTGTGCACAATGGAACATTGAGGAAAATTTAAAAGGATTAAAACAATGGTGCTTTTTCCTCACAAGCATAGGGCATTTGGAAATATAGACTGAGCCTGCTGAATTAAATTGACACTCACTGTTTCCTAAAAGGCAACTATGACCCCCGAAGCTCTGGGGCTGGTGCTGCAATAGGGGGCTTAGAGATCATGGCTTCGCCTACATTTGTGGCCTCATTTTTAAAATGTTGGAGTTCATGTCAAATGTCTTTCAAAAACTTTGAATGATCCACTTGACTTGACGTTATTGACACTAGAGCTTCCAAAATGCCATGTAAAGTTGTTTGCATAAGAAGCATTACATCCAACAGAGATGACGAGGTGGTACGCTGAATTGTTATAGACCCTCCCTGGGATCCAAAGGTAAAGTTTGGTTGCCCAGCCAATGGGGTCTTGTAGGGTGATGAAATGATTGGATCTGGATGGACGTCTCTGCAATTCGGCTGTGAGAGTTCAGGATCATCTGAGCACGAGGACGATAAAGAAATATCTAGACGGGGTGAAGAAGACAGTCTTGGTCCCCTGCTTGGACTCACACTTGCGGTCTGTAAAGAAGACACCGAAAGGTTGGCTATTTGCACACCATACATTGCTGAACACAGTACATCTGTTGCTAAGTTTGACACTCTAGGTGGCTCATGGGGAATCTTGTTCCCCTCCTCCTGTGACGAGAGGGCTCCCGTATTAAAATGTTTGAGAACAAAATTCGTTATTGAAGTAACAAGAGGTGAGCGTGGTGCTTTCCCGTTTGATACAGAACTTAGATCGGATTCGACGGTCACCTTCTTTCCTCCTGTTTTCCTCCTTTTACAGACTCTCCCCTGGCATTTACCTTTTGCAGCACTGAGAAGGGCTCTCTTGCAGTGGGGCACCGGAGATGAGGTACGAGAGGAGGTATTCATTACTGGTCAAGCCAGGCAATAGGCGAAGTTACAGGCAAGAGAAGCAGGGATTACACTTACCTCCTTCTTAAACACACCCCCAACTTAGAACTACAGCAGCTGCCTCATCCGCTTATCAGAAAGTCTCTTGGCGCTCTTTTGAGGACCTTTTAAACAGCCTTAACTTTTCACAGGGGTGGAGGAGTAGTCGTTTTCTTCCACGGTATGGGATGAGGACCAAAGAATACAAGACCAGGTTTGGAGGAAGGGTTATAGCTCTGGGCTCTGGATGGTAGTTCGACTGCCAGCTGACTAAAACCAAGGACCCACCTCCCACCCTGCCGTACAGCCAAACCCCCCCCCCCCCCGACTCCCTGGGTGGTTGACGCAGTGGCAGAGAGGAGTCCTTGGAGGCTGACTGACAACTACCTCCTGACCAGGGCCCCTCCTAATGTCTTACAGCAGCCCACAAGTCTCCTGGACTGACTCCACAGGGAACCAGGCTTGGCTCTGCGAACTTATGACCACAGGCGTATGTCTAAGACTGCACGGGGCAGGGACAGAATTCCCTGTCCTTACAGTCCAATATTGCCCGGTCATGTAGTGTCTCTCAGTACGATGCGTTCACCAGGCTAAATACGAAAATCCTTGCCGGCTTGGGTCGTTCATACGTTGAAAAGTCCAGCATTGCACAGCCGTGTTGCACAGAGACGTGATGTCGGAGGTCCGAGCAGCCTGGACCGGCCCAACCCGGATTCAGAAATCCAGAACCGCGGAAGCAGAAACACGGCTGGGAGGTCAGATGGGCGGAGTGGCGGCAGAAGGGAGAGCAAGAAGAAGAGGCTCAGTAGGCTGTCACTGACCTTTAGATTTTGGAGAGCATGGTTTTCAGCTCTGTGCATCAGCGGTCATCTTTTCACTAGTTTTTCCATAAAGACTGATGGGCAAACAGAAAAGGTGAACCAAGACCTAAAATAACAAGTTACTTACCTTCGGTAACAATGTATCTGTAAGAGACATATGTAGTTATAGATTCCTTACCTTAGAATTACCCCCAGCCGTCAGACTGGATCTGGAGAAATTTTTTCGCAGCAGTACCCCTGCACATCGGTAGGTGGCATCGGTCAACTCCGCATTCGGCGTCGACATCGTGGTCGCCGGGATGACGTTGCGGTGTCTACTTAGACGCCGTCCCTGCGCGCTGACGTCAGTTCTGACACAACTATCCACGCCAGAAGCGCAGAGCCATGCAAGACACTGACCACTGGTGCACATGACTAGGGCCCTTTAAGGGAGTCCCTATCCCTAGAAGTCAGTTTGCAGAATGGGGAGGATGGGTGGGGCGGTAAGGAATCTATAACTACATATGTCTCTTACAGATACATCGTTACCGAAGGTAAGTAACTTGTTCATCTGAAAGAGACTGTAGTTATAGATTCCTTACCTTAGAATAGATACCCCAGCAATACCAACCCTGGAGGTGGGTCTGCGAACTAAGTTCACACCAGGAAGTCCTGGAGAACAGAACGGCCGAAAAAGCCGTCTCTCCGGACTGGACAGTACAGGCAGTAATGCTTTGTGAACGTGTGCAGGGATGCCCACGTGGCTGCCTGGCAGATGTCAATCAGTGGAACTCCACTTCCCAAAGCAGTAGTGGCTGCCATTGCCCTGGTAGAGTGGGCGTGCAGTCAAACTGGAGGTTGCTTTTTTGCCAAAGAATAGCAGATCTTGATGCATAGGACAACCCATCGAGAGATGGTACATTTGTGCACTGCCAGACCTTTTTTGGCGCCCACATAACCCACGAAGAGTTGATCGTCCACCCGAAAGTCTTTAGTGTGGTCAAGTTAGGAGGACAGCGCACATTTTGGGTCCAGACGGTGGAGTCTCTCCTCCTCTTTGAAAGGGTGCGGAGGCGGGAAGAAGGTGGGCAATGTGATGGTCTGGCCTATGTGGCAGGAGGTAACCACTTTGGGCAGAAAAGAGGGCCTAGTATGAAGGACCACTTTGTACGGATGGACAGCAAGAAAGGAGGGTTTGGAAGACAGAGCCTGAAGCTCACTCACCCTGCGAGCAGAGGTCATAGCAAGCAGGAAAGCAGTCTTTAAAGTAAGGAGACAAAGAGGACAATTATGTAGTGGCTCAAAGGGAGCACACATAAGATAAGTAAGGACAAGGTTCAAGTCCCACTGGGGCATTATGAAAGGAGAAGGAGGAAAGAGATGAGTAATGCCCTTCAGGAATCTATTTACAATCGGGGACTTGAAAAGAGAAGGCTGATCAGGAAGGCGAAGAAAGGCCGAAATGGCCGAAAGATAGCTTTTTAGGGTACCCAGAGCAGAGACCTGCTGGGCCAAAGAGAATGAAGAGGAGAACCTCTGAAAGAGGGGCAGAAAGGGGATCCAAAGCCCTTGCTGTGCACCATGCCACAAATTTGTTCCATCTACAGGCGTATACCGTTTTAGTGGAGGGACGCCTGGCTGCCAAGAAGACATTACGTACTTTGGGAGGAAGGTCGAAAGCTGTCAACTGTCGCCGCTCAATCTCCACCCAAAGAGGTGGAGGCTGGACAGGTTCGGGTGGAGGACCGTCCCCTGCTGCTGCAACAGAAGATCCTCCTGAAGAGGCAGTCTGATCGGAGGATCGATGGCCATGCTCAAGAGCTCGGGGTACCACACTCTTCGTACCCAGTCCGGAGCCACAAGAATGACTTGGGCCCGGTCGCACTTGATCTTCTTCAAGACTCTGGTTAGAAGTGGTACAGGTGGAAAGGCATACAGGAGGCCGCAGTTCCCCTCACGACGAAAGGCGTCGCCGAGCGAGTGCCGCCTTGGAAACTCCAACACGCAGAACTGCTGACATTGCGCGTTCTCCTCGGCGGGGAATAGATCTAACCAAGGCTCTCCCCACTGCTGAAAGAGACCTTGCACCACCTCCGAGTGAAGACGCCATTCGTGATCCATCATGCACTGGCGGCTCAGTTCGTCCGCCCCTGGCGTTCAGGGAACCCGCCAGGTGTTGAACCACCAGGGATATGCCCTGATGTTCCAGCCATGTCCAAAGGCTAAGAGCCTCTTGACATAGGGTCCACGACCCCACCCCGCCCTGTTTGTTGTCGTACCACATGGCGGTGGTGTTGTCCGTGAACACTTGCACTACCCTTCCTTTGACAGAAGGAAGGAAGGCCTTCAGTGCAAGACGGATCGCTCAGAGCTCCAGAAGGTTGATGTGGAGCCCGGACTCTGCCGGAGACCAGAGGCCTCTGATCTCCGCCTCTCCGATGTGGCTGCCCCATCCCAAGAGTGACACAACTGTCACCAGTGTGAACTCTGGTTGGGGAAGGGAGAGGGATCTGCCGTTGACCTAATCCTGGTTCGTCAGACACCACTGCAACTGACTTGCAGTCCCCTCCGAGATCTGGACTACATCGGAAAGATTCCCCTGATGCTGCCCCCACTGGAACTTCAGGTCCCACTGCAGAGCCCGCATATGCCATCTGGCCTGATCCACCAGCAGGATGCAGGAGGCCATGAGGCCCAGCAGCCTCAGGGTCATTCTCACTGAAACCCAGGATAGAGGCTGAAACATCGGTACCATAGCCCAAATATCCCGGACTCGCTGCTCGGGAGGATAGGCCCGAAACTGCGCTGTATCCAGAACTGCTCCGATGAAAAGGAGCTTCTGAGAAGGAATCAGGTGCGACTTCGGCACGTTGATAGTGAACCCCAGCAAATGCAGGAGGTCCGCCGTAGTCTGGAAGTGGGAGACGACAGCCTGGGGTGAGCCCGCCTTCAACAGCCAGTCGTCGAGATAGGGGAAGACTGGAACCCCTGATCGGCGCAGATGAGCTGTGCCCACCGCCATCACTTTCATGATCACCCGAGGGGAGCTGGTAAGGCCAAAGGAGAGCACAGTAAACATAAAATGCTCGTGGCCTACCGTGAACCGTAGGTAACGCCTGTGGGCTGGCAGGACGGGGATGTGAAAATAAGTATCCTGGAAGTCCAACGCTACCATCCAGTCTCCAGGGTTGAGGGCAGACAAGACCTGAGCCAAGGTTAACATTTTGAAATTCTCCTTCCGGAGGAAGCGGTTGACGGCACTGAGGTCTAAGATAGGACGCAGGCCTTTGTCCTTCTTGGGTACCAGGAAGTAGTGGGAGTAGCAACCACGACCTACTTCTGGCACAAGGACCCGTTCGATAGCCCCCTTGGCCAAGAGAGCCGTAACTTCCTGGTGGAGAAGGGCCAAGTGATCCTCCGACATGCGATGGAGTGCTGGTGGCATGGAGGGAGAGGTAGTCTCGAAGGGGAGGGAGAAGCCCCTTCGGACTATCTGCAAAACACCCCTGTCCGACGTGATATTTTGCCAGTGGGGGAGGTGATGGCGAATCCTGCCGCCCACTGGCCTCTGGTGGGACTGAAAGGTCGGACTAGGAAGGTTTGGAGGCTGCTTCAGGGGGGGTATGGGTGGACTGGCCCGCCCGCTGGCCCCCAGACCCACGTCACTGGGTCCCACGTCCCGGCCACGCATAGGCTGGGTAGCTTGCGTGGCCCTGTGGCTTTGGGTGGAACGTAGTGGGTCACCCCTTCCATAGCCAAGAAAGGGGCGAAAGGCAGTCTGCATGGGGCGAGAAGTTGCTGCGAGGCCCAAGGATCTGGCCGTAGCCCTAGAGTCCTTGAAGCACTCGAGCGCTGAGTCTGCCTTGTCACCAAACAGGCGAAGGTCATCAAAGGGCACGTCCAAAAGGGTGGATTGGACATCCCCAGAAAAGCCAGACGTCCTCAACCAGGCATAGCACCCTTAGGGCTACCAACGTGTAAACCGTTCTACCCAGAGAGTCAGCGGTATCCAGCCCACACTGGATTGTGAGCTAAGCTGCGTCTAAACCCTCAGCAACTGCACGGGTGAGCACGACCCAGGCCTCCTCCGAGCACTGTGGCAGCACTTGCGCAACCGTATCACACACAGTGTGTGTATAATGGCCCAAGACACATGCGGTGTTCACCGACCGCAGCTGGCGGAAGAAAACATCTTCTTCCCAAGATGGTCCTGCTTCTTGGATTCCCTATCTGGGGGAGCAGTAGGGAATGCGCCTTTGGAGGATGAGGCTTGGACCACCAAGCTCTCGGGAGTAGGGTGTTGGGAGAGGAAAAGTGGGTCGCCCGGGGCCGGGCGGTGGCGTCGGCAATCATCCTGTCCACAGGAGCCCCTGTGCTAGGCTTGGTCCAAGTACCCAGAAGGATGTCAGTGAGGGCCTCATTAAAAGGCAACAGGGGCTCCGAAGAGGTTACTGCCGGCTGAAGCACCTCGGTCAGGAGGTTTGTCCTGACTGCCACCGTAGGAAGCTCGAGGCCCAAGTCCTCGGCCGCCCTACGCAACACCACAGTGTAGGAAGCTCCCTCCTCCGTAGCCACAGTAGGGGGAGAAAGCATACCAAGGTCTGGGGAGGTATCCAGATCACTGGCATCACCCAACTCCTCTCGCCAGTGTCTGGCTCTTCAAGTTGGTCAGCTAGAGGGTCAACAGATCACTCCCAGTCCTCCTCACCATCCTCTGGCTGCCACTCAGGGCGATAGGGAATGCCAGGGATGAAAAGCGGTACAAAAGTACCCTCCGGCGCCAGTAACGATGTTGGTCCGGCACCAGGTCAAAGTCAGGGGTGAGGCTGGGGTCGACGCCGGTTGGGGGCACAACTGGCGTCAGGGTCGTTGTCACTGGAATCGGCGCCAGGGAAGGTACAGTGAGGTCAACCGGCACCTATCCAGATCCAGGCCTGGATCCTTGGGGGCCCGCTGGCACCAGGGCCGGAGCCGCCGGCATCGAAGGCCCAGGGCCCCCAGCCGAGTCCGTGGGGCCCGAAGGCACGCCTGTGGAATCGGGCTGCCAAAGATGCTGTGCAGCTCTTCGTAAAATGCATGAAGCTGGGCAGGGTATGCTCCGGCTCCGGGAAAGGAAGGGAAGCACGGAGCCGTTCCAGCGGGCTCCGAAGATGGAGCCGGAGAGCGACGATGCTCTGGGTCTCTCGTCGCGTCGGCCGACGGACGGGGAGAAGGCGAAGAGCGACGATGCTTCTTCACCTTCTTCTTGTGCTTTGACTTACCCGAGGAGTGCGAAGACTTCGAGGACAAGTGGTGGTGACTCCGCGACCGGTCCCGCGACCTTCCTCCCGACAGGGACCTTGAACGACGGAGAGCGGACTGCCAGGCCTCCAAAAGCTTTCGGGACCGCTCCCGCAAAGACTTCGGGTTCATGGCCTGGCTGTCGGAGCACGCCTTTGGGTCGTGGTCGCGCTCCAGACACCAGAGGCACACGAGGTGCGGATCGGTGACTGACATCAGCTTGTGACAGAAGTCACAAGGCTTGAAGCCGGTCCGACGATGGGACATCCCTCGTGCACCAAGAGTCGAGGACTCAAAAAAAATGTCGACAAAAAGTCAAAAAAGTTTAGTCAAAAATGACTGAGGGGCACGCTCTCTCTGGATCTGCGCTGGCTGGCGCGGAAAAAGAAAGAACTGACTTCAGCACGCAGGGGCAGCGTCTAAGTAGACACCGCAACGTCATCCTGGTGACCACGATGCCGACGATGAACGCGGAGTCGACAGACGCCACCTACGATGCGCATGGGTACTGCTACAAAAAAAATTCTCCGGATCCAGTCTGACGCCTGGGGATAATTCTAAGGTAAGGAATCTATAACTACAGTCTCTTTCAGATCAATACCTACGCAGCAACTTATCTGGTTCTACCAGTTCTTGGGTAGATCTGCTATGGGAAGCCAAATTTGCTTACAATAACTTACGCAACTCTTCTATGCAGATGTCACCCTTCTTTGCCAACTATGGGTTTCATCCTCATTTATTACCTCTGCTGAGCCCACAAGTTGATGACAGGATGCCAACCCTCTCCCAACGCTTACACAATATCGCTCAGTTGTCAACTCGCTTATGGCACAACATGTTTAAGGCCAAATCACAATACAAATGCTTTGCGGACTGTGAACGCCGACTGAGTTGCCTTATGAGAAAGGTGACCCTGTTTGACTGTCCACCAGAAGCATTTCTTTCAAGCATCAGACTAAGTTCCACCCTCACTATTTTGGTCCCTTTGAAATCAGTGCAGTGATTAACCCAGTAACCTTCAGACTTTCGCTTCCCCGATCTATGAAAATCCACCCAGTGTTCTATACCTCCCTCTTGAAACCAGCAACTGGCTCAGCTCATTCTTGTCCCCTGTCTATTATGGTACACGACCATCAAGAGTATGAGATGCGTGCAATTAAGGACATCTGAAGCCGTAGGGGCAAGCTCTGGCACCCCATCTCTTGGGAGGGCTACGGCCCTGAGGAGGGGTCTTGGGAACCTCTTGAAGCCCTTCATGCACCCTGGCTCTTGCGCCCCTTACGTGTAATGCACCCTGTGCCTTTCCACTGTTAAAAGCTAGACTTGGGGGGGTACTGTTATGGCTCTCACAAGCCCTTACCCTTGCTAGCTCAAGACAGTCATTGTCCTCATGTGCAGCCTACTAAAGTTTATGCAAAGTCTGCTTACCTTTGTACTGGAGACATCAGAGACACTACTCACTGTGCTATTTGTCCTCATACAAAGTCTGCTTCATACGCTAGGAGAGACACTACTCACAGTCATGACCCTGGGTTCCTTTGCTTCTCCCTGCACCATCTGTGCATTGGGCTACGCCTCGTGGGCTCATGTTGCTGTTCCCCAGGGCCCGCATCACACTGGACCCTCATATACTTGGCCATATTACGTTATTATCCGTCCTTATTGATATTACCCGGGGTCCATAGATAGTCTGGTACTGGTTACATTTAATATGTTTTGTTACCGTATCTCTGGTATTTCCCAAGGCGGATGTAGTGTCTTGTAAATATGTATAGCGGGACCCTTCTGGTCCCTGATGGACTACGTAGAAGAATGACAATCTATTCGGTGTGTCTGGTTGTGGTTAATAAAGTTCATAACACAATGAGTACAGTTAGCTAATGGTTGTGTTGTTTGAACTGCTTAGTGGTGCAGTGCTTGGATGGCAAGTGCCAATGTCCCGTAGTCTGGGTCATTCCCTGGAAGGAAGGTGCAGCATGCCGCCCGATCTTGGCACACAAGCCTCCCTCCATCGCGGTCATCAAGTCCAAAACATATTAATGCTGCATAACCAAGAGGCAGATTGCTTGCAGTTCTTCCTTGATTGAATTAAGGCAGAACTCAGTGCTATTCATCATTTTAAGCATATCCCACCTGGTTATTTTCAACCAGCAGACGTTGGCTTTTGTCTGCAGAGTGAAGGGTATCAACCCTCCTGCCGAAACTTGTGTCAGTGAACAGTCTGAATTCTTCAGGAATGTCCTTGTACTGAGCTCAGCCAAAATAGTCTGCAGGTTCTTTCTCGCGAACCTGGTGCAGCAAGGTTGTTTTATTCCTTAACGGGAGCTGGTATACATCCGAAAGTTCTTCTCCAGGAATGACCAGAGTTGGGTGTGTATGGTGATTAGGAAACAGAATCGACGCCATCCAGGGATGAGCTGAGTGCAAGCAAACTCACCGCACTGCCAGTAGAAATCCATCAGCATGGAGGTGCCCCATTGCATATCCAGAACGTGCATGATCATGCCACAGTTTTCATTCATGCCCATTGGAAGCATTCCTTTACCTCTGAAACACAAGGAATACAGTGCAAGTTTCCATACAATCTGGGGTTGCCCCTTCCCTTCTAGACAAGTGTATTCACCCACCTCGGTATCCCAGGGTCCCCGACATGGGGTGGTCATGCTTTCATTCAACCCTCCCCTGTGTGACTCATTCCCCATTTTATCCCCAAACTGGATGTTCCTACACAGGAATTCCATGTCGGGGTCCACTTGTTGTTAAAGGATACTGTCTCAGACACTAAGGGCCACCCTTGGACCACAAATAGAGGTGGGAGTGGATGTGTTTGTGCATTGAGTTGGGGGCTCTACTACCTCCAAGAATCTCTTCTCTGGGAAGTCTCTGGGTTAAACAGTGTCCGCCCCTATGGTGCCCTTTCTGTGCATCATGCCCAGTTCTGTTTGAAGATCACTAGGCTGGGTGAAAATGTATAAAGCCGTTGGGTTGGTTTTGTATCTGTCAGATTCACTACTACCCTGTGGGGTCTACCTGTTGGGTTTGATTTTAGTCCAAATTCTAAATAGATATAAGTGAAGAAGATATTTCGCTTTTTCGGCGGCTACCTCTTGGGATAAGTAAAGTCTGTCTGCGCCTACTTCATGTGATATCAATGAACAGACGTAACTTGACCTGGCTGTTGTTTAGGAGCCCACGGCGGTCATGTGCTGATACCATGTGTTGTGCATAAGGGCGCTGTGTACTGAATGTGGGATGCTTTTGTTTGGATTTGTGCAATTGTAGGCAACATGGGAGAGATCCCTATGCAAGCGCTGTGATAATTTTTTAACAGACCCCATTTGACTAGGCAGTTCCTCAACAGTGAATAGGTGCGGTAGCACCCATAATAGACAGAGGTTACATAATAATGTAATAATACATAATTTGTTATCGGACATTGCAGGTCAGGGTAAGGATCTCTTGGGAGGCATCCGTGGTCCTCTGGTGGCTGTTGTTTCCCTTATCGGTTCAAACAAAAAGTTTGCGGTTTTAGTTCAAATCTTGATTTGCACACTTCTTATCCATGCTGGGTTGTCAATGTCGCAGCACATGGTTCACTTAGTAATTTTGTTGTTGACCTGTTGGATAAGAACTCGGTACATTTTGTTAATTCAGAAACATTACGCTTGCGTTGTAGTCAATGGCTTTTCCAGGGTTCCTGTATTTTCCTTAGGGGTGTGTTCTCCACACTAGTCGCAATTTTAGTGAGGCACCAGAAGGTGGCCTCGGTCGGGGTATCTTTTGATAGTTTAAAAATTAAGGGTGGCTACTGGTCATCAGACAGATTAATCAGTTTTATGAGTCATTGAGCCCCCTCTTCCTTCGTACCCAACTTGATGCTTAGATTAGTACAAAATATTTATGGGGTGGTCTCGTGAGCATAGGGATGAATCGCCTCATTTTAGCTGGAGCACCATGGTCTCTACTAGCTATCTAGGAGCGTGTCTTATCTGGTCTGCGCAAGGAGGCGCTGGTGTGAGTTATGTCTTTCAACTTATATGTGCGTGGGAATATGCATTGAGGGGTCATGTCGCAATTTGAGTCTTGTTTGTGGTTGTGACGTGCCAAGAGATCACATGTTTATGTATCTCCCAGTTCCCGGCATGTGGTGTGCAACGTGACACTCCCTTGAGGCTCCAGGTATCTCGACGCCGCCCTTACTCTGGAAGCTTCTTTTTGGGCTAACATTGGGCTGTTTTCATTCATTTTGGGCATTTTCCCTAAGTCTTGCATGACCTACTACTTCATCTGTCATGAGGCGGAGGGGGTTAGAAATTACTCTCTGGCCCCCTGTCACGCACCAAGAACGACACGGGGCTCGGGATATCATTGAGTTATCAGCTTTATTAAACACAGTCACTGTGGAGGGGTGTTTCGTTGGTTTAGTGTTCCGATCCGGCTTCTTCTCTGGGGTCCCGTCCGGGTCTTCGGTCTGTCACCTCTATAGGTCTTCCCCCTCCGGAAACAGAATAGAGAGGCTATTAATAACAATCCTGTTATTAACCTTTCACTTGTGAATGGGCTACTACTCCCGCCCTCTATTGTGCAGTAGGGTTTGCTTCTGCGACTCAGTCGTGTTGCTCCACACGATACAGGGGATGTGAGGGGAACCCGCCCCGTGAGGGAAGGGAGACGAACGAGAGATAACTCCTCTCTTGGTTCCTAGGTGCCCGTTTTTTCTATTCCCTATGTGCCCCATACGCCCCTCAGCTGTGCTTCCTATTGTCGGAGTTTTATGTCCGCATGCCCTGTTACAGCCTCACAGGACACTACCTTGGGGAACCTCTTTCAATGCAGCCCCTTAGTAGCCCAAAACCACCACTTGACAAGATACCCAACCCCTTAACAACCCTCTGGCGACTGCAGTCACTTGCCTGAAACCGTGACCCTGCAACGGGTCACGGCTGCCTCGACCTCAGCGCCTTCCCGAAGGGTGACCTCTCTCCCCCTTGGCTGGTCTCCACTGCTTCTGTCTCCTGGCGCTGGTGTTCTGTTCTCCCAACCGGCAGCGTCCGCTGCTCCTCCCGTCTCCGCAGCGTCCGCTGCTTCTCCTGTCTCCGCGGCGTCCGCTGCTCCTCCTGTCTCCGCGGCGTCCGCTGCTCCTCCTATCTCCGCGGCGTCCGCTGCTCCTCCTATCTCCGCGGCGTCCGCTGCTCCTCCTGTCTCTCCCAAGCCGAGACCTGCGTTGCTGTGCCCCGCCTCTTTTCTTTTTGCGAGCTCTTCCGGGTTGCCGCTCTGCCTCCTGACAGCCGGCAGTGCGTCCTCCATGGTGCCCCCGGGGCCTCCCGGGACCGCCCCCGCCGCCGCTCCGTCACACTGCCTCCCCACCAAGCATGGCCGATCGGGCCATGAGACAGCCGCAGACCTGGAGAGGTAGTCCACATTGGTCTGTAGAGCACCCGGCCGATGAGACACCTGGAAAGAGAAAGGTTGTAGAGCAAAAACCAACGCAGAACCCGAACATTGGTGTCCTTATTCCTGGCCAACCATACCAAAGGGGCGTGATTGGTGATCAGATGGAAGGGGCGACCCAGCAGGTAATACTGGAGAGACTGGACAGCCCACTTGATGGCCAGGCACTCCTTTTCCACTGTGGAATAGCGGGTCTCCCGGGGCAACAGTTTCCGGCTCAGGTAGACGACGGGGTGCATACAGCCAGTGGTATCGGGCTGTGATAGGACCGCCCCCAAACCCCGGTCTGAGGCGTCGGTTTGGAGGGTGAATTCCTTGGAGTAGTCGGGGCATTGTAACACGGGTTCGTGGCATAACACGTCTCTCAGTAGGGTGAGGCTCTGTTGCTGCTCATAAGACCACTCCTTAATGGTGTTGGGATGGGTTTTTGATAACATGTCAGTAAGCGGGGCTGCGACCTCGGAGAAGCGGGGAATAAACCTTCGGTAATAGCCTACGAGGCCCAGGAAGGCTCTTATCCCTTTCTTGGTGGTGGGTGTGGATAGGTTTCTGATGGCGTCCACCTTATCCACCTGTGGCTTAATGAGTCCCTCCCGTATGTGGTAGCCTAGAAACCGTATGGAGTCATTCGCAAGCATACACTTGGCAGGATTCGTGGTGAGGCCCGCCTGCCTTAGACTGTCCAGTACTGCTCGCAGGTGAACGATATGTTGTTCCCAGGTGCGGCTATGGATAACAATGTCGTCCAAGTATGCGGCCGCATACTCATGGTGAGCCCGCAGCGCTACGTCCATTAGTCTTTGAAACGTGGCTGGAGCTTCATGGAGGCCAAAAGGCAGGACCCTGAATTGATACAGCCCTGAAGGAGTGGAAAACGCCGTCTTCTCCCTGGCTTCCGGAGCCAGGGCTATCTGCCAATACCCTTTCGTCAGGTCCAGGGTAGTGAGGTACAGGGCGGTACCAAACTGTTCGATCATTTCGTCCACTCGAGGCAAGGGGCATGAATCGAAGCGGGATATGGAATTCAGCTGTCTAAAGTCCACACAGAACCGTACCGAACCGTCCGGTTTCGGTACCAGGACTATTGGGGAGCACCAGGGACTGTGGGAGTTTTCTATTATGCCGTCACGTAGCATGTCCTCTATCTCCTTCTCTACCACCCTTCGACGGGCTTCTGGGATGCGATAGGGGCGTAACCGAACGGGTTTAGCCCCGTTGGTCCTGATGTGGTGTTGGATTAGGGATGTCCTGCCTGGTTGTTTGGAGAACACGTCCTTGTACCAATCGACCAGTGCGAGAAGGGATTCCCTTTGGATTGCGTCCAGTTGGGATCCCATAGAGACCTCAACGGGGCCGGGGTTTTGTTCCCTGGGTGGAAAAGAGATGGCTAGGGGTTGGCTATCGGTTATCAGCAGAGCAGTGGATGGAGCTGTCTTGGGGGTCGTGTCTTCCTCCCACTTCTTCAGGAAGTTAACGTGATAGACCTGCCCCGCCCTCCCCATGTGTGGTACCGCTACCCGGTAGGTGAAGGGTGTTACCTGGTGTGTGATGCTATAGGGACCTCTCCACTTGGCCAGTAGCTTGTTATCGGATGATGGTAGGAGAAGAAGGACCTTATCTCCCACCTGAAAGGTTCTTAGCTTTGCCTGTCGGTCGTACGCCTTTTTTTGTTTTTCTTGTGCTGCCTCCAGGTTCTCTCTCACCTCCTCCCACAGAGTAGACAGCCTGTCCTTGAGATGGGCGGCGTAGTCCAAGAGCCCCTGTCCCTCGTCCTCTTCGTCCTCCCACTTCTCTGCGGCCATGTCCAACAGGGTGCGGGGTTTCCGTCCGAACACCAACTCAAAGGGACTATACCTGTTTGAGGACTGAGTGTGGGTACGGATGGCAAATAGGGGGAGTTGTCTGTCCCAGTCCCTACCAGAGGCGGACACGGTCTTCTTTAGGATGTTCTTGATGGTGTGGTTGCAGCGCTCCACCAGTCCGTCTGTCTGTGGGTGATATACAGACGTCCGTATCTGCTGTACGCCCAACAGCTTACAGATTTGGGTCATGAGTTTAGACATAAAGGGAGTTCCCTTGTCCGTCAGGAGTTCTTTTGGGAAGCCCACCCGGCTGAAAAACCCCAACATTTTTTGGGCTACATTGCTGGTCGTCATGCTGGAGAGCGGTATGGCCTCAGGATATCTGGTCGCGTAGTCCACCAATACCAGTATGTACTGGTACCCCCGTGCGGAGGTGACCAAAGGCCCCACGAGGTCCATACCGAACCTGGAGAACAGGGTGTCAATGATAGGGAGAGGGTGTAGGGGTGCCCGAGGTACATGAGGGGGATTAACCCGCTGGCATAAGGGGCATGCAGCGCAGTAGCGTCTGATATCGGAGAATACTCCCGGCCAATAAAACCGACGTAAGAGGTATTCTTCGGGCTTTCCCCTTCCGTAGTGCCCCCACCCTGCTTGGTTGTGCGCTAAGTGGAGGACCTATTGCCAAAAGGAGACGGGAACCATTATTGTCTCAGTGTCCTTTTTCACACGCCTGTACAGTAACCCCTTCGACTGATAAAAACAGGGGCCTACCTGGTCGTCGTCCTCTGGTACTGTCCGGGCCCAGGCGTTCCCCAAAGCGGGATCTTCGGCTTGAGCTGCTCTGAAGCTACGTAGAGTCCCCATTGTAACAGAGGAGGAGGTAGAAGGGATGTTAGACAGCCCATTTAGCACTATCTCCCGATTGTGTTTTCTCTTAGCGCTGCGTGTCTTTCATTCCCTGTACCTACCCCCTGTAACGTCCTCTGAATAGAAGGCGGTTTCCCTCAGCCAGTCGCGTTCTTCCTCTTCCTTAATGGCCCTGGATAGGAATGCGGGAAAGCCGACAAAGTCTGTCCCTATAATAAGTTCTTTGACCAACTTGGGTATCACACCTACCCTCATTCCCTTCTCCTCTCCTTTCTCCCCTAGTACTACTTCAGCCACCGGGTATATTTTCTGGTCTCCGTGGATACACATAATGGCCACCTTTTCCCCTTCTTTCCACTGATGTGCCAAGACGCGTTCCTGGGTGAGCACCGAATGGTGGCATCCGGAATCAATAAGGGCATTGATGGGAGCGCCGTTTATGACCAGGCTCAAGTGGTAAGCCCTATTCTTGTCACCCGCTAGTAGTACCCTCCCTTTTGTGTACCCTATCTCCATGGGCTCTGTTGTATTGTGCCTCTGGGGACAAGTACGCGCTATGTGACCCCACTCTGCACAGCGAAAGCATTGAGGCCCTGGTCCCCCCTCCTTCGGGGCTGGACGAGGAAGGAAAGAGGGATCGATAAGGGGCCGGAGTTGGGGAGTAGAGGGGCCCGGGGCTGGGTGTCTCCACCTTGGCGTAACGGGCATGGGTGGTCTGGGCATAAGCGGCCGCACTTCTGGGGCTCTTTGATGGGTGCAGGCCAGTTCCATAGCGCCAGTGATGGTTACATTGGGGTGTTGTTTTACCCATGCGTGAGTAGCGCTGGGTAGGCAATCCAGGTACTGCTCCAATAGGATCTTGTCCATCACCTCCTCCATACTGGAGGTGTGGGGTTGTAGCCATCGGGTACCCAGGTCCTGTACCCTGTAGAACAGAGCCCTGGGGTTATCTTGGGGAAGCCATTTTTCCTTTCTAAACTTTATTCTGTAGTGCTCCTGGTCACATCCGAGCCTTTCTAAGATAGCCTTCTTGATGACCCCGTATGGGGTAGTACCCGCAGGGTTAGCGGCCTGGTATGCCGTTTGTAGCTCCCCTGACAAAAGGGGCGCAATGTACTGACCCCAACGTTCGGCCGGCCACTGTGCGGTGCCCGCAACGCGCTTGAAGTTTGTAAAGAGAAAGTCAGGGTCCTCATCAGGCTGGTATTTCTGCAGGACCGAACTGGGCACATTGGGGTGGACTTTACTGCTGGCTATGGTGTCTGTCAACCGCTGTATGGCAGTGTCCTGCACCGCCTGGTTCTGCGCGATCAGGCCCGCTTGGGCCTGGAGGGCCTCCTGTAGGTGTTCCCGATCAGTCTTGGCCTCAGTGGCTTGCCCCTCCACCACTAGCTGGAGATGGCGTTGGCCCTCGGCTAGCTGCTTTAGCATATCGTCAAGGCTGATCGGCTGGGTCATGATCTTGCTGCGTGACGGGACTGAGAGGGGGGGATCCCACTTCTGACACAACTTGTCACGCACCAAGAACGACACGGGGCTCGGGATATCACTGAGTTATCAGCTTTATTAAACACAGTCACTGTGGAGAGGTGTTTCGTTGGTTTAGTGTTCAAATCCGGCTTCTTCTCTGGGGTCCCGTCCGGGTCTTCGGTCTGTCACCTCTATAGGTCTTCCCCCTTGGGAAACAGAATGGAGAGGGTATTAATAACAATCCTGCTATTAACCTTTCACTTGTGAATGGGCTACTACTCCCGCCCTCTATTGTGCAGTAGGGTTTGCTTCTGCGACTCAGTCGTGTTGCTCCACACGATACAGGGGATGTGAGGGGAACCCGCCCCGTGAGGGAAGGGAGACGAACCGAAAGATAACTCCTCTCTTGGTTACTAGGTGCCCGTTTTTTCTATTCCCTATGTGCCCCGTACGCCCCTCAGCTGTGGATCCTATTGTCGGGGTTTTATGTCCGCATGCCCTGTTACAGCCTCACAGGACACCACCTTGGGGGACCTCTTTCAATGCAGCCCCTTAGTAGCCCAAAACCACCACTTGACAAAATACTCAACCCCTTAACAACCCTCTGGCGACCGCAGTCACTTGCCTGAAACCGTGACCCTGCAACGGGGTCGCGGCTGCCTCGTCCTCAGCGCCTTCCCGAAGGGTGACCTCTCTCCCCCTTGGATGGTCTCCACTGCTTCCGTCTCCTGGCGCTGGTGTTCTCTTCTCCCAACCAGCGGCGTCCGCTGCTCCTCCTGTCTCCGCGGCGTCCGCTGCTTCTCCTGTCTCTGCGGCGTCCGCTGCTTCTCCTGTCTCCGCGGCGTCCGCTGCTCCTCCTGTCTCCGCGGCGTCCGCTGCTCCTCCTATCTCCGCGGCGTCCGCTGCGCCTCCTATCCCCGCAGCGTCCGCTGCTCCTCCTGTCTCTCCCACGCCGAGACCTGCGTTGCTGTGCCCCGCCTCTTTTCTTTTTGCGAGCTCTTTCGGGTTGCCGCTCTGCCTCCTGACAGCCGGCAGTGCGTCCTCCATGGTGCCCCCGGGGCCTCCCCCGCCGCCGCTCCGTCACACCCCCATTTACCCCTGCCTGTGCTGTCGTGTGGTGACTGAGGTCAGGGCATAGTGTTTTTTCTGGATGGCGCATGCAAGGCTTGGGCCGTCTGTTAGTCACTAGGCCTATGATGGGGAGAGCGCATCCAGTGTCCTGCCTTCACCTGGAGCTGCAGTGGACATTGGGGATCCCCCCCTCTTCCAGGCACCCCCTCAAATCACATTCTGTTGGCTATCAACGCATTTGGGACTGCTGTCCCTGGCTTGTGGCCAGGCTCTCCTAATGAATACGTATGATCGCTATTTCGGAGGTGGGTGGCATAGTGGTCAGACCTTGGAAATTGAAAAATTGAGCAAAAACAGAGATGGGAACAAAAAACAAGCAAGACATTTTTCAGTTTCTGACTTTGATCAGAAACTTTTGACAAAGTCTGCCAGGTGATGATGATGCTGAACCTGGACTGCCACAGCAATTCAGGGAACCCGGGTCACCCTGGAGAACCCTCCAACTGACTTAATGCCATGCAGATGCCTTGCTGCTTATCGGCTCTTTGTGCATGCGCTCTGGTTTTTGTAGGGTTTCCACCATCCTAGGCGCACGAGGATCCTGGTTCCCGCTACTGAGGACAGCTTCATTTTAGAACTGAAAGGGGGCCTCCTTTGGGCAGAGGCTTCTAGCCCTTAGATGGCGCTGTTTGAACTCCACGCCATGAAGGAAACATGAGTACCAGGCCAGATGTCCAATGGTGTCTTGCTTTCTCTTCAGAACACCTGAGCAAGACTTCAAAATACCAGCACACAACGTGAACACTCTTCAAAATAGAACTCTACACACTTTAGAATATCAAAATACAACATAAACAAGGCACAAAACTCATTTGCCAAGTAAAGGGGAATATTTATTGCAGCAAGATCCCATATGTCAAATGGCAATAATGCACATGTAAAATAAATGCATATAGTGAATGCATACACACAAGAATAAATGCACAGAAAGATAACTGCATATACACAAAAATTAGTAATTAGAACTTGGAATACTTCACCGGCTGTCTGTTTAGCTTCATCATCCTTGCCAGCATGACTGGGGAACCCGCTGGCAGTCAAAGGCAGGAGAGTCTCAACCAGGCACAATTGCCCTGGGTTTCAACCAGGCACAATAGCCCTGGGCAGTGCATCCACTCCCAGGAGAGTTCCTGTCAAAGCACCAAGAGATCTCTGTCTTTATACTCTTTACTAACACGGAGAGAGACTTCTAGAAGCTCCCCCTCCCTTCATCTGCATTGTAGGTGGTGGCTACACTCTCTGCGTCGAGGTCACTGAACGGAGCTGGCCAAGCTCCGATGAGAGCTGAGGCAGAATTCTTCCCTTTCTTATCCTCGGCACTGCATGCCTCTCACACTGTCTGTTCTAACAGCTTCTCTCTCTCGCTTGGTGAAGTGAGAAACAAACCATTCTGTGTGTGCGCAAGTAACCTGGGCCTGCCTGCGTTCGCAGCTGAAAGGCAGGGTCAGACAGATACAAGAAGAAACCGTGCTCATGAATGTAATTAAAGTGTCACGATTCACTCCCTGTGCTCTCGTGCCCACCACTAGGGGGCCAAATTGTGGTGCTTTCCAGTGTTCTAATATGCTTCCAGACACTCCCCTGCATGCATATCTTGACTTCCAGGCATTTGGACACTATTTAGGAATTTACATCCATTCCCAATCCATGCCGGGTTTTGTGGAAGCCAGTCTGCTCATGCTGAAAACTCCATTACCTATAATCCCCTGCTCACTGCTCCGTCTCCACCACTGCAGGCCAAGGATGGGTGGAGGAATTCAGCTCACCTGTGGCTGGCTGCTGCTGGCCTGCTCACACCTGATGCATGTGATTACTGTGAGCTCTTTTAAGCCCCAGCTCCCTTCAGTCCAGGATTGGTCATTGTATCTGTTTTCCGGTGAGACTGATCCTTGTTCCTTGATTCCTGAGCTATAGCTATTCCTTGTGCCTGAATTAGCACTGCCTGCAGTGCTACCTTGGTTCCTGAGCTATAGCTATTCTTTGTGCCTGAATTAGCACTGCCTGCAGTGCTACCTTGTTTCCTGAGTTCCTGAGCTATAGTTATTCTTTGTTCCTGTTCCTGGGCTTCAGCTATTTCTTGTTCCTGATTTGTACTGCTTGCAGTGCTCTCTTGACTCATTGTTTCCTGAGCTGTAGCTATTTCCTGTTTCCTTGAACCAGTACTGCCTGCAGTGCTACCTTGTCTCCTGAAGCTTTAGTAATTCTCTGTTCCTGAACCAGCACTGCCTGCAGTGCTACCTTGACTCCTGAAGCTTTAGTAATTCCCTGTTCCTGAACCAGCACTGCCTACAGTGCTACCTTAACTCCTGAGCCTTAGCTTAATTCTTGTTCCTGCCCCAGCACTGCCTTCTATGCTACTTTGTTTTCTTGATTCCTGAACCTGCACTACTCTAGTATGACCTTGTAGCCTCCCCTTCTGTATATCCTTTTCCAGTCCCTGCCCTTCTTCCCATTTCCTTGGTTCGAGTTCTAGTTTGCTGTCTTTCTATTCTGCTGTCTTGCTTCTGTTATCTTGTATGTTTGTTACCTGCTTTCTGCCAAGTGTGCCCTGTGATTTCCTTCCTTTCCTGTTAAGCACTCCTCCTTGCTAGCTCCTTGTCTATTGTGCTTGTGTTTAGTTCTACCCCTTTGCTGTTACTGCCTTGCGTGTTCCTGTTTGATCGCCAGGATCCGTGGGCACAGCTGACTACCTAGTTGGTGTTTCTTGTTCACTGTGAGTATTGTCTTTGAGTTACAGTTATAACATCACCATAGGTATAAGCTCCACAGACCCTGCCTTTGCATACATATCCTATATGTGGGTATTTTCAGTCAGTATCTGTAACAGCAATTGTGGGTGAGGAACTTACTGAGCTTCAGTCTTACCGTGTGGAGCTCCTGAGTGCTTTACCCCACATTCCCTTTATTGTTAATGTTGTATTATATATATGTCTTGCACGTCCGTCCTGGGTGTAGTTAGTCTGAATGCTAAATTTCCTTGTGAGTGCCCTTCCTTTCTGAGTCTTAGCCATCTTGTACAGGCTTCCCCTTTGGATCCCTTTTTCTCCTCTGACTCCTTGTGTGAATCTTGGCAGCGCTGTACTACTTTCTGTGCACGGTACGTTT
This sequence comes from Calotriton arnoldi, assembly GCA_963921515.1. Taxonomy (NCBI): domain Eukaryota; kingdom Metazoa; phylum Chordata; class Amphibia; order Caudata; family Salamandridae; genus Calotriton; species Calotriton arnoldi. The sequence goes on along the minus strand of CAWUFW010001866.1, from coordinate 1,470,860 downwards.
TCTACCCAGTCCCCAGTCCTTGCTCAAGTCCCTGACTGTGTTCCCGACATAGTCCCGGACAGTCCCTGACAGAATGACCAACCCACATTTCCAGGGTCACTTGTGAGGTTTCTTTGCATTCAGTTAGTTACCACTTTTTTTTCTCAAAGCTCTCCCAGTCAGTTCTTGCCAAGATGTTTAGCATCAGAACCAGAAAGTCTGCGTATGATGGCAGACATCCATTGCCAAGGCAGCGCAGTTCCGTACAACCAATTAGAAAGTCCTTAGACTCTAGAGATCGTTTCATGGAACAAAACAGACTCTTAAGTGCTGAATATTATTTCCTGTGGTTGGCTGATCCTTCTATGTTAGATTTTCATTCCATCTGTAACCCTGATCCTCACCTGATGTCAGCCTGTGACCTACAGGATGAAAACGAATTTCTGCAAACCTTGTTAGCAGCAGAAAGACAAAATAGTAATTTAGAGAGTGGTACTATTGGGGGACAATTTTCTGAAGTTTGTAACTCAGAGACCCCTGTCAAGACAATGTTTTCTTTGAAGACAATTTCCAGACACAGTATTTATCAGCATCTTACCACACTGGTAGTTCAATGACCAGTTAAAGCATGTTTAACCACACAGCAGCCAAAGAAAGAGCAGATTCATTTCATAACCTCTGTTCTCCATTCAAATAATGTTACCCAGTCTTGTAGTCCAGTAAAGATCACAGTCCCCGATACTAAAGGGACCTTGTTAGATACCACATTCAAAGTAAACAATCCGTTTAACAAAAGAGAGAAAAGACCTACTAGAACACAGGTGGCTAATAGCCACATTGAACAAAATCCAAGGTATAGCTCTGTTGCTTGTTGTGAAGTTGCCAAGTCTACCACTGTCCTTGTAGAGAAAGATCTGCAGTCTTCACAGGATATAGTTAAATCAAAGATTTTGGAATTACAACAAGAGAATAAAATGTTTCAGACTCTGTTAACAAACTATAATCCAGAGTTCAAGTGGGTATCTAAAACCCTGGTACAAGACTACTTTTCAGCTTCTATGTTAGCCTCCTTAGAAATGGAGAATGAAACCTTGCACGCTCTTTTGCGGTCCCCTCAGAGCTGGTCTAGTAATTATGTAAATAATACTGTGGCTGATCACTCAGATTCCACTCAGAATAGCCATAGTACCATGTCTCAAAGTGCAGTTAAGGAAAGTATTTGTTTGAATTCTGAATTTTCTAACTCCTCTGTTTTGTCTTTTAGTGCTAAATTACATCTAGGTGCTACATCTGAGATGTGTCCCTCCAGTTTTGAGGAACCCCAAATTCCAGGCAAGACACAAAACATCTCATTGCTTTCTTTTCCTGGTAGTGAGGTCAGTTCTATCTTAGAGATAAACCATAGACAGGCCATTAACATACAGACAAAGCCTGAACCAGTGCCCGACATACTCCCTGATGTGACAATATACTGTGACTCAAACCACGCTCTTGATCTAACTGCTGTGACGAAAGCTAACCTCCTCGCTGAGAAGAAACAAAATCCTGACCTCTTGTTTGTTCTTTTGCCTTCAAGCACACCACATATTGAAAAGTCAGGAAATTATAGTACTGTATGCTCTGAGGGACCTGTACCACTTTGTAATGCAGAAGAAAATGAAAAGATATCCCATGACCAAGTCATCTCTGGCCTATTTGCCCTGACTAAGAGTTCTGAACTGCCAAATGGTAAAGGAAGTCTGGTCATCAGAGACTCTAAGAAAAGCACTATCCTTAGCCATCCCAAAGAAAGTGCTTCAGTGTGTTTTAATGAGCCAAGGAACTGTGAAGATTTTACTATTGACAACAGGGAATCTACTGTTCATGAGCTACCGCCATTCCCAGAATTTAAAGTTTGTCATCCTTGTGCCTCTCTGCCATCAGCTTGTCTTCTTGCAGAGTCTCCAGAATCCTCAGTCGGCCTGCTGCTTTCAGAGACCTCAGCCGGCCTGCTGCTTTCAGAGTCTCCAGAGTCCTCAGCCAGCCTGCTGCCTTCTGAACGTCAGCCTGCAGCCTGCCTGCCATCTGAGCCCGAGCCTGCAGCCTGCCTGCCATCTGAGCCCGAGCCTGCAGCCTGCCTGCCATCTGAGCCCGAGCCTGCAACCTGCCTGCCATCTGAGCCCGAGCCTGCAGCCTGCCTGCCATCTGAGCCCGAGCCGGCAGCCTGCCTGCCATTAGTACTGGAGCCTCCAGACTGCCTGCATTCAGAGCACAAGCAGTCAGCTCACCTGCCTACTAAGTCAGAGCTTCCAGCCTGTCTGACTTCCGAACCAGAGCTTCCAGCCAGTACTGGAGCCTCCAGACTGCCTGCATTCAGAGCACAAGCAGTCAGCTCACCTGCCTACTAAGTCAGAGCTTCCAGCCTGTCTGACTTCCGAACCAGAGCTTCCAGCCTGTCTGACTTCCGAACCAGGGCTTACAGCCTGTCTGCCTTCCGAACCAGGGCTTACAGCCTGTCTGCCTTCCAAACCAGGGATCCAGCCTGTCTGCCTTCCAAACCAGGGCTTCCAGCCTGCCTGCCTTCCGCACCAGGGCTTCCAGCCTGCCTGCCTTCCGCACCAGGGCTTCCAGCCTGCCTGCCTTCCGCACCAGGGCTTCCAGCCTGCCTGCCTTCCGACCTTGAGCCTCTATCTTACCAACCTTTTGACCCTGTGCTTCCAGCTAGCCAGCCTTCAAAGGTCTCAGCAGATATACTTTCAGAGACTGAACTTCCAGCCTCAGAGACAAAACCCTCAACATGTAGACCTCCAAGGCCTGGGTCTCCTGCATACCGGCTTCCAAAGTCTCCTGCATGTGAGTCTTCTGTATGTTTTCCTCCAGGGCCAGAACTTCAGGTCTGCTTCCTGTCACCTTCTTTGTCTTCAGCCAGCTTGCCTTTGACCTCTGTGCCTCCTGCCAATCAGTTATTTGCCTTTCCCTACAGTCAATCTGCTTTCATTTTCAGAGTGCTACCCTAGCCTGCCATCATCTGGACTTCTAACACCTTTGATTCAGGCTTCTAAGCCCCCTTTACTGGATTTGGACTCTTCAGGTCCTGCCTGCAACACTGCTGTTAATTTACAGCGTATTATTCTACCCTCCAGAACATCACATTTTTCCTGCAGTCCTCTGGTATCTTGCACTAAATCTCTGATGGAAATGGACTTATTTCATAGCAGCAAAGGCTTTGAATCCAGTCCCAGATTCCGGGAGCCGGTCATTGGAGGGGGTGTACTGTCACAATTCACTCCCTGTGCTCTCGTGCCCACCACCAGGGGGCCGAATTGTGGGGCTTTCCAGTGTTCTAATATGCTTCCAAACACTCCCCTGCATGCATATCTTGACTTACAGGCATTTGGACACTATTTAGGAATTGACATCCATTGCCATGCCGGGTTTTGTGGAAGCCAGTCTGCTCATGCTGAAAACTCCATTACCTATAATCCCCTGCACACTGCTCCGTCTCCACCCCTGCAGGCCAAGGATGGGTGGAGGAATTCAGCTCACCTGTGGCTGGCTGCTGCTGGCCTGATCACACCTGATGCATGTGATTACTGTGAGCTCTTTTAAGCCCCAGCACCCTTCAGTCCAGGGTTGGTCATTGTAGCTGTTTTCTGGTGAGACAGATCCTTGTTTCCTGAGCTATAGCTATTCCTTGTGCCTGAATTAGCACTGCCTGCAGTGCTACCTTGGTTCCTGAGCTATAGCTATTCTTTGTGCCGGAATTAGCACTGCCTGCAGTGCTACCTTGTTTCCTGAGTTCCTGAGCTATAGTTATTCTTTGTTCCTGGGCTTCAGCTATTTCTTGTTCCTGATTTGCACTGCTTGCAGTGCTCTCTTGACTCCTTGATTCCTGAGCTGTAGCTATTTCCAGTTTCCTTGAACCAGTACTGACTGCAGTGCTACCTTGACTCCTGAAGCTTTAGTAATTCCCTGTTCCTGAACTAGCACTGCCTGCAGTGCTACCTTGACCCCTGAAGCTTTAGTAATTCCCTGTTCCTGAACCAGCACTGCCTGCAGTGCTACCTTGACTCCTGAGCCTTAGCTCAATTCTTGTTCCTGCCCCAGCACTGCCTTCTATGCTACTTTGTTTTCTTGATTCCTGAACCTGCACTATTCTAGTATACCCTTGTAGCCTACCCTTCTGTATATCCTTTTCCAGTCCCTGCCTTTCTTCCCATTTCCTTGGTTCCAGTTCTAGTTTGCTGTCTTTCTATTCTGCTGTCTTGCTTCTGTTATCTTGTATGTTTGTTACCTGCTTTCTGCCAAGTGTGCCCTGTGACTTCCTTCCTTTCCTGTTAAGCACTCCTCCTTGCTAGCTCCTTGTCTATTGTGCTTGTGTTTAGTTCTACCCCTTTGCTGTTACTGCCTTGGGTGTTCCTGTTTGATCGCCAGGATCCGTGGGCACACCTGACTACCTAGGTGGTGTTTCTTGTTCACTGTGAGTATTGTCTTTGAGTTACAGTTATAACATCACCATAGGTATAAGCTCCACAGACCCTGCTTTTGCATACATATCCTATATGTGGGTATTTTCAGTCAGTATCTGTAACAGCAATTGTGGGTGAGGAACTTACTGAGCTTCAGTCTCACCGTGTGGAGCTCCTGAGTGCTTTACCCCACATTCCCTTTATTGTTAATGTTGTATTAAATATATGTCTTGCACGTCCGTCCTGGGTGTAGTTAGTCTGAATGCTAAATTGCCTTGTGAGTGCCCTTCCTTTCTGAGTCTTAGCCATCTTGTACAGGCTTCCCCTTTGGATCCCTTTTTCTCCTCTGACTCCTTGTGTTATCCGGGCAGCGATGTACTACTCTTTCTGTGCACAGTACGTTTTCTACCCAGTCCTTGCTCAAGTCCCTGACTGTGTTCCAGACATAGTCCCGGACAGTCCCTGACATAAAGCAAAGGTCAACACATGATCCTACAATGTATTAATGCCTGTAGCATTACAAATGGGTAACCTTTGACTTGGTAATTGGAACCTGTACCGATTGATTTTGGACGTGGGGATCTGGGTATCTGATTTTTAAATACTTGCTCTGGGAGCTGCCCGCCCCCTCGTCAGACTGCCCTCCCCTGGGGTGTGGTCGACCAACCCTGTCCCAGGGGACCAGCAGCAGAATGGGGCCTTGGCTTCCAGAGGTGCCTTTGATGTTGAAATAAAGTGAGGCTACTAAGTCAACAGACCACATACAACAGCCCTTTGGTCGCTCTGAATCCTTAAACACAAGTAAAAGTTTGAATTTCCAATTTTTCATTGGTCCGTCTTTTGGTTTGGTACATTTTTAGGGGGAAGAAGGTGAATCGGTGCTTACTTATGCAGGGGTTTATCTTACTGTGCATTTTGGCTCTGTGATTGCGTAAAGGCTCTACCTCTCCAGACAGTTAACCCTCTTTGCCGAGGTTGTGGCCTTGGTCCCTGTTGGGCTGAGTTCCTGGTCTGTGGTTGTTGCTGCCAAGTGTTCGTCCAACCACCTGAACCCTGTTGCGGGGGTACGGCAGATAGCGGATCTCCGTGAGGGTGAGTGTAGGGTGCATTCTGATTCCCCTGGGCTTGGTTTTGTGAATTCGGGGTGTTTTGTGGTTGGTGCCCCAGGCCCATCGATCTCTGCTCATGGTAGGCCTTTAACCAGCATCTGCCTGCCAGGTGACCCAGGGTGTGGTGATAGTAACACTCCCTAGGGTCCGGTTGTCGCCAACCCCCCTAGCCTCTACCACCATAGCTTGGTTGGAACCCTCTGGGGTTTTGCGCTGGAGTACACCTGGAGAATGGTGCCATTTGCACAGTCGCGGCCAATGCGGCCCCCTCAAGGGCGGCCCTTTTTAATTTGTTGAGGACCAATTTAGCAGAGTCTCTCTGGGCTTGCTCCTGTTTTTCCTTATCTTTTTCTTGATTCTTTGTGTGGTATTGTAATATGTGGGCTTGTATCTCCCACCAGGATTTGGTATCTAACCCAACCACTCTGCCCAGCCCACTTATTTCTCGGTGGGTAACCCTTTTTAAAGGATGTTGTAAAAGAATGCAGCTTTTGGGCCCGTATTGGTTCCTGGCTGTCTTGTCTCTTGTCCCCATCGTTCCCACATTCTAATCAAGAAATCTGTTATACTCTCCCTCTGGCTTCATAGTCACTGCCATTAACCCTCCTACATCAAGGCGGTCCGGGAACAGATCTTGCAGGGCTGTCCATATCCAGTGACTGTATGAATTGAATGCGGCCCAGTTACGCTTGTTAGCTGTTACCGTGATTGCTGGGATGCGAGCTTGGGTAAACACTGCGTTAGTCTGTTCTCCGATGATGCTATTTAGCAGACTCTTAATATCACCTATCCTGTGACATGGGGATGTTCGGCACGGTATACGGTACTAAGTGAGCCTAATAGTCTGCCAATATTGGCTTCGGGACAATGGTAATAGTTATGGAAAAAGGAATAACTACAAGCCCCTCTTGGCCACACACAAATTACACCTAGTTTCCCAGGTCCAAATCTTTTTCCCTAATTGTCCGAATCATACCCTGGGTCACGCCCAGCGGGCCAAGCAACCAACACTTCTCACTACCTTCAGATACCAACAGTGTTAAGAAACCAGTGGCACTGAGAAACGCTTTTATACAAAAAATATAAGACTGAGGTGCCAACTCCGCCCATCGGGATAGCTCTATCACAAAAATAGCATCCTGGGAGCCATAAAGGGCTATACAATAAATATTCACCTTTCCTAGCCTGCTATTGAAAAAAGGTGACTTACACTGGATTGCCTCCGAGGATGCCTTACGACTACTCAGCTAGGACATATAAAATCGGTAATATCACAGATTCTGTCAGTGGCAGGGCGCTCATGTTATCTTTTTACGCTTCTTCCTAATTTGCCATACGCCAAATGCTTTAAACTTAGGTTCTCATGTAGTCTCTTACCCTCTGTGACGGTTGCGTCAGGACGGACCTCTGCCCCACAGATTCAGCAGAACTTTCAATCAAATGTGGTGTCCGCTCGCTTTCCTAGCTGAGCAAATGTGAATCCATCCGGGCGGGGTCCCTTTCCTTTGGCTTCAGTCGGGTTCAAGGTACCAATCAGCTTCAGTGGTGGCTTGCTAAAATGTTACTTGAACATGAAATACCTTGAAAAACAGAGGTGTTTGGCAAAACAGGAACAGCTCATTTAATTAAACATTGCGGCCGGGGGATCAGTTACAGGCATAGGGTCTGAGGACTGTCTCAATTTACAATTGACCTGTGGCTCTCTTAAATACAGCTTATCATAGGCAATAAAGTGTTTCCAGCGATCCTTGTATGGTGAGGAATGTACTTGGTTCAACTGATAGGGACTTCTAGACGCAGATTCCTTCTGCTAGAATAGATACCAAAGCAATGCCTCCCTGAAGGTGGGTCTGCAGAGCAAATTCATACTAGAGAGTCCTGCACGGCTAAACTGGCGAAGTTCCTGTTGCAAAGGACCTGACTGTCCAGGCACTAGTGTTTGGTAAACGTGCAAAGATGCCCACGTTGCTGCCTGACCGATATCCAGGATAAGGACTCCCAGGGCTAACTCAGTGGTTGCAGCCTTGGCTCTGGTAGCATGAGTGTGCAAGCCCTCATGGTATAGCTTCTTTGCCAATGTGTAGCAGATCTTGATGCAGAGTACTATCCATGTCGAGATGGTCTGTTTCTGCACAGCCTCACCTTTCTTGGCACCTACGTACCCCATGAAGAGTTGATCATCCACCCGAAACACTTTTGTGCGATCAAGGTAGAATGACAACCCATTTTTGGGTTCAGACGGTGAAGGCTCTCCTACTCTTTGGAGGGGTGAGGCACAGCAGAGAAGGTAGGCAGGGTGATGTTCTGGCCTACACAGACAAGAGTCATGACCTTCGGAAGTAAGAAGCTACATGTCCGGAGTACCAGCTTGTCCGGATAGAAGGTGGCACAGGGAGGGTGTGCCGAGATTGCCTGCAGTTCACTGACCCTCCTGGCCGAAGTAATGCCACAAGAAAGACTGCTTTGATGGTCAATAGCCAAAGAGGGCAATTGTGCAGAGACTCAAAAGGCACACACATTAAGAAAGCCAGAATAAGACTTAAATCCTACTGGAGCATGATGAATGGCCGGGGGGAAACGTGTTGCAAGCCTTTGAGAAACCTAGCCCCAACATGTAACTTGAATAAAGAAGTTTGCTCTGCCAACCGCAAAAATGCAGAGCCCTGCTTGGCCAAGGATAGAGGAATCAGAACAACCATAGAAAGAGGTGCAGAAAGAGGATTGATGTTTCCAGAAGCACACCATGCCACAAATGTATCTCAGCAGCAGGCGTATACTGACTTGGTGGAGGGACATCTGGCTGCCAGAATAACATCACAGACTTCGGGAGGAAGTTCAAAATTGGATAACTGTCACCGTTCAGTCTCCACGCATGAAGGTAAAGGGTGCGCAGGAGTGGTATAGGCGAAAAGGCGTACAGGAGGTCGGAGCTCCACTCGAAATGAACAGCTTTTCCGAGTGAGAGTTGCCTTTAAAACACCATCGGACAAAACGGATGTCAATGCAAGTTCTCCAGGGCGGTGAACAGATCTAACTAAGGCTCTCGCCACTATTGAAAGAGACCGTACACTTCCTCCGGATGGAGACGCCATTAGGCATCTTCAGCTGAGTTTGATTGCCCTTGCGTTCAGACAGTCCACCAGGTGTTAAACCACCAGGGAGATGCCTTGGCGTTCCAGCAATGTACAGAGAGGCAGAGCATCTTGACAAAGTTTAGACAACACCACCTGCCCTGTTTATTGCAGTATCACATGGTGGTGGTGTTGTCCGTGAACACTTGCACCAGCCTTCCCTTGATCGAAGAAAGTATTCAATGCCAAGCGAATCGCCTAAAGCGCCAACCGGTTGTTGTGGAGCCTGGGCTCTGCCGGAGACCAGAGTCCACTGATCTCCAACTCTCCTAGATGGCTGCCCCATCCCAGAAGCGATGCATCTGTCACTACAGTCTGCTCTGGTTGGGGAAGGCAGAGGGGTCTGACACTGACCCAATCACGTTTCATCAGCCGCCACTGCCGATCTCTCACAGTTCCTTCTGAGATCTGGACCATGTTGGAGAGATTCCTCTGATGGTGCGCCCACTGGAACCTTAAGTCCCATTGCAGAACCTGCATATCTACAAGAAGATGCAGGAGGCTATGAGGCCTAATAACCTTAGGGTCATTCTCACCGATATCCACGATAGAGGCTGAAACATCAGAATCATAGCCTGAATATCTTGGACTCGCCACTTGGGAGCATAAGCTCGAGACTGCACTGTGTCCAGAACAGAAAGGGAGCGTCTGAGACGGAGTCAGGTGTAACTTTGGCACGTTGATAGTGAACCCCAGCAAGTGCAGAAGGTTTGCTGTAGTCTGGAGGTGGGAGACCACTGCCTGGGGCGAGTCTGCCTTTAACAGGCAATCGTTGAGGTGTTATATTCCCGGGTTAGGCCCACGTAGCAAAGCAGCTAATTTCTTACATTGTACTCACAATAACATTGCAGCCGTGAACCTTTGCACATATTTGTGTGCACGACAACGATGGATCAGTTTCCCCGAAACTAAACTTGTTATACATCTAGCTTTCCCACAACATTATCACAATGCCCTAAACATCATGTCCAAGGTCCGTTTTCGCACTACGTACAAATGTCATCTCTCTCTTCATCCACAGGGCGACAGGGCTATCTACATATCCATAACATCTCTAATCTATACGCACATCGCAAGGCTGCTTTCTATTATAAAAGATGAGCATCCCGATAGATTAGGCGAGGAGGCACTTTAGCTGACACTGAGGCTCCCTGCTTGCTGAGACCACGTAGCAGTCTGACATCTCGTGAGGAGCGTCCGGTTCGTGACCAAGACGGGGTCCTTCATTCTCTCCCATCAGATAATGGAATTGGATTGTCCCTTGGGTGGATTCTTGGCTTTATACCTACACACACTCTAGGTACACTTAGAGTAGGGTTCGCATCGTAGGAGTATGCTCGATTACTTCTTTGTTTTTTATGCCTGCATATATACACTGTTTTAGCACCATGGTGGAACTATATCTACTATTTACGCATTTGGTGCTTGTAATCACATTTATCTGCTTCTGTCTATTAATCATTGCAGCACACATATTTTATACAAGAATAACGTTGGTTCAAAAACGTATCGAAAGCATCCCACTGTGTATTCTCTGTATACTTCTCTGAGAATAAGTGAGCACAAGTGAGTGTAGGAAAGTAGGATCTGCTTTCATGGTTACCCCCACTTTTTGCCTGGTGCTATGCTGTTTCTGACTAGTCTGACTGGGAACCTGCTAATCAGGACCCCAGTCTCTGTGCTTTCTCCCCTGAATTTGCTATGGTAAGTACTTAGGTACACCCCAGATTGGCTACTGGTGAACCCTTATAATTCCCTAAAATATGCTACCCAGGGCATAGGTACACCAGGCGTCTCCCATGGGATGAAGCATGTATTATGCAACCCAAGGGAGACCACTAAAACTGTGACTACAGGCCTGCCATTGCAGCCTGTGTAAGCTGGTGCTAGCACCACTTACGACAGATATAGGTTTGCTTAAATCTGAGGTAACTACACTTAAAACCTATGTCACCCCTAAGGCAGGCCTTTCAATCCTGAAGGCAAGGTGCTCGTTTCCAAGTGTGAGGGTGCCCCTGCATGAGCGGGACGCTCCCACAACCTTCAGAGTCCATTCTCCCAGGTAGTAAGTGCATCAGCCATTACGATATATAGAGTGGCCATGCGTCATTACGCGATGACCATATCTAAACTGGCTGTACAAACCCTGTCATGTTTGGTATCAAACATGTTGGAATCATACCCCCACAAAACTTAAAGGGTGTGAGAGGTATGATTCCATGCTCTGTAAAGCTCCTCCGGGAGGCCCTCAGTGCTCCTGGTACCAGTCTTCCAGAACCGGACAGCAAGCTAGGGCTGCTGCTGACGAGGAGACATGTTTCTCCCCTCCTGCTGTTGAACCAAGCTCGAGCAGGGGAAGGCAGAACAATAGATATCCTGTCACAGGGGGTGTGACCACCTCCCAGACAGGGTTTAGTGTATTGGGGCAGGGTGGGGGCGCTTGCCAGCGCCACTGAGACTGCTTGAAGGGCACATTGGTGCTCTCCTTGCATACTCCAGTTCAAACCAGTTCAGGAAGCCGCTGGCTCCCGCTCTGGTGCGAAAACTGGACAAAGGACATGTGAGTATCCTCCCCACTGTCCAACCCCTTCTCTGAGAGGGACCCCTGAATTGTCCCAACCCTTTCCTTAGGGTACTTAAGGGTTTACCTGTGGGTGTATCCCTAGATTTGTCGTGGGACAAGATTCAGATCAAGATACCACTTCACCTTCGACCGACTGGGCAATCTAGACTTTACTCTGGGCACCGAGACTGCAACTGGGAAGACTCCTACTGCTCGTGGTCTCATCATCCTGCTTGTCTGCTGCAACGTCTGTGCCTGTGATCCATACAGGACCCTTCCAAGGCCTGTGGACCTCTAAGATACCTGAAGGAATCTCCCTTGGAGTGAAGGAGTCCCTCCACTGCATCCCCAGACACCGCAACACAGTTGACTGGTTTGCTGATCCTGGGCTCCAACAGACTCCAGAAGGTTCAACAACACAGGTGGTGGTTCTGCAACTCCCTCGAGGCCTGCACTGTCCTCATCAAGGTTGAGGCCAGTATCCCTTGTCGGAACCGCTGTGAACAGAACCCCTGTGCACCCAGTAGCTGCAAAGCTTAATTTCATGACGCAACCGCAACGGTTGTCCCGACTGACTCGTACCAACGGGATAGGATGCAACAAAAAGGTACTGTCTTCGAGTCTGTCAACGCTACAGCTGACCCGCACCAACACGGTCGGCTGGAACTGTCAGACTCCGTCGTTTTCAGTATCACGGTAGCCCCGGACGGAGAGACCGACTCGGAGGAAGTGTGTTTTGACGTATTTCTACCAAGAGTCATCCTTTGACTCCAGTGGGCTCCCCTGATTGTCCGGGGCCTATTCCGACTCCCCTGCTTGTGGTGAGTCCCCTGGACCTTGCTGGTCCTGACTCTGCACCTTTTTGTTTTGCTTGCCACATTGTTTGCAGTTGCCAAGGCTTGTTGGCGCTCCTGACGGACACCGATCCCTCAACTCTCGACATCCGGCGTGGGACAGCTTGTGATCGGCTCCTGGTCTTCCACAGAGTCACCTGGTCCTCACAGCTGCAGCTCTAAGGTCATCGTCAACTCTCCTGCATCTCCTGACAGTGGCCATTTGTCTTCCCACCCTCCTGGTCACTCCTGAGTGGCATAGACTGCCTCCTCTGCTTGCAGGTACTTCTCAACTTGAATCCACCTTTGGGTTCCACCGGACACTTTTCATCCTCTCCAGCAGTGGCATCTTCATGAAGTCCTTCATTGAGTTCGAAGGCGGTTTCCGATGTCACTTCACACCCATGCACCTGGCTTCCCTGGTGTGGGTATCCTGGTACCTAGGGTATCCACAGGTGGGGTGGCTCTCCAACCTTCTGTCTTCCACGGGGTATCTTCAGGGTCCACTGGGAAGGGTCCTTCTTTAAAATTGCAACCGGGACTTACCCATTGACTTGAATTGAGCACGCAGTCGTGTTCCCACTCTGCACATTGCCTCCGTGGGGTTCCTGGTTACTTCCTCGGGTGGTTCCTTGGGTTCCCAGCACTTCTACGTCTTCTGGGTACAGTCTTGACTTGAGTCGTGGTCCGCATCCCACTATTTTAGCATATGGTTTGGTCTCCCCTGGCGACCACTCTGCATTTGTGCTACTTACCTGTTTTTATTGCAAAGTATTATGTGCATTGTGTTATATCTCCGGGTAGGAGATATTGTTATGTGCTAGTGAGTGTCTTATAATAAATAACTATTTTTATAAATACACTGAGATTCTTTTTCACTTAACCTATACCAATAAGATTAATATCTGGTACAATAAGCTGCTTTACACGCATTCTGGACTAAGCCTGAAGGCTGCTCTCCACAGCTACCACTTAGAGAGCTTTCTAAGGTTGTCTAAGACCACTAAAATCACATTAAGGGTTGTCTGGATTAGTGCAGGGTGCTACGCTTACAGAAGTGAGCACCATATACTAAGCCAGCCTCCTACATTGGTGTGCAGCGGTTGGGATTCAAGCCTGCATTGTTTTACCAGCTAATCTTGGTGTAGATTAATTGAAAAAACATCACTAACATTAGGCACATATAATACAGTTTAAAATAAAGTAAGTTCTACTGAACTTGGGGTTGGGTAGTTAAGGGTCTAGCACAACCCTTTCTCCAACCTTAAATAATTTAGTTTACACTAGCTTAGGTAGGTGCAACACCACACTACACCTAGTAACCATGTCTTTAGTTTGGGACGCTAGTGCACCCCAGGCCGCTAGATACAGTGGTCTTAAGTTCTAGGAACTAAGGACCCAGTGTACTTCTAGGAAATTTAAGACGGGTAGTAATCCAACTGCTAAGCATCTCTTAGAGTTGCTTATCCTAGCTGATCTCCAGCACCCTGACAGGTTGGGGGATGAAGTCAAAGTGAGAGGGGATGATCCAGAAGATGGGACAGGAGGGGTAACCCCCACTGACCCTAATTTCAAGCATGATCAAGAGGAGTCTGAAAACTCCACCTTGATAAACTCTGATCCAGGGAATAGCACAGATGGTATAGAAGGTGTCTCTAGAAGTAGGTCCCCCTTTATTCCTCCTGGAAGGGTTTAGAGCAGACAGAGGGGGTCTAGATCTCACTCTGCTGAGTCCAATGCTTCAGGGCAGGACTCCTTGGATAGAGAATACCAACTGATCAAGCTTGAGGTTAGACTCCAACTTGGGCAAGACTAGTTGGCCCTTCACATTGAGGCCCTGAAAGTCCAAAAATCTAGGAAAAATCTGGGACTAGAGTCCCATGGTGGCAGCCCTAGTGTCCCTAGAGTCAGGGAAAACTCTTTTGATACTAGGAACTTGAGCAGGATAGTCCCTCCTTACCAGGAGGGAGATGACATCCAGAAATGGATCACTGCATTAGAGAGGGCCTATAAAGTTCAGAAGGTCCCTCAAGGGCAATGGGCAGCTATACTGTGGCACTCCTTTGCTAACACTGTTAGAGAAGAGGATGCTGACAATTATTCAGTTCTGAAGAGTGCACTCATTGATGGGTTTGGCCTAACCACTGAACAGTATAGGATTAAGTTCAGAGACACCCAGAAGGCACACACCCAAGACAGGGTAGATTTCATTGATGGTGCTATTAAGGCTCTGGAAGACTGGCTTCATGGAAGCAAGGTACAAAACTATGAAGGATCGTACAATTTGATAATGAGGGAGCACATCCTTAACTGTCAGAATCAACTTTTGCACCAGTACCTGGTGGACTCTAATCTGAACTCTCCCCAAGAATTGGGAAAGAAGGCAGAAAAATGGGTCTGCACCAGAGTTAAGCAGAAAAAACATGGTAATGGAGGTGACCAGAAGAAGCAAGATTCTTCTAAATCCCAGGATTAAGCAGGGGTGGGGGGGAGTTACAAAAGTAAAGAGAAGAAAGAGTCTTCAAAAGGTCCCCAAAAACCTGCATCTGGAGGTGAACCCCAAAATTCCAAGAAAGGCAAAAAAAAACCTTGATGTTATTTATGTAAGGTAAAGACCCATTGGACAAGGGATGCTGATTGTCCAAAGGCCAAGGAAACTCCTACTACCACTACCCTTAAGGCGCCTGTTCCCCCTAGCACCAGTACAAGTGGTAGTACAGCAACCAAGTGATTAGTGGGGTTAACCTTGGGTACTGAGATGGGTTCTGGCCTAGTCAGGACTGCAGCTCAGGTTGTGTTGGTCTGTGATGGTGGCATTGATCCTGCCACCCTACTGGTAAATCCCACTAACTTGGGCAAGTACAGAAAACAACCTTTGACAAATGGAAAGGAAGCAATAGCTTTCAGGGACACAAGGGCCAGTGTCACCATGGTGACAGAGAAACGTGTGTCCCCTGAATAGATCATACTTGGACAAATGTACCAAGTTACCAACGCTAGCAATGTCAGGACTGATCAATCCTTGGCAGTTGTGAATCTCAGCTGGGGAGGATTAACTGGCCCTAAAAGAGTTGTAGTATCTCCAGATCTACCTGTAGATTGTTTGTTGGGCAATGATTTGGAAACTTCAGCTTGGGCTGAAGTAGAGTTCAGGACTCATGCAGAAATGATGGGCATTTCTGCCAATGTCTTTGCTGTCACCAGGGCGCAGGCCAAACAGCTCAGCACTGAAGGAGAACTGGATCCTGGAAAAATGGATCAGGTGCCTCCTAAGAGAAGGAGCAGGAAGGGTAAGGAATTGCCCTCCTCTCAAACTCTCAGTGAAGATCAACCTCCCAAGGGAGATGATTTCAGTCCCTGTGAAGGAACTGTCCCAGAGGAACTTGGGCCTTACCAGGCAGAGTTCTTGAGGGCAGGGGGGCCTTCCAGGGCAGACTTGAGTTTGGAGCAGCAGAACTGTCCCTCTCTTGAACCCCTCAGACAGCAAGCTGCTGCTGAGGAAGCAGGAAATATCAGTGGGTCCCATAGCATCTATTGGGAAGAGGGAGTCCTGTATTCTGAAGGTAGAGACCCCAAACCTGATGCCACCAGGAGGTTGGTAATAACCCTGAGGTTCAGAGGGTTTCTCCTCTCCCTAGCACATGATATTCCTCTTGCAGGACACTTAGGGCAAAGCCAGACTTGGAACAGGCTTGTCCCTCACTTTCACTGGCCCCATATGTCTGAAGACACCAATGAGTTTTGTCGCTCCTGTGTCACTTTCCAAGCCAGTGTTAAGTCAGGTGGCACAACAAAGGCCCCCTTAATTCCACTTCCAGTGGTTGGTGGTCCCCTTTGAAAGGGTGGGGAGGGATTGACATTGTTGATCCCTTAAACCCTCCAACTGCATCTGGGCACAGTTACATCCTAGTGGTGGCAGACCATGCCACTAGGTACCCAGAGGCCTTTCCCCTTAGAACCACTACTGCTCCGTCTGGGGAATCTTTTCCAGGGTGGGCTTCCCTAAGGAGGTCTTAACAGACAGAGGTACAAACTTCATGTCTAGTTATATCACTGCCATGTGGAAAGAGTGTGGAGCAAACTACAAGTTTACCACACCCCTCCATCCACAGCGCAATGGGCTTATTGAAAGGGATCAACAAGACCCTAAAGGGTATGATCATGGGACTCCCAGAAAAGCTCAGGCGAAAATGGGATGTCTTACTACCCTTCCTTCTCTTTGCCTACAGAGAGGCTTCTCGGAAGGGGGTTGGCTACAGCCCATTTGAACCTCTGTTTGGACATCCAGTTAGGGGTCCAATGTGTCTAGTTATGGAGGGCTGGGAGCAACCTCTCAAACCTCCTAAACAGGATGTTGTGGACTATGTACTTGGCCTGCGTTCTCGCATGGCTGAGTACATGAAGAAGGCCAGCAAAAACCTTGAGGCCAGCCAGGAACTCCAAAAAGCTTTGCATGACCAAAAGGCTGTCTTGACTGTTTACCAGCCAGGCCAGAAAGTATGGGTGTTGGAGCCTGTGGCCCCAGCAGCTCTCCAGGACAAATGGAGTGGCCCCCACACTATCCTTGAGCAGAAGGGTGAGGTCACCTACTTGGTGGACCTAGGCACTCCCAGAAGTCCCCATAGGGTACTTCATGTGAGCCGCCTGAAACCTTTTGTGGAAAGGGCTGACATGAGCTTGCTCATGGCCACAGATGAGGGACAGGAGCAAGAGAGTGACCCTCTCCCTGATCTCCTCTCTCAGAACCCTGATGATGGGTCAGTCAATGGAGTAGCCTTGGCAGGCAGCCTCCCTCACCAGCAGCAAGCTGATTGCAGGCAAGTTCTCAATCAGTACACACACATGTTCTCCCTGACACCCAGTCAAACCACCTGGTGTACCCATGAAGTGGACACAGATGACAGCCTGCCAGTAAAGAGTAAAATCTACAGATAACCTGACCATATTAGAGACTGCATCAGGACAGAGGTCCAAAAGATGCTGGAATTGGGGGTCACCGAGCCTTCAGATAGCCCCTGGGCTAGTCCAGTAGTCCTGGTACCAAAACCTCACACCAAGGGTGGAGAAAGAGAGATGAGGTTTTGTGTGGACTACAGAGGCCTCAATGTAGTCACTAGGACTGATGCCCATCCTATTCCCAGGGCAGATGATTTCATAGATACTTTGGCCCCAGCCAAGTTTCTGAGCACATTTGACCTGACTGCTGGCCAGTCAGACTAGCTGGGGATGCCAAACCAAAAACAGCATTTTCAACCCCCAGTGGGCATTATCAATTTATTGTGATGCCCTTTGGTCTGAAAAATGCACCTGCCACATTTCAGAGGTTGGTGAACAAAGACCCAACAGGTCTGGAAGCCTATAGTGCAGCATATCTAGATGATATTGCTGTCTTTAGCTCCACCTGGGAGGATCACCTGGTCCACCTCAGGAATGTTCTGGAGGCCCTGCAGAAGGCAGGCCTCACTATCAAGGCCACCAAGTGCCAGATAGGGCAGAGCAAGGTTGTGTACTTGGGCCACCTGGTAGGTGGAGGCCAGGTTCAACCATTGGAGAGCAAAATTCAGACCATTATGGACTGGATTGCTCCCACTATCCAGTCTCAGGTCATAGCTTTCATGGGCCTGACTGGGTACTACAGAAGATGTGTCAAGGGATATGGGTCTATTGTGACTCCCCTGAATGATCTCACATCCAAGAAAATGCCAAAGAAAGTTCAGTGGACAGTAAGCTGCAAAAGGCATTTGATGACCTGAAGCAGGCCATGTGCACTGCTCCCATTCTGCAGAGTCCTGACTACTCTAAAACCTTCATTGTCCAGACAGACGCATCTGAGATAGGGGTAGGGGCTGTGTTATCTCAACTTAATGCAGAGGGCCAGGATCAACCATTAGCTTTTATCAGCAGAAGGTTGACCTCTAGGGAGAAACGTTGGTCAGCCATTGAGAGGGAGGCCTTTGCTGTGGTCTGGGCCTTGAAGAATCTGAGACCATACCCGTTTGGCATTCACTTAATTGTTCACACAGACCACAAGCCCCTCTTATGGCTTAAACAGATGAAGGGTGAAACCCCAAACTTTTGAGGTGGCCATTTCCCTACACGGGATGGACTACACAGTGGAACATAGACCTGGGAGTAACTATGCCAATGCAGATGGACTCTCCAGATATTTCCACTTAGAAAATGAAGTGTCAATTGGGCAAGGTTAGTCTCATCTCCTTTCGTTTGGGGGCGGGGGGTGTAGGAAAGTAGGATCTGCATGGATGGTACCACCCACATTTTGCTTGGTGTTATGTTGTTTCTGACTAGTCTGTGCTTTCTCCCTAAATTGGCTATGGTAAGTACTTAGGTACACCCCAGATTGGCTACTGGTGTACCCTTAAGTCCCTAGTATATGGTACCCAGGGCATCGGTACACCAGGGGTCTCTCATCGGCTGAAGAACAAGTTACTTACCTTCGGTAACGATATATCTGAAAGAAACACGTTAGTTATAGATTCCTTACCTTAGAATTACCCCCAGGTGTCAGACTGGATCCGGAAAGTTTTTTCGCCAGCAGTACCTCTGCGCGTTGGAAAGTGGCGTCGGTCGGCTCCGCGTCCGTCGTTGGCGTCGTGGTCGCCGGGATGACGTTGCGGTAGCTACTTAGACGCCGCCCTCGCGCGCTGACTTCAGTTCTTTCTTCTTCCGCGCCAGCCAGCGCAGATCCGGAGAGAGCGGTACCTCCAGTCACTTTTTGACTGAATTTTTTCTCGACTTTTGTCGACTTCTTGTTTGAGTCCATCGACTCCTGGTGCACGAGGGATGCCAGGCTTCAAGGCTTGCGGTTCCTGTACCTGACTGATGTCGGTTACAGATCCGCACCGCGTGTGTCTCTTTTGCCTGGAGCGCGACCACGACCCCAAGTCGTGCTCCGACTACCGGTCGATGGCGCCGAAGGCTTTGCGGGAGCGGTCCCGAAAGCTGCTTGAGCGTCGGCAGTCAGCTCCGCGCCGTTCGAGGTCCCGGTCGCGAGGGAGGTCGAGGGACGGGTCGCGGAGCCATCACCACTCGTCCAAGTCATCGAAGTTTTCGCACTCGGGGTTGGGTAAGTCGAAGCACAAAAAGAAGTCGAAGAAGCATAGTCGCTCTTCGACTTTTCCCCGTCGGTCGGCTGACGCGACGAGGGATGCGGGCGGTGCCCCTCCCGCAGCTCCGCGCGCGGAGCCCGAATAGTCGACTCCGGCCATCCCTCCCTTTCCGGGACCCGGAGCGACTCCCGCCCAGCTTCGTACGTTCTACGAGGCGATGCATGCCAACTTTGGGCGGCCCAGTCCCGCTGGCGCGCCTTTGGGCCCCGCAGACTCAGTTGGGGGGCCTAGGCCTTCTCCGCCGTCGGCTCCGGCCACAGCGCCGCAGGCCCCCCTTGGATCCAGGCCTGGATCTGGATCGGCGCCGGTTGACCTCATTACACCTCCACCGGCACTGCCTCCTACGGCACCGCAACCGACGCCGGTCGTGTCCCCGGCCGGCGTCGACCCCGTCCTCCATCCCGACGTGGACCCGGAGCCGGACCGACGTCGGCCGACGCCGGATCCGGCGCCGAGAGGGGTTTTTGTGCCCCTGTTCACTCCTGGGGTCCCTTTTCGGCCAGATTGGCAACCTGAGGAGGACTGGGAGGGGTCATGTGACCCTTTGACTGATCAGATGGAGTCTGAGCAGGACTGGAGAGAGGAACTGGGGGATGCCAGTGGTCTTGACACATCTCCTGACCTTGGCATGTTGTCTCCTCCTACCATGGCTACGGAGGAGGGAGCGTCATACGCAGTGGTGTTGCGTAGGGCGGCCGAGGCCCTCAACCTCGAGCTTCCTACGGTGGCGGTCAGGACTAACCTCCTGACAGAGGTGCTTCAGCCGGCAGCGAGCTCTTCGGAGCCCTTGCTGCTGTTCAATGAGGCCCTTACCGACGTCCTTTTGGGCACGTGGTCCAGGCCCAACACGGGGGCGCCCGCGGATAAGATGATTGCCCGACGCCACCGCCCGGCTCCGGGCGACCCCACTTTCTTCTCCCAACACCCCACCCCGTAGAAATTGGTGGTCCAAGCCTCCACTTCCAAGAGCGCATTCCCTACTGCCCCACCGGAAAGGGAATCCAAGAAGCTGGACCATCTTGGGAAGAAAATTTTCTCTTCCGCTAGCTTGGGGCTGCGGTCGGTAAACACTGCATGTCTATTGGGCCGTTATTCCCACTCTGTGTGGGATACGGTTGCGCAGGTGCTGCCTCAGTGTCCGGAGGAGGCCCAGACAGTGCTCTCCCAGGCTGTCGGGATGGAGGGATGCGGCTAAGTTTACCATCCGTTGTGGGCTGGATACCGGCGGACGATTTCCACGTCTGTAGCCCTTCGTCGCTACGCCTGGATGAGATCGACTGGCTTTTCAGGGGATGTCAGGACACCTTGATGGACATGCCTTTTGATGGCCGTCGCCTTTTTGGCGACAAAGCGGACAAGGCTCTAGAGCGTTTCAAGGACTCACGGGCTACGGCCAAGTCCTTGGGCCTCTCCAGCCGCCCAGCGCAGTCTGCTTTTCGCCCCTTTCGTGGCTACGGAAGGGGTGCCCCACTGCGTTCCGCCCAGAGCCACAGGCCACAGTAAGTTGCCCAACCTTCGCGCGGCCGGGGACGTGGGAACCAACGCCGTGGTTCAGGGGGCCAGCGGGCGGGCCAGTCCACCAACCCCCCCCCTCTGCAGCAGCCTCCAAACCCTCCTAGTCCGACCTTTCAGGCCCATCAAACGCCAGTGGGCGGCAGGATTCGCCATCACCTCCCCCACTGGCGCACCATCACGTCAGACAGGTGGGTTTTGCAAATAGTCCAAAGGGGCTACTCCCTCCCCTTCGAGGCTACCCCTCCAGCCATGCCAACTCAATACCACCGCATGTTGGAGGATCACCTGGGCCTTCTCCAACAGGAAGTTGCGGCTCTCTTGGCCAAGGGGGCCATCGAGCACGTTCCTGCCCCAGAAGTAGGTCGTGTTTGTTACTCCCACTACTTTCTGGTACCCAAGAAGGACAAGGGCCTGCGTCCTATCTTGGATCTCAGGAACGTCAACCGCTTCCTCCGGAAGAAGTTCAAAATGTTGACACTAGCTCAGGTCCTGTCTGCCCTCGACCCTGGAGACTAGATGGTAGCGTTGGACTTGCAGGATGCTTATTTCCACATCCCTGTCCTGCCGGCCCACCGGCGTTACCTACGGTTCGAGGTAGGCCACGAGCATTTTCAGTTTACTGTGCTCCCATTTGGCCTTACCAGCGCCCCTCGGGTGTTCACGAAAGTGATGGCGGTGGTCGCAGCTCATCTGCGCAGATCAGGGGTCCCAGTCTTCCCCTATCTCAACGACTGGCTGTTGAAGGCGGGCTCGCCCCAGGCTGTCGTCTCCCACCTCCAGACTACGGCCGACGACCTGCATTCGCTGGGGTTCTCCATCAATGTGCCGAAGTCGCACCTGATTCCCTCTCAGAAGCTCCTCTTCAGCGGAGCGGTTCTGGACACGACGCGGTTTCGGGTTTATCCTTCCGAACAGCGAGTCCGGGATATTTGGGCTATGATTCTGATCTTTCAGCCTCTATCCCGGATTTCGGTCAGGATGACCTTGAGGCTGCTGGGCCTCATGGCTTCCTGCTGGTCGATCATGCCAGGTGGCATATGCGGGCTCTGCAGTGGGACCTGAAGTTCCAGTGGGCGCAGCATCAGGGGAATCTGTCTGATTGCGTCCAGATCTCGGAGGGCACTGCACGACAATTGCAGTGGTGGCTCACGAACCAGGATTGGGTCAACGGCAGATCCCTCTCCCTTCTCCAATCAGAACACACAGTGGTGACAGACGCATCCCTTCTGGGATGGGGCGGCCACATGGGAGAGGCGGAGATCAGAGGCCTCTGGTCTCCAGCGGAGTCCGGGCTCCACATCAACCTTCTGGAGCTTGGGGTGATTCGTCTTGCACTCAAAGCATTCCTTCCCGCTGTCCGGGGAAAAGTAGTGCAGGTGTTCACGGACAACACCACCGCCATGTGGTACTGCAACAAACAGGGCGGGGTGGGGTGGGGTCGTGGACCCTCTGTCAGGAGGCCCTCCGCCTCTGTACATGGCTGGAATATCAGGGCATATCCCTGGTGGTTCAACACCTGGCAGGTTCCCTGAACGCCAGGGGGGACGAACTCAGCCGCAGGTGCATGATGGATCACAAATGGCGTCTTCACACGGAGGTGGTGCAAGGTCTCTTTCGACAGTGGGGAGAGCCTTGGTTAGATCTATTCGCCACCGATGAGTACGCGCAATGTCAGCAATTCTGCACGTTGGAATTACCAAGGCGGCACTCGCTAGGCGACGCTTTTCGTCGTGAGTGGAGTTGCGATCTGTTGTACGCCTTTCCGCCTATACCACTTCTGCCCAGAGTGCTAAAGAAGATCAAGCGCGACCAGGCCCAAGTCATTCTTGTGGCTCCGGATTGGGCACGAAGAGTCTGATATCCCGAGCTGCTCAACATGGCCATCGATCCTCCGATGAGACTGCCTCTTCGGGAGGATCTTCTGTCGCAGCAGCAGGGGACGGTCCTCCACCCGAACCTGTCCAGCCTCCACCTCCTTGCGTGGAGATTGAGCGGTGGCAGTTGACGTCTTTTGACCTGCCCCCCGAAGTTTGCGATGTAATCTTGGCAGCCAGGCGTCCATCCACTAAGACGGTATACGCCTGCCGGTGGAACAAATTTGTGGCATGGTGCACAGCAAAGGCTGTGGATCCCCTTTCTGCCCCTCTTTCTGAGGTTCTCTTGTTCCTCCTTTCTTTGGCCCAGCAGGGCTCTGCTCTGGGCACTATCAAGGGCTATCTTTTGGCCATCTCTGCCTTCCTTCGGCTTCCAGATCAGCCTTCTCTTTTCAAGTCCCCGGTGGTTAATCGTTTCTTGAAGGGCATAACTCATCTCTTTCCTCCTATTCCCTTCGTTATGCCCCAGTGGGACTTGAATCTGGTCTTGACCTACTTGATGTGCGCTCCCTTTGAGCCGCTTCACAACTGTCCTCTAAGACTTTTAACTCTTAAAACTGCATTCCTGGTTGCCATCACATCTGCCAGGAGGGTGAGTGAGCTCCAGGCTCTTTCATCCAAGCCTCCTTTTCTGTCTGTCCATCCGGACAAAGTAGTTCTCAGGACTCGTCCATCTTTCCTGCCCAAGGTTGTCACTGCCCTCCACATCGGGCAGACCATCACTTTGCCCACCTTCTTTCTGCATCCCTCAAAAGAGGAAGAGAGGCTCCACCGTCTGGATCCAAAAGGTGCGCTTTCTTTCTATCTGGATCGCACCAAACAGTTCAGGGTGGATGACCAACTCTTTGTTGGCTACGTGGGCGAAAAGAAAGGTCGGGCCGTACACAAGCGAACCATTTCTCGATGGGTCGTTTTGTGTATCAAAACCTGTTACTCCTTAGCAAAGAAGGAGCCTCCAGTGGGGCTGCGTGCCCATTCCACCATGGCGACGGCAGCCACTACAGCCTTGGGGAGAGGAGTTCATGTATTATGCCACTCAAGGGAGACCACTCAAACTGTGACTACAGGCCTGCCATTGCAGCCTGTGTAAGCTGGTGCTAGCACCACTTACAACAGATATGTTTGCTTATATCTGAGGACACTGCCTGCGCTTAAAATCTATAAGTCACCCCTAAGGCAGGCCTTACAATCCTGATGGCAGGGTGCTCGGTTCTAAGTGTGAGGGTGCCCCTGCATGAGCGGGACAACCCTACAGCCTTCGAAGTCCATTCTACTGGATTGTAAGTGCATCAGCCATTACGATATATAGAGTGGCCACGCGTCATTACTCGATGACCATCTCTAAACTGGCTGTAACAAACCCTGTCATGTTTGGTATCAAACATGTTGGAATCATACCTCCACACAACTTAAACGGTATGGGAGGTATGATTCCATGCACTATAAAGCTCCTCCGGGAGGCCCTCAGTGCTCCCGGTACCAATCTTCCAGAACCGGACAGCAAGCTAGGGCTGCTGCTGACCAGTGACATGTTTCTGCCCTCCTGCTGCTGAACCAAGCTCGAGCAGGGGAAGGCAGAACAATAGATATCCTGTCACAGGGAGGTGTGACCACCTCCCAGGCAGGGTTTAGTGTATTGGGGCAGGGTGGGGGCGCTTGCCAGCGCCACTGAGACTGCTTGAAGGGCATATTGGTGCTCTCCTTGCATACTCCAGTTCAAACCAGTTCAGGGAGCCATTGGCTCCCTCTCTGGTACGAAAACTGGACAAAGGACATGGGAGTATCCTCCCCATTGACCAACACCTCCTATGGGAGGGACCCCTGAATCGCCCCAACCCTTTCCTTAGGCTACTTAAGGGCTTACCTGTGGGTGTGTCCCTTGATTCGTCATGGGACAAGATTCAGATCAAGATACCACTTCATCTTCGACCGTCTGGGCACTCGGGACTTCGCTGGACTTTGCTCTCTGCACCAAGACTGCAACTGGGAAGACTCCTACTGCTCCTGGTCTCGTCGTCCTGCTTGTCTGCTGCAATGTCTGTGCCTGTGATCCATACAGGAACCTTTCAAGGCCTATGGACCTCCAAGAAATCTGAAGCAATTATCCCTTGGAGTGAAGGAATCACTCTCCAGCATCCACAGGCACCGCAACACAGTAGACCAGTTTGCTGATCCTGGGCTCCCGCGGACTCCGGAAGGTTCAACAACACAGGTGGTGGTTCTGCAACTCCCTCGAGGCCTGCACTGTACTCCCATCAAAGTTGAGGCCAGGATATCCCTCGTCGGAACCGCTGTGAGTAGAACCCCTGTGCACCGAGTCGCTGCAAAGCTTCATTTCATGACGCAACCGAAATGGTTGCCCCGACTGACTCGTACCAACGGGATCGGACACATCGAAAAGGTACTGTCTTTAAGTCTGTCGACGCTACATTTGACCCGCACTGAAGTGGTCGGCTGGAACTGTCGGACTCCGTTGTTTCAGTATCACAGTAGTCCCGGACGGAGCTACAGACTCAGAGAATTGTGTTTTGGCGTATTTCTACCAAGAGTCATCCTTTGACTCCAGTGGGCTCCCCTGATTTCTGGGGGCCTACTCCGACTCCCCTGCTTGTGGTGAGTCCCCTGGACTTTGCTGGTCCTGACTCTGCACCTTTTTGTTTTGCTTGCCACGTTGTTTGCAGTTGCCATAGCTTGTAGGTGCTCCTGGCGGACACCAACCACTCAACCCTCAACATCAGACATGGGAGAGCTTGTGATTGACTCCTGGTCTTTCACAGCGTCACCTGGTCCACACAGCTGCAGCTCTAAGGTCATCATCAACTCTCCTGTATCTCCTGACATCGGTGGGCATTCGTCTCCTGTGCCTCCTGGTCACTTCTGAGAGGCATAGACTCTGTCCCCTCTGCTTGCAGGTACTTCTCAACTTGAATCCACCTTTGGGGTCCACCGGACACTTTTCATCCTCTCCAGCAGCGGCATCTTCCTGAAGTCCTTCATTGAATTCGATAGTGGTTTCCGACGCCACTCTGCACCCATGGACCCGGCTTCCCTGGTGTAGGTATCCTGGTCCCTAGGGTATCCACTGGTGGGTTGGCTCTTCAACCCTCTGTCTTCCATGGGGTATCTTCAGGGTCCACTGGGAAAGGTCCTTCTTTAAAATTGCAACCGCAACGTACCCATTGACTTGAATTGAGCACGCGGTCGTGTTCCCACTCTGCACACGGCCTCAGTGGGGTTCCTGGTTTCTTACCTCGGGTGGTTCCCAGCACTTCTACGTCTTCTGGGTACAGTCTTGACTTGAGTTGTGGTTCGCATGCCACTATCTTAGTATATGGTTTGGTCTCCCCCTGGCGACCACTGTGTATTCGTGCTACTTACCTGTTTTTATTGCAAAGTATTATGTGCATTGTGTTATAGCTCCGGGTAGGAGATATTGTTGTGTGTTAGTGAGTGTCTTATAATAAATACCTATTTTCATAAATACACTGTGAGGTTTTTTTTCCACTTAACCTATACCAATAAGATTAGCATCTGGTAAAACAAGCTGCTTTACACTCCTTCTGGACTAAGCCTGAAGGCTGCCCTCCACAGCTACCACTTAGAGAGCTTTCTAAGGTTGTATAAGACCACTAAAATCACCATAAGGGTTGTCTGGGTTAGTGCAGGGTGCTACACTTACATAAGTGAGCACCATATACTAAGCCAGCCTCCTACACTGAGCGAAAGCTTCTGTACTGTTTTCACGATCCCTGAGGGGGTCAGGATTGTCATGTTCAGTGGTTGCCAGAAACCTTTCATTCCCTGGTAAGGTTAGGGGAGCTTACGGTGGCACTGTGAGCTAACTGGTCTATCGGCCGACATATCCTGCGGGGGTGTTCAGAATCAGTCTAGACACCAAGCACCTACTTTATGTTGCCGAACAAATATGCAGATTCTACAGATTAGTAGGAACTACACGACATGGCGCCGCCAACGTTGGTTGGGTTCTTTATTTAACGGTCAATCTGAGTAGTTCAGTCGTTCTTTCTCATTGATCCCTACTCAAATTTAGCCAGAGACGTCTGTGGTGGGAAGGGAAATCCGCCCCAGCTGATTTGTGATACCCTACGTATTGACTTTAGGTTATTCAAGCTTGGAGGATTAAAAGTTTCCCGCATTGTGCATACCATATCTCCATAAATATTTATTGAAATAAAATACCTTTTCTACTCGCACACTGTCCGTAAACGGAGAAGTGGGTGAGGACATCGAAGAGCAGGTAGTTGCTCTAAATATTACAGAAAATTGCAGACTGGCATTACTATGAAATTATTACAGCATGGCCTCCCACCAACGGGAGGAGAGGTTACCTTCGTGGCCGAGGCACATTAAGCATTCAGGACAGAGGTATTCTACTCTAGGGTTATATTCCCGCCTGCAGAAGCATGCACACGGTTGTTTCACTCTTACATTGAAGATGAACCACCTGAACAGTATTTCTCATACGTGGACCTAGAAGTCCCATCAACTTACCAAGAGCACATTAATTGGTTTAAAGGAGCCCTACTCCAAACCACACAAAACGTGAGACTTGGTCCGCTCAGCAAAGAAAGAGCGACCTGGCTGGTCTTAGCTTCCTATACATCGCATCCAGACATTGCTACTTTACCAGCAACCGGAATGGGTACACTTTCTAGAGATTTAGTAAAAATGTACAGAAATCATACACAATACATAATGAGAACATTGACAGTCCAACCTGCAAGGGCTCCTCAGGCTGCACAACCTCAATTGGCTACTAGAGGTATTAGCCCCCAAACACTGAACGCCGTTATGTGAAAAATTCCCACCAGCCGGGAGCACATCCTGTTCTGGATAGCACAGAAAACAGCACAGCTTGAAGCAGTTTTTCCCCATATGGGCCCGCAGGAAAAACACAGAATACTAACAGTTTGCTTGCCAATGGGGATGGCTCCCCTGATAGAAGATTGTGTTTTTCGGGGTACAATCTTCGCTGCCGTTTATACCAGAACTCATGGTACCCCTTCAACAGCAGTTATAGCAGATGTACTGAAACAAATACAGAATGAATACGGGGCAGAACCTGCCCTGGACCTGGGTATGAAACTAATGGGCAATTTTCTCCAGTTTCTGTAATTATGTTAAGTAACGAAGAACAAGTTACGAGGTGTAAGGCCTTGTAAAATTGTCGAAGTTGGGCAGGGGACGCTCTGACTCCCAGAAAGGATGGGAGGCGCGGAGTCGTCCCTGAAGCAGGCACCGGAGACGGAGCCTTTGAGCGATGACGCTCCGAGTCCCGCGTCACCTCAGCCAACTGACGGGGAGAAGACGAAGAGCGCTTGTGCTTCTTGGCTTTTTCTTGTGTTTGGACTTACCCGAAGACCTCGACAACTTGGAGTGCGACGAGAAGTGGGGGCTCCGCGAACGGCCTTGTGACCTACCTTTCGAACGAGACCGGGAGCGACACGGAGCCGACTGCCAGGCCTCCAACAATTTTCGGAACCGCTCCAGTAAAGTCTTAGGATTCATGGCCCGGCAGTCGGAGAATTACTTCGGGTCGTGGTCTCGCTGCAGACACAAGCACACGAGGTGCGGGTCTGTCACAGACATCATCCTGTGACAGGTGCCGCAGGGCTTGAAGCCGGTCCGGCATAGGGACATCCCTCTCACACCAGGAGTCGAAGACGCAAAAAAGACGTCAACAAAAGTCGCAAAAAGTTTGCTGAAAAATGGCTAAGTGGTAGCTGTCTCTGGATCTGCGCTAGGGTGGCGCAGGAAAACGAAAGAACTGACGTCAGCGCGTAGGGGCGGATTATAAGTAAGCACCGCGACGTCATCCCGGTGACTGCGATGAGGGACGTGGAGCTGATCGACGCCACCTACCGAAGCACAGGGGTATTGCTGAAGAAAAAATCTCCGGATCCAGACTGACACCTGGGGGAAATTCTAAGGTAAGGAATCTACAACGAAGTCTCTTTCAGATAGGGGAGGCAGCAGCAGTGGCTATACGCCACGCCTGAGGGACTTCCCTCCTGCACAAAAAAGGAGCGAGAGTTGCCTAAGATTATCAAAGAAAGATATACCTCATTAGGTAGAGATAATTTGGGAGCAAAACCTGGGAAACCAATAGTTTAGAGCAGTTCTGAAAAAGGATAACTAAGCAAGCACCCGATTCTTCCAATAAGAAATGGGACAATAAACAAAAAAATAAACAGAACAAAATAATCACGGGGTGGATCTTCTCAACAGGAACACACCGAGAGAAAATACAATTTGAGACATCCTGACAATATTAGGAAGCCTGACAAGTATCAGGATACTGATACACGTCCCTCTTGTTATTTTCAGGAGTCATTCGAAAAACATTCAGAGAGAAACGGACGGTCAGAGCACAGATCCGAAGAGCGAGTCAAGCCGAAAAGGGAGACACATCGCACTTCGGACTACATCATTAAACAGAAGGACAAACAAACGACTTCTAAACCAAAATTTAAAAAGAAAAAGGTAGCAGGGATTCAAATTAGAAATGCCCAGGCTACTGAGGACTCTGCTTCTGAACTGGGAATGGGTAGTGGACGATGCTAGACAGCGCGGCAGAATTCACAATAGCACGTCGGAACCTGATGGATTATCTGGCAGCAGTAGCGCTGAGTGAGCATATCACAGTGGAAATACCTGATACAAGGTTAAGTGTCCCACATCGTTGCACAAGTTACTAACTTGTGTAACGATATATCTGTAAGAGACAGTAGTTAGTGACAGATTCCTTACCTTAGAATATCCCCAGGCGTCAGGCTGGATCCGGAAAGTTTTTGCGTAGTAGTACCCTTGCGCGTCGGTAGGCGGCGTCGTGCGGCTCCGCGTCCGTCGTCGGCGTCGTGATCGCCGGGATGACGTCGCGGGCAGCACTTAGGCGCCGCCCCTGCGCGCTGACGTCAGTTCTGTACACGACTTTCCGCGCCAGGAACGCAGAGCCATGCAAGAAGCTGACATAGGTGTCTGAAAAATACTAGGGCCCTGAAAGGGATGTCCTTAACCCTAGAAATCAGTTCGCAGAACGGGGAGGATGGGTGGGCGGTAAGGAATCTGTCACTAACTACTGTCTCTTACAGATATATCGTTACACAAGTTAGTAACTTGTGCATCTGAAAGAGACACGTTAGTGACAGATTCCTTACCTTAGAATAGATACCCCAGCAATACCAACCCCGGTGGTGGGTCTGCGAACAAAGATCAGACAAGGAAGTCCTGGAGGACAGAACGGCCAAAGAAGCCGTCCCTCCGGACCTGACTGTCAAGGCAGTAATGCTTTGTAAACGTGTGCAGCGAGGCCCACGTAGCTGCCTGACAAATAACCGGCAGCGGAACACCGCGGCCCAAGGCCGTGGTAGCAGCCGTTGCCCTGGTGGAATGGGCACGCAGCCAACAGGAGGCTCCTTCTTAGCCAAAGAATAGCAGGTCTTGATGCACAAGGTAACCCAGCAGGAGATGGTCCTCTTGTGCACCGCCCGACCTTTTTGGCGCCCACGTAGCCAACAAAGAGCTGGTCATCCACCCGGAAGTGTTTTGTGCGGTCAATATAGAAGGAGAGCGCACGTTTTGGGTCCAGACGGTGGAGCCTCTCTTCCTCTCTGGAAGGATGCGGAGGCGGAAAGAAGGTGGGCAAAGTGATGGTCTGCCCAATATGGAAAGCAGTAACCACCTTTGGCAAGAAGGACGGACGCGTCCGAAGAACAACCTTGTCTGGATGAACAGACAGAAAGGGAGGTTTGCAAGATAGAGCCTGGAGCTCACTCACCCGCCGAGCGGAGGTGATGGCCACCAGAAAGGCTGTCTTCAGAGTCAGAAGACGAAGAGGACAGTTATGTAGAGGCTCAAAGGGAGCGCACATTAAAAAGGTAAGAACCAAGTTCAAGTCCCACTGAGGCATCACAAACGGAACAGGAGGGAAGAGGTGAGTAATGCTCTTTAAGAACCTGTTAACAACAGGGGACTTGAAAAGGGAGGGCTGATCAGGGAGCCTGAGGAAGGCCGAGATAGCACAAAGATAACCCTTGATGGTACCCAGGGCAGAACCCTGTTGGGCCAGAGAGAGAAGGAACAGAAGGACCTCAGAAAGAGGGGCAGAAAGGGGATTCACAGCCTTTGCTGTGCACCATGCCACAAATTTGTTCCACCTGCAGGCGTATACCACCTTAGTGGAGGGACGCCTGGCTGCCAGAATCACATCACAAACTTCGGGAGGCAAGTCGAAAGGAATCAACTGCCGCCGCTCAATCTCCACGCAAGCAGGTGTAGACTGGACAGGTTCGGGTGGAGGACCGTCCCCTGCTGCTGCGACAGAAGATCCTCCCGAAGAGGCAGACGGATCGGGGGATCTACGCTCATATTGAGTAGCTCGGGATACCAAACTCTTCGAGCCCAGTCCGGAGCCACAAGAATGACTTGGGCCCGGTCGTGCCGAATCTTCTTCAACACTCTGGGTAGAAGTGGTAAAGGCGGAAAGGCGTACAACAGACCGCAACTCCACTCGCGACGAAAAGCATCGCCGAGCGAGTGCCGCCTTGGAAATTCCAACGCGCAGAACTGATGACATTGCGCGTTCTCTTCGGTGGCGAATAGATCTAACCAAGGCTCTCCCCACTGTAGAAAGAGTCCTTGCGCCACTTCCGAGTGAAGACGCCATTCGTGATCCATCATGCACCTGCGGCTGAGTTCGTCCGCCCTGGCGTTCAGGGAACCTGCCAGGTGTTGAACCATCAGGAACATGCCCTGATGTTCCAGCCATGTCCAGAGGCGCAGAGCCTCCTGACAAAGGGTCCAAGACCCCACCCCGCCCTGTTTGTTGCAGTACCACATGGCGGTGGTGTTGTCTGTGAACACCTGCACTACCTTCCCTTTGACAGAGGGAAGGAATGCCTTGAGTGCAAGTCGGATCGCCCGGAGCTCCAGAAGGTTGATATGGAGCCGGGACTCCGCCGGAGACCAGAGGCCTCTGATCTCCTCCTCTCCCATGTGACCGCCCCATCCCAGAAGGGACGCGTCCGTCACAACTGTATGCTCTGGCTGGGGAAGGGAGAGGGATCTGCCCATGACCCATTGCCGGTTCGAGAGCCACCACTGCAACTGTTTTGCAGTCCCCTCCGAGATCTGGACGTGATCGGACAGGTTGCCCTGGTGCTGCGCCCACTGGAACTTCAGGTCCCACTGCAGAGCCCGCATATGCCATCTGGCATGATTGACCAGCAGGATGCAGGAGGCCATGAGGCCCAGCAGCCTCAGGGTCATCCGTACCGAAACCCAGGATAAAGGCTGAAAGATCGGAATCATAGCCTGAATATCCCGGACTCGCCGTTCGGGAGGATAGGCCCGAAACTGCGTTGTGTCCAGAACTGCTCCGATGAAAAGGAGCTGTGGAGAAGGAATCAGATGCGACTTCGGCACATTGATGGAGAACCCCAGCGAGTGCAGGAGTTCGGCCGTAGTCTGGAGGTGGGAGACGACTGCCTGGGACGAGCCCGCCTTCAGCAACCAGTCGTCGAGGTAGGGGAAGACTGAAACCCCTGCCCGGCGCAGATGAGCTGCGACCACCGCCATCACTTTCGTGAACACCCGAGGGGCACTGGTAAGGCCAAAGGGGAGCACGGTGAACTGAAAATGCTCGGGGCCTACAGTGAACCGAAGGTAACGCCGGTGGGCCGGCAGGACGGGGATGTGGAAATATGCGTCCTGCAAGTCCAACGCTACCAACCAGTCTCCAGGGTCGAGGGCAGTCAAGACCTGAGCGAGGGTGAGCATCTTGAACTCCTCCTTCCGGAGGAAGCGATTGACGTTCCGGAGGTCCAAGATAGGACGCATGTCCTCCTTGTCCTTTTTGGGCACCAGAAAGTAGTGGGAGTAGCAACCACGCCCTACTTCTGGGGTCGGAACACGCTCGATGGCCCTCTTGGTCAAGAGGGCCGTGACTTCCTTCTGCAGAAGTACCAAGTGATCCCCTGACATGCGGTGGAATTGAGGTGGCATGGCTGGAGGGGTGGTCTCGAAGGGGAGGGAGTAGCCCCTTCGGACAATGTCCAAGACCCACCTGTCCGAGGTGATGGTATGCCAGTGGGGAAGGTGATGGCGGACCCTGCCCCCTACTGGCGTGCTGTGCACCTGAAAGGAAGGACTAAGAGGGCTTGGAGGCCGCGGACGGGTTGGAGGTGGTGGCCTGACCCGCACGCTGGTTGCCCGATCCGCCACAGCAGAATCCACGTCCTCGGCCACGCGAAGACGCCTGCTGCGCGGGCCGGTGGCTGGGCTGCTGACGTGATGGGGCGCCCCTACCGTGGCCACGATAGGGGCGAAAAGCAGAAGTCAGCGGAGGGCGTGTAGCAGAAAGGCCCAGGGACTTGGCAGTAGCCCGTGAGTCCTTAAAGCGCTCCAACGCATGGTCTGCTTTGGACCCAAAAAGACCGACTCCATCAAAGGGCATGTCCATGAGAGTATTCTAGACATCCCCTGAAAAACCAGTGGTTCTCAGCCAGGCGTGGCGTCTCAGCGCCACCGTCGTTGCAATAGACCTGCCCAGCGAGTCGGCGGTATCAAGGCCACATCGTATCGTGTATTTGGCCGCATCCCTTCCTTCCGCAATGGCGCGGGAAAGCAGTGTCTGGACCTCCTCAGAACACTGGGGCAAAACAGTCGCCACCGAATCCCACAAGGAGTGGGTATATCGGCCCAAAAGACAAGCGGTGTTGATGGACCGCAAGCCAGCACTGGAGGAAGAAAAACCCTTCTTCCCAAATTGAACAAGGTGTTTGGATTCCCTATCCGGAGGGGCGGTAGGGAAGGCGGTTTGGGAAGCGGAGGCTTGGACAACCAAGCTCTCAGGAGTGGGGTGGACAGAGAGAAACAGGGGGTCGCCCGGAGCTGGGCGATGGCGTCGGGACACGTTCCTATCCACAGGAGCCCCTGTGTTGGGCTTGGACCAGGCGCCCAAAAGAACGTCAGTGAGGGCGTCGTTAAACGGCAGCACAGTCTCCGTAGAGGAGGCTGCCGGCTGAAGCACCTCTGTCAAGATATTAGGCTTGACCGCCACAGTAGGGAGTTGGAGATGTAAGGCCCCAGCCGCCCTACGCAACACCGTTGCAAAATTGGCTCCCTCCTCCGTAGCCACGGGAGGAGACAGCATGCCAGTGTCAGGGGAAGTATCTAGACCACTGGCATCCCCTAGACCCTCTGTCCAGTCCTCATCGTACTGACACTGCTGTGTCAGAGGGTCATCAGACCCCTCCCAGTCCTCCTGGTCCTCCTCTGGTTCAAAATAAGGAGGAGGAGGGACATTTGGGACCCAAGGTCCCATCGGCGCCGGAACCGGCGTCGAGCGACGTCGGTCCGGGTCCATGTCCGGAGCCGGAAGGAACTGGGGAACGACGCCGCCCGGAGCCCCAGGCGGCGTCGAGAACGGCACCGGAGACATCGGCGCCGGCGGAGGTGTCGTTAGGTCGACCGGCGTCGATGGGGGTTGTGGAGCCGGGATCGAGGCCGGGGCCGGAGCCGGGATCGAGGCTGGAGGCACGGGCGACGCCGGGGCCGGAGCCGTTGGCGACGCCGGAGCAACCCCATCAGGGCCCGCGGGGCCCGAAGGCGCACCGGAGGGACCTTGAGGCCCGAAGAGGCGGGCCATGGCCGACAGGAATACCTGTATTTGGGCCGGATCCGCCCCCGAACCCGGGAAGGACGGGTATTGCGGGGGCGACTCCACAGGCATGTCCGGGGCCGCGGGGACGGTGCCGGGAGGGGCCTCAGCCGAGTCGCGAGACCGGCGAGGCGAAGTCCTAGAGCGACGATGCTTTTTGGACTTTTTGTGTTTGGACTTACCGGACGAAGAAGACTTCGATGCCGACGACCGGTGAGGACTCCGCGATCGACCCCTGGACCTCTCACGCGACCGGGGCTTGCGCGGAGCCGAATGCCGGGCCTCGAGGAGCTTTCGAGACCGCTCTCGCAAAGCTTTCGGGTTGAGGGCCCGGCAGTCGGAACAAGACTCCGTGTCGTGGCCTCGGCCGAGGCAGAAGAGACACTCCCGATGCGGGTCTGTGATGGACATCATCCGAGCACAGGCGCCGCAACGTTTAAATCCGGGCATCCCTACGACACCTTGAAGTCGATTCGAAGAAAAAACAGTGAAAAAATTCACCCAAAAAGTTAGTAAAAAAAAATGACTAGGGCACTGCTCTTCCCGTATCTGCGCTTGCTGGCGCGGAAAAAGAAGAACTGACGTCAGCGCGCAGGGGCGGCGCCTAAGTGCTGCCCGCGACGTCATCCCGGCGATCACGACGCCGACGACGGACGCGGAGCCGCACGACGCCGCCTACCGACGCGCAAGGGTACTGCTACGCAAAAACTTTCCGGATCCAGCCTGACGCCTGGGGATATTCTAAGGTAAGGAATCTGTCACTAACGTGTCTCTTTCAGATTATACGAAATAATGCTCCAAATGGAGGGGACATACTGAGGCGAGTGAAGGGTCTCTTTTTGGAGAACCTGACATATGGTTACGACATTCTTTTGGCTGAAAAGGATTGGCCACCTGAGTTCGCAGTAGAGTACCCAATGGGGGAAGTCGTAATTTTACCTGCATTCTCCGACCTCATACCAGAATCAGTTAAAAATTCATAAACGCAGGAGTGGGAGTTAGCGCTAGCTCCTGCACTTTACTGCAATCATGTTGGGTGGGATGATGAGTAACCTCATCATGAAATCCCATTAATATCTATTCCTCAACCACAGAGACAATACCCAATAAAGCACGAAGCAAAGAAACAAGTCAGGGAGATCTTAGATCAACTTGAGTACCAGGGTGTGATCAGGGCCGGTCCTAGGACTTTTGGGGCCCTGGGCGAAAGGGAAGATGTGAGGCCCCTCTAATTTGCGACATCCAGGGCCGGCGTTAGTGCCGGTGGCCCTCGGTGCGACAATGTTTGTTGGTGCCTCGCCAATTAGCTCCTTCGCTATCAATTCCCTCACTACCACCCTTTAACATTGCTCCTCAAGTTATGCTTTGTAGATTTATTCTATGCAGATTTATAAAACACATAGCCGCCCTGAGGGCTTCCCAGTGCTGCGTGAGTCACCGTGTACACTAGAGGGATTCTGAGGCGGTACATGTCTAGGGCTAGTGGGGGTAAAGCCATGTTTTAAGCATTTTTCTGAATCGGGTCTCGTTCATTTAGTTTCTGAGCTCAGCGGGCATAGCATTCCAAAGCTTACGGGTCAAATGCGAGAAGGATACATGCCCCCCAATCTGATCCTTTGGACCTTTAGCAATCAAGCATTGGAGGATGTTAAGGTCCTGCTAGGAGTGTAAGGTACCAGAAGAGCCACTATCAAGGAGGGTCCATCATAGTTGATTCCCCTATGCGCCAAGTAAAGTGCCTTGAATTCTACCCTTTCCTCCACTCGAAGCCAGTGCAATCTTTGCTGAGGTATGTTTGGGAAGTTTGAGGATAGTTCTTGCTGCCGCACTTTGGACTAACTGGAGTCTCTTGGTAATATATTCATTTCATTTCAATTTGCTTTATTTCGATTAAATCAATCATAAAAGCCATTTGCCGCAAGTTACAGTGACCATAAAAACAGAGATGATAGTATTCATTAATATTCCCAAAATCAGACCAACAATTCATGAATTGACAACACTATACACATTTTACAATAGAAAAATATCTAAAATACAATAAAAAGCTAAAACTTTTGATCTTAAAACTAGTAAAATCTTTGTTTGTTTTTAAGAATACATATAAAATCTTATTGTTCCTATTCAATCCTTACAAAAACTCTGGTTTTACTTCATAAACTTCTTACTATATGCTTAATTAGGTAAGGTCCCTGAAATGGGATATCTCATCCTCAGCGCTACCCAGGGGCCTGATCAACTATGTTTTTTAAAAGTTTGCACGAATTCTCCATGACCAACCTAAAAATTTAGCAATAGCTATTACATATAGCTCATTAGTGTTGGTCTTAATAATGCGTAATATATTCAGTTGAGCCCATATACAGGGAATTCCCATAGTCCAAGCAGGAAAGAATCAGCACTTGGACCACTATTCTCCTAGATTGTGTAGGTAGGAGGTCTAGGATTTTCCGTAGGGTTCTGATAAGGCCAAAGCAAGATGCTGTACATTTTTTTACTTGGGCCTCCATAGATAGAGAGCTATCCAACCACATACCTAAGATCGTAATGGGGGAGGAAGGGAGATTGGCGGTGCCCCCAGGCACTCTGGCCATCCGAGGGTTGTTTGCGGTGTTGGCTTGTTTCCTAAAATCATCAGCTTGGTTTTGTTTCCCTTCAATTTAAGTGAGCAGTTAGCCCAATATCATGCAACTTTCTTTAAACAAGGGTTAGTTGTTGTTGTAAACCTGTTCCCAGCTAAAGGGAGACTACCAGTTGGGTGTCGTCAGCAAAGGAGACCATCAACACCTAAAATTCCTTAACGATGTCTGCCAATGGACTCAAATAAATGTTGAAAAGTGTAGGCCTCAATGCAAAGCCCTGCGGAACCTCACACTTCAAAGGGAAGACATCTGAATAGTAGGGAGGATCGCAAATTTGAAAGGACTTTTCTTTTAGGAACGAGGAAAGCCAGGTCATAGCACCATTTTCTATTCCTATTTCACTCATCCTGAGCACCAGAGTCTCGTGGTCAACATTGTTGAACGCTGCCCACAGGTAGAGAAGGATAATGGTCGGGGAACCTCCTTTGTACAGCAATATTTTCAGCTCCTCTGTTATTGCTAATAATGTGGTTTCCATGCTATGTTGTGGACGGAAACCAGTCTGAGTTGAGTTAAGAAGAGAGTTCTCCTGCTGGAACAGGTAGCGGTTTTGAATGATATGTTTTTCTAGTACCTTCCACATGGCTGGAAGCAAGGAGATAGGTCTGTAGTTCACAGGACATGAAGGTTCAAGGTTGGGTTTCGTTAGCAGAGGTTTAACCACTGCTTGTTTTCAAGTTCAGGGAACTACTCCAGTGGAAAGGGATAAATGGAGTTCAAGAAGTGTGGTGAGAATATCTTGTGCTCCTTGTAGCAGAATATGAGGTGATGCCGGGTACACAGCGGATCCCGATTCAACTTTGCTAAATAATGCTGGGAGTGACTCCCGTGTGATAGGGGGGAGTTTGAGATACATGTCGTCTCCTCATGCAGAACATGTGTCTCTGGCTGAATAGACAAGGCTTTTTTGTCTGTTGTAAGTTACTGTAGATAACAGAAACTTTATCTTGGAAGTACACTGCAAGTTTGTTGCAGGGTGCTACTGTAGGGGTAGGTAGCGTATTTTTATCTTTTGGAGTAGTGAGTGACTTAACACTACGGAAAAGTTCCCTCGGGACATTGACTATATTCATCATTATAGCTTCGTAGTATGCTGCCTGTGCCTTTTAATTTCCTGATGGAAATGTCCAATAGCCATCCGGTAGGAGAGTTTTAGGTTTTTTAGGGAGATTAGGTGGGCGGTTAAGCATGGTGCTGATTTCTCTTTATTTCCATTCTTTATAGTAGTGATAGGAATTGTTTCATCTAGTGAGTCCTTAATCCACTCTTCAACTATGGAATTTGCTGCCGAGGGATGTTTACACATGGCCGGTTCTTTTGAGGCTATGGAGGTCATTCATATTTCTTTATTCAGTTTTGACCAGCGTCGTCATAGGCTGATTATGTTCTTATTGCAGTAGCAGCCGGTGTCAGAGGAGAGGGGAAGGGCCAGGGGAAGAGACAACAAACAATTAAAAAAGGATTAAAAAAAGAACGTACCTGCCGCCCCCCGCATCGCCATCTTTTGCTACTCTCGGGCCTCCACTGCAGGCAGTGTCTCCCAGACTCCCCTGCGGCCAATCCTGAAGCTGCTCTCACCCAGGGGAGCAGCTTCAAGATTGGCCTGAGCAACGATGATTTGCGCTCCCAAGGGGACTGGGAGCATGTGCTTTGCTGTCTCAAACCCAGCAAAGCAGCTAGGGTGCAGAGAGCATTAACGCTCATGATGGTTGGCCGGTCTGAGACAGCCAGCCAAATTGTCCTGCTCACTGATAACAGTGCACACCACTCTGAATGTACTACAAGATTATGTGAGTGCAAATAATGTTGTGGCCAGAAGTTGATTAACAAAGGCTACCCTATGACTCACTGTAATAATCCTTGGTCGTGTTTTTAACAACTGTAATGTAAGGTGTGTTTAATGCCCTGTTACAATAAAAAAGATAAATAAATTTAAAAAACAGTGCACACCCCTCCCCTTGGACAACTGTTGCCCCCCCTGGCCCCGCCCCCCAGACTCACGTAAACAAAATAAAACTATAATAAACGCAGGGTTATTATGGTTTTATTTTTATTTATTTTTTTGCGCTGCTGGCAGGGGTCGACGCTCCTCCCCAAAGCGGAGGAGCTTCCTATGTCTTATTTTCCAAAGGGGATGGGATACCCTCCAGTGTGAATGAGATCAGGGCATGGTCTGTCCAGGTCATCGGACATGGGTTTCCAATTTTTATGTTAGTGTAATTTCTAAACACTGGATCTAGAAGATGTCCTTTGTCATGGGTCGGACCTGCTACTCTTTGGGTGAGCTGCAGACAGCCTAGGTCATGTAAGCTGCCTGACACCTTGGGGTTGTTGATTTCATCCACATGAACGTTGAGATCCCCTAGGAGAGTGAAATTTGGTTTTCGATGACAATGCTAGCTACTATCTCAGGTAAGGCTTCTTCAAACTTAGTACATGTGCCTGGAGGACTATAGATTAGTAACCCTGAGAAGGAAGCAGTGGGTGACAAGTTTATAGTAAAAGAGAAATTCTCAGAGTCTGGGATAGACAGGGAATAAAATCTACATCTATGTGTGTCTTTTAGGATGATAGTGATACCCCCACGGCTTTTGTGAGCGCAGTTTTTCCTACATATTTGATATCCCGGGGGAGCACTTGATTGATGTCTAGTTTAGAGATGTCATGTAGCCACATTTCTGTTAGGAACAAGACATCCAGTTGTTCATCATCCATTAGTGTTAGTAGCTGAAACTTATGATGGGACAGGGATCTACAATTGATAACTGTGAGGTTCCATTTTATGAGCCCAGGTATTTTAGCTCTGACTTCTCTGGATTGCTAATCGAAAAACTACAGAGGGAGCAGCTCAAATCCCCGTTCCCTGGCCGTAATGGGAACAGGTGAGCAGGGAAGGTTTAGGCAAGAGTGAGTATAGGGATTGAGCTGAATAAGTTACCATCTTTGTGGGGATTCAGGTAGGGTTCCTCGGCCCTGGTCCCATTCGGGCGCGGATGAGCAGAGACGGGCTTGCCTTTGGTGCGTCTTTGGCATGTGGAAGGGGTAGTGGCCTTTAGAGTGACAGAATCATTCCTATTGTCCTCTTCACACTTACACTTTTTCCACCCACATCTTTCTGAAATCTTCCATCTACATATTTCAGCCCTCCTCTTTCTTTTCTGAACTCTCTTTTCACTTTCTCCTTCTGCACATATTCTCTTGCATCTGCTTCACTTTACTATTCTCCACCACAGACACACAACACAGCCATTCACTTATGAACACTGTATTTCCATTTGGCCGGTCAATTTTCAACAGGCGCTTTGTACCTCCTTCGCACGCTTTTACACATAATTACAAGTACAATTAGTACATGCCACCATTGCCCTCTGCCCTCCACAGAGGAGCCAAACAAGATTGGTTGAGCAGGTATTCTAAACACTTTTGTGACCCACTGGCATTCATTGTGAGAACTGCGCACTACCTTTAGACTCTACTCCAGGGCTCTCAATCATGGCCCATTTTACTCACTCGCCCACAACCTGATCTAGCACAAACACCTGTAAGTGAGTGGATAGTATGCAGAACAATAGGTTATGTTGTATAGCAAAAATATAGAAAAAAATATGCAGGGAAAACGAACACACTTAGGGAAGTAAATTAGGCAAGACATGGAAATTTAAATAGGAGCAACCTCATTGTCATGATTGACATTGGTTATTGTAATGTTTTTTACAGTCATTGTTGAGACATCCATCACTGTTTGGCACTGTAAAGCATATCAAAATGGAGCACAATATAGACTCCTTTCAAAACCCTACCGTTTAATGAATATTTTTACCTGCCCTGGGCCTCACTGCATAATGTAGTGATATGAGGCCCTGGAGAAGGCCCCTCTCCTGCACCTCACAGCGCTGGATAATGAGCGGCAAGCCCCGGAGAGCCCCCCCACCACACACTAGACCTCATCGCAGCAATGATCTAATGCTGTGTTGCCAAAGGTCGGGTGGCCCCTCTCCTGGGCCTCGCAGCGCTCGAAACCCAGGGTAGGGAAAAGCATTCAATAAAAGGTAGAGCTGAACCAAAGCATGGTGGGTAGTGTAAAGAACCCCCAATAATTTGGACCAGCTCTGTATTCACATCCTTTGCAGGGTAAAACACTGGTCGATATCTCAACAAAGACAGTCCACAACATCAAGCTGCTCCATGAGCTGCGAGGCCCAGAGGAGGGGGTTTCAGCCACTGGGCATCACAGCCGTAGTGTAGCACTGTGCAGCCCAGAGTGGGTGGCTCCCTGCACTCGGCCTCACACCACTGGATATTGGCTGCCTGGCCCAGGCAAGGGGGGCCAACTCCTGGACTTCACAGCCATGATCCAGTGCTAAGGGGCAGGGGAGAGTGGGGAACCCTTCCCTGGGCGTTGAAGCTACAGAAATGTTTTGATGATAAAGACTGTAGTGAGCCCTGCCTTGCTGGCTGCTCCCTCCTCCACTGACCCATCTCTCCTCATCTAATTCACACGCTATTGCATATATTTACAATTACAATTGCCATGTTACCACTGCTTTATGTGCTCTGCAGAAGGCTAAGCATGATTGGATGAGCACGTATTCTAAACACCTCTGTGACCCACTGACAGCCCCTTGTGAGAACTTCCCACAGCCTTTATACTCCAC
Source organism: Calotriton arnoldi (assembly GCA_963921515.1). Lineage (NCBI taxonomy): Eukaryota > Metazoa > Chordata > Amphibia > Caudata > Salamandridae > Calotriton > Calotriton arnoldi. The sequence goes on along the minus strand of CAWUFW010001866.1, from coordinate 1,429,304 downwards.
TTCAATGGCCTCAAGTATGGTCCACTACAAACACACACCCTCAACCTGAACTCACACAGACGTCTATGAGCAAGTCAGTTCACCGTAGGCACAGTACAAGATTGATACGCGGCATTAAAAAAAACACATTAAAACAAAACCCAGAAAAAATGTAGTACTCTTAGAGAAGCAAATTAAGCATGTGCGAAATATAAATAGGAGCAACCTCACTGGCATGACTGACATCTACATCATTGGATATCTACCAGTGTTTTGCCCTGTAAAAGATATCAAAGTAAAGCACAATATAGATGTCTTTCAAAATCAGATTTTAATTACTGCAGGGCCTGAAGCCCAGAGGCACCAGCCTCACTGAAAGCCCTAACCCTGGGTGCCGCTCACCTTGCTTTGGCTCAGCACTGCCTTTTAATGAATGCTTTTACCTGCCCTGGACCTTGCAGTTCTCTCCTGGGCCTCATGGGGATAGATCATGTCTGCAATGAGGCTTAATGTAGGGGGCCCCTCTCTCCTGGGCTTGGCACCCATCATCCGGGGATGCCAGGCCCAGGGGAAGGGCCCTTTGCCGGAGCTTTGTAGCAATACATTATGACTGTGCGGCCCCAGGATATTCAGTAACACGAAGGGCTGTACAAAACCAAAGTAAACAGCATAAACCCAGAGTCAGGGCTTTCAGGTCCCTCTGGGTTTCAGGCCACGTAATAATTAAAATCTGACTTTGAAAGAAGGCCCTGTCGCTCTGTATTGATGTCCTTTACAGGTCAAAGCACTTATGCAAATATGGACAAATTATAAAAGCCCCTGCAAAGAAGCTGTCCTAGATCAACAGGAGACCTACCCCAAAAAATATAGTGAAGCTAACCAGCATTTCCCAGACTGAGTTAATGGTTAAACTTCATGTGGCTATGGCCCAGAGGACTCCCTAGTAGTCGATCGTCAATTACTTTGTACAACCCTCAAAGCTCTTAAGATGCTTTCTCCTAACACCCATAAACCTTTTCCAGGCCCTCATAGCTGCCATGTTTCCCAGGTCCATGCATGATGTGCTGTTCCAGTCCAGGTTTTTTCTTTGATTTCTGGGGCTTGTTGTCTTGCTTTTTAATGGCATAAACACAACTACAAAGACCAGAAATCAAAATAAAAACTTGGGCTGTAGCAGCACATCCTGCATGGAACAGGGAAATTTGTCAGGTGGCCCCTTAGTGACATTCAACCAACCTCCAAGCCAGCCTGTTCTCGCCCGACGCCATTTGATATTAAAATTTTATTGTGTGTTAGAAAAAAAATGACATGCTATAGCCTTTCCTTTTACATCAGCAAGATTGTCACATAGACCAATTTGTAAAGTCCTCTCACTTTGCACCCAGAGAAAAGAAAACAATCTCTATGTTAAAAGAATAGGCAGCAATTTGTCAGAACACATCCCCTGACATTTGACATCTGTCTTTGAAATTTACAGGCATCTTTATTGCTCATTCACCTTCGGAACTCCAGCATTTTAAAGTTGGGGATACTGCTGCTGCCCCCCTCACCACCCGCACTCCTACTTCCAGCACCTATATCCTTCTTTGTCTCCTATACGGCCCACTCTTATGCATGTCCCTTATTTCTTTACACTTTTCCTCGCCTCCTCCTGGTCTAAGCACACTGTTTCCCCATAGTGACAGTGTGTTGCTGTTATTCAGTTCTCTCCATTATCCCCTTTGCTCCCCTCTCTCAGCCTCCCTCCAACATCTTGTCTCTTGATCACCTTTCTCCTCTTAACCCATACTGTCTCACATTTGAAGTCTTCCCATTTCCCCTCCATTGCTATATTTTATCTTCACACTTTCGCTCCGCACTCTCCTATCCACTTATCTCCTAAAGGGCAGGGTAAAGTGCACTGCAGACCCAGATGTCAACACACACAACAAATGTGACAACATAAAAGCAATAATTTAAAAGCATCGTTATTGCTCCTTTACCTTTGAAACAACAGCAGGGTTATTTAGGGGGTGCTGTAGCACCCCACTCACCCCTACTTCCAGCGCAAGTGAAAATTCTCTGGACTGCCCACACAGCAAATGCACCCACAAATGTAAAACTCTGCTGTATTACATGGACTGTGGAAGTAAAGTCAGGCATGACTCACAATTCCAGAACGTGAGGGGATTTGCAGTTTTATATTGTGTGAACTCAGCTCTAAGGCATTAGAGAGCTTTACATGATCAACAGTTACATTACAAAAGGATATTTTCATTTTTTAGGGGCATGTGGAAAAAGTGATATGCCCAAAATCACAGGATGTTCAGGGACTCTAACCCAGTTCCTCAGTTCCATTAAGCTGCTCAAGGCGTGCAAAGCCCAGGGGAACGTTTTTCATCCCATGGGCTTCAGAGCCAAACTGTAGTGCTATGAAGTTCAGGAGATGGGGGGCCCCCTACCCTGTGTCTCACAGTACTGAATAATGACTGTATGTCCGAGGGCACTTGGGCCTTGAGGCCTGATCCATTGCTGCACAGCACAGGAGAGGGGCCTCTCCTGCCCTGGGCCTCACAGCACTGGATAAGGGATGCGAGGCCAAGAGAAGGGGGCCCCACACTTGGGCCCTGATGCAGCGCATCGAAGCCCAGGGAAGTGGGGACCACCTCCCCTGGACTTAGAAGCGATGTGGTGCTTTGCCTATAGACATTGCCCAGCCACGGCTTCTCCCTCTTCTACTGAGCCGCCTCTCCTCACCTACTGTTCAGCCGATCCTGAAAACAAAAGGGCCATTTGTTGCGTGGAAACGCAAATGGCACCTTTACACAGAGCACAGCCCCACCCTTGACCTGCTCTCAGTCACACAAACACAATAGTCTTTGCTGGTGTCCCAAGACCCCCGGCCATTCTTTCCATCCCCCCTTGCCCCGCCCGTAATCCCAGGACTGACGCCACGCCTTTAGAACTGCTGAGGTTAAGGCACCTCATTAGCGAAATGTAAAATTGCAGTGATCGGAGGGGAGGAGGGGCACAGGAGGGGCAGGTGACCTGACTATAATGCAGCCTTGTGGAAGCGGGGCCCTATGTTTTTGAGCTGAGCACGGGGCCCTGGGCAGCTGCCCATACTGCCCATGCCTAGCGCCGGCCCTGGGTGTGATAGAGAATTGCACCTCACCCTTGAATAATCCCTTGTTTTCTGTAATGAAACCCAATAATTCATATCGTCTGGTCTTAGACTACAGACATTTAAACGCTTCCACACGTACATTTGCAGTACAGAATGCACAAAGTGCAGCACTGATGAATGACATTGTGCGGAAAAAATACAAAACACTTGATATCTCAAATGGATTTTTCTGCCAAAATATAGCGACTGAGAGAAGATATTCGAAGGCATTCTCAGCGCTAGGTTCCCAACGCCAATTTTGTCGAATACCAAAGGGGTATAAGAATAGCCCCGGGCTATTTTCAGCCAGAGTAACAGAGTTACTTCAAAATTGTGATCAGAAGGACCTATGTAGACAATATTTATCTGACGGACGATGAATGAATGAAACACTTGGCTAGAGTGAACCACATAATTCTTGGGTTCGCTCACCTGGGTTATAAATTCAATTTAAAAAATCTAAAATTGCCTACCTCAGTGTCCTATTTCTAGGATACGAGTTGTCAAGTGAAGGCAAAAGCCTGGCACTGCTCCAACCTCCAACAACTCTGAAAAGACTACAATCCATTTCAGGATTTTTACATTTTGGCTGGACATACATTTTGGATTATGCAGAAAGGGTTAAACCGGTCTGTCTTAATTAGACCTGATTTTTCAGTGCATCATTGGACACAGGCACATACAGATATTTTACGTTCCCGTACAAGCTGACATGATAGCTTCCAAACATTTACACACACGTGTTAACACAACTAACCTGGTGATCCACGTAGTCGCTGGACCAACTGGGTACAATCAATCAATCACAAGATTTGTAAAGCGCACTACTTACCCGCGAGGGTCTCAAGGCGCTGAGGGAGAGTAGGGGGGTGTTGCCGCTACTGGTCGAATAGCCAGGTCTTGAGTCGTCTCCTGAAGGTCAGCAGGTCTTGGGTCTGTCGTAGGTTGAGGGGGAAGGGTGTTCCAGATCTTGGCGGCGCGGTGAGAGAAGGATCTGCCTCCGGTGGTGGTTCTCCGGATGCGCGGGACGGTGGCCAGGGAGAGGTCGGCGGAGCGGAGCTGACGGTTGGGAACGTAGAAGGAGAGTCGACTGTTGAGGTAGGCTGGGCCGGTTTTGTGGAGTGCCTTGTGTGCGTGGATCAGGAGTTTGAAGGAGATTCTCTTGTCGACGGGGAGCCAGTGCAGGTTTTTCAGGTGGGGGGTGATGTGGCTGTGGCGTGGAATGTCGAGGATCAGGCGTGCAGAGGCGTTTTGGATTCTTTGCAGTCGTTTGATGAGCTTGGTCGGGGCTCCTGCGTAGAGGGCGTTTCCGTAGTCGAGTCTGCTGCTGACGAGGGCCTGGGTGACTGTTCTTCTCGTGTCTGTCGGGATCCACCTGTAGATCTTGCGGAGCATGCGGAGGGTGTTGAAGCAGGAGGAGGAGACTGCGTTGACTTGCTTGGTCATGGTGAGCGTTGAGTCGAGGATGACTCCCAGGTTGCGTGCGTGGTCGGTTGGTGTCGGGGGTGCCCCTAGTGACGAGGGCCACCAGGAGTCGTCCCAGGCTGATGGGTTGGAGCCGAGGATGAGGATCTCCGTCTTGTCTGTGTTCAGCTTAAGTCGGCTGCACTTCATCCAGTCGGCGACGGCTTTCATTCCTTCGTGGAGGTTGGATTTGGCGGTGAGGGGGTCCTTGGTGAGGGAGAGGATCAATTGAGTGTCGTCGGCGTAGGAGATTATGTTGAGGTCGTGCTGTCGGGCGATGCGTGCGAGTGGAGCCATGTAGATGTTGAACAGTGTCGGGCTGAGGGAAGATCCCTGTGGTACGCCGCAGATGATCTCGGAGGCTTCGGATCGGAATGGGGGGAGGCGGACGCTCTGGGTTCTGCCGGAAAGGAAGGAGGTGGTCCAATCCAGGGCCTTGTCTCGGATCCCTGCGTCGTGGAGGCGTGTGCGTAGTGTGTGGTGGCAGACAGTGTCGAAGGCGGCGGAGAGGTCCAGGAGGATGAGGGCCGCCGTCTCGCCGTTGTCCAGCAGGATCCTGATGTCGTCTGTGGCGGCGATGAGGGCGGTCTCGGTGCTGTGGTTGCTGCGGAATCCTGACTGGGAGGGGTCCAGGATGCTGTTATCTTCGAGGTAGTGGGTGAGCTGTCTGTTGACGATCTTCTCGATGACCTTAGCTGGGAATGGAAGCAGGGAGATGGGCCGGAAGTTCTTGAGGTCGCTCGGGTCCGCCTTGGGTTTTTTGAGTAGGGCGTTGATCTCGACGTGTTTCCAGCTCTCTGGGAAGGTCGCGGTCTCGAAGGAGAGGTTGATGACGTTGCGCAGGTGGGGTGCGATGGAGCTGCCGGCTTTGTTGAAGATGTGGTGTGGAAAAGGGTCTGATGGGGAGCCAGAGTGGATTGTGCCCATGGTCTTGATTGTGTCCTCGGTGTTCACGTTGACCCAGGCTGTCAGGGGGTCGTGGTCGATGGGGTGCGGCGTGTCTGATGTGTCGGGGCCTGTTGGGGTCGTCCGGGAGTCGAAGCTGTCGTGGATGTCGGCGATCTTGCGGTGGAAGAAGGTGGCGAGGGAATCACACAGGGCTTTCGACGGCGGGATGTCGTTGGCGTTGGAGCTGTAGTTGGAGAGTTCCTTCACGATGCTGAAGAGCTCCTTGCTGTTGTGTGCGTTGTTGTCGAGGCGGTCTTTGAAGGAGGTCCTCTTGGCGGACCTGATGAGGTGATGGTGGTTGCGGATGGCGTCTTTGTGGGCTGCGCGGCTGTCCGGCGTCTTCTCGCTGTGCCATTTGTTCTCCAGTTTCCGGCAGGTACGCTTGGATGCTAGGAGTTCCGGGGTGAACCAGCTGGCTCTCTTGCTGGTGGCTTTGTAGGTTGGTTTTTTCAGCGGGGCTAAGGTGTTGGCGCAGTCGTCCATCCATCGTCTGAGATTGCGGGCGGCGGCGTCGGGGTTGGAGGGGTCGGTGGGTGGGCTGAGTGCGAGGTTTGTCTGGAGTTGGTCTTCGGTGACTTTGCTCCAGCATCTGCGGGGGATCTGTAGGGTGCGGTGGTGTGCGGCGGGTTTCCGGAAGGTGAAGTGGATGCAGTAGTGGTCGGTCCAGGTGAGTTCGGAGGTGTGGCTGAAGGAGACGTGGGAGCTTGAAGAGAAGATGGCGTCGAGCGTGTGTCCGGCGATGTGGGTCGGCGTCGTGACGAGCTGTTTCAGTCCGAGGTTGGCGACGTTGTCGATCAGGGTGGAGGAGGTGCTGTCATTGTTGTTCTCCAGGTGAAAGTTCAGGTCTCCGAGGAGGATGTAGTCGGTGGAGGTCAGGGCGTGCACTTTCAATGAAGGCGATATGGTCCCTATTGCATACAAATCACATTTGTACACAATCGCTAAAATGCGTTTTGCACCAACTGAGAAAATACTCGCAGAGGTACAGACCTCTGGGGGTGGTGGGGTGGGGGGGGAGGAGAGAGAGAGAGTGTGAGAGAGAGAGAGAGAGAGAGAGAGAGAGCGAGAGAGAGAGAGAGAGAGAGAGAGAGAGAACGAACTAGCGCAGGGGAAATGCAGAATTGTTGTGTCCCTGGTACAAACTTTAGAGGCCGTTACAAAATCAAGCATTGTAAATGCTAAAGCATTACATCCATTATGGATTCAATGGGCTAACTTCCTCACTGCAACATATGTAGATTACAGATTCAATTCTATATTACATACACAAGCATTCTTGCAGTACGAAGAAGAATATCCTCTGCCGAATGAAATTATGCCTCTAGATCGATAGGAATTCATCATTTATACCAATGGTTCTTCCCATCCCGCCATAGGAACGAAACAGCAATATTCTGTGGCATGTGCAATTGTTAAGGGCACATGCATGACGGAAGGTTCCGCCCCGGAAAAACACACTCAGTCCCTAGGGGACTGTACAGCGCAGCTGGCGGAACTAAAAGCCCTGATACTGGCACTACAAAATACGGATAGTTTGTGATTAATTTTACTGTGTCCAGTCCCATAACAAATATTTACACTATTGGGGCCAGAATAGATTTAGGGATTCCATAGGTTGCATAGTAAAGCACAAGATGCTTTGGGATCAAGTGGCAAAGCTAAAAGAAGGCCTGCCACGGGCTCATGTTATTCATACATTGAGTTCTCAATGTGTTGGCATTCACATTGAAGGGAATTCGATGGCGGATGAAGCCGCCACGGCAACAGTTTGTACTGCTGCCATTTGTGCAATAACTCGCTCAAGTACAAGGATAGACGGAACCACTATGGTGGCAGTTAATTATTTAAAAAAAAAATCTTTTTATTGACATTTGTATTATACAACAGTGTAATTGTGACATCAGCTTACACATTGGTCACACTAGTGATCTATTGGTATTGGCGTTTGAAGATCAGCAGATGTACAGAGTTATATGCAATTGAAAAATCGAAGAGCATACATTAGATGGCATAGGTCCACAACAATAACAGCTGAGTGTGCTCATGTGTTATGTATATTGCGGATGATCCCCGTGTGGTAAATCTAAAGAGGGGGGGGGGGTGGCGTGAAGGTCTCTCACACATAGCAGAATGTCATCGGCGTACAATGAAATAATGTGCATACCATCTCCCAGGGGGATGCCCATGTCCACACGCGAGCGTATATATGTAGACAATGGTCTACTGCTAGGGAGAAGAGGTGGGGTGATAACGGACAGCCTTGACGGGTCCCGCGACCCACGTTGATGGAGTCCGATATATAGGGCCCAGTTTTCACTCAAACTGTTGGGTGTTTATACAGCAATTTAACCATGCTAATAAAGAAAGAGCCTATACCAAACCTGGGTATCACTGCGAATAGATAGTCCCATTCGAGAGATTCGAACGCCCTCTCCAAGTCTAGCACAAGGCAACCTGAGCGGGGCCAGTTCGATGGGGCATATTCTGCCACTCTAAAGTAGCAGCGGAGATTGAGAGAGGTGTTTCGGGCCGGGACTAATCCATTCTGGTCCGAGTGCACCAAGGAGGGAATGCACGGCGCAAGCCGGTTAGCGAGAATCTTCGCTAGTATTTTATAGTCCGTGTTTAAGATTGCAAGGGGCCTGTAGGAGCCCAAGACTGTGGGATCTCTGCCTGGCTTCAACAACAATACCACATTGGCCATGCATAGAGAAGGTGGCAGGGCAGAGCTGTCTTTCGCAGAGGTGAAGAGCATGTGCAAACGTGCAACGAGGACTTCTGCATATGTCTTAAAACACTCAGTGGGGAGTCCGTCCGGTCCTGGTGTTTTCCAGGAAGCCAGTGACAAGAGTGCTTCCCAGACTTTATCGAGTGATATGGGGGATTCTAGCGCTAGGTGTTGGTCAAGGGGTAGTGTAGGCAATTCAACAGACTCCAGGAAAGCGACTATTTCCTGGGAGTCTCCATGTGGGCTGGATGTGTAGAGCATAGAGTAGTGCCTGGTCATGACTGTATGAATGTCCAGTTGTGTGTATACTAATCAAAGAGAGGGGAGAATGGACCACTTGTCCTGTGTAACCAGGGTCTTTATATATATAGAAACTTTCATAAAAACCCTCAAACAAGTACACAGGCCGTTGGCGGTATATCTTGGTTCTCCGCCTTAGTGTACTGTTTCAGCATCATCATTGGGTCTTTTTTTGTAAGTTGCTGACCTCCACCTGGCGGAGGACCTACTGGTTTTACAGTAGTGGTCAGAGAAGAGAGAAAGTGCTCGTGCTCTTGGTGTGGTGAGTTAAAATTCCCTACATCACAATCAGTGATAATATTTTATTTGTGGAGATGGAGATGTGGGAAATTAAAAACCGAGGTGGTGCATTATTAGATCAAGTTACTAATCTGTTGCACTATCATGGTCAGTTGTGTGTATGCCATATGCCCCAGCTCGTCTTTGAGCGACTGTATGGGGCGGTGTGGGTGTTTCTGTCTTATTAGATATACCAGTAGTTTACCCGTTTTATCGGACGTTGCATGGGTGCGTCCTGAGTGTGCCAGATAGTTATGACATCGCAGCTTATCCAGGAGCTCTAGTCGGTCTGTTTGCGTAGTGCCCATTTGGTTTTGGCCTCAGGATGTTTGATTGACAAGGATTCCCAGTGGAGGAGCTTCCTCTCGATAGCGGCCAGAGAGGTGTCCAGTTGTTTACGGATGCTCCAGGTGAGGCCAAGGCAGTGACCTCGAGTCGCAACCTTGAAGGCCTCCCACTCCGTCAATGGGGAGCCTGTAGTGCTGGCATTGTGATCGAAGTATTCGATCAATGCTGCTCCCAGGGAGCTGCGAAAGGCCTGATCCTCCAATGCTGCTGTTTGAAGCCGTCAGGTAGGGATTGGGGGAGTTCTCTTCTCCCAACTAAGCTGCATGAACTGTGGGTTATGATCTGAATGTGTGTGGCCCAGGTACCCAGTGTCGTGGATTATGTGGAGCAACGCAGATGCAGGTTATGGACCGGCGAGTAAAAGGAGTATATCCGCGAGCTGGGGTTGTGTGCGCGCCAAACGTCCGTCAAGGACCAGTGCCGGAACCGCTTGCCCATTAGAGGAAGCTGTAGTGCGGGTGAGAGGCGGGAAGGAGCGATCAAGTGAGACGTCCAGGACTGAATTGAAGTCCCCGCCCAAGAGCCACGGGATATCCCTCCATCGAGACACCAATGAAGAGAGGCCACGAAGGAAGGCGCTCTGCTCGACATTAGGGGCGTAGATTGAGCCCAGTAGAAGGGATTGCCCGTTAAGTTTGCCCTTGAGGAAAACATACCGTCCTGCGGGGTCGGTCACCACCTCCTCCTCCTCCCAAGGGATTCCTGCTTTCACCCAGACCAAGACGCCCCTGGCCAGGGAGGAGAAATTTGTGCTGTACACATTTCCACACCAGCGACGCGCAGCCAAGTAGCCTCTAGGTTTGTCAGATGTGTCTCCTACAGGAAAGCAATACCGGCAGACCTGCGTTGCAAATATGTGTAAATTGAATACATGTGCAAGGGGGTGTGTATACCTCTTACGTTCCAAGTGATAATATTAATGTTCGTCATGGGTATGAATTAGGGCAGTAGGATTCAGTCAGCAGAGCAGATGTGCAGAGTAAGTGCGTGCAGTATGGCATCAGGTCACTAGGTGTGGCAGTAACTTGAGGGGGAAAAACAAAAATGTTATATCTAATTCGTGAAACCACATAAGAGCGAGCTCCAAACTGGGGCTGACCCAAACAGATGTGCCCAACCATGGCAACCAGTACTTAGTCAGATATTGACTTGGAAAGGGGCGTGTACGAAAAGGTAGGGGCCAAGCAACCCCATCCATCGAATGGGTGACACTATGAAGTAACATCAAAGAACATCACTATGTATGTGTGTCGTGTCATAGGCACAGGGTGTAGGGTGGCTGAAGGTGGGCAGAGAAGTTTAGTGCAACGTGTCGCAGCGGTGTGAAGCATGTTTGAGAAGGAGGATTAGTGTAAACAGAACTGTCAAATAATATCGTCTGAAGTTTGAGGTGTAACTTCCGGAAGGTGCGGTGAGCCAGAGTGAGCAGACCATGCGGGCAGGGAATCCGCGTCTTCCCCAGATCTGGGCGGAGATGCTGTGGATGCTGATAACGATCTCACAATCTGAAGGGTGGATGCTACATGTAGCGAATCTTGGCGTTCCAACAGGATCTGTTCTGGATCTGGGGCACTAATCGGTGAGGCCCGCCGATGTGATCCACCGCCCCCGCCTCTTCGACGACTTCGCCTGCTCCGTCTGTGCACCGGAGGGTCCTCATGAGGCCTCGATGAGGTTGCCAGCCCAGTTTCCTCTAGCCAGTCCCAAGCATCGGAACGGGGAGTCGAAAAAACGGGCAGTTCCACTTTGAATCACCCGTAGGCGAGCCGGAAGAGCAATGAGTATCGCAAGTCAAGGTCCCGCAATTGGCGCTTCACTGCCCTAAAGGTGGCTCGTCTCTTCTGTACTTGGGCAGTGTAGTCAGGAAAAAAGGAGACAGTGGCGTTCTGAACCCTGTGTCCTGGGTGTTTCCCCACTTCTCTCAGTATGACATCCCTGTCTCAAAAATGTAATAGACGGAACAGGAAGGGTCGGGGATTCGCCCTGGGAGGTGGTTTGCGGGCAGGGACCCTGTGAGCGCGCTCCACTACGAATTGGGAGGAAAGTGATCCTGAAGGAAGTAACTCCTTCAACCAGTTCTGTGTGTAACTGACCAGGTCTTGCCCTTCAGCCCCCTCAGGCAGGCTAATCACGCGCACATTACGACGTGAGCGACCCTCAGCATTATCTAGCTTCTCCTTGAGGGTGCAGACCCGGTCTAACAGGTCCTGCAGAGTCACGGTGTGATTAAGAAAGTTTGGCCGAAGGTCCACAAGTGAGAGTTCAGCTTCGTGTACACGATCAGTTAACTTCTGATGGTCCGCCCGAGACGTGCGGGAATGATCTAGTTCCGCGCCAATCTTCTCCACCACTGCTAGTACTGTGTCTAGTTTAGTTGATAGGTCAGGGTGTCTCGGATCCGGAGATTTCATCGCCTTGACGGACGACCCTTCATTCGCACCATGAGACGGCATAGCCTGCTGTGTAGTTGAACGAAGACAGCCCATGGCTAGTTGCTGTGCAGTGGGCATAAGGAACGGGCTGTGTGCAGGTCTTGAGATCTGTGACCAATGATGGGTGGAGATTAGTTGCTGTCAACTATGTGTGTTCCAAGTGAGCACAGATAAATACTCCGGGGGATGCCGCACTGCCCAATTAATGATGTCCTGTATAGTGGCCCTGCTGGGTTGAGGGGCTACCGATGAGACTGTGCAGGTCTGTATCTGCAATGCCCTCCCGGATCACCAATTGCAGCAGAGACTGATACAGAGGGCAGGAAAGAGATGTCTTGTCGCCACTGTGCCCAACCAAACCTCAATCTGTGTATAGCGCGGCCCTTCTCTGATGTCTACCGAACCTTGTAATTCGGCTGTGCCGCAGGGCGAGTAGTAGTCTCTCTCAGTCTCGAGGATCACCGGGGGGGCATCTATGGTCGTATTCTGCCGCAGCTTAAGAGATGGCGGCCGTGTCCCACAAAGCAGGTCTGAGAAACAAGTGCCACTGGTTGAATCAGTGTGAGGGCCCACAAGTAGGGGCCTGAATTAGACCCTTTGCTCAGGGCTCCCCTGTGGAGTAAGAAAGCCTGAAATCAGGGGATGGACCACAGTTTCAATGTCACTCGGGTAACCCCGGGAGTGATATGACCTCTGCGCTGATCCGGTCCAGCTCACCACGTATTTTGTAGAGGTAATGCAGGCTTCCCCTGGGGAATTGCCACCAACCACTAGATGTCTATGGAGGGGGGCCTAGGCCTGATCCGACCCACGGGCCTCCCCTCCACTAAGTGCCCGTTTCAGCGCTGATTGCTAGTGACAGGAGAGGGGACAGCTTGAGCCCGATACGGCCCTCGTGCTGTTCCGCTCACAGAAGGCCTCTGATTCCCAGTATAGATAGCGGCCCTCCGATTTGGACCTGCTGTGGCCCGCTGGTCCCTGTTACGCCTGCTGAGGGGGCTTGGCCCGATCGACCCCCGAGCCCCCCCCACGGTCCACCGCCTCTATAGCGCTTGCCAGGCTCACCTCTACTGGTGTGCGCTGATTGTTAGTGACAGGAGAGGGGACAGCCTGAGCCCGCCACAGCCCTTGTGCTGTTCCCCTCACGGAAGGCCTCTGACTCCCATTATGGATGACTGCCCTCTGATTTGGACCTGCTGCGGTCTGCAGTGCCCTGCTATGCCTGCTGAGGAGGCCTGGGCCCGGTCGACCCCCGAGCCCCCCCCTACGGTCTATTGCCTCAATAGCGCTTGCCAGGCTCACCTCTACTGGTGTTGCCGTCCTCAGGATCAGCAGGCTCACGGGGATGGTCCTTCCGCACTGCAACCGAGGATTGCAGGGCAGCTGGATCGCGAGCCGTCAGCCCAGCCACCGTCCTCTCGCGAGCACTCTAGATCCGCTTGCGTGCACTCCAGGCTCGCTCCTTAACGCGGGCAGTACGCCGCACACCATAGTGTCTTCATTCGGGCCGATATGTGCCTGGGCGAAGGGGCACCCGCTGTCTCACAGGCACCGCCGTTCCCCAGTCAGGGCGCGAACCCCCATCTCTGCTCCTGTAGATGTCTCACCAAGGGACAGGGGAGCACGCGATCCGATCCCACCGCCAGTCGAGCGGGCCTGGTCTCAGGTCCCCGCGTGGGGAAGGTTGTATCTCTGCGATCTCAGCCGTCAGGAGGGCCCATGATCTCGGGAGCTCACCGCTGAACTCAGCGGATATTTAGCTGTGTCGTCTACACCTGCAGGATTGCCCCCGTGGATTTGGCGGGACGATGTTCAGGATAATCGGGGGATCGGGCGCAGAGCCAGATCAAAACGCGTCCCCATCTTAGTTGCTTGGCCACACCCCCCCCCCAACTATGGTGGCAGTTAATGCCACGCGCAACGGATCAGCCATGCCAAAAGGCTTTCCACTCAAGTACTCCTACAAGTTAGATGCACAAAACATTCTGTATGCTCAGATTCCAGGAGTGGGGGATATAGTAATACAAATGCAAATGCAGGTCTAGGTTCCGCTCACGCAGAGATTACTGCTACAATTTCTTTACTGAAGCACCGCTATTGGTGGCCAGGTCTATCAAAACAGGCCATGGACTTTGTACCTTAAATGCGACATCTGTCAGTAGATGAAAGGCTCCACCGTAGCACGTCCAGCACAGATACCTCTATTGATATCAGACAAGCCTTTGGCTTGTGTGTATTTGGATCACTGCGGCCCCTTACAATCAGATGGGGCTTACAAGTACATCTTGATTTGCGAGTCTTCATCGTGACATACGCAATTGGCACACTACATTCCAACCAGGGTCCGGCGTTTAGCTCTCAGGCTTACAAAGAATCCATGGGAAGTTTGGGAGTGGCCTTGCGGTATCCTCCCACTACCATCCCGAGGGAAATTCAGTGGTTGAGAGGAAAAACCATGACTTAAAGCAGTCCTTAACAGCAAGGGTATTAGGCTCGGGTGGCAGTTGGGTCAATCACTTTTATGGGGTCCAGGGGGCACTTAACAACATGCCAAGATAATCCCTAGGGGGTCGTACACCTTATGAGCTCCTGTTAGGTCTGAGAATGTGGGTACTAGACTTCGACAGTGTCAGCAAAGTGGCAGCTGAAACACCATTTGACATCAATGAACGTTTGGCTGTTTTACAGAACTCAGGGCCATATGTATCAAAATGTACATTTGCGATTCTCAAATAGCGATTTTTTGCGAATCGCTATTTGAGAATCGCAAAACGCTATGTATATAGGATTTGCAAATAATTTTGCGAATCCTACATATTCCTTAATTGCGAATTGCAAATTGCGATTCGCAATTAAGGAATACCTCCACATTCATTCCTATGGGCCTAGAGGCCCATAGGAATGAATGGAAAGACATTCTCAATTTGCGATTAGCAATTAGAGAATCGCAAATTGAGAATGCAATTTCAAGGTTGCAAGGGTGTCAAAAGGACACCCTTTGCACCCCTGAAATAAGCATGGGTGCACATGTGGCGCACATACATGCCCTAAGGGCATGTATGTGCGCCACATTGCACTTTGAAAAATGCAAAAAGTGAATTTTTCAAAGAAATCGCAAATTACCACCAACTTGAAGTTGGTGGTAATTTGCGATTCCTTAAGGCCAAATTGCACTTTTTTGTGCTTCTTACATTGCATTTAAGGAATCGCAATTCGCGATTCCTTAAATGCAATCGCAAAATAGGGAATCGCAAATTTAGCGATTCCTTATTTTGCGAGGCAGTTTTTCATTCATACATACCACTGAGCCCAATTGCGATCGCAAACGCCGAAATTCTCTGAATTTCGGCGTTTGCGATCGCAATTTGGAATGATACACCTCAATGAATTCCGGGCTTTACAAAGCAACGTCCAAGTAAAACGCACCACCACTGGGGAAGTGCAGGTTGTACAGGCAAGTCATGTCAGAGAAAAAATAGTGGACAAAAAAGAATTTGCGCAATCATACAGAGTGCCTGTACCTGGGGAAACATCCTTTACCACGCAACCATTACAACGTGGTATGGTTGTATCGTGGTTTAGACAACGCAAGTCGTTACATCGACTTGCACTGGAGGGCGCTCTAGACTAAGGAATAGTGTGAATTACTATTCCAACACCTTCCCTACTGTACGTAGACTGGAGTTGGAATAGTAATTCACACTATTCCTAAGTCCAGCGCCCTGCAACGCAAGTCGATGTAACGACTTGCGTTGTCAATACCGCGAAGTAACATACCGCGTTGTGATGGTACGCGTTGTACCATCATACATTCCTGTACCTGTCCTGGCTGTTGAAGGTACCAGAACTGTACTTCTTCTGCCTCTTGCTGGTCGCCAAGACAAAAGGTTTGTCTCTATTGATCTGATCAAACCACACTATGTGGCCGATTCTCAACAGTAGGCCACGTGAGCTCCGGAGTAGCTGCTGCACTTCTCGCACTACTGTACAGGAAGTTCAAATGGACGCTTTTCTATCAATAGAAGATTTCACTCTTCAAAGAGAAGCTGTAAACAACAATGAAATGATATTTCTCCCTGTTGAAACAACAACTGTACAATCAACTAGTACACAAATTTCAATTCAGAAAATTGACGACCTCTATATAAACAAGCCACAGATCGAGTCATTTACCAGTTCTACAAAACCTGCTGAGTTGCCAAGAATATACCGGACTGCATCTAGCTACTTGGTGCATTATGAAATTAAATGAATGAATGAAATGAAATTATGATTTCTAAAGCGCACTACTACCAGTGGGTGTCTAGGCGCTGACTTCCAGAGGGGTAGACCAAGGTAAGAAAGCACCGACAACGAAGTGTGTGGTCTAGGTAAGTGACAACCCTGAGCTAGTTGTTAAACAGCCAGGTTTTAAGAGCCTTGCGAAAGGTAAGTAGATTTTTTGAGGTTTTTAGTGTCAGAGGCATCAAATTCCAGAGTTTGGCAGTGGCCACTGCAAAGCTCTTGCCTCCCCAGGTAGCTCTCCTGAATTTAGGTACAACCAAATTAGCCTGAGAGGAGGATCTTAAGGTCCTAGACGGAATGTACTGTTGAAATAGTTGTTTAATGGATTCAGGACCCTCAAAATGAAGGGCCTTAAAGGCTAGGCATAAGGATTTGAACATCACCCGCTTTCTAACAGGGAGCCAGTGAAGTGAATGGAGAGCCTTGGAGACCGATTGATATTTAGGTATTCCTAAAAGTAGTCTGGCCGCTGCATTCTGGACCATCTGGAGCTTGCCTAGAGCTTTCTTATGGGCAGTTAGAAAAAGCCCATTACAGTAGTCTATTTTTGATAAGACCAGAGCAGTGATCACTGCTTTTTGTAGGTCTTGAGGGATGAAGGGAAAAACCTTCCTGAGTGATTTAAAAATGAAAAAGCATGACGAGGTGATGGCGTTGACGTGTCCCACAAAGGAGAGTTTTTCATCAAATTGGACGCCCAGATTTTTCACCTTGGGCACAGGAGTTGGGAGCGCACCCATTTCCTGAGGCCACCATTTGGGGGACCAAAATGATGGGTGATTGCCAAACAGCAGCACCTCCGTTTTATCTGAGTTTAGCTTCAGACAATTGTTGGACATCCAACAACTAATCTGTGACATGCAGTTGAGGAAACGTTCCGCCGTGCTGTCAGGGTTTTCTGTGACTGACACTACAATTTGGGTGTCATCAGCATAGGACACAACCGAGAACCCAAGGCCTTTGATCAGAGAGGCTAACGGGGTAGCATACAGATTAGAAGAGTGGGACTCAACGCCGACCCCTGTGGTACCCCACAGGGAAGAGTAAAGGACGTAGATCTGTGACCGTTACATTCCACAAACTGTGTTCTGTCAGTGAGAAAGGACCTGAGGAGCTTGAGGGCGGTACCTCTAACTCCTATCTCGAACAGGCGATTGATAAGAAGTTCATGACTGACAGTATCGAACGCTGCCGAAAGATCTAACAGAACTAGGGCAGCGTTCCCTCCCTTATCTAAGGTTGTTCTGATATATTCAGCAGTTGTAATCAAAGGTGTCTCAGTGCTGTGTTGGCTTCTGAAGCCAAACTGAGATGAATCCAGTAGATTGTGATCCTGGATGAATAGAGAAAGCTCGGTGTTTATGGCTTTCTCTATCAGCTTGGCCGGAAAGGGAAGTCAGGAGATTGGCCTGTAGTTGTTGGGATTGTCTGTATCCAGATTTGTTTTTTTTAAAAGAATTGAAGCAATTTTCCAACTTTTGGGGAAGTAATTGAGGTGGAGCATTTGGTTTAAGATCACTAACAGCTGGCCAGGAACTATAGCAGGGGCTAGTTGTAAAACTCTGGGGGGCAAGGGTCAAACGGTGACCCTGATTTGATTAAACAGATTGGTTACTTGACCAATTGTAAGGGGGGAAAACGCCAAAAGAGTGGCATCCCTGGATAGAGAGGGTATTAAGAAATCGGTTTCCAAAGAGTTGGCATCGGTGATAGCACTTCCTACTTTGGGCCCATTGGAAACTGCTGAATGTGGGTTATTGGTCGAGCATGTTCCTACTGGGCTCGGGCTAGAAGTTAAAGCGTTAAATATAACCTCTACCTTATTTTTAAAAAAAGTAGCAAGTCTGTTACAAAAGGATGCATCCGGTTTAAGATTCCTGGCTGGTGGGGGGTTGCTTAGTTTGAGCACTGTGGAAAATAACTCTTTAGGAGTGTTCAATGCTGAGTTAATTTTGTTTATGAAAAAGTCGGATTTGGCTTTGGTCAAAGTTTTTTATAGCGCAATAGTTCTGCCTTTTAGGGATCCTTGTCCTCAGTATTGTTATTCAACCTCCACCTTTTCTCTAATCTTCTACATGATTGTTTGGCCAGTCTGAGTTCTTCATTGAACCATGGTTCAGATGGCACAGTTCGGTTATTATTACCGCGTTTGGTAGGGGCTATGTTGCTAATGGACTCACTAATCCATTGATGATAACCATCAGTAGCTTGATCAAGATCAGGAGATATTGGTTTATTGGATTTAGTTAATGTCCTCGTGAGTGGCCTTCCGAAATTAGGTGCCAAGGTCGGTAACTGGAGGTAGATGGAATCATAGGTTTCTCCAGACTGTGACCCACTAAGTTCAGTTGAAACATTACTGCCTTATGGTCTGACCATGTTGATGGTAGTGCGGGGGAAACTTGAATAAAAGGGCAGTCTGAGAAAATGCCATCAAGGGTATGGCCACCAGAATGCGTGGGCTCGCAAACTAGTTGTGACAAACCTAAAAGACCAAAAGAGGCTATAAGAACCCGAGTGTCTAGGTCCTCCTTATTCTACAGATGGAAGTTGAAATCACCAAGGATGGTAAAATCAGAGGAGTTGGCCTTAATATCCCATGGTGACTTATCGAGATTTAAAAACAAATTTCTGGGGCCGGGGGGTCTGTAGATCAAGGCACCGTTAGAGGAATATTTGTTTGAAAGAGCTATTTTAAAAGCCAGGGCTTTGCAGCAAGGTTGGGGTAGGGGGTAAGACCTAACCATGAATTTGTTTTTAAAGACAATAGCTAGGCCACCGCCTCTGCTCCCTAAGCGATCTAGCCTGATTAACGAGTAGCCAGGAGGGGTGGCAGAGACCAAGTCTGGCCCAGAGGCAGAGTCTGCCCATGTCTCGGTTACAAAAGCGATATCGATATTAGCACTGTCTAAAAATCAGCCATTTCCATAGCATGTTTTATGAGTGACCGAGCATTCAACAGAGTGCATATTATCGTTTCTGCCGTGCATTTCCGAGAACTCGCCACAGAAAAGCTTGGTGAGTGTGTCTTAAAGCCCTCGAGTCTGAAAGAACAGACCGGGCAGGTTTGACATCCTGGTGCATCTCCAGGGGACATCGTGGAGCCTGTGCAGCACCGAGTTTCAGAGTTGATAGTAATTAGCTCTTCCCTATTGTATCTCAAACCAGCACAACGCTGGGGAGCAAATCCGGCAGGGGGGCTGGCGCTGAGTGCGACCGGAGCGCGGACGGGTGCAGACGGGCTTGCCTTTGGCGCACCAGCCGCAGCGCCCGCTGCGCGCGCCTGTACGTGTGCGAACGAAAATGAGGCACCTAAAGCACACCCAATGGCCGCAGGTCAGCCCAAGAGACCCCGGCAGACTAGGTATGGCAAGCGTTTTATTTAAAATAATTTTTTCGTTTGCTCGTTTGTTTAAAACAAAGGTTAAAAAAGTCACAGCTAAAATAGATGACTCCTGCACCCTGCAACACGCAGCAATGCAGGAGAACAAAAACAAAATTATGAAAATTTCTCATTGGATTCAAGTGAACCTGAATTGCCAACACCGCCTCTCCCTTTCAAGCTACGAGTGTATGGTCTCTATAATTGGATGAAAAAACATGCCTTTTTCCTACTTCTGAATGGGCATTATCTCCCAGAAAGCTCTGCAGTACATCTTGCGAACTTGGTTCTTAAACCACATGCATCATCACACCGTGAACTAAAGGGTCTGTCCCTGGTGAACATTACAGCAGTTCCAGTTCCTGAAGGAATTGTATGGGACAGCTATGATGTGTATGGTCCTATTGAACTATTGTAAAGTCCTTATTTGTTTAAAATTTCCTTAAATGATATCACCACCTCTAGTACTTTCTCTGATGATTAGGGCATTAAAACGGTGCATAATTTTCTTGCAGATCTAGAGCAATCAGCTGCATTTTCTAATGATTAATTTAAGATGGTACATTAAATTATAGAGACATGTTCCGTTTTCAACAATATGGTCACCTTTTTTTACACAAAGCTAGTGTCCCGCGTGCTGTTTATAATTACACACAATGGGAACACTGCCCAACACCACCGAAAGGTAGTTCAAAGACATTTGCACAAAAGTTTGCTTTTTTTTCCGGTTTCGATACATCGGACCCAGCCTTGTATTATTATAGGCTTGCCCTTACACCTGCAAAGAAAAATATGCTAACAAACACCAAGCTGATATACTCTGCTTCCTTTATTTCCCAACTGCCTATACAGGGTTTTGACTTTAGGAAAGACACCATAGACACAAAATCTGTCTGGGGAACTAAAGATTGGCAGGTTCAGGGAACAGAGGCCTTGTTTAGAGTATGCCTCATATCACATCAAATGATTTTCCTGAATAAAACAGTGCAGCAAACCTCTTGTCTCTGTATAGCAAAAATGAAGGATTTGAACACACCACATATTCCTACATTCTCATGCTTCGAGAATTGGCAGCACTTCAC
Organism: Calotriton arnoldi; assembly: GCA_963921515.1. NCBI lineage: Eukaryota > Metazoa > Chordata > Amphibia > Caudata > Salamandridae > Calotriton > Calotriton arnoldi. The sequence continues at coordinate 1,408,933 of CAWUFW010001866.1, read as the reverse complement.
ACACTTCAGTGAGGACACACTAGATACCATGATACGTAATGTTTTTTTCAAATCATCAGACCCCAATTGGAAGGGATGGTTGGTTTGGCCTGTGGACACAAACAGGTGTCAATCTAGATTCCTGGGTAACACCGAAGGGTTTAGGATCAATGGGGCTGATCAGCGATATGTACAGACAGAATACTCAGGGTGGTGATGTCATAGAGTTGGGAAGTTGTGAGTTGTGGGCTAAAAAAACTCACTCTCTCTCAGGCGAAGCAACACTTGTTCCTTCTCTCTGATGACATGGATCTCAGGGATTTTTTATTAGGTCCTGTAACCCAAGTCAACAACGTTTCTTGTACAGAACCTATAACAAGCTGTGGAAAATTTCTCAACAGGAAGCTGCTGAGAGATTGCGCAAGATCGATAGGGTTAATTTAGAAAAGGCTTTGGCTGAGGTTGATAACGTTATGACCACATTATCATCCAGAATGTATTCACTGGGCAACATAGTATTTTCCGCAATTGACATAATACAGCAAGACATGTCTATTTTACAACATGGACAGTCACAATTATGGTCAATCGTAATAATGAGCTGGACGTTACAAACGTTACGTTCTGGCCATGTGCCATGGTGTTACATCAACAGTACAAGTCTGTTTTCAGCATACGATCTAATGGAAAGACAGATCGTAATGGCACACAGATGTGCAAAAAAGTCCATGTTGCACACTGAAAAATTAGACCAATTACCTTTCACCATGGCTGAGACACCATCCACTGACTGGATAATCCATGGTTACATCACCCTACCGTCTTTCCAATTCCAATATTGTCTCCAATACCCACAGGTAGGCAGATATGACGTGCTAGGGGAAGGATATGTGCATGAGTATTGGGAATTACTGTTCAGGTTTAGATGCAGAAATGGGCACACAGATGTTTTCTTAGTGGCTCTGACTGTAAAGATGCTTTAAGTGGATCCTTTGTTTGCAAGGACATTTCTCTCCACAGGGCATGCAATGCTTTGTTAGCGAACTTGTCTTATTATCTGCAGGGTTCCCCAGCTGCAGTGATACATCCAGTGTTCAGGCTGCTTTTGAATGGGATCTATTTGATGCTGAATGATCAAGGGTGCTGCGGAATGGAGCAGGGCATCACTTTTCTAGTGAAAGTTAATTCCATAGTGACCTGTTGTACACAAGTACTGTTTCCACCTGCCTGCACAGTTAGGGAGGCAGCGCTATGGTCTTCCAACATACAGTTTGATTCTCTGAGCAAACTGAAAGCCATACTTTTTAAAAGGATGTGGCCTTAACTTCAGCCAGAGAGACGTTTGATCTCCAGGTTGCAAGGACCTCGTCTGAGATACAGACACTACTCCACACTAACTTCCCGCTGCATTTTGGGGAGCTGGTCCATCGTACCTTTAACATGTCTGATATGAAAGGAATAGTGCACTTTTTAAAATGTATCGGCTCTGGTCTGGTTAGTACCTTTCAGACGATTTTCGGAGTTATACCATCTTTCATACACTCCGTGTTGGGAAGTGTTTTTGGAGGGGTCCCGCTTGTCCTGCTACTTGTGCGGGAATACTGATTTTATGTTATCTGGTCCACAATGGACATCCCAGTTCAACTCGGAATGGAGACAGCACTGTTAGTGCTGCATTGCCGTGAGCGCATGGTGCACTGCTTCAGTACACCTAGGCTTCAAGAACTAAACAAGCACTGGTTCTTATCCTTCAGGCCTGTTTTGCTTGACTGCATACAACCTACCTTCCATTGTCTGCTTTGCAGCCACAAATGCGTCCTGGGTATAAGTCTCGGATCAGAATTGGTTGCACCACCAGACATTGAAGTAATGATGGACCCATTAAAGGCCCCTGTGTATTGTTGTCCCCAGTGTATTCCATTGATGATGAATGCATTCTTAGAGTCACTCTGGGATGCTTCAGCTCCTGGTGATGTAAACAGCGGCTGTGCGGAAAACGTATGGGCTACAACGCCTACCTCAGTGGCTGCCGTGAGAATTGGATGGAACACCTTTGCTCCATAAACCTGCTTTGAGGTGCGCCTCTGGGAACGTCGTCTGTGGTTGTGGGCAACAATAATGTTGCGTCTACCAATCTGAACACATAAATAAATGGCTTTTTCTGTGTGGGAACAATTTGGCCTATTTTTTCAAACAAAATGAACCAAAACAGCTTTTTGCTTTCTTTTTCTAGGTACCATGGCTTTCTGTGGGCTTGGGATTTTAAATAGTATACTGATTTAAATACTTTTTAAATTAATATTTTTAAGGAAGGCCCGCTTTTAGATGCTTTTAAGAGTAGTTTTTTTTTAAATTTTAAAATGGTCTGCTAGCTTTTTAGATAGCTTTCAGATATCAACCCTTAGTATGAGGAGTGGGCATTATATTCCGGGGTTAGGCCCATGTAGCGAAGCAGCTAATTTCTTACATTATCCTCACAATAACATTTCAGCCATGAACTTTTGCACATACTTGCGTGCACGACAATGTTGGATTAGTTTCCAACACATCTAGCTTTTGCACATTATCACAATGTCCTGAACATCATGTACAAGGTCTCTTTTCGTACTATGTACAAATGTCAGGGCTATCTACATATCTATAACATCACTAATCTATATGCACATTGCAAGGCTGCTTTCTATTATAAAAGATGAGCATCCCGATAGATTGGGAGAGGAGGCACTTCAGCTGTCACAGAGGGTCCCTGCATGCTGAGACTTCACCACGCAGCGGTATGACATCTTGTGAGGGGTGTCCAGTTTGTGACCAAGACAGGGTCCTTCATTCTCTCCCATCAGGTAATGGAGCTGGATAGCCCCGTTGGGGAAATATTAGCTTCATACACACACACACACACTCAATCTAGATACACTTAGAGTAGGGTTCGCATTGTAGGATTATTTCCTTGTTTTATATGCCTGCACATATACACTGTTGTAGGACCATGGTAGAACTATATCTACTATTTACACTTTTGGTGCTTGTAATCACTTTATCTGTTTCTGTCTATTAATCATTGCAGCACACGTATTTTATACAAGAATAACGGTTCAATAAACTTATTGAAAGCGTCCCACTGTGTATCTCTGTATACTTCTCTGAGAATAAGTAAGCACGAGTGACTGAGCGAAAGGTTCTGTACTGTTTCCACGATCCCTGGAGAGTCAGGGTTGTTATGTTCAGTGGTTGTCTGAAACCATTCGCTCCCTGGTAAGGTTAGGGGGGCTTACGGGGACACTGTGAGCTAGCTGGTCTATTGGCTGACATATCCTGTGGGAGTGTCCGGAATCAGTCTAGACACCAAGCCCCTAGTTTATGTTGTCCATCAAATGTGCAGATCCTACAGATTAGTAGGAACTACACGACAGAGGTAGGGAAAGACTGGAACCCGGAACCCCTGACCTCTGCAGATGCGCTGCAACCACCCCTATCACCTTGGTGAACATCCAAGGGGTGCTGGTAAGGCTGAAGGAGAGCATAGCAAACTGTTGGACTTGGCCCTTTTTGCAGGGTCATCCCAGAAGTATTTGCCTTCCTGCTGTATTTTTTCTGACCTGTTGTTGTTTGGTTTTATGACTCAGGGCACCTTACCACGGCTGATCAGTGCTAAAGTGCAGGTGCTCTCTCTTGTAAACTTGGTAAGATTGGTCTACACCTGTTTGGCATATTTAATTTAGCTGTTAGTCCCTTGTACAGTGGTATCCCATATACCCAGGGCCTGTAAATTAAATGCTACTAGTGGGCTTGCAGCGCTGCTTGTGCCACCCACCGAAGTAGCCTTTCAAACCTGTCGCAGTTTACTGCCGCATTGAAGTGGCATGCAAAATGGTTGCCACGTCTAAAACTCCCCTTTTGTTACATATAAGTCACCCCTAAGGTAGGCTTTAGCTAGCCCTATGGGCAGGGTGCTGTGTAAGTAAAAGGTAGGACATGTGCCTTAACTGTGTGGTATGTCCTGGTAATGACAAACAGCCTATTTGGTGTCTCACTGCTATGAGGCTGCCCTCTCATAGGTTTGCATTGGGGATTCCCTGATAGGTGCTTCAGTGGTAATTTTTGACCTGAGAGGCGTAGCGTAACCATATTTAGTTTGTTTGGAATAGTAGTGCTCTATCCTGCTTATTGGTGAAAGTGTATTTGTCATTACTATTTTAGAAATGCCACTTTTAGAAGTGGGCATTTCTGTGTGCTGATGTGTCTTTGTGCCCAGTCTGGACGTGTATTCGCCGTCTGGTTTTGATTGACAGGAGAGAGGGGATGTGCATTCACTCTAGACAGTCACATGGGGGGTTGAGGTGTGTCCTGCCTTTCCTGTGCGACTCAGCGCTAGGCTGAATAGACCTTGGCTGCATTTAGAGTAGCAGGAGGAGCTTCCCTTGAACCTGAATAGGCCTGGTCTGCATTTGGAGTGGTGGGAGGAGATGCACCTCCACCTGAATAGGGCTCTGCCTGCCTTCTACAATGCTGTCTCCGCCCCCCTGTGGCCAGGGCTTGAAATGAGAATGGGGCATTGTGCACTTCTATACAGTGTTTTGAAGTGCCCCCTCAGAACAAAGACATTCTAAGTATAAGTACAGTGGCTGTGACCCCACAAATCTGAGAGACTGTGTGGGACTTGGGATCAGTCGCTGCTGGCTCTCCAGACTTCACCTGGCCAGAAGGAATTGCTAGGCTGCCAGGAGGAACCCCCATAGGACTCCTGTGTTATTGTGCTGACCATGTGGGGCTACAAGAGGGACTGCCACTCTTTTCTGCGAGTACCCTGATGTGCTGGCCTGTTGCCTAATTCTGCTTGGTGCCCCCAGTTGTCCTCCAGGGAGGAGGCAGTGCTGCCCTCCCTGGTTTGTCTTCAGCGTGGGGTGCGCGCTGCAGCCTCTGTCAGTACTGGTGTTTTGTTTTGCACCGCCCTGGTGCTTCTGCTTTATGCCTGCCTTCCTGCAGGAAAATCAGTGCATGAAGGGCACTGACCCGTCACTTGTGTACAGCATGTAAAGGGCGCTTTTTCTTCCCCCAACAGTGCGAGCAGCGTTGCACTGCCTGAGTCCTGGGAGGGACGGGAAGGGAGAGCTGAGGAAAAAGAAGCGCTTTCCCTTTCTGTGCTTGTGACTGCTGTGCGGTGGGGCCTTGTGGTCCGGGGGAGATGCACTGGAAGGAAGCCCATTGCAGGAGAGCCCGAACGGGGTCTCCCGCTTGATTCTCCTATTGTTGGCAGCACTCACAGCATCCAGGACGGCCCGATAACTGACACTGCCTGGTTGCGGTAGCTGCGCCACACGTTCAAGGGCAGCTGCCTTTCAATGGGCGCTAGGCGTGGGACTCTTGTGAGGGTTCCCCATCCCAATTCAGCAACAGGGGTGGCCTCCTCTTTGTGTCTGTACCTACTTGGGGGCCATGTGTTGGGCTCGAGGACGGGGTGAGACCACGGCGGAGGCCCCCGATTCCTGGATGCAGTGGAGTACCCAGGAATTACAGCATTCCCTTGTGTAGGCGGGCAGGTGGCCCACGAGCCTACATGGGAGAAACAAGGTTACCGTGTAATCTATAAGTGCGCTCTTAGTGTGGTTTAGTATTGTGCCCCACTCTAACTCTTTCATATTCCTGCCTGACGTGATATGTGTTTCTTATGGCTTACAGTATCAGGATACTGAGTGTTACTCCAGGAAGTTGCCTTTATGTGCACAGTGATGATGTTTTTGTGATGTGTGCAATCTCCAAGTATTTACTGAATTACACTGCCTTGTAATGTTATGGCAAGTGCCTAGTGGCACAGTAATTTATGTGTTTGAGAAGCTGGCTTGGTATATGGTGTACACTTATGTAAGTGGGCACCTTGCACTAATCCAGACAACCCTTATGGTGATTTTAGTGGTCTTAGACAACCTTAGAAAGCACTCTAAGTAGTTTAGCTGTGGAGAGCAGCCTTCAGGCTTAGTCCAGAAGGAGTGTAAAGCAGCTTGTTTTACCAGAACATAATCTTATAGGTATAGATTAAGTGACAAAGAACCACACAGTGTATTTATAAAAAATATGTATTTATTATAAGACACTCACTAACACATACAGATATTTCCTAGCTGGAGATATACACAATGCACACAATACTTTTCAATAGAAACAGTTAAGTAGCAAGTAATACACAGTGGTCACCAAGGGGCGACCAAACCATATACTAGAATAGTGGTATGCAAACCACGACTCGAGTCAAGACTATACCCAGAAGACGTAGAAGTGCCGGGGACCCAAGGAACCACCCAAGGTAAGTAACCAGGAGCCCCACTGAGGCCGTGTGCAGAGTGGGAACACGACCGCTGGATCAATACAAGTTAATGGGTAAGTCGCGGTTGCAATTTTAAAGAAGAAGGACCCATCCCAGTGGACCCTGAAGAAACCCCATGGAAGACAGAAGGTTGGAGAGCCACCCCACCCGTTGATACCCTAAGAACCAGGATACCTACACCAGGGAAGCCGGGTGCATAGGTGTGAAGTGGCGTCGGAAACCGCTGTTGAACCCAATGGAGGACTTCAGGAAGATGCCACTGCTGGAGAAGGTGAAAGTGTACGGTGGAACCCAAAGGTGGATTCAGGAAGAGAAGTACCTGCAAGCAGAGGGGACATAGTCAATGCCACTCAGGAGTGACCAGGAGGCACGGAAGACGAATACCCACCGATGTCGAGTTTTGCAGGGAAGCTGACGACGATGACCTTTAAACTGCAGCTGTGCGTATCATGTGACGCTGTGGACGACCAGGAGCCGGATACGTGCTGTCACACGTCGGATGTCGAGAGTTGAGGGGGGTCGGCGTCCGTCGGAAGCACCAACAACCTTGGCAACTGCAACCAACGTGGAAGTCGAAGAAGGTACAATGTCGGGACCAGCAAAGTCCAGGACACTCACCAACAACAGGCGAGTCAGGGCAGGCCTCGAGCAATCAGGGGAGCCCAAAAGAATTCAAAGATGACCCTCAAAAAGATCCACAGGCCAGAGGCACTGGAGTCGCAAGAGGACCTCGAGCAGCTCACCAAAGATGGAGGCCCACGGTGCAAGTGATGCGATGAGGACGAAGATCTTGCTCACTGGAGATGCTTGAGGTTAGGGCTACTTGGAGCCCGAAGTACTTGGTGGAAGGAAGCCAACAAGCCTTTGTAACTGCAAGTCGACACGGTGCACAGGGGTTCGGTTCCTGCGGCTCCAACGCGGGATACTGGCCTCAAACTTGGTGAGAGGACAGGGCAGGCCTTGAGGGATGTGAAGAACCACCACCTGTGTTGCTGAGCCTTTCGGAGTCTGTGGGAACCCAGGATCAGCAGACTGGTTGGCTTAGTTGCGGTGTCTGCAGATGCATGGAAGTGACTCCTTCACTTCAAGGGAGATTCCGTCAGGTGTCTTGGATACCCACAGGCCTTGGAAGGTTCCTGTATGGTGCACAGGCACGGACGTTGCAGTAGACGAGCAGGGCGGCGAGATCAGGACCAGCAGGAGTCTTCCCAGTTGCAGCCTTGATGCCCAGAGCGAAGTCCAGAGTGCCCAGACGGTTGAAGAAGTGGTGTCTGAAATGAATCTTGTCCCACGACGAATCTAGGGACCCACCCTCAAGTAAGTCCTCAAGTACCGTAAGGAAAGGGTTGGGATGATTCAGGGTTCCCTCCCAGGGGAGGGTACTCCCATGACCCTGACCCTCTCCATCTACTTAATGGGAACTGTAGCACGGACGCGCTGCTGGCGTGCCGAAGGCGCGCCTAAGGCAAGCCCGTCTGCGCCCGTCCACGCTGCGGGCGCACTCAGCACCAGCCCCCCTGCCGGTTTTGCTCCCCAGGACAGCATCTCTGCGTCTCAGCACCGCAATGACCGGAAATATAGTAAGGAAGAGCTTCTTTCTCTTGATAATGAAGCGCATCTCTGTACAGGCCCCATTCTATCCCCTGGTGATAAACCAACATGCCAAACATGTTTAGTCTGTTTTCTTAGACTTAATTGCTAAAATCACTCTGCCACTCTGGGGATAGTACCCAAAAAAGCAGGGCAGTAACGATAAAATGCCCGCTCACTCATTAAACACGCAATGGAAATGGCCGACTCTCTAGACAGCTCTAATATTGATATTGCCTTTATAACTGAGACCTGGGCTGATGCTGCCACTGGGCCATATCTTGTCACTGCCACCACCCCCCCCGTTAATTAGGCTGCACCGTATTGTGAACAGAGGAGAAGGCCTAGCAATTATCTTTAAAGTCAAATTTAAAGTCCAAGATTCTAGAAGAACTTTATTTGATTAAAATATAATCATAAAAGCTGGACATGCGTGCCATACATATACAAAATAGATGATTAAAATGACCAAAGTGGTATAAAGATGCGAAATTTTAAAACTAGGCAACAGCAAAGTATTTTTAAAAGGATTAATAATGTAAACAAACAAAGAAAAAAGTGAGCGTTACTGTCAAAGTCTGAGGAAAAAGGGACCGGGAGTTACAAGAGGACGCGGAGAGTGTGACCAATTCATTGAAACGACTGTCAAATGTCAATGTCCAAAAAGGATCATCGGGTTCACATACCCTAGTGTTACAGGCACGGGGAACACAGAAGAAACCAAAGTTGGGCTTTGTAAATCTACAGTTTTGTTTTAGTCACCTGTGGCCCTTTTTACAGTTGCTACCGGGCCTACAATTTGCCGATTAAATTTGCGATATACGTAATGAATAAAAATAGTGAAGCTTATATTTAGAGCTGTGTTCTCCGGGTTCAAATTTAAAGTCAGATTTGACCTCCTTCCCCACCCTGGTTGCGAAGCCCTGATCTTCAAAATTGGTCTTACAAATCACTACTCCTTTGATAGGGCCTTGATTTATAGACCCCCGGCCCTAGAAATCTCTTTCTAGATATGGATAAGTCCCCTTGGAACATTAAAGACAACTCCTCTGACTTTACCATTCTTGGTGATTTCAACTTTCACCTGGAGAATGAGGATTCGGATACCCAGGATCTTATAGCCTCCTTCTCTCTTTTAGGTTTATCGCAACTAGTTAGCGGTCCTACCCTTTCTGGTGGCCACACCCAGGATGGCATTTTCTCAGATTGTCCTCTCATTCAGGTTTCCCCTTCCTTACCCCTAACCTGGTCAGATCATATGGCAGTGATGTTCCAACTGAACCCAGCGGGCCACATTTCAGAAGAGCCCAGGAGCCTGCCTAGCTTTAGCTATCGAATTGGCAACTGATTTCGGAAGGTCCACTTACGAGGGCCTTGACTGAATCTATCACACCAGTATCTCCCAACCTGGATCTAGCAACGGAGGAGTATCATCAATGGAATAGTGATTCCATTAACAGTCTAGCTTCGGTCAAACAAGGAAACAATAAGAGAACGGTTCCATCTGAAGCTTGGTTCAATGAAGAGCTTAGACTGGCCAAACAATCATGCAGAAGGTTAGAGAGAAAATGGAGGTTGAATTATTGCTTGGATGATAAAGACTCTTATAAGGCAGAACTATTACAATATAAAAACCTTCTGACCAAAACTAAATCCATTTTCTTTACAAACAAGATTAACTCGGCCCTGAATACTCCTAAGGAGCTATTCGCTACAGTGGTTAAGCTTAGCAACCCGAGACCAGCCAGTAATCTTAATGCTGATTCCTCGTTCTGCAACAAACTTGCTACCTTTTTTAAGAATAGGTAAAAGTGATTTTTAATGCCTTAACCTCAATCTCCAGCTCCAAGGGGTTATGCACGAATGGCAACCCACAGGTAGCAGCGTGCAATGACCCTAAAATAGGTGAGGCTAGTAAGAAAGCCATAATTTCAAAGACTGACCTACCAGCTCCCTCCCAATCCAATAATTCCAATCTTCTGGCATTCGCCCCCATTACAATAGATCAAGTAATCAGCTTGTTCAGGCAAATTAAGACAGGTTCGCCTCTCGACCCATGTCCACCTAGAGTTCTGCAGCTAGATTCAGTCATAGTTCCTGGACATCTTTTGGGGATTTTTAATGAAATGCTCCTGTCCGGTTATTTCCCTAAAAGCTGGAAAGTTGCATCCATTCGTCCTCTTTTTTAAAAAAACGAATCTGGAGGCCGATATCCCCAATAATTACAGGCCAATTTCTCGACTTCCCTTCCTGGTCAAACTAATGGAAAAAGCTATAAACACCGAGCTCTCTCTCTATATCCAGGATCATAATCTACTGGATTCTTCTCAGTTTGGCTTTAGAAGTCATCATAGCACTGAGACAGCCTTGATCACCACCGCGGAATATGTCAGAACAACCTTAGATAGAGGAGGGAACGCTGCCCTAATCTTGTTAGATCTTTCGGCAGCGTTCGATACTGTTAGCCATCAACTCCTTATCAATCGGTTGTCCGAGATTGGAGTTAGAGGTACTGCTCTTAAGCTCCTCAGCTCATTTCTCACTGACAGAACACAGTACGTGGAATGTAACGGTCACAGATCTGCCTCTTTCACCCTTCCCTGTGATGTTCCACAGGGGTCATCACTGAGCCTGACTCTTTTTAATCTGTACGTCACACCCCTGGCTGCACTGATCAAAGGCCTTGGCTTCTCGGTTGTTTCTTATGCAGACGACACCCAAATTGTAGTGTGTCACAGAAAATGCTGATAACACAGCTAAATGTTTCCACAACTGTATGCTGCAGATTAGGCGTTCGATGTCTAACAACTGTTTGAAGTTGAACTCAGATAAAACTGAGGTGCTGCTCTTCGGTAATCAACCATCATTTTGGTCCCCCAGCTGGTGGCCTCAAGAAATGGGTGTACTCCCCACTCCTGTGTCAAAGGTAAAAATTTGGGAGTACAGTTTGATGAAAAACTCTCTTTTGTAGGTCATGCCAATGCTATCACTTCGTCATGTTTCTTCACTCTCAAATCCCTTAGGAAGGCTTTTCCTTTCATCCCTCTGGACCTACGTAAAGCAGTGATTACTGCACTGGTCTTTTCTAAAATTGACTATTGCAATGGGCTCTTTCTGACCGCCCACAAGAAAGCTCTGGACAAACTACAAATGGTCCAGAATGCGGCCGCCAGGTTGCTTTTAGGGATCCCAAAATATCAATCGGTGTCCAGGTCTCTTCCCTTACTCCACTGGCTTCCGGTTAAAAAAAGGGTTATGTTCAAATCCCTGTGCATAGCTTTTAAGGCCCTCCATGCTGAGGGTCCAGTCTCTATTAAGCAACTCTTCCATCGTTACATCCCTGCCAGAAACTTAAGATCTGCCTCCCAGGCTAATTTGGTTGTTCCCAAGTTTAAAAGAGTTACCTGGGGAGGCAAGAGCTTCGCTGTGGCCACTGCCAAACTCTGGAATACAATGCCGCTAACACTTAAAATTTCAAAAAATCTGTTCACATTTCGTAAAGCTTTTAAAACATGGCTATTTAACTATTAGCTTAGCATCCCTTTCCACTTTTCTTGTGTCCCACTAATGTCTGGTGTTTTCTTTCACTCTGGTCCACTCTTTTCTTGGAAGTCAGCACCTAAACACCTGCGGGTAGTAGTGCGCTTTAGAAATCATCATTTCATTTCATGTCCTTTGTCCAGTTTCGAGCCAGAGCGGGAGCCAACGGCTCCCTGAGCTGGTTTGAACTGGACTATGCAAGGAGGGCACCAAGTGTGCCCTTCAAGCAGACTGAGTGGTGCTAGCAAGTGCTCCCACCCAGCCCCAATACACTAAACCCTGTCTGGGAGGTGGTCACACCTCCCTATGACAGGATACCTATTGTTCTACCTTCCCCTGCTCGAGCTTGGCTCAGCAGCAGGAGGGCAGAATTGTGTCTCTGGTCGGCAGCAGCCATATTGCGCTGTCCAGGTCTAGAGGACTGGTACCGGGAGCACTGATGGCCTCCTGGAGAAGCTTTACAGTGAGTGCATGGAATCATACCTCCCACACCGTTTACGGTGTGAGGGTATGATTCCAACATGTTTGATACCAAACATGATAGGGTACGTTACAGCCAGTTTCGAGATAGTCATCGCATAACGACGCAGTGCCCCTCTATATGTTATATGGCTGTCTCACTTACAACCTGGGAGAATGGACTCCATAGGCTGTAGGGGTGTCCTGCTCATGCAGTGGCATCCTCACACTTAGAACCAAGCACCCTGCCTTCAGGATTGAAAGGCCTGCTTTAAGGCTGACTAATAGGTTTTAAGTGCAGTGACCCTAGATCTAGGTAAACCTATATCTTCCAAAAGTGGTGCTAGCAGCAGCTTACACAGGCTGCAATAGCAGGCCTGTAGGTTCAAATTGAGTGGTCTCCCATGGGTGGCATAATACATGCTTCAGCCCATGGGGGACCCCTGGTGTACTTATGCCCTGGCTACCTTAGTACCATATACTAGGGACTGATAAGTGTACACCAGTGTCCAATCTGGGATGTACCTAAGTACTTACCATACCAATATAGGGGAGAAAGCACAGACACTGGTGTCCTGATTAGCAGGATTCCAGTCAGACGAGTCATAAACAGCATTACATCAAGCAAAAAGTGGGGATAACCATAAAACCAGATCCTACTTTCCTACAATGTGATTATGGTCTAATGTGTTTTATGAACAATACAAAGGATATTTTTTATAGCCTTGTGTGGAGTCTTTTTGTGTGGTGCGCAAACGCTTTACACATTGACTCTGGGATAAGCCTGACTGCTCTGCCAAGCTACCAAGGGGGTGTGCAGGGGTTATCTTAGGTGCGTAACTCCCTTGTCCTGACTAGAGTGGTGGGTTCTGCGTGGCTTAGGTGCATACCCTAGGCAACCAGAAACCCCATTTCTAACACAAAATGAAAGTGCTCTTGGCTCACCGTGAATCACAGAAAATATCCAACACTACCATCCAGTCTCCTGGATCCATGGCAAACAGAACTTAAGCGAGCGTGAGCATTTGAATTTCTCCTTTTTCAGGAAGAGATTGAGACGGCACAGGTCTAGGATAGGATAGGATGAAGGCCTCAGTCCTCCTTGGGCACCAGAAAGTAGCGAGAACAGCAACCACAACCTACTTCTGATACCGGCTCCCTCTCAATGGCTCCCCTGACCAAGAGAGGCAGCTTCCTGACGGTGTAAGGAGAGTTGTCCCCTATCAGCCAGTCGTATGGGGGTGGCATGGGTTGTCACAAAGGGGGATGGAGTAGCCCCTTTGGACGATTTGCAAAAACCAACAAACTGATGTTATTGACATCCAGTGGAGCAAGTGATGGCATATCCTGCCCCCCACTAGATGCTCATGATAGTCAGAGGGCATAGTAAAGGTTTGGAGGTTGTGGTACCCTGGTTGGGGTGATGGGAGTGGCCCGACCTCTGGCTACCTGTCCCAAGTGGTCTACGGGACCTGCGTCCCTGGCCACAAAAGGATGAGAAGCCTGTTGGCCATAGTGGCTGGGAGGATATGAACATGGCTTGAAACCCCTTATGTGGGCGGAAGGCAGACTTAGTTTGAGAAGGGGCCATATACAAGCTGAAGGACCTGGTCGTAGCTCTACTGTTCTTAAAGCGCTCCAGTGCTGATTCTGCCTTCTCTCCAAAAAGATGAGAGCCATCATAGAGCATGTCCATAAGCAAGGCTTGGACATTCCCTGAAAAGCCAGAGGTTCTCTGTCAGGTGTGGCGCTGCACAGCCACTGATAATGAAATTACTCTACCCCCCTCCCCCCCGCGAGTCAGTCGTGTCGAGTCCACATTATATGGTGAACTTTGCTGCATCTCTCCTTTCAGCAATAGCTTGGGAGAGTATGGCTCTGGTCTCCTCCGAGACCATAGCCAGCACTTGTGCAACCGAATCGCAGATGGCATGGGAATATTGGCCCAAAAGGCATGTGGCGTTCACGGACCGCAGTATGAGGCTGGCAGAAGAGAACATTCTCTTGCAAAAGGTATTGAGCCTCTAGTATTCCCTATCCAGTGCAGTGGCAGGGAACATGCCAGGGTTGACTCCAGAGGTGGAGGCTTGGACCACCAAGCTCTTTGGGAATGCGGTGCTAGGTAAGGAAACTGGGGTCCCTAGGAGGGGGGCAACAGCTGCAGACAAATGTCCTATGCACAGGAGGCCCTATGCTGGGCTTGGACTAGGCCCGAGTAGGACATCGGTAAAGGCTTCACTGAAAGGGAGTTAAGGTTCAGAAGGGGTGACACCCAGCTTAAGCACCTTTGTCAAGGTTCGTCTTGAGTACAAATGAGGGCAACTGAAGGTCCAAAACATTAGCCGCCCTACACACCACCATAGGGGAAAAAGCCTTCTCCCCTGTAGCCACAGTAGGGGGAGAGACCAAGCCAGTGTCCGGTCAGGTGTCTAACCCACTGCCCTCTGCCAGTTCCTTATACCAGTTATCCCAGGTCTCAGCTAAGGGAAACTGGTATCCACAAGGGTACACAGATCCCTCCCATTCGTCTCCCTGTACAGGCCTGTCAAAAGCAAAAAGCACTGGCTCCGATCCAAAGGACACGGTTGCGGTTGCTACCGAAACCAGTGTTGGACGACACCCGTCCAGCTCCATGTTTTAGTCGGGAATGACAATGGGGATGGCACAGACACTGGAGCCGGGGGCTCCGCTCCATGGGGCCTGACTGGTGCGAAGGGCGAACCTGCTGGCAAGAATCTAGTAAGGGCCCCCGCTGAGCTCATGGGGCCCGAAGGTGCTCCAGAGGGGCCGGGCCGCCCAAATAGGAGGTTCATGGCCTCATAAAATTCTTTGTGCTGGGCGGAGGTAATTTTGGCTCTGGGAAAGTCAGGGAAGTGCAGAGCAGACCCTGACTCAAGCTCTGCCAAAGCGTGAGGCCTGGAGTGCCGATGATCCAGCGCCTCATCAGAAGAAAACAATGGGAGTAGCGAAGTCTAAGACCTCTTAGACTTTTTTCAACTGTGGGACTTACCCGCCGACTTCAAGTTGGACAATGATCGCCGAGTGTAGCTTCAAGAATGGTCCTGGGACCTTCCGTGCGACCTGGATCTTGAGCGTCAAGGGTTCATCAGACTTAGCGACAAGGCGCTCGAGGGGCCACTCCCTCATCGCCTTCGAGTGCATGGTGCGGCAGTCCTCACAGGTCTTGGAGTCGTAGTCCCTCGCCAAGCGCCACAGACAAACCAAGTGTGGGTCTGTCACAGACATCTGCCTATGAAAGGCACCACATGGTTTAAACCATCTGGTTTCTTTGAGGACCATCCTGTCACACCAGAAGAGAAAATCTCTCAAAAAAGGGTTAAACAGAAGTTTTTTAAAAGCCAGCAAAAAACAACTGAGGCCGACTCTTCTCGGATCAGCGCTATCTGGCGTGGAAAGGCAAAAGACTGACGTCAGTGCACCTTAATGCAACGCCTATAAAGGTACTGTGAACGTCAATTCGGGTGCGGACGACACAGAGTCGAATGACACCACCTACCATTGCCCAGGTATACTGCTAGACAACTAAGGTAAGGAATCTTCGGCTAGAAGTCTATAGTAGATATGGTGCTTTGTGTTTCAGTAAAAATATGAACAGCCCTTGTTAATGAGATCACTTGTCAATAAGCGTCATGCTCAATCTGCATCAGTGCTATTATTAGCATTCACGCCCATTATTCATCGGTGCTCCATATCCTTAAGTAACAACGAGTGAATTGGAAAGTGGGCTACTGGTATAGGGGTACCAAGTGGTGTGTGATGGTATTTACAGTGTGGGTAGGGTAGGGGGAGGCGATGTGGGTGAATGTAAGATGAGGCCAATCAGCCATTGTCAATGTGGCCAAGGGAGGTTGCTAGCGACAAGAGCCTTACAGGGGAAAAAAAAAATCACAATTTTTGCAGATGGCAGACACAAGACCTGTAAAATAATGAGCGACAACAAAGAACTGTCTATTCCCATATCATCTGTGTCTTTCACTTATTTTTTTTGATTTCAGACTACCAGTTCAGGGATACTGAAGAGATAATATTTGATCTATCCATGGGATAGCTAAGACAAGTCATGGTTCAATGTGGTTTTCCTAGTCTGGATTTTAGTTGAGAGATTGTAAGAGTCACTAAAGGTTTCGCTAAGTCCTAGAACTCCCAGAGGGGCCAAAAGGTAAAATATGTTCTGACTTTGCACCTACCACAGGCAGCCAGGAGGCTGGTGTGTAGCCAATAGGCCTAGAGGCTGGACTAGTACAGACCTGTTGTGTATGAAGTGAATGTTTTTAACAAAGGCATTTAGTTATACCAAATTATAATAAAGAATAACCACAAAACTTTTAGCAAGTTAAGGATTCCTGAAATAGCCTGTGAAAATCACAGAACAATGAAGATTGTGAAATATGACATTTCATATTAATGTGCAGCATTATTTTATTCTCTTTTAATTTACTTTTTTCTCTCGATACAAGTTGTCTGAAAATTATATTTGCATAATGTTTAGAATAACATTTATCTGATCATTCAGTTTGACCACTAGGTACAGAGAATAAACATGAACATATATCTTTCAATGCCTCTGACCAATTTTCTAAAGATGAAGGAATTGACATTTGAGTTGCTCTTGCCAATGGCTGGTCCATGCCCTTTTGGAACAGGAGAAGGGGCATGTAATACACAACAGCCATCTCCAATGCAGTATGTAGAGAGTAACCCCCTCCGATTAACAGGGGGTCTACATTCCCCAGGCCAATCCCTGAGTGAATATTAATAGATAAGTCAGTGATTAGTATGCAAAGCACAGGGGGTGCAAAGAAATAAAAGACTATTTTCCATCTAGAGAGTCGTTCCTTGTGCAAGATATCTTGCAGAAGAATCATGGGAACTTCAAGACTCTGATGCAATCAGTCCATAGTCGATGACCCAATCTAGGTATCTAACTCTGAAATCACTGGCACTGCTAACAGCAGAATTTAATGAGGTGTGCTCAACGAAGATTTACGGTGGGCACAGTTACAAATCAAATGTGAAATGCACTGTACAGTCCATCTACGACTAAAACATAGTTTTTTTTAACTAGCAGGTGTGCATAATCTTTGGAAGAGTTAATTTTGCTCGACAACTGCTTTGGCTAGGACAACTTAACGTCGGGTTTGGTTTTAAGCTGCACACTTGTGGGTGTGCATATGTTTATGTGTACCTCTTTGACATGTTCTTTTAGTCAAGTTGCTCTCTCGTTAATTATCAATATTTAGTAGTATTTCTGAAATGTGGCCCACATTAAGGGATCACAAAGAGGCCACTTTACCACTACCACTGCAGAAATTATAAAACAAGCTCCACCTTCCTAAAGGAATAGTTCACAGTGATACATTAGCACTGCCCCCACAGACAATCAAAGACAAGTGATAACCCTGTTCTGTTAATAATACCAATCGGACAAGAGAAGACAAGCCTAGCTATATTAAAATGTAGAGGCCCTATTTTTACACATTACCATAGTGTACAGTGGCTGGTTAAAATAATTAGAAAAAGGGGTTTCTGTTCTGTTAATGATAGCAATAAGACGAGAGAAGACCAGCTGAGCTAATTAAAATTTAAAACACCCTATTTTTTCAGATTACCACACTGTACAGTGGCTGGTTAAAATAATTACCTAAAAAAGGGGTTTCTCACACATTTCAGTGGCGCGACCACATATTCTTTAAATAGCCACGATTCGACAGTGCAGTCACCCCACTTCCTCCATTTTTAACATCACATGGAGTGATACGGCTAACAATTGAATCAGACCCACAAGATGACCAACACAGCAGACTTCGGATGAGCCCTCTAAAGCTCCACCGATCTACATTCAATGCATATACATATTTTGGGTCACTCACATCTAAATGTTCTACTGATGTACTAGAAAGCGATGTGATTGCAAATGGAAATAGATCTATTTAGTTTAAGATGTTACACAAACGTGAGCACTAGAATACGTGGAGAACTACATAACTTTGTACTGTTCAGCTATTAGCCAGAATACCTTTCTATGGCTACTTTTAGTAGCCAGAGAAAACAGAAAAGTATTATGGCAAATACAGTTCAAATGCTGATGTACACTACTGCTTAAATGATCAATAACAGTACGAAACAGCATTTTTGCAGGATGCAAATTTCTTTTTCAAGGTAAGAAAGTCTGCTTCTTTATGTCTGTCGGCTTGCATCAAGCACCTTTAAAGTGTCGCCTCTGTAATTACATTTAGAACATGGGTGGGCTTGGAAGTCTCAGTGGAAGGGCTGTAGAAAGTGTTGGTCAGATTCTCTTTCTGCTCTCGCAGAAATGGAGGGATAGAAGAGGCTTTAATGTGCAGAATCCTGGTGTCCATCACTTCGCAGTCAATCTGCATCATCACTTCATAATCCTGTCCGTTAATCACGTTTTCTGTAAAAACACAAACATACGGATTCGGTCATCTGACCTGGTATATAATTCATTGAATGGATTTGCAAATGTAACGCCCCTTTGCCATTAAGCCTCTTGTGTGACTTTGAAGCGTTGTTATTAACCATGATGTCAATACTATTTCAGATTTGATGGATGAATTTTACATACATCCCTTAAATACAAGGATACACACACACACACGCACAGACACCCCCCCCCCCATAACTTGAAGGATGTAATGGTCTACTATCCCAACCTTTTTTGCCGAGGCTAAATCGGAGTTAACATTTAGGCTTATTTTTATGATATCCTTTGCAGAGCTGATGATAAACTCTAATCAAAAGCAGGCCTGGGCGTAGTTTGCGTAGTTTTGCTTTGCGGAACTCCACGAAGTGACAAAAAAGCTCAGCGGCGTTCCGCATGTGGCAGAGTGCAGTGTGAACTGACGTTCGCACTGATCTTCCTGCCGCTCGGGTAGAAATGATACCCGAGCGGCAGCTCGCGCTCGCCAACTTACCATTTGCGAGCGCGAGCGGGGAAAAAACTCCGCTGCACTACGCGGAGCGGAGTTTTCTGCACTCCGCGAGCTCTGTGGAGCGCGAAGTGCAAAAAACTCTGCAAAACTCCGCGAACGGAGCGGAGTTCACCGCCCAGGTCTAATCAAAAGCAAATTTAAAGACGATCATTCCAAAATATACAGGCATTTGCTCATTGCGGTCATGAAGAAAGATTAAAATACACCAGTTCATCATAGGACAGATCAACAGATCCAACCGCGAAGAAGGGCTATAATTTGTTTGAAATAGCATACTGCTGGCAGTGACAGTTGTGAAAAAATAAGTATCCGCAACATGATCTAAATCAAATTGCAATTTAACATTCTAAACCTAATACATAATTTTGGCATGTATGACAAATTGGTTATTCCGGTTACAACAAAAAGATCGTAATATATTTCATGACATTAAAAAAATTGCTCACACTTCTATTTTAATTCAATTTAAAAAAAATTTAAAATTCCATTTGGCAGTATAAATGTAAGTAATACACAGGGTGTGTATTATACTCTTTATTGGCATTTTTCCTACATTTAACTAGTTTTTTTTACACGTGCATTGAGTGTACTGTAATTCGTTCTAGTCATCATGCATTTAAGCTCAGGGCTTCTCAACAAGTCAAAGAACAGAAGGCAGGGCATTCTTTTTGCTCGAACAAACCTGAAAACTAGCAACTAAATGGTTAAAATTTCAGTTACTACCCATTTTCAAACCCAGAACGTTAAACTATTTAGCATCACATAATGGAAAATCAAAGGAATGGATGGTGGAGCTGGAAACTCTCTTCATGATCTTAATTCCAGGTACAATTTTTTTGCATCTATTTCCAGAGTTTGCTTTCGTTCTTTATAACGGCCAGTGCAAGGACTTTTTGTGTGTGCTAAATCTACAATCCTTTGACAAGGTACAGGGGCAACCTTTAACGGTCTCTTTGAACAAGCTGCTACCAGCCTGCAGTTGGCTGTCATGATTTACCCCAGGGTAAGACAAGCCCAAGTCTTTTGTGTTTTCAAGTTAAACCTAAAACACTATGGGGTATATTCACAAGAACGTGTGATAACTACCGCAAGAGTAGCGTAACGCAACTTTCAATATCGAAGCCTATCGCGGGAAAATAACCCCGTGTCAACGTGGAATTCACAACAAGGCGGTACCATGCAATAGTCTGCCGAAACCGCGGACAAAGTCCGCGATACAACCACCACGATGGAGATAAAAACACAAACCACAACAACAAAAAACACGCGATGGGCCAAAGCGCGATGAGGAAACCAGCGACAAGCAGCGCCAGGCCTGCAACACACACCTGGCAGGTGTCAAAAATCACCATAAAAGTAGAAAAGAACACCCACACACAAACTGACCAACACACAAGCACCATGGAGGCAGCCGGAGCAGGCGCAGAGGACGAGCGCAACCCCACAACCACCCCAGACGACCAGCCAGGGACCTCGGGGACAGGGAAGGGCAAGGACAAGAAGACCAGGAAGACCAAGTTCAGTCCGCAGGCGAACAGGATCATAGTCACGGAGGTGATGGAACACCATCAACAACTCTTCGTCACCTCCAACGTGTCATTGGGCATCAAAACTGGAATATGGCGGGACATCGTCGACAAGGTGAATGCCGTCGGAGAGCACAAGCGGACAATGGACGAGGTCATCAAGCGGAAGACCAAGGAGAAACTGTCCGCCAACCTGAAGGCAGCAACACAGACCGGAGGTGAGGGCCCAGCGCCACAGCTGGAGCTGGATGACATGGAGGAGCTGGTGTCGACAGTCATCAGTGTGGAGACTGTGGCCGGAGTCGGGGGACCGGACACTGCTCGACAGGACACAACACAACCGCAACAGGGCGAGTGACCACCGGGGACGGGGGGAGATGGCCACAATGGCACACATGCACAAGCAAGCAGGGCACAGTGCACACCCACAATCACTCTGGGTCCTCGCCCAGACCCACAGACTGTCACAATGTACAATGCCATGCTGTCTGAATGTCAACCTGTACCATGCGGCTACATACATGTGGACACATTGTAATACACCATCTCCCCTTCACATCGCAGGGGCATCGTCAACACCTCCTGCAGAGCAGTCACAGCCACTCTTCACTGATGACGAGGAGGAGGACAACACCAGCATTGACACCCAAACCATCCAAGACCTCATTGACCACCTCCGCAACTCACCTCCAGGATCAGGGCAGCCCAGCTACATCCATGAGACCCCACCCACCACCCAAACCACCCAGCAGGAGGCACCCACAGCCCCGGCACCCTCCCAAGTCCCCCAGGAACAACAAATGGCCTTCCAACGCCGTGTGCTGGAGGGCCAGAGGGAGACGGCCGAGCAGGTGCGGGTGGGGTTCGAGCTCATGGCTAACAAACTGGACACCATCCTTGGGTGTCTATGTCCGCCCCATGGTCTCCAGCGAGCCCTGACTGACATCTCTGGAGTCATGACGCGGAGGGAAGAATACCTGTCCGCTCAGAGTGGCCCCAGCGATGCCAGCCTTGAGCTGGCACACATGGTGCGGATGGAGGCGGAAAGGATGGCAGCCGCCGCTGCACATCAGCGAAATGTAGCTGGGATCTACCGTGCCCTGCATGTCCTCGTCATGGCATTGCTGCCACAAGGCGTGGTGATGATGAATGCTGCTGCCCCCACACCATCCACATCTCCGCCCCCTGGTGTGTCAGTGCCTCCCAGTGCGGCAGGCGTATCCACTCCGGCACCTGATGTGTCACTGCCACACAGTGCGGCCGACAATCCTCCTCCGGCCCCTGATGTGACAGTGGCACACAGTGCCGCAGCCGGCACTGCAACACCCACAGGTGGGGCAGGGCACACACCCGGGGACGAGGACGTGGATGGGACTGTGGTCAGGAGGGCCAGGCACTAGCATTCATTTCCGCCACCTTGCCTGTTTTTGCTTGGTGCCGCACATGGCCTCAAGGCCTACCACTGACCCCGGATGCACTCACCTTGGACAGCGACATGGACTGCCACATCCTGTTTGACGACCAATGACACGGCGGACAGACTGCGGACTGTACCCTTCCTCTTCCGCAGTACAGGTCATCCCCGGATGGACACTGGCTGGCCCTCCACGTGCCCATATTGTGTAGTGTGCTCGGCATTGCCCTGTACCGCTCCAGCTGCATGACTGCACTGGATGTGCAAATAAACATCCAGGGACGCACTGCTGTGTAATGTCTTACGTCATTCATGTATGGATGAATGTGGGGCAGTGCCTTCCCTTGCGTCAATGATGTTCATCCTGTGGGATGCCAGTCAGAGGGTGCGACATTGCATCTTGTGTACCGGGTTCCGTGAACACTACAGCAGGGACCCACGCATCAGACACTTCCTTGTCCGGACATGGACTGGACCACCCCCAGAGCCCACGAGTTATTGTTGCAAGCCCTGCACTGGTCGGGCGTACGGCAGGCCAGACCACTCCGCTAACGCCCCGAGGGGGGGCCCTCATTGCTACCCGTCGCGGGCGTACTCGCTGGTGGTGTGCAGGTCACTGGTCTAGTTGTCAGCATGTCACAGCCACTCCCTGAGGGCAGGTTTTCACACACACCACACCCATCCGGCACAGGCATCACAGGCCATGTGACTCCGCCAACATAAGGGGCCGACGACGTCACATTCCCCTCTTCCGGTGGTGACTGGAAGACGGCCGCTCCACGGTTCTCACTCATGTAGGGCCCATGAGTTGTTGCGCACAGGGTTAGTGGCATCCGAGGCCTTGCGGACGGCACGGGCCTACCACCACGTGGCGCAGACTGGGGTTGCACAGGGTTAGTGGCACACGAGGCCTTGAGTAAGGCACGGGCCTACCACCATGTGGCGCAGACTGGGGTTGCACAGGGTTAGTGGCACACGAGGCCTTGAGTAAGGCACGGGCCTACCACCACGTGGCGCAGACTGGGGTTGCACAGGGTTAGTGGCACACGGGGCCTTGCGGACGGCACAGGCCCCCCGCCACGGGACGGTGATTTGGGGTGCACTGTGTCAGTGGCACCTTGAGCTGCTGAGCGGGTGTGCAGCCTGCGATGATGCCCCATCCAGGCGGTCCGGACAGCTCAGGTTCTGTGTGTCCTGCTGGACCGCAGTGTAGGCCAGAGCCAGCGGGCAGCGCGGGCCTACCGCCACGTGGCGTCGCTTCCGGGGTCCCAGAGTTGGTGGCACCCATTGGGCTGAGCGGGTGTGCAGCCTGCGATGGTGCCGGGTGCACTGGTATGTCCACTGCCATGGAGTAATTAAGACCCAGCACCAAACGTGAGACCTGGTGGCCTGCGGAGCGGGGCTGCATGATGTGGAGGGTGCCATGTCCGCGGGCCCCGGGCTTCTGGCTTGAAGCGGCACGTGGTGGGACCTCCTGTCTACGCGCCTGTGGCGGAAGGTGAGCATTGAGGCCTGGGTGTGCATGGGCGGGCATGCTCCGATGGGAGGCGGGAGGGGTTGGGGTGCCTCGGCCTGGGTGTGCATGGGCGGGCAGGCGATGTTGTCTTGTGCAAGTGTGTGTACTGTGCCAGTCATGTATTTGGGCTCTGTTTCAGCTGACGGCTCTGAATCAGATGTGTGACCTGGTGATCTGCCCTACATACCGGCACGTGGTTGGAGACACACCAGTGGCAGCAGGTGAGCAGTGTGGCCTGGGTGCGCAGGGGCGGCGCTCTTTCTCTCTCTCTTCCTCTCTCTCTCCCTCTCTTCCTCTCTCTCCTCTTCTCTCTCTCTCCCTCCCTCTCTTCCTCTCTCTCTCCTCTTCTCTCTCTCTCTCCCTCTCTCCCTCTCTTCCTCTCTCTCTCTCTCTCTCCCTCTCTCTCTCCTTCGCTCTCTCTCTGTCCTCTGATGTGCGCAGGACACACCTTCTCATCATGTTTTTTGTCTTACAGGCTGTGACCTACGTATTGTCCGGAGGGGAGCGGCCATGTGTCTTCATTTCATTTCGTTGTTCATTTCAATAAAGTTTCATTTATTGCTTCGAAAGTGAATGTATGCTGGTCATTTCTGTGACGACACATCCATGTCACCAGTTGTGATTTGTGCGGCATCAAGCGGAATATTTTGTACATGTTTAGGTGTGGCTGATGTGGCATGTCTTTGGTCGGGGGGGGTGCCAGGGAGGGGTGGTGGCTGTGGGTGTTGTGGCCCTCTTGGGTGTCCGGGCCGCATGATGGGTGGCTCCATGGCATCTGTTGCCCTTCCGATGTAGCCCTGGGCTGTGCTCCCTTTTGGTTTGCAGGCTGCCGTCCGACTTTACACCAGGTCAGAGCAGGTGTAGATTTCCTGGTGCTAACGCGGCTTATCGCCTGTTTTGTGTTTTTATCGCGGATGTGGCTGGTCGTTGTGAATGTTGAGGTGTGCTGTTGTCTCGACTTTTGTCACGGGAACGCCCACTCTGCATCTCATTAGCGATATTTGCGGGGGTCCTCTGTGGCGATGTTTTTTGCGGCTGCTATCGCGGGTAAACTGGTGCTGTGGGCTGTTAACACCGGCTTGTGAATGGGGAGGTAAATTTATCAGACGCTTAGAAAAAGAGGTCCTCGCTAACTTTTGTTAGAGCAAAAGATTTCTCAATCAAACTGTTAAAACAAGCTTTAACAAAGCCAAAAGGTCTCGCCTTTGCAAGAGCTATTGGCTGTGGCAATGTATTTCACCCATGTTGTACACCAGTGTGGCTGCTGTTCAGCATGGCTAAAAGTTATCGGCGTGGTGTGTGGTAGACGAGATTGGGGTAGAGTGGAGTAGGGTAGACTGGGATAGGTTGCGGTGGAGTGGGGTTGACTGTAATGAGGTAGATTCGGGCAGATTGAGTGGAGTGGTGCAGATTGGAGTGGAGTGTAGCTGTGGTCAATAGGCTACATCTCTTGTACCTAAATGCATATGAATATAGGGCGCCAGAAAGCGCTTTGATGGAATACGTATGAGAATGAGGACTTGGGCACAGGTTTTAAGGCGAAATTGATTCGTTGCTGCTCTTTATTATTATTATTAAACATTTATAGAGCGCATGGCTACCCTCGGGCATCCCAGTGCTCTGCACAAAACTGAAGCACTTTACTCAGACACATACTTTGTATGCGCAGAGAAGAGGTGGAATATATGAGAGACAAAGGACATAGGTTTTAGGAAGAAATGGATTAACTGCAGAGCTGCCCAAAATTGAGGCATTTTAAAAAGCCAACAAACGCAGCCTACAAACACATGCAGTCACATGGACTGCTTTAAGAGTCTGTGACATATGTCTGTTACTGTAAAAGGAAGCACCAAATTCCAAAAGAAATTAAGGCAAAAATAAACAAACCTGCAATTCGTGCAAGGAATGGGAGATAAGTTAAAACCAACCCAAATGGTTTGGTAAAGGGAGCACTGAAAAAGTCATGAACTGCTTCAAGATTCTGTTGTTGCATTTGCTTTTTGCTGTAATAGGAATCGCTGAATCGGCGCCCCCCCCCCCCAAAAAAAAAACACCTGTAGAAAAGGAAAATGACGGTCAGAAAAAATAAGGGGAAAAAATACTCCGAATCATAGTACGAGCAGTGGATGGACAGCAGAAGGACACAAAACGAAATCAATCAATGCTTTGCCCATGCTCCAGAGAAATAAAAGGAAGTGACGTACGGCATTTGGTGACCAATTTGGAGGCAGATACAAAGAATGTCAATTAAATCAATCAATCAAATAGGATTTATATAGCGCTGCTTTTCACCCGTGAGGGTATCCAGCAACTGGGGGTTTTCTGCTGCTGGGTGTAGTCGGTCGAACAGCCAGGTTTGCAGACCCTTTCTGAATTCCTGCAGGGAGGGGAAGGTCCAGAGGTGGAGGGGGAAGCTGTTCCAGGTCCTGGCGGCCAGGTAGGAGAAGGAGCGTCCGTCGCTCTTGCTTCGGTGGATGCGGGAAGTCTGGGAGAGGGAGGCAGAGCGCAGTTGTCTAGGGCGCTGGTGGAAGTTCACCTGGTGGTTATGTATGCTGGTCCCTGATTGTGAAGGGCCTTGTAGCCAACAAGTTTAATACATGATGGGCGGGCTCCAGGCACTGTACTGTTTACAATACCCCTTCGCAGCAACAGTGCATGCACGCAGTTAGGCGAGGCCTAAAAAACTTAAAAAGTCTCGGCTGATTCCCCAAAAAAGTTAAAAGAATAGTCCTTATTTCTACTCACTAAAAAATATAACAGTAAAAATTCCCCCAGCTGCTAATATTAGGTTAGTAATTGTACATGCCTCACAATCATACAAAAAATGGTGAAATATAGGTAAAGCATGTTAACCCCTTAACTGCTGAGGCTTTTACAACCCCACTGCTGAGCCCTTTTTGATATTTGGGGTACTTCTTGCTTAAGCCTTCATACTTTTTTTCCACTAAAAGTATCCATGGCAAATTTGATAACTTTTTTCCCAAGATAATGGGGACTTTAATGGTCCCCAGTGTCTGTAGACTCCTCTACAGTGAACCAAGAAAATAAACAAAACAGCTAATTTTATTTATTTTTTTAAATGGGAAAAGAGTGTAAGAAAGCATGTTTTTTTCTAAATATGTCATAAACTAACGTTTTGTTGTGCTACGATCACCATCTTCTCAGCTTTCAGGAACAAGCAGAGCTAACCTTTGGTAGTGCAATTAACCTAATTTTTGTGGTTTCAATTTACTTTCAGTTTGTGACGGAAACAGATGTGAATGGGGAATCCCAAAATGCTATACATTTCTGAAAAGTAGACAAAATTCTGAATTCAGCAAGGGGATCCCTCAATGTTTCCCCAAAGAAACTAAGGACCTCATTACGATATTCAGCAGTCGGACCGCCGACTGCTTTGGCAGTGGTCAGAAGAGCGCCCAACAGTCGGCAGTACGACTGCCGAATTATGATGCAACCACCATATTGGCGGTCGGAAAAGTGCCCTTTTAATTGCGGCTTCTGTTGTGGCCCAGGAAACGGGCTGCAGCACAAGCCGCAGTGTAAAAGGCCACTTAGTACACATCCAAGCACCCTGTGCCAGGCACCATGTGGTGCCTGGCATACGGTGCCTGAATGTGTGGGGGGCACTACAGTTTTTGTCTGCCTTTTCATGGCAGTCGGACCGCCATGAAAAGGCATTTGGAAAAGGACATCGTAATCCCTACAGCAGTGCCTGCGTAGGCTCCGCCGTAATGTTAGGGATATGATTCCGACCGCCACCATGACGGGACCTTTGATTCTGTCAGAGGCGGTGGTCTTTCACCCTGACCGCTGCGGTTGAACTGCCTGCATTGTAATGCGGCGGTCGGACCGATGGCCTGTATGTCGGTGGGACTGCCACCGACAGCCTGTCGGGGCACTCCCACCAACATAGTAATTAGGCCCTAATTGTTGAAGTAAAAAAAATGACAATGGGAAAACACAGCCGTGTGAAACGTTTTAAGCTGCAAGTTCTTGTCATAATGGCTGACTGAATGTACAGAAGATACTGAGTTTCGGAACAGTAGTTATTTGTACACCACTGAATTGTGGGTATTCACAATATCATGTGATTCATTGGGCATTTGGCAAAATGTCTCATTTTCAGCGCACTGGCTTACATTTTGAAGCCACAAATGTAGAGAAATCCAATTGTAATAACAAATAGTCTACTATTATGTTTTCCCACAAGTCTCCTGAGACAAAAGCTATCCCACTTGTGTGGGTGGGCCAAGTGACGGCGATAGGAAAGGCCCCAAACACAACATGGACAGATCATTTCCATTTTTGTAATGTCAGTATCTGTGGATTTAGGGCCTGGACTCCGCCGTCATCAAGGGAAACCTACCAAACCTAGACATTTCTGAAAACTAAACACCCAGGGTAGTTCAGAATTCTCAGCAATGCTCCCGTGCACCGATAGGTAACACCATGACAACCATGTACCGCCCTGGGAGCGACGAAGAGCCACATATATGCACAATCCCTTTGGGCTGATACCACTTTCTTAACTCACTCCTTCTATACCCTCCAATGCACAGCACGATGACAGATTACAGGTGGCAGTGTGCCAAAATCTAACTTGGGACCTTTTTATGATGTTCATGAGTTCACTCCACAGAATGGGAAGGTGGGAGAGCAATGAAAAATCTGAAGTTAGCTAGAGTATCCACCTGAAAGAGCATTACCGAAAGTAAGAAATTTCTGCTGAAAGATACTTCTAAGGGCAGATTTCTTACCTGAAGAACAGATACCAGAGCAGTTACTCCCAAGGGTGGAGAGTCTGGTGAGTGGGCTCTGACCAAATGGTCTCACAGGACTGACCGGGCTAACTGGTGTTCCTGTGGGAACTGGTCTGTCAAGGAAGTAGAGTTCAGTGTGCATTGAAGCTCACATTAAAACTATGTCCAGAAACAGCATCACTCTTGCTAATCCTGCTATAGCAGCCTTTGATCTCATAGAATGAACCTGTTTGCCTTCATGGTGTTGCCTCTGGGACAGCGCATACCAGATGTTGATGCAGGAGAGTATCCAGCTGGACAAGGGACTCTTCTGCGCCCCTTTCCCTTTCTTTGCTCCTGAAAATCATACATCGAGCTTGATCATCCGCACAATGGTCCCTTTCTGCTGTCAATATAAATGTTCAACGCTCTTTTAGGGTTGAGTCACTGGGAATTTCTCCTCCTCCTTCGAAGGATGAGGTGGAATGAGAAACATTGGCAAAGTGATGGATTAGTCATCTTGGAAAATGTTCATGATTTTGGGCAAGATTGCCACCCAGGTCCTCAGGGCCAACTTGTCTGTGAAGAAAGTGGTGCAGGACGGTTGCACCCAGAATGTCTATAGTTCACTCACAAAGTGAGCAGAGGTGGCTGCCATTAGGAAAACTACTGAGTGTCAGTAGTCACAATGAGAAACTGTGCATAGGCTCAAAAGGCGTGCATGTAAGAAATGTCAAGATCAAGTTCAAGTCCCATTGCAGCATGACGAACCGCTTCAGGGGGAAATATGTAAATCAGACCTTTGATACAACACATCACAACAGGCGATTTAAAAAGAGAATGTTGATCAGATAAACATAAATGTCAAACAGGGTCGACAGATAACCATTAAATATACCCACTGCAAGGTCTTGCCTGGCCAATGATAAAAACAAACAACAACACATCAGATGGTTGGGCCAGCAGAGGGTCAGTATGATGAACATCTCACCAGGCAACACACATCTCCCAGCATAGATGGAATTTTTCAAAGGGTGCTGTACTGCAAGGACAATAACACTACTGCTGCAAGCAGATCAAACACATTTAACTATTGCAGCTCAGTCTCCATGCATGGAGGTGTAAGACTCAGTGCATGACCCCTCCTTGTGGCTGAGACAGAAGGCCCTCCCAAAATGGTAGCTGGATTGGAGGGCAACTGCTTCTGCTTAGGAGCTCAGGGTACCATTCTTTTCTTGTCCAGTTTGGGGATATTAAGAAGATTTGAGTTGCGTCAGTCTTGATTTTTCCTAGAACTCAAGGCAAGAAAGGTAGTGCCAGGAATGAGTACAGGAAACCCATCTCCCATCTCAGCCAGAATGTTTTTCCTAGTGTCTGGAATGCATTTCCCAAAGATTCCCCAGGAGGAAAATCCAGTGTGAGAAGAGCTGACACTACGTTCTCGCTGGTGGCAAACAAATTTAACCAAGGCATTACCCATTGGGCGAAGCTGCATCTTGGCACCTCGGGCTGGAAATGCCACATTTGCTCCAAGCTGCTCAGCTTTTCTATTCTGGCAGTCCCTGAACATCAGCTCCTGGATGGCATACCCAAAGATATCAGGAGTTTGCCCGTCGTCCAGAGATAGCCTACGATTGACTGCAGCAAGCGCAAATTCAGAGAAGTCAATCCTCGAGGTACAGGAGAAGATGCATCCTCGCCCTCCAAAGGAGGGCAGCAACCACTGCCATCACTTTCGTGAACATCCGAGGGGCAGAGGTATGATGAAAGGGGGGGCATGGAAAATTGGAAGCGTTCCGACCCCACCATGAGCCGCAGATAGCGCCTGTGGGACTGCGAGATGGATATGTGAAAATACATGTCCTGCAAGTCCAGGGACACCATCCTGTCACCTGGGTCCAAAGCAGAATTAGCAGAATGATTGAATCTGGGATACTGTGTTCTTGAATGTGTCTTTCCTCACAAAGGCATTCAGTGAGTGAAGATTCTGTACAGGCCTGAGGCCTCCATCCTTCAATACAAGTAAGAGTTAACAGCACCCTTGTACTCTTTCTGAAAAGGCAGTCATTCAATGGCACCCTTACCCTTGGACAGAAGGGGTTTTTATTGTGCTAAGATTGGAGAATGGCCCATAGACAGGCACTCTGAAGTGGGGCAATAACAGGGCGGGAAGACATTAAAGGCTGGGTGTAGCCCTTTTCAATGATATGTAAGACCAATCTGTCTGAAATGATAGTTCTCAGGCGAGGGAGGGAATGTTGCATTCTGCCTGCTACTGGCTGAGCATGAGCTTTTGAGGGCAAGTTAAAGTGGCTTGGCAGCCTCGGCAAGAGGGGAGTTAGAGCTAGATAAGAGTTATTCTTGCTAGTGCGAATGGTCTCAGCACGCCACTACAACCTCAGAAGAACTGGCCAGATGCACAGGTTGGGAAGGCTGTAGACTAGCCCCCTGATATAACTCCTAAAAGTCTTGTATTGTTTGTGGAACTGCTTGGCAGGAGGCAAGACTCCTAAGGATCGTGCTGTGATTGTTTAAGTGCATAATCAGCCTTCTCCCCCAAACAATCTAGAGCCGCCAAAGAGTATGTCCATTAGTGTTGCACAGATGACCTCTGAAAATCCGGTTGGCCGCATCCAGGCATGCCTTCAAAGCACTACATTTGTGCCAATAGCTCTGCCCACATTGGGATCACTGGGTGCTGGTCTACGCCCTCTGGCAACAGGTTGACTTACTGGAGGGTCTGGCCTGGCTTGGATCAAGTGGCCATAAGGGTGCCTGGAAGAGTCTTGTTAAATGGCAATAATGGCTCAGGAGAAGTTGGATTTGGTTGAAGCATCTCAGTTAACAATGCTGTGCACCTCTGGTCCCCTTTGCACCCAAACTGCGAAAGAGGTACTTTCTCCTATTGGTGGTCCTGGTGGCAAGTCTAGCTTAGTCTCTGGGGATGTATCTAGCCAGCTGGATTTTTTTTATCCAGGAATTGCTCACCATCTATACAGTGAGGGTGAGCAGGTTGTCCATCACCTAGCCTTCATCAGTGTCACAAGGTATATTTGCATATCTTGAACCGCATCAGAGTCTGATAGTACTGGTAACAGGGTAGAGGTCAAGGATCAGAATCTGCCTACAAATTGACTGGTTGTGGTTTTGTGATCTCATAGCACGACATAGGCCTGGACGACAGCCCAGAGTCAGGGACCAGGATCAGGTCCGCAACAGCACCAGCACGAAAGGAACAGGTGTGGACCCTGGAGCCAGAGAGGAAGCATGAATTGGTGTTGGAAAGGGTCCATGCACGGGTGCTTGGGTGTTAGGTGGCGTGATGGGAGGGCCTGCTCACAGAAGTACAACTAGGTCCCTCTTGGAGCATAAAGGTGCACCAGACAGGAATTATCTGAGAAAACACTTGGAGAGAGGAGGACGATCAGAGCGCAGATCAGAGGAGTACGTGAAATCGAAGACGGACTCACAACGCTCTTCTGACTTCATAATAAAAAAGGAAGAAAAACTTCTGCAGTCGAAGCCTCAATTTAAAAAGAAGGTGGTGGCTGGAATTAAAGTCAAGCATGCAACGAATATTGAGGACTATCCTTCTGAATGGGGAGTAGGCTCTGATCATGTTGGACAGCGCTGCAGGAGTCCTGATAGCTCGCTGGGATTTTATGGAATGTATGGCGCCAGTAGCAACAAGTGACTATGTCCAGGTGGAAACACCGGACCAGAGACTGGGTGTCCCAAGTCAATTATATGAATTACAACTCCAGATGGAGGGGGATATACCACGTACTATCAACGTTCTTTTTTGGGACAACTTGTCATTTGGCTCCGACATTCTCTTGGCTGAAAAGGAGTGGCCACCTGAGTTTGTTAGGGATTGCCCACTAGGAGAAACAGTAATATGACCAGCTTTTTCCAACCTCGTTTCAGAATCAGTAAAACACACAGATGCCAAGGAGTGGGCCTTAGCACAAGCCCCGGCATTATACAGCAACCACATGGGTTGGGATGAAGGATCGCCTTACCATATCATACCTATGAGGTCCAGCCCACAACCACAATATCCCATCAAACCTAAGGCTAAAAAAACGAGTTAGAGAGATACTCGCACAACTTTAATATCAGGGTGTAATAGAACGTTGCACCTCATCAATAAATAATCCTTTGTTTATGGTAATAAAACCAGATCATTCATATCACTTATTACTAGAGACAATTGAATAGTGTTGCACGCAGATTTGCTGCACATATAGTGCATGGGGCGGCACTAATGAACAGAATAGTGCCCAAAAAATATAAAACCACATTAGACATCTCCAGTGGGTTTTCTGCCAAAACATAGCACCTGAGAGCAGGTATTTGACCGCATTTAGCGCTTTAGGCACTCAAAAGCAATTCTGTTGATTGCCACAAGGGTATAAGAATAGCCCCGGCTATTCTCAGCCCGTGTGACAGAACTGATTTTGATGACCAGGCATTGCCCTCGACGAAATATACTTGATGGATGATGACTCAGCAATACATTTGGCCTAAGTAGATCGCATATTTTTAGGATCTGCTCACGGGGGCTATAAATTCAATTTCCGAAAATCACACATTGCCTATCTCAGGGTCCTGTTCTTGGGATACAAGTTGTCAAGTGAAGGCAAAAGTCTTGCGTCACATTTCCTAGAGAAGTGTGCGCTTTTACAACCTCCAAACACATTGAAAAAACCCTAATCAATATTGGGTACTTACATACCAGACTATGCACAACGGGTAAAACCATTTTATAACTTAATACGTCCAGACTTTTCAAGTACACATTGGACTGCTGAACACACAGATTTTACGTTCAGTACAAGCTGACATGCTATCTTCAAAACACTTCCACACATGAGTCAACACCGTAAATTTGTCATAAGAAAGGAAAGGCAATGTTGTTTCACCTCAGACTACGTTGAATGTCTTAGCCAATCTAGGCACAACTTTCCAAAGCACGTAACGTGGGTCTGGCCTATTTATCCAGAACCCTTTCGTGTTATTCTCAAGGTTATATATATATATTACAAAACTACCCATGCTATATACCCGGCATCACTGTTACTTTATTCACTAAACTGCTGAAAACAATTACAAGGGGTGGTGACCTTTAATAAAAGATGCAAATCATTGTATGATAGGGGACCTACCACGATTGATACAGCATCATGCTATAGAGCCTCTCACCTTTTGGTACTGAATAGGTTGCAGATCTGGCACATAGTCTTCAGTTATGGGCCATGGGTGGGCAAACCACTATTCACTATATCTACAAGGGGAAAACTGACATCTCATGTTCCACCCTGCTGTCAAGACTGTCCAGGCCAAGTGGAAAAACTCTCATATAAAAATCCAATGGGATAAGAAATTAATAGGTTAAACTCCTTTGTGGTGAGGCAATATACTCCCACAGGACAGTGTCCTGGAGGGATTCAGGGGGTAAGACCACTTGGGAATATTGTCTTTGTGGAACATGCATGCCTTCAAAACTCTGAAATCATTAGAAGACAAGCAAATTGAATTTGGTCTAGAGTGCTCCTAACAACTATAACAGATATATACGTCTATAATTCTTTAGAGGCTAAATTGATTATGTCTCAATGTGAGGATGCATCTACATTATATACAAATGTCTAATTATTATTACATCTGACACATTTCATGCACTTTGGGGAAATGGGAGCAGGACCTGGGCAAACTAGACGAGATGGAATGGCTCCAAGCGAGGCTCCAAGCGAGACCACAATATCAAAGCAATTCCTCCTGGTCCCAAGTGCCAACACCACATCTGTTTAATCTCCCTAGCAGCTTTGGCACATGAAAAGAAGCCTTGACTCAAAGTGTATCAGATGTAATACAGAGGAGGAGGCTTTTTTGTGCATGATTTGGGGCTGTAGGGTGGATCAAACCTTTTGGAAGCCCATAAAAGATTGGATGGGATACATTGAGTTGCCTGGATCAACTTAACACCCAAAATGGAACTATTATTGTACATGATGAAGGTTTCACACAGAGAAGACGGTGCTGCAGTTGGGGTTAGTGACTGGGAAAAGAGATAGCACAGCATTAGAAACAATCCTCTCCACCTAATTTTGATAAATGGAAAGCTAACTTAGACTTCTGCTTTGTCCTGGAGAAACCAACATATGAGGCACTGGGATGTCCCGGGAAAAATACCAGAGTATGGGCTAGATGTTGCAATATAAATGCAATATCGATATGTAATGGAATGATGTGTACAATGGCTATCAAGTATGTTTTCAAATGTAAGCACTGTGGAAGTATGGTGGATAAACAGGATAAATGGAATGCAAGTATTGATGTTGTTGAAGGCGGGTTGAACTTGAATTAAGAATGAACATAATGTACATATTGATTGAGTTTTTGTATTCAAAAGGCCAATAAAAAGAAGGCTTAGGTATGATTGGACAGGGGAATCCAGGAATGAATGAGAGGAAAACTGTCACTTCTAGTGTTGGTACGCCACAAAGGCACCACATCCCTGTAGTGGGTAGGTAGATAGTGGTGATGAACAAGTTGGAAGTGTTAGTGACCCTTCTACGGCTGCAACCATGTTAACCTTCTGAATATCCCATGTGGTGTATGGGGCATACTCATAGCAGGTTCCAAATCCCAAGTTAGCACTTTGGTACGTCTGTGTTAAGCCATGGAGAGTCAGTGAAGCCTCTTTGCCAAAGAGATGGGAACCATTAACGGCTAAATCCAACAGATTTGCCTGAATATTTCCAGAGAGATTCAAGGAGCATGCCTACGAAGAATGACTATAAAGCTCAGAAACCAGGCCAGGGAGTCAAATGTTTCATGACTGGACCTAAGAAGTAGCCTAGCAGCCCGAGAGGTAGGCTGAACAACTTTGGCAAATTTGCCTCTCAAATGGTCTGGCAAAAGTGGACCCACCATAAGTGCTATTGTCCAAATAGCATTGGAATAGAGCTATTGAAAGAACGAAGAGCTATACTTCCTGAAGAAAATAACTTTTTCTCTACCGTCTCTATCAAATGAACACAGGTATGCTGGAAAGTGGTCTGCATTAAGTCCTGTAAAATCAGGGGCCCTTCAGCTCCAGCTCCTCCAAATATGAATGACCGGATAGAAATGATGGGTCATCTGGAATGGGGTGATGTCGAAAAGCAATGACAGTGAACAGCCTGTGCAAAAGCTTCTTATTCCAGGAACACATAATACAACACAACAGTGCCTCATTAAAAGGCAACACAGGCTTGGATATGGAGGAACCTGGCTTGAGGATATCAGTCAAAATGTTTGCCTTAATCTCTGCAAAAGGCAAGGATAATACTAGGACCTCTGATGACTTGTCAAGACTGCCTTAAAAGACAGAAAATCATTTAACGGTACGATCAGGGTAAACCTAAGAATAAGCATTTAATTCATTGCATTCTGGACATCCAAAGGATGTGCCCGCTTCAGAGTCTGAATAAGAGTGAAGAAAAAGCTATTTACTCAAGCCTCAAGAAGGCTGTACAAGGCCCAAAGTAGAAGTTCCAAACTGCCCAATACAGGTCTGACTTTGGAAAATTTTGAGACGACATTGTTACTCACGTTGATGTTGAAATTAGAAGCAGGGCTTTCAGCTAAAAAATATAGGCATCTGATACTGGAACAACATCAGACGTAGCAAAGAGATTGACCAGTGCTGTTGTGGATGTACACTGGAAGGTCCCAAAGGGATCTCGGGTCAATTAAAACAAAAAAGTGTATTTTCACAATTCAAATCTCCAACTGAATAGAATATTTTTGGGAGAATTCACAATGTCCAAATACGCTTTTCAAAGACAACATTTCCTCATAGTCGTTTAGTGCATTTGCTGGGGTTTTAACGGTCGATGGATGTGGAAATTGTTGGGGGGTGAGGGTGTAGAGTATTAACTGTTTGGGACCCATACCATTAAGTGACAGTTCTAGACTTAGATATATTTTCACCGTTGGCAAAAAGAACATATGAAACTGAAGAAAAAGGTCATTTGGCAACAATATTTCTAGTGGATACATAATCTTCCAGCAGACTTGTCAACATCTGAATATCCCTTATGGCCCCACAGATGTCTGAAATGTTACCATAACAATCGCTCTCCAGTGCTGCCAAGTGGCGCCATGCAGCATCAGCCTCGATTCCCACCACCGGATGTGAAGACATTAGATTACATTAGACATGAACTGGTGTGCTGGTGTCAATTCCTGGTACTTTTTTCATGTTCAATCAAGTTGTGCAGAGAGAAACAGAGAAAGCATCACAGACAGGGACAACCGCAGCACATAACATTTTGGCATATATTGGGATATTTTTATTATGCATGGCAATATCTCACATGTGAGGATAGACAGTGGTGAGGAATCTGCAGGAATTTTATGTATCCACCAGAAATAGTGTTACACAAGATGAGTACATTTTTCTTCTCATGGATACATCTCCCCACAGATTCCACAAAGTATAAATAAGTACAAAAAGATAACTCCTGGAGGGACTCGAACAGTGCTGATTAACCTTGTAAGTCAAGCAACCCTAGCAAAGTACCAGTTGAATAAGATTCCTAGCTTCGAAAACTATCTTTCTGGTGGATACTCTTATCCAACTGCAGTTTCCTCACCCCGTGAATATTTCCCAGGTGTCAGACTGGATCCGGAAACGTTTAAGCAGTTCTCCTGCACACCAGTAGATGCGCCGTGCCGATCGCTACGATGTCATTCCGCTCCGGAAGTGACAAGCGGCGCTGCATATAAACACCACCCATGCTCGATGATAGGAGGAAATGGTCCTGCTATTATTTCATCGATGGTCCAGCCCTATCGAGCGAATAGGACGTTGCGCTCTGATGGGCTACACCTGGCCGCCGTTCCCAGAATTAAAAGGGCCAGAAGCGCCGGCCGGCTATTCTCGTACAACGCCGCCAAATTATGGAACTTCCTCCCTCTTTATCTACGAAAGGAACACAATCACTTGGCCTTTCGTAAGCTGCTGAAAACATGGCTTTTTCCTAAGTGACTCTTGAGGCTTTAGTTTCTCCGCTCCAGCGCTAGGATGCCTGCGGGTAGCTACGCGCTCTATAAGTGCTGTTTCATTCATTCATTCATTCATTCATTCATTCATGATGTCAGTTGCTTTCCGGCTGTCTGTGCCCTCAGGGGCATGACCCTGGCTATGAAAGGGCCGTAGGCGAAACGGAAAACTCGACTGAAGCCATGGAGAGTGTAAAACTGCTGGTGGAATTGTCTTGAGGGAGCTGAAAATCCCAAGGAACGTGCTATGGCTCTGCTCGCCTTGAACAGCTCCAGGGCCAAGTCTGTTTTTAGCAAAAAAGCTGAGCGTGTCAAATGAATCTCCATTTAGGACACTTGGATATCCCCTCTAGACCTCATTCAGGCGTGGCGCCGAAGAGCCACACTAGTGCTCATTGCTCAGCCTAAGCAGTTAGTCGTGTCCAAGCTGCAACGAATAACAAACTTTGCAGCATCGAAATTGTCCTGAGTAGCCTGGGAAAATAAGTCCAAAAGTCTTCTGAAACAGCCAGTAAAACCTGTGTCACTATATCCCAAAGAGGATGACCATAGCAGCCTAATAGGCAGATGGCTTTACTGACCTCAGGGCAATGTGCGAAGAGGGGAAAATCTGTTTTCTAAATGTCTATCATTTTGGATTCACGATCGGGGGAGTGAAAGGAAAAGCATTGGGGGTTAATTTGCTTGTATACCTGTACCATCAATCTCACTGGCCCTTGTAAATCCAGTAAGAAGGGCTGGGTGACCTAGCGATTGCGATGAGCGACCTGCCTATTAACAAATGGACCTGAACATGGTTTCGACCATGTACATAAAAGGCTATCAGTAAGGGCTTCATTAAATGGTAACAGGGTCTCTGTAGGGGAAAGGCCTGGTTGAAGGACCTCAATTAACACATTAGGCTTCACTTCCATAGTGGGGAGCTCAAAATCTAGAACTTTTGACACCTTTAGCATAACAGCTGCCAAGGAGGCATTTCCCTCTATGGCGGGACTGAGGGAGACAAGACTAGTATCCGAAGAAGAATCCAGATCCCTGGAACCCTCAAGTTATTGATACCAGTTTTCTTCTTCATATTGGGAAACGTAATTCTCCCTTTCATCGTAATTGGCACTGTCCAAGTCAGCGCGAAAAAGACTGTATAAATTTTGAGCCCTACGACAAGGTAAGGGCAAAGCATTGGTACCTGAAGTAGCTGTATGCTGGTCAGAGCCTGGTGAGATTGCTGTCTAGGTTGTGGCGCTTCAGTTCAGAGTCGATTGCACATTAACTTGCATATCCACATTCGGCATCACCAGCGATGTGAACGGATCCAGAGCCGAAAGAGGCACTGAAATTGGTGCTGAACCCAATATGGGTCCAAGGGACAGAGATGGTGCCGATGGTGGACTCACAGGCAGAAGGCCACAATGGATACTTGGGGCCTGAAGGTGTGCCAGATGTAGCCGTTAAAATGCCGAAAATATGCAGCATAGCCTTCCTGAAGATTTGTAGTCTAAGATCAAGGAGAAACTTCAGATCCAGGTCTGAAGGAGCAGAAAGAAAAGAACCAATGTCAGTGTGCATGGATGACGCTTATATGTGGCTTCGCTTATCACTTCTGGAGCGGAAAGACATCAGCACCGAGTAGCATATGCCACTTACCGGCATGCAGTACTGCTTTAACGTTTCCAGATCAAATCTGTACTCCAGAACATATTTACATGGTAAGGAGGCTGTGGTTAGAAGTATCCATTAGAAACTGTGTGCTTGGACTGTGAGGAAGTAATGTTTGGGAAGGATGACTACATATCTGCCCAGCAGAAGTCTGCCATAGGAATGCCTCTAGAGAGAGTTGTTGAAGCAGCCCATGGTGCTACAAAAGTGGAGATGAATGGTCTCCAGAGGTTCTTTTTTTCGCTAGGTGTAACAGATCTTGATACAAAGAATAACTCAACAAGAAATGGTGCATTTGGTCGCTGCCTTACCCTTTTTATCTCTGGTGAAAACCACAAAGAACTAATCATCCACACTATTTGGTTGAGTGTAATTGCTGTAATGAGATACAGCAGGTCTGTGGACCAATCTATGCAGCCACTCCACCTGCTCCATTTGGATGAGGAGGAGGGTAAAAGGAAGGTACTGAGCTGGTTCACATGAAAGGCTGGTAGAACCAAGGAGCAAAAATGGGCAATTGTGAAGAATCAGCTTATCGACGGAGAAAACCTTGAAGGGCAGACAAACTGAGAGGGCCAGAGGCTCTCCTACCATGTGGCCTGAAGTGATTTGCACCAACATAACAGTCTTCAAAGTGAGCAGTCAAACCAATCAAATTGACATGAATGTAGATGCCATGAAGAAAGTCAACACATGATGCAGATGCCGCAGAGGGACAAGGAACGGGTAATGGAACAGAGTGGGAGCGAACCAGTAGGTAAACCTTTTAGAAAATGTGCCAGTAGTAACCACCTAAACATGAATGGCTGTCTAAGGAAATTCATGAAGGTAGGCAGGAGAGCCAAATAGCATTTAATTGTAATCACTGCTAAAACCTAATGAACAAGTGACAGAGAGCATTCTCAGGACAGCAGAAAGGTGGGATTGAAAAGGATTCAGGCCTCCCACTGAACACATTTGCTCAACTACCTGCATATATTTTTCTGGCACCCAAGATAATGTCCACGACTTCAGCAGACAGGTAAAATGGCTCAAGCAGGCGCTGCTTAATCTCCATGTGTGTAGTTGCAGAAATCAGGGATTGGGGTGGTGGGCCTGACCATCCTGCTGCAAGAGCAGATCCCATCCTGTGCAGGAAAGAGGTGGCCGAATGCTTAGTGCCAAAGGATTGATTTACCAGATCATTATCACCCTATGGTGCGGCCAGGATCAGCTGTGCTCGACCCTCCTATACCTTTCATAGGACTGTTGACAGAAGCAGTATTGGTGAAAATGTGTCACTGAAACCAGCTGAACCTGAAGGCATACTCCAGGGAACCATTCACAGGGAAGTGTATGGCACAAAACTGAGAACATGCCCTCTTCTTTGATGTGGCACTTAGTATCACTGCAAACACAAGGAGATGATGGACGGAGTGCTGAAGCTTTTCAGACACTCACCCCCAGTCACAGATCTGGGTTGAATCCATCATCGTTCTTTAGCTCACTTCGCCACCTCAGTTCAGACCCAGCTATATGCAAATCAGTCTTGACCCTGTGCCTCATGGGAACAGTCCAGCCCGAACTGCCAAGTCCGGTGAACCAGACTTACAACCCTGGATCGCAGCCAGTGCCTCCTTCTGAGAAATAGGAGTAAATTCAGAAAAGAGAGGCACCGGTGCTCTCCTTACCATCGCATCTGATTTGACTGTTTCAGCTATGGCTGAAAATGAATTTTAGACCTTGCAAATTTTATTATCGAAAAAGACCGAGATTCTCTCACACAGTGCTACAGAGGGCTGGGCGTCAATCACCAGTTC
Source organism: Calotriton arnoldi (assembly GCA_963921515.1). Lineage (NCBI taxonomy): Eukaryota > Metazoa > Chordata > Amphibia > Caudata > Salamandridae > Calotriton > Calotriton arnoldi. Next base: position 1,368,368 of record CAWUFW010001866.1, on the reverse strand, counting down.
ACGAGGTTTAAGAAAGGAATTGACGACCTTAAAAATAGCCTTAGCAGGTTTATCGGTGTTTTCAATACGCTTAGCTATGTAATCCCTCCTAGCATCCTTCATTAATTTGTACATTTCTTTCAAAGATTTCTTGTATATAATTTTAGCAGTAGTATCATAGTCCACCCTCCATTGTCGCTCCAAGCGCTTACACCTGCTTTTCATTGCCCTAAGTGACTCTGAGAACCATGGGGCTGAGGGCGATTTCCTCATAGATTTAGTGACACTGGCTGGAGCAGTGGTCTCTACTGCAGCGGCAATCCATCTATTTAAGGCCAAAGTGTCTGCATTAGGATCCATAGATAATAGAGGTTGGCTGGCCAGCAAAACTGGACCTAAAAACTCAGCCGTCAGTTTCTTCCAGTTCCTCTTTAAAAAATATCGAGAACTTTCAGGCAGATTGGGTTTTGCCAAGCTAAAGGAAAAAGGAATTAAGCAGTGGTCAGACCAAACCAGCTGGCTCGGCGCTTCCATTTTCAAGGATGGGATATTGGAAAAAACCAAATCAAGGGTATGCCCTGCTCTGTGAGTGGGAAGTTTAACATGTTGAGGCAAGTTAGCACCGTCGAGAGAAGAAACAACCTGCATTGCCTGAGCACAGGTAGGATCATTTACATGCAGGTTAAAGTCCCCTAATGCCGTAAAGTTAGAGAACAATAAAGATTTCTGCGCACCGCAGATTTTCTGTTGCTTTATATGAACTCGATGGTTTTAACTTGACAGATCATTTTAAGCCAAATAAATCGATTGCTATTTGATTGCCGACTTTCATGGCTGGATCGTGTAGGACCGGGCAGGTTGGGGTGGAGGGTTGGGGGAGGGGGACCTCGAACCGTGATGCTCTGTTTATATTTCACATATTTGTATTTTTCAAAAATGACAATAAAAAGGAAGCAGGTTTCAGTTTTTTGCTGTCAAATAGGCAAAGGAGTATCCCCCAGTGATCTCCTTGGGTATCTTAGGGATAAATACTAAGCCCTGGTTAGAACAGCATAGAGTTCTGCTACGTTACTGTTTAAATCACCTTTGTAGATAGAGAGGGGCGGAAGGATGCAAGGCCCTATAAGTGATGTTCAAGGCTTTGAACTTTATCCTCTGTTTAACTGGGAGCTAGTGTAGAATCTTCAAGTTTTGCATAGAGAATTGTCTTTTGGGGGATTTCAAAATAAGACAGGCAGCAGCATTTTGGACTAGTTGTAGTTTATTAAGAAGTCCTCATGATAGTCCCAAATGCAGTGAATTTGCATAGTCCAACTTTGCTGTGATCATAGCATGAATTACCATTTTGCTAGAGTAGACAGGTATAAATAACGGAGTCGCCTTTAAGGATTTTAAGAGGAAAAAGCACGCAGCTGTGATATTTCTCACCTGGGGTTTAAAAGATAGTTGGTTGTCGAATACAACACCTATGTTCTTAACCTCTTCTTTGGGAACTGGAGGAGGACCCAAGTCCTCTGGCCAGAGATGTATCTGCAGGTAAGCATTAGGCTCCAAGAAGAAAATATCTGATTTCTCAGAGTTCAGCCTTAGATAACTTTATTTCATCCACTTCACTATGGTGGTCAGACAGCTCTGTGCATTTTCCACCACAGCACTGTCCATTTGTTGAAAGGAAAGCTTCAATTGTGTATCATCAGCATAGGATGCAAGATTGAAACCCCAGTTCTCCACTGACTTGCCCAGAGGAGCTACATAGATATTGAAAAGAGTGGGGCTTCTTAAAATCCGAAGAAAACAGAGGAAGATGTACAGATTCCTCCCTGTCTGATAAGAAGGATTGGAGCCACTTGTTGGTGGCATTGGTAAAGTGGCAGCTCTCAGCCAGCCCAGAAGAATCTCATAAAAGACTGTATCGAACGTGGCAGAGAGGTCCAGCAAAATAAGTAATGCTTGTTTACCTAAATCTCTATTAGATTTTTACAAATTCTGCCACCTCGAGAAATGCTACTTCAGTGCTAAAACCTTTATGAAAACCAGATTGGGAAGGATGCAATAAATCATTTTCAACAGATCCAGGGCTGAGCCAATACAAAACCTGACTTGGAATGTAATTGGGTTACGCACAAAAGGAAGAAGAGGCAGGATATTACAATATTTAAGGAAGACAAAGGCACAAATAACCATCCTGCAAGAGACTCACTTGAGTAGACAAGAATGTGTTGATGTATTTAGGACACAAAATTGGGTTAAGCAGCTGGTCTGTACAGATCAGTTTTTTCATCAAAGGGGTAGCAGTCTTGACAAAGAAATTAGCAAGTGTATCAATCAAAGATAGTTTCACAGACAAGCTGGGTAGGTGGATGATTATGAGCCTGCAAATTGACGACCAACTCTTCACACTAGTGGGCTCCTTCGACCCAAATATAAATTATGTTGAGCCTTTGACAAAAAGTTTTTCAAATCTTTTAGAATTTCCTTCTCCTATAATAGCGGGGATTTCAATGTCTTAGTGGATAATCACCTAGATCGATCAGCTGGAAGCAGATCTATAACTGCCCCTAAAATGCAAGCCTACATTAAAAATATGATGGGTCAATTAGATCTTCGTGATCTATGGAGAGAAAGGGACAGAACTATACTTTACACAACAAAAATATGGTCACCATTCAAGGATAGATTTTCTCCTAATAGATCAGAATATAATAGACCTGGTCCAGGAGATCAAACATGTACCTGCACACTTTTCAGACCATTCTGGAATTGTATTAGAATTTAATCCCTGTTGTAAGCCTAAAGTAAGGAGATGAACTCTGGATCGTACTCTTCTGCTAAATCAGGAAGCGCTAAAAATGATTTATTATATAGCATACTGATTTGTTTGCAAAGCACTCCTATCGCTAACCTTAAAATACTTGGTTGGCAAGGGTCTACAGGAGACCCCGATTTCACTGAAACTAGAGCCCTTTTGGTATTTTACAAAGAGTTGCTCTCAAATTCTGATAATGTGCGTCTGAAATTACGTTTCTTGATACAGATCAGTTGGAAATGTTTCTTAACAGATATCAGAGCGAGGGGCCTTATTGTCCAAAACAAAGCTGAAGGAGATGGAGAGAATATGACATGGGCTCCGAGTCGGTTCTACATTTTGCTGTTACTAGCTGGAGAGAGGAAAGACTTTACTATCCCGAAAACTGCTTTGGTCGCATTTCCTCCTTTCTCATACTTATCAATTAGATCTGAGATGGCTGCCGATCTTGCTTGGAGCGTTTTCCTATGGGAGGTCCTAAGCGCAGCTTTATAAATAGCCTTGTCATTGGGATCATAATGCTTTCTAAATTTTCTTTCCAGGCGTTTACAGAGCCATTTTTCATTGCGCAAATCTTGTGCAAAACAAAAAGCTGACGGCGGTTTTTGTTTCAAGGTGTTAGCTTTTGTGGGTTGCACTTTCTTCAAAGTTTCCAGAAGAAAGTTATTTAAGTTTTCAACCTTTGCATCTAAGTCAGGTCCCGTGTCCCACAACATTTTATTAAGCGAGTGAACTAGATTATCCACAGTGATTTTGTACCAGGGAAGAGTAATAAAAAGTGGCTTAACATCAGGTTTTACCAGTGCCAGTGAGTACCAGTAGAAAGGAACTATGTAATGGTCGGACCAAATTACTGGATAAGGAGCATTGCAAACCAGATTAGACAAATTAGAAAAAATAAGGTCCAACGAGTGTCCCTTACTATGAGTCAGTGTCTTATTTTTTAACAGGAGATTTAAATCCTCCAAAGATTCTCTCTACTGTTAAGCTCACTTGTTGTTGGGATCGTCCATATGGACTTAAATATCTCCAAGCGCTGTGAAGTTGGAGTATTTGATATAAAGAGGCTATAGCTTTGGCCAATAACTCGCCAAAGTTAGCAAAACAACTTAAGAGGAGATAAATTAAGGCTCCTGAAAAAGATGCATTATAAGAGAGTTTCAATGAAAAGGCCAACCCTTCTGCAGTACCTATATCTTCCAACTTTGAGCTAATGTAGTTATATTGGGAGCAATGAATGATTGGAACGCCACCCCCTACTTTGTTCCCCTGGCTAAGAGAGAAAATGGAATAGCCATCAGTTAGGACAAGAGTGATGTCAGAGCCCGAGGTCTTCTTCAGCCAGGTTGCAGTAATAAAAACAACATCCCACAGGTTATCTGCAAGGAGCTCCCAAACATCAAGTTTGTGCTCAACAAGGGACCTTGCGTTTGTTAAACAGGCTCTGATAAGCTGGTTCACCTGTCCCTCATTCTCTGCAAGCCTGGGAACCTCTATTTGCTGTAACCTACTATCACCATGTGAGGGGGGGATGCGGCATGGAGTCAGTGTAAACTGACAACACTTGCATACCCAGGTGTTATCGAGATCTCCACACAAAGTAAACTTACCAGGGCAACTTTGATTCCTCATAGACCAAACAGCTTCCCTGCTGTAAGTCTTGTATGATTCTAACGAAGGGGTACAATTCTAGCAGCATGGCTGGCGCTGGATGCGTTCAGGACGCGGATGGGCGCAGACGACCTTTCCTTTGGCGTGCAATGGAGCGCCTGCTGCGCGTCCGCGCTCCTGCAGTCATTTTATGGGCGGCCGGAAAAGTAAAACCTGGTAGCCTAGAGCGCCACTAGAGCACAAGAAAAAGAGTAAAAAATGGCTGCACTGTCGGAAATGAAACCAACTTGTTCCAACAATACCACTTCCCTCCTCCAGAAGCTCCTAAGATTATGATACAGGCCTCTCCATAAGGTGGTTCCTAATTTGTTTAAAAAATGTATACAATCGAAAATTTCAATAAAACATTGTTAAAGGGAACAAAACTAGGTTAAAACAATTGCTGTTTTAATGTTTGGCGTCTGCGCTCCTGCCGTCATTTTATGGGTGGCCGGGAACATAACATGCGGCAGCCTAGAGCACCACTAGAGCGTAAACTTGAAGATAGCACCGTGCAAGTGCCTAAAGCAATTAGATAGGATTAAACCTACTGGTCGATGCTTGTACAGCAAGGCTTTCTAGAGTAGGATGCTTGATGAAGAAATGTGGCTCGCTGGGTGCAAGCCTGTGCCATCTGGCTACTTGTCAACTAAAAGACGGACAAGAACATTGTTTGGACCATGTAACCATCAAGGCATCTGTAAGGGCTGAACTGAATGGGAGCAATAGCTCCGATGACGTCGCCCAGGTTGGAGAATCTCCATAATAACATTTGTCTTAGTCTCAATGGAGAGTAACTTTAAGTCTAACACGTCATTCGCCCTCTGACCGACCAATGCAAATGAGAAATGCTCCTCTGTTGATGACCCAAACTCTTGTTTCTAGGTCGGTATTGAGCCCACTGGCATTTTGGTATAAGGCATCATCAATCTAAAGAGAGGGAAGGAAAACGTCCCCCTCACCATCATCAATAGCATCAGCATTCTAGGGAGCCCCCCGTTCTGGCACAGGATCAGAGTCAGAGCCAAAAAGAGATTGGAGCCTCTGACAACAGTTATGCTGAGGTAGAGGCACAAGGTTAGAGTAAGCTGCATAACAATCAGTAGCGCTTTCATAAGGAAACATCAGCCAAGTTCAGGCCAACACCAGTTTGTGTCTGATATGGGCATCAGCACTGAGTCTTCTAGCAGAGCTGGTGGAGTTGGTATTGGCGTTGGAGTGACAGGAATCAGTGGACATCATGGAGTTTGTGTGTGGAAGTATGTACCGAAGTCGGCACAGGCTGGTACCTGGATTCCAAAGGGACAAGGGGCAGAGTGGTGTAGGGCACACGGATGATAACCCAAATGGTGGCCCCTACAGTTCTATGGGGCCCAAAGGTGAGCTAAAGAGAGCCAGAGTGCATTGAAGGTTTGCAACAAGGCCTCTCTAGGGGGTTTGATTTGCTGTAGGGCTTATGGCAGTCCAGTAAAATCGGGTGCATCGTGACCTACTGAGGTACTGGTTCCTAGAGGGTGACTGACTTAGATCCTGATGTCCTTTCACCTTCTACTTGGAGCCAAAATGGCACAGTGGGGTCACATTCCTGCTTCACTTTCTTGTGCTTTGGCTTATACTTGGACTTACACGAAGACTTTGAGCAGGTAATTAAGTTAATGTTAATGTCAATGGAATTTGTAAGAGCGCACGAATACCCGGAGGTGTCTTGGCGCTAAGGACCACAGTGAGCATGTTTAGCATCTAGTCCTGAAATAGCCAGGTTTTCAACTTTTTCCTAAAACTCACTAAGGAGCTAGCATTCCTGAGTTCCATTGGAAGGGTGTTCCAGAGTTTGGAGGTGCCGTAGTGAAAGCTGCGTCCACCCCAATGCGCCGTACGGATTCTGGGGACTGTAAGAAGTCTGGCCCCCTCCGAACGTAGGTGTCTAGTCGGTTTGTACCATACAAAGAGATTCTGAAGAAAAGAAGGACCTGCACGATTCAAAGCTTTATAGGCAAGACACAGTGCCTTAAACTTAATTCGCTGAGGAACAGGGAGCCAGTGCAGATTGCGGATTTCCTTAGATACCGTTTTATGCCTGGGGATGTTGAGCAAAAGACGAGCAGCTGAATTTTGAACCATCTGAAGCTTATTTAAACACTGCTTCTGCACATTCAGATATAGCCCATTACAGTAGTCCAATTTGGACTGAATGAGAGAGGTAACTACCGTTTTTCTGGTATCTGCGGGGATATACGGAAGTATCTTCCTTATTTTCTTTATAAGAAAATAGGAGGCAGAGACAATGGTGTTGGTCTGCTGACAAAGTGTTAGTTTATTGTCAATCCATACACCTAGATTCTTGACTTTGGCTGCTGGTATGGGAGGTGTACCCATCTCTGCCGGCCAGGTTGGCTGCCCCAGGTTGGCTGCATGTTACCAAAGATCAAAACCTCGGTTTTTTCGGAATTAAGTTTGAGGCAATGTGCACTCATCCATCTGTTGATTGTGCCCATACAGTTTTGAAACTGCTGGATAGGAGAGGTTTGATGTTTGTATGCAGCTACCACAATCTGGGTATCGTCAGCGTATGACGTCAAGCTAAACCCAAATTCACGGATCAATGGGGCCAGTTCGGAAACGTAAATGTTGAACAAAGAAGGACTTAATGAACTGCCCTGTGGTACACCACATGGCAAGATATAAGGGGCCGAGTCGAAACCATCAAGTGACACCGTTGATCTCCGATCCTTTAGAAAGGAAGACAGTAGTGCCAGGGCAGTACCCCCTACTCCCAACTTCTCCAACCGCTGCTGCAAAAGAGTGTGATCAACCGTGTCAAAAGCGGCAGATAGATCGAGGAGCACAAGAGCAGCTGTGCCTCCTACGTCCATTGCCGCTCTGATCTCTTCGGTAGCTTTAATGAGCGCCGTTTCCGTGCTATGTTCTTTACGAAACCCGAACTGTGAATGATCCAGCAAGTTGTTATCCCTAATGAATTGTGATAATTGAATATTCATAATTTTATCCACTATTTTAGCCGGTGTAGGCAGTCTAGCTATGGGTCGATAGTTATTGGGGTTGGATGCATCTAAGGTCGGTTTTTTTAACAAAGGAAGAATGGACGTCTCTTTCCAACTAACAGGGAAGGTACCAGAGGCAAACATAGAGTTGAAGATATCTACGAACCCTGGACTCACCAGATCCACTATTTCTTTAAGAAGTACTGGTGGGCACGGGTCCAAAGGAGATCCTGACCTGGCTTCGTTTAAGAGCTTTATTACTACTTCCAAGGAAACGGGGGAAAAAGTAAGCAGAGTGCTTTTATCAAGGTCGGAACAGTTCGCTGGGGCCAAAAAGCAGGGCCCTGGGCCATCCTTAAAGGCTTTAAAAATATCCAGAACTTTAGATTTGAACGTTGCAGCAATATCATTGCAAAACTTTTGGTTGCCCTTCTTTTCTGTCTTATAGGGTAAAGTAAGTTTGTTTATTACCAAAAATAATTCCTTGGAGGAATTATTAGCTGTCTTAATCTGATGAGTGAAATAATTCCTTTTTTCTGATATAAGTGAATTTTTATAATTCACTAAAGCCAACCTATATGCTTTCTTTTCCGGCTCGTGATAGTTTGTTCGCCAACGACGTTCCATTCGGCGACAGTTTTGTTTTTCTTTCCGAAGTGTTTCCGAAAACCAGGGTGCGGAAGGGGTATTTCTATTTCTGGATACTGTTTTTGTGGGTACCGAGGCATTAACTGCATCAAGAATCCAGTTAGTGTGATTGGTGACCGCTAAGTCCACATGGCCCTGAAGTTGAGGTGGTGAACTCTCCAGGTGGGTACGGAGTATTGTTTTATCCACTTTACTCCATGCTTTACAAGAAGACACAGGTGGTTTAATGATGCCGACCTGTCTCGCCGTGGTGCATGGAAGACAGAACTTGATTAGTGAGTGGTCTGACCACGTCAGTGGGAGGATTTCTTTTACTATGAGCCCATGAACTGTGGAAAAAACACCATCCAGTGTGTGCCTAGCCTCATGGGTAGGGGATTCCACTAACTGGGTTAATCCTATGGCTCCAAGTGTATCTAAAAGCACCGCCGTTTCTCTATTATCTTTATCTTCTAGATAAAAATTAAAATCTCCACGGATAGTAAAGTCCTTATTTAAAAAAATGGGTTCGAGGAGGGTATCAAGGTTAGTTATAAAGGCATTTCTGGAGCCTGGTGGTCGATATATTAAGATGCCTCTAAAGGTCAGCTTAGGGTTAAGTTCAAATGTGAAGTGGAGGGCCTCATAGGAAGGAGTAGAGACAGGATAGTAGGTGACTAAAAGGTGTTCTCTAAAAATAATAGCCACTCCACCGCCTCTTTTTAGTGACCTATCTACTCTAATTGCTCGAAACCCTACAGGGGTAGCAATGATAAAATCAGGATCTGAGGCAACATTTGCCCAAGTTTCTGTTATAAATAATATGTCCAGATCCAAATTTTCTATAGTGAAAGCTACCTCATATTTATGCTTTGCTAATGATCTGGCGTTAACCAGGCCACCGTGCATTAAAGAGCTATTAAAAGATTTATTAGAGTAGTGGTTCTGAAAGTTTTGGCGAGATTGCAAGGCAGTAATGCCTTGTGCTTGCGGGAGTGAAAAGCCGCATGTGCAACTGGTCACCCCTTCCCCAGGGCCCACTGAACAACAATTCTCCTTCATTTTATTAAGAGAATGTAACTCTCTAGCGGAGTAACTTACAGTTTGGGCGGACATTGAACCAGCGTTTCCGGCACTGGGCGCGGACGGGCGCAGACGGGCTTGCCTTAGGCGCGCCTTTGGCGCGCCGGCTGCGCGCATCCGCTGCGCGTCCGCACCATCTGCTGGTTAAGTAGTGACTTCCGTGGGACGACTAGACAGCGTCCTCCCCGGAAGTCCGGACTGGCTAGGATGAAGGGTCCGCCCTCCGCTCAATCGGCACGTCAGCCGCGGCGGAACGGGGTCGGCCCAGAGGTGGAAAGTAAGCAACTAAACAGCAAAAGATGTAGGGAGCAGCAAGCAGCAGTACAGGTAATTAAAAATCAGTGCAACATATTTCCCAATTCTTAAAAAACATAAAAAGCTTAAAACGCAGAGTCAAGGAGCAGTGCGTGAATAAAAACAAGCGTAAGAATAACAGAAGGTGCTAGGCGCTAGCAGGGCTTTCCTGGAGTCCTGTTGCAGTGGTTGCAGGAAAGGCCTTGTGACCAGGACTTTTTATTTAGAATGGGAACAGCACAACAACCATGACTACTTCTTATGCTCAGTGATGTACAGCTTCGTCAAGTGCATGAGGACACATTGATAAAACGATTTGGGATCATGACTGGAGTTCAGACACCACTGAAACACATTGTGGAGGTACTTCACTGATATTTGCTTGCAGTAGTCTCGGGACATTTTGAAGGCAGTCCATAGCACACTGTCTTTTGGAATTTTGAAACCAGCGAAGACCGACAAATTTGGGAACAAAGCTCCGGGCCTGCACTTGAAGACAGAGAAATAAGGGAACGGACGTTGGTGCACAGAGGTGGTCTTATATGAGGCTTCGCTTCATTACTTCCATGTCAGTAAAGAGTCAGCATGAAGCCACAGAGCGCCACCTACAGGCGAAGAGGAGCATTGCTGAAAAATTCTCTGGATCCAGTCTGGCGGCTAGGAGACATTCAAAGATTGAGAAATCTGCAGTTAGAAGTACCCATCAGAATGGATCCCTTTTTGTGGAACTTGACTTGTGTTTTGGCGATTACCCTGCCGAGGACAAATGCACAGCTACAGAAGTGGGGCAACATTTACTGAAAGAATTGTGAAAACACTGAGTAGAAGGATTTTTGTGGACCCTGCAGATTCTAGAATAGGTGTCTCCAACGACTAGCTTGTGAGCTACCAGTAGCTCTCCAGCTCCCTGTAAGTAGATTTACTGTGTGCAGCCCAGCCTAATAATATAGAAACTTTTGCTTGGTTGGATTAGTATTTGAATATAAAATTTAAAAAGCATGTATTTGAGACGAAAGTATGTGTATTTTCAGAACTCACATGCTGATGTTTGGAGAACAATAGTTTAATTTTCATAATGAATGTAAAGCTATTATTTGAGTAGGAGAGATGGATAACTCATTATTTCCTTGATGCCACGATGATTGCAGCTATGGCTGTTCTGTATTACCCATGTGGATGCATTCCAAATTGATAGTGCTTTTTAGGTCTCGCCTGAGCCAGCGCATGCGCTGCCCTGGCGAGAGTTTTAGTAAGCGGGTTTTGGAAGTGCAAACAGCAGTTTGCTGGCGACCAGCTTGCGTTCACGCGATCGTGCACGCGCGATCAGGCGCCATATGGCTTCCCTCGCCATCTGGCTTCCCTCGCGATTACTTTCACTTTCGCGGCCGCGCGGCCGTGTCAGTTTCACGGCCGCGCAGCCATTGCTTGTTTATCAGGTTCTCAGTGAGAACGGACCTTTAAGCCAGTACGAGGTGTTGCTGCTTTTACGATTTGGTCCCGAGAAAGGCCTTTTCATTAATTAATATCTACAAATAGATCTTGTTACCACTAGCCAGACTTAACATGTGCCTGTACGGTACCTCTTTTTCATCAGCTTTTTCATATCTTTAAAAATATGTCCGATTACATAAACTCTCCATTCTATTAGACATCTAAAACGTTGCTATTTTCTTCCATGCCATATGTCATGTAGGTTTATTTCAGATCCATCATAGAGCATAATTATTTCACCTCAAAAGCCTTGTAGCCTTGATTGCCATGTTCTGAAGAGCTCCTTGGATGAAAAGTGCTCTGTAAAGTGCACATTTATGTCTGACCTGGTATTTGTGACAATGAGCAGCAAATGCACTGCGGATGCCAAAGGTGATGGAAACCAGACACATTCAGCTTTTCTTTTGAGAGCCTGCCTTGGTAGACAGAAGCAGTTGGTCACTCTTTTGATGCCAGCATATTGTCTAACAAATAAGAAATGGGGATTCAGTTCTTAAATTGGACCCACCTGCAAAAGCATTTGTCAAACTATGTATAAACCTTGCTTGTCCGTTCCCTCCTTTTCTGGCTGTTTGCAAAGATTAAAGCCTGAGAGTCGCTAGCAAAGATGTATTTCACAGGCAGCTCAATCTGTGTATTTTCATGTAAGAAGATGCCCTGTCTTTAGAAATGGATGCAGGAAATGATGGGTGAATAATTACACGATGACTCAGGCCTTGAATAACAGCTGCCGATTTACTGCAGTAGTGGGCGGAAGTGAGGGCACGGCAGCGACTGCAATGTACCTTGCACCTTAAACAAGCATTAACAAGCATTGGCATAGCCAATAGGTCTCGCTTTTGGGACCTTATAAGTATTTAGTCATGCAACAGTTTAATTGTTGCACCAAGGATATTGTGCTGCATAACTAAATACTTATAAGGCCCCAAAAGCGAGACCTATTGGCTATGCCAATGCTTGTTTACTTTACTGCTGGTAACCCCGCCTAATACATTGATGTGATCACTGCTAACAATCTTGGATCGGGTGGTCGCTATCAGATCACTAACATTAGTAGCTCTGGCTGATTTTCATTGACCATAAGTAGCTCTTATTACAGAAAAGGTTGAAGACCCATGTTCCAGAACTTCCCCACACAGGAATCACAAAAACACATGATTTTAGCCAAAATGTGAGGTTTGCAGGGCATTCTGGATAAGAAACCCCAGTGGGATCCACGCAACTCAAACCATCCTGGACTCCACCGAGTGTCTGGGTTTCAGAAAAATCTGTGTTTCTACATTTCCTTGGGTGGCAGCAAGATCGGGCATTTTTTTTAGGTCCACCCACACAGGTGGGGTTACCGTTTTTATTGGCAGAATTGTGGCAATACAGTGTAGTATAACTGCTGAGCACATTTAAAAAATACATAGGTTTCGCTACTACTGACTTTTCATACATTAGATTTTACTGTATCAATTGTGCATGGACGCTACACAATAAAATACCATTATGAGCTGCAGCTCGGTTGATAACTTTGGGCATCACTAGTTTTTGGACCACCAATTAACACTATATATACCCCTGCGACCAGTAAAGTCTGACAGAGGTAACAGTATATTGCATTTGTATATAGGCCATTGGGGCAAACAGTTACAGATCGCACAGTCCCCTATTTCTATTTTTTACATGGTGGGAATCACAAAAAATAGGAAAAATCGACTACCGCTTAAGGACAATGCAAAAATTGTGGTTAAAACAAAAAAATCATTTTTTTTATAATGTTGCTCGTTCCTGAAAGCAGAGAAGATGGTTCTTCAAGTATAGCAAACCTTTTGATGATCCCATTTTTAGGGAAAAAAGAATATGGTTTCTTGCACAGCCCTTTATTCTCATTTTTCCATTACAACCCAAACCTTTGCTACATAGTGGTCTTTTTCTTTTGTGCCTTCTGGGGAATCTGGTGGGTAAAAAAATGACTCAAATTTGGATACCTCTTGTGGACAACAAGTTATGGAGGCTAAAGCTCGGAGTGCCCCACACAACAAACAAAAAAGGTGGGCAAGATCGGCTAGGCTCGAGTCTTACACTAGATGAATGACTGCTTCTTGCCTGGCTCTCGGCCAACAAGCCCTTCAACGCCCCCCCCGCACTTAATACTGTTTTTGAAGACAGACATTAAGAGGCAGGACCGATGAGCACATAACTTCTAAAAGGGTGCTTTTCTACTGAGTGTGTCTGCATATATATATATATTTGTATTAATAAATGTAATCTCCGTCATTGAGGGGTTCATCCTCTCGACACAAAACAATAATATTGGCCAAATACACACACTGGACATGGTAAACTGGCATACATTGGTACACTCATATCAGATGTCAGAATCGTCATGACATTGGAGGTGGTAAAAATCATATTTAAAAACTATTACTTTTAACAAATTTAATTGAAGTTCTAATCTAATATATAAAAGGAAAACAGGTATTCAAGACACGACCCATTTTAATCTGAAAGAGTTTTTATTTTGTTTTTACAAGACACTTGCTGTATCATTTAAATGGCAAATCTTTTTATGGATCTGCTCGTACTTTGGATCTCAAAGCCAAGACAGACTCCTAGCAAGGCTAGGTTTGCCCATCTCTAATCCTTAACATCACTTACATTTGGTGTGTTTGAGAATGTGTCTTTGTGAGAAGTTGGCCTGGTTTATGCTGTTCACTACTTAAAGTGGACACCTTGCACCAGAACAATTCGACTCTTATGGTAGATAGGTTTAAGACAACCTTTATAGAAAGCTATCCTAGTGGTAGCTGTGGAGAGCAGCCTTCAGGCTAAGTCTTGAAGGAATGTAAAGCAGCTTGTTTTACCACACAATCTCTTGAATCACCAAATGAAAAGACACCACACAGGTATATATATCAAATATATATGTATTTATTAATAAACAACTCTCTACTAATCTCTTTATGAGATTAGAAGTCAGGAACATATGTACAAGTCAAATGTTATCAAAATAAGTTTAGCACAATCGAATATCACAATCTTAGTTTGGCTAGACCTAGGTCTAGGGCATCTAGAATCGAGGGACCCCAAAGAACCACCCCAGGTAGTTGTAGGAGACCCACAGGGGACGGACGCGGTGTCCTGGCACCGGTGCGAGTCCTGTATGAGTCTATGCGAACAGACGCGATTGAGATTTCAATGTTAAAGGTCCCTTGCGTGTTCGAGGCGAACACACTGATCGGTCCTTGTACGAGTCGAAGGACGCAGTTACAGATAGAGTTGCAAGGGAGTTGGACGCGGTGTGTCTAACACAGACGCGAACCATGTACGAGTCAGCGCGATAGTCGCACTTGGAAAGTAAGAGTTTTAGGGCACTTCTAGGGTAGCTACAAGCAAGTCACTTACAGGGTAAGTAGTTCTAGGGCCCACACCCACAGGAGCACCGTAGTGCTGAAGTTACCTCACCCAGGGGAGCCGGGTGCATAGGTGTTCTTTGGTGTCGGGTCGCGGCGTCGTTTTCAATGGGAGCCAGTGAAGACTTGCTGCTTGCGGCGACAGGAGAAGTGTCCGGAGGAATCCAAGCCTGGATTCAGAAGATGGAAGACCTGAAAGCAGAGGGGACAGTGTTCAAAGTCACTTGGCAGTGACTCGGGGCAAGGAAGATGGATGCCCACCGTCGTCGCAAGATTCAGGTCGTTCACGGGGGCCTTGACTCTTCAGCCACGAGGTCCAGGAGGCGTCGATGACGACCAGGAGCTGGATTCGGCGTGTCCCACGATGTCTGCAGCTTACTGCGGTGTCGGCGACTCGATTGGAGGCAACAAGCCTTGGTAACAGCAAGTCTCGGGGAAAGTGTAAAAAGTCAATGGCGCAGACCAGCAAGGTCTGAGGGACTCACCCAGCGAGGGTAAGTCAGGGCAGGCCTGGAGCAACCAGGGGAGCCCTTTGGTTCTGTAGGAAAGCCTTCAGGGGACCCACAAGCCGGCTGGCAAGGGATCGCGAAGACGCCTCGGGAGGATTCGCTCAACAGGGGCCCACGGTCACTCGGGACGTGGTAGGCCTCTGAACTTCGGAGGGATTCCTGCTGGAGGCTAGGACCACACGTGGTCCAAAGCACAAGTTCGTAGAACGCTGTGAAGGGGTTGCACTCGACAATAGTGCACGGTACCCAGGGGTCGCGGTTCACCGTCGCTCTTGGGGTCCACTGGCCTCAGCTTCGCTGGGGACTCACGATGGCCTTTGAGAAGTCAGGAAATCCACTTCTTGGGCTGCAGGGACTTCGGACTCCGGCGGGAGCGGCGTAGTTTGCGACCGTCGTTTGTAGTTTTTGGTGCCTGCCAAGCAGGGGAGTCACTCCTTGACTCCAAGGGAGATTCTTCAGTCTTCCAAAGGTAGTGGAACGTCGAAGGTCCGGGATTCTTCTTCAGAGCGTCGTCCAGGGAAATCTAGGGTGCAATGCACAGGTTCCCCCTCTTATACTAAAAGAAAGGGAGGGACTAGCTCTATGACCCTACCTATGGGAGGGTCAGGGGAGTAGGTGGCTACACCCACTTCCCTTTGTCCAGTTTCGCGCCAGAGCAGGGGCAGGTAGCCCCTGAGCCGGTTTGAACTGGGGTATGCACAGAGGAGCCTTCTGCTCCCCCAGTGCAGGACTTCAAAGCACTCTAAGAGTGCACCCACCCAGCCCCAATACACTAAACCCTGTCTGGGAGGTGGTCACACCCCTTGGGACAGGATATCTATTGTTGGGCTTCCTCCACTGCGAGTGTTGGTCATCAGCAGGAGGGCAGCCCAGTGTCTGTGACTGGTGGCATCCATTTTGTGATGCCAGGGCTCTGCAGGATTCTACCGCGTTTCCACAGTAGGTCCTGTCTCTCCCTCTAGAAGGGTGGAATGCTACCCCCGCCGCCAGAACTGGCGGGGGGTAGTATTCCAAGATGTTTGACACCAAACACGACATGTTTCGATGCAGCCATTCCAAAGTTAGCATTTTACCGCGAGGATATAATGCACTTACGAGTATATGGTTTAACCGCATCCACAAACAGCACCAGAGAATGGACTCTGAGAGCTGCAGAGGGGCCCTGCTCAGGCAGAGGCACCCCCTCACATGGAAACTAAGCACCCTGCCCTCTGGATCGATAGGACCTGCTTTAGGGGTGACTGATAAGTCTCAATGTGTGTGCAGGAGAGATATAGGGGACCTATATCTCAGTGAGGGGTGCTAGCACTTCCTCACCCAGGCTGCAGTAGCAGGCCTGTGGTGTCAGATTTAGTCTGCTTCCTAGGGGTGGCATAATACATGCTTCAGCCCCTGGTAGGCCTGTGAAGTACCTATGCCCTTGGTACCTAAGGTACCATAGACTAGGGACTCATAAGGTACCACAGTATCCAATCACTAGTGCACCTAGAGTGCACTCCAAGTCGTTTAGAGAGAACAGAGAGGCTGGGGCCCTGATTAGCAGGGACCCAGCCAGACTATAGCCAGAAACCAGTGTAAACATCAGAAAAAAAGTGGGGGCAACATAAGAGGCAGATCCTACTCTCCTACAGTCTTGATTTTGCCTTTTTCAGTTCTAAAGTTTGTGTGTCAACTCTGGATGATTTTTAGCATCTAGAAGGTTCTCTTATCAAAAGGGTGCAAAATAGTAAAAAGAAAATGAAAACTAAGCAGCATGTACTACAAAACACAGTATCAATATTATAAAGTGTTCTATAAACTGGGTAATTCTTTGAACAAAAAAAGAGATGTGAAAGCCTGATGAATGTCAGACTCATGTTTCATTAAAATAATACATCTTGGACTCATTGTTCGGCAGCCTTATCCTATCCCTTAGTGAAAAGAAGACTAGAGAGATAAATGAAATTCCACCTGATATCAATTGGACAATTGTGCAAATGGTCGTAATTATTATCAATTTAAGCTTTGATTAACAGAGAAAAACCTGTAAAAACATCAAAACATGCCAACAAAAAACGTTAAGAAACAACATATCTCCATACATCCAGATGAAAAATTATATTACTGAGGAAGGTCTAAACAAAAAGGAACAGAACTCTACAACATCTCTAAATCTCAATGTCCCAATTTTTGCAAAGTAAAACTAACACTTACCAACAATATTCATAGCTGGTAACACTATTGACATCTTTGGTCGCGTCGTCTTATTACGGTTAGTGGCTGGTAACAGTAGGTGATCCTGAAAAACATTTAAAATACTTGAGATGTGTGAACTGATTTGAATTTAAATCAATAAAATTGTGTTTTTCAATTTAGAAAGACATTGATCAGCTGCCTGTTGCCCCAGATCTGGTAATGCAAAGCCTTCATTTGCAATTGGAAATCCAAGTTAAGAAAACCACATCTGTGTAAAATAAAGCTAGTCGAGATTTGTGCCTAAACGAAACAGACCAACGCATGATGAATTATCTTTATCTCTTCCAAGTAATAGAACAGACTGGTTTCCAAATTCCAGACAAACATTATTACTTGGACCAGCACACAATAATGTAATACAAGTATACTTTAGTTGGTGAGAGTTGCATTTTTACACTAGCAAGATTTACGTTAACACAGAGAAAAAAACACTTGTCTAACAAAAACATTCTAAAATGGTATTGTACACAAGCTTTCAGTACCACACTGGCCCCTACTTAAGCTATAAGAAACTATAAATGAAAAAGAATTCTAAAATACGTACACTACTAGTTCATTCAGCAAGCAAAAACAAAATGGTCAGTGTCACTGGTCAAAGTCATTCAACATCAGTCTCCAGATGTATGTGTTGTCAGAGATGGATTTCAAATCGAGATGCAGATTGTTAGACCTGGTACCATTGGCGTGGGTCTCCCTTCCATTTTTTGCTGTTGCCTCTTATGTTTTTGCTGGTTTTAGATGCTTTTGGGCACTGTGCCACTGCTGTTCAGTGCCACAGTGCAAGTGCTCCCTATGGTAAATTGATGTATGGATTAGTGACTCCATGATTGGCTTGTTTGGCTTACTGTCAGACCCTAGTACAGTGTACTGCGGGTGCCCAGGGCTTGTAAATCAAATGCTGCTGGTGGGCTTGCAGCACTGGTTGTGCCACCCACCGGAGCAGCTTGTAAAGTGTGTCTCAGGCCTGCCATTGCAGAGCCTGTGTGCAGTCTGGTACTGCCATGTTGACTGGGCAAGTGTACCCACTTGCCAGTCCCTAAACCTTCCCTTTTATACATATCAGTCACCCCTACGGTAGGCCCAAGGGCAGGGTGCATTGTAGGTAAAAGGTAGGACATGCCCTGGTGTGTGTGGCATGTCCTAATAGTGAATTACAGCCATTTTCGTTTTTCACTATTGCAAGGCTACCTGTTCCCCATAGGCCAGAATGGGCAGTTAGATTATAACATCTTATAATCCTAACTGACTCAGGGAACCAGGAGGAAATTCGAGTTTAGTATGCCTGAACTCAGAATGATAAAATACATCTTTTAGTGAAGTTGGTTTTAACATTCTGTGTTTGAAAATACCACTTTTAGAAAGTAGGTATTTTCTTGCCTAACTATCCAAGCCTGCCTCTGCTAGGTTGTGTATTCCTTGTCTGGAGTTTGAGTGACAGGGGCTGGGGGCTGCCAGGAGACAGGGTGAGTCAGCACAGGGCTGAATAGAGAGATCTGCATGCAGATAGGAGGGAGGAGTTGCACCTGGGACCTGAATAGGGCTGTGCCTTTCCTCCACAATGCTGGCTCCACCTCCTGTGGTGTGTCTGATGTCCCTGGCCTACACTGTGAAAGGAAAGAAGGAGTCTTGTCAACAAAGTGCTCCAGGACTGACCAGAACTGGTTTTGGACTAGGCAGAGGCCTCTCTGCCTTCAGAGAACAAAGAGAAAAGTAGTATAAATATTGGGACCCAGACCCAAGAACTTTAGATCACTTCTGGGAATCAAGACGAACCTTTGCTGAGGAGAAGAACCAGGAAGCTGAAGGAGGAGACTACCCCTGTGCTGTGTGTTTGGGGGTTGGCCTGCAGTGGTTGCTTCATTGCCAAAGAAAGGAGAAAAGGACTGAGTGTGCTTTCTATCAACTTGAAGAAGAATCTCCAAGGGCTTGAACTAGAGCTTGCCTCCTACCTGAAGTCTCAGGGATACAAGACTTCACCAACCAGCTCCCCCTGAATTCCCTTGCTGGGAATTGAAGTGCCTGCTGCTGTGCTGGGCCTTCTGAGAGACTGCGTGTCGCTGGGAGCTGGAAGCGCGACGCAACAACGAGAAGCGTGTCGCCGCCGCAGCCGCTGTCATCGCATCGCAGAGGAAGCGAGACGCCGCTGTCATCATCGCATCGCCGAAGCGTGGCGCATCGCCGGAGAAGCGGGACGCTGCCACAGAGGACATCGTTGCATCACCGGAGAAGCGCGTCGCAGGGCCTGTTGCGGCTCCAAAGATCATCGAGTTGCCGCACGGCCGTCGGGCGTGCACGCATCGCCCCAAAGTTGTCGCATCGCAACCAAGACGCCATTTTATCGCATCGCACCGGAGAAGAGTATCGCATCGAGGTGCCATCTTGTCGCATCGCACCGGAGAGCAGTAAGAAACCGACGCATCAACTCCCCACACAGTAAGGAAGCGAGCATCAACTCCCCTGCGCAGCAGTAAGGAACCGACGCATCCACTCCCCTGAGTGTAAGGAACCGACGCATCACCTTCCCTGCGACCCTTTTGTTTTCTTTGCGCTACGCATTCAAGGTACATTGAGAGTAAAGTGTCGCATCTACAACTTGAGAGAACTGAACTATTTTATAACCTTTTAAAATCTATTTTTGAGTACAGTATTGTGGATTTTTGTCGTTTGGTCTTGTGTTAAGTCTATATAAAAATACTATTTTTATAATACAACCTGTGTGGTGTCCATCTGTAGTGTTGTCACTGTATTACTGTATGTGTTCACAAATGCTTTACACACTGCCTCTGAGATAAGCCTGCCTGCTCGTGCCAAGCTACCAAGGGGGTGAGCAGGGGTTATTTTAGGAGTGTAGCCCCTTACCCTGACTAGACGCAAGGGTCCCTATTTGTCACAGGTACCTACCTATGCCAACTAGAGACCCCCAAATCTAACATTGGTGGTCAGCGGTGAGGATTTGGACTTGCATTTGTGATTCATATACAGTGATTGGTGTACACTACTAGTGAGTGCAGACCAGAACGCAACCACATACTTTTTGATAATTTTTCCTAAGAAGTTCTTTTCTATTTTTGATTCTTGAGAACTGCCAGTCTTTTTGCTACCATGAGCAAGTCAGCATCCATAGTATCTGTAGACATTGTTTTGGAAGAAGAGAGAATTGATACCTACATTGTGCCTTATCTCAAAGCTTTGTGCAAGAAATTTAAAATCTCTGTGAAAGGCCTCACCAGGAAAGAGGAATACCAGAAGGCGCTGAGGGCCTGGGTAGAATCTAGGAATGCCAGTGAGCACCCTGAGGAGCCAGTAATGGAGGCAGAGGATTTAAATGAGCAACTTGAGGGGCCAGTGGGCCCAACTGGAGGGAAAGTACCTTCAGGGGCGGGCAGCAGTGTTTCTTCCAAAGGGTTGTCCCCAGGAGAGCTGGAGGACAGAGCAAGGGAGAGGATGCATACATTGGAGCTAGCTAGGCTCAAAATGGATGGTCAGAAAGACATAGAGAGCAAGAAAATAGAGCTTGGGATGGAGTTAAAAATGAAGAAGTTAGCCTTGGAGGAAAAGAGGATGCATTTTGAGCATGAGAGAGGATTGAGGAATTGGAACTCAAGGCCAAGAAGTTAGAGGTTCCTCCCTCTGGTGGCAGCACACCGCCAGTGCATGTAGAAGCAAGAACCTACATTCCCAAAGATGTAGTTAAAGATTTCCACAAGAATGAGGATATTGGTCAGTGGTTTAGGGCTTATGAAGCTGCAATGTTGGCCCACCGGGTCCCTGAGAAGGATTGGGGAGCGGGGTTGTGGGGCCGCTTTGTTAGTGATGGGAGGGACACTTTGTTGGATTTGCCTACAGAGGAGCAGATGTCCTAAACCCACATGAAGGGAGCCCTAATGTCCAGATTTGGTTTGACCCCAGAGCTATATAGACAAAGGTTTAGAAATTGCAGAAAACTGGAGTCTACCACTTGGGTGGAATATGTGTCTTTCTTTTGCAGAGCATTGGATGGTTGGGTGAAGGGTAGCAAAGTGGATAATTTTGAGGCGCTCTATGATTTGCTTGCATGGGAGCACTTGTCAAATAACTGTTTTCCAGAGCTACGCCAGCATCTTATTGATAGCAAGCTGACTAACCCTAGGAAGCTTGCTGAGGAGGCGGACCGCTGGGTGAGCACCCGGGTCCAGAAGGGTCATGTGGGAGACTTCGCCAAAGGTGGGCAGGGTCCCCAGCAGAAGAGTGGGGGGGACAAGGGTAAACAGAGGGAGTTCCAGAAAGGGCCCCAAAGTAATCCCCAAGGGAACCAAGGGAAAGGTTCCCAGCTTCCCCTGAGAAGAAGGCAGTGGCCCCGACAGATAAGCCTGTTCACAAGGGGCCCAAGACCTGTTTTAAGTGTGGTCTAGTAGGCCACTGTTCTTATGATGCTAGATGTCCCTTGTATGGGAAGACAGCACCCACTGGTGCACCACCCCGGCAGTTGGCTAGTGTAGCCCTGGGGGAGGAGATGGGTGCCCAGGGTGGGTGGGGTCCCGCAGAGATGTCCCTTGTCTCTTTAGGAGACTGTGAGGTGGTCCCCAGGACCCAGCTGCCTGATAACACTAAAAAATACAGGCAGTGGGTGACCATCAATGGCAAGAGGGTGGAAGCTCTTAGAGACACCGGAGCCAGTGTGACAGCTGTCAGTTGTCGGTTGGTGTCTGAAGAGCAGGTAGTCCCAAATGCATTTTACCCAGTTGTTGCCGCTGACAACACAGAGAGCCACTGCAAGGTGGCTCAGGTTCCCTTTGAGTGGGGGGGTCTCAGGGACTCTTCAAGTAGCTGTGAGGCCAGCCATGCCTGTTGAATGTCTGTTAGGTAACGATTTGGAGAGCTCCCCTTGGGCTAAGGTGGAGCGGAGAGCTCATTTAGAGATGTTTGGTTTGCCTGAGTGGGCCTGCATGACCACTCGGTCTATGGCAGCCAGTAAGGGTGTTCAAGAGGACCTGGAGCCTGAGAAAATGGCCCAGGTGCCTGCCTTAAAGAGAAGAGGTAGGGGGCACAGGAAACCGGCCCCTGAGATTCCCACGGCCCAGGAGGAGGCGGACCCTGAGGGGGATGCCCTGGAGCCTACCGGGGAAGAGATTGCTGAACTGGGAGACCTGCCTGAGCTGACCCATTGGCAGCAGGAAGGAGGTCCCTCCAGGGAAGAGTTCTGTGAGGAGCAGAACAAGTGCCCTTCTCTTGTGGGTTTGCGGCAGCAGGCTGCAAACCAGGCAGCAGGTGATCAGTCTGGATCACATTGGATCTACTGGGAGAATGGTCTCCTGTATAGTGAGCCTAAGGTTGCTGAGCCTGGGTCAGCCCGTGTGCTGGTGGTACCCCAGCGCTTCAGAGCCTTCCTACTGGGGCTGGCTCATGATGTGCCTTTAGCAGGACATTTGGGGCAGGACAAGACCTTTGAAAGGCTTGTCACCCATTTTTATTGGCCCCAAATGCGCAAGAGTTCAGACACTCATTGCAGGACCTGTCAGACTTGCCAGGCAAGTGGAAAGAGTGGGAGGAAGCGCAAGGCTCCTCTCCAGCCATTCCCTGTGGTCAGCACCCCCTTTGAAAGGGTGGGCATTGACATTGTGGGGCCTCTGGATCCCAAGACAGCCATGGGCAACAGGTTCATCCTGGTCTTGGTGGACCATACCACCCGGTACCCGGAAGCCATCCCTCTTCGGACAGTGACGGCCCCCGTGGTGGGACGTGCACTGATGGGGATTTTCTCCCGTGTGGGGTTCCCCAAGGAGGTGGTGTCCGACCGTGGTACCAACTTCATTTCCAAGTATATGAAGTCCCTGTGGCAGGAGTGTGGTGTAACCTATAAGTTCACCACTCCTTACCACCCCCAAGGTAATGGGCTGGTTGAGAGATTCAACCGGACCCTGAAAGGCATGATTATGGGTCTTGAAGAACCCATGAGGCGTAAGTGGGACGTCCTCTTGCCATGCCTGCTCTTTGCTTACAGAGAGGTGCCCCAGAAGTCCTTAGGGTTCAGTCCCTTTGAACTGCTGTACGGCCATCCTGTAAGAGGACCTCTGAGTCTGGTCAAGGAAGGCTGGGAGGAAGCTCCCAGGAAAACTCCCAGGATGTATTTAGTTACATGCTGGCCTTCAGGAACCAGACTCGGCGTTTCAGACAACACGCTGAGGCGAATCTGGAAGCCAGCCAGGAAGAGATGAAACGTTGGCATGATCAGAATGCCACTCTGATCGAGTTTCAGCCTGGACAAAAGGTTTGGGTCATGGCCCCAGTGGAGCCCTGTGCGCTCCAGGATAAGTGGACCGGACCATTTGAGGTGGTGGAGCGCAAGAGTCCGGTTACCTACTTGGTGGACTTGCGGTCTCCCAGGAACCCCTTGCGGGTCCTGCATGTCAACCGCCTGAAGCCCCACTTAGAGAGGTCCGAAGTGGGCATGCTCCTAGCAACAGATGCTGGAATGGAGGAGGAGACTGAGCCTCTTCCTGACCTCCTGTCTGCAACAGAGCAAGATGGGTCAGTGGATGGAGTGAACCTCTCTTCCACCCTGACCCCTGAGCAGCAGAATGACTGTCACCAGTTGCTGGGACAGTTTTCTGACCTGTGCTCCCTGATCCCCAGTGTCACTGATTGGTGCGTCCATGATGTAGACACTGGAGACAGTCCTCCTGTCAAGCACAAAACTTACAGGGTGACTGACAGGGTGAGAGCTTGCATCAAGGAGGAGGTCTCCAAGATGCTTGCGTTGGGGGTGATTGAGTCCTCTAACAGTCCTTGGGCCAGCCCAGTGGTCTTGGTCCCAAAGGCTGCCGCACCGGGTGTCTCACCAGAACTGCGGTTCTGTGTGGACTACCGAGGGCTCAATTCAGTCACCAGGACTGACGCGCACCCCATCCCCAGAGCTGATGAGCTCATTGATCGGTTAGGAGCTGCCCGGTACCTCAGCACGTTTGACTTAACGTCTGGATACTGGCAGATCGCCTTGACTGATGGGGCAAGAGAGAGGTCAGCATTCTCCACACCAGATGGGCACTACCAATTCCGGGTTATGCCCTTTGGGATGAAGAATGCCCCTGCCACCTTTCAGAGGTTGGTCAACCAGGTGTTGGCTGGACTGGAAGAGTTCAGTGCCGCCTACCTGGATGACATTGCAGTGTTCAGCGCCAGTTGGGAAGAACATCTGCGCCACCTCTGGGAAGTGTTGATGGCGCTGCGGAGAGCAGGCCTCACGATCAAGGCATGTAAGTGCCAGATCGGGCAGGGTTCCGTGGTGTACTTGGGTCACCAGGTTGGGAGCGGCCAGGTGGCGCCCCTACAGCCCAAGATTGAGACCATCCTGACTTGGGAACCCCCAAGACCCAGACAGAGGTGAGAGCCTTTTAGGACTCACCGGGTATTACAGGAGGTTTGTCAAGGGGTATGGCAGCATTGTTGCACCCTTGACAGAGCTGACTTCCAGGAAGCAGCCCAAGAGAGTGGTTTGGACTGACACCTGTCAGAGAGCTTTTGATGCCCTGAAGACTGCCATGTGCACGGCGCCCGTGCTCCTGGCACCCAACTTCTCAAAAGAGTTTATTGTGCAAACAGACGCTTCAGAGCATGGTGTGGGGGCTGTTCTATCACAGATTAATGAGGAGGGCCTAGACCAACCGGTAGCCTTCATCAGTAGGAGGTTACTTCCACGGGAACAGAGGTGGAGTGCAATTGAGCGTGAGGCATTTGCTGTGGTCTGGGCACTGAAGAAGTTGAGACCATACTTGTTTGGGACTCACTTCCGGGTTCAGACAGACCACAGGCCCCTCAGATGGCTGATGCAGATGAGGGGTGAGAATCCAAAGCTGTTGAGGTGGTCCATATCCCTACAGGGGATGGACTTCACGGTGGAACACCGCCCTGGTACAGAACACGCCAATGCTGATGGTCTGTCCAGATTTTTCCCGCCTTAGTGATGAGAACTCCCCGGAGGTAGGGTAGTTCTCCCCACATTTCAGCTGGAGGGGACACGTGTTAGACCTGGCACCATTGGCGTGGGTCTCCCTTCCATTTTTGCTGTTGCCTCTTATGTTTTTGCTGGTTTTAGATGCTTTTGGGCACTGTGCCACTGCTGTTCAGTGCCACAGTGCAAGTGCTCCCTATGGTAAATTGATGTATGGATTAGTGACTCCATGATTGGCTTGTTTGGCTTACTGTCAGACACTAGTACAGTGCACTGCGGGTGCCCAGGGCTTGTAAATCAAATGCTGCTGGTGGGCTTGCAGCACTGGTTGTGCCACCCACCGGAGCAGCTTGTAAAGTGTGTCTCAGGCCTGCCATTGCAGAGCCTGTGTGCAGTCTGGTACTGCCATGTTGACTGGGCAAGTGTACCCACTTGCCAGTCCCTAAACCTTCCCTTTTATACATATCAGTCACCCCTAAGGTAGGCCCAAGGGCAGGGTGCATTGTAGGTAAAGGTAGGACATGCCCTGGTGTGTGTGGCATGTCCTAATAGTGAATTACAGCCATTTTCGTTTTTCACTATTGCAAGGCTACCTGTGCCCCATAGGCCAGAATGGGCAGTTAGATTATAACATCTTATAATCCTAACTGACTCAGGGAACCAGGTAGAAATTCGAGTTTAGTATGCCTGAACTCAGAATGATAAAATACATCTTTTAGTGAAGTTGGTTTTAACATTCTGTGTTTGAAAATACCACTTTTAGAAAGTAGGTATTTTCTTGCCTAACTATCCAAGCCTGCCTCTGCTAGGTTGTGTATTCCTTGTCTGGAGTTTGAGTGACAGGGGCTGGGGGCTGCCAGGAGACAGGGTGAGTCAGCACAGGGCTGAATAGAGAGATCTGCATGCAGATAGGAGGGAGGAGTTGCACCTGGGACCTGAATAGGGCTGTGCCTTTCCTCCACAATGCTGGCTCCACCTCCTGTGGTGTGTCTGATGTCCCTGGCCTACACTGTGAAAGGAAAGAAGGAGTCTTGTCAACAAAGTGCTCCAGGACTGACCAGAACTGGTTTTGGACTAGGCAGAGGCCTCTCTGCCTTCAGAGAACAAAGAGAAAAGTAGTATAAATATTGGGACCCAGACCCAAGAACTTTAGATCACTTCTGGGAATCAAGACGAACCTTTGCTGAGGAGAAGAACCAGGAAGCTGAAGGAGGAGACTACCCCTGTGCTGTGTGTTTGGGGGTTGGCCTGCAGTGGTTGCTTCATTGCCAAAGAAAGGAGAAAAGGACTGAGTGTGCTTTCTATCAACTTGAAGAAGAATCTCCAAGGGCTTGAACTAGAGCTTGCCTCCTGCCTGAAGTCTCAGGGATACAAGACTTCACCAACCAGCTCCCCCCTGAATTCCCTTGCTGGGAATTGAAGTGCCTGCTGCTGTGCTGGGCCTTCTGAGAGACTGCGTGTCGCTGGGAGCTGGAAGCGCGACGCAACAACGAGAAGCGTGTCGCCGCCGCAGCCGCTGTCATCGCAGAGGAAGCGAGACGCCGCTGCCGCTGTCATCATCGCATCGCCGAAGTGCGGCGCATCGCCGGAGAAGCGGGACGCTGCCACAGAGGACATCGTTGCATCACCGGAGAAGCGCGTCGCAGGGCCTGTCGCAGCTCCAAAGATCATCGAGTTGCCGCACGGCCGTCGGGCGTGCACACATCGCCCCAAAGTTGTCGCATCGCAATCAAGACGCCATTTTATCGCATCGCACCGGAGAAGAGTATCGCATCGAGGTGCCATCTTGTCGCATCGCACCGGAGAGCAGTAAGAAACCGACGCATCAACTCCCCACACAGTAAGGAAGCGAGCATCAACTCCCCTGCGCAGCAGTAAGGAACCGACGCATCCACTCCCCTGAGTGTAAGGAACCGACGCATCACCTTCCCTGCGACCCTTTTGTTTTCTTTGCGCTACGCATTCAAGGTACATTGAGAGTAAAGTGTCGCATCTACAACTTGAGAGAACTGAACTATTTTATAACCTTTTAAAATCTATTTTTGAGTACAGTATTGTGGATTTTTGTCGTTTGCTCTTGTGTTAAGTCTATATAAAAATACTATTTTTATAATACAACCTGTGTGGTGTCCATCTGTAGTGTTGTCACTGTATTACTGTATGTGTTCACAAATGCTTTACACACTGCCTCTGAGATAAGCCTGCCTGCTCGTGCCAAGCTACCAAGGGGGTGAGCAGGGGTTATTTTAGGAGTGTAGCCCCTTACCCTGACTAGACGCAAGGGTCCCTATTTGTCACAGGTACCTACCTATGCCAACTAGAGACCCCCAAATCTAACACAGATTAATTGTAGGAAGAAAAAATATTTAAGGAAACACTATATAATTACAGGACATGCAGAAAACATGCCCTTATGGCAATAACGACATTAAAAACAAAGAATTGAGATGGGTTGAGGAAAGACTGCACGTTCACAAACAAAAACTTACTTTATTTTATGAACGACATTTCTGATGGGTACATAATCTTTCATTAGATTCCTCATTTTATGAATACTCTTTCAGGCTTCAGACAGGTACAGAAAACTGTTTCCAACAATAACATTTCAGCACCACAAGGTAGCACCATGCAGCTTCAGCCATGGCTCAGTTACAGGATGTGACCTCACTGGGCTATATTAGATGGCAACAGGTTCCCCGACATCGGTTCCTGAAATCTTTTCTGCTTCTCACTGAGGCACGCGGCCAAGAACTGAGGGCAGGTTAAGGTCTAAGACTTCAGTCGCCCTACACACCCCCATAGTAAAAGAGGCACCCTCCTCCGAGGCCAAGGTAGGAGGAGAGACCACACCAGGCGAAGTGTCTAGCCCACTGGCCTCCACCAGTTCCTCATACCAGTTGTCCTACTCATCAAAAATGATGCTGGTAATCATAAGGGTCCTCATACCACTCCCCTTCCCCTCCCTCTCCAGGCCTATCAATAGTAAAAGGCACAGGGTCCGCTTCAGAAAAAATGGTCCCCGTCGGCTCTGGAACCGACGTCAGGTGACTCCTATCTGGCTCCGTGCCGGAGTCAGGAATGAGGATGGGACGGCACCGCTGTGGGGCATCGGCACTGGAGCTGGCGTTGAGGAAGGTCTCGGTCTCGACAATGGCTCTGCTGTGGATCCCCACCAGCGGGGATCCAATAGGGGCCCCTCCCAGACTCTTGGGGCCAAAAGGCGCTCCAAAGGCACCAGGGCACCCAAATATAGGGTACAGTGCCTCATAATTTATTTTTAGGGCTCCTGGAAAAATCATGGAAGCACAGAGCAGACCTTGACTCAGGCTCCACTGAAGTGCGAGGCCTGGGGTGGCGATACCCCCGGGCCTAGACAACTTCGACAAGCGTGGTGAAGTCGAAGACCTTTGCCTTATTGGATTTTTTATGCTTGTGGGACTTACCTGTTTTCCCCGATGACTTGGAGTGCATGACGATTCCGGGACCTTCCGCGCGACCGAGATCTTGAGCTTGAGCGTTGCGGGGTCGTCCGACATCAGGCGGCAAGGAGCTTGAGGGATCGCTCCTTCGGGTGCACGGCACAGCAATCCTCACAAGTCTTGGAGTTATGCTCACACTCCAAGTACCAGAAACACATTAAGTGGGTGTCTGTCTCAGACATCTGCTTGTGACAGGCTCCACATGGTTTGAAACCAGCTAGTTTCTTGGGAGACAGTCCTCACACCTAGAGAAAAACTCTAAAAAAAAAGTCAACAAAAAAATCACAAAAAGCTAGTTGAAAAATGACTGAGGGTAGTTCAAACCAGATCAGGACTATCTGGCGCAGTAAGGAAACAATGTCAGCGCGCTGGGGTGGCGGCTATATAGGTACCACGCACGTCACTTCAAGTGCAGAAGACACAGACATGGAGTTGAATGACGCCACCTACTGGCACATAGAGGTACTGCTCAACACATCTTCCAGATCCAGTCTGACGCCTGGGGTTATTCTAAGGTCAGGAATATGTGGCAAGAATTCTGTATCAGATACCTCTCTCCAGTGCAGGCCCTTATTGTCTCTTTTCCTGGGAGTCGTTAGCACATCTCTGTAGGAGGGAAGAAAGCTGTCTTGGGTTCAAGCTCCAAGTGAAAAAGTTGCGCACTGTAACTTGTTAAATTAATTTTGACTTGAGTCCAGTCGAGCTTAATGTAAAGAGTTGTTTGATACCTTGGAGTATCAACTTTGGTCGCACCGCTCAGGAGTTAGCACAGCTGAGGAGTCAGCGTGTAACCCTGCCTTCGCCAACGGGGCAACCAAGTCTTTCCACAGTAAAAACAAACGTTTTGCTGTCACAACATGTAAACTACATGTTCTACTCATGAAATATGCAAGGTACCTTATGGCTATTTAGGTCTGCCATAGGTTAGACTTACACATAGGGGAAATTTGACTTTGTCATGGCTTTAAATGACAAAGTCAGGCTATCAGTTCAAAACTGCTCTTCCAGTCTGTAACGGTGGACTGGGAGACTCGTTTTACCTTTGTCACACCCATGGTGGCACAACCAGTGCTGCTATCCATGGGGTGACTAACTTACAGGCCCTCGGTACAATATACTAGGGACTTACAGGTAAGGTAGCCCATGCCAATTGGGTATAGCCAATGTAACAAACGTTTTGGGGTCAGGCCACTGGCACAGAGATCTGGTAAGCTGGCCTCAGTGCACTCTCAGAGTCGAAAACCAGCAGTATGAGTCATAAAATCTGGGGGTGACAATACAAAAAGAGGCATTTCCTTACATGGCCCCCTCCAGATGAAAGGTGATAAGCAACTAATCTATACCCTGGTAGTTCTCATCATCTAAGGTGAAGAACCTGGAAAGGCCTTCTTCATTGGCATAGTCAGTCCCAGGTCTCTGTTCTACTATAACGTTGTATGTAGGAAAATGGACCACCTCAGCAACTTGGGGTTCTCTCCTCTCATTTGCATCAACCCTCTAAGAGGTCTGTGATCGGTTTGAAATCTGAAGAGGGCCCCAAAGAGGTAGGGTCTCAGCTTCTTCAAGGACCAAACCACAGCAAAGGCCTTCCTCTCAATGACACTCCAACGCTGCTTTCTGGGGAGGAACTACCTTCTTATGAAGGCAACTGGCTGATCCTAGCCCAAATTATTTACCTGTGGCAAAACTGCCCCTATCCCATGTTCAGAGGCATCTTTCTGAACAATGATTATCTTACTGAAGTAAGGTGCCTTCAGGACAGATACCGAGCACAGAGCTTCTTGGAAGGTGTCAAAAGCCTTTTGACACTGCTCAGTCCAGGCACCTTTTATAAGTAGCTTATTGGAGGTAGGTTCTGTTATTAGTGCCACTATGGCACCATACCCTTTCACAAATCTCCTGTAGTACCCACTTAGACCAGAAAGGCTCGGACTCGGGTCCGCGTCCTAAGAGCTACCCAAGCCAGAATTGTCTGGAACTTGGGCTGATAGTCAGGCCTGCCCGTTCCAGGGCCTGAAGCACTTCCTTGAGGTGGACCAGGAGATCCTCCGAGGTGGAACTAAATACAGCCTTATCATCAGATAAGCTGCACTGAAGTTCCCCAGACCTCAAAGTACTTGATTGACCAAATTATGGAAGGTGGCAGGTGCATTTCGCAACCCATAGGGCATCAATTTGAATTGATGGTGGCCTATAGGTATGGAAAAAGCAGACTTCTCCTTAGCTCCTAGGGTGAGGGCTATCTGCCAATAACCTGATGTCAAGTCGAAAGTACTCAGATATTTTGTTGCTCCCAACCTATTAATAAGCTCATCAGCTCTTGGTATGGAGTAAGCATCAGTCTTGGTGACTGCATTGAGGCCCCTGTAGTCCACACAGAACGGCATCTCAGGTTTGGGCACCAGTACCACTGGGCTGGCACATGGACTACAGGAGGGGCATATCACCCCAACACTAGTATCTTGGCAACCTCAGCCTTGATGCTGGTCTTGGCCTGGTCAGACAACTTGTATATTTTTCTTTTGACAGGCAAGCTGCCACAGGTGGCCAAATCATGGTTACACCATGTTGTCAGACCTGGGGTAAGAGAAAACAGTCCAGCAAACTGCTTCAGTAACTGAGAGCAGCCCCTTTGTTGCTGTTCTGTTAGGGTGGAGGAGAGAACAACTCCTTCAACACTGTCATCTTGGGCACTGGAGGATAAGAGGTCTGGAAGGGGTTCACTCTCTTTCTCCACTCCTCCATCAGTCACCATCAGCATGATGATGTCTGCCTCATCATGGTGCAACTTGAGCCTATTTACATGGATGACCCTGAGAGGGCTCCTGGGGGTACCCAAGTCTACCGAGAAGGTGACTTCCCCCTTCTCCTCTATGATGGGGTATGGCCCAGTCCACTTGTCTTGCAGTGCTTTGGGTGCCACTGGCTCCAAGACCCACGCCAACTGTCCTGGCTGGTACTCAACCATTGAGGACGCCTGGTCATACCATTGCTTCACAAGCTTCTGGCAGACCATCATGTTCTTACTCGCCTTCTTCATGTACTCAGCCATCCTAGAACGAAGACCAAGCACATAGTCCAACATGTCATGCTTTGGTTTCTTAAAGGTCTCTCCCATTCTTCTCTAATCAAGCTTAGTGGGCCCTGTATAGGGTGTCCAAAGAACAACTTTAAGGGACTAAAGCCAACTCCTTTTTGAGGAACCTCCCTGTAGGTGAATAACAGGCATGGGAGAAGCACATCCCATCTCCTCTTGAGTTTCTCAGGTAACCCCAGGATCATGCCTATCATGGTCTTGTCGAACCTCTCAACTGGACTATTGCCTTAAGGGAAGGTAGAGGGTGATGAACTTGTAAGTCATACCACGTTCATCCCACACAGCCTTCAGATAGGCAGGCATGACATTTGTGCCTCTATCTGAGATCACCTCTTTAGGGAACCTAACCCTGGTGAAGATTTCAAGGAGAGCTCTAACCACTGCAGGGACAGTGACAGTCGTAAGGGTATCCTCTGGATATCTGGTGGCATGGTCCACTACCACCAAGATAAACCTATTCCCTTGAGGCTGTTGGGGGATTTAGGGTAACAACAATGTCAATCACTATCCTCTCACAGGGAGTCCCCACCACTGGAAGTGGTATGAGAGGGGCCTTTGGCTTGCCCCCTGCCTTGCCATTGGCCTGGCAGGTGACACAGGAGCGACAAACCTCCTTGACCTTCTCAGACATCTAGGGTCAGTAAACGTGACTGGCCAGCCTCTCCCAGGTCTTAATTTGCTCCAGGAGTCCAGCTAAGGGGATATCAAGGGCCAGGTTAAGAGGGAACCCCCTGTACTTCTGGGGGGCACCAGTTTTCTGGTTGCCCTGGTTTGGGGTCTCTTGCTTCGCTGTACAGTAAGCATTCCTCCCAGTATACCTTATGGGTACCACTGGTATCCCTTTGCTCCTGTCTGACAGCGAAATGTCGCAGGTCTAATAGAGTGAGACATGTCCTTTGTCCTTGGCTGATGTCCTCTCTGAAGGGACCTCCTGCTTCCTGTGGCTCTGCTAAGTCTAGCAAGTCTCTGAGGACTCACAGTGTCCTCTTCAGATGCCAAGCCTTTCCCCTGAGGTTTAGGCTCCTTCTGGCCCTATGGACCTTTGGAAGGTGGACTGCCAACCTTCCTGCCCCTTCTCATGACTTTAGGGGGTCTGAGCCACTGTTTCAGGGTCCAGGACCCCTTGACTCTACCTCTGGGCCCTCTGTGCTCTGGTGGTCACACAAACCCATACAGGAATGCCCAGCATTGCTGTACGAGTTCTTCTTTCCACCTCTGCCCAAGCAGAGGTTTCAAGAGGCCAGTAACTCCTCCCACTCAAAGCCAACCACAGTCACAGCATGTGACCTTGTGACATTGTCAGCAGTGACAATCTTGTACACTTCCTCTAGCAAGACCTGTTCTGGGGAAACCAATTTGGCTATCAACATGGTTACACTGGCACCTGTATCCCTCAGAGCCTTCACCTCCACCCCATTGATCTTTGGCTGCTGATGGTATTTCTCCATACTTGGAAGTCAATGAGCCAAAGGTTCAATGTTCTCCCCAACCACAGGCACTAAGGTGGCCTCTGTGTACCCTTTGGGATCTCTAGGAACAATCTTCCACCCCATACCTACACTAGCCAACTCCTTGGACTAGTCACCAGTGGATGCCTTCTTTATGCACACTACATCTCCTCTCATGTCTTGGCAAATTGCAATCAATACACACCCGCGCCTTTGAGGGGGTTAAACCTCTTTCTATGATACCCACTCCCCTTTGAATAGGATGTGGATCAGGCTCCCCCTTTTGACTTTTTGGGGACTCTTTGGGGCTCTCTTTTTATCTTTACAACCCTCTTTTTCCTGAAGGCGGCCTGACTACCCTTCTTCTGGTCACCTCCCAGGGTTTTCTTGGGGATTTTGGGTCGAACCTACTCATAAGCTGTCTTGCCCAGTTCCCTGTGGCTAAGGAGTTTAGAGTCCACCAGATGCTGGTTCATCTTCTCTGAGTGACTATTTATTAAAATGTGCTCCTTGACAATTAAATTGTAGAGACTTTCAAATGTGTTTACTTAACTGCCTTTAATCCAACCATTTAGTGCCTTAACTGAAATGTCAACAAAGTCCACCCATCTCTTTGAAACACTCTTCTGTGTTGTCCTCAGCTTCTGCCTATACTGCTCAGGGGTCAAACCAAAAAGCTTAATCAGTGCTGCCTTCATATGTCGGTAGGACTCTGCTATATCATCCTACAGTGTGAGCCGTCTGTCCCTACTAACTACTGGTACAATCTCTGATAGTAGTGTTCCCCAGTGCTGTATACCCACCTTCCTCATTCTGAGAGTTCTCTCACGTGACGCCAGCCACTAGGCAATGTCATCATCCGGACATAACTAGGGACAAATTCTGTGGACAATCTGGCATCAGGGGCACCCTTCTCAGCACTTTCAGTAATGTTTCTGCTGCCACCATCTTCTCTGGATTCTAGGCCCAGCCTGGCCTTTCTCTCTTCCAAGGGCCAATCTTCTTTCAGCAAGGGCTATGGCTCTCTCCTCCAGGTCCAGCGCTGTTATGCTCTCTAGCAGGGAACTCAGGCTAGTGATGGGTTCTGTAAGCCACCCTGAGCTTGGTGTAGGGGGCACAGGCTCCCACCTGCTCCCTCCAGGATACTGTTGGCATCATCTGCAACATTATCGTCTCTCCCACTACCTTGGGGCAATTCCTTCTTTAGGCATGGAGGTACCATGTAGGCCTCTTCCCAAGCTTTGAGGGCCTTGATGAACTCATTCTTTCTTGCCTTGGTTTCTATGTTTATCTTCCTGTCTCTAAAGAAGGTCCTCAGCTCATTTCTCTTGAATGAGGACATGTTGGCCATGTCGAGCTTCCTGAACACATTTTCAGACTTTTGAACATTTTAAGAAATTTGCCAAAACTTTCTCAGAAATTACCAATTGTTTTTGCAATCCTGTGGAACAACCCTTTTGGAGTTGACAACCACTCAACAACTGCTTGGGAGGCACAAGAACTTAGTTTTCTAGGTGCCCACTTGGCGGATTCTCAGTGGTCTCAGACTTTAACCCCTTCCCTGCGGGGGTAATTCCCCCACGGGTGCGAGGGGGCGGGGTGAGCGCGGCGCCGCGGTGCTCATGACGAGACCAGCTCGTCATGAGTCACAGTGGAGCTGTGCTCATGACGAGCTGGTCTCGTCACAACCCCGCCCACTCATTAATTCTCCCGCACAGGCGGGGAATTAATCCCGCGTGGGCGGCGCGCAGCCGTTATGACGAGACCAGCTCGTCATGAGCACAGCTCCACTGTGACTCATGACGAGCTGGTCTCGTCATGAGCATCGAAGCGGTTAATAACTGTATTGTACTTACACAAGTTCTGGATCCCACTGCTAGGCACAAATGTGAGGAAATGGGGTGTATCACATGGTGTGGTTGTGCGACCTCACAGTGTAATACAAACCCCTTTAGGGCCAGTAGGTTTCATTTGTCAAACTTTCAGCTCAACCCTGGGTAGCTGTGCCTCTGAGCAGCAAGGCTTACACAAAGGAATAAGTATAAAGCATTTAAACAGTACCAAACCAACTGAAGAAATCGACAAGATACTAAGGAAATCAGACACCAAGTTATAAACATTAACTGTATTTTCATGTATTTTTAGACACCACAACGAAGAATATCCACCAGAGGGTTCTGGAGATATAGAATTTACAAGGTATAAAACATCAAAGCATTTTACTCAACCATGAACAAGCATTGGCAAATTTGACACTTCAAATCTTTTTCACTAAAAAGCTGGGCTAGTTGTATTGCTGTCACTTGGAGTGACTTTAGGCGACCAACTCGAGCAGGGAGCCAGTCAGGGGGTCCACAAGGTCCTCAGAAAGAGTTATCGCAAAGGTAGAAGCAATCGTCAGTCAGTTCCAGGCACTTTTATCCATTGTAGTGGTTTCCTATGGAAGTGGTCCTGATGCAAGGGATAACAGATGCTGAAGATGCTCAACGATGCTGTGGATGCGATGTGGTTGACGGGTGTGAGAAGTTGGCCTGGTATATGCTGTCCACTAATTAAAGTGGGCACCTTGTACCAGTCCAAACAACCCTTATGGTGATTAGGTTAAAGATAACCTTTATAGAAAGCTATCTTAGTGGTAGCTATGGAGAGCAGCCTTCAGGTTAATTCTTGAAGGAATGTTAAGCAGCTTGTTTTACCAGAATGCAACCTTGTAGTATTGGTTAAATGAAAGGGAAACCACACAGTAGTTATAAAAATATGTATTTATTATATATAACACTCTCTAGTACCCTCTACACGAGGATAGAACACAATTCAAATAATACAGTTGCAGTGAATCAATCGTAAGTAGCACAATACACAGTGGGCTCCAGGGGGAGACCAAACCATATACTAAATAAGTGGTATAAGAACCACGACTGGAGACTAGACCTAGTCTAAAAGGTGTAGAATTGCTGGGACCCCAAGGAACCACCCAAGGTGAGTGAGTAGGGACCCCACGGAGGACGGGTGCAGAGTGAGAACACAACCGCGTGCTCCGTACAATTCAATGGGAAAGTCGCGGTTGGAAAATTAAAAATTAAGGACCCTTCTCAGCAGATTACGAAGACAACCCTTGGAACTTAAGAGGTTGGAGAGCCACCCCACCCGTGGATACCTTTGTACCAGAGTTACCTATCCCAGAGGAGCCGGGTGCATAGGTACGAAGTGGCGTCGGAAACCCTCGTCGTTCTCTATGGAAGTCGCCAAAGAAATGCTGCTGCTGGAAGTACGAAAAGTGTCCGGTGGAATCCACATGTGGATTCTAGGTGAGAAGAACCTGAAAGCAGAGGGGACAGAGTCTGGGTCACTTTGGAGTGACCAGGGTGCTTCAGGTGTGATGACGGTGATCGTGACTCTTCAGCTGCGAGGACCAGGAGACGTCTAGGACGACCAGGAGCCGGAGGCGAGCTGTCCCATGAAGGATGTCGAGTGCTGAGGGGTCAGTGTCCGGCGGGAGCACCAACAAGCCTTGGCAGCGGCAACCAACAAAGATGGTCAGATTCGGTGTCGATCTGGCCCAGCAAGGACCAGGAGACTCACCACAGCAAGGGGAGTCAGGGCAGGCCTGGAGCAACCAGGGGAGCCCAAGAAAAGCAAAGTTGACCCTCAAGTGGACCCACAGGCCGGGGCCACAGGAGTTGCGAGGGGACCTCAGGCAGCTTCACAAGACAGCAGCTAGCAGGGCACAGAGTGCGAAGAGGCCGGAGTCCTTTGTGGAAAAGGTGCGCTAGGGTCAGGGCTACAGATAGCCCAATGCACGGAATTGTTGCACGACAACAAGCATGTGCTGCTGCAAATGAACGCGGTGCATAGGGGTACGGGTTATGCGGTCCCCACGAGGGATACTGGCCTCAAACTCGGTGAAAATGCAGCTCGACCTCGGAGACCTTCAGAAACCCACCTCCTGTGTTGCTGGAGCCTTCGGAGTCCGCAGGGGCTCAGGATCAGCAGACCGGTCAGTTGCGTTACGGAGCCTGCGTTGCAGGGGAGTGACTCCTTCACTCCAAGGGAGATACTTCGGTTGTCTTTGGAGGTCCACAGGGTCCTGCACGGAGCCTGTACGGATCACGGACACTGGTGAGACTGGGAACGGCAAGGGAAGACGAAGTCGAGCCCAAGGGAGGTCCAGCGTGTCCAGACAGTCAAAGCGTAGTGGTTTCTTCTTGCAGAATCTTGTCCACGTACAATCTAATGTCCTGTAGCCAGGCAACCCATTTTATACCCACGGGAGAGGGTTGGACAGATTCAGGGGACCCTCCTAGGGGAGGGGCAGGACAGAGGGGTGGCCACACCCATGTCCTTTGTCCAGTTTCACGCCAGAGCAGGAGCAAATGGCTCCCAGAACTGGTTTGAGCTGGACTATGCACAGGGACACCAAGTGTGCCCCTCGTGCAGACTTTCTGGCACTGTGACAGTGCACCCAACCCAGTCGCAATACACTAAATCCTGTCTGGGAGGTGGTAACACCTCCTTGTGACAGGATGCCTATTGTGCTGCCTTCCGCTGCTCGAGCTTAGCTCAGCAGCAGGAGGGCAGACTCGTGTCTGTGGCTGGCAGCATCCATTTTGGGCTGTAAGGCTCGAGAAAGTTGGTACCGGTAGACTTGGGTACCCCCAGAACCTCGGTTCTGAGGGGAGGAATCATACCTCCCACACCAGTTACTGGTGTGGAGGTATGATTCCAAGGTGTTTGACACCAAACACGACATACTTCGTTGCAGTCGTTTTCAAGATGGCATTTACCGCGAGGTTATAATGCACCTCTACCTATATGTCTGGCAGTATCACATACAACCCGGGAGAATGGTTTCCGTAGGCTGCAGAGGGGCCCTGCTTATGCAGGGGCACCCTCTCATGAAGAACCCAGCACCCAGCCTTCGGGATTGTTAAGGCCTGCTATAGGGGTGACTTATAAGGTTATAAGTGTAGTGATATATATAGATATAGTGAACCTATATCAAAAGTAAGTGGTGCAAGCACCAGCTTACACAGGCTGCAGTAGCAGACCTGAGGTTCCATTTTGCATGGCCTCTCATGGGTGGCATAATACATGCTTCAGCCCATGGGAGGCCTCTGGGGTACCTATGCCCTGGGTACATGGTGTACCGTATACTAGGGACTGATAAGGGTACCCCAGTATCCAATCTGGAGATGTACCAAGTACATACATTGCAATTTAAGGGAGAAAGCAGATAGGCTGGGGTCCTGAATAGCAAGATCCCAGCCAGACTAGTCAAAAACCAGCAAAACACCAGGAAAAAAGTGGGGGTAACCATGCAGTCAGATCCTACCTTCCTACAACAGGGGTCTTCCTGCAGCTACTCCTTGGTCCACGAAAGGGGTGAGGTGGTCGTGGTCCCAAGGTCGACATACCTCAAAGTCCTTTCTATGGTGGTAGAAGTCCAGTCGCCACTAGGCTACCAGTTGTCCGCTATTGCATGCAAAACCAAACCCTTCCCTCTATTCCGAACATTTTCCGAGGCTCAGCAAACGCGGGTGCGACTTTGAGCATGGTGTGCTGGTCTCTGGTGCTGCATGGTGGCGGCAGTCTGGAGATTCTGGGCTACCAACTTACCCCATCAAGCTTCTCAGCTGTTGTGGCCCTGTACTGTGATCAAGAGGTTGGCCAACTGACCATTGGAGTCTCTTGACTTTGGCTGGGCTCTGGAGAGGACTGCTCCATGAGCAGAAAACAGTCCTTCCCTACCAGGTTCAGCAGGGGCAGTCTGGTCTCTCTTTGCCGGTTCCACAGTACAGCAGGACAGTCCTCCTTCCAGTCCATTTGAGATCTGAGTTCTGGGTGCCATGGGTTCCCTATTTCTGTTCAGAAAGTGCCTTGAGGGTAGACACTGGGCTACTAGGTTCCCTCCCTCCTTATGACCACTTCCTAGAAAGTGTGGTGTCGTGTAGTTCCTATAGTACCCATGCAGGACCTCCGCGTTTGGATAACATAAACCGTGGGCTTGGTGATAGACTGGCTCTGTGCACCCCCACCGCGTATGTTAGCCTGATTTGCATTAGCTAGCTCACAGTGCCACTAGAATCTCCTCTTATCGGGGAAAGATTAGTTTCTGGCAACCTTAGACCATGACAACCCAAATTCCTCAGAATCATGGAAACAATATACTACTTTTCGCTCAGTCACTCGTGCTTACTTATTCGGTTTGTCTCAGAGAGTTACACAGAATAAACAGTCTGGGCGTTTCAATAAGTATTTATTGAACAGTTGTTATTCTAGTGTAAAATATATGTGCTGCAGAAACCAGCAGACAATAGCAGAGATATATTATCAGCAGTATGATAAAAGCGAAGGGATAGAACAGTTCTATCATATTGCAATAATCATGAATACATACATGAATATAAAAAGCATTATGAAAAGTGCGCGTACTCCTACGATGCCTAACTAGATGTACCTGACTGTACCTAGCATATGTGTAGGTCTAAAAACCTAAGAGCCAAGAATCCTTCTAGGATTTAGTCGAACCCCCATACCTGAATGGAGAGTGTGGGACCCCGTCCTGGTCTCCAGTTGGATACCCCGCAAGGGCTGTGTTAGACCGCTGTCAGCTGGAGCGACTGCATGCAGGAGCCTCAGCGTCTCTGGTCAATGTGTCAGCATGGAAGTCTCGGTTCCCTCTGTCTTACCGGGGTAAGATGTGGTGTATTTATACCCTGAA
This sequence comes from Calotriton arnoldi, assembly GCA_963921515.1. Classification (NCBI taxonomy): domain Eukaryota; kingdom Metazoa; phylum Chordata; class Amphibia; order Caudata; family Salamandridae; genus Calotriton; species Calotriton arnoldi. Next base: position 1,328,622 of record CAWUFW010001866.1, on the reverse strand, counting down.
GACTCTAGTTGCTTCATATGGTTTGTATTGGCCCTTGTTAGACTTGAGGAAGACGTCAGGGGTGAACTTTGTACATACATATTATGCAGGTGGTGTATTCCTAGAGAGCCATGCATAATTGATGAGTACAGTGTGGGCCTGTGTTTGGGAAAAACCCTGCTGTATTCAAAACCACAGACTAGATAACGTTCATCCCTCAGAGCACGTTGTGTACTAGCGAGGACCAATGTAGGTGAAAGATCATGCCTATATAAGGAATCATGACTATAATAGGACATGTACAGTTATGACCGTAATAGGGCATATGCGGCTTTGACCATAATAGGGCAAGTACGAATATGACCGTATTAGGGCAAACATGAATACGTCCATTTTAGGGCATGTATGAACGGGTCTACATTAGGGCCTCTATACGGGACATAACAGTGGTACCTGGTTATCGCAAGATGCACCATTCTGCCCACTACCATCAAGGCAGAACCCATCTCTTGGCATCCAGAGCTCCCTAGCTTGTGGGCTACCAAGGGGCCTACACTTAAAAAACTGGGGCCCCTGAAAAACTGGTTTGACAACAAGTTTTCCCTCTCCCCTCCGGGTGCCAGCTAGTCTGCTTAAACAATGAGGCTTACCTACTCCCAAGTGTTCCCCATTTGCTCTTCAAAGGCGGCTTCAGCTTTGAAGTACACCTACTGGGACAGCACCCACGTGGCTTCCTGCAGGAAGGAGATAACACCTCTCTCCAGTGTAGGCCCTTATTGTCTACTATCATGGGAGTCATTAGCACGTCTCCCTAGGAGGGCAGAAAGCTGTCTCGAGTTCAAGCTCCATGTGCAACCATTAAGGGTATAGGAGGTTGAAGGCAATACATTGGCAACTTTGTAAAAGTTGCATACTGTAACTTGTTATATGAATTTTAACTTGAGACTCAATTTGGGCTTAATCTAACCAGTTGTTTGATACCTTGGAGTATCAACGTTGGTCCCACTGTTCAGGAGTTAGCACAGCTGAGGTGGTCAGTGTGTAACCCTGCACTCACCAACGGTGCGACCAAATCTTTCCATAACAAAAACAACTGTTTCACGTTTTTAACTGTCAGAACACGTAAAATACGTTATGCCCATGAAATATGCTGAACCCTGCCTTAGGGCTGTTTAAGTTCACCATGGGGGTGACTTACACATGTTTCAGGGGGACATTTGACTTTGTCATGGCTTTAAACGGCAGTCGGGCTATCAGTTCGAAACTGCTTTTCCTGTTTGCAATGGCGGACTGGAAGACTTGTTTTACCTTGTCACACCCAGGGTGGCACAACCAGAGCTGCAATCCCTGGGGTGAGTTTGTAACTTACAGGCTGTTGGTACCTTTGGTATCATATACTAGGGACTTCCAGGTAAGTTAGCCTAAGCCAAGCCTAGCTAATGTAACATACACATTTTGGGGTCAGGGCACTGGCACTGAGGTCTAGTTAGCAGGCCTCAGTGCACTCTCAGAGTTGAAAAACTACAAGCATCTGTCTAAGAACTTGGGGGTGACCATACAAAAAGAGGTAGTTCCTTAGAGATATCACTTGCGAAGGGGGAGGGCCTACAGGACACTCCATCCAGACCACTGGATATGTTTCTAGCCCACTGGCACTATAGAAAGCAAGGTATTCTGCCATGTCTGCAGAAGGTGGGGCTAGGAAATTAGCAGTCTCACTACTGCCATTTGTATTATGTATGATGGGGTCCAGGATGTGGATAGGATCTGAGTCCAAACCAAATAAGACCTTCATGGTCCGCCAATAGTGTTGGGGTAGTATGGCTCAGGCTGTGGCAATTCTCCATGACTGGCCTACTCTTCTAATCTCTGGGAATGCACTCAGGAGCTGTGGAGAACTGCCTTGATCCTTGGGTGCTCCTGGGGAGGAACTGGCACTAAGGGCAGAACCGAGGTAGGCAACAGCATGGGTCACAAAATTCACAGAAGGTTCTGGCATCAGAGAGGGTCCGACCAGTGCCGTAGGCATCAACTGAGGAGAAATATGGGGTTGAATGACAATGAAGGCATATCTTCATGTGGAAACCCATACAGAGCCTAAACTGACCCATGGGAACAAAAGGCACACCAGAGGGGACCACAGTCTGAAAATACAGCTGCAGCAAAGGCTCTCAGAAATGGGACTGGTGCTGGAAACTCTGGATAAGCAAGCACTGCAAGGGGAGCCTCCACATGGGGAGAGATGTCCACAAGGTTCAACTCCTAAGAAAACGTCACTTGAGGAGGGAGGATGCTTCATGGTGACCTACCTCTCGACTTCGAGCACCATCAACGGAAGTCATGTTTTGTCTTCGTGTGTTTCCTCTTCTTCTCTCTAACTGACTTCACTGAAGGAGAGGAACGAGACTTTGAGGGAGACCTCGACTTTGAATGTGACTGGCGTTGAGCTTGACGCTTGCATAGGCTAGGACATAGAATGTTTTGACAAGCGCTGTTTGAGGGCTTTGGGGTGCATGAAGCCACATTTGTTGTACAACTCTGGATTGTGCTTCAACCACAAGTACCACAGACAAACCTCAAGGGGGTCTGAAATAGAAATCTTTCCCTTGAAAGAGCAACAGCATTAAAAGGCTGATTTCTTTGGTGGTGAAATCCTTGCACAGAACCAATTTAGAGAAAGCCTGACAAGACACTGAAAACCTGAGAAAATCACAGAGAACAGCTCTGAATCCTTATTGAAGGCCATGACAAAAAGGGAAGGGACGCCGGTGTACCCAGGAGGCTCTAGTGATGTCATTGGGACACCATTTCCATCATAGAGATGGAGCCACCACCCCCTACTGGCACAGGTGATAGAGTAAAAATGTTTTAGCTGTATTGCTCATGTATTGTTCTATGTAAGTTAGCATTTGCGGCACCATTTTTATGTTTGGCCGCCATTTTAAGCCATGATCGAAACTAATCTCTCTCTCTCTCTGCCTGAAAAAGCAGCTTTGGTAAGTTTCGTTTCTTCAAGGTTGGGCCTTGCTTTGCTAATGAATACACTGTTCTTATTAGCGCATACCTCTCCCACTAGATAGAGGCCTTCTCCCACTAGTCTAGCGGTAGGCACGAACGGAACGACCTTGAGCAGGAGATAGTGTGTGCCCGGTCTCAGGATCGAAACTTATCCTTCTGTACTTCTTTGTGTAGCTGCACCTGCCTGCAAATTTCCATTCTGGGCGTGCCTTCATTGGTTCTGAATTGTACATAATGTATCTCCATGTTTGCTGATGTCAGTCCCTCTGCAGCAATCCTAGAGACTGGGCAGACTGGGCTCCACTCGAGTGTATCTGAATAAATATATTGGTTTGTATTCTCTACTGTCTGACTGACTCTTCATTTGTATGGAAGGCTGAGAGGTGGTCGCGAGTGGCCCGGGTGACCCTAATCGGGTCACTTCCTTCACAGAAGAAGGACAAATCCAATCACTTTTTCACAGCGGCCATCCTATAACATGTCTTTGTACATAGCATTGCATAGATATCACATTCTTTGAATTCGAAATTAGTGCATTTGTACAACAATAAATCAAATTCATATTCCAGTGCACTTTAAAATAGGTATATGCCTGTATTATTCTGCCCCACTGGGCATATGTTCAACCAAAAATATACAACTGGAAAAGGATCCATATGGCATTGATCATCCGAATGAATTGTTCTGTCAAAGTGCAGAAAATCATCATGCCCTATTGGGCAATTATTAACGCTGAATGGAACCAATACCAAAACATGACTGAGCCCACCAAAAAAATATATATATATATACCAATAACTGTGTATTGGTTTGGCCCTATTGAGCATACATCTGGCATTGTATCCATATTGTATTACTGACCTTAATGCGCTGTTCCATAAGAGTGCAAAAACCTTTACTGGAAAATGTCTCTACATTTGTTGACTATTTTCTATAACCGTTTGTACAAGCCTTACCCTCGTACATCAGGCATAGTACTGATTTCTTGAAACGAATCTTTGATATACATTGGGAACCTGATTACTTGACGGTATGTCTAGATGTAAGTTCCCTCTACACTAGCATAAGACACACGGATGGGATAAATGCTGTACGACATTTCCTAAAAACTAGACCAATACAGTATCTCAAACATAATGAAATGCTGTTATGTATGATTGAATGGTGTCTGAAGAGCAATATTTTTCTCTTCAACAATGACTTGTATCAGCAACTGCAGGGGACTGCAATGGGCACCTGCTTCGCCCCCAGCTATGCGAATCTGCATATGGGCTGGTGGGAGGAGCAGGTGCTCCACAACACAGGAATGTCTGATTGGTCATCTAAAATTATCATATGGCTTAGGTACAACGATGACCTCTTTGTCCTATGGAAAGGTGACCAGAGATCAGTCATGGAGTTTGTTGTGCATATCAATAACAATAATTTGACCTTTACCAGTTGTATGAGCGATAAAAGTATTGATTTTCTTGACATTAGATTGGAGGAAATAGATTGTACTATTACATCTAGAGTATTTAGAAAAGAAACCTCTGGCAATGCAACTCTACATGCAACAAGTTCTCATCCGGATGCCCTTAAGAAGAGCATACCATATGGTGAACTCTTAAGGGCAAAGAGGATATGCAGTAAGCAGGACTCTTTCAGACAGACAGAAGAAGAGATGTCAAATAGACTGAGTGAAAGAGGATACAGTGATCTGGTTCTAAAATAAAGCAAAACAGAAGGTGTCCACCAAAACTAGAACTGAGCTGCTATTTAACAAACCAGACGCAAGGAGAATAGATACATCATGTAGTACAGGAGATAAAGGTGAAATAACACAAAAGGAATGTAAATTTATCACCACCTACAACAAAGTACATAAAGTGAGGAGAGCCCTACAAAAACATTGGTATTTAATTAAACAGGACTCTGTGGTGGGAAAGGAATTCGGGCAAAGACCTCTGATCACCTACAGGAGATCACAATCGATCAAGGATATTTTAGTCAAAAATCAGAATACAAGTCATGGTACTTGTAGGAAAGTAGGATCTGCTTTTATGGTTACCCCCACTTTTTGCCTGGTGCTAAGCTGTTACTGACTAGTCTGACTGGGATCCTGCTAATCAGGACCCCAGTCTATCTGCTTTCTCCCTAAATTGGTATATTCAATACTTAGGTACATCCCAGATTGGATACTGGGGTACCTTTATAAGTCCCTAGTATATGGTACTAAGGTACCCAGGGCATAGGTACCCCAGAGGTCCCCCATGGGCTGAAGCATGCGTTATGCCACCCATGAGAGACCATGCAAAATGGAACTACAGCCATGCCATTGCAGCCTGTGTAAGCTGGTGCTAGCACCACTTACTAAAGATATAGGTTTCCTATAGGGTCACTGCACTTAAAACCTATAAGTCACCCCCAAAGGAGGCCTTTGCAATCCTGAAGGCAGGGTGCGTGGATCTAAGCGTGAGGGTGCCCCTGCATGAGCAGGACACCCCTACAGCCTACGGAGTCCATTCTCCCGGGTTGTAAGTGAAGCAGCCATATACTATATAGAGGGGTACCGTGTAATTACGCGATGACCATCTCAAAGACGGCTGCAACGAATCCTATCATGTTTGGTATCAAACATGTTGGAATCATGCCCCCACACCGTAAACTGCGTGGGAGGTATGATTCCAAGCACTGGAAGAGCCCTCCGTTAGGCTCTCAGTGTTCCCGGTACCAGCCTTCTTGACCCGGACAGCACAAAATGGTTGCTGCCGACCAGAGACACGATTCTGCCCTCCTGCTGCTGAGCTAAGCTCGAGCAGGGGAAGGCAGAACAATAGGTATCCGGTCACAGGGAGGTGTGACCACCTCCCAGACAGGATTTAGTGTATTGGGGCAGGGTGGGTGCGCTTGCCAGCGCCACTCAGTCTGCAAGAGGGGCACATTTGGTGTCCCCATGCATAGTCTAGTTCAAACCAGCTCTGGGAGCTGTTGGCTCCCGCTCTGGCACGAAACTGGAGAAAGGACATGGGAGTAACCTCCCCCTGTCCAGACCCTCCCCTGGGAGGGTCCCCTGAATCGTCCCAACCCTTTCCTTAGGGTAGTTAAGGGCTTACCTGTGGGTGGGTCCCTAGATTCGTCGTGGGACAAGATTCAGATCAGACACCACTTCTTCTACAATCTGGGCACTCTGGACTTTGCTGGACTTCATTTGGGCTCGACTTCGTCTCCCTTCCAGTATGCTGCATCGTCTGTGCCTGTGCACCATACAGGAACCTTCCAAGGCCTGTCGGCATCAAAGACACCTGAAGGAATCTCCCTTGGAGTGAAGGAGTCACTTCCCTGCATTTGCAATCACCACAACTAAGTCGACCGGTCTGCTAATCCTGAGCTCCTCCGGACTCCGTAAGGTTCTGCAACACAGGTGGTGGTTCTCCACAGCTCCCAAGGCCTGCCCTGCCCTCTCACCAAGTTTGAGGCTAGTATCCAACGTGCACCGCGTCAACTTGCAGTTGCATAGACTTGTTTGCTTCCTCCCAAGAAGATCTTCGGGCTCCAAGTATCCCCAACCTCGAGCATCTCCAGTGACCAGAATCTTCGGCCACGCCGCATCGTGTGCATCGTGGCATGTATCTTTTGGTGAGCTGCTTGAGGTCCTCTCACGACTCCAGTGCCTCCAGCCTGTGGGTCCATTTGAGGGTCACCTTTGTTTCTTTTGGGCTCCCCTGATTGCTCGGGGCCTGCCCTGACTCCCCTGCTTGTGGTGAGTCCCCTGGACCTTGCTGGTCCCGACATTACACCTTCTTCGACTTCTGCGTGGGTTGCATTTACCAAGGCTTGTTGGTGCTCCCGCCGGACACGACCCCTCAGCATTCGACATCCGACGTGGGACAGCTCATGCACGGCTCCTGGTCTTCCCCAGCATCGCCTGGTCCTCACAGCTGCAGAGTCAAGGTCCTCGTCAACTCTCCTGCAACTCCAGACATTGGTGGACCTTCGTCTTCCAGATCTCCTGGTCACTCATGAGTGACAGACTCTGTCCCCTCTGCTTGCAGGTACTTCTCAACTAGAATCCACCTTCGGATTCCACCGGACACTTTCTCCTTCTCCAGCAGCGGCACTTTCCTGAGGTCCTCCATTGGGTTAGACGGCGGTTTCCGACACCACTTCACACCTATGCACCCGGCTTCCCTGGTGTAGGCACCTGAGTACTAGGGTATCCACGGGTGGGGTGGCTCTCCAACCTTCTGTCTTCCACAAGGTTTCTTCGGGGTCCACTGGGAAGGGTCCTTAAACTTTAAAATTCCAACACCGGCTTAGAGTTGTACTGTGAGAAGTTGGCCTGGTATATGCTGTTCACTAATTAAAGTGGACACCTTGCACCAGAACAATTCGACTCTTATGGTAGATAGGTTTAAGACAACCTTTATAGAAAGCTATCCTAGTGGTAGCCGTGGAGAGCAGCCTTCAGGCTAAGTCTTGAAGGAATGTAAAGCAGCTTGTTTTACCACACAATCTCTTGAATCACCAAATGAAAAGACACCACACAGGTATATATATCAAATATATATGTATTTATTAATAAACAACTCTCTACTAATCTCTTTATGAGATTAGAAGTCAGGAACATATGTACAAGTCAAATGTTATCAAAATAAGTTTAGCACAATCGAATATCACAATCTTAGTTTGGCTAGACCTAGGTCTAGGGCATCTAGAATCGAGGGACCCCCAAGAACCACCCCAGGTAGTTGTAGGAGACCCACAGGGGACGGACGCGGTGTCCTGGGACCGGTGTGAGTCCTGTACGAGTCTATGCGCACAGACGTGATTGAGATTTCAATGTTAAAGGTCCCTTGCGTATTCGAGGCGAACACACCGATCGGTCCTTGTACGAGTCGAAGGACGCGGTTACAGATAGAGTTGCAAGGGAGATGGACGCGCTGTGTCTAACACAGACGCGAACCTTGTGCGAGTCAGTGCAATGGAGGTCTCGATGTTACAGGCCCCTTGTGTGTTCGAGGCGAACACCGATCGGACTCAGTACGAGTCGAAGGACACAGTTCTAGATAGTGTTACAAAGGAGATGGACGCGGTGTGTCTAACACAGACGCGAACCCTGTACGAGTCAGCGCAATTGTCGCACTTAGAAAATAAGAGTTTTAGGACACTTCTAGGGAAGCTACAAGCAAGTCACTTACAGGGTAAGTAGTTCTAGGGCCCACACCCACAGGAGCACCGTGGTGCTGAAGTTACCTCATCCAGGGGAGCCGGGTGCATAGGTGTTCTTTGGTGTCGGGTTGCGGCGTCGTTTTCAATGGGAGCCAGTGAAGACTTGCTGCTTGCGGCGACAGGAGAAGTGTCCGGAGGAATCCAAGCCTGGATTCGGAAGATGGAAGACCTGAAATCAGAGGGGACAGTGTTCAAAGTCACTTGGCAGTGACTCGGGGCAAGGAAGATGGATGCCCACCGTCGTCGCAAGATTCAGGTCGTTCGCGGGTGCCTTGACTCTTCAGCCACGAGGTCCAGGAGGCGTCGACGACGACCAGGAGCTGGATTCGGTGTGTCCCACGATGTCTGCGGCTTACTGCGGTGTCGGCGACTCGATTGGAGCCAACAAGCCTTGGTAACAGCAAGTCTCGGGGAAAGTGTGAAGAGGCAATGGCGCAGACCAGCAAGGTCTGGGGGACTCACCCCGCGAGGGTAAGTCAGGGCCGGCCTGGAGCAACCAGGGGAGCCCTTTGGTTTCTTTAGAAAGTCTTCTGGGGACCCACAAGCCGGCTGGCAAGGGATCGCGAAGACGCCTCGGCAGGATTCGCTCACAGGGGCCCACGGTCTCTCGGGACGTGGTAGGCCTCTGATCTTCGGAGGGATTCCTGCTGGAGGCTAGGACCACACGTGGTCCAAAGCACAAGTTCGTGGAACGTTGTGAAGGGGTTGCACTCGACAATAGTGCACGGTACCCAGGGGTCGCGGTTCATCGTTACTCTTGGGGTCCACTGGCCTCAGATTCGCTGGGGACTCACGATGGCCTTTGAGAAGTCAGGAAATCCACTTCTTGGGCTGCAGGGACTTCGGACTCCGGCAGGAGCGGCGTAGTTTGCGACCGTCGTTTGTAGTTTTTGGTGCCTGCCAAGCAGGGGAGTCACTCCTTGACTCCAAGGGAGATTCTTCAGTCTTCCAAAGGTAGTGGAACGTCGAAGGTCCGGGATTCGTCTTCAGAGCGTCGTCCAGGGAAATCTAGGGTGCAATGCACAGGTTCCCCCTCTTATACTAAAAGAAAGGGAGGGACTGGCTCTATGACCCTACCTATGGGAGGGTCAGGGAGTGGGTGGCTACACCCACTTCCCTTTGTCCAGTTTTGCGCCAGAGCAGGGGCAGGTAGCCCCTGAGCCGGTTTGAACTGGGGTATGCACAGAGGAGCCTTCTGCTCCCCCAGTGCAGGACTTCAAAGCACTCTAAGAGTGCACCCACCCAGCCCCAATACACTAAACCCTGTCTGTGAGGTGGTCACACCCCCTTGGGACAGGATATCTATTGTTGGGCTTCCTCCACTGCGAGTGTTGGTCATCAGCAGGAGGGCAGCCCAGTGTCTGTGACTGGTGGCATCCATTTTGTGATGCCAGGGCTCTGCAGGATTCTACCGCGTTTCCACAGTAGGTACATGTCTATCCCTCTAGAAGGGTGGAATGCTACCCCCGCCGCCAGGACTGGCGGGGGTAGTATTCCAAGATGTTCGACACCAAACACGACATGTTTCGATGCAGCCATTCCAAAGTTAGCATTCTACCGCGAGGATATAATGCACTTAAAAGTATATGGTTTAACCGCATCCACAAACAGCCCCAGAGAATGGACTCTGAGAGCTGCAGAGGGGCCCTGCTCAGGCAGAGGCCCCCCCTCACATGGAAACTAAGCACCCTGCCCTCAGGATTGATAGGGCCTGCTTTAGGGGTGACTGATAAGTCTCAAGGTGTGTGCAGGAGAGATATAGGGGACCTATATCTCAGTGAGGGGTGCTAGCACTTCCTCACCCAGGCTGCAGTAGCAGGCCTGTGGTGTCAGATTTAGTCTGCTTCCCAGGGGTGGCATAATACATGCTTCAGCCCCTGGTAGGCCTGTGAAGTACCTATGCCCTTGGTACCTAAGGTACCATATACTAGGGACTCATAAGGTACCACAGTATCCAATCACTAGTGCACCTAGAGTGCACTCCAAATCGTTTAGAGAGAACAGAGAGGCTGGGGCCCTGAATGGCAGGGTCCCAGCCAGACTATAGCCAGAAACCAGTGTAAACATCAGAAAAAAAGTGGGGGCAACATAAGAGGCAGATCCTACTCTCCTACATGTACGGAGCACGCAGTCGTGTTCCCACACTGCACACGCTCTCCGTGGGGTCCCTATCTACTCACCTTGGGTGGTTCCTTGGGTCCCCAGCACTTCTACGTCCTCTCGACCTTCTCTTCACCCGAGTCGTGGTTCTTATACCACTTTCTTAGTATATGGTATGGTCCCCACCTGGGGTCCACTGAGTATTCTGGCTATTTACTGTAGTTCTTTGCAAAGTATTGTGTGCATTATGATTATCTCCAGGTAGGAGATACCTAAACGTGTTAGAGAGTATATTATAATAAATCCATATTTTTATAAATACCATGTGTGGTTCTTTTTCACTTAATCTATACTATAAGACTGCATTCTGGTAAAACAAGCTGCTTTACACTCCTTCTGGACTAAGCCTGAAGGCTGCTCTCCACAGCTACCACTTAGAGAGCTTTCTAAGGTTGTCTAAGACCTCTTAAATCATCATAAGGGTTGTCTGGACTGGTGCAAGGTGCCCACTTACATTAGTGGACATCATATACCAGGCCAGCTTCTCACAGTACTTGGCTGAAACCAGTAAATGGATTCAGGAGATGCAGCAGATGCAAAGCTTGTACACATGGAGTAAATATTACAGAGGTTTATACTGATCGGGGAGAAAGAATAGAAATCAGAAAATCCCTTACTTGTAAATCAGATTTCATGATTTACAGGTTGTCATGCCCCTGTAAGAAAAAATACATTGGAAGTACCATCTTACAAGCACATAAACGCATCTTGCAGCTTATAAGAGCAATAAAAAATACAGATGAATCGTACCCTGTAGCAAGACACTTTAAACAATATCATGAGTGCAACCCACGACACCTGACCTACAGTGTGATTGACCAGACAGAAAAATCACTCCGAGGAGGAGACAGAGAGAAGATACTTAGGCAACTTGAATGTAGGTACATCTTACCGCTTAACACTAAGGAACCGACAGGTTTGAATGTAGATGAAAAGATGTACAAATTTGTAGGTGTGTCCTAAATGATCAGCCTTTGACTATTTTTAATGTCAGTAATGTTTTGTTTTTTTATTCGCACAGTGGAAACACAGATTGAAATGGCTTAAATTAATGTTATGATTTATCTACCAATATTAAGTTGACTATTGTTTGTTTATTTACAGGGCCAATATGTACGAAAAAGACACATTGGAGTGTGGACTCTGGGGGCTGCACTTGACCGATGTCAATGGAATGCAACAGAGCTGAGATATCTATTTCGTATTTATATTCTTTGGTATTGTTTTCATTTAGGAGTTAACAAATACCCAATAGGGCAGGATTAAAAGTTATTTGCACTCTTAAGGGATAGTGCATTAAGGTCAATAATACTATATGGATACAATGCCAGATATATGCCCAATAAGGCCAAACCAATACACAGTTATTGGTATATATATATTTTTTTTGGGGGGTGCAGTCATGTTTTGATATTGGTATTGGTTCCATTCAGCGTTAATAATTGCCCAATAAGGCATGATGATTTTCTGCACTTTGACAGAACAGTGCATTAGGAAGATTAATGCCATATGGATACTATGCTAGTTATACATTTTTGGTTGAACATATGCACAATGGGGCGGAATAATACAGGTGTATACCTATTTTCAAGTGCACTGGAATATGAATTTGATTTATTGTTGTACAAATGCACTAATTTTGAATTTGAAGAATGTTATATCTATACAATGCTACGTACAAAGACGTTATAAGATGGCCGCCGCGAAAGTGTGATTGGATTTGTCCTTTTTTCATTTCTGTGATGTTAAATGAGAAACTTTCACTGTGTGCGGCCGTCGTGAGGAAGGCTGAATGCCGAAACGCGCCTGACACTTTTTTAGGTCTCGCCTACGCAGCGCGCATGCGCTGCATAGGCAAAAAGACCTTTTACAATCGATTCGGCTTTTCAGCCAAAAACGTGCACGCGTTCCATTGCCTTCAATGGCAACGCGTGCACGTTTGGCGATTCACTTGCGGGAGCGAGCGGCGCCATATGGTAGCCGCTCGCTCCCGCAAGGGAATCACTTTCACTTTTGCTCGAGGCGCGCACGTTTGTTAATGTTTGTTCTGGCATTCTCTTCCAAGGCTGAGACCCGCGCGCGGAGTTTGCTGAGAGGACGGTAGCCAAACTGGAAAAGAGCATTGATGATTTGGAAGGTATGTTTTCTCAGTTTGTATTCTGTGATTCAGGTCTTCATTGGTTAAACTGTTTGCTAATCCTCCATGGCCTCGGTTTGTGTTTACAATTTCACATTTGTATATTAATGTGGGCTCCTTCTTAGGCTAGTCTCCAGCTCCCCTGTCCCTAGAAGTCCAACTACTGTAAGTGGAAGATGTCCATAGGAACAAGGAAGGGTTCTTTTGAATTCAACATGAGCACAGGGACATGACATGACTACAACCATTAAATGTTCTGTGTTGCTAATTTGTTGTATCATTAAAATGGGTAGTCCTTGGAGTATCTGATGCTGGTTTTCAAGTACTTTAGCCATAGGTGGTGTTGCCACTTAAGTGATGGTATGCACTGGATTTACTCCAGAAAGGACCTAGGCTGTCTCTACCTCCCAGTTGTGCACACGTCGACCATCAAGTGGTACACTGATACGGTAGCTGCTGCATTATTCCCGTAGCTCTTGTCAGCTTAGAGCTGCAGTATTTCTGCATAAGTGTTCAGATCCGTTGCACAGATGTCTAACAAATTAAACAAATGGTGCCCATTCTTCATACAAGTGTAAACTCCTTTAACTAGTGAGCCTGGTTAATTGCCACGGTCCTGCATATAGGGCCTTCTCTGCCCTTGTAGAGAAGGACATGGCATATGTAATCTAGCCCCGTTAATGCCATATTCACTGATGGCATTTTGGTTTTGCCCTATAGTAATTTTAAAAATATTTTTTATTTCAACCTATGATGCTAAAGTGATTATTGTTCAATTGCCTAATGTTTAGTTGGGGCAGACATCATTACCAGATATGATTCGTCATTTCTGCTGACAGAGCTCCCAGGAAGATGGTACCCTGGAAAGTCTGTCATTGGCACCTGGCAGTCCCAAGGCCTTTAAGATTAATGACACTTTATTTGTTCGTCAAATACGTATGAGTGCAAGAGGGGCATGTACAGGGATAAAACTGCTGAATAGCAGCCCTATGGTTTAATGCGCTGCTCTCCATAGGATCATGGCTTAGTTCTTGCACGTCTCTCCGAAGGAGCTCGTATTTTCTATTCCATGGTTTCAGTTTCTAAAAACGGGTTTTCTGTTTCATTCTGGTCGTTCATGCAATATTTTCTCCCTTTGCTAATTTTATTTTTTCTTTACTTCTGTTTCCACCTTGTTGTCCTGGATGACTGCCTCACCGCTCCATTCTGTGCACTTTCCCTTTCTGCTGCCTCTCTCGATGGTGTCCCTCACTGCCACCTCATTCCATCACCTGGCCTCCCCTCCGCATCTTCCCGCTTTCCTCCATCCTCCGTGCGTCTTTGTAGACGAGTTGTATGCTCAGAAACTGAAGTACAAAGCAATCAGCGAGGAGCTGGACTATGCTCTCAACGATATGACTTCAATGTAAATGTTTTCCTACTGTGCTTGCCTGCTTCTGTACCCTCATACTTGCCTAATAAACTCACTTCTATCCTTTTACCTCTAATTTGTTTCCATATATATCCGCTTTGTTCTCCTTGTTTACTCTTGATTTTATCAGTTTAGTTCACTTCTGTTTTGGCAACTTTGAAATGTGCAAGTGCCCTTTTTTTGACCCAAAATCTGACCAAGTGCAGCTGGATTTATGAGCAAATGGCCTCGGAGCAAAGTCTGAAGGAATGAAAACCTGGCCCTAACTTCCCTTAATGTCGGATGCTAAGGTTGACCGAACTGTGCTCTGTTCCGCATGAGAAACCGAACTACCCTTTCAGTTTTTCTTAGTATCTGTTGAGGTGATTAGCCCCAAAGTAAACCGGGGTTTTCCAAGTTTTTGATGACTGTATCCAGGAAAGTTATTTGGAAGAGCAGAAGGCAATTTGCAATGTAACTTGTGGGTTAATGTGTGCAGTGGCAGGCCGTAGTAGGAAGCTTGTCTGGGGAACGCAGGGTGAGATGAGCAGAAATCCCTGGGAATTTCTTGTTAGAGGGGGGGGGATGTCTTGGCTGTGAATTAGGTGGCACTTTGATTTTTATTTCATACTGCTATTGTCAAATGCAGAACAGAAGTCATCTAAACGTTCTCCTTTATATGCAAACCGTCTACCTATGCAAAACTGATTTTTCTCACATGCACTAATTTTGTAAAAAATACAAAAAAACAATAAAATGCGAAAACCTAAACATGTGGCTCTCACCAAATGTTTATTTTTGTAATCCACCATATTTGGATAGATAAATATTGGTATTAAGAATTTGGTTGGAGCCTGTGTACGTGGTGTGAAGGTTTTGCATTTCATTTTTCCACTTACATTTTGTTTTTAGCCGAAATTAAAATCTGACTAATCAACAAACTTTTGCATTGCCTTCAGTTCTAACGTCTCCTTTCTTTTATTCAAACTCTGTCGGTTTGAGTCGAAGAGTACACTTTCATAGTAATTATTGCACTAACACGCTGCTGACCTGGAAGTGGACTTTTCCTATTGATATCGAACACTACTTAATCTTGCTACTCTGTTCTTGCTCTGGCAAGGTGAATGGTTGCCACTTCACAGGTGGACAGTCTCATCCTATGGCTTTTTGAACTCACGTATGACTTGGCACCCAATCACAATACTTCAACCCAGTAGTTACCCCCTCCCCGCCCCCCCCCCGCCCCCGAGTTTTCCAGTTTCCTGTTGTGACCGTGTTTCACATCTTCAGGTGTGCTGTGATGCTCACAAATCTGAAACCCTCTGGCATGCTTTTCCCTACATATTTAGCTTTTTCCCTAGCTAAATCGTCTCTGGATCATGAAATGTTTCCACCTTTATCTTCATCCAGATAATCTCCGTCAAAGGCCTCCTCGCCTGGATTGGATAACCATCTTTTATGGGCTTTCCACTGCATAGCCAATAGGTCTCGCCTTTGGGACCTTATAAGTGTTTAGCCATGCAACAGTTGATGTTGTTGTACCAAGGATATTGTGCTGCATAACTAAATACTTATAAGGTCCCAAAAGCGAGACCTATTGGCTATGCCAATGCTTGTTATTACTTACCCGCATAACTGGAATAAATTCCATTTCTGAAATTCTGCTACATTGGAGTGCCGTTCAGTTCTTGATCAGAGGAGTGTTTAAATACGCCTGGCCTGGGCGCGGGCGTTTTCTGGCACCCCCGGCGTTCAGGCTGCACACGGAAACACGCAGATTGGAATATATATATATATATGTATGTGACAATAGTTTTTCGACCTAAAGAAAACTGCATTAGAGAAGCTTCTTTGTGCTCTCTTGGTACATGCGTTTGATGGCTGTGTGAGAGAAGCTGGGAGTGTGAGGAACCCAACATCTTGTAATGCCTGCGTTTTTCTGCAATAGCATGAAGCACCATCTTAACTAGAAGAGGCCAATTGATTCCTTATTTCAGACTTATGATCTTGAAACCAATGATAACATTTTAAACTCACCCTCCGAAAGGACACCACATAAAACGTATCCCCTCTCCGGCGCAGAGCTTCTAGGAAGTCTTGATAGCTTCTTGGTGATACATAATAAATTTCCAACTCACTCCCTGGGTTTCTGCCAATCAAGCAAAACAATTCACTTAAATAGTTGCAGTATTTTGATAGCATAGCAGACTGCAGCACATTTTGTCACTGTGGCACTATTGCATAAATAGTATAATCTATTCAATATAGGCAATGTTATTTTACATTCTGCTATGTTCTGAAAAATACAGACTGGAAAAGAAGAATCTGAATGCTGTGCTTTTGCTCACAATTCAGACCTTGAAGTGTTTTTCCACTGGTGTATAGTCTCTGCAATGGTGAAGTCATGAGTGAGGAAAGTTACTGCTCTTTGTGTCTAACCGCAGCATTTCTTATTGTACGTTTTTTTCAGTTAATTTTTTGGAATGATATAATTTATGAAGCTCTATACCCAGATATAAAGTACCCACAGGGCACAGAATTTGGCTGCAATCAATGGATACTGATCACTTGGCAGAGCCTTTAGTCTAGCCCGGTAGGCAGTTCCGCTACCTCAGTATTGTCTGGAAATGCAGTAGACAAAGAGAGTGCCCAGCGAGACTAGGCTTTTAGCCATGCCAAGGAAGCAGCTCCCCCGACACAGTGCCTGCTGGTCACTTCTGAATACAGGGCCACTAGCAACATTAAACTTTTCATCTTGACCACCAGTGCGGGGCAATGCCTACAAATTACACCCTGGACTCAGTCATCCTCCTCCCAGTACCTCTTGGGCACAGACTTCTGCCGTTCAAAACAAGTATTGAATGCAGGGTAAAGCTCTAATCCCTTTACGTACTAGGGCACAGCCTTGAACCATGTCCAGCAGTTACTGAGAGCAGATTCCCTTTGAGTATTTCTCTTTGTGGCTATTGTGGTACACCCTCATTCGGCCTAAAAAACATTCATTATGCTCACTGCTAACTGAACAACTAAGGCAGTTGTTCGCTGTCCTTGTCTTCATTTGCTGGTCGGGCTGTGACAATCCCACTGCTAGACTCTTAGACAAGGTCATGAATAGAAGGTGGTAAGATCACATACTGGTATGTAACCCTTGGGCAAAGCTATGCTGTTAGTAAGGAGGAGGAAGCTAGTAATTTTGTTTGGCACTGCCCATCTTTAATGGGTGCAGAAGTAGCTGGAAACCTCTGAGGGAGGGATTATTTTGCTCCCTAACCTCTAATGCCAGGCCTAGGAAGCATGACAGGTCCACCAAACTACATTACCCTACTGGCGAGGTGCAGAGGGATTTTCCCCTCTCTGGTCCTAATTTAGAAAGTCTAACCAAATATTAGCACATTTATCTGGTAATGTTTTTTATGTCTTTAGACCACAAAGACAAAACATGCTGTTTGGGGAAGGGGCCATTCTTCACCCCTCAAGGGGTGCTCGGTCCAGTGGGTGGGATGTGCTTATTTCACCACAACATGGTCTTAGCAATACCCCCTTCTCATGAAACACTTTGAAAAGTGGGCTACAAAGCAAAATCATCAGCTCCTATCAATCAACCACATTCTATGTCGAAAGCATTGAATTTGAAGTCTGCAAATGTCTGGCGTTCCCACACCCAGATATCTACATACTTTAAAAATAAAGGGGCATATTAGCAAGACCCACGTTAAAATTATCGCCGTTTTAGCGGCAGGAAACTGCCGCTAAAACGGCGATAATGGGCTTGATAATATGCGTTATGGAATTCTAATAGAAGACCAGGTTAGATGTACAGGACATCTAACCTGGTCTTCTATTGGAATTCCATAACGCATATTATCAAGCCCATTATCGCCGTTTTAGCGGCAGTTTCCTGCCGCTAAACGGCGATAATCTAACGTGGGTCTTGCTAATATGCCCCAAAATTACAAAACATTTAATGAAAGAATTTGAACCAATTTTTAATATGGACATATTGTGTAAAAGGTAGAGACATTTATGGCCCAAACAGATTTTTCCTGTTTGACCTCTCTTGCTTCCCCCGTCACATGTATACAGAACCAGACTAGCCTTTATATTTTATCAGCTTTTAAAATAAATGTTTTTTATAAACAGATTTTATTGGGAGCCAGATAGACAATCATATGCTCATACAAATATCTTTTGGTGTACCAGTGCTACTAAACTCAGCCTTCACTGAGAGTGGTAAAGAAAACTCGTCTGACATGCTCCAATCCAACACCAGTAATGACACAGGAAGAAACCTATCTTTTATACCCTCATGTTTTGTGAGTAGTGTTCCACAGCCATCACTTCCAATAGCCTTCTTCCCAAATCTGACACTGACCATTTTGTCTGACAGCAATAGCTGATCGATCAGTTGCTATATCGATCAACTTATCTCATCCCACATGGCAGATTTAAAATCTAATACCGGTAAGTCTGACAAACAAGTTACTTACCTATGGTAACCCTCTTTATGGTTTATAGTCTAAATAACCCCAGATTCCTCACCTTTTGAATATTCCCCAGGCATCAGACTGAATCTGGAAATCTTTAGCAGTTACCCAGCGCACCAGTAGGTGGTGTTGTGCCACGTTACGCCAATGTAGTTCCGCTCCGAAGTATCCTGCTGAGTTGCATTCGTGCTTAAGTCTAGTCCTTCTGCGCCCCCACAAGCAGAGCCCAATAACAGATTGGTTTAGAGTAATCTGCGGATCTCTTGACTTCAAACCTTTTTATGTGGAAGAGAGTCCTGTTCACAGAATAGGGATGATGGGAGAGTTGGTGAGGAATCTGTAGTTAAATTGAGTATCTACCAGAAAAAGTGTTACAGGAGTTAAGTAGCTTATTTTTCTGATCCATACTTTTATCTGTAGATTTCTCACCTTTTGAAAAGATACCAACGCAGTACCTCCCAGGTTGGGGGGCGTTCTGTGAACTGGCTTAACCAAAGTCCTGCAGGACTGAATGGGCAAAGTGCCCAAACTGACAGACCTAGCTATCCAGATAGTAATGCTTTGTGAACATTGGAGCGATGCCCACATAGCAGCCTGGCAGATATCCAGAACACGTGTGAGAAGTTGGCCTGGTATATGCTGTTCACTAATTAAAGTGGACACCTTGCACCAGAACAATTCGACTCTTATGGTAGATAGGTTTAAGACAACCTTTAAAGAAAGCTATCCTAGTGGTAGCTCTGGAGAGCAGCCTTCAGGCTAAGTCTTGAAGGAATGTAAAGCAGCTTGTTTTACCACACAATCTCTTGAATCACCAAATGAAAAGACACCACACAGGTATATATATCAAATATATATGTATTTATTAATAAACAACTCTCTACTAATCTCTTTATGAGATTAGAAGTCAGGAACATATGTACAAATCAAATGTTATCAAAATAAGTTTAGCACAATCGAATATCACAATCTTAGTTTGGCTAGACCTAGGTCTAGGGCATCTAGAATCGAGGACCCCCAAGAACCACCCCAGGTAGTTGTAGGAGACCCACAGGGGACGGACGCGGTGTCCTGGCACCGGTGCGAGTCCTGTACGAGTCTATGCGAACAGACGCGATTGAGATTTCAATGTTAAAGGTCCCTTGCGTGTTCGAGGCGAACACACCGATCGGTCCTTATACGAGTCGAAGGACGCGGTTACAGATAGCGTTGCAAGGGAGTTGGACGCGGTGTGTCTAACACAGACGCGAACCATGTACGAGTCAGCGCGATAGTCGCACTTGGAAAGTAAGAGTTTTAGGGCACTTCTAGGGTAGCTACAAGCAAGTCACTTACAGGGTAAGTAGTTCTAGGGCCCACACCCACAGGAGCACCGTAGTGCTGAAGTTACCTCACCCAGGGGAGCCGGGTGCATAGGTGTTCTTTGGTGTCGGGTCGCGGCGTCGTTTTCAATGGGAGCCAGTGAAGACTTGCTGCTTGTGGCGACAGGAGAAGTGTCCGGAGGAATCCAAGCCTGGATTCAGAAGATAGAAGACCTGAAAGCAGAGGGGACAGTGTTCAAAGTCACTTGGCAGTGACTCGGGGCAAGGAAGATGGATGCCCACCGTCGTCGCAAGATTGAGGTCGTTCACAGGTGCCTTGACTCTTCAGCCACGAGTTCCAGGAGGCGTCGACGACGACCAGGAGCTGGATTCGGCGTGTCCCACGATGTCTGCAGCTTACTGCGGTGTCGGCGACTCGATTGGAGCCAACAAGCCTTGGTAACAGCAAGTCTCGGGGAAAGTGTAAAAGTCAATGGCGCAGACCAGCTAGGTCTGAGGGACTCACCCAGCGAGGGTAAGTCAGGGCAGGCCTGGAGCAACCAGGGGAGCCCTTTGGTTCTGTAGGAAAGCTTTCAGGGGACCCACAAGCCGGCTGGCAAGGGATCGCGAAGACGCCTCGGGAGGATTCGCTCAACAGAGGCCCACGGTCACTCGGGACGTGGTAGGCCTCTGATCTTCGGAGGATTCCTGCCGGAGGCTAGGACCACACGTGGTCCAAAGCACAAGTTCGTAGAACGTTGTGAAGGGGTTGCACTCGACAATAGTGCACGGTACCCAGGGGTCGCGGTTCCTCGTCACTCTTGGGGTCCACTGGCCTCAGCTTCGCTGGGGACTCACGATGGCCTTTGAGAAGTCAGGAAATCCACTTCTTGGGCTGCAGGGACTTCGGACTCCGGCGGGAGCGGCGTAGTTTGCGACCGTCGTTTGTAGTTTTGGTGCCTGCCAAGCAGGGAGTCACTCCTTGACTCCAAGAGAGATTCTTCAGTCTTCCAAAGGTAGTGGAACGTCGAAGGTCCGGGATTCTTCTTGTAGAGCGTCGTCCAGGGGTATCTAGTTTGCAATGCACAGGTTCCCCCTCTTATACTAAAAGAAAGGGAGGGACTAGCTCTATGACCCCACCTATGGGAGGGTCAGGGGAGTGGGTGGCTACACCCACTTCCCTTTGTCCAGTTCGCGCCAGAGCAGGGGCAGGTAGCCCCTGAGCTGGTTTGAACTGGCATATGCACAGAGGAGCCTTCTGCTCCCCCAGTGCAGGACTTCAAAGCACTCTAAGAGTGCACCCACCCAGCCCCAATACACTAAACCCTGTCTGGAAGGTGGTCACACCCTCCTGTGACAGGATACCTATTGTTGGGCTTCCTCCACTGCGAGTTTCGGTCATCAGCAGGAGGGCAGCCCAGTGTCTGTGACTGGTGGCATCCATTTTGTGATGCCAGGGCTCTGCAGGATTCTACCGCGTTTCCACAGTAGGTACATGTCTATCCCTCTAGAAGGGTGGAATGCTACCCCCGCCGCCAGGACTGGCGGGGGGAGTAGTATTCAAGATGTTTGACACCAAACACGACATGTTTTGATGCAGCCATTCCAAAGTTAGCATTTTACCGCGAGGATATAATGCACTTAAGAGTATATGGTTTAACCGCATCCACAAACAGCCCCAGAGAATGGACTCTGAGAGCTGCAGAGGGGCCCTGCTCAGGCAGAGGCACCCTCTCACATAGGAACCAAGCACCCTGCCCTCAGGATTGATAGGGCCTGCCTTAGGGGTGACTGATAGGTTTAAATGTGTGTGCAGGAGAGATATAGGAAACCTATATCTCAGTGAGGAGTGCTAGCACTCTCTCACCCAGGCTGCAGTAGCAGGCCTGTGGTGTCAGATTTAGTCTGCCTCCCAGGGGTGGCATAATACATGCTTCAGCCCCTGGTAGGCCTGTGAAGTACCTATGCCCTTAGTACCTAAGGTACCATATACTAGGGACTCATAAGGTACCACAGTATCCAATCACTAGTGCACCTAGAGTGCACTCCAAGTCATTAGAGAGAACAGAGAGGCTGGGGCCCTGATTAGCAGGGACCCAGCCAGACTATAGCCAGAAACCAGTGTAAACATCAGAAAAAAAGTGGGGGCAACATAAGAGGCAGATCCTACTCTCCTACAACAGGCACTACAAGTGCCAACACAGTGGTAGCAGCTTTGATTCCTGTAGAATGAGCCCACAAGCCTTTTGAAAGCTGCTTTTTAGCCAGTGCATAGCAGATTTTCATGCAGAGTATGATCCGAGAGCTGGTCCTTCTTCTGCACTGCTCTTTTTCACTCCGGCAAATCCAATTGATGAGCTGATCATCCACACAGTTGTGCCTGGTTCGACTGATGTAAAAATTGGAAGGTCTTTTAGGGTCTGGCCCGTGGAGTATCTATTTTTGGGAGGAAGGAGGCCTGGGCTCCAAGGACCAGTTAGTCAGCATGAAACATAGGCTATGGTGGGTTGACAGAGAAGGCTTTAAGCTTACTCTTCCGCCAATGTTATGTTGAGAAAAAATGTCTTGAGGGTCAGGAGTCATATGGGACAGCTATGCAATGGTTCAAAAGGAGTACATATAAGGAAAGTAAGGCCCAAATTGAAGTCCCATTGGGGCATAGTGAACAGAGAAGATGGGATCATATGGTATATACCTTTCAAGAAATGCATCACAACAGGTCACTAAAACAAAGAAGCCTGATCGGGCAAACACAAAAAAGCCGAAAGAGCCAACAAGTACCCTTTAACTGTGCCCAAAGTAAAGCCTTGCTGAGCTAAAGACAATGCAAATAACAGCACTACAGACAGTGTGGCGTGAAGCAGGTTTATCTGCCAGTCACTGCATCAGCTCAAAAATGTATCCCAATGGCAGGTGAATATTGATCTCGTTGAGGGACACCTGCCTGCCAAGACTAAATCACCAACATCGGGAAAGAGGTCAAAAGCAGTCAACAGCTGCTGCTCCATCCCCAAGCACGGAGGTGGAGACTAGACAGGCCTGGGTGCAGGACCTTGCCCTGCTGCTGTGACTAAAGATCCTATCTGAAGAAGCAGTCTGATTGGAGGACAGATGCTCAGGCCCAGATATTCCAGATACCACACTCCCTTGCCCAATCCATTGCCACTCGGATGACTTGGGCCCGGTCGTGCCTAATCATCTTCTGGATTCTAGGTAGGAGAGGTATGACAGGAAACAGTACAGGAGTCCAGAGTTCCACTCTGAGTGAACTCTTGTCTGAGAGAGACACCTTGGAAGCTTCAACGTATAAGTGTCAACAGTGCTCGTTCTTGGCAGTGGCAAAAAGATCAAGCCATGGTTCTCTCCATTTGCGGAAGAGACCTTGCTCCACCTGTGGGTGTAATTACCATTCATGATCCGCTAAGCGCCGGCGACTGAATTTGTCCGCCCTGGCATTTAGAGATCCCACCAGGTGCTTGCACCACCAGAAAAATCTCCTGGTGTTCATGTCACTTCCAGAGACATAGTGCCTCCCAGTACACAGTCCACAAACCCAACCAGTCCTGCTTGTTGCTGTACCACATGGCTGTGGTGTTGTCCGTAAGCAGTTGTCCAGCCTCCCTCTGATGTATGGTAGGAAGGTTTTCAATAGCAAATAGATGGCTCGCAGGTCCACAAGGTTGATGTGGAGCTGGGCCTCTGCTGGAGACCAATGGCTCGGTTCTCCACCTCTCCCAAATGGCTGAAGCAACCCAGAAGGACTACATCAGGCACCACTGTCAGCTCTTGGTGCGCCAGGGAGAGGGATCTACCACTGACCTAGTTGCGGTCCAGCAGCTACCACTGCAGGTCTTCCGCAGTCTCCTTCTAAACCTGGACGTTATCAGAGAGGTTTCTCTGGTGCTGTGCCCACTGGGACTTCAGATCTCACTGCAAAGCTTGCATATAGCACTTTGCTTGTTTGACCAGCAGGATGCAGGAGGCCATCAGTCCCAGCAGTCTCAGAGTCATCTTACTGAGATCCGGGACATTGGCTGAAACATCAGGACCATAGCCTGAATGCCCTGGACTCTTCGCGCCAGGTGGTTTGCAGTAGTCTGGAGGAGCTCGATGATTGCCAGGGTTGAGCTAGCCTTCAGCTGCCAGTTGTCGATGTGGGGAAGACTGGGACACCTGACCTCCGAAGATGCGCTGCAACCAACGGCATCACTTTCGTTAACACCTAAGGGTACTGTTGAGACCAAAAGGGAGCATAGGTAACTGAAAATTCTACTACTCCACCTTGAACTGCAGATAGCCCCTGTGAGTCTGCAGGACAGGGATATGGAAATAAGCATCCTGCAGGTCCAACGCTACCATCTAGTCTCTAGAATCGAGGGCAGACAAGAATTGGGCCAGGGTAAGCATCTTGCATTTGTCCTTCTGTAGGAAGGTTTTGAAATGGTGAAGGTCTAAATAGGACAAAAGCTGCTGTCTTTCATCAGCAGCAGAAAGTAGCAGGAATCACAACGAAAGCCTACTTCCAATGCTGGCACCCGCTCTATGGCTCCTTTGATCAGAAGGGCTGCACTTCCTGCTGCAGAAGGGACAGATGGTACTCCATCAACCATTCGGAGGATGGTGGAAGATGGGACAGGGTGGCTATAAATGGTAGGTTGTAATCAAGCGGAATAATTTATAGGACCCACTTGTCTGAAATCACCGCCTCCCAACCGAGTAGAAAGTGCCATATCCTGCCTCAGACAGGGTGAGTGTGTGCCATGAAGGATTCACTAAAGGGATTTTATGGCTGCGAGAAGGAGGGGGTGGGAGACTGGGCAGCATGCTGCCTCTGTTGGCCATGTGCTCTGAGTGCTGCAGCCCTGGCCACGAAAAAGGTTGAGGGATTTGCTGGGCTGGCTGCATCTGCCAGAGGAATTAAAAGTCCCTACTGTAGCCACGGATAAGTTGAAACTGGTGGTGCAGCTGATGTGGGAGAGCAGACGGACCTAATGAGTGCACCATGGCCTTACTATATTTAAAGTGCTCAAAGACAGAGTCACTTTCTCCCCAAACAGGCAAGACCCATCAAAGTAGACTGGATGCCGCCAGAGAAGTCCTTGTACCTGATCCAGGCATGCCTCCCGATAGCCACACTAGTGCAAATTGCTATCCCAAGTTCATCCGTAGTGTCTAGTCCACAGCTGAGAAGTAATTTAGCCACATCATGGCTGTCCTGAATGGCTTGTATGAGAGCAGGACGCAAGTCGTCCACAACACCAGGTAAGACTTGGGTAACAGAACCCCGAAAGGTGTATGTATAAAGCCTGAGGAGGAAGCTGGCATCCACCAAATATTGAGACAAGCTTTTAGAGGAAAACATGTGCTTCCCAAATGTTTCACTTCAATTCCCTGCCAGGTTGAGTGGTAAGGAAAGGTTTTGGGTTGATCTTAATTGCTGAGGCTTGTATGATGAGGCTCTCTAGCATGGGATGCAGAGTCAAAAATTCTGGGTCCTCCAGGGCTGGCTGATGATGTCATGCAATTTGATTCTTCAACGGCGGTCCATAACAGGGTTTCATCCGGGCACTGAAAAGGGTTCTGTAAGAGCCCCATTAAATGGGAATAGTGGCTCCATACTGATTTGCCCAGTCTAAAGCACCTCAGTTAGATAATTAGTCTTTATCTCCAATGTAGGCAACTGTAGGTCAAGGACCACGGCAACCCTTCACATGACCACTGCGAAGGAGGCACTATCTTCTGTAGCAGGCCCTGGTGGAGAAACTAGTCCAGTGGCTGGTGAGGTGTCCAGGCCACTGACGTCCTGAAGGTCTTCATACTAGTTATTGTTGGTATGTGGTAGGGTAATTGCATGCCCAGGATCATAATTCAGAATTCGCTTCAAATAAGGAATGTAGTGTCATTTTTTATTTTATTTATAATGTTTTATATAGCGCGAACATGACCCTAGAGAGTGTCAGAGTGCTTTACATTACAATGTACGGAAACGTTAGATGGTTGGGGGTAATATACATACATTCAGTAAACGACGTTCGATATCGAAAGATGTAGACAGTAGTATATAAGATAACAAAAGTTGCTAACAGTGATATAAGGTTTAGCGTTTTATGGAATGCATTTGTTCATTAGAAGCGATTTCACTTCTCTTTTGAAGAAGGAGGAGGAGGGTATTCAACCTACATCTGGAGGTGAGGAGTTCCAAATCTTCGGTGCAATACTAGAGAAGGCTCTGCAACACGTTCTCTTTTTGTGGAAGAATTGTGGTTTCAATAATAGTGAGCTCACGCTAAGGGAGTCTCTGCACCCTCCAGAAGGTACTAGCTTTTGCGCTAAGTAGCTGGGGGTTTTGTGATGAAGGGCCTTATGGGTCATGCAGGCGATCTTTAGTTGTATTCTTGCCTCATATGGTAGCCAATTCAGTTCTTTTAAGGTTGGTGAAATGTGGTTATTTCTTTTTGTTCCAGAGACGAGCCTGGCCGCAGCGTTGAGCGAAGCCCTCAGCTGGGCCAACTTGTATTTGGGGAGACCGCATAGAGTGGTACTTCCGTAGTCCAGTCTTGGCAGCACTAGGGCTTGTACCGCCATTTGTAAGTCGGCCTGTGGAAGGAAGGGTTTAAGTTTTCTTAGGATGCTCAGCTGATGATTAGCTCCTTTGGTGGCATTACTGATATGCGCCTGCATATTCAAGTGCTTGTCTAGAGTGATTCCCAAGGATTTAGTGGAGTCAATGATGTGGGGAGAGCAGTCAAAGGTGGTTAGATGCTTTAGCCAAAGGTCAATCTTGGGTGTGTGGTTGGGAGGGGAGATGAGGAGGAATTTTGTTTTTTTGGTATTGAGCATGAGGTGGTTGTCAGTGAGCCAATTTTGAGTCTTATGCAAAATAGCGTTGAGGAAGATGAAGTCTTCTGGGGAGGATATTTTCATATATAGTTGTGTGTTGTCTGCATACAGGTGATATAGAATGTTTGCAGCGTTCAGTGCGTTTGCTAGTGGTTCCATGAGTGGGTGAAAGTGCTGAACCCTGTGGAACCCATAGGGTGACCTAGGAAGGTTGGGAGAGCGAGTCATGGGGCAAGGGCAGTGTAACAAGCCTGATGGGACACCAAAGGTCTGTGGCCTATCATGATTAGGGCGCGGCCACAGTTGAGGTAGCACGGACTCCGAGTTTGAGAGTATGATGGGCTGCGCTTCTTTGTCAATGTCCCATAAGCCGGTGTAGGTTGTGGTGCCAGGATTGGAGTCTGCATCGAAGCCGGAACAGAGCCCTTGGCAGGTCCAGAGGGTCCAACTGGCTCCAAGGGCAGACCTGCCTGCGGTGCCCTAGCTCGAGGTCCTTGCAGTTCTTTTAGGCCCGGAGGCAAGCCAGATAGGCGCAAGGCTTCACCACACCCCTTGATTTGCTGCGGTGTCACCGATGGACCCGGAAGTTTAAGTTGGCTCAGAACAAGGGTCAGAATCGGCTCAAAAGAGAATGTAGTTCGGGAAAAAGTCTGAGAGACAAATAGACGCCCTTGCATCTTCTCTGGAGTTCGTGAGTGGAGGTATGACGCAGAGTCCTGTCTAGAATTTTAGGTTTAAATCTTTTTTATTGATAAAGACAAATGCAACAAACAATACAATGCCTTCTGTAAGGAGCTAAGTGGATGTGCAGATTAGTAGGGCAAAAAACGAAAAGGAAACTGGATCCCAAACCCCCTCCCCCCTTCTCCTCCCCTCCCCCCACCCCATTTTCACACACACACCCTCCCCACGGCCCCAAAACGCAACTAAGGGAAAGACCAGGGGTACAGCGGAGGGTCTTACGTCGGTGGAGGTTGGGCGGGATCCTGTATCAGCACAGGGAGGCGCAGGTATCTGGGGCAGGTGAGCTCCCGAAAGTCAGAGCCCAGTAGTGTTATGAAAGGGTGCCACAATTCCGCAAAGGAAGCTCCATCTCCCTGAAGCGCAAGGGAAATGCGTTACATGCCCAGCACATACCACAACCTATGTAGCCACCTCTGGAAAGTGGGAGTCCTATCTGTGCCCCAGTGGGACAGTATGTTCTGCAAGGCCGCCCCCAGGGCAATTCCCATCTGCCTACCTCTGTGCAACCTAAGGGGAAATGTAAGGGTGTTGGGCAGGCCCAGGAGAACATATGCCGGGAAGCGTGGTATTTGTGTGTTAAAATGCTTATCGACCTCGTCTAGCAGCTGTTCCCAGTATGGCGTGAGCAGTGGGCATTCCCACAGCAAGTGTGTCAGCGTACCCTCAGACCCGCAGCCCCTCCAGCAATCTGGGGAACAGCCAGGGTTGCCCTTGTGTAGCCTGGGAGGGGGGAGATGCCAACATGTCGCTATCTTGGTGGCAGTTTCTATGCTGGAGATGTTGCCCGCCGAGTGCCTAGCCCGGTAGAAAATGTCCCCCCATTCTTTCAGTGATAGTGTACGCCCCAGTTCTGCCGCAAGAGGTGGTAGAGCTCTGTGATGAGACGCTTGCTTTATTGTTTGGTTTGCAACCACTTCTTGTATGTGGTAAGCAGTCTCTCCGCCCCCGGGCGCGTCGAGGGCTGCATAACCCAATGGCGTATCTGCTGATCGTGGTATTGCTCGGCTTCCGGTACTGCAAAATCGGGAATCCCAA
The DNA here is from genome assembly GCA_963921515.1 of Calotriton arnoldi. Lineage (NCBI taxonomy): Eukaryota > Metazoa > Chordata > Amphibia > Caudata > Salamandridae > Calotriton > Calotriton arnoldi. The sequence goes on along the minus strand of CAWUFW010001866.1, from coordinate 1,300,323 downwards.
GGCCGCCCTCTCCTGGGGGGTCTATAGCTCAAGTCCCTATTCATCCTGGGTCTTTTATCTGCCCAGACGAAGGAGAGAAACTCTTTTTGAAGGGATTTCAGAATGCCAGGGGGAGGCTCCAAAGGCAATGTTTGGAAGAGGTACAATATTTTGGGAAGCATGCTCATTTTGAGTGCTGCCACTCAGCCTAGCCAGGAAAGGCCAAATGGCCGCCAGCGATGGAGGTCCCGCCGAGTCTGTGTCAAGAGGTGATTATAATTTAAAAAGTGACTGTCTTGAATCGATGTTGCCAGTTTTATACTTAAATATGGTATAGACTCCTGGTCCCACTGGATTGGACATATCACCTTGAGAACGTTGTTGGTGGGCGGCAGCAAGGAGAACCCCAAAGCATGTGACTTGGACACATTGACCCGAAAGCCCGAGGCTGCGGCAAACGTCTCTAGCTCCGCAAGAAAGGCTGGAATTAATATCATGGGGGACTCTAGTGTAGCAATAACATCATCCGCATATAAACTTATGGTGTGGGGCTCTCCCCCGAACTGAATCCCGACGATCTGAGGGTTCTCCCGCACCCTCTGAGCCAAGGGCTCCATATACAGGGCAAATAGCAACGGGGAGAGCGGACAACCCTGTCTTGTTCCCCGTGCTATCGGAAAGGGATCTGAAATAAAACGGTTTACCCGGACCGTAGCTGAGGGGCGACTGTAGCTGCTAAACACCCGTTTGCGGAAACGATTCCCCACCCCAAAGTGCTTCAGGGTGGCCTCCAGAAATGGCCAGTGCACCCTGTGAACGCCTTTTCCGCGTCGACAGACAGCATCATCTGTTCCTCCAGTTGGAGGTGGGACTTGTCCAGGAGGTGGAGTAGCCTCTGTGTGTTGTCGCCGCATTGTCTAGTCGCCTGATCCGGGTCCACCAGGCCCGGCATCAACGATCCCAATCTAGCCGCCAGAATTCCTGTAAAGAACTTTAGATCGATGTTCAACAGGTATATAGGCCGGTATGACGCGCAGTACCGGCTATCCTTACCAGGTTTAGGGAGGAAACCAACTGAGGCAAGGAGCATCGTAGGCGGGATATCCGAGGTGTCCCCAATTGCGTTAAAGAGTCGGGTTAGTATCGGGGCGAGAGTGGTGCAAAAGGTTTTGTAGAAAATAGCAGTAAACCCATCGGGACCAGGAGACTTAAGGTGTTTGAGTTGGGCTATGGCTGAGATCACCTCCTCTATACAAATTGGACTCTCTAATGTAGAGACCTGATCGGGGGTCAACCGGGAGAGAGCTACTCCCTGGAGATAGGCTTGGGCGTCCCGCTCTGACAATGGCTGTGCGGCGTACAACTCAGCATAAAAATCCCGGAATATGCAAGTGATGTCCATATCTCTGGTATGCTCAGAGCCTTGTGTGACGCAGATCCTTTGGACCGTAGCCGCCTGACACGGAGCCTGCAGCTTGTGGGCCAGCAGGCGCACACACCTATCCCCTCCCGTATAGAACGAGTGCTTCAAATGTAAGGCAGCATATTCTGCCCTATCAAGGTCAAGACTAGCCAGCTGGGAGCGCACTGCTTCCAGCTGCCGCAAAACCCGTGGCGCCCCGGTCCGCTTGTGTATTCCTTCTAATTCTAGCATTTGTTTGGAGAGCTCTTCTCTTTTTTCTCTGCGGATCTTATTGTCCGCCGAGGACGTGGCGATGAGGTCTCCTCTTACCACTAGCTTGAGCGTTTCCCATAGGGACACTATAAATGTGTCCGGGGTGTCATTGAAAAACAGAAAGTCCTCCAATGTCTTGGTCAAATGCTGTACTACCTCAGGGCGATGGAGAAGAGTATCCCGCAGCCGCCAGGAGTGTGGTGGTCTGTCTGCCGGGGGAACTGCCAACGCTAGTCAGTGCTGCATGATCCGAGAGCGCACGGGGCTCGATGTTAAGAGTCATGCGCCAGTGGAAGCAAGGATTGGGAGCCTATGAAATAATCAATCCTGGCATAGGTCTTGTGGGCATGGGAGTAGAATGTGTAGTCCGTTGGGTGGGGATGAAGGGCGCGTCAGAGGTCAACTAACCCCAAATCCTGTAGCCATGCTTTCCCGCTTTCAGGCAGAGCCCCCGTTTGTCCCTGCCTTTGGGCTGAGCGGTCCAGTTGGTTGCTGAGCACTGTATTTAAGTCGCCCCCTATAAGTAACTGCCGGTCCGGGGAGGCCATTAGGTCTGTAACCGCTCTGCGGAGAAATACCACCTGACCCTCATTAGGTACGTAAATAGTGGCAAAAATGTGACTGTGTGTGAGCCTATATAGAAAAGGCTAAGAGCAGCCCCCTAATTTCAGATACCTTCGCTCCCACCACCCCCTTGAAATTACGAGAGATGAGAATGGCTACTCCAGCCTTTTTGGTAGGGGGTGAGGAGACATATTGTTGCGGAAAAGCCTTAAAGCGAAGTCTATGAGTGCCGCTAGATAAGAGGTGTGTTTCCTGAAGTAAGCAAAAATGCGCGCCTGAGTTCTCTAGGTATGACAAGATGGCCCTTCTTTTAATCGGGTTGTTAAGCCCCTTTACATTCAGGGTTAGAATTTTAATGCTTGCTAACATGTGGGCTGGGACAAACGGCTAAGGTAGGGCATCGGTATGCACCAAGAGTCTCTTCGCGTGGGAAGCGCATGAGGTCGGGGAGTGCGGTAGGCACGGGGCAGGCTCGGTTGCGCGAAGCCGGGAGTGCAAAGAGGTGGGAGAGGAGAACCATCAACTAAAAAAGAGAAACCCCAACAATTTAACTCTACAAACATAAGTAAATGTCATTTAGCAATCAAGTGTCTGGAGCTACAGCTCCCGGGAAGTCGGTTACGGGGTACCAATGGCCGGGGTCTCTCCCGCCCCCTCCCGACCACAGCCCCATGGTTGTGTTAATAGTTACTGTGAGGACGGCAGGGAGGCCATCAAATGGTCGCCGATTCTTGACTAGCTGATAAGGGCTACTCCGAGGGAGCTCCAGCCAGAGACGCAAGGACCGCCTGCCGTTCCTTTGCCATTGTGTCTGAGTTGGGACGTGATGCCGAGTTCGGCGGCTTGATGGTGGTCCATCCGTGGCCGCTGTGGCGTCTGCTGCTTGAATTGTTTCGTTGCGGTTTCTCAGATGTTGGTTCCTCAAGATTCAGGAGCTTGTAGGCCGCGGAGAGAGAACGTATCTGCCAGAGCTCCCCTTTGAAGGTGAAAATCAGCCGGAAGGGGTGCCCCCAGGAGTATGGGATGCCAGCTGCCCAGAGGTGAGCAGTTATAGGTCGAAATGTCTTGCGCTTTACCAGGGTAGACGCTGCTAAGTCTTGATAGAATGTGGGCTTCTGGTCTTTGTATTGGAAAGCGGAGTTGCCCCTGGCTGCTCGAAGTATGCGCTCCTTGAGCTGGTAGTCATGCACGCAAGTCAGAATGTCTGCAGGGGGAGCAGGGGCAGCCCTCCGAGGGGCCAATCTGTGGGTGCGGTCTAGCTTGATCAGAAAGTCCTGACTTTCGCCCAGAAGTGAACGAAAGAGGTCCACCACTAGCGCTTCGAGGTTAGTGCTCTCCGTATGTCAAGCCTCGGATGCGGATGTTATTCCGCCGGGACCTGTTTTCTAAGTCCTCTGTGTGAGCTTGGAGGCCCAGGTTTTGTTCTTGTAGCAGAAGGACTTCTTGTTGCCGGCTCTCGAGGTCTTCGTCGCGCCCAGTTTCATGTTCCTCTAGGGTGTTCACTCTTTCCCCCAGAGACTCCACATCTCGACGTACCTCTCGCAGATCGGCTAAGAGGTCCCGCTTCATAGCTGACAGGTCCTCGCGAAGGGAGGCGAAGAGAGATTCCAAAAAGGTTCGACTCACTGGAGCTTCTATTCCTTCCACTCCCTCCATCTCTTCCGTGGACTTTATCGTGGACTGGCTCTCAAGCTGCGAGTTAGTCTATTTAAGCAGCATCTCTTTCACTGTTCTGTCCTTTCGACCCTTGGGGGCCGCCATTGCAAAACGTTGCAGCCCCTGTATCTGTGGGAAGGTGGCAGGCTTTGTTTGAAAGTCTCGGGGGTCAAGCGAGTACCCTTCAGATGACCCGCTGAACACCCCCCTCCTCCTCTGCTTTGAGGTGTGGCCCCCTACCATGTGTCCTCAGGTCCCGCTGGGCGCTCCAATATGGCCAGATCTTTAGCTGGCAGAGGCGCTTGTGCCCTGTCGGGTATGTCCTGGGGCGAGTGTATGACCCTGGTCTCTGAGTCTTGGTCCGTGGGCCCGGGCCCGCTCTGTTGCGATCAGCCGCGCTGCGGAAACTATGCTCCAGGATGCTGCAGGCCCCATCGCTTCCGCTGCTTGTCTCAGTGCCGGACCCCAGTGGCAGCCAGCGGGAGGCACACGCTCGCCGGGCCTGCTCGATCCCCCGGGGCCCAGGCCCAGTGCAAGCCGCCTAGGCCGACTCCGTCAGCACTGCCCTTCCAACCCACGCTGGGTGTGCGGATAGGTGGGGGGCGCAGCAACAGTTCTTCCATCAGGTGAGGGGGGAATAAAATTCTCGCGGCCCCGTCTCTCCTCCGCCGCCCAAATTCCATGCCGGCCACCAGGACCACTCCGCACTCACCCGTACAGCGGCGTGGGGCACAGAGACCGCTGCCTGCACTCGCGGCCCAAGCTCTCTCCTCGTCCTCCCAGAGCGCAGCCTCCGCTCTCCACAAGACAGCGTTTCCTCAGCACAGTGCAGGACAATGAGGGCCGCATGTTTGCAAGGCCCACACGTCTCCCTGCCGCCGAGGCCTCGCGCAGGTCCATGATGGCGGCTCCACCAACTCCAGAGTCCGGTCAGCGGAGCTCCGCCTCAGGGTGCCGTCGTCCGTCCCTCGGTCTGCTATGGCGAAACCGCCTCGGCGAACCCGCCCCGCAGACCCGGGGAGAGGGTCCAGCCGCAGCGCCTCCGTCTGCTCAACACTGGTTCTTTCAGGTTGTTCGCAGGCCGGCCTGTCTCTGCCGCGAGGCCGCCCCCAGCAGCCGCCTTTCCCCGGCACCGGACCCAAAAACCTATGGTCCAAGGGCACCTCCGACAGCAGTGCGCTCCACTGGGGGGGAGTCACTGACTTCAGAGGCCCCCCTCTGTTGCTAGATTACCGGGGCTCCGTCGGGCGGGAGCGGAGAGACCTGAAGACACGTCTTACCAAGTCGCCATCTTGGCCACGCCCCCCTGTCTAGATTTTTAAAGTTTCTTTTTCAGTTTACCTGAAGACTCCCACCATTAGAATGACTTCAGAAGTGGGATCGGGACATTCTCTTCAACCTCGACCAGTCACGGTGTGGACTTTTTGGGTGCTTGGCAACAGAGTTTGGCTCTGCGTGCCCAGACTGCCTTCAGGTTCATCAAGGTGCCATTGCTGCAGGCCCTGAGGCTGTGTTCCGACCCCAGGCACCACAGGCAAACCTGATGGGGATCTGTCACAAGTTTCAAATCTTGTAGTTTTAAGGGGTGACACTGTCTCTAGCACACTTGTATTTAAAAAAAAAAAAAATTGGCTAAAATGGTCTCAGAGACGAGGGGTGGCGTGGAAAGAAAGGAAATGTGTCAGATTGCAAGGGTAGCACCTACATGGAACTCTGCACATCACTTGGGAGCACCACAGTGCCACCTAGCAGTGCGCAAGGGTATTGATAAACAATTTACGGATCCAATCTTACCCCTGGGGAATATTAAAAAAAAAAGTCGGGTATCTGCAGTTAGAAGTATCTGTCAGAATCTTACAGTATCAGATGGCCCACTACATCTCGTACTGCCATTAGCACTTCTAAACAGAAAATTCTTAATTTAAAGCATTGCCACCAGACATGTAATGCCATACCCTCCTCAGCACTTCCCTTCAGTCCTTGAATTCAGCACTAAACCTGAGGGGCCATGTACTATCATGACCTTGTGTAGGCACAGTCCAAGTGCAGGATCACCGGGCTGCTTTTACCTATATCCTTCAACAGATTTCACATTTCTTTTCCTGAATTTTCCTTTGCAGTCTCTTTTCACACATGAAAATACATACCCATTTTTGCTCAGCTTGTGGTTGGAAAAAACATATATAGAGCGAGACCAAACCTTTTGGGCCAAACAGACTACCACATGTTTCTTTAAAGTTGGCAATGATCGCATTGCTCTCAGTTTCATGGAGGGTATGATCCATCCCGTACTTAATTAGGAGACATCTAAACTTTTCCAACTGGTTTCCAAACTAAATGTCAATTTGTTAATTTAATAATATTTTAAACATGCTTTTAGATTATTTTGGTGTTTCATCAGGCTTGCTATTTGTATTGGATTCGTTCATACTCTCTATTCCATTGTTTTACCAATTTTCCATTGAATGTACAATATGAAGGAGTTAGGATCTAGAATTTCAATGGGAGGTCAATGGAGTTTAGCCTGGTAACTTGCGTTACAGATACCTGGTGCATCAGTAAATCTGGGGGAGCAACACTGCTGGACCCTGTGGGTTCTCTTCAAAAAGAGGAATTACATGGGGATAAGGTACTTCCCCAACCAATTATCCTGGCTACTCCTCACCGCCCCCCCCCCCCCCAATGTATTTCAGCAAAGATTTTGGTTTCTCTCAGCAGCTGAAATCCCTTGACACACTCCTACTGAACAGAATTCAGTCCTCCTGCGGATCTCATAAGTCTAAGAGGTTTCGAAACTCACTCATAAATAGAGCCCAAGTGAGAAGTTCTTAAGAGCAGAAAAACTATCTGTAATGGGAGTTCAGGCTCAGTTTGCTAAACCATGTCAATAACACATTATTTATTCTGTTAGCTCTGATTGTCTAAACTCAGTGAAACCTGCTGTTTCTAGTGTTGCGGCAAAGTTCTGCAAACCTCATTAATGCAACCATTTATCAAAATGTCTGAAATTCAGAGTGACTGAAATGGGTCATTCAGGCTTAATTCCAAAATGCAATCCATGAAAAGAAAAAAAGAGAAATCGCCCGGGAATGACAGCAGAACTGTTGAAAAATTACACTACCCTGGGATGCTGCAATGTTGAATCTCCAAAGGAACCATTTACATGATGTCATCACAGGCCCCCATACACCCCACCCAAATTTGCCACCACTGAACTTTTCCCATCAATATTTTCTATCGAAATAGGTTATGTTATTGGCTTATGTATAGCAGACATTCTTTTATTGTTATGGCCATGTAGCTCTTTTGCAACTCTGACGATTTTCCAATTGGTTATGTGGTTTGCATAACCAGCCCCTCTACAGCTTGTGACAATGTGTTATGGGTTTTGTATTCTGGTCGTATTCTTGGATAATAGGCTATATCTTTTCTATTGAGCTGTGGATGTAAGATTTCAGTATTATTAGAACTTATTTATTAATTAAAACACTGTTTATTTATGTATGTGTAAGCTACCATAACTAGGCTTCAAGTTGACATAACTGGGCCTCAGGAAGCCTGTAAGATACATTTGTTTTTATTTTTCACATTTAAAGGCTTACTGGATTCTTTTCTACTAACAGAAAATAGTAAAAAAAAAATGGGTTTAATTTTGTGGTGCAGCTTCTCATACTGTATCTAAGTTGTGCTTCAAAGGAAGTCAAGCGGGAGAGACTCCCGTACTGTTGCAATAACTAAGAATGTTGCTGCGTGCAGCCACAGCTGATTTGTTTATTAATTTTAATTGGTTTATTGTTCAATCGTACAATATCACCCCCTTGTATTTAGGGTAAAGGAATTATTACTTATTAGTATTTAGGGGATCTCTAGAGTAGCCAGTTTTAAGTAACACAATTTCTGTGATGTTGATTGGTTAATGTCATGTAATTTTACTAGTTCAGGACTATGGGGCCACTTAACACCATGTTGATAGCTTGGTTCTACTCCTACATGTATAAATTGTGCCTTACTTGTGGTGTGTGCCAGACCATTTGCTGTTTTTTTCAAAGACAGGCTCTATGACAGTCTGTCATTTGATCTTAAATTTAGATATTTCTCTTGATTTATGAGCTATGTTGATGCTGATTTAAATTGACTAGCTGTTGGATTTCTGTATTGATTCTTAATTTTGAATAAACCCTTATAGTTTGACTTTGCATATTGTCTTCTGAAGGTTTCCTTCCTTTGCCATGAGTCCCCCATCCTTTGGGACTCGAATGGCCCTAATACTGTGTAGCGGCGCTTATATAAAATATTGGTACAAAGTGTCAATGATATCAAACGATTAATGTTTTGTGAACTTAATATCCCATGCGTTTGCTTAGGCGGTTCTATACCTAAATAGTTGGTCTCAAGAATGACCCTTTTCTTGTAAGCCAGAAAAGCCACAGAAAAATGTTGCAGACAGGGGCATTCTAGTCTAGCAACAGTGGCCTCTGAATGCGGATATTAAACCAAGTACTCTAGAGAGTCTGCTTTTAGAAGAACAAGTTACTTACCCGCGGTAACACTTTAACTGGTAGAGACTCTATCTAGCGGCAGATAACTTACGTTAGAATTATCCCCAGGCTTCAGACTGGATCCGGAAATTTTTTCGGGAGCCATATCCCTGCACGCTGGTATGTGGCGTTGATCGGTTCTGCATGGCATTGCTGATGTCGTCCGCACCAGATGTGACGTGTGCGGTGCTTATATAGGCATCACCCCAGTGTGCTGGCACCAGTTTCTTTTCGAGACTTTCCATGCCAGGAGTATGAAGCCCCAAAGAACACTGAAAACTAGGGCCCTGAAAGGGGAACAGCCCTGTCCCTGGAAATTCCGTTCGTAAGGCGGGGAGGATGGGTGGGTTGCTAAGGAATATGAAGCTAGCTAGAGTCTCTACCAGAAAAGGCGTTACTGAAGGTAAGTAACTTGTTCATCTGATAGAGACTTCTATCCGCAGATTCCTTACCTTAGTGTAGATACCCAAGCATTATCTCCCTGGAGGTGGGTCTGCGAAACAATTGCATACCAAAAAGTCCTGCAGGACCGAACAGGCACAGTGCCTTTCCCTAAGGGCCTGACTGTCCAGACAGTAGTGTTTAGTGAACATGTGCAGAGAGGCCCGCGTTGCTGCCTGGCAGATGTCCAGGTCCGGGACTCCGTGTGTTAATGCAGTGGTCGCAGCCTTGGCTCAGGCGGAATGAGAGTTCAAGCCCTCTGGGGGTTGCTTCTTGGCCAATGCGTAGCAGATTTTAATGCAGATCATGATCCATCTGGAGATGGTCCGCTTCTGCAAGGCCTTTCCTTTCTCGCTCCGACATACCCATGAAAAGTTGGTCCACCACCCGGAACTCTTTTGTGCGGTCAAGGTAGAACAACAACGCTCTTTTTGGGTCCAGTTGGGGAAGTCACTCCTCTTCTTTAGAGGGATGTGGGGGGAGCGTAAAAAGTAGACCAAGTGAAGGACTGGATAAAATGAAAGAGTGACGACTAGTTCGTAGAACCAGCTTGTGTGGGTAGGTGTTCAGGTATGGAGACTTGGATGACAAAGCCTGAAGTTCACTTTCCTTCCGGGCAGATGTTATTGCCATCAGGAAGGCTGTCTTGATGGTAAGGAGACTGAGAGGACAGTTGTGCAAGGGCTCAAAGGGAGCGCACATCAGGAACACCAGAACGAGATTATGGTCCCAATGAAGTATGATAAAGGGAGAAGAAGGAAACATATGTTGCAAACCTTTCAAGAACCTATGGGCAATAGGGGATTTGAAGAGAGATGGTTGGTCAGGAAACCGCAGAAAGGCTGATATAACAGAACGATAACCCTTTAAGGTTCCCAGAACACAGCCCTGCTGGGCAAGGAAGAGAATAAAGAGAAGATCCCGAGAAAGGGGGTCAACCTGTTTTTCTGCACAACTTGCCACAAACTTGCCCCAATGGCAAGCGTATATGGTTTTGGTGCAGGGACGCCTGGCTGCCAGAATAACACCACAGACTTTGGGCGGAAGGTCGAAAGCTGTCAAAAGTCGCCCCTCAATCTTCACGCTAGAAGGCGGAGCGTTGACAGGTTCAGGTGTGGAACCCCTCCCCTGCTGCTGCGACAGAAGATCCTCCCGAAGAGGCAGCCTAATCGGAGGGGAGATGAACATGTTCAACAGCTTGGGATGCCAAACTCTCTGAGCCCAGTACAGACCCACAAGGATGACTTGGGCCCGGCCATTCCTTTTTTTTAAAATATATTTTTATTAGATTTTTTGAGATACATAACAAATGTCCAAAGCATACCAGAAGATAATGCGTGAGGCCTCGGTACATCAAATAATGTCACAGAATACAATAACATTAGATTGAGGGGATGCAGGGGAACAATATCCTGGAGATGGACACAATCAATTAGGCAGTTCGGAGTATCAACTTCATGTAGGCAGATCTGCATTTGCATCATCCTGGGGATCAAGGTCATAGCATTTAATCTAGGCACCCCATATCTTATGAAATTTACGGGGGCATCTTCTGCTCCTATAAGCCACTCGCTCCGCTGCCATATAGAAGTCCATCCCTTGTTTCCATTTCGCTATAGTCGGTGCCTCAGGGCCCCCCAGTACTTGGCCAGGTCTCTTTTGGTAATCACCAGGCCTAAATTACAAAACAGTAATTTCACCCGGGGGTGGTCTATATCATTTGGGATACCCAAGAGGATATATTTATGGTAATCCGGTAGCGTTGTTTCAAGTACCTTATCCAGTTCAAGCAGTAGTTTTTGCCAGAAGGGGCATATGATCAGGCAGGTCCAAAGCATGTGATTGGAGACAGTCCAACAATGCAGCCCTCCCCATTTTATATAAACGTGCTCTGTTATAATAGACTCGGTGTAGGATCTTGAGTTGGGTGAGTCTTAATCTGGATTTAATCGCCACCTCCCTAGGGAACATGAGGGCAGCATCCCAATCCACATCATCCACTTCACCAATCTCAGCCTCCCAGGTGAGCCTAAGTTTCTATAGGGTATTAGGCATGTTATTGTTGACGTGAATATTCTGGGAGGTCAGCCGTGATAACTCTGCTCCCCAAGCATGCTTAAGATGGAGGTACTTTAAATACTGTGTATTGGGGGGGCGTGATTAAGATGGCGACAGAGTATGACGTGCCTTCTTGGTGCTCCGTCTCGCCGACAGGTCACATCCGCCGGATCAGAGAGCCTCCATAAGGCTGCACCAGACTTGACTCACCAACCAAGGCACCTAGAAGTTGCCCAGTGCAGCGGATGCCCTGAGGAGACAGCGGATACCCTGAGCGGGCGGGCCGGGCCCAGCTCAGTATGGAGAAGCCTCCACGGGGCCTGCGATCCCTGGGCTAAGTGTGTCTTCGGTGCCGGAGAGGGCAAGGCTGTGTCGGTCCGTGCTCGCCTGCCGGACCTCCTCTGAATGCCCCGCCTGCCCCTGAGGCCGTGTGAGGGTGCCTACTAACTTGTGTTGTTCCTGCTGCCCCTACGAGGGGAACACTGCTTCAGGAGCCGCCCGAAGTGAGGAGAGAGGAGGCTGGCCGAGACTTCGGTGCCAAGCTCCCTCGGAGTAGGGCTGCATGCACTTGAGGCGGCTCCGCGAGCCACCCGCGCCGCGCCCCTGGGTTGACCGGCGGAGCTGTGGCCCCCTGCTGCTGAGGGGTCCTGAAGCGGAAGGAGTGGCCTTCCACGACAGCCTTCGCTCCCCGCCCTCATTGCTGAAGCCTCAACGGCCTGCCCAAGAGGCCGCAACCCCCACAGGAGTCTGGGGATCTGCTGGGCAGTTGGGGGCGGTGCCGCAGAGCAGGCGAACGCCCTCGACGAGCAAGCCTTGGTGCTCACATCTCTAGATAACTTGGTTGAGACACAGCGCTTGGTGCCCCGGCCAGCTTGAGTCCACAGACATCTCCGCTCACCGTGCTGGGGCTGCAACGGATTGTCCTCGGAGGCCGCGACCCCTGCTGGGCCCTGAGGATCTACTTGGCCGATGGGGGCTGCACTGCTGAGGAGGTGGACGTGATAGAGGACTGGGCCCCAGGGCCCCACACCACTTACCTCTTGTCCAGAACGCCACATTAGTGGCCCGACCTGCCTGAGCCCTCACTTACCTCCATCAGGGGGTGCAACCTGCTTCTTGGGAGTCCACGCTGCTGTGCTTTGTGCTGCCCGGGCATCCCGAGGGGACGCCAGACTTGTGGCCCTTGATCTTACACCCCCTTGGAGTAGACCCTGTCCCGACCAGGGGTCTTCGGGGCCCGCCTATGATTTTGACACAACCTGCTTGAGCCACTTCGGTCTGGAGGCCCCTCCCCCACCACCGTTCATCTACACCATATCTAGCATCCCTCTGGGGGCAAACCGGCGGCTCCTTGATCTGTTCCTTTGGCCTAGTGCAGACTTGGGAGCCCCCCTGCATCTGGACGACGAGAGGACCCCACCTCTCTGCGGCGACGAGCCCTCACGAGATGCGTAACCGGGGCCTATCAGCTGCCACTACCTACCTACGGCGGGTCCCCGCTGGGTGCACAGAACATGCTTACCTGACTGCTGGGGTCTCACCTTTGTCGACAGAGCACACCCCTTGCATCGCCTTATTCAGCACTCCGTTTACATGGCGGCAAGTAAGGGAAAAAAGGACCTCTCAGTCAAAGACTTGCTTCTCAAAGCCTCCAGCTTTCATGCCAAGGGCTCCAAGTCGGCCCCTGACCTGTCTATGTCCACGGATGTCAGTGGCGCTGAGGCCCCGCTCACTTGTTCCATTATAGAAATGCTTGGCGCTTCCCTCTGTGAAGACCTAAAAACCATGAAGAAGGAGCTCTCTCAGGATCTCAGAGAGGTGAGGCGCGACATGGACGCGCTGGGGGATAGGGTAGACACACTGGAGGTGCACGAAAAGATCGAACAACTCCAGCAGAAGATAATCCGCCTCGGAGACCAACACCTGGACCTTCAGACGCATGTAGAAGATTTGGAGAATCGCTCCCGATGTAATAACATTACTTACTTTTGCATTAGAGGGTGAGGAGAGATATTTACGCATTTGGGGGGGGCCACCTTAACATAGCCTTCGACAACGCAATGGACCCCTCGGCCCAACGTCAGGGACTGTCTGGGACTCTCTCAAGGGAAGGGACACAATGGCTGGAAGAGATGGGCCTGATAAACATCTGGAGGGCTTTACATCTAAATGCTCGGGATTACACATTTTACTCCCACTCCCATAAGATGGCTGTGAGGATAGAGTACTTCCTGGGCACCTCTGGTATTGTATCCCATACACAAACTGTCAATATACTGCCCCTATAATTGTCAGACAACGCGGCGGTGGCTCTCACGCTCTCTCTTCCTTCCACCCGCCCTCCACCCAAGACTTGGCGTCTCCGGGACAAGCTTATGCACTGCCCTGCTGTAGTCCAGTAGATTACCACGGCGCTAAACGACTTCCTTGACACGGATGACAACACCGAGACCTCGGTCACCACTCTCTGGGAAACCCTGAAGAACAAGTTACTTACCTTCGGTAACGATATATCTGTAAGAAACATTAGTAGTGATAGATTCCTTACCTTAGAATATCCCCAGGCGTCAGTCTGGATCCGGAAAGTTTTCGTCAGCAGTACCCCTGCGCGTCGGAAGGTGGCGTCGTGCGGCTCCGCGTCTGTCGTAGGCGTCGTGATCGCTGGGATGACGTCGCAGCAGCTACTTAAGACGCCGCCCTCGCGCGCTGACGTCAGTTCTGTACACGACTTTCCGCGCCAGGAACGCAGAGCCATGCAAGATCCTGACCACTGGTGCATTGAAACTAGGGCCCTGAAAGGGATAACCCTAACCCTAGAAATCAGTTCGCAGAACGGGGAGGATGGGTGGGGCGGTAAGGAATCTATCACTACTAATGTTTCTTACAGATATATCGTTACCGAAGGTAAGTAACTTGTTCATCTGAAAGAAAGACGTAGTGATAGATTCCTTACCTTAGAATAGATACCCCAGCAATACCAACCCCGGTGGTGGGTCTGCGAACCAAAATCACACCAGAAAGTCACGGAGAACAGAACGGCCAAAGAAGCCGTCTCTCCGGACTTGGCTGTCAAGGCAATAATGCTTAGTAAAAGTGTGCAACGAGGCCCACGTGGCTGCCTGACAGATGTCTTGCAGGGGGACACCACGTCCCAATGCAGTAGTAGCTGCTGTCGTCCTGGTAGAATGGGCGCGTAGCCCCACCGGAGGCTCCTTCTTAGCCAGAAAATAACAGGCTTTGATACACAAGACGACCCAGCGGGAGATAGTCCTCTTGTGCACAGCCCGGCCTTTCTTGGCGCCTACGTAGCCAACAAAGAGCTGGTCGTCCACCCAGAACTGTTGTGTGCGGTTCAGGTAAAATGAGATCGCACATTTTGGGTCCAGATGGTGGAGCCTCTCTTCCTCTCTGGAAGGGTGCGGAGGCGGAAAGAAAGTGGGCAAGGTGATAGATTGCCCAATATGGAAGGCAGTGACAACCTTTGGCAAGAAGGATCGACGTGTGCATAGCACAACCTTGTCCGGATGAACAGACAGAAAAGGAGGTTTACAGGAAAGAGCCTGGAGCGCACTAATGCGCCTAGCGGAGGTGATGCAACCAGGAAAGCAGTCTTCAAAGTCAAGAGACGAAGAGGACAGTTGTGAAGCGGCTCAAAGGGAGCGCACATCAAATAAGTAAGAACCAGGTTCAAGTCCCACTGTGGCATCACAAACGGAATAGGAGGGAAAAGGTGAGTAATGCCTTTGAGGAATCTATTCACGACAGGGGACTTGAAAAGAGAGGGCTGATCAGGTAGCCTGAGAAAGGCCGAAATTGCAGAAAGGTAGCCCTTGATAGTGCCCAGAGCAGAGCCCTGCTGGGCCAAAGAAAGAAGGAACAGTAGGACCTCAGAAAGAGGGGCAGAAAGGGGATCCACAGCCTTTGCTGTGCACCATGCCACAAATTTGTTCCACCTGGAGGCGTATACCGATTTAGTGGAGGGACGCCTGGCTGCCAGAATGACATCACAGACTTCAGGAGGCAAGTCAAATGGAATCAGCTGTCGCCGCTCAATCTCCACGCAAGGAGGTGGAGGCTGGACAGGTTCGGGTGGAGAACCGTCCCCTGCTGCTGCGACAGAAGATCCTCCCGAAGAGGCAGTCGGATCGGGGGATCCACGCTCATACTGAGTAGCTCGGGATACCAAACTCTTCGAGCCCAGTCCGGAGCCACAAGACTAACTTGGGCCCGGTCGCGTCTGATTTTCTTCAGCACTCTGGGTAGAAGTGGTATAGGCGGAAAGGCGTACAAGAGACCGCAACTCCACTCGCGACGAAAAGCGTCGCCGAGCGAGTGCCGCCTTGGAAATTCCAACGCGCAGAACTGCTGACATTGCGCGTTCTCTTCGGTGGCGAATAGATCTAACCAAGGCTCTCCCCACTGTTGAAAGAGACCTTGCGCCACGTCCGAGTGAAGACGCCATTCGTGATCCATCATGCACCTGCGGCTGAGTTCATCCGCCCTGGCGTTCAGTGAACCCGCCAGGTGTTGAACCACCAGGGAAATGCCCTGATGTTCCAGCCATGTCCAGAGGCGCAGAGCCTCCTGACATAGGGTCCACGACCCCACCCCGCCCTGTTTGTTGCAGTACCACATGGCGGTGGTGTTGTCGGTGAACACCTGCACTACTCTCCCCTTGACAGAGGGGAGGAATGCCTTGAGTGCAAGTCGGATCGCCCGAAGCTCCAGAAGGTTGATATGGAGCTTGGACTCCGCCGGAGACCAGAGGCCTCTGATGTCTGCCTCTCCCATGTGGCCGCCCCATCCCAGGAGGGACGCGTCCGTCACCACTGTGTGCTCCGGTTGGGGAAGAGAGAGGGATCTGCCGCTGACCCAATGTTGGTCCGTGAGCCACCACTGCAAGAGTTGTGCAGTGCCCTCCGAGATCTGGACGTACTCGGACAGGTTTCCCTGATGCTGCGTCCACTGGAACTTCAGGTCCCACTGCAGAGCCCGCATATGCCACCTGGCATGATTGATCAGCAGGATGCAGGAGGCCATGAGGCCCAGCAGCCTCAGGGTCATCCTGACCGAAACCCAGGATAAGGGCTGAAAGATCGGAATCATAGCCCGAATATCCCGGACTCGCTGTTCGGGAGGATAAACCCATAACTGCGCCGTGTCCAGAACCGCTCCGATGAAGAGGAGCTTTTGAGAGGGGATCAGGTGTGACTTCGGCACGTTGATGGAGAACCCCAGCAAATGCAGGAGGTCGGCCGTAGTCTGGAGGTGGGAAGACGACTGCCTGGGGCGAGCCCGCCTTCAACAACCAGTCGTCGAGATAGGGGAAGACTGAAACCCCTGATCTGCGCAGATGAGCTGCGACCACCGCCATCACTTTCGTGAACACCCGAGGGGCGCTGGTAAGGCCAAAAGGGAGCACGGTGAACTGAAAATGCTCGTGGCCTACCGTGAACCGTAGGTAACGCCGGTGGGCCGGCAGGATGGGAATATGAAAGTAAGCGTCCTGCAAGTCCAACGCTACCAGCCAGTCTTGTGGGTCTAGGGCAGACAAGACCTGAGCAAGTGTGAGCATCTTGAACTTCTCCTTCCGGAGGAAGAGATTGACGTCCCGAAGGTCCAAGATAGGACGCAGGCCCTTGCCCTTCTTTGGAATCAGAAAGTAGTGGAAATAACAACCACAACCTACTTCTGGAGTCGGAACGCGCTCTATGGCCCCTTGGCCAAGAGGGCCGCAACATCCTGCTGGAGAAGTGCCAAGTGATCCCCCGACACGCTGTGGTACTGAGGTGGCATGGCTGGAGGGGTTGTCTCGAAGGGGAGGGAGTAGCCCCTTCGGACTATTTGCAAAACCCACCTGTCCGACGTGATGGTGCGCCAGTGGGGGAGGTGATGGCGAAGTCTGCCACCCACTGGCGTTTGATGGGCCTGAAAGGTCGGACTAGGAAGGTTTGGAGGCAGTGGTGGCGGGGGTGGAGGTGGACTGACCCGGCCGCTGGCCCCCTGAACCGCCGCAGCGGTTCCCACGTCCGCGCGTGGACTGTTGCGCCGGCCTGTGGCTCTGTTGCGAACGTGGTGGGTTGCCCCTTCCGCGAGCACGAAAGGAGCGAAAGGCAGAAGGCTGAGGAGGGCGCGTGGCCGAAAGGCCCAAGGACTTAGCCGTAGCCCGTGAGTCCTTAAAGCGCTCCAAAGCACTGTCTGCCTTGTTGCCAAAGAGGCGAATGCCATCGAAGGGCATGTCCATCAAAGTGTTTTGGACATCCCCCGAAAAGCCAGTTGTCCTCAGCCAGGCGTGGCGGCGGAGCGCCACTGTCGTGGAAATCGCCCTGCCTAGCGAGTCGGCGGTGTCAAGGCCACAACGGATTGTGAACTTGGCTGCATCTCTCCCCTCAGCAATAGCCTGGGAGAGTGCCGTCCGGGCCTCCTCCGGACAGCTAGGCAGCACCTGCGCTACCGTATCCCACAAGGAGTGCGAATAACGGCCCAAGAGGCATGCGGTGTTCACAGACCGCAGCCCTAGGCTGGCGGAAGAAAAATCTTCTTTCCGTACTGTTCCAGTCTCTTGGATTCCCTATCCGGGGGTGCGGAAGGGAATGCGCTTGGGGAAGCAGAGGCTTGGACAACCAAGCTCTCAGGGGTGGGGTGTTGAGAGAGGAAAAGGGGGTCGCCCGGGGCCGGGCGATGGCGTCGGGCCACGTTCCTGGCCACAGGAGCCCCTGTGCTGGGCCTGGACCAGGAGCCCCGAAGAACGTCAGAAAGTGCTTCATTAAAGGGCAGCAGTGGCTCCGCAGAGGAAACTGCTGGTTGAAGCACTTCTGTCAGGAGGTTAGTCCTGACGGCCACAGTAGGTAGCTGAAGGTGGAGTGCCTCAGCAGCCCTACGCAACACCACAGAAAAATTAGTGCCCTCCTCCGTAGCCACAGTAGGAGGAGACATCATGCCAAGGTCTGGAGAGGTGTCCAGACCACTGGCGTCCCCCAGCCCGGTCCGGGTCATACTCACATTGAGCTGTGAGAGGGTCTTCAGACCCCTCCCAGTCCTCCCCTTTCTCCTCCTGCTGTTGTACAGGCCGAAAAGGAGGAGGATGGATATAGGGAAACAGATTCCCAAACGGCGTCGGAATCGGCGTCGGTCGACACCGTTCCGGCACCGTATCCACGTCGGGGCTGAAACCAGGGCCGACGTCGTCCGGCGCGCCGGGTGACGTCCAACGTGGTGCCGGTGGGGTCGACGTCGGTGGAGGTGTGATTAGGTCAACCGGTGTCGACCGGGATCCACGACGGAATCCATGGGAGTCCTGTGGCGCAGAGGCCAGAGCCGACGGCGACGCCGGGCCGGAGCCACCGGCGTCAAAGGGCGTGGACTCCCAGTCGGGCCCGCGGGGCCCGAAGACGCACCGGAGGGGCCCGACGGCCCAAATAGGCGAGCCATAGCGGACAGGAATTCCTGTACCTGGGCCGGAGCCGCCAATGAACCCGGGAAAGGCGGGTAGGTCACGGACGACTGCGTAGGCTCCGCCGGAGCCGCGGGGGTGGCACCACCCACACCCTCAGCCGAGTCGCACGACCGGCGAGGAGAAGTCGAAGAACGAGGACGTTTCTTCTACTTCTTTTTGTGCTTCGCCTTACCTGACCCCGAGTGCGAAGACTTCGATTTGGACGACTTCCGATGTGGGCGGCTCCGCGACCGGTCCCTCGACCTCCCTCTGGACTGGGACCTCTGACGGCGCGGAGCCGACTGCCGGGCTTCAAGCAGCTTTCGGGACCGCTCCCGCAAAGTCTTCGGCGCCATGGCCCGGCAGTCGGGGCACGACTTGGGGTCGTGGTCGCGCCCCAGGCAGAAGAGACACACGCGGTGCGGGTCCGTCACCGACATCATGCGATGACAGTCCTCGCAAGATTTAAACCCGGGCATCCCTGACTGCACCAGGAGTCGTATCGACTCAAAAAAGCTGAGACAAAAATCTCCAAAAACTCAGTCAAAAAATGACTGGGGGTACCGCTCTCTCCGGATCTGCGCTTGCTGGCGCGGAAAAAGAAAGAACTGACGTCAGCGCGCGAGGGCGGCGTCTAAGTAGCTGCCGCGATGTCATCCCGGCGATCACGACGTCTACGACGGACGCGGAGCCGCACGACGCCACCTTCCGACGCGCAGGGGTACTGCTGACGAAAACTTTCCAGATCCAGACTGACGCCTGGGGATATTCTAAGGTAAGGAATCTATCACTACGTGTTTCTTTCAGATAGCGGTGATATGGGGGGAGTTTATCGCGATTGCCTCGGCAGATAAGATACGCAGGGACAAGCTGGATCAACTCTCACAACAGGTCCAAGAGCTGGAGCGTATCCATCAACGGACTCGTGCTCACCGGATCTGGTGCACTCAGATATCCGGCATAGACTTGGACAGGGTAGAACACACGGCACTCCGGTTAGGACACCCCTTCCATTTAGGGGGTAATAGATGTGGGAGGCTGCTGGTCAATAGGCTGCGGGCCCAACAACAGTCGTCCGGGGTCTCGTCGGTGGTCGATTCAACTGGGACGGAGCAAACTGACGACCTGCATATAGCCGATACATTCCGCCAATACTACGCAGACCTCGATGAGTCACAGACACTCCCCCTGGATGCCCCTGCCTGTTACCTCTGGGAGGCCGCTACCACCAGACTAACGCTCGATCAGGCCGCAACTCTGGACTCCCCGTTCCGAGTTGAGGAAGTGGTGTCTGCTATCTCCCAGCGAAAGCTGCTTAAATCCCCTGGACCAGATGGGTTCTCCGCTTTTTTTTTACAAGACTTTCTGCCCCATCCTGGCTCCCATACTCACCAGAGTCTACAATGCTGTTGGGGTTCCCTCCGCGCTCCTGTTGACCATGCTGGGAGCTTCGATTGTCGTCATACCCAAGCCCGGCAAGGACAAACGTCACTGTGTCTCTTATAGGCCAATTTCCTTATTGAACGTTGACCTTAAACTGTTCACTGGGATCTTGGCCCAGTGACTGACCCCTCTCATCCCTGGCTTGATAGATCCTGGCCAAGCAGGGTTTGTTCCCAATCACCAATGCGGCGACAATACGAAGAGGCTACTCCATATTATCGATAAGACACCGCGCTTAGACACAGAACGCATGCTGTTGTCTATCGACACGGAAAAGGAGTTCCATAGGGTTCACTGGCCCTACCTGCGAGAAACCCTTCAGCACTTTGGATTCCCTAATCGGTTTACTCAGTGGGCCCGAGCAGTTACACACCGATTATACCTCCGCCCCCTTCCCAATCTGTAGAGGTATGAGACAGGGCTGTCAGCTGTCACCCCTCCTCTTCACTCTGTATATGGAGCCGATGGCTCAAAGGACACGCAATAGCCCTCTTATATCTCGGGGCTGTTTTGGGGGGACAAACATACGATCAGTTTATATGCGGATGACGTCGTGGCAACGTTGGAAGATCCGCTGGTTTCCCTCCTGGCCTTCACAGCTGAACTTGACCTGATCACCCAGGCCGCAGGATTCAAAGTCAATATCCATAAATCCCAAGCCCTCAATTTATCACTCAGGGCCCCATGCTCTCTGAGTTACAAAGCTCCTACTGTATTGAATGGGCCTCGGCCGCGGTCCCCTACCTTGGGTTGCAGCGAACACTCAAAACACGGTGTCCCTTAACTATACAGCCCTGCTTCAGCAAATGCAAGTGGATTTGCGCCGCAGGAGACCGCATACCCTCTCCTGGCTGGGCCAAGTTGCTGCGGTAAAGATTGCTTTATTACCGAAGATACTTTTCCTCTTTCAAGTTCTCCCGGTGGAACAACCCACCCCTCATCTCTACGCTCTCTGCGACGGGAGATGGACCGCTTTGTATGGGTGGACAAGAGTCCTCGCTTGCATAGAGACCTTTGTTACAGGCCCACAAGAGAGGGAGGTCTGGGAGTGCAGAATTTGCAAGAGTATTACTGGGCTGTGCAGCTGAGGACATTTGTGGAATGGTCGCGCCCTGAATCTGAAAAGCATTGGCTTTTAATGGATAGGGCTATAGCGGGACAATCCCTGTAGAAGATTCCCTTCCTTCCCAATTCGGCACGCCCCAAAAGCCTATACTTGTCTCCTTTCACGCAGGCCCCTCTAGCAGCATGGGATGAAGTTTGTGGGAGAAGAGGCCTTACTTCATTCCCATTGCTGCGGACGTCCATAGCGGACAATACTGATTTCACTCCGGGCCCTTCGCTCAGTGGAGACAGGAGGGCCATAGATCCATCGGACATTTCTTTGATGAGGCCGGCCCCCTGTCATTTGAGGAATCCCTGAATCCGAACGGCACTGGTACCATCAGATTAGACACCGGGTGAAGCACCCCACGGTACGGCCTCAAGCCCAACGCCATCTCACCCCCTTCAGATGGTGGCTGCTATCCAAAACCTCAGATGCACACCTCATATCCAAACTATATGGCCTACTCCGCCCCTCTTTGTCTGTTATTAAATCCCCGGGTCAGAGGAGATGGGAGTCCGAACTGGGCCGCTCCTTTACGCAGCAGGAATGGGAGGATATTTATTATTGTGCACGCCATATCACCCGCAATGTGGCAAGCATAGAGACAGCCACTAATATTGCCACCTATTGGTATCTCACTCCCCCCAGACTGCACAGGGGTAACCCCGCTCGTAGCCCCCTGTGTTGGCACAATTATGGTTCCCTTGGAACTTTGAGACATCTGTTGTGGGATTGCCCCAAGATTGCTACCTACTAGGCGCAAGTACTGGATGATATTGATGCTCACCTCGACACACAACTGCCCCGCTTCCCATCTTACACTATCTTAGGTTTACCTAATGATCTCACATTCCCCCTTAAGTCTCATAGGGGGCGATGGATAGGTTTGGCACTGGGAGCGGCCCTTCAGAATATCCTTTCACACTGGGGGTCGGGCGTCTACCTACTCAGGTGGAATGGCATGCATTGCCTTTGGTACATCTTGAGTAAGGAACGTATCTCTCTCTCCCCATCAAATCAGGGGGCCTTGTTCCCAAATCTCTGGTGCCTGTTTCCATCTTGCTTACCACGGAATTCCTGTGAACTTTCATGCCCCAAATATCTGTGGCTCCTGCGAGTCACGGAGCCTCCATTTGCTACACCTTAGAGGGTACTTTGGTGTTTACACGCATATCTTGAGCTTGGGTGGGGTGGATCCCGGGGTGAGGGAGAAGGGTTAAGGGGGAGTGGGGAGTTCTAGGGTTTTTTGATTAGAGATATGCTTTAGGATTGTCTCCTGGCTTGTCTTGATTTGTCTCCCTTTTTGACGACCCAATAAAGAAATGTAAACATAAATGCTGGTTATTTTGGGGTGCCCAGCCATTCCCTATCTCCTTGAGAACTCTGGGCAGGAGTGGTATGGGCGGTAAAGCATACCAGAGGCCTGAGCTCCACTCGAGACAAAAAGCATCTCCGAGCTTGAGCCGCCTTGGTACCTCCAGCGCACAGGACTGCTGGCATTGCATGTTCTTGCCGATGGAGAACAGATCTAACCAAGGCTCTCCCCATAGCTGAAAGAGACCTTGCACCACCTCCTGATGGAGACGCCATTTGTGATCCGCTAGGCATCTTCAGCCGAGTTAGACCGCCCTGGAGTTCAGGCAGCCCGCAAGGTGTTCAACCACCAGGGATATGCCCGGATTTCCAGCATTGTCCAGAAATGCAGGGCTGCTTGACAGAGGGTCCACAACCCCACCCGCCCTGTTTGTTGCAGTACCAGATGGTGGTGATATTATCTGTGAATACCTACACCAGCCTTCCCTTGATGGAGGGTAGAAAGGGTTTTAAAGCCAGCTGGATCGCCCGGAGATGCAGAAGGTTAATGTGGAGTCCGGATTCCGCCGGAGACCAGAGGTCTCTGATCTCCACCTCTCCGAGATGGTGGCCCCATCCCAGGAGTGACACATCTGTCACTTCTGTCAGATCTGGTTGGGGAAGGGAGAAGGGTCTGCCGCTGACCCAATCGTGGTTCGTTAACCACCACTGCAAATATTTTTCAGCTCCCTCCGAGATCTGGACCGTGTTGGAGAGACTTCCCTGATGCTACGCCCACTAGAAACTTCAGGTCCCACTGCAGAGCCTGCATATGCCAGAGGGCATGTGTCATATGCAGGATGCAGGCGGCCTTGAGGCCCAGTAGCCTCAGAGTTAGTCTCATCGAAATCCAGGACACAGTCTGAAACATCGGTATCATAGCCTGAATATCCTGGAATCGCCGTTCGGGAGGATAGGCCTGAAACTGTATGTGTCCAGAACAGCTCCGATGAAAGGGAGCATCTGGGAGGGAGGACAGGTGTGCCTTCAGCACGTTGATAGTGAACCCCAGCAAATGCAGGAGGTCTGCTGTAGTCTGGAGGTGGGAGGCAGCCTGGGGCAAGCCAACCTTCAACAGCCAGTTGTCGAAATAGGGGAAGACTGGCACCCCTGATCTCTGCAGATGAGCTGCAACCACCGCCATCACCTTGATGAACACCCGAGGGGCGCTGGAAAGGCCAAAAGGGAGCATGACGAACTGAAAGAGTTCGTGGCCCACCGTGAACAGCAGGTAACGCTTGTGGACAGGAAGGGTGGGAATTTTGGAAGTATGCGTCCTGAAAGTCCAACACTACCATCCAGTCCCTCCGGTCCAGGGCAGACAGAACTTGAGCGAACGTGAGCATTTTGAACTTCTTTTTGGGGAAGAAATTGAAATGGTGCAGGTCTAGAATAGGACGGTGGCCTCTGTCCTTCTTAGGCACCAGGAATTAGCTGGAATAGTGACCACAACCTACTTCTGGCGTTGGCACCCTCTCTATGGCTGCCTTGGACAAAAGAGCCATAACTTCCTGGCGGAGCAAGGAAAGATGGTCCTTCTACAGCCTCTCACAAGCAGGTGGCATGGGTGGAGGGAGAGTCACGAAGGGGAGGGAGTAGCCCCTCCAGACAATCTGCATAACCCATCTGTCTGATTTAATAGACTTCCAGGGGGGAAGGTGATGACGTATCCTGCCTCCAACTGGGTGCACTTGATGGTAAGAGGGCAAACTATAAGCGTTTGGAGGCTGTGGCTGCTAGTGGACTGGCCCGATCTCTGGCTCCCTGACCCAAGAGGTCTGTGGGTACTGCGTCCTTGGCAACGCAGAGGCTGTGAAGCTTGTGCACCACCGTGGCTGGGTGGGAATAGACGTAGCTGGAAGCCCCTTTCATGACCACAAAAGGAGCAAAAGTGGATTGGGGGTGGTCCGGGGCCATGGAAAGTCCAAAGGACGTGGCCATAGCCCTGCTGTCCTTAAAGCAATCCAGCGCTGAATCTGCCTTGTCTCCAAAGAGACAGGAGCCATCAAAGGTGATGGACATCCTCTGAAAAGCCAGTAGTTCTCAGCCAGGCGTGGTGCCGTAAGGCCACTGTCAAGGAAACCGCTCTGCCCAGCGAGTCAATGGTATCTAGTCCACATCAGACAGTGAACTTAGCTGCATCCCTCTCATCTTCAAAAGTCTGGGAGAGCTTGGTCCGGGCCTCCTCCAGAATCATGGGAAGCACCTGCGCAACTGAATCCCATATAGAATGGGAGTAAGGGCCCAAAAGGCATGCAGTGTTCATGGACTGCAGTACCAGGCTGGTGGAAAAAAAACATCTTCTTCCTTAAGGCCCGTTGGATTCCCCATCAGTGAGGTGGTAGGGAATGCACCAGGATTTAAATGGAAGGTAGAGGCTTGGATCACCATGTTCTCTGGGGTAGGGTGTTGTTTGAGGAAATTGGGGTCCCCTGGGGAAGGGTGGTAGTAATTGTCCTGTTCACAGGAGCCCCTGTGCTGGGTTTAGACCAGGTCCCAAGCAGGACGTCAGTAAGGGCTTCATAAAAAGGGATAAGTAGTTCGGAAGGGGTACCTCCCGGTTGAAGCACTTCTGCCATGACGTTCGTCTTGACTGCCACTGAGGGTAAGCTAAGGTCCAAGACTTTGGGCGCCCTCCTCGCCACCATTGCAAAGGACGCTTCCTCCTCCATTGCCATGGTAGAGGGAAAAAGCCAAGTCGTCACAACACTTCATGTTTGGGTCTAAAGGCTGGTACTTATCAGGGTCCAGCGACCCCCTCCAAATTTTCCCCTCAGTCCTAGTCCACAGGAATAGGGCTCAGGCTTTGGCCTGAAAGGCATGGCTCCACTCGGAGCTGGAGTCTATCCGTGGGTCCAAGGGGCCCGACTGGCGCCGGGGCTGAACTGCCAGCATGAAACTAGTAGGGGCCCCTCCCGAACCCATGGGGCCAGAAGGTGCATCGGCGGGAACGGGCCGCTCGAAAATGGCCTCATAAAACAACGCGAAGTCGACGCAGGCTCTGGCTCAACCTCAGAGCCAGGTCTCCAATGTCGAAGCTCCCTCATCTCATTGGCCGACAGACAAGTCAAAGTCTAAGACCTTTTCGACTTTTTTGTTTTTGCGGGACTTACCCGAGTGGCCCAACTACTTTGAGTGTGACGAGGATCGTGTACTCCGGAGACCTTCCTCTCGAGCGGTATCAAGTGCATTGTGAAGTTGCTCGTCTGATGGCAAGAAGCTTAAGGGATCACTCCCTCAAGGTCTTGGGGTGCGTGTGCAGCAATCGGCACAAGTCTTCACTCTCATGGTGGCATTCCAAGCACCAGAGGCATACAAGGTGCTTGACAATGACAAGTGCTGCAAAATATGAAGCTTTTCTTCCTATTGGACAACCCTGCCACAACAGGAAAAGAACTCTCAAAAAAGCTTCAACAAAATATCAAAAAAGAACAGTCAAAAAGTGACTGAAGGGGTAGCTCTCTCCGGATCTATGCTGACTGGCGCGGAAAGAAAAGAACGGTCGTCAATGAGCTGGGGTGGTACCTATATCAGCACCGTGCACATCACATCCAGAGCGGCTGACGATGCCACATGAAGCTGATCGCTGCCACTAACTGACGTGCAGGGGTACTGCTCACAAAAAAATGTACAGATCGAGTCTGATGCCTGGGGATAATTCTAAGGTAAGGATTCTGCAGTGAGAAGCTTATATCAAATAAAGGAATCAGGTTGTCCGACACCTGATAATTATCATCTAGGGACATATCAAGACAAGCACCACTGTTTTGATTATAAAGCGGAAAGAACACAAAATCACTGTAAACAAATTAGCATTATATTTTAGGAGAAGCCTCATGAAATATACTTTGTAATGTTTTCTCCTGAACCACAATTTTAAAAATATTTAACACACTGACTATTATTTAAAAGTAAAGATGTGTGTTTAAAAATAAAGAGGACACACTCATCTCAAAATGAAAACTATTGCAAAACATAAGAGATGCATAATTGCAACACTCAAAAACAGTTTGATGAAAAAAGTCAGAAATATTGTCATCATTATTATAAACCTACTTCACGCTGACATCCGAGTATTGCATGGTTAAAAGCTGAGACTCCTCATTACTCTTTTCCTGAGTTTTCTAAAAACAAAAAACACACTAGATTTACACCAATATTGTCAAAAAACAGTGCACAACTAAGGAGAGAGAGCACCCTGCTACTTTAAATAACTTTCCTTATACATTTTGTACTTGCTGCTTTTTTCCAGTGGTCAACAGCCATACATGTCATTGTTGCAAAATCATGCTATGGTTGCAATACAAGTAAATTCCGTACAGTAAAGTGGAGAAAAGGAGTTACCTTATATGAAAGCACACTGGAAAAGGAGCATATGAAACATAAACCTGAATGAATTGACATCTCTCAGCAATTACACCCTAACCCCTCCTGAGGACATGTCAGATGTCCAGGAACTCGCTAAAACAATTCCATGACAAACATTCTAAACTCAATTGCGCCCTTCTAACTGAAAAGAATGTGCACCAAAGACTCAAAACCTTGGTACAATGGTAGCCTAAATGCAAAAAAGACGCAATCTGAGGCTAGCTGAACGATCGTGGAAATTCTCTCAGTCCCTCTCACACCTCAAGCACCTGAGATCTCTGAGGAACATTTATAACAAATGCAGCATAGCTCAAAAGCAAACTTGTTTAGAAAACAACTTGAAAAAGCCAGTAATCAACCTAAAAAACACTTTGAACTTGTCAAACTTCAATCCAATAGGCAACCCAACCCTTTACTCTGGTCTAGTCCACAGCCTAACTGCGAGGAACTTGCAGCCTTCTTCCTGGGAAAGATGGAAAAGCTTGAAAGCGACTTACAGACAGCATTGGAGCACCTTCCGTTATATCACACATCAGCCCCCCCGCCCAACATCGCTGAGCTTTCGAGACACCCCCCCAAAAACAACACTTTGTAGAATTCATTCAAAACTGTCAATGAAATTGCCATTATTAAAATCCTAACAGCACTAAAACCGTCAAACCACATCAGCAACACGCTTCTTTCGAATCTCTTCAGTGAGATTAAAACCACTATACTCCCAGTCTGGAGCAAGATAGTAAATGCTTCATTACTTTAAGGCACTATACCAGACTGTCTTAAGTCCGGGCGGGTAAGACCCATTTCCGAAAAAAACATGGCGAATTACTTGGACCTAAACAACTTCCGCCCTATCTCCAACATTCTGACTCTGTTGAAGCTCCTTGAGAAATGTTTCCATGCCCAATTAGACCAATACCAATCCGGCTTCCGTCAGGGCCACAGCACTGAATCGACCCTAACACACACAGTAGATGATGCGCTAAAAATGCTAGATCAAAATGAATCCTGCCTACAAGTCCTCGTTGACCTCTCATCAGCATTCGATATGGTCATACATTATAGCCTCCTAGACTTACTGAAACACAGGATGGGGCTTTCAGGTTCCGTCCTAGACTGGTTCACCTCCTTCCTCCACAACAGAACCCAAAGAATCAAGGTTAATCAGTCCCTGTCCAAGTTTACACCTGACATATTGGGGCTACTACAGGGTTCCACGCTCTCCCCCACTCTCTAACCTATTCATGGAGCCTTTAACCGAAATTCTGAAATCATCAAACATCAACTATCACATGTACGCCAGTGATACTCAACTTTACCTGAAGATCTCCTTCCCTGAAGATATTAGGTCTCTCAACACTACACTACAAAAAAGATCAAGCTGGCTGACCTGCAAACACCTCAAACTAAAGGCTCTCAAAACGGAATTTCTTTTAATCGCCCCACCAGATATGGCTGAATGGATGAAACATTTAACAGCTCTTAATTGCCTACCTCACGTTATAGACTCCACAAGATCACTGGGAATAACGCTAGACAATAACCTGAACATGCAGGAGTACAGCTACCACAGGAGCGAAGGAGTACAGCTACCACAGGAGCGAACTTCCAAACAAGCATCTTAAGAAAAATTAAACTCTTCCGCCCCCTCGATGACTTCAAGTGATTTCCAGGTTGGACTATGGAAGTGTAATCCTTTGCGGCCTTTCTAGATCAAAGTTGGCTCCATCAACTAAGATGTAATCTATCAAGCTAGAACTCCTGGTCCGATTGAAGGTATGCATCCCACTCCTGTCTGATGGTGTTCATTATTATAATCATGCCCTGCCACATTGCGACTCACCTCACATCTGTCATTGTTCTGAGGTGGCATTTCTTTGTGCCTTCCAAGTGAAGAATGGCCATGATTTGATGGATTTGGGCCGGTAATAACTGAAGGTGCGGTCGATGGGGGCCTCCTGTTATCAGAGCATAGGCCATTAACCCCATATGATACAGTAGAGTTGCTTTGTACTACTTTACTATCTCCTGATGGTCCCTGAGTAGAAGGGTGTTGCTTTAAGATATCCTTGCACAACTGTTCTATTGTTGCACAGCAGATTATTAGTGGCGTGAGTTACACAGTTAAAATGGCTCTAACTTTCTCAGTGATCTTCACCACTAACTGTGTCATCCAACATGGCTGTGAGCCAACCCCCATTCCTGTCAAGGCAACATATAAACTTGGCTGTAGTACATGTGAAGCATCTGCCATTGGTCTGGTTATATTCTGTTTCTTGCAGACAACCTTCGCCTTCCCTTTACTATATGTTGTGATTCAGCACCATTATTCTCTAGGGTGTGGGCTCCATTACCTGCAAATGAGAGAGGGGTGGTAGACCCAGTGGTTGTACTATCCCCCTCTCTGGGGCAGTGGTAGTAATGAATAGATCCGCTGACCTTGCAGGTTGAAGGTAGATGAGCACCAGTCCCCACAGAGAGACGCCTCTCCACCAGCTCAATTTCCGTAGTCACAGCTCCTAATGCCTTTTGGAGCATTTAATCAATCGATATTGGTTTAACAGGGGGTGAGATAGGCGGGGGCCCTCCGGGACATTTCAGCTTCCCCACTGTAACTCGTTATCATGCAGGCTGTTTACGACACCAGTATCTAAGTGGTTGGGCCCCGAAGTAGGTAACTGTCCCCCTGTAGTAGCAGCAAGACCCCAAAATATTACTGCAGAATGATTATATCACCCAACTATATTTAATCTCAGCCACAAAAGTAGGCCAAAAACAATTATACTGTCAATCACTCACCCTAGTCTCCTGGGGTAAAGCGTTGGAGGCAGTGCTTTAAATGGGCCGGTACTCACAGGTACTCCGTACCGGCACTTCTCATTTTTACCGAGCTGAGTTCCAGCACTTCTCCACAGCCTAGGAGAGTACCGGTACTCAAGAAATGTAAGCTCATTGCTGCTAAGCTCGAGGCAGTCAGAGTGGAGCAGATCTGTAGGGCACTCTGACATCCAAAGCGCCTCTCTAGCCCTTAGCTGAGCCACCCCTGAACCATTCAGCAGCAGCTCATTTGCATTATGCACGGGATGTCCAGGTGGTGGGAATTTCACCGTCCTGCTGTTTCTGACAGAGTAGGCCTCATCCAGGCCCTGCTCTGTCAATCACATTTGCACTGTGGCT